>OV743320.1:6541250-7842500 GCA_928268935.1 Lasiommata megera | reverse complement strand
ACACACACACACACACACACACACACACACACACACACACACACACACACACACACACACACACACACACACACACACACACACACACACACACACACACACACACACACACACACACACACACACACACACACACACACACACACACACACACACACACACACACACACACACACACACACACATAATATTTTAAGATTAAGTTGCCGTTCCTTCAATCAAACGAAAATAAATAAATTAATTTTATAGGAATGGTAAACGGTGATAGCCTAGTGGTAAGGGCGTCAGCCTACTACTCAGAGGTCGGCGGTTCGAGTCCGGGCACGCACCACTAACTTTTCTTAGTTATGTGCGTTTAAAAAAAACACTTGCTTCAACGGTGAAGGAAAACATCGTGAGGAAACCTGCACGCCTGAGAGATTATCTCTCAAAGTTCTCAAAGGTGTGTGAAGTGTGCCAATCCGCACATGGCCAGCGTGGTGGACTATGGCCAAACCCTTCTCATATTGAGAGGAGACCCGTGCTCTGCAGTGAGAAATGGGTTGATCATGATGATGATGATGATAGGAATGGTCTTCGCGTTTAACGTAGGTCGAAATAATAAATGAAACTTCGGGTGAATTTGCAAGATTCAGTTGGATCCCAATCACGAGTGCAAACAAGGTCCCTTGTTTTATTTTATTAGCTTACTGCAGTGATAAAGAAGATACTGATATAGCTATTTACATGCAGGAGACTGCCTTATGAACATTCCAAATATATGTTTTATTCAACTTCAAGAGGTACTTCGCCGTTCAATCTGCGACTGACTTACCTTCTGAGACAAAGTTCTCCAAGACTTTGTGAGGGTAGTTTTTTTTTCTACCCACTGCAAGTTAGCCCTTGACGGCAATCTCACCTAGTAGTGATGACCTAAGTCACCTAGTCTAAGATGGTAATAATAATTTATTTATTTTTTTAATTCTAATTTGTTAAGGGTATGGTAGACCCATACTCCTAATTGGTTTCTACGCGACTTCGTGCCGGAACGCTTAATAGCTTGGCGACACGTATTTGTCCATAGGATGGTAACTAGCCACGGCTGAAGCCTTCTACCAGACCAGACTCGAGCCGGGAATCGAACCCAGGACTTCCAACTTTATAATGCGAAAGCGCGCGCTATGCGCCACAGACGTCGTAGTGTGTAAAATACGGCACTATTTTTAGACTTAATTTAATTTAAAGAATATAAATGTACAACAGAATCAGTATTGAAATATGTATGTATTAATCATTCACTTTAAACATGTACTATTATCATTCATATTATTTTTCAACTTTCTTGATAATCTAGAATAGAATAAATTAAGGTGTCTATAAATACCAGTGGATTCAGTGTGAAAAGGTCAGCACTACTTCCAGACCAGTTTACAGTTCATAACTCAACTGGAGTTTAGAAATGTGTTTGTAACTAATACAGAATTTATACTATAATATCATCCCCAGTTATTCAGCTAAATGGTGTGTACACTGTGTCTGTAAATTAAACTTCAAAAATATAAATATACTAGTTTCTGCCCGCGTCTAAGTGCTCAGAATTGGGTCTAAAGCTTCGCTCGTTAGCAATTATCTTCCCACGGGAAATATTTGATAGATCGGTATTGACATCCAAATCCGTTCCCCATACATAAACACTTTCACATTTATATAAATATATAAATATATATATATATATATATATATATATATATATATATATATATATATATATATATATATATATATATATATATATATAAATATGTTATTTTGGTGAATGTACCGTATACATATTCATATGCATGTATTAAAAAAGTTTATTTCAATATTACAAACAGACACTCCAATTTTATCTACTTTTATAGATATATATAGGATAAGCAACAAAAATAACGATTGCTTAGTAATTGAAACCCTTTCTGAGTGCTTGCAACATCCTTCCAAAGGAAAAGGCCCCTTTCATCAAGTATCCTTTTATACTTTGTACCAACTCTAATTGCCTGTGAAAGTCCCATCAGAATCGGTTCAGCCGTTTCAAAGATATAAGAGGACAAAAAATTTTATTGATGTGTTTTTTAGTGATGAAGGCGAGCATAGGAATAACCTATTGATAGAAACTACTAAGAATTATACGAATAAAACGTGATAACTTTCATTATGTTTGTGTGGGATAAAATCGGTGTAACTACATGAAGGAAATAAAATAAGCGTTCTTCTTAGATTGTACAAAGACAAAGAAAAACGTTAAAGTATAAATATAATATATTTTAAGTTGAAACAAATAATTTTCAAAAAATATAGTAGGTACGTAGGTAGTGGCAGGTATTCGTAAATCCGGATTACGAATCCGAATCGGATTCAGAGCTAAATTTTATGCCCGTCTTCTATGAGAGATGTGTTATGCAGCCGAGTGTTTTTCAGTTTCTGTTCCGGACATGTTCGTAGATCTCGTGGCCTGTCCCAATTGCGCCTACAGCACCTAATCCGTGTTTCTGAAAGAACAAAAATACATAATCGAGAATAATATTGTGTCCATTGCAGTACCTCCAAAGGTTAATTAGCATTAGTATTGCTAACGAACTTTGCTATTTCATTAGACAGGAAAGGCTTACGTAAATATAAAACAGACTTAGTTTACTTTTATAGATAGATTAGACCGGGGCGCGTTTGGAACCCTCATAGCTTTAGTTTTAAGTTTACGAATATATTTATCACCATAAAATAACTACTATGTAAATTATTGACGCGTTAAAAGTGCCTTTTACTATTTGAATAAAGATTATTTTGAATTTGAATTTGATAAAAAAGATAGAAACAGAACAGATCTGGATTATTGCCACATCAATAGAATATATATATTTTTAATAGTACTTAGGCTATTCGATTAGACCGTCAGTTCAGATACATCTAATTTCCTTGCAGGTAGTATTCGGGATGGAGTTGCATATTATAACACTACAAATAGAATATATAGTAGGTATATAGTAGGTAATTCTCCATATTCGCACCTCTGAATCTCAAATATACTATACTATATATAAGCTATTATGTGCTGTAACTAAATAATACCATCAATCTTTTTTTTTGTAGTAAATAATTTACATACATAATATATGCCTTTTTTTAGACTTTTTTTGTTTTCTCTACATAATTCTACTTATATTTACAGGTCATTCCAAAATCTTTTTGCTTATTATCTTATTCAGTAAGTTAGTAGTATAGCTAGGCGCGTAGCTACACAATTCGCATAGCCACTTTATGTATTTAGCGTGAAGATCATACAGTGCTCTCTCAAGTCCAAGGAGTTTATTTGTTTGATGCATAACTTGGCCATCTCATTTATACTTCAGTTTCCCCGCTTGTGTTATAGAATCGATCATCATAGTCTGATCAATTAGGTATTTCCTTATTACCGAATAAGTAATATTATAAATATGAAATTGTGTTCGTTGTTTTTTAGCATAATATAAATAGTTAATAGGGCGGAGAGTAACATAGGTTATTACCCCGAGAAAATGCACTGTAACTGTGTGATTTAGTGTATTTGCTATTATATCCTCTTCAATTTACATTATGCCTAGAAAGTGAACATATAATTTGACTTACAATAATTTTGCCGCCTTTTTTGATAGCGCCTCCGGCACCGCCTTTTGGGTCTGCTCGAGCTCCGCTGAAGAATGCCAGCACGGTGAAAAACATCACAATTAAGTTTAAAACCTTCATGGTGAAAATTAAGATATCACTTTACAATATCGAATACGTTCTCGTAAATACACAAGCAATTGCAGAAAGCAAATGATGTGTGTTTAGCTAACATTCTGGTTATATATTGTTTGAAGTTGTTTATGCACTGTGGTTTTAGTTTTGTTTATGAATGGTTTGTTGGATGTTCACTCGTGTTCCGATATTTTTACCGCAGTGTCTAGATATACCTACCCACAAGCGTGAGAGTTTGTGTCTAACATATTAATGAGGTACTATCGCCTTACAATCCCGATTGATAAAAAAATACTACTTTCGAACGTGATTGCAATAATAAAGGGGCTATAAAATAATTGTGAAAAGGAATTCCCTTAAGCCTATTTCATGCACCGAACCGGAAAGTGGTCAAACATAAAATACGACAGATACAGATTTTGTAAGTGGCTATTTTAAAGATATAAATAATATAATAGGTAAAGTAGAAAATATTAGGGGTTAAAGTATGAAATTGCCGATTTATACTGAAAAACAAAAATTCGATTTTTTTTTTACATATTTATTTAATCAAAATAATAACCATTATTATCTATACATTGCTGCCATCTAATAGGAAGCTCATTTATGCCTTTGCGATAGAACTCTGGTGATCTAGATTCGACAAACTGTGTGAAAGCATTTTGCACTGCCTCCTGAGAAGAAAACTTTTTGTCACGCAGAAAATTGTCCAAATTAGGAAAATAATGGTAGTTTGTTGGAGCAAGGTCTGGCTGGGTTCTATGTCAATTCGAAGTACCTATAACAATAAAATGGCAATTTTATACTTTAACCCCTATTATTTATTAAAGAAATGGTACCCAACACAACACTAACGCCAGGTCTTGGGTCTCCAGATGCATGGACAAGGTTTTGGGACACGAAAACTCGTATCGTGCAATTTATTTTCATCGCTAATCAAAACTAATAACTACCTCATCAATAATCAAAAATCAAATGTCTCAAATTACGTAAAATACTAACTTTGATATTTTTTTCCCTTAATTTCCTTTCTTTTGACTGGGCCGGTAATGGATTGATAATTATACGTTACGTACGTAATTATCATGATGATGATGATGATGATGATTAAACAGCGTGTTGAGTCGACGCCTTACACGCCAATGAGAGAGATGGCCAGTGACCAGCATTGATTAATAGTAACAAACGGGTTAAGGGCGACGATGTGGATTCAAAGTTGATATAATAATAACCTAGACAATTAATCATGGAAACCGTATCTATTGGTTATTTGCAAATATAAACAGATTTGAGATTTTCCTTTGACACATTTCAATTCAACAATCTGCTCCTTTACCTGCGAGCTTGTTAATTTGATCACGTAGCTTTAGCTTTAACTATAGATTATAGAGGATAAAACAGAGGGGTAAAAATTCAAGTCTTATAAGATATATTTTCCATTTTCAGCACACCAAGTAGTTTTTAAGTTTTCTTTCCTAGTTGGTAGTAACTTAAATAAATTAGAGTATATAAATAATAATTCGTATTTTTTATCACATATTGTAGGATTCTCTGTTTTGCGGACGAGCACAACCACCATCAAGTTTGACGAAAAACCGTTTTAAAAGATTTGTTTGTCTTTCTTACAAATTTGGACTGGTATGTTCAGTCAGTATTTTTACCATAAATAATCGAATACTTTTTGACGATCTCCATGGCGCAGTGCGTGCGCTGTCGCATTATTAAGTTAGAGGTCCTGGGTTCGATTCCCGGCTCGAGTCTGGTCTGGTGGGAGGCTTCGGCCGTGGCTAGTTACAATACCGATAAAGACGTGTCAAGCGATTAAGCGTTCCGGCACGATGTGCCGTAGAAACCTATTAAAGCCCGCTACTATCCTAGACAGAATCATACGTTACCACCAGGTGAGATAGCCGTCAAGGGCTAACTTTTAGTGTATAAGAAAAAAAAACAAAAATATTAATAACCGACCTTGTGACTAATAAATAATAATGAATGATCATACCTCCCTTTAGTAAACTTACAAAAAGCCACTTGCCTTAAATACAGTGATAAATGGTTTTAATTAGGTTTGCATGATATTGTTAGAAAAATGTATCCTTTAACAATACGAGAGCACTCTGAGGAAATGTCTATTCAAATTTCATTCCTGTAAGATCGAGGGAATAAAGTGGGCGAGATAGATGGAAGAAAGGGCTAGAAGATTGGATCTTGTCTTTTTTCCCTATTGCATAACATTCTTATAGATAACAACAGTATTCTTGGAAATGAATGAGCGTAAACAACATTTTAAAAATACGACCCTATCTGAATAATAATATAAGAGTTAAACAGAATTAAATGTAGAAAAAAAACTTTCCTAATTTTGCTGTTTGCCAGAAAAGTTTTCTTCGTTGGTAATTTAATTCTGTTGCGTCCGTTTATCTCAAATGTTAGAAGAATTGGTATAATTAATTTAATATTACGTTTTCAGAAGTCGTCGAGAATTTCTGAGTGTTTAAAAAGATACCTGTGTGCCTACATTGTTAAAGGTCGTTGTAAATTCTTTGAATGTTCCTCATGATAAACAAAGTTTCGACCGGCCTCGGCAGGTAGGTTTAGCCTACTTGTGGTAGTCTTTTGTTGTTTAAATTGGACTGTGATAGGTAGTTTTTCGGAGCCGTGTTTCAGACTGGATTTGTCATTGGAAGCGGACTAGATCCGCCGTCCATAAGTCTTGGGTGGGTAAAGCCTTTTACTATTATGCCACACTGAAAAAAATACGGCTGCGTTTGGATTCGCTAATAAAGTTTTCCTAACCAAATTTAAATATAAAACATTGCATCAATTTGGCATTGCAGGACGGAGCTAAAACACCGAAAAAACAAGATAGCATATTTATTATTTGTTATTAAAACGGCGATAGAATTTCAACTAAAATTTTTCGTGAGATACCTACAACTTGTCGACAGACAGATTAACTAACGGAGGGGCAGATAGACAGTGGAGTTTTAGTAATATTGTTCGTTGGCAACTTTAAGAAAAATACCTACTATCATTTAAAAAAAAATCAACAAGCACGATAAAAATTAATAAACTTATGTGCTGGAGATGGTAATTTATTCACGAGCAGCGGCCCGTGCTCGGAATTACTGATGACATAACTTTTCACTGTAAGCTGAATGTACGTTAAGCGTCGCAGTAAATGTCAATAATAATTAATTAATATTATTCCGTTCTTCCGGCTCTCAGAGTGAAATATTTCAAATTTTGACTACCTCTGTGGCGCAGTGAGTGCGCTGTTGCATTATAAAGTTGGAAGTCCTGGGTTCGATTCCCGGCTCGATTCTGGTCTAGTGGGAGGCTTGGGCCGTAGCTAGTTACCACCCTACAGCCAAGCGATTTAGCGTTCCGGCACGATGTCGCGTAGAAAACTATTAGGAGTATGGGTTTACCATACCCCTAACAGGTTGGCCCGCTACGATCTTCATCATCATTTATCATGAGGTGTGATGCCGTCAAGGGCTAACTTTTAGTATATAACAAAAAAAACTTGAAATAGTCAATGTAAATATTCCAATGTTATCTACCTGAGACGAGAGAAAACCCCTGAGGGTAGGGTATGCTCTGCTTGTTGACCGTGTTCCCGTGACCCAGCCATCAAGCGACGCAAAGGAGGATCGCTGGGTTTTAGTGGGTATTGAGACCTCTTAAACACACTTTTTTTTTGCCTTGAATACTGCGGTTCATTCCCCATGTATAGGCAGGAATAGTATCGTAAAGATTGCGCCAATTTGAAGTAAAGCAATAATTTTTATTATTATCTATTAAGTTTAGTAGCAAAAGTAATTTTTTTTCTTTATTTTTTTATAAAACTCAAAAGTAGTCATCTTGAAGATTCATATTGCAAATTTCATAGCGGTAGGTGCTTTAAAACATAATGAACATGTGATATAAAACTAACAAAAAAAATAATGTTTGTGGTTTTTCACGTGTTCATAAAAATTACGCGCGTAAGCTCTTTCTGTTAGTGTCACTGTCACAAACGTGACACGGTGTTGTAAGTGAAATTGTAAAAGAACGCCACGTCACTAGAAAAGTGCTGGGTTTAAGGCATGAGCTCTGAAAATCACTGTACTAGGGGTGTCTGTGCCTTGCCTTAACTTCATAATATGTGAATTGGATAGGGGGACATCATACTTAAAATTACGTTTTTATTTGAAAGAATGATATAACATATAAACAATTATATATATAATAAACATTCACGTTATGCATAATAAGTTAGTTAATAAACTGTTTAAATTTCTACTTAAGATCGTCGAAAAGGTCAACTCCTGTCCAATTTGAAATAACTAAAATAAACTCGGACAGTTGCCGAGCTCACTTTGACTATCGGTGCAGCATTGATTTCATTGAGCAACATTGAAAACGTAGCAAACAAAGAGATTCAATTATTTCATGTTTATTCTATAAAACATGTATTTTATTTATTCTATGAAGTGCAATTGAAATAATTCCTGACCATGTATTTTTATTATGAAGCATCTATAATTAACTTTATTGTTTATAGGGAAAATATCTACACACTAGGTAATTTGAAAAACATATCAAATCAATATTCTTTTATTTATGCAAACTTATAAATACTTATTATTAATTATTAAACCTATATTAACTACTGGGCATCTGTGAAGAGTTCATATAATTCATATAATATATTTTTCATTATTTTACTTCTTGAGGTGATGGTAACTTAAAACTAAAGCTAGGAGAGTTTTAAGGGCCCGGTCCGGATGCCCAAAACAAACTAAATCGTGTCTGTTTTTGTTATCTACATCTCACAAAATTCATAATTGGTTATGTAGTTAAATCTATCACACCCAAGCTTTTTTTATCGTTTATGTAATCAGTAATATCATTATAAGAATTTAAAAAAAAAAATGCAGGTACTAGGGAATCATGATGCTGATACAACATCATGATTTTTATTATAAAGGCGAAAGTTTGTATGCAAGTATGTAGTTACTCCTTCACGCCGGAAAACAAATGTTTCTAGAGGATTTTTTATAAAAAGACGCAAGTGGACGAAGTCGCAGGCACAAGCTAGTATACAATAATGCAGCAAGACGAAATAATCGTGTAGTTTTGTCACGATATCACTTCTTGTAGAGGAAAACTGTTAGTTGAAATGCTTAAATGGTTGTTCACTTCATTTGACAAGTACATTGTAACTTCTAAGCCTATAGTAATCACGCTTTAGCAGGAGCAACAATTAAAAAAAAAATGAAGTTGTCCTCCATTTTGATTTTTGTGATGGCTATGCTTGCACAATTTCTGAGTAACTGTGCAAGTGCTCCAAAAGTTTACGGAAACGCTATTAAAAAGGGAGGCAAAATTATTGTAAGTTAATAGGTACCATAATTTAACAATTCAGTACCTATATAAGTGGTTGCATTCCTAATTAAATTATTTAGGTTTCTTACACCCCCACTTCATCTGCTTAGAACTTCCTTTTCGCTTTCCACGGTAAAATCTACCTCAAATTATTGTTTAAGTCCTCTATCTACCTACATTTGAAAGTGCCTCTAAAATCATTTGAACGTCCGGCAAATTTGAACTTTTAGTTTTAAGAATTTTTAATAAATTCGTCGTGTTATGACGGTAAAGATAACGTCATGTCGTTTTCCGTGACGGCTCGGCCAATTTGACAGCTAAGATTAATCACACCTAATTGACAATGTGCATCAATTTATTTTGTTACCAATGTATTTGGAAATGGTTTTGTGAATTCAATTCAAATAATCGTTATATGCCTCTTATTTTCGACGTTAAGTAGTTACATTAAATAACAAATTGAAGTTTCCATTTTGTTTCTGTTTTATTGTAATGACCGCGATATCGGTATTAAATTCAGCAGCATTTTAACTGTTCCAAAGATCGAGGGCAAACGCGAAATTCCATTAAGAAACAAAATTATAAGAACCATAAACTTGTGTAGCTAACACTTGAAAATGCAATGTTGCAAAATTGTAAGACATATTTACCGTTTGAAGTTAGATTTTTGTAAAATCAGCTATTCTAGAATCAGACCAGACTTATAAAGTATAAAACTGCAAAATTTCAAAGAAATCAGATCAGTAGTTTACACGCCAACTGCCGATAAACAAGTAACCAAGTTTTAAAGAAAAATTATTGCATGTCGTGATTTTTCTTGCTATTACAGATATGCCGTTAGTGGTAACTTAATTGCGCTGTACGTTCAGAGAAACGTAAATGGCTTCACACATTTCCAAATTTCAGTACTGGAGCAACATTTTTATTATATATATATATATACACATATATTATATTTTTTATTATTTATTATTATTTCTGTGCTTTGTTACTGTTTAGTGTGTTTGTCACTGAACTTCTCCTAAATAGCTGGACCGATTTTGATAAAATGTTTAATGTGTCTTCAGGTGGATTCGAGAATGGTTTAGAGTTACAATTCGGTACAATTTAAGATCCGATTCGAGAACAATTACTATGTCCATAATTTTATTTTTCTTTTACACAGGTAAAGGGTCTCGAGGTGATAGAAGCTGCTGGGACTGTTCACAATATCTACAGCGACATCCGAGATCGACGAAAAGGATAGACTCAGTACTCACTGAAATACCGACTTGCCGCATTTCAATTTATTAAATAAAATTATAAACTGCCAATGGATATTTAATATAAATATACAAGTATAAAGTTTATTTCATTCAGTTCACAAAGATGGTTTACCCTTCAAGCCTTCTAAATATACATTCTTGAACTAATAGCGCTTTAAAATATGACATTAAGTTTAAATTTTGTTCAAAGGTACCTAACTAGTATGTGCAACTTAACCGATAATCACAGAGTAATTTAAGATTATAGCACAAAAATCTAATTTGTCAAAATCTTTTTTTATTGTATAGGTAGATATTTTACTAAATATAATACTCATGAAAACAAAGAATCAAGGAACAATGAAACAAATAATCTGAAACCTTAAAATCTTAATTATCTTTATTAACCAATTAATGCCACTGTTAAGTGAAGGTCTCCTCTTTAATTTGTGAGAGAGAGAGTGATGAGTAATAGTGATCAACCACGCTGCTCCAGTGGAGGTTGTTGGACTTTATGGATTAATATCGACATTAACTAAATAAGAATGGAGATAATTTCGTGCAATATCTAGACAGCCCTAGCTAAAATTGCTGAGAGAGGTTGAAAAGGCTTCTGCACTCTGTGCACGTAACACCGTTGGCTCATCTTCTTCATGTTAAGCCATTCTAAACCATGAACTAGCAATAGCATTATGAATACGGATAACATTAATAACCAGATAAAGATTTAGTCCTGAAGCCATACTTCGACTCCGAAGTTAGGTTAGGTTAAATATTTTGCATTACGTTCGATGCGTAAGATTAAATAACAATATTTTTTTCTACATTCGTTAATTTTGTTAATTACAATACCGTTTTGTTAATTAATGGTCAAACTTTAGATAAGTTAAATAATGTTCACTGAGGTACTCGTTCGGGTCACTGTTCAAGCTTAGGTAATACAAATCGGTATTTTAGCAAACTGTAGCATATTCCTTTGGTTGAGTTTCAAACTTATCAGACTGTTAGAAATTTCTGAACATTGCTTTACTCGGATTAATAGTAGAAGCGAATTTCTCGATACCCGAATTTAATTCGCAACGACATTCAAATGTGAACAAAGACACTTTCGTGTCTTGCTATATACAAACTACTATTGAATATTTTCAATTTCAATATGAAATGAACGGATTTCGAAATTGACGACCTTCGTAGCGAAGTGTGTGCACTGCCGTATTATTAAATGGGAGGTCCTGGGTTGGATCTTGGCTCTAGTCTGTTCTAGTGGGAAGCCGCGGCTCGTTACTACCCTACTGTCAAAGGCTTACCACTAAGCGATATAGCGTTCCGGTATGAGCTGGAGTGGAAACTGACTAAAAAGGGTTCAGCCTCTGGTGCTGAGGATGTACTTGGGCGATGGTAATCACTTAATATCAGGTGACACGTCTGCTTGTTTGACCGCGATGTTATATAACAAAAATAATAACCAATTCTTGCGCAGACTCAGACTCTGTGGTGTTAGCGTTCCAGGACGATATCGCATAGAAACCATTAGTAGTATGGGTTTTCCATACCTCTAATAGGTTAGCCCGTTAACATCTTAGACTGCATCATCATTAACCACCAAGTGAGATTGCCGTTAAGGGCTAAATTTATTTTATTTCACTACTGAAATAAAATAAATTTCCCTATCTTTTAGTAGTGTTTACCTTATCAAAAGGTGACCAATGAGGAGGTCTTGCGACGTGTTAGTTGTCATCGCGAACTTTGGAAGACTGTCAAAATTCATAATGATATTCAAAGTAGCGGGAAAGAGGCGCATCGGTCGTAAGAGGAAGTCTTGGTTGCGAAACATCAGGGAGTGGACTGGGATCGCGAGAACCACCCAGCTTTTCAGCCTCGTGAGAGACAAGGCAAAATATGCCATTTTGACTGCCAACCTTCACTAGTTGGAGAGGCACCTAAAGAAGAAAGAATTGTTTACCTTACTAATATTACAGATGGTGAAATGGATTGAACAGAGAGGTAGGATAATTAAAAACAGTTTATTTGCATATTTATTTATTGTAGGCTTTTGTTAGATGTGAAATGGCAATAATATGAACAATGCTCCTTCTTACATAGGGGAGAGATTTTAGAGCTTATGAGGGTATACGTACCGTCATAAGCGAGGGTATACGTTTATGATACAAGGGTATTAAGCACAAGCAGGCTCGATCGCGCTGCAGTGCATACCACTGGACTGAAACCATTGACCAGTCAGGTCACACTCAGCGATCTGCCTGTTGAAGTTGCAGGCGGCGTTGCCACCACTGAAGGGGGCCATCGCCCCGAACAGTTACCCCGACAGGGTCTGCGTGGATGTCCAGGAGCGGTATACGTACGTACGTACGGTAGTGGACGTGTCCACTTGTCTGGTAGTCTTACATGATTATTGTTACAATAGTTGAGGCTGTAAGCTCAAACGTGTCTGTAAACGAGATGAAATAACGCCAATTTTCTATATTGTATAGAAAATTGGCGTTATTGCTGCTGTTGCTTCGGTGTGACCAGCAAGCATTAAGAAACCAAAAAAGTCGAAAGAAATTTGCATAGGTTATTTTCTTTAACAAATAACGCAATTTTACTTGTTCTGTAGTCTTACGATCAAGACAATGATATTTCAAGTATATTGCTATCTCTATGGAAGCTGTGCTATCCTAGTGGTTAGGACGTCAGCTTCCTAATCAGAGATCGGGGCTTAGATCCCGGGCACGCAACTCTAGCTTTTCGGAGATATGTGCGTTTTTAACGTAAAGTTTCTGGAGGACGATGTACGAGTAAATCTAATTAAAATGTGTTTGTATAAAAATATTTTGTACAATATATTAAAAAAAAAAAAAGCAATAATTATATAGAGACGGTGAAGGAAAACATCATGAACCTGCACGCCTGAGAGTTCTCCATAATCTTCTCAAAGGCGTGGTGGACTATGGTCAAAACATTCTCATATTGAGAGGAGACCCGTGTAGTGAACCGGCAATGGGTTTATCATGATGATGATGATGTTATCTCTATTTAAATGTTTTGGGTTTTCCTCTCAGATCCCAGAGTCGTCGCCCTTATTTCCATAATATTGTATGGCACAACACTAAGGGTCTTCCACTTAATCATATTAAATTCATATGTGGTAAATATGTAATGTCATTAAGTTACCTTTCTTTAATACTTTAGGACAGGAAGCTCGGCCATTAAAAGCCAGTGTGAGGATATGAATATTTAAGGGTTATAAAAGCTATAATATTAAAATTGCATGTTTTTTGGTGTGTTTTTTACGTCATAGATTTTCTTACAGAGATCGCTATGAAGCGATAAGGCTGCTAATACCTCGTAGTATTGTGTTTATTTATCTGTGGATTAATTCCTTGATTTCCTTATTTTCTGGCGAATTAAATTCACGAATTGAGACGTCATTAGGTTATTTGGGATAAAATATCAATCATTATAAAAAAATTATAATGATATATGATAATATTATGTGAACGCTTTGTTCTAATCATAAGATAGATATTATTTAGTTGTACAATGCTTCTATAAGTGGGAATTACTGCACTGTAATTCTAAATTATACAATTTACACAATTAATAATAATGGATGTGTAAATTACAATATATAATATATTTGTGACATTTCTATAGTACTTCACAAATGGCACATTTAAATATACAATCCTTAAATATCACCACAAAACGAGTCACACATAATTCATTGGGAGAACCCCATAATGATTAGTATACAGCCTTAAATCACTGTGAGGAAAATGCAAAGAGTTTAAATAGACGATCCAACGGTGGATCTATCATTGTCTTGACGCAAGCACAGTGCGAGTGACGGTATTAAAAAAAAAAAAAAAATTAAAATGAAACTATCAGCTCTGTTTGTTTTCATAATGGCAGTTCTTGCATTAATCTTCGGTTACAGCGATGCTGCTCCTAAAGTTAACGTCAACGCTATTAAGAAAGGTGGCAAAATAATTGTAAGTTTTATTTATTAATTTATTTATTTAAATAACTTTATTGCACATTTAACCAAAGGAAAATTGGAATGAAAAAATACATAACATTTTTTTTTATACACTACGAGTTAGCCCTTGACGGCTATCTCACCCGGTGGTAAGTGATGATGCTGTCTAGGATGCTATATGTCTCTGTTGGTTTCTAAGCGACATCATGCCGGAACGCTAAATCGCTTGGCGACACGTCTTTGTCGGTAGGGTGGTAACTAGCCACGGCCGAAGCCTCCCACCAGACCAGACTCGAGCCGGGAATCGAACCCGGGACCTCCAACTTTATAATGCGACAGCGCGCGCACAGCGCCACGGAGGTCGTCAAACATAAAACATAAAAACAAAAAGCGACCTTATTACTAAATTTATTTTCCTATTTCGTTTTTTTTTTATTATTTGTTTACGTATATAGAAATGTTGGATAGCTATAATTAACGGCATCATCATCATCATCATCATTGTATGAGCAGAATTTAAATTTCATTTTCTTTTTCAGAGAAAGGGTCTTGGTGCGGCTGGCGCCGCGGGCACAGCTCACGAAATATACTCTCATATTCGCAACAGACACAACTGATGTATAACAACTGACACAGACAGACAACTGGTGTATGATATGTTGATAGAAATATAAAATAAAATAGCGTATACCTACTGATTTATTATTTTTATTTGTATGTATCCTGTCATCGTCATCGTTATCTATCGATTTTCGTTTTTTTTATACACTACAAGTTAGCCCTTGACGGCTTATCTCACCTGGTAGTAATTGATGATGCAGTCTAGGATGGTAGCAGGCTAACCTGTTAGGGGTGTGGTAAACCCACATTCCTGATTGGTTTCTACGCGACATCGGCGGAATGCTAAATCGCTTGGCGACACATCTTTGTCGGTAGGGTGGTAACTAGCCACGGCCGACGCCTCCCACCTGACCACACTCGAGCTGGAATCGAACCCAGGACCTCCAACATGATAATTCGACAGTGCACACACTGCGCCACGGAGGTCGTCATACAGGACACACGCCTTCTCTCATCATGAGAAGGATATTAGTTGTAGTCCACCACGCTTACCAAGTCTGGTGGACTCATCTTTGAGATCATGGAGAATGCTCAAACATGCTGGTTTTCTCGTGACGTTTTGAACACGGTTAAAATAAGTGTGTTTAATTACTAAACTGCTAAAAACTTGAAAAGTTAGAGATGTCCGGGCATCGATGTCAGTCCCATTGAATGACTAGGTTTTGACTGATATTTTTCTGATTGAGTGCTGTTTTTTACAATAAAAAGTAAGTTCTTAGTATTTATACTAATATTACGAGTATATTATTCAATATTAAATGTATATAAGATACATATATATTCCGATGATATTGACTTTATTTTCGTCAATAACTCCAGTAGTTTATATTCAGGGGTCGTGGTCCAACTACATCGTCCGTTTAGTTTTTTATTTATTTCACATCTCTGTAAAATTCATTTGCTTGAGTGGATTTTTGCCAAAGCGTCAATATCAGGTTTCCAAGCAAAGGTTTTTGCAGCTAGTATGTTTATTGCCGGATGGCGGGTTTTATTGATTATTTCCTATGATTATAACAAACAAAACAAAAAAATGGGAGTGAACAACGCCAATATTATAACTCCAAGGTGTTGCTTTGGAGAATTTCTTAGCAGAAAAATCGCGTTACAGTCTAGTTAGAACAACATGTTTTGTTATGAAGGTACATTTTATAGGACGACAGTATATCACTTAGAATCACTGCAATTTGTTTAGTACACAATGCCGTTTAATTATTAAATCTATATATCTGAATGAAATTGATTTAATTTTTAAATACAATCCTATTTATACACTCATCATCATCATGATCAACCCATTCTCGGCTCACTACAGAGCACGGGTCACCGTCGAACCCCCTACCTCTGATTAGGAAGCTGACGTCCTAACCACTAGGCTATCACAGCTTCTTACATAGTAGCAACATAAAAAAAAATTGAAATGTGTGTTTTGTACGGGAATAGTAAAGTACTCTTCGAAGCACGTCTAGGCTAGAACTGAGAATGTCTCTACAGAAAAACCCAAAAGTCAACACACATAATTTTTTTTGGAGAGGTGTACGTGCGCGTGCGCGTGTGTGTGTGTGTTTGTGTTTTAAGTATTTATATTGGAACGCATTATTTATAAAGATTTCCACATTGCTGTAAGACAATGTCATGAGCCACTTTACTACGGAACGTTTACATTTATTGACAGTTAGGGAATATATATTAAAAAATTAAATTATCTTTGTTGTATAGGGTATAGACGGTAAAAATGTTGTTTAGCAAGCATAGTGCAACAAAGTCCTATTGTACAAACACTATCAGATATCCTCTTTTCTGTATATACACTTGGATTATATTGCAATTCCCGGTGTTTCCTTACTATAAATTGTAAGATATACATTTTTCTAACCGTGAGTACGTTACTTATGTTATATAATTCAACCGACGGATCTATAATAGAAAATGTATAGAAAGGTATTCCCCAATAAAACTTATGTATATTTATATATTAAATAAAAATAATATAAAGCCGAACCTTACGAGAGAGAGAAGCCGTTCTAGTTACTTGATAGGTAATTAAAAAAAATTAAATAGGTTATTTCATCGTAATTGATCAATAAAATCATCATTATTAAGATGGGTTATTAATTACCTAGGGTCTACAGAGCGATTTGTGAGGAAAACCCTAATGTAAATTTAAGTTATTTAAACGCGAGCCATTTACGCAATATACTGCATATAAATATCACTGTCTTCTTAAGCTGAGCTTAAGTGTTTGATCCAATGTGATATTATCGATATTTATTTATTTAAGAAAAAATATTGACATAATTTTGTAATAATTAGGTGAAATAATCACAAACTCGTAACTTGAGTTTTTCCGTACACCAAATATATATTAAAACAAAGAAAAATAGATAATACGCAATGAAACTCTCAGCCATTTTTGTTTTTGTCCTAGTCGTGCTTGCGCTGTTTGTTACCCAAAGTCAAGCGAACCCAAAAGTTAATATCAATTCGATCAAGAAAGGAGGTAAAATGATTGTAAGTATATTGACATGATGAACAACCCATTACCGGCTCACTACAGAGCACGGGTCTCCTCTCAATATAGTCTCTGAAGTGATATTTTTTTTTTAAACGCACGTAACTTCGAAAAGTTAGAGGTACGTGCCCGGATTCGAACCGCCGACCGCTGATTAGGAGGCTGACGCCCTAACCACTAGGCTATCACCGCTGATTTTTTGAGTAAGACGCTGAGACCCTTCATGTCTTTTAAAATGTATACTCGTATGTACTCGTATGTTAACTAAAAGAAACAATTCGGTAGCATCAAAAAGAATTTTTAGTATAGGTTTTTTTAATATACTTAGGTGTATGAGTAGAATTCATCAATCAACTTGTTTTGAATTATTATTAGTGCCTTAATTGTACTGACTTTAATTTATTTGTGTTACAGAAAAAAGGATTTGGGATAGTGAGCGCGGTTGGAACAGCTCACGAAGTTTATAATAAAATTCATCACAAGAAACACAATGGATAGACATAAGGATCTACGTCTTTTAGCGATTGGGTGATTTCGAAAGTATTGCCAATATTTCACTAGAGAGGTTTAGATTTTAAAATGATGTTGAGTGGCTTACCTCTGTTTTAAAATTATTTTATGTGTACATATATATATAGCGCCAAATAAAAAACTTTTACTTAATTATTAAAAAAAAGCATTGTTTATCGCCTTTTTTTACCTTCAAATCTTTATCCACTCTTTATCAGTAACGTGTGATAAGTCAGTAAGTAGTCGTAGGATTTTTTTTATCCACTACAAGTTAGCTCTTGACTCTTGTAAGTGATGATGCAGTCTAAGTTGGTAGCGGGCTAACCTATTAAGGGTATGGTAAACCCATACTCCTTATTGTTTTTTACGCGACCTTGTGCCAGAACGCTTAATCGCTTGCTGAAACGTCGTTGTAACTAGCCAAGGCTAAACCCTAAACTATCCCTTGGCTTGCCTCCAACCAAATCAGACTTGATCCGGGAATCGAACCCACGACCTTCAACTTACAATACGTTAGCGCCCGCTCTAAAACTGCCCGCAAAAGTACTGCAAACACATTAAAATTATGTTGGATCTTTTATTTCAATTAGAATGAATTTTTTTGGTCCAGACGTGATTTTCATTTCAGTGTTTCAATGAAAAATACGTTGTTACACTCTACCCATTGGACAAATATAACTAATATTTCTCACCTTACGTCAATAATAAATGGTCGATTAGGAATACGGGTCTATAAAATAATCAGTCAGCACTTATTTTCATTTTGGCTACCCAACAACGGACCTGATTTCTACATGCCGATTACACAACAAGAGACTTCTACTAACTATTCCATCTCGAATCAACCCACGCTCGTATAACTCGCTCGCTCGCATAGCTGTGATAGCTTAGTGGTTGGGACGTCCGCCTCCTAATCAGAGGTCGGGGTTTCGCACCCGGTCACGCAACTCTAACATTTCCGTGTTATGTGCGTTTTTAAGCAATTAAAATATCACTTGCTTCAACGGTGAAGGAAAACATCGTGAGGAAACCTGCACGGCTGAGAGTACTCCGTAATGTTCTCGAAGGCGTGTGAAGTCTGCCAATGCGGTGGCCAGCGCGGTGGACTATGGCTGAACCCTTTTCATATTAAGAGGAGACCCGTGCTGTCGTGCGTGAGCCGACAATGGGTTGATCGTGATGATGATGATGAGCTTGTATAGTAATACCTAAAATATAAATATCATAAAGTTGTGTTAGTGTTTTTTATTTTTATAAATGCCGAACCTTACCGCCTAAAAGTACGTCGATTTAGCCTCTTTCAAGATTTTTGGTTTCATTAAATGTTTTTATTTTACCTATCCTATACCTATCCTACCGTTAATATTAATTTTATGTCACTAGCTATTAAATATTCAAACCGATGTGCTCTGAAATGAAGAAATGAGTTTTACACAAGCAGTCTCTTTAGTTTACAAAGTAATATCTCATCGCTGTGGAGAGTAGGGGATTACTGTTCTTTTGTATTAACATCGCATCTGGAAAGTTAATAAAACCGACTTCACATACATACAGTTTAATACTAACATTCTCTTGCAACAGCTAGGTAACTTTTATATTGGCTATAAGCGGCTGCCATCGACTTCCTCCAGTTATAATATAAGAGTGCAGAATCTAAGAGTGAAAGCTGAATTTAATTTGTATAAGACCAAACAAGTAGCAAATCACTCTCACATGTAAAAGTTTCCCATAATAACTTGTTATATACAAGTTATTATGGGAAACCTTATTATATATATTCATTAAAGCCTTACTTTAGTCTTAAGACATAGTTAAAACATGACAAATCTGTCTCGTTTTAACACTTTTTCATAGTTTATCACGCTAATATAGTGTTATAAATGTGAAATTTTTAATGTAAGTGTGTATGTTTATTACTCCGTTACGCTACGAACTAACGTTACGCTGCAAATTTTTTAATGATAGCTGATAATAGGTATGTTAAATGAAAAAATACGTTTCGATTCGTACTTGCTTAACCCGAGTGATACCGCGGAGAACAGCTAGTAATATACGTACCCTTGAAAGAATACCTTTGTTTTTGTGTATTTGTAAACACTGATTGTCAAAAATTGCAAACATTATTGATTTTCTTAAAAAGTACATTAATAATCCCCCTTTAAACTGGAATAATTATCATGTATAGTTTATTTTAACCAATTAATAATTACTTTAGACCGATATCAACAGAGAAAGAACATGCTTAAAACAAAAAATATTTAATATACTTTTTTCTTATTTTAAGAACAGCAGATAACGGATTATGTTTGTATTATAACATTATATTAACAATACCTAATTATAGATAATTGCATAATAAATACAAGTCAAGTTTAATTCGTTATTAATATCTCAGTGCGTCATTAGCGCGTTGACCACGAATCACGATTATTTAGTATGTAAACAGTCGCGGGCCTCGGGGCTCGGTAGAGTCCCTGCTTGCATCTTAGTTCAAAGAATCTTTCTTATCAGTCCCGCGAGTAATATAAAAAGCCATTATGCTGATTTTCTCGTACTTAAAGTAGTATCTGGGAGCAAACGAGTTGAGTGAAGCGTTTTATATAAAAATGAAGTTCACGTCACTATTTATCTTAATTTTGGGCGTTTTATCGTTGTTTATTGGTGCAAGTGATGCTCGACCGAAAATACCTATTAATGCTATCAAGAAAGGCGCACATGCGGTTGTAAGTAGATAATATTTGTCTATTCTATTTGTTAGCTATTTCCTAGACTCGTGCCTTTACTCCTTAATCTTAACCTTCTTCATATTAATTATTTAAATTTTTTTGATTGGCTATTATGAATTTCAAGTACACGGCCAAATTTTGTATTACAGCAGCTAAGTAGACTTTTTATATAATACAAAAAAATATTTCAAAATTATCAGGATAGCACTCGGTACCTCATTATGGTACCTAATAATATTGGAAATATGGATGAATTATATGATTTTCTATAGCTATCCAGGGTTCTATGGAGCGAAATATTTATATTGAATAGCTAACTTTCAATTTATATTTTAATTCGCGGCTACAGCTGGTGGAATGAATAAAATTATTACCTCTTTGAATTAGCTACTCCGGTCAGATATAATAAATGGGAAGATAGATTATTATATGATACACCATAGGTATTTTATTATATGATTTATTATAAAATGATAATATGTGATGTATATTATTTTCAGGGTCACGGTTTACGAGCTTTGAACGTGGCGAGTACTGCGCACGATATTGCCAGCATGTTCCATAGGAAAAGGAAACACTAAAGTAGTTTTATGTTAGATAATATGTCTAGACATCGTGCGAATACACTTGGTTACAAATGTCCATATACGAGCAGCGGAATTGAGTACAGCAGAGCAATGAGAAATGACCAATCAGATTGTTTGCAGACTACGTGATAATTTTGTCACGTTGTCAGCTCCAATAAATGTATTAAACGCCGCCTTAAACTGGTGCTTACGACTTACGGTTTAATGGTTTTACCCGAAACTATGAAGACAAATAAACTTGTCCAAATACGGTGGGTCGCTCGTAGTCCATAAGCAACCCAATGCGGGCCAAGTGTAATCGCGCAATTATATTAGATGTTTACTTATTATTAATTGATATATGCTTAGATATATGCTTGTCAGCAATGTAATTCATACAGTAACGTTACCGACGCTTTCGTCTTGATAGAGATCTGTGTATTGATACGAAATTCATCGTGATAAGTATCAGATTAAATACATATAGAGTATATCATGATCCCATTGCCGGCTCACTACAGAGCACGTGTCTCCTCTCAACATGAGAAGGGTTCGGCCATAGTCCACCATGTGACGATTGGCAGACTTCACACGCATTTGAGAACATTATGGAGAACTCTCAGGCGTGCAGATTTCCTCACGATTTTTTCCTTCACCTTTGAAGCAAGTGATATTTTAATTTTTTTGAAACGCACACAACTTTTAAAAGTTAGAGGTGCATGCCCGGATTCGAAACGCCGACCTCTGATTAGGAGACTGACGCTCTAACCAATAGGCTATCACCGCTTCATATAGAGTACATGGAGTAGCAATTATAAATGTCAAATACAATGTAATGTTATGTACTTAATTGTATGTCAGTAGATATATGCCTGTCAGCAGTGTAATGTGGACAGTAACCTTTTTGATAGACATCTGTATATCGATACGAAATTCATTCCGATAAGAGTCTGATTAAATACAAATAAATTAAGCCACTGGTGGCCGTACATGGAGCAGCAATATACGACTTAATTTTTTCCAATATGCGATATTATCCGCTAATCTGGCCAAGAAGAAAATATGGAATGCTGAAATTAACATAGCAAAAAAAAAGAAATACTAACAGAAGTTAAGTTTTAAGTAAATCGAAAACCAGCACGATGTATAGATAACAAAATAGGACCCTTTGTGTAAATACTAAACACTTTTGCCAAATAATATTTATGAAAGTTCAATGCTTATAAAAATAAGCAAATATGTTCTTTGTATTTTCTACTAGGACACCAAGATGATAAAGGGACACATTTTCTGTCATTAGTCTAGACTCTAGAGCAATAACAAAATGTCTTATTGTTATAAGTATTGCATTTATATTGTATATATTTACGAATATATATATCATCATATCATGGTCATCTGTTGATATATATACATATATACAATGATGACTGGAAATCCAAAGGAAAGACACAGGTCTTCAATGTCTTGTGCCGTTTGTTTTAGTGACTTTTCACTTAATGTCAAATTGCCTTATTAGCACCTAGCAGCATGGTAGATCTACAACTGCCAACGGTGAATTTCTCCATGCTTCATCGCAAATCCAGCATCTATGACCAGCATTATATAATAGCACGTGTATAAAACGATGTAAATCTTTACTTTCTATGATAATTGATGTTTATTAAATGTTCAAACCGAATGAATGTATTTTATTGAAGACTATTGTATTCACTGTTCTGATTTTTTTTATCACAGAAGTTTGCAAACGCATTCAACTACACCCACGAATTGCGTATTAATTCTAAAATACTATTTAAAGTGCAAAGTGTTAGTTTGTTTACTTATTCATGAGAATAAAATGGCGCTCTTTTGATTGTATACAAATTGATCTTAACTTTCACGTGATCGAATAAGTAGACAATCTCACAATAGGCAATCTGGAGACGTGACTCGCCATGGTGACCAAAGCTACTCAGTCAAGCGAGGTAACCTATTGTCTTGCTATATTAGTTGCACCTCGTTATACTCCCGTGAATGACAGAATTAAACCAACCAATAATGGGCATAGACTGTACTGTAAGTTGTACATAACTGTAAGTTCTGGGAAAATCTTAATCCCTTAATTTGACGAACTCTATGGCGCAGCGCGCGCTCGCGTTATAAAGTTGGAGGTCCTGGGTGCGATTCCCGGCTCGAATCTGGTTTGGAATCTGGTCTAGTTCTGGTTTGGTATGCAAAGGCGGTCTTATTGCTTCAGCAATCTCTTCCAGACAACCCTTAGGGAAAGAATTAATTAAAGTATGAGGGTAATGGCGCAATTTTTTAAAAAATAATATAAAATATCAATAAATATAATATATAAATATATACTTTTATATATAAATAAATAAATATCAATAATTTATGTATCTGACGTTATTCTCGTTTTGTCTGGTGCGAGGCTTCGGCAGTGGCTAGTTACCACACTAAAAAGGAAACGGTTTCAACTATTTAATTTAACACATATTTTCTAAACATATTACAAACATGTTATGTTAATTATAGTAGATATCATTAGGTACATAATTTTACTTACCATAAGAAATATACATAGTATAAAATAAATTCGTTAATTAAGAGTTTCCCAACGGTGTTTGATAACAAATAAGTTTTTTTATCGTACTTTTAATTAAAGTCTCCAAATTGACTCTCAAACAGAGACAAAAAGTTTGCCTTAATTAATATAACTGTAGACATAGGCAGTTTTGAACGGCTTTCAATTATATTAGTGACTTAATCTCAAAACAATACTGTATCAAGAAAACGGCGAGAACGCTAAAATTTTTGTATGCTATGCACGCGCGTAATAAATATATCAATTTGATACATGGCTTTGCTTTGTACATGACTAACTGTACAGGTTTTTTGCAGCAGTTATTTTGTGTACTTTCCTTATGTAGGAATCTACCTCTATCTAAGTACCTCACTTACGACAAAGCGTGTTTCCCCTCCGCCTTTGTTGTATAAAAGACCCATAAAGTCTACGTACGATTTAATTTTCCACTAACACTTGGTAGAGGCGAGTGCACAATGAAGGTTTTATTTGTGTTCGTTTTGATTACGTTATTCGCTGGAATTGTTCGGGGTAATACTGTTCCTGAATCAAGGACGACTACGACGGTAAAGCCTTGGACCCATAAAGTTAAAGACGGCCTGGTGGGTACTCTCAATATGAACTTTGCCAGCTTTTTTGTATCGTATCGCTAAAAAATAGATTTGCGTGAATAGACTTAAAAAAGGCTGAGTTCGATTAAAACTTGAGCACAGAGTGTTCTGTATCTTGAATGGGAGTATTCTATGTATCAAAAATTATTCTTTATTGCCACAAATTTAAGGAAAATAATCAGAAAAACAGAAACAAGATGAAGCACGATACATAAGGCCTTCTTATCGCTTAGTAGCGATCTCTGCCAGGCAACCTTAAGATTAGGAAACAGAAAAAGAAATACAAAGTGTATGGCGGATCTTTACAACTTTTTTATTTCGCATGATCTACAAATAGAGAGATTTTATAACAAAAGTTTAAAAAAGTTTAAAAAGCTGACTATTCGCTTATTATTAAACTCTTTATATTTTTAAGACCAAGTTTATTCCGGATTTATGGACTCGATCACAGATAATTTTTCTTCGTAATTTTTTTAAATTTAAACAAACACTTTAAAATTTCATGCATATACTTCGACTTTTGTGAGTTACGAATAAGAGTTTAGGCCAAGGGTATTTTGGGTGTAGGGGTATTTCTCATTTGGCTACGGAACCATGAAAAGTGATTGATGACTGTCTGATCTGGAAAATATCCAATAAGGACTGCCAAGTATGAACTGTGTGTCAAGTAGATAGGCAAAACTTTAATAACCGAGCAGCTCCCAGTGTATTATGTTACACCCCTCCCTCTAGTAACGTTACTTTGGCAATTTTTTGAAGTTGTCAAATTTTGACGTTTGGTTGTGCACATAAAATGATAGATTAACGCACAACAACGAACATACTTTTTCACTTGAAAACTTCTATTAGCAGAATTCCATCTGAACTGGACATTTTAATAACTCTGTATCTGGCACGAAGTAGTTTTCACAACCGGAGCTGTTATCTCTTGAATCGATCAGAAGTTTATTCAATTTTCTAAATAAGTCTGGACACTACATATATTAAATATAGCTACTAATATTTCTTTCAATTCTGGAGCAGTGTTCTAATTTTTTGGATAGCCGTAAATACTGCAAACAATACTTTTGTTGTTATTCATGTGAAAACTTACATTAGATTTAGCGATCAGAGTGCCGAGTGCGAAATTTTCTACTTATTTTATCGCATCATCTGTTGTGTAGTAGAATTGAAAGTAAATTTTATATCTTTGATTCCATACAAATTTGAAATAAATTTAAAATACGTACGTATAGTAATAGTACAATAATTCTATCTTTATTTTCAGGGTAAATTCTTCCAAGGTGCAGCAATAATAAGTAGTGTGCAACATGCTTTACACAGTCGACATGGTGGCTATAAGACGTTACCGACTACAAAACCGAAATCATAAAACAGTGGATACGTAACCTGAAAATTAAAAATTACGGAAGTTAATTTTTTTTTAATTTATTGTTCAAAATATATTAATACAAATACATTTTAAGTGTACATTTTTTTTATTTATTTAAGAAAAAACATTGACATAATGTAATAGTAGTTAGGTGTAATCACAAACTCGTAGCTTGAGTTTTTCCGTACACCTGAGCCATCGACAATTATTAAGACGTACACGCGTATCTACAAACATAACACTTACTTAAAAGTAAATAAATCTAACCTTCCTCCAGAAACTTTACGTTTATAGGGAGGACGGAGAGTTATTACTTTGCGGTGAACATTAAGATACAATTTTTTTAAAGATATATTTTTATTTAATTATGCGTAGTTAATTATGTATGACAATATTAAATTGGGCCTAGTTGTCAAAATAAATAAATAATATTATTATTAAGCTTAAATTGCTGTAATCGACGTAAGATTGCCAAGTTGCATGGTGCAACTACTTGTATAATATTTGTAATATTTTCAAAATACTCCACACCATACAGATGTGAATGTCCTCTCAACGCACGTTTCGTTCTGACACCGCAGCATCCTGAGGAGATGTTGACATGACAACGTTGAATTGTTGAGATAAAACCCCTGCTATTATATAACATTAAAATAAAGAAATAAAACTTTACTGACCACAAAACTACAACTGGCACAAATTAAAAAAGAAAGAAAAACAACAGACAATTAAATTTTGTGGCATTTGGGCAAAGGACCACCTAGTGCGCTCTGTATTTTGTGGTCAAAAGGCTACTTACTTAGATCTGTATTGCATTATCTGATCATTAACTGTAATTCAAATTTTCAGTAGGGACCCTGTTATCAACGTGTTAGATATATAATTTATTTAGGATAACAGAACTTTTAGAAACTTTTTAATAAACTTAAGAAAACTCATCATAATTATTTGGATAATATAAAAGCTTGGAGCTCTCTACTTTGTTTTTACCAAGTTTTAAGCTAATTATGTTTTGTATTTACTTTACTTTATTTTTTTTTATATTTTTGTAAGAAAAATAAACGTCAGTTAATGGTAAGCAGGTCTTTATTGTACTACACAAATTTGTACAATACTCGGGAGTATTGTACAAATTTGTGTATCTTTCAAGTCACGATTTTTACAAACAGCCATATATATATATATATATATATATATATATAGAGATAGGTTTGTAAGACACACTGGCATTCATGGTGAAACATATGTTGTGTAATCTTTAAGCATACATATTTTTAATTTTAAGCTCTAAGGAAATCCCCGGAGGTGGGCGTTAATTTCTGTTACACAGTTTTTCAACTAATACAGATGTTATCGTTCATTAAATTTAAGATTCCTCTGTAAATTTAAGACACAAAAAAGATTTTTTTTTTTTCTAACCCCACTCTGTTCCTATCTATTTTCATCATCATCATCAAATCAAATCAAAAATAGATTTATTCATGTCATCCTATTACAGGCTTGCATGAAGCGTTCATATACATAATAATATTTTTTCACAATTTTAGTTCGTGAGGTGATATCATAACCCATCCCACTATAGGGTTTTCTTATCAGCATGAGGAAAAACCCCTTTGATCAACACACTGGCCCAGTATAGGTAGTCTTTGCACTTCCTTAACAATATTACAGAGAACTTTTGGGCATAAAGATTTACTGAAGTTGTAAGTTTAAAATTACTTTGATATTAATTGCTAAATAAGAAATTTAACTTTTTGAAGCTGTGATAGTGGTTGGGGCGTCGGCCTCCTAATCAGAGGTCGGTGGTTCGAATCCGGGCACGCACCTCAAGTAATGTGCGTTTTTCAGCAATTAAAATATCACTTGCTTCAACGGTGAAGGAAAACATCGTCAGGAAACCTGCATGCCTGAGAGTTCTCCAAAATATTCTCAAAGGCGTGTGAAGTCTGCCAATCCGCACATGGCCAGCATGGTGGACTATGGCCAAACCCTTCTCATATTGAGAGGAGACCCGTGCTCTGTAGTGAGCCGGTAATGAGTTCATTATGATGAAGTAATTTAATGCTAAAACTGAAGTTATTTCGAAAAGTGTATACTAGGGATCAAAATCATAAGTAGGCGTAAGATAGTGAGGCAATTTCCTCGTTACACCGATTACGTAGCACACCTGTTCTAGACTAAGTGCATATATCATCCAGTTGTTACTAGTAGTTACCCGCATTTAACGACATTATGCTCAACTTCAGCGAATAGTTAGAGTTGTTGCGAAATTAGATCGAGCTTGATTGAAATGTAAACTTTGTAAAATGGTTCAGAACTAGTTCCATTATTGGTTTCAAGTTGTCGTTAATTTGAAGAGTAATTTAATGGTTTGATGTAATTTAAAAATGTAATAATTCTGTCACACGCATCTACGATTTTTAGGACGCTGTGCCGACTCGATGTTACTTTCTTTGTCAATTTTCCGGTCGATTGGCTTAGTTCAGCCCTACATTATTATGCAGACAGATTGGCAGGGGTCGAAGCTACATATATCCCTACCAAAATGGGGACCAGCACCAATATGGAAATACTTTTTATTAGACCGTTTAAGGACGATATCTTAGTATATTTCACGAAACTTACCCCGGAAATTACATATTTGGTCTGTTTACGGATTTTGTTTTCACGATTTTTGACACTTAAGTGCCGAATTTGGCTAGGTCCCACAACTCACATATACACAATTCAAAACAAAATTACATTTCGACGGTCATGACTTACGTAGGTTTTCCTGTATAATAGATATGAACCACCTGGTGTTTTTTTATACACTATAAGTTAGACTTGGACGGCAATCTCACCTGATGGTAACTGATGATGCAGTCTAATGCACCTGATAGCCTAGTGGTTAGGGCGTCAGCCTCCTAATCAGAGGTCGGCGGTTCGAATTCGGGCACGCACCTCTAACATATCGGAGTTATGTGCGTTTTTTAAAATATTTAAATATCACTTGCTTCAACTGTGTAGGAAAACATCGTGAGGAAACCGTCACGCCTGAGAGTTCTCCATAATGTTCTCAAAGGCGTGTGAAGTCTGCCAATCCGCACATGGCCAGCGTGGTGGACTATGGCCAAACCCTTCTTATATTGAGAGGAGACCCGTGCTCTGTAGTGAGCCAGTAATGATGATGATAATAATGACTCCTAATTAGTTTCGCAATATCGTGCCGGAACGCTAAATCACTTGGCGACACGACTTTGCCGGTATGGTAACTTTATAATGCGACAGCAAAAGCGCAAGTGCTGCTCGAACAGGGTCGTCATGTGTACGGAACCCTGTATGGCACTAGACCCATTCGCTTTTGAAGATATTTCCATAAGAATAACTCTAAGATTTCTTGTTCAGATTTAGTATGTAACACAAAATGTACATAAAAATATACGTCGCAGGTTTAGAGAGATTAAGATGATTGCAAACTTTCGCAAAACAATTTTTGACCTGAAAAGTCATCTTTAAGTAAGCTTAAGTAGTAATAAAAGTAAAGTTTATGGTGGAAAGTTTGATTTAATCTTAAATCTGTGCTCCGCCAGACCGCTCATAAATATTACGAAGGTTTATTTTATGGTTGGGTGAGTATTCGTTGAAATTTTGTGCTTGTTCATTTAACGCCACATTACGGTTAAAGAGAAGTATTAGATCGGTTCATTCGAATAATTCGTCTGCAAAATCGAAAATAATAATAGCGCCCGTCTTTATAAAGCTTGAAATATAATTTTGCTATATCGACACGCATAAAAAATCCTTAACAGTTATTAGGATAGCCACATCGCTGGGAAATCCACTTTTTTTTACACTACAAGTTAGCTCTTGACGGCTATCTCATGTAAGGCTAAGGTGGTAAGTGTTGATGCAGTCTAGGATGGTAGCGGGCTAACCTGTTAGGGGTATGGTAAACTCACACTCCTAATTGGTTTCTACGCGACATTGTGGAGGAACGCTAAATCGCTTGACTACAGGTCTGTGTTGGTAGGGTGGTAACTAGCCACGGTTGAAGCCTCCCACCTGACCAGACTAGAGACAGGAATCGAACCCAAGACCTCCAACTTTAACATGCGACGGCGCACGCACTGCGCCACGGAGGTCGTCAACAATAAATATCGCATAAGATACCGAGTCCGAGATTCTATGCCTCTAGACAAATAGCATCATGATCAACCCATTCTCGGCTCACTACAGAGCACGGGTCTCCTCTCAATATGAGAAGGGTTCGGCCATAGTCCACCATGCTGGCTATGTGCAGATTGGCAGACTTCACACGCCTTTGAGAACATTACGGAGAACTCTCAGGCGTGCAGGTTTCCTCACGATGTTTTCCTTCACCGTTGAAGCACGTGATATTTTAATTCTTTAAAAATGCACATAACTCCGAAAAGTTATAGGTGCGTGTCCGGGTTCGAACCCCCGACCTCTGATTAGGAGGCTGACGTCTTAACCACTAGGCTATCACAGCTTCAGCCATGTATTAAATGTAGTCGAATATCCAATATCATACTATTTCATTGCATTCAAATGTTTAAGGGCACAAGAATCGAATCAAACGTAGTCTTTTAGCGTTAAATATATTTAGCTACATAATGCTTGCAACTGTTGTTTAAGCCTTTAAATGGATCGTTAGAAACTCACTAATACTAAAAAAAATATCCTGTGTCCTATCTCTGAGTGAGTTGTATGTCTAAAAAGAGAAATCAATGTAGCATATAAATTACGTGAAATAAGTAAAATTTATTCTCGAATTTTTATCAACTAATTTAGATATATGGAGGCGAATAAATTCCATTGAATTCACGCTCTAATGGACGCAATGCTTAATGTACAGTTGAATGTTCGTGAGCAAAATAAATTCAATCTCGAATACTTAACTTAAGCTATCACAATGTCTACTCGTAATGTGAGTTGAAAGCAAATGTTTCAATCCACCGAGAGAGAAATGAGGGTCTAAATCTCTTTAGTGACTGAATTCCACGATAGTTCTCAAAGAAGATTTAGGTTTAGACGACCTCCGTGGCGCAGCGCGCGCGCTTTTGCATTATAAAGTTGGAGGTCCTGGGTTCGATTCCCGGCTCGAGTCTGGTCTGGTGGGAGGCTGCGGCCGTGGCTAGTTACCACCCTACCGACAAAGGCGTGTCGCCAAGCGATTTAGCGTTCCGGCACGATGTCGTGTAGAAATCAATTAGGAGTATGGCTTTACCATACCCCTAACTGGTTAGCCCGCTACCATCTTAGACTGCATCATCACTTACCATCAGGTGAGATTGCCGTCAAAAGCTAACTTGTAGTATAAAAAACAAAAAAAAATGCACACTACAATGATAAACGATTATTAACTGAGAATTTATTAAAAAGCTCCATAACGAATAGAAGCAGGCGTTGCTTTGCGGAAGTCCATGATAAAGTTGACTTTACTTTTCGCGCTTGTGAAGTCAACATCTCCTGAGGATGATCCGGTGTCGGGTCGAAACGTGCGTAGAAGTTCTAGTGGAAGATTTTGTGTGGTGTTATATTATACAAATCTCCCGGTTGTCAGCGGAATATAGCAAATTATACTTGCTGTTTATTGTTTAAAAATCTCCATAATACGCACGGCTAGGCGGAAAGGGGAATATGCCGAAGGCCCCGATATGGTATTTCACCAGTTCCATGATTCCATGTGTAAACACTTCTGTGTTACAATTACTAAGCTTTAACATCGTCCCTGGCGCAGTTGAGAGCGCTTTGATCTTATTAGCGGAAAGTCCCGAGTTCGTTCCCCGGAAGGGTTAATTTAGCAATTTATGATTTCTGAATTTTTTCTGGTCTGGTCTGTGGGAGACATCGGCCTGGGCTAGTTACTACCCTACCGAGAAAGACTTGCCACCAGGCGAGGCAGCGCTACGGCGCGATGTCCCTTAGAAATCAATTGTATGAGTTTACCATACAGGTGAGTCATCTACCATCTTAAACTGCATCATCACTTACCACTATGTGAGATTGCCGTCAAGGGCGGAAATGTAGTGGAATTAAAAAAATTGCAGTGACACATCAGCTGTGTTTACTATGTGATAAGCCCTACTTGAGGGCAATGATGTAGCAAATTTATTTACGAATATATAGTAGTGACAAACACATCAGCTGTGATAATCGAGGGCAATCATGTAGAAAATATCTTAACGATAATATTTTGCCATATTAATAATATACATCTTTCAGCTTCAACTAAACATGCCTAGCAATAAGATTATATTCAAATTCAAAATAATCTTTATTGAAATAGTCCTTAAAAAGGCACTTTTGACGCGTCAATAATTTACATAGTAGTTATTTCATGGTGATAACTATATTCGTAAACTTAAAACTAAAGCTATGAGGGTTCCAAACGTGCCCCGATCTAAGAAGAAGCCCACAACAAACTTAGCCGGGGTTTTTGTTTTTTCGTTATCATATCTGTTGTTTTTTCTTTATTATATCTGTTATTCGAACCACGCATTGTTATCTATTCAAACATAATCACCATCACTTAACGAATAGAAATAATGAAAAATGTGATATGTATGAACGATTCATAGATGTCTGTAATAATAGGTTTACACGAATAAAGTTTTTTAGATTTGATTTGGATTTGCAAGTCGGAGGTCCTTAGAAATCGTAGTGATATTGTTTGACGTCAGAACTCGGATATATGTGATCATAGACGGACGGTATACAGATCCCAGTTTTATTAAGTAACTAACTAAAAAGGTTCCCATTTAAAAAAGATTCTACCAAGAATACAGGAAGCACCTAACGTTGATGGTAAGGCTATAACCGACATGAGTTACAACACAACGTAAGAAAAAAAACATTTACAACTATTAATATAAAAAAAAAACATATATTATTGGCCCGAGAAAGCGCGTTCTAAAATAATGCAAAAAACATCACTGTAGTCAAAACTCCCCGACATGAGTTACAACGCAACGTAAAAAAAAAACATTAAAAATATAAAAAATATACATATATTTTTGGCCCAAGAACGTGCGTTCTAAAACAATGCAAATAAAAACACCGTAGTCAAAAACCTTTCAATTCGTTGAAATCAATACAAGAACAAATCAACAAACAAATAATAAAGGTACAATAAGGGGTAGGTAAATTGATTGAATCTTGACTTCGGGTAATTTATCATGTGACTGCTTGCGGCAATTATGGTATCGACAAATGCCGCTTCAGATTTAGATTAATAGCGATAATTTGTTTCGACTTAGAGGTAAGACTGCGTGGATCTATGCAACAACCCCGGTTCTTTGTTGTTACCTTTCGCCTATTGTCCTCGAATTCGCATTTGTTTAGGATTTTAAAACAATCTATCCTATATGTTTATTGTCTGTTATCCTATATTTAAAAATAGGTCTAATGTATTATCATAGGTTTTTTTTCACTACAAGTTAGCCTTTGACGGCAATCTCACCTGATGGTAAGTGATGATGCAATCTAAGATGGTAGCGAGCTAACCGTTTAGGGGTATGGAAACCCCATACTCCTAATTGGTTTCTACACGACATCGTGCCGGAACGCTAAATCGCTTGGCGATACGCCTTTGTCGGTAGGGTGGTAACTAGCTACGGCCGCAGCCTCCCACCAGACCAGACTCGTACCGGGAATCGAACCCAGGACCTCCAACTTTATAATGCGACAGCGTTGCATGCTGCGTCACGGAGGTCGTCAAATTTATACTTAGAAGCGCGCTCTATGCCTCTAAAGTTCAACAAAAGGTTTACATGACCAGATCAAAAAACCTAAATACCATCAACGCGCAACGTAGATATCGCTCTTAAATCAATGTATGTATCAATTAATATGTATATACAAACAGACACTTTCATATTACTAGTGTAGTAGTGTAAGTGTAATATATTAAGCTCTTGATATCTACTATATTGTTTTCTTGAACAATGAATTGGAACTGATCGTAAAAGTATTCTATTGAAAATCTTCTTCACGATTTATTCTGAACATTTTAGCTTAAAACGAAGCTTTTAAAAAAAAACTGTTATGACTCTTACATCATATGATCTCTGAAATCTTACATGCCGTATAATAACTACTAACAACTAGTTGGCATACTACATAAAGTGCAAAATAAATTATGTACGTAGACTACCTATGTAGAGTACGTAATACATATTTTTTTCGGACGGTCTATTAGCTGTACAAACCCTATTGGTTGCAACAGCGTAACCGGGCTGTACGTTACAGTGGCAAATGACCGGGTCTTGGCTACTAGCATTTAAAATGAAACTCGACATGAGTTTTCGCATTTAGTACGAAGAATTTCTCATTGTGATCATTCGTATAGTTAATTAAAGACAAAGACAGAGTCAAATGGCACGTTCAGATGTCCGATACCCTTCTGTATTCTGTAATAGAAATTCCAACCTCCTTAAAATTTGTATTGTGTTTTTAAGAGGTTGACAATTTTAAAATTTAATAAAACATGAAAGATACGTGATTCTGCGTTATACGAGGCAACCAAGAAACCAATCCGAACACAAGTTGCACTCTGATATATAATATCCTATATACTCGTAGTTCATTATAGTTAACTTAATTTTTTTTTAATGATTTGGAAAATAACGGTTAATCTTAATTAAATCTGAAATCAATATTAAAATAAAACAAGTTATTAATTTCAAACGCTGTAACTTTTAATATACGAGATTCCCAGCGACTTCGTCAGCCTAAACTTTTTATACGTAGGTTCCTTTTTCTCGTGCAACAATTTCCATTCCTTGTTTTACGCATCGCCTGTCTGAGTTATTGCTATATCAAAATTTCTTTAATAAAACGTAATTAAAAAAATCCAAATTAGAATTTCATGGATTTCCATACAAAGTTTCAATCCCTATTTTACAGCCTTAGAATAGAAATAATTTCTCACCGAAAGGCCATATTATATCAATTTTTTCGGATTTTTCTATAAAAATTACAGATTTCCATACAAACTTTCAGTCCCTAATATATATATATATATGTTCATTATTTTTTGGAAGTAAATACTGGTTGGCGATTTCGAACAAACGGTCGGTATATTCTCTTGAAACTGTGTAGTCCTAAAAGTAATATCTAAAAATCCTAAAAATAAAATCTCTTTTACCTTTGGCTAAAGTCCAGTTTCCTATATTAACAGACACTTAATATCAAATGGACTATAACGGCTTAATTCTGAGAAATAGATACAATATGCATATATGTCTATTACAAATATTTTAAGTCCTAGATACGGGTTAATCTAGCACATAATATATTTGCAATAGTATGTTTATTGATCTGGAACTATTCGACCTCGTTTCTTTTGTAACACCCTTTTATTGCAAGACTAGCGGACCCGGCAGAAGTAGAGAAGAAATTGAGCTATATAATCTGACATAATGTTTTCAGATAAACTTTCAAACCTTTTTTTGGTGAAATGCGATGAACATATGAAAAAAATCTTTATTTCAAAGGTATCATTTGGAAATCGACGGATTTTTGGGCAAACACTCTCTATTTAACGCTTCTGCTGTCTACAAATTCTTAATTATTTCTATTTTAATCAACAATTAAAGCTAACAAAAAAATATATGAAAGTTCTTACGTCGTAAACATCTTTGTTGAATTCCTGAAAGGCTGGCTTGTTTTTTCCTTATTTTATTAACATTGAATTGCGCGACATCGTAAGGATCTGCATCGGTACATACCTACTCGTAGTTTATATCCTGTCGATACGTGCGGAGCAGTTTACTTTTCTGTTTTCAATATGCACCGCAAAGATTTAGTGTACCCTTCTGATTTCCGTTTCCTACTACCGTTCAAATCATGAACAAATAGGCATCTTCTAGGCAAGTATGTATAATGTTGCAGGCGGATGAAACTGAAAATTTTAACAAATCCTCACTATAAAATTTAAAAAATAAACAAAAAAACTTAAACAACAATATAAAAGATCACTGAAGTAATGGATTCAAATCCTTATACAAAACTGAGACAATAGTACGATTATAAACACTACAAACATTTGTAACACCCACTTTACTTCAGCTAAATGTCATGCAGGAAGTGTGAACCGTCCACAGAGGTTCAAAGAACAGAAAGTGCCGTTTGCTATTTTGCACGTCTCTGAAATTGGGAAGGTGGCTACGTCAAAGGCGATTGCTGAATCATCAAGCTGAAATCGCAACGGGCAATGATTTTCGTAGTCTGCGTCACAATAAACTGCATGCAAATATAATTGTAGTTATGCGAACATGTCACCATTATTCTCAAGCAATTAATGACCAAATTACAGCTTAAGACCTAAGCCTTAAGCTTACCCCTCTGCTCCAATGTCTCTTGGCAGGCTATAACAATTATTATCAGTGTTAGTAACCGAAACCGACGGCTCAACGTGCTTTGAGTAAATAAATATATATTTCACATCTATATTAAGCATAATGATAGTTTTCATATTGTTGGGTTCTATTCTGATGTTGTGGTAAAAACTAGCGACATAGTTGCTGTTTAAGAGATCATAATTTATTTAATTAGCGTGAATAATTCTGCTGAATAGAACAGTCATATTTTAAAATTGTTGTAGACGCAAAAAATCAAGAAATTGTTTGAATTAAATTAACGTTCATATATCTTAATATATATAAATCTCGTGTCACAATGTTTATCCTCAATGGACTCCTAAACCACTTAACCGATTATAATAAAATTCGCACACCATGTGCAGTTCGATCCAACTTGAGAGATAGGATAGTTTAAATCTCAAATTATAGTCGCAATTTTAATTTATTGCTAATTATTTGTTTGTTATTATTTGACAGTCACAATTATCTGTTAACTCCAAATGATTCTAACAGATGTCGATACCTTTCGACTGGGTTGAGTAAGTAATCAATAGATGGCGCTGCTATGGTAAATCTACGAACGTGTCATATAAGCTACATTTTAACAGCATAATTACCGCGTGTTGTTGACGCTATAAAATTAATTAAATTTATTTTGTAGTGAACGAAATACCGTATAATTCAATTATTTCCACTTTTTAAATTTTTGGTGTTAGCATAGCCGGCCACGTGTTACTTAGACTGAAGTGTAAATTGAATTCATATTATAATGAAGATAATACAGTGATATTAATCCTGTTTTTTACTTATTTGTGCTTCATTGATCAAAACTTTATAATTTAATTTGAATATATGTATGTAAGTATTATCACATAATTATAAAATTTAATTAAAATGTCAATGCAAAAATGATACACAATTTCCTACACTTTTTCAATAGTTGTACAAATTTTTTTTTTATTGTTTTTTATTTAACCTCTATTAAAAAATATTTAGCACTTATTATTTCAATGAGCTATGATAACAAGTTTTTCAGATTTTTCTTCTTATATTTAAACGATTAAATTAGTATTTCAATTGTTATTGAAATTATTATTTAAACTCTATAATTTAAATATGTACATGTCAGTATTATCACATAATTATAAAAGTTAATTAGAATGATCTATAATATAAAAATGAATCGCAAAAGCTGTTGGTAAACGCATAACTCAACAACGCCTGGACCAATTTGGCCAATTTTTTTTTTAAATATTCGTTGATGTTCAAGGATGGTTTTTACGGCGAGAAAAATCTGAATAATTGCCGGAAAACCCCTTAAAACAGCCGTTTTCTTTTTCCCATACAAACGTTTTCTATATAAACGTAGAGTCAATTTGAGTTTTATTGCTATTACATAAACTACATATTAAATTACAAGCACTCACTGTTGTCTTAGCAATGTAGGTGTGTTCCTAACTTCAAAGAGTGCATAGTCAAACTGTAACAGGACGAAATCTGTACATTAAATAGATTTTGAACATTTTAATTGGAGGATGTTTTACTAGCGATTTTACTAGCGTCTGTCTGTATCACGCCGAAACCACTTGAAATGATGGACTTGAATAAAATTTGGTATAGGAGTAGCTGATACGCTGGTTCAACATAAGAGATAGTTTTCATCCCGGAATTCAGCATGGTTCCCTTGGGAGATAGTCAAAATGTGTATTTAGTTGTAATTCATTAACGCGTACTCAGAATCCATTCAATCTTTTTTTGTAAGAAAGGAGATACTTTAATGTTTATGATGTAATTTTTTCAAGTTGTTCGGTTCAGTAATCTATTGCTTCGTGATTGCAAGACAAGCAAACACTCAACGCAGACGAAGTCGCGGGAGTCAGCTAGACTAAACGGGCTAAAAACTAAACTAACTAAAACGAGCTTTATTGCTATTGTATTCGCTGGGTTCGTGACCCCAGCGCCACCTATCGATACAACTTACGGTGGCTTAAAACGATATCCACGGACATTTATATCGGAAACAATTACTGGTAATGACGGTTATCCACTGTATCGTCGACGATCGACAGCAGACAATGGAAGATCAACAATTGTCAAATTAAATCAACAAGATATTGAAATAGATAATCGTTGGATTGTCCCATATTCACCCATTTTATCAAAGACCTTCAAAGCACACATCAAATCTTATCTACATAATCGTAGAATCTTGCCATTCAGTGAAATCTATTAAATTATACATTTGCAAATATGTAACCAAAGGGAGTGATATGGCTGTGATTGGAATTGGTGGAGAGAATTCCAATGATGAAGTTACACAATACCAAATGGGCCACTATGTTAGTAGTAATGAAGCAGTATGGCGAATATTTTCTTTTCCTATTCATGAGAGACACCCTTCTGTTGTTCACTTAGCTGTGCATTTAGAAAATGGACAGAGAGTGTATTTTACAGCACAGAACGCAGTACAAAAAGCTGCTCAGCCACCATCTACTACATTAACCAGTTTTTTTGAGACATGCCAAAACGATGATTTTGCATAAACATTGCTATATTCTGAAATGCCAAAATATTATACTTGGAATCAATCCTCAAGAAGATTTATAAGACGGAAACAAGGGAAACAAGTTCAAGGATACCCAGATGTGTATTCCACCGATGCCATTGGTCGAATTTATTCAGTACATCCAAGCAATGATGAATGTTTTTATTTACGACTGTTTGTCTATGCGCCAGATAATCAAACAAAAAACATCGTATATCACAAAGCACTACAATGAAAATAAAACTGATTTTTGTTAATAATTATGATTCATATGATTAACAATAAAGAGATTACTTATTTTTAAATGCTTATATATGTTTTATTTAATTATATTTCTTATTCACAACGCGCTATCACCAGGGTGACGGTTCTGTTTTCCTTTGAATTTTTTGCCCCGACTATAAAATATGTAGGAACAAAAAAATTACATATTACAAATCATTTTGACAGGCTATATTTGGCAGTACGAAGTCTGCCGGGTCAGCTAGTATATATATATATATCAAGATAAAAAATGGTAAGAATTTTCTTTATTAACCAACTACATACCTACACATTAAATATATATAAAAATAATGCAATTCCGATCTTTGATTTTATGATGATAACTATTTGTTTTAAATGATATGACGAATGCGCTATTCTTATTAAAGCTGTAAATTTGTTTATCCATCTATATACTGAGTTGACGTTGCTTATTCAAGTCTAATTTTGTAAAACCTTAATCTAAGCGTCCGAATTTACTGGCATCAGTTAGTTTTTTTTTTATTAAAAAACCAATACCTATCTAATAAATTTTAGCCCGACAATTATTTGAGTTTGATTCAATAGGGATAGGAATCTTTGAGCTGCCTTTGAGACATTTACACTTAAAAAATTCTACAATGTAATTATCTCAGGTCATCCATGAAATTAATGGTTTGTCAAAGTAGTCACTCTTAACAGGGATATCTGCTCTGTCTGAAGTTCTGATTTCAATTTCTTTTAACTTAGAAGTATTTTAAGATTCTTTATGACTTTTTAAAATTTACGATTAATTTATTTAATTGGTCGTATCTTTAGGTCGATCTAATTTTAGTTGAAGTTTTTTTTATGAATCCGCGCCCAACGATGAAACGCTCACTGTAACGTGATAAAAGTAAAGAAAGAAGAAAGTTTATAATTGGTCTATATATAAAATTGGTTTTTCTGTAACTCAGCTGTTGGTTATATTATATATAGGCATAGATTAAACGACAACTATGGATGGCTATAATCCATAAACTTCAATAAACATAACTTAACCGTTTTATGAAGCATTAAAAAAAGTGAAGAAGCAATTTGGAATAAAAAAGGATTTCTCTATTGAAAACCGTTACATCAATGAACCCGAAATTTACAACAAACAAAAAAAGAGTTAATACGGAACCAAAACTATAAAAAAAAAGACGATTTCTAAGCCATCTACAGGATAATAGGAGTGGTAGTAAGATTTGTTATGATAAACATATTTCTTTATTTTATTTAAATCTTAATTGCAGACACAAAAGAAAAGATACAGAAAAAAATAAACAGAAACATAAATTTGAGCGTACGAAACTGGACTTCTCTATACTATTACACTAGTACTATTTCTATATAGTGATATAGGAATAATAATACATATAAAGTATATATAGTACTGTTAAATGAATAATGATGTTGTTGGAGGATGAGAGCTATCTCTTTATAAATAAAAGGCAAGCAATGCCGATACTCATGTTGATATTGTTTATTTATTTTGAGGACAGCTACGCTGAATCTAAAATATGACAGCTGTTCAGAGTTATAATAATATAAAACAAGAAAATGAAGGAAGAACGTTATTTTCAATAACATGTAGAACCTATTTTATTTTCATTGGTGTGGAATTCTGATGTTTCTTGGTGATATCATAGACCTCACAAAAAGATATTTATTAAAAAATATATATTTTACAAGCTAAGGATTCTAAATATTAAATTAATAATTAACTTTTTTGATTTTTTCTATAGCGCACGGTCAATATTGGCGTCGTTTGCCGAAGTGCCGGAAATCTGATTTAGTGTGTTATTAAATAATGAAAAAATAATAAGAATTATTTTTAAAAATTCAAATCATGTTCTATCATATAAAGTACCATAATGATAGTTTAGATTATGAGACAAATAACAAAAATTAGACTGGATATATCGATAAGGCTGGGAGTAGATTCTTTTACTACAGCACAAAGGTGGTATTAAAACAAAGCTAAATATACATGTTTATATAAAGCGTGATATACCTTTGTAGATTAACTTGTCGTAAGTAGGTGAAGTATTTCTATATTTTATGATACATAAGTACAACTAAATGGCGTATTTGAGTTAAATATATTTATATAAATATGTTTTTTATAGAGCACAAAGGTGGTATTAAAACAAAGCTAAATATACATGTTTATATAAAGCGTGATATACCTTTGTAGATTAACTTGTCTGAAATAAAGCACGCTCCTATTAAATGACTTTGTTCCCATCTGAAATCCTAAGTGAAAACAGCCATTCTTGTCCCGATTAGCAAGTTAGTGTGTCGGGAGATCCAACCGGGATAGGACGTAACGTTCGCTGTTATAGTAATCTCGTATTTTGTCGAAGTTTTGTAGTACACGAAGTGACTTGATTAAATAATTGATCTCAGAACATTAGTATTAGTATTTTTATAATTTGAACAGTTTTCATGAACGGTTTTGTGCTACATACGAAGAGAAAGATGTTTTTCATTATACTAACCGCTGTTTTTTTAGCAAGTAGGTGAAGTATTTCTATATTTTATGATACATGAGTAAAGCTAAATGGCGTATTTGGGTTATATATATGTATAGTAATAATTTTTTTCATCAATATTTGTATCGATTACAGACGCTTTGTGGTCGTGCAATTTATATCAAATTTATTTTCGAGAGGAGACCTATGTTAATTTCTTTTATCTTTAGCCGGCTTAACTTGTTGGTGTGACCGTGAGTAGTTTCTGGGTTATCATAGAAAATTAAAACCAATTAGCTACTTAGCTGTAGATTTGATATACATCAGATAAGAAAGCTACATTAACTAGATGATGTGCATTGACCTATACCTCACATTGCCACTTAAAAACGATAGCCAGGGCAATAAATTATAGCCTACATCTAAACATTCTTAAATGGGTTAGAGCTTATTTATTAGTACTGAAATAATAAAACAATATTTCTAATTAGCTATTAGTAAAAAAACAATGAATAATATTTAATTTCAAATCAAACTCAAACAAACATCAAAATAAAACATTTATTTTTTTACTAACTATGCTAAAAATATTTTTAGTGTTGGTTTATTTACCAATGCATTTTAGATGCATATTATCTAAATAACAAAACAGGGTACTTATGACAAAGAAAAGGAAAAAAATGTTTTTTTTTCTGTGTGCGCAAAATGACGTATCTCGAAATAGTTGAACGACTTTAAAGGTACTTTACTGGCATACAACTGATATTATAAGGAATAACTGAAGCTGTTTTTATTGTAGTATAAAAGGGTTGCGCGCAAAAAAACTAAATAGGATATAGGATATAGCCTATCTTTTATATCCTATAATCTATATCTAAATTATTCAAATGTATATATTTGGACACCCATTACCGGCTTAGATAAAATTAAAATCCAATTTTTTATTTGCTTGATTATAGGTTAACAAATGATCTGAAATTATAAGACACATTTCATATTATTATTACTATTCTATGGCATGCAAATTATTACACTTAAATACTAAAATTATTTATAATTAAATATTAAAAATATAAATTATCGATTTATTACCTTAACCACAGAAAACGATTCATTTTCAGTATATAATAAAATACCACCATCTGAAAATAAATAACAGCCGTTCAAATAAGCTTTATCGATAGTCGCCTCATCTTAGTAGGTAGTCTAGCGGATCGTAAACTATAAGTTAGCACCTCACAGGTAATAAAGAATCTATTTGAAAGATGATTGCCTCTTCATCACTTGCGAAGCTCTGCTAAATTGCGCCTTCGTGCCAATATAACCATATTTCATGAACTTGACTTTCACATCTTCAGTTACAGTCGCACGGGCGGATTGCCAAGTGCTTTTTTGAAACTTGATACATGTTGTATGACAGTCCCAAGTGTTATATCTGTAATAACATGTTCACATCATTTACCAGTATACTTCTAATATCATTTACTTAAAGTGTTTGTGTTGATTTAAAAAGCTTTAATATACAGTCTCTCTCTACAGTTGTTCCTTGAAGATAGTGGTCCTGGTGTCCTTGCAACCTCGTGCGGATTATTTGTTTCCACCGGCTTCTATCGGAGGGTAGTCTCGTCATTATGTGAAATTTTCAGCTGGTCTGTCCATCTCTTTGGTGAGCGACCTTTCGATCTTTTCCTTTCAGTATTGCCTGTCATGTACATGTTGTATGACAGTCCTAAGTGTTATATCTGTAATAACATGTTCACATCATTTACCAGTAGACTTCTAATATCATTTACTTAAAGTGTTTGTTTTGATGGAAAAAGCTTTAACATACCGTCTCTCTCTCCAGTCGTTCCTTCATTACTGAAGATAGTGGTCCTGGTGGAGTCCTTGCAACCTCGTGCGGATTATTTGTTTCCACCGGCTTCTATCGGAGGCTAGTCTCGCCATTGTGTGAAATTTTCAGCTGGTCTGTCCATCTCTTTGGTGAGCGACCTCTCGATCTTTTCCTTTCAGTATTGCCTGTCATGTACATGTTGTATGACAGTCCTAAGTGTTATATCTGTAATAACATGTTCACATCATTTACCAGTATACTTCTAATATCATTTACTTAAAGTGTTTGTGTTGATTTAAAAAGCTTTAATATACAGTCTCTCTCTACAGTTGTTCCTTCATTACTGAAGATAGTGGTCCTGGTGTCCTTACAACCTCGTGCGGATTATTTGTTTCCACCGGCTTCTATCGGAGGCTAGTCTCGCCACTGTGTGAAATTTTCAGCTGGTCTGTCCATCTCTTTGGTGAGCGACCTCTCGATCTTTTCCTTTCAGTATTGCCTGTCATGTACATGTTGTATGACAGTCCTAAGTGTTATATCTGTAATAACATGTTCTCATCATTTACTCTAGTATAATTCTAATATTATTTACTTAAAGTGTTTGTGTTGATGAACAAAGCTTTAATATACCGTCTCTCTCTCCAGTCGTTCCTTCATTACTGAAGATCGTGGTCCTGGTGTCCCTACAACCTCGTGCGGATTATTTGTTTCCACCGGCTTCCATCGGAGGCTAGTCTCGCTGTTGTGTGAAATTTTTATCTGGTCTGTCCATCTCTTTGGTGAGCGACCTCTCGATCTTTTCCTTTCTGTATTGCCTGTCATGTACATGTTGTATGACAGTCCTAAGTGTTATATCTGTAATAACATGTTCACATCATTTACCAGTAAACTTCTAATATCATTTACTTAAAGTGTTTGTTTTGATGAAAAAAGCTTTAACATACCGTCTCTCTCTCCAGTCGTTCCTTCATTACTGAAGATCGTGGTCCTAGTGTCCTTACAACCTCGTGCGGATTGTTTGTTTCCACCGCCTTTTATCGGAAGCTAGTCTCGCCATTGTGTGAAATTTTCAGTTAGTAGTCTCTCAGCTGGTCTGTCCATCTCTTTGGTGAGCAGCCTCTCGATCTTTTGCCGTTGTATTGCCTGTCACAATAAGCTTTTCCAGGCTATCACTCACCCGCCACATGATGTGTCCGAAATAGGACAGTGATATACCGCAATCGTTCGATAAAAAGGAGTTTTAAAATATCATCACTCAGGTAGCAAAACGTGAGTTATGAAATTTGTTTAACAGTCTATCTGTTATACAAAAACAATGTATAGAGAGAATCCGCGGGCAAATAAACTCATCCTGTCAAACATTAATTTCAAAGGTTTTTTCTAATTATTTTACATAAAATAATATTTTATGTTATTTAAATAACATAAAATATTATTTTATGTAAGATTTATGTTTTATATAATAAAGGTACAGTAAACATTTTGATTAATAAATATTGCCTTCCAAATGATACCTTCTAACAACTTTGCACAGTATGTTTTGTGTAATACGTACCTATTTGTAATACGTATTTACAAAAGACGTACAGCAAGAAACCTATTTACTAATATCAATGTTTATTTTCACTTTGTAATACATACAATTATTACGTCTCGAAAAAACATTATAATATCCTTTTTTTATTTCAAAGCTCTTGTTCTCTCGTTAAATTAGATAAGGGCGGTGCACAGTTAAGCGAGGATAGCTGCGACGCGAGTGAGCTGAAAACGTGTGTGGACTCCACACCTCGGACACCCGTAGGATTACCGCGGACCAAGGAAGAGTTGGATGCACATTGCACGTAATAACAAAATATTTGTTTGCCGATACCTCATCATCCTCATCATTAAATAATTCAAAAGCTTTATTCATGTAAACCTATTACAGCCCTCTATGAAGCTTTCATATATAATATATTTTCCATTATTTTAATTCGTGAGATAAATAGTATTAAACAAAATCTACTATCAACTAAAAACTAAAGCTAAGAGGGTTCCAATCGCGCCCAGGTCTAAGAAGAAGCCCACAACAGACTTAGTTGAGTTTTTTTTTGTTATCACGATCTTATCTATATATATAAAAATCAATTGCTGTTCGTTAGTCTCGCTAAAACTCGAGAACGGCTGAAGGAATTTATCTTATCTTGATCTTGAAATGTTCGTAGAGGTGTAGGGAAGGTTTAAAAAGTGAGAAAAATTCGAATAATTGCCGGGAAAACCCTAAAAACAGCCCTTTTCTTTTTCCCATATAAACGTTTTCGAAATAAAATGTAGAGTCCATTTGAACTTTATTGCTATTCAATAAAGTTCATATTAAATTATAATCACTCACTGTTGTCTAAAAAATGTAGGTGTGTTCTTAACTTCATAGAGCCAATTTGCAATTTATGTTTAGGCAATATTTATTTTATCCCGGTATTTCCACGGAAACGGGAACTACGCGGGCGAAACCGCGGGTCACAGCTAGTATAGTATAAATTATAATTAGCTATGAAGTTAGAGTAGTTTACACCCAAGCTTTTTTATCATTTCTCCTTCTCGTTCTGCAACTAAAGGAGGTTTTCAGCGCGTGTTTACGTCACGCTAACGACTCAAGCATTAACTAGAGTATTCCCAGACGATGTCGTGTAGCAACTAATTTCTAGTAGGTATGGGTTTTCCCTGTATGGGAAAAACTCCCATACAGGTAAGACCGCTAGCATCTAAGAATGCATCATCAGTTACCACCAGATGAGATGGCGTTCAAGGTTTGACTTGTAGAGGGATTTAAAAAAAAAGTGTTTAGGTACATACCCCAATGCTCATTGGCGAGCTTTAATGATTACGTTTTATCATAACATGTATGAAAATGACAGACCTACGATTTTGCTTGCTCTGTGAGGTACGGGGAAGGACACCGTCAGATTTCTAAATCCCAGTTAATGCTTCTTATCTGAAAAATACATAGATACCTTATAATTTTTTAATCAAAATGTGAATCTCTACTATATCCATCCGATTGCAGTGTCTACGTTTCGACTCAAGGACGCGGGAGCGTGCTAAAATAGATCGATTGAATTTTATAATATACTTTATTAGTATTGATTGCATTATATAGCGTGATAATTAGGTGCCAATAAATGAATTTCTGCCGTTTGCCTAACGATCCAACACGATCACCTACTGATTAAGTGGGCCTGGGATCGTCAAGAAGGGGCTAAGGTTTCTCTAGTAGTGAGTTTTTGAGTTAAAAGTTCTCAATAGGTAGGAGCCCGGAATTTGGAAATTGGGGGTCTCATGTCTGGGAGCGCACGTTAAGTCTCGGTTAATATCACTACTATGTGATGATCATCTCTAAAAAATCCTAAGTTTATTAACGCCCGCTTATTACTGCTGGGCAAAGGTTTTGTGGGAGGAATGGTTTAGAGCAATGAATCACCGGGGGATCGATCACGGATCCTTGTGCACCGCAGTTAAACATCACAAGACCACCAACGAGGACCACCAAACCTGCCACACCTACCACATCCACTACAACGAGAACTACCAGACCAACGAAGAAGATTTACATTTTTTTTATATACTTACACTACAAGTTAGCCCTTGACAGCTTTCTTACCTGGTGGGAAGTGATGACGCTTGCTAGGATGGTGATGGGCTAACCTGTTAGGAGTATGGTTAACCCACACTCCTAATTGGTTTCTACGCGACATAGTGCAGAAACGGTAAATCGCTTGGCGTTTATGGCATTTATGGCACGTCTTTGTCGGTACACGAATGAGATGGAAACTGCCTATTTATTTTATTAAGTTACAGTAGGTACTTATATGCACAGTATCCTCCTATTTCAATGGAACGTGCCGAAGTACCAGTAGGTGTCAACTGGCTATTCGCATTGTTCAAATATGTACTGAATATCACCTCCGTGCACATATCTACGTAACTCCGACTCGACTGAAACAAGGCAAAGAAATGTGAGCTTTAAGTTCTGTGATATATAACAACCTTCGACATGTTTCTGTCCCTAGTATACCGACGAGTGGACCATGCATTGGCCACGCTTCGGTTCATACAATACTTTATGTCATATGATATAAATCTCATATTTTTCCTTCGATTTCCGTCAATACGATATATTGTGTGCAAAGTATTTTATTTGCATAGCGGATACTTTTGTGATGCATATTTCGAATTTGTAATTTGCCTTCTATTCAGAGTTGAATCGCGCGTGATTGGGAATAGCTTTATATCTCTTTTTCTCGCATCATCTCACCCTTTTCCTAATGATTTAGAATACTACAACAAATGGGAAAACCTGTTTTCCTTTTATCTGATCTGACCAGCTTACGGGAGAGATCTTCTTTTCTTCGCACCCGTGATTATGATTGTTGTGATCTCTCTTCTCTTTCTCTTTTGCGTTGTTATCTAGCTTTGAACACCGTGGTTACCTTGATTATTTGGATTGATTCGCAATTTTTCGCTTCTATTGGTTATATGTTCTGCAGAACAGAAGCCAACTGCCTAATTTTCATCAAGTTATTTGTACTTATCCGTTGTATCTAAGATCGTCTATTGTTGAACTTAATTTCAATTTATATGAACGCGTGACGGTAAAATTATAAAGTATAACTTATTACGAAAGTAGCTAATGTTTTTTATGAACAATGTTGTAGGCATATTTTTTTATTATTTTTTATTTATTCCACTACACTATGCTAAGTTAGCCATTAACGTCAATAACGCTTGGTCGTAAGATATGCAGTCTAAGAAGGTAACTTTATAAGGTATGTTAAACTCATACTCCAGGTTTCTAAGCATTATCGTGCAAAAACGCTAAACCGTTTGGCAACACATATTTCTCAGTAGGATGGTAACTAGCCACAGTTGATCCTAACACCAGACCAGACTCGAGCCGGGTATAGAATCTCCAACTTTATAATGTGACAACCCGTGGGTTGTCTAGTTACGGCATTGTCTAGTTATATATACATGTCTAGTTTATTAGTTGCGGCATTATCGTGCTGCAACGCTAAACCGTTTGGCAACACATTTTTGTCAGTAAGATAGTAACTAGCCACAGCTGATCCTCCCATCAGATCAGACTCGCACCGGGTATAGAATCACCAACTATATATCTAAAGCGGTATCTTTCTTTCATTAGAGCCTACCATACAGGCATGACCTGCATGGACGCATGGATCAAGAAATGCTTGCCCACTGACGGCCAGAAGCTGATTCAGCAACAGATCGGCGGAGCACGCGTTCTCATGCGTTTCCTGTGCACCAATGACACTGCTCTTCGGAAAGGTGCGGTAACATTGTAGTACTAGATGGAGACACAATTTTTTTGTTTCTCGGATTGTTTGTTTAGCTGTGCAAACCCCACTGGTTGCGACAGCGTAACCGGGCTGTTTGGCGAGCTTCGGAAAGAAGCACTGCCAGAAGTAGTTTTGAGCCCCAGGGCTTGAAGAAGCTAAGGGAACATCTGCCTTAAAGCGCCTCCTGTGAGGCCGAACCCCGGCTTAGGCAACGTTTGGGATAACAGGGGTCGGACGGTGACGGAGGCACACAATATACTCCTTAACTTATGTACAGCTTAATGTATTTGATCTCTCTCTTACTAAGGAATAAATGACATGGCCGGAATGTATATGACAGCTCCATATACTACACTAATAAAATATTCATGTTCATTACCATTACTAGCTATATATATATACCTAACCTTAGTACCATAAAGGTAAGAGTGAATAGGCATTTTCTAGGCAAGCGCGCTCCAATCTAGACCTCATCAGTGTTTTCTAGTAATGATTTTAGTCTAGCGCAAACAAATTCAGAATAAAAAAAAAGTTCATTAATATACAGTACATTATATCAAAGCTTATAAGTGTGTGATCAGAGACCAAGCGAGAGATCGTATAAAAGAAAACAAAAAAGTGCGACTAAATATTTTGATGACATAATATTCATGAAGAATACGATGTGAAGCTTATTATATCAGGAATAATAATTAAAAAGGGTACACGTCGAAGAATTATCGATAGTTTTTAGTTTATTTTAAAAGTAATTTTCTCTTATGAATAATGAGTTAAACATTTATGTATTACTAGCTGACCCGCCAAATTTTGTATTTCCATAAAAATTATTTCTAGGGAATTTCTAGTTTATGTCTTATGAATTGATTACTAGGGCAGAATCCAGCCATGTCATTTGATATACGGGGCCATATGAAATGTATTACACTTACTTCTCGGACAGATTATCTGCCAATTGAAAAATTGGCTTACAAAGAACCGGCAGTGGCCACATTCACGCCATTGGCCGAGGATGGTTTACACAAAAGTTAAAATAGGTATCGGTAAGCGGCCAAGATGGCGTCTAACTATTTGAAATGCTTCCTAACTATCGTGTGCCACATTTGACTGTACCCGCAACCGCCATCGCTATTGTTTGAGGAATACCACCAGAGTTTTCTAAACAAAGTGTGAAGAACGCTTGTTTGCAATATCCTAAAGGTGTTTGTTATTTCTGATAAATCGAAATATATCGAAAATGAATAAGAATGAAAAATTAATCCACTTAATTCTATCTATGAAATTTCAATTTTGTTGAGCTAACAGTGTTTTGGATACTCCAATTATTTTTAAGCCATGTTGTATTTAAAACAACCGTAATTTTTTTCGTTTAGGTTCTATTTTGCTTACAATAAGATTATCAATGACACAATGTCATTAGTTATTTTGTATGTTTTGGGTTATTGAGAAAATAATAGTTTGCAATATGATTTTCTAAGCATATAATAAATATACACACACACATATATATATATATATATATATATATATATGTATACATACATATATAAGATACCTGAATCTCAATTGTTCCTAAAATGGAATATTGTGTTACTTCGCCATCCTCGTATCACTATATTTTTTTGAATTATTTTTAGTTTTGTAAATAAAAATTAAATAAAGACTTCCTGTCTTTTTCTTTGTAATTGTACGAAGTAGGTACATGGGTTGGTGTGTTCAGATTTTCTTAAGGAGCCGTCATGCTGGGCGGTGGTGTCACCGGACTGGTCGCGCTGTGTGCAAGAGCTGCAACTGGCCGTGAGGGACATATCCGAGCGCTCGCAGCACCTTGCCTACTTCAACAAGAACAGCGAATTGTGCTGGTAATAACACTAGATACTCCGCCACATGAATAATACGAACGGAGCGGCGATATGGCGGGCGGTCGGCAGCAACTGTCAATTAGTTCCTCCTAGAGGGCGCCAAAGGCTCAATTAGTTTACATTTATCTATTCCTACGATTTATATAACAATTCTTTTCTGGATGTTAATAAATAGGCGATCAAATCATTCCGAGTAATATTTAAAAAAAAAACTGGGATAAAAGCTTTGAGTAGTATAATTTAAAAAAAAAACAAGTGATTTTACGAGGGTTCATGGAAAATATTGCTAGTCTTCGTCAGATTACAAAATAACTTTTAAGTCGAAAATCTGGTATAAAGCAATGTATGCTTGTAAAATAATGTATAAATAAGAAAACATATATTGAAATTGATTAATTGCCCTTTCCGGTTTAATCGCTTTTCATATTCATAAAATCGTATTGAGTGACAAATAACAAACTAACTTAGCTAAAGTTTTTAGTGATTCCCAGCACAAATCTCCAAAGGGGAATAAATGACAGGCGTAGTATTAAAGTCTATAAGGTAGGTAGTGCTTTTATGCATGTATGCGCACTTTAAGCGCGCACTGAGCTAAGTTTTTCAACAACACCAAGCAAACGAATATTTTTCACAAATATGTTTCCATTTTTCCGGAGACTCTTGGGAGTCACTGCACTATGAAGTGCACGCCACAAAGGAAAACCCCCATTTCTAGTGCTCTCGCAATGAAAATTGTATCGTGATTAATATACCAATAAATAAAAAGTGATCAACTTTACTGACAGCTTTAGACTGACATTTTCTTGCTTTAGCGCTAAACAGAAACAATAACAGAAAGCATAATATTATCAAAAGCGTGTCAAGTTTACCAGTACGCAATTATCCGGTGGGGTGCATTACGGCCTAAGGCTTTTCAATCTGAGAGTTCCGTGCTAAGTAAGCCAGCAATGGTTTGATAAATATAATGAATGAATTTATTAATTAATATATGAATAACTGTTTGCGTGGATGAATGAATGAATTAGTGAACTTTGATTGTACAACACAAAAGTACAGAGAAGAAATTAATAAAAAACGAATACAATATAGTATACAATTTGGGAATGAATTAATATATGAATAACTATAATATATAAGTATGAATATATATGAATGAATGTTTTATTAACTTTGATTGTACAACACAAAAGTACAGAGAAAAAAATACTAAAAAACTAATACAAATTAGTATACAATTTGGCGGTCTTAGAGATAGGACATAGGCATAATTTGGCGGCCTTATCTACATAGCGATCGCTTCCAGGCAACCAAAACCGTAATAGATACAGATACGATATAATGTTGATGGTGACGCCTTTCTGCAGCGCCCGCGACGAGTTCGTGTCGTGCGTGTCGCTGGCGGGGCGCGCGTGCTCGCAGGCGGCCGGCGGGCTGCTGCGACGCATGGCGTGGGTACTGGCGCAGGACGTGGCGGCCTGCGCCGTGCAGCCGAGAGCGCACTGCGCCGCGCCTCTTCCTCCTCTCCCGCCATTCGCCTCGACCGTCCTCACTGCGATCTCCGGCGTGCTTCTATACCCGCCCCGTCTATAAACATAATTTATAGGAACTAGGTGTACCCCATATGCATTGTAATGCCTAGGAGGAGAATATGCGTATAATGTTTAATAGTTTCTTATTTTTTTTTTATTGGATATAGACATTATTTTATTTTTATACACTACAAGTAAGCCCTTGACTGCGGTGGTAAGTGATGTTGCAGTCTGGGATGGTAGCGGGCTAACCTGTTAGAGGTATGGTAAACCCACACTCCTAATTGGTTCATACGCGACATCGTGCCGGAAAGCTAAATCGCTTTACGACACGTCTTTGTCGGTAGGGTGGTAAGTAGCCACCAGACGACACTCGAGCCGGGAATCTAACCCAGGACCTTCAACTTTATAATGGCGGCTGACTAGTTTTTTTTGGGAAGATAATTATTGTGGACTTTACAAACCGGATTGTTTTTAAGAATTCCAATATACCATAAATTATTACATACTTGTAATTTAAGTGACTTGTTTAATGTTAAAGATATGGAATATAGAACTATCAGTACTAGAACAAGTGTTTTCTTATAAATAATTTTTCATTTCCATTTTGCTAGTAAATGTCGTAGTCAAGCGAAGCACAACATGATATGCTTGTCTTGTCTTGTTTGCTTATCATGCTGGACAAATAACATTGTTGAACGAAATTCTTTGTCATCGCTCAACATTGTGGTCAGAACTTTGGGCGGGAGTTTGATGTCATAGCTTAAACCGTCACGTCACCGTACGCGCCATCAAAGGTCGGTATTCACTGAACATTATTAGAAATCAGAAAGAAAGAAATAAATTTTATTTATTCTCATATGGTGTTACGCAGAGTACATCTTATTCTAATCAGAAATTTTATGTCCGTCTGTCACATCAACCAGAAAGGTTGTACAGCTCAGCAAATGTCGTGTCTCTTATGAAAAACACGACGCTGATTTTTAGCTGAAACAAGAGTGACGTCACTACAACCAAATTATTAAAGTATTAATAATAATAATCACAATAAAAAGGAAAGAAAAGAAGAAACATGAGTAGCCGGGATGCTTAAACGGAAGCACGCGTTTTGGACCCGTTGAATGAGTTTACACGATTTTTCTAATAGTCGTGGCACGTAAACTACATCATCATCATCATCATGAACAACCCATTACCAGCTCACTACAGAGTACGGGTCTTCTCTCAATATGAGAAGGGTTTGGCCTTAGTCCACCACGCTGGCTATGCGAATTGGCAGACTTCACACGCCAATTCGCATAGCCAGCGTGGTGAACGAGAACTCTCAGGCGTGCAGGTTTCCTCACGATGTTTTCCTTCACCGCTGAAGCAAGTGATATTTTAATTTTTTTTAAAACGCACATAACTCCGAAAAGATAGAGGTACGTGCCCGGATTCGAACCGCACGCCTCTGATTAGGAGGCTAACGCCCTAACCACTAGGCTATCACCGCTTCGTAAACTACATCTGCATAGTTAAATTTAGCTAAAAGTTAAAGCATTTATAAAAATCAAATATTTGCTATATGTCTACAATTTTAAACATTAATATGTGCTGGGTATTAAATTAAACCGCATTTAATTCAAAACAACAATCCGTTCTGTATTGTATTATATATTGTGTTCACGTATTTACTTTTTAAAGATTTTAATAATAAAATAATTATCAATAAAATAATAAATCTCAAACCTCGAACCATCGCCTTCAAAGTTTAATTAATTTGGACTAAAAACAAGAAGTGAAAGCCTAGGTTGGCGTTCTAAAATTTACCTACAAGTTACGAGAATTACTTTGTAAAGTTTGTAAATTATACAAGTTCCAAATCCTTTATAAGGAATTCCTACTGAGTTGGGTATACTGTTATTTATTATACAATTTAGCTTCTAGATTTGCCTGCACCTTTGTTTCAGAGTGAGCAACCGACAAAAATTCTTGCGCTTCTATAATAAAAGAAGACATAACTTGCAGTGTTGAAACAGGTTTTGCTGTTCTTTTTATTTATATGTAAAACGAAATAACTATTTTTGGACATGTCAATTTAGTTTATTTGAGCAGTTCATAATCCCTGGGTATATCTGTGATTAGTTTGTGATTTTTAAACAAACTTGCTGAATAGAGTAAAATATAAACTTAAAGAAGACGACTCACAAATATAAAAAAAAAGTTATATTCTTCCAATTCAACAAAAAGCCTAATCATCTAGTCTACATACATAAAATTTCTTATATTGTAAAATGATGACATTTATGTAATAGCTAGACGTAGACTATAATGATTAATAACAGAAACTAGAAGTAGACTATAATGATTAATGGTAGGATTGTTAATATTATTTAAACACAAATAAATATCTTATACCTAGACTTATAAATGTCTTTACTTTTAATACCCTTTGAAGACCTCCGTGGCTCAGTGCGTGCGCTATCGCATTATAAAGTGGAAGGTCTCCTGGATATTCCCGACTCGAGTTTGGTCTGGTAGAAGATTTCGGCTGCCGCTAGTTACTACCCTACTGGCAATTAAACTTCCAAACGATTTAGCGTTCCGTTACGATGCCGAATAGAAACCAACAAGTAGGAGGGGTTCAAACATAATCATATTGGTGGCACTCTGGCGCTGCAATTGATCATGGCTTTTGGTAATCACTTAACATCAGGTGAGCCGTTCGCTCGTTTGTCCGCGATGTGAATAAAAAAAAGGATCATCGAGCAAAAAAAAAAAAAACTTAATAAACATATTCTAAATAAGTAGGCGAATAATAAACTAAACATCTGGGGTCAACTTGTTTTACCTAAGCCTGAAAGTTGGTAGTTGGGTTGAATACCTTTGCGCATGCATGACGACTTAATTCGCTCTGTTGGGTGTGTTTATTCATCTACCCGCTCTACAAAAACTTTGCTATACATTTATTATCATTTTGTTAACATAGGTATGTTCAATGTGCCTTTAATGAGTTCATTGAAGTTTATAAACAGAAAATATAAATTTCTTACTTCCTACCTCACGGATAAAAAACATGCATCAATTTAGAAGAAAGACTGAGAGGAAAATAATACAGTTTTGACGACCTCTGTGGCGTGCGATTTCGCATTAAGTTGGAGGTCCTGGGTTCGATTCACTTGACTGGCTCGAGTCTACTCTGGTGGGAGGCTTCGGCTGTGGCTAGTTACCACCCTACCGACAAAGACGTGTAGCAAAGCGATTTAGCGTTCTGGCAAGATGTCGCGTAGAAACCAATAAGGAGTGTGGCTTTACCATAGGATGGTAACCTTCTAGACTGCATCATCACATATCACCAGGAGAGATAGCCGTCAAGGGATAACTTGTAGTGTATATATAAAAAAAAACTACTATACTACTATTGTGCGAACAGTACGAACATATAATACGTTATGCCACTTGTATAGTGGTATAAGTGGCAGTTTTATCGCTGCAAACGATCTCTCAAGTTAAGTTTGGGATTTGTATACGACGGAATTAACGCCAATGTTATTTTCCGGCCTATGAACCAGCTATGTTAGTGCGAATATGTTCAGGGACATGAGTCCTTTTTGTTGTCAAGAACAATTTATTGAAAAACTAACTGGCATTTCCAATATATCTAACGAACAGCGTACAGCTCGTTCAACAAATGTAACAGAATTATGGTAAGGGGGAGAACGTAAAAGCTTCAATCAAGTAATAAAAGCCACTGTATGTAAATAAAAACCTTTTAGCATACAGTAGATCTAGACAATATGAATACTAGGCATAATGTTATAGAGTAGATGCATAAGCAAATAAACGAACGTAAGGGGTTTTTCACATAGCCACACACACATTCACACAAAACGTAGGCCCACATATCTTATTATTATTCAAGAACAAATGACGATATATTATCAGAATTATCTGATAATCTCCATCTAAGTATTGTTCCGTGTTTACTAATTCACCAATACTTAATATAAAAATATTTTTTTTCACAAATCTCAGCCTACATTAAAAGTAATTAAACGCTTGTTTACATTCTAAATCAGGTAAGAAGAAATTAATTTAGGATAGATATGTGCACATATTCGCTCCATATATTTTAGCTTCATTTGAAGCGTATAATACTAGATACTTCTAAATAAATAAGATATCTTATTATGTATAGATGTATCAATTATTTTAATAATTTAAATCACTAATGTCTTGACAAACTTTGTACAGGCAACTGTAGAAAGTTAGCCCAAAAATATATATAAATGGTGATTGTTCGACGTAATTTAATATATTTTGTAAATAAATATGTTTAATAATAGATGTTTATGTGTATTCAGTACTCTAATAATATACGTAAAAAATACTTTGGATTGGAATCTACTTATATTTTGGAAAATAAAAAAATCGTAGAACAAGAAGTTTTTACTTTTCATCACTTTCCCTACAGTTATTATTAACCACATCAATAAAGAGAGGGGGTAGGTATTTTTATTTTGACACCGAGCACATCACGCGAATCTCTAGTAGCGTAGTAGTAAAGAAGGTAGCAAGCTTATCAAATAATGACGATTGGTCCTTCGTCTAATAATGACAGATTAAAGTAAACTCTGGACTTATTTTAATTGTTGTTGGACTGGACTTGTTGGCTTATTTTAAAAAGGATTAGTTTTGGTGTCGTTTGTGTACCGGCTAGTTTTTTGAATGGTTAACAGGTATTGATTTGGGAAAAGTTTGAAGGAGCCGCGTCCGCCGAGTACGAAGTTTCCCGCTCTTTTAATTCTCCATTGCTATAAACTTGACATTGGATAATCTGTGTAAAGCCATAAAAAGATTTAAAAAAAAGCTCTCAAAAGAGATAAGCTTAGTACCTATTAAAGGGCAAGCTTACAGTGCAAAAAAAATTGCCACTGTGCCAATGTCGTGCTATATATTTTTTTGTTAAGTTAACATATCTTTATATATAAAAGCGAAAGGTCACTAACATACTTACATACTCATTAAACACGGGATCTCAAAAACGATTGTACGTATAAAGCCATAATTTAGCAAGTAGGTAGTTGATAGTTAAGAGATGTCAGCTAAGAAAGGATATTTGGAAATACCCCTAAGAGGGTAAAAGGGGGGTTGGAAGTTTGTATGAAATTTCATTGTTTTTAGAGTTAGAGACACAAAAATTTGCATTAAGATTAATAATAATAAATAAAAAACATGTACATCAATTTTTTTTAAATATTACCTGTTAAGGGTGGTAAAAAAGGTTTGTGACTTTTTGACTGACTGCTTATCTGTCTGTTCGTAGTATCTAGCAGTTTTGCCGACCATTTATTTTCTATAGCTATTTGTCATTAGATGAACCAAAATACTTGAGAAACTACTCATTTTGTTGAATACACTTATCGTATCAGCACATTTACTACTTGAAAAAAATATGGCGTTGCTCAATAGGAGGCGTAGTTTTTACGAAAACAAATTTTATACACAAAGAGTAGTGTTACAGGATTTTCTAGAAATACTAAAAGCGTGATGGATCCTGTTGACTGTGAAAAGACAATTTCTATGATCCCGTCAACTTTGATGTGTTACGTGCAGTGACAGCAAAAACACTATATACAAGATAAGGTTTCTTTTTGTCAACTGTGGCATATTTGTAGGGTTTCGAGAAGAGAGACAATAACACAAGTTTACAACGCATATTAACTCGCTGTGATAGCCTAGTGATTAGGACGTTCGCCTCCTAATCAGAGGTCGGGGGTTCGATCCCTGGCAAGCACCTCTAACTTTTCGGAGTTATGCGCGTTTTTAAGCAATTAAAATATCATTTGCTGCAACGGTGAAGGAAAACATCGTGAGGAACCCGCACGCGTTAGAGTTCTCCATAATGTTCTCAATGGCGTTTGAAGAGTGCCAATGGCCAGCTGGTGGACTATGGCCAAACCCGTCTCATATTGAGAGGAGACCCGTGCTCTGTAGTGAGCCAGCGATGGGTTGATCATGATGATGATGATGATGATGATGATTAACACCCATTACGCAATACGCGGCTTAGCCGGAAGTATACAATGGGCTCCCCGTGCGTTCAGCAAAGCCAGCGAGAGGAAAATGCCGTGGTGGTTTTTATTTCAAGTATACCCCACCGAAAAGGGGGGGGAGTTTCACATAACCTCCGTTCTGCCCTAGGGACTAGTAGCCAGCCATTCTACTCCGCCCAAAAAAGTGTGCAAACCTTACTTTGTCTTTGTAAGTTATTGCCCGTTCGACGCTTCGTTTGATTTCGATTACAAGGTCTTGAGAATATTTTATGGGTCGTCCCAAAAAAATTAAGAGTATATTTTTTATTGTATCATGGTGTAGAAAGTCATAGCTTCAGTTTTAAGGTTACGAATATAGTTATCACCATGAAATAACTACTATGTATATTATTAACGCGTCAAAAGTGCCTTTTTAAGGACTATTTGAATAAAGATTATTTTGAATTTGAATTTGAATTTATATGAAGGGAAGAGCGAACCAACTTTGGTAAATTTGGCTTGGAGAGACCGTCTTTTAGACTGCGATTGAAAATATTATACTTGGTATATACAATTTTATTCGAAGAACTACAATATAGATGTTGTTTGGTTTTAGTTAAGAAGTTATGCAAAATATTGAAATTTGCAGTGTTGTTCTAAGTTTCAATTTCAAAAATACAAAGTTACTGTTTAACTTCTGCAGTTTAACTGACGTTCAAACCACCTTGAAACACAAAATAGCGCAAGTTTGCCTAGCGGAAATGTATAGCTTTTTAAGTTTGTTATCAAAATATTTTCTCGGTATTTCCAACACGGTTGAACTTGTTCAACAAGATTCATCGTCATATTTAAGTGACACCAATTTTCAACCACCAAACAGTTTTTATCAGGTGAATAAATTGAACTTTCGGTTAGTTTTTAAGGAATTCACCTAACCTACCCAATTTAAGATATTTATTGATTGTTTGGCGGTATTATCGGCTTTCAAATATAAAAGTTATACATTGCATGTTACCGGTGAAGACGAGATATGAAAAAAAAGGCTCGGAGACAGCGGTTAGTAAAGATGTAGGTACATTTTCGGATTCATAGAAATAACAATTTATTTTTAACGATATTTGGTGCGTTTATCCGTTTAAGATGAGAATTAAAAACGTTTTAACATTGGCCACAACTCTGTGTGGTTTACCGATCGATCAATACTTATATATTAAGTGTTAAGGTAACTCATAAGATTCAAAGTAATGAATCTTTAACTCTTCCATCGAGAATCGTTGTCGATGTCGTCATTCACAGTAGATGTCTCTAGGCTGAGATGATTATGACAAACTAGTATAATCGTACTCATTTGCATGTTTCATTTGAATACGGTTGTTAGTTATTGCCGTAGCTGGGTTGCAAACGGCTCGGCAAATAGGATGTGAAAATTAGTAGTCATCAATGAATTTTAAGCACCAATACATTACGATAAAACTCCTTTTCCAGCAACGCTGTGTGTGGATGCGGAGCGAAGGCTGAGAGTATATTTTATGGGAATTTACAAGCTGCACGACACACTCGCGTAGATTTTGACAGGTTCGCTGGAATGTTTTCGTTTAAGAGTTTGCGTGAGTTGAATTCTCAGTCATGTGATAAATTCATAAACGTCTTAGTTTACGTGCATTTTTCTCGGAATATAACCGACATGTATGTGAACCCTTTCGCTATTCTAAACAGAAAGTAATAACTGAATCAATAATATGTCTGGCCACAAAAAGTTTGTTTTGATAGATTTACAGATATTTTTTTTTTTGTTTTTTTTTTTTTTATATAACTACTCGTATTTCAGTATCGTACTCGGGTATTGTAGAATTAAAAGCTTTCGCGGGATGGATGTACGATTTTATCAATACATGGATTATTTGTAAAGAATGGATGCATATATTTTTAATTAGATAATGTGCCGTACACTTGGTATTATTTGGCTATCAGTCAAATTTCTTCTTTGTAACGTGATAATTCCAGCGCGCTTGCATTGTAAAGGGTTGATTTTTCGATCTGCAAATTATCTTCAGCTTAATTTATACTTGCGCGGATAAATTTATGTTTTTCGCAATAATCATACCATTACCAAGCATATAGATATTCCATATGTGCTCTTTTTGTTCATGTACGTTTTGTTCCAAAATTGGGCTATCCTAAGGAGATATACGTATATATAGACGTTCCCTTAGTTTCTTCGAGCCCTAGGGCTCAAAATTTCTTTTGGCAGTCTGGTTACGCTGTGACAACCAATAGGGTTAGTACAGCTAATAGACAGTAAAAAAGTTAAGATTATGGTAAGCCCACGCTCCTGATTGGTTTTTACCCAACATCGTGCCGTTTGACACGTCTTTGTCGATAGAGTGGTAACTAGCCACGGCCGAAGCCTTCCACCAGACCGGACTCGAGCCCAGACCCTCCAAATTTATAAATGTCGCTAAATCGCACATCGCTTTGCTTCTCTACCTTGAACGTGTTTATTATGTAAGTGGATAGGCAGCCTTATAGCTGCCACTTTGTGGCTTAAAAGCGACATGATAATATGAAATGCTTTGTCAAATTACATTAGCATATTATGATAACATTGCGTCGTTTTGCATAATTCAATAAACACCTATATTTTGGTTAAAATTTCTAAAAGAAAATCGTTTCTTTTTTATGAAGCTACCTTCAAAAATACTAGTCTTATAATACGTGATAGAAATGAAAGATTTTAGTAATTCTACTTAAAATATTGTCATTACAATTTACATTTTTCTTTCATTTTCGCTGTTTGAAGAATAGTTTGTTTTGAATCTGATCGACTTACTTTTATTTTTTTAAAGGGTCACTAAAACTGACTGGTCGCTGGTTTAGTGACGTAAATGATTTGTCATATATTAGGAACTAGCTGGCTCCCGCGACTTTGTCCGCGTGGAATAAGTGTTTAAAATTCAGTCAGAATAAGCTGTAAAAATTTCTACGGGAACTCTCATATGTCACTCTCTAGGTCCTCAACGATACTTTCAAAAATCACGTCGATCTATTGCTCTGTTGCGACGTGACTATTGAAGGACAAACCAACACAACACACTTTAGCATTTATAATATTACTATGATTTTGTCTGCTTAGTAAGGATTTCTTAGTACAAAGTATTTCAGTGTTATACTAATTAGATATACCTCGAGTGGATTCAAAGAAGTAAAACTTTATAAGATTTTCATCCAACATGAACCTCGGTAATAACCTCTTTGCGGCGGATTTTCACAAATTATTTTCTTAGCGATGTCTACGCTTAAACAGGGTCTAACTTCCAAATTCCTTTTCATTCTTTATGTTTCCACTTTTGCAAAAGAGCTTATACCGACATGTCATTATTACTGAAAAGTAATGATCTAATTGCCGATTTTTATTTCTCTAATTCCAAAAACGCAGAACCTTCAAACCTTTAACCTCTCTAACCACCAACCAAAATCCACCCTTAGGGGTGGATTTTTGTAATATTGTGCATAAAGGTTTTTATTATTTAAAACAAATTTTTGATGAGGTATGGCATGACGGCCTCCTGTTCAAGCTAAGGAAGCATCTTCCACATTGTCTATTTCTAATACTGAAATCTTATTTAGATAAAAGATGCTACCAAGTGAAATACGGCGATGAACTTTCAGAAGTACACGAATTAAAATCAGGTGTTCCTCAGGGCAGTATCTTGGGCCCTATACCTTACCTAATTTTTACAGCAGATATTCCAACAACTGACTTCACCACGACTGTGACATACGCTGATGATACGGCGCTGCTGTCGGCTCATAGCAACCCAGTAACGGCATCATCACACTTGCAAGAGTGCACCAGGCTTTCAGCCAGCAAAGGGCAGTGGCGAATGCTCGCGAGGCGCATAACATCTGATCTTAAAGATGTTGCTTCGTGACCACGACCGCTCTGCAAAGAGTGTAATGACGAAGAAGGGAAGAAGTACCTTACAAACATCGTGTCGTGACTTATGATCGCAATAGATAAGATCGTCGCATTTCATCTGACAGACCAGACTCGAGCCGGGAATCGAACCCAGGACCTCCAACTTTATAATGCGACAGCGCACGCGCTGCGCTACGGAGGTCGTCACCTCTCATATGTTTGTTATTATTCTTATGTCGTATGATAATTACCGTCCATTTAATAAAGTTTAAAAAGTTAGCATGTGAACCGTGGCAGGAAATGACGTAAGAATAACTGACTTCCAAGTTAAAGTGCTGCAGGGATAGGCGGGAGACTTCGTATTGGGCGGGCGCGGTTGTCTCACGCTTTTCTTGAATCTTGTTAGCTAATGTTGAAAAGGATTGGTGTTGGTTGTGTTTTGGACATTATAGTTTTGGTGTAGTTTTTGTAGTGGCTAGTTTTAGGTTAACAGGTATTGATTTGGTAGAGGTTTGAGGGAGCCGCGTCCGCCCAGTGCGAAGTTTCCCGCCCTTTTTCCGTAACTTCAATTCTATTTTGTTATAAACTTGTCATTGGCTAGTCTGTGTAAAGCCATAAAAGGAGAAAAAAATAATAAAAAGTGCTGCATGAGATATTCTTTCTATTTAAAAATGATCCTGACACTGATTCCGACGTAATGGCTTGTGTATGTTCGGATAGCCTAGCTTAATCCGATTTCGGTCACGGATTGCACGTAATGCTCACAGTTATTGGTTATTTAACACGTAGATACGGGCCTCTGGAAATTATTATAACAGTGTCTGATCGATCGATCGATCGAAACGATTTAAACAAGAAAGTGGTGGTATTTGAACATTTTTGTAAGATGGCTTCCGCTTAGCACATTTTGGGCACCGAAACCATGAGAGGTCCGAATATGAGAAAAATAAAATAATATATTAACAAAATCGGGCACATGGTTAAGAATGTCGATGGACGCTGAGGAACTCATTCAAAGGAAATTGTATTTTATTTTATAATATACCTATTGATATCTTGGAGATGTCTATCAATAAGTTAAAAGGTTTTATATAACGAAAGCTTATGGAAAAATCATATTAAAATATTAAGGATTATACAAATGATAAAAAAGCTTGGGTGTGAATTGCTCTATCTCCATAGGGACTCTTATTTATTACTAATTATGTGAGATGGTGCTGACAGAAAAAACCCGGCTGTTTGTTGTGATAGATGACGTCATCGAGCCTATATTCTGTCTGATAAGAATACTCTTAATTTTAAAATAAATTGCTTTCAGCACGAAATGCACAAAGCTCAATGCAGATTAGTTCGATTTTTAAAAATCCGAATAGATAATAGGAATGCATAGAAAGAGATCGAAATCTAAAAATATGGATTGTCTGATAACGTTATTGGTAAAATGAAAACAATTTTACATGCGTCACAAAAATTAATCCCTTTTCGAATTCTTTGAATTACTTCTATTTTTTTTAAGCGAGAATACTAAGATTAAGAAAGCCATGACTCAAAAAAAAAAAAAGTTGACAGGATTCCATAGCTGATGAAAAAAAACCTATTAAATTTAATGGCGCGGAACTTTTAATTGGAATTATTTCAGTCTATTATTCATATGTACGTTAATTTAAATAATTATACTAACGATTATACTTAATTAATTAATAATCTTTAATAATTATAGAGAAATTGAATAGTAATTTCAGAAATCTTAAATATGACTTCCCCTGAAGAGCGTCAAGTATCAATTTGTTTGAGAAAATACAATTTAGAAGAAATAGAAAATGAGTTTGTTACCAATGTAATAACTACTCTATATTTGAAGTTATAAGACATTGGAATTTACTAAAACTTCCATCTTAATTAATATTTCGCAGCATTTATCGGCGTTTCCATTCTTAGAAGAAGAAAACAAGCAACACACGCTGAAAATATTGAACACGTTACGCGAAGCGCGCTCTGTCAATGCTGAAATAAAACTTCTAAAGCACGAAAACGGTATATTTTTAGAGTAATAGATTTTTTCTTGGCAACATTTTTGTACAATTAGCGAAGTCTGCCCTCGTTTGGGTAAAGTTATTAAGGCGGTAACGAGCGACACCCACAAAAAGTATTTCTACATTATTAGTAGTTTTATAAATAAAATGCGGTTCGCCCCCAACCAGGTCGCGACATAGGCTATATTTGCTTTCAGTATTTAAAAGACTGAAATATATGAAAATCAAGTATGCGCTGAGTAAATTGTATCTACCTACACGTATAATATGCACGACAAAAAACCGAGCTTTAATAGGTTTAGAACCTGACGACCTCAGGTTGGAGGTCCTGGGTTCGATTCCCGGCTCAAGTCTGGCCTGGTGGGAGGCTTCGGCCGTGGCTAGTTACCACCCTACCGACAAAGACGTGTCGCTAAGCGATTTAGCGTTCTGGCACGATGTCGCGTAGAAACCAATTAGGAGCGTAGGTTTACCCTAACAGGTTAGCCCGCTACTATCCTAGACCGCATCGTCACTTACCAACAGGTGAGACAGCCGTCAAGGGCTAACTTATAGGGCATAAAAAAAACTGTAGAAACGTATGTTTTAGAAATAAGTCACCATAACGCACTTTATGCCGATGAAAACTTAAATATTTAGTTTTTGAATTCTTCCAGAATACGTTTTTTTATTATTAATACAATTTAAAGTGAATCTTTACCTTTTACCACATGTTGTGTTGACGTGTATAGTCATTAGGATATAATTAAATTCTAATACAACGGAGGGTTTGTTATGAAATTTAACGTTTGTTAAGAAGAGGTTTTATGGAGCGCGTTTGTTTGTCACCTGTGAACGATCGTAATGAAATTTACACAGCGATAGATCCTGAATACTATTTTATACTATTTAGCCCGGAATAGTACCACGGCAATGTATTTGGGATTTAACAATAATAGCCTTTGTTAACTACGCTTACATAGCTTCGAATCAAAACTGATCTCTCCTAAATTTTGCATTGATGACGTACATACGAGTACATGCATTAGACAACGGAAATATTTTATCCAGGTAGCACCGTTTTTAAACAATGAAAAATAACGGACGCAAACTTCACTCATAGATATGTATTTACTTCAAGGTTCAGTATAAAAGTATAACAGATATAACGTTGTACAAGGAAACGTTTCTCATCTCTTGTGACAGAGAGTTCATTTTTATTTTCTTAATTTCGAATCCTCTTTTAGTCGCTAATTGCATAGCTCTAATTGTTGTAGTATTTTTTTTCTTTCTATTTGGATAGCTCGCAGGAAACACGGGCAGTTCATATGAAATGTATATTAGATTAATTAAATATAAAAAGTTAACTATTATAACCACTCGTATATAAGGTATGTATAGATGGTTCTTCTTTCTAGACACATGTAGGTTCGGGTAAATAATATATTATAGGCGATGTGACCTCGCCGTGAAACTATCCTACACGTACATACAACTGGAATGATAAACTACTTAATCTCATATAGTATATGACGAGTTAAGGGCGTCCGAGTTGTTTTTAGTAATAGTGACGTGAGCATTGCTGATGTCTTGCTTTTGTTTACTTTCGCTCATATAAATAAAACCACAACTTGCGGGATTACACTTTTATTGCAACCATAATTAAGACGTCCGAACGGTCCAAGGTCTCGAGCGAGAATGCCTCGAAAAGCAACAACCGTCCGTATTAAAGCAAAGCATGGCTTGTACAAAATTGATTGCTACCGTCTTAATACACTGATTAAAAAAGAAATGATTAATTGGTGATTTAAAGAGTTAAAATGTGGGTAATTATTGAATTCTTGGCGCCGCTGAATGAAGTTAATAACTCCTTCGCGCCAACATATACAATTTTCCAAATAACGTTACTGCGTCACTCACAGTAGGCCTTGTCCACAAGTTTAAAATCGCTCAGCGTGCTATGGAGAGGGCTATGCTGGGTGTTTCTCTGAAGGATAGAATCAGTAACCAGGACATCCGTAGGAGAACCAAAGTAATCGACATAGCCCAACGGATTAGCAAGCTGAAGTGGCAGAGGGCGGGTCATATATGTCGCAGAACTGATGGCCGTTGTTCGACGTTGTTGGCCGACGTGTTCTGCAGTGGAGACCGCGTACCGGAAACCGCAGCGTAGGACGACTTTCTGCTCGCTGGACCGACGACTTGAAAAGGATCGCTGGTGGCGGGTGGATGAGGAAGGCGGAGGACCGCGTGTGGTGGCGCGCTCTCGTAAAGACTATGTCCAACAGTGGGCGTCTATAGGCTGATTGAGAGTTACTTCGTCAGTGTGTACAATATATAACTGTGTATTACAATAGTTTTCAACAATTATTATAGGTCACCTAACATCTCAGCGCACACGATTACAGCGAAAATGTAACGAAATAACAAAAATGGTGGAGAAAATAAACGGCGAGTCCTCTGAACTTGAACATTTAATTAGACAAGAAGAAATCGATGCCAGTCTTGACGTGTATGTTTTATTGTGTCTAATGTACTGATGAAGCTGTGATAGCCTAATGGTTAGGATGTCCGCTTCCTCACGATTGCACCTTTAACTTTTTGGAGTTGATTGATTCCCGGCTGGAGTCTGGTCTGGTGAGAGGCTTCGGCCTTGGCTAGTTACCACCCTACCAACAAAGACGTGTCGCTAAGCGATTTAGCGTTCCGGCACGATGTCGCGTAGAAACCAATTAGGAGTGTGGATTTACCATGCCCCTAACAGGTTAGCCCGCTACCATCTTAGACTGCATCATCACTGACCATCAGGTGAGATAGCCGTCAAGGGCTAACTTGTAGTGGATAAAAAAAAGGTGAATGTACATACTTATATTATTTAACGGGTAAGTGTGTGTTCGTCGGTTTCTTAGTTAAACCACTTCGGCTCAACAATTAAAGGTTTAACTGATTTTGATGACATTATAATACGTCCTTTTTCTGTTGAATGAATGCTTTTTTCTTTTATTTCATATTTAAATTCAATAATGCATATTTTTTATGAAAATTCTAAAGAACTTGTCTTTATTGACAATTAAACCAATGAGAGAGCTACCTTACAAATTATCTTACATTAGATTAATTTTCAGGAGTCAGTATGAGGATAAACTTGGAGAGATCGTTAATAAATGTCGTCAATATGCAAACATTTATGTGAGTTCATCTGGAATTATTACGGATTTTTTTACAAGCGTATTTGTAAAACTTCTTGTTGTTATCCATTTAGAACGAAGATCTGATTAAAGGCGAAACGGAGAAAGCTGAAAAAGTTTTGTCAAACTTATTGGCTGAAGAAAAGAGACGTTCTGACGAAGTTGAAGAAAATAATAATACACTTGGAGGCGTGAAAGCAGATGTCCCCGAAAACATTTTGGAGATTATGTATGTTCCTATAATAATATAATAATATAATAATACCTTGAGAATTTAATACTGTACGATTGAACAGGTGGGTAGATATAACTACTAGATTGCTATTGTACTCTCTCGACGTGATAGGCGCGTGTCATCAAAAGGGTCGCGTTGAGAAGTTAGATGCAAGTGGCATTAGTGGGCCGCTGACAACCGTACAAGAGATCTATTTTCAGCAATCGGTATTCATTCGAGGAGTCGATGAGGTGATAAGGAAGATAATCAAATTAAAGTCGCCTACATGACCTACGTAATCTACCATTATACGTACTTGATATTGTAACGCGTATCTATAAATTGAAATTCGAAAATCTCTTTCTATCAATTAGTTATATTACCAATGCAAGAACAATTGAGGATTTCACGCAGCAAAGTTCAGTTCAATATAAGTAGGGAGGTAGTAATACGGTATACAAGATCATTGCAGGCGGCTGAAAATGAGGGTATAATACCTGTACTGTCCAACATACCAACGTTAAATAGATATAACGATTGATTAATTCGCCCTAATTTATTTATTTATTTATCCAAAGCGCCACCAACAGATTTATATGTAAAAAAGTAAACATTTTAAAAACCTTAAGTGCTAGGATATACATATAAATCAATTTAGAGTTAACTACAGCATAACTACTATAATAATAACTTAAGTCGACGCTAATATGTCGCTAATAATATAATATGGAAATTAACAAACAGCAAATAAGAAAAAACACAAAAAGGAACTTATTACAAATTTATAATCAAATAATCAAATAAAACTACGTTTAAATTAAAACGTCTTCAATGCCGCCGGAACGGGGCATAGCACCCAAAAGATGCTGTCAGCATTTTCCCTTTGAATGATGTCCAAACTTATTCTTTGGTAAGGTAACTGCCAGCTCTAAGATTCTTTTTCTTTTTTTATCCTATCGCAATTATAGAAACTTGAAGTACAACAAAATTAAACATTAAGTACAGTTTTATAACGGTCGAACGAATCAAATAATCTTTATTCAAATAGTCCTTTAAAAGGCACTTTTGACGGGTCAATAATTTACATACTAGAAATTTGATGGTGATAACCACATTCGTAAACTTAAAACTAAAGCTTTGAGGGTTCCAAGCGCGCCCCGGAAGCCCATAACAAACTTAGCCAGGTAATTTTTTTTTTGTTATCACCATCTCACATGCCATTTAAAATTATATTAAGAGCTATCTTATTAGAGCAATATTCATACCTATGCTTGTTTATCATTTATATAAATCCTTTACACTATAGTAGGACTTTTCTACAAGCTTACGAATAATCGAATTAATACCTAACAATTGGAATTTTCACGACGGGTATGAAAATAAATGGATACCGCCACCGCATGGCATATCTAATCTTCAGATTCCCAGTGCAACAAATTTTGTGCTAAACAAAACACCTATTGAAAAAAGTGTCATGGGTATTTAACAAAAGGTTTCCGTATCAAAAATGAATCACTTACAAAAACCAATTTCTTTTACAGGGGTCAAACTGAATTAGAAGATACATTGAATTCCCTAAATGCCTATGTAATGCGAAAAATTGCCTTAATTTAAATAAAAAAAAACAATAAAATTTCCTCTTTATTCTGTAGATTGATAATAAAGTACTAGTGATTAACTAAATAACTTTCACATATTTCTTTATTTAATAAACCGAGAGTTTAATAAATGTGTTTCATTTTAGCTGAGATATTACGATATTATTTGGGTCGTTAATAAAGTGAAATACTTCAAACAATTTTTATGATGGAACGAAATTCCAAACAGTCCTGAGAAATTATTTACTCTTAATCGGGAAAGCTTGTGAATTTATTCGTGTTTATTGTATAGTAGTTTTTAATCATTAAATATTTTTAACGGAAAAATATTTAATGATTAAAAAAACAGCTAATAAATTGTTTTATAACATATTTTTTCTACGCTGTGAGCTAATGTGAATGTTTATAGGTTTCACAACGTTCACATATAGTTTCATAATAACATGTCCTAAGTCATTTTTCTGGTTAAAAGGAATATACATTATTTAATCTAGGGTATAATATATCTTCATTCAAAATTTTAGATAAATTAGTTCAGTAGTTTCAGCGTGAAAGAGTAATAAACTTACACACAAACACACAGACATACATACTAATACAATACAGTACAAACTTTCGCCTTTATACTATGGAAGTAATGATATACATGGTAAATGTCTCCGAGGCCGGAAATTCTTATTTCCTCACACAGAAGTGGTACTGAGAATTTCTAGGCCGATACACCCGATTTTACATTATTTATTTTCAGAACGATATAGTTTATTTGTGACTAATTATAGGCTTTATAAGAAATTCAATTGCCGTTAGTTAGTAACGTGATGAAAGAGACAAGCATAAATATGTGCACCAAACTACATAATAAAAAAAATATTAAGATATATTATCTTAATTATTATTTTTTCGCAGAAACTGGAAGAAAAATATTCTGTTTTCCTTTCATTAACAAAACGTTAATTAAACATGAGATGAAAAATAAATAATGCATACAATTATACATACTCAACCTTCGAGCCGCTTACTTAATCAAAAATAATTTTCATGCCCTAATGGTTAGGTTCACTAAAATTATGGAAACGTTGTAAGCATAAATTTTTGAAAGTTATTTGGTTAAATACGATCAAGTCAAAACAAACAGGTTCTATAACTCATTATAACCTACATTCAAAAACTCATTATAAAATCGGTATGCAGTAGAGTTCTATTTGCATATGAAGAAGTTTAAAGCTCGTTGCAATGCATCTCTCATCTCTAGCTAACGGAAGAAACCGGAATCGTAAAACTAAATTAGAGTTCAAACCGAAATCGACGTTAATGATTGTACTATGTATGTTAGGTGTTGCCAGCGACTTTGTTCTGAAAATTTAAATGTCCTCTCATTGAAATATCAGTAGATGCGGCATCCTTACAGCGATGCGATGTATTTGCCTTCGCATAGACTACAACCGCTAAGCAATGTGGCTGATAGTGATAATACTCTTCGGTCTTTTTTATAAATTGTCACACCGTGTAAATCTGGTCTACGTTTATAAGCCCATTCGGTCGGGAATTCGTAGATTCTGTGTTATTCCTTGTTTAATCCTCTACCTGCCTATGAAAGTCTCTTCAAAATAAGATTCGCCCAATTATTACAATTATGAGAGATTTTTTGATCACATAGAACAACGGGGCAACTAATTGCTGTTATTTTTGGAAAAAAAATCGGCCCTTAAACATATATAGGCTAATATTGAGACTGGACAAATGCATTGCTTCTTAGAAAACATTCGGTATCGAAAGGATAAGGCTACTGTTGAGACTGGACAAATGCAGTGTTCCTAAAGAATGGATCTAATACTCAATTCTCAATTCGTGAGCTGAGACGCGAGCAAACCTAGTTTTCAATATTCGAAAACGTGGAATGAACTGCAAATATATAATTGTTGCAATATTAAAATGCCTGTTGAACTTCTTTAAAGGAAGATTTTTATAAAATTCAGCTTCAGACCCAACTTTTCGATCCGGCTCGAAGGATCACAATGTGCGGTCCGCTCATATAGGTAAATGCTAAAAGTTTGCATGAGGAAATCTCTGTGATGTGGGTTGATCTCAGAGATTGTCTCACAAAATACGAATCGCAGGAAATACCACGATTGTTACAGAATTTATAGCTTAAATTAGCTCACTATGGCATCAAACAAAGGAAGGCCTAAATAGATAGCCAAGTACGAGTGCATATTTAATTATAATACGCATCGACGATTTCTTTACATTGAATATATATTGAAACTGAAATTGTAGCGATTGTGAAATTGTGTAGTTATTAAGCGTTCCGGTATGATGTCGCCTAGAAACTTATTGGGTTAACAGCCATACATCTAATTGGTTAGCCCGTCACCTTCGTAGGCTGGATCATTCCTTACCCCCAGGTCGAATTGCAGTCAAGGGCTAACTTGTAATGTTGTGAAATAAAATCGTAGCAAAACATACTAACGACTAGACCATGTTTTAGATACTTATAAGAAAAACTATCTTTTATTACACTAAAACTCAGCTACAAGCATTATCCAGACTACTTTAACTTTTCCAGATATTATCTGTTCAAGGATTTTCTTTAACACATAATTTATTGAAAGGTATATTACGTCCTATAAATAAAATCATATTCTGAATTATCGGTTGTCTGTTACCTTGAGCAACAAAAAATATACTATATCAAATAATTATGTCACACAACTAGAACGTTGATTATCTTATTTCATTGAATCTTATTTCTCCAGTCTCTAATATCTATCAAACATTATTGAAACTGAAGGGATCTGCCAGCTTTAATATATCTATCGCTATCTTGCTTATTCAGCCATGATAACTTATGTCGATAATTAAAAGTTTAATATTATAGTTATTGAAATAAAATTTGTCGGTCAAAATATTCGTGACACGTTCACTTATGAAAAAGAATTAGTAAGTAAAAATTTGTAAGAAAAGAACTGACTTCTTTTATGAATTAAGTTACTTGGAAAATAAATTTATGACACGGTGGGTATAACTTTCTTAGAGTGTGTGTGCACTTTACAATGGAATTGAAAATAGTTTCCGCGCTTTTCACAAGAGGTTCTCGCCTTATAAATTTTAATATTCTCGGCATTATGCATCGATCGAAGCTATTAAACTACTAGTCCTCAGAATTGATATGACATAGAATACTCATAGCTATTATTGGAACGATGAATGATAAGAATAAAGTCCTTTTAGGAACAATATTACAAGATGGTAGTTAAAAAAGCTAGCTGGAAGAAGATTGTTTTGAAGTAATCATTGCCGTCTAAGAGAAAAAAAAACAGTGTTCCTGAGAATAAAAATGAAATCAAACAAAACAACTTCAAGAAACTGTAGTAGTAAATATAATTGTTTCGTTGCGAAAACCCTTGGCTGATTGCAATATTATCTCATAAAAAAAAGCTATCATAAAGTAATTAATAGTAGGTAATTATTCGCAAACTTAATAATACTGCTTAAGAAGCGGTGATAGCCTAGTGGTTAGGGCGTCAGCCTACTAATCAGAGGTCGGCGGTTCGAATCCGGGCACGCACCTCTAACTTTTCAGAGTTATGTGCGTTTTTAAAAATTAAAATATCACTTGCTTCAACGGTGAAGGAAAACATCGTGAGGAAACCTGCACGCCTGAGAGTTCTTCATAATGTTATCAAAGGCGTGTGAAGTCTGCCAATCCGCACATGGCCAGCGTGGTGGACTATGGCCAAACCCTTCTCATATTGGGGAGAGACCCGTGCTCTGTAGTGAGCCGGTAATGGGTTGATCATGATGATGATGATTAATAATCTCCATTAACTACAATCGAAATGTGAAGTGCTTATAAATATATAAACTTAATCATGCATGCATGGACATTTAAAACATCATAAATATATATATGTAACTATAAAGTTGTATTTGAGACTTTATATCACCAGGAGTATACATACTTTGTGTTAGAAATAGCTTTTATGGGAGTACCTTTTAGTTTATGTATCTCTTTGATGTAAAACTATTGACCTTGTTTCTGCTATTTTCGGTGATTTATGCAATGCATTTGATTTATAAAAGTTACAGTATAATAGGTTATAAGGTCAAATTAATATAAATACGAGTATGTCTGTAATGGTTGTAATAAAAAGTAAACTATACACTAAACTACTTCCTTTAGGAATGTAACATTATACCTCAAAAGATCTTTATAATATCGTCATCATTTTTAAAATAGTGCTAACTAGATAGTACCGACCTACAATCTTTCAAATGGTTTTTATGGTCAAAGGTGATTGGTAACTAATGTATGGAAACACGGTCTACAGATATTAATATATGGTGGAACTGATCGATACACGTAGTTTACAATAGTAAGTATCTATTGGTGGAGATATTGTGTGTAGTTTTGTGGCTAGTGGAAAAGACAAAAAAATTTACAAACTTTATCAATTTAACATAACTTTAGAGTATTTTCTAAATTAGAATAAGTCATAATCATCATCATGATCAACCCATTACCGGCTCACTATAGAGCACGGGTCTCCTCTCAATATGAGAAGGGTTTGGCCATAGTCCACCACGCTGGCCATGTGCGGATTGGCAGACTTCACACGCCTTTGAGAACCTTATGGAGAACTCTCAGGCGTGCAGGTTTTCTGTCACGAGGTCACGATGTTTTCCTTCACCGTTGAAGCAAGTGATATTTTAATTGTTTAAAAACGCACATAACTCCGAAAAGTTAAAGGTGCGTGCCCGATATTCGATCCGCCGGCCTCTGACTAGGAGGCTGACGCCCTAACCACTAGGCTATCACCGCTTTTAAAATAGAATTTACTTTACTTTTACTTTAATTTACTTAGAATAAGTAGCTACATTATATAGATTATTATTCGCATAATATTTGTTCAACAAGAGAGCAAGGATTATTATTGTTGCGAGTGTCAGGTTTGAATCCCGAGTGAGAGATTCAAAGGCACAAAAATAAATATACTTGGCTCTCGTTTGACACACATAAGCTAGCACATCAAAAGGGAAAAGCAATAAGGCTTTTTAACTTTAAGCATAGAGTAAATACTCATAATGTTCTTGGTTTTTTGTTTTGAAATTCTGTAAAATATGATAAATCCATAATATTTGAATAAAGATTAATTAAATCGTAGTATTACACTTGTCCCTTTAATTCTATTGGTTTTAAATATATAACTAGGTTCACTCGTGTTTTTTCTTTACTTTTATAGCAATTACCACCGAAGTAACTAAATTTATTTAATTTGTTTTATTTAATTGATCGCCCTCTTAAATCTTCTTCTTTACGTTTGGGTACTATGCCCGAATTATCCATGATTATAAACACTGGTAACTTATAGGCTAGAAGCCTTGCACCAGCGCTGCAAAAGGGCCAAGTAACTTAATACGAATGTGCCGCTAGTGATCAATGACAAATAAACCATTCAGGTAACCTTAAAAACCTTACAAACACTATACAACAAAAGCAGGCTACGTTAATTTCACAGCATCCTCATCATTACAACAAAAGCAGGTTACACTTAATTTCACAGCATCCTCAATTTTGGCAGAAGTTAGGATAATTATTGTTATAGAGACACATTTAATTTCGTATAAGTGCCCATAAGGGACCTCGCTCAGGATGCTTAGATAAAATGGATGTTCGCAGTAAATAGAGGTAGCTGTAGGGAGTTTCCGTGGGACGTCGTTCCTGCTAAACGATTTAAATACAATAAAAGCAGCAACCCGGTCGTTAGGGCATACATTATGTTGTGCTACGACGTAACTTTATTAAACAGATTACGTAATAAGATACGATGATTTGATATAATTTTTTACGATTACTGACTTGTAATTTGGGTTAACACCTATAGATTATTATGTTTGAGACACGAGTTTTTTGTCCCTTATTAAATAATGATTCAGTATAAATTCATCTTACAATTATTCATGAAAACAATCAGTATTTTAAAATCGTGTATTAGGACCATCTCATGCAATACGCGGTTGTTTTCACTAAGCAGAGATAATTGGTTCAGTTTTATTTTTTATTCTTTTATCTACAAATGGATGGACCGTCGTACAGACCGATGGATAGGCAAGTTATCATAAATGATTGCTGCTCTGTTAATAAATCAAAAAAATATATACCGCTATAGATATCACATAACAACTAATATAATAAACGCGAATGTTTATGTTCTGACGACCTCCGTGGCGCAGCGCGTGCGCTGTCACATTATTAAGTTGGAGGTCGTGGGCTCGATTCCCAGCTCGAGTCTGGTCTGGTGAGAGGCTTCGGCCGTGGCTAATTACCACCCTATCGACAAAGACGTGTCACCAAGCGATTTAGCGTTCCGACACGATGTCGCGTAGAAACCAATTAGGAGTATGGGCTGGCCATACCCCTTACAGGTTCGCCCGCTACCATCCTAGACTGCATCATCACTTACCATCAGGTGAGATTGCCCTGAAAGGTTTGTAGCATATTAAAACTGTAACTTGCACTCCTTATGCCGGAAATTGGCTATAATTTGGAATGAAAACATCAACATAGACTAATTATCGACCCGGAAAAATCCGCAGTTCTTAAACTGTAACAGTTCAGTTCTTATTACGTACAAACATGCTTATTACTTAGGAGTTTACAAAAACCTTCAATCTCGATGTCGCGGGCATGAGTTAGTATAGAAGATGGATAACTAAACATTAACGATAACAAAGCTGTTTAAACCATAGTTCCGTCCATTAACTACCAGACATTAATGCGAGGAAGACAGTGGCTGTTATTTTAACAGTATGAAATTGTCGCCACCGAAACATAAACTGAAACTTGAGTAGTTTGACTAGTGATCCTAACTCGATTCCGTTTGCTTAAATATATCTATCTCAAGAATATATTAAGGAAACAAACATACTAAATGTTTTAATTAAACGTTACCTACTTGTTTAATTAAAACATTCAGTATCCTCCCAAACTGACTTGCAGTTTGGGAGTAAACCATACTTACACAATGTTTTATTGGTTTGGATGCCTTTAAAAAAAATTATATATAGTATAGTCCTCCTTTCGGTTAAGTGATTGAATAATTGAATTTCACCTTAATATTTCATACTGGTTTAGGTTTAGGTAGCCTAGGTTTTTTTTTATTGGTTTGTCCTCGGTGCTAATCTGTAACTTAACAGCTTAACAGCTTTCTTTAGCGATAAGGCCGCCTATTGTACCTATTGTCTATTCTGATTGCGTGTTTCTTTGTCGTCTTGTATTTTTGCTTTTGTATGGTGTACAATAAAGCGTTTTTTTCTTATTCTGATACAAATCCGGCTGTACCATAACACATACATCTAGATCAAACAGTCAAAAAACCAGTTTAAAACATTTTTGACACGGTATTCAATTTTCGCTTCGCATCCCGTCGGTTGGCTTCAGTCCAACAGTTTATTTTATATCATTGAAATTGTCACCGAGAAAGCTTTTTACACGCGTTAACGTCTTTTGCATATGCAATAGCATTTGTTATAGTATAGTTTTGTCCCAATAAATACTGGGCTAAGATTAAATAAATAAAAATATGACTGTACTGTGATTGCAATTTCTGCTACCCTACCGACAAACGTACCCAAGTTACCGATGTTACGATTTATCAAGCTATTTACCGTTCTGGTACGATGTCGCGTAGAAAACAGTTCAGTGTACGAGTTTAATATAACTATTATTTACTTTTTACTGAAGCGGTGATAGCCTGGTGGTTAGGGCGTCAGACTCCTAATCAGAGGTCGGTAGTTCGAATCCGGGCACGCACCTCTAACTTTACGGAGTTATGTTTAAAAAAAATATCACTTGTTTCAACGGTGAAGGAAAACATCGTGAGGAAACCTGAGAGTTCTCTATAATGTTCTCAAAGGCGTGTGAAGTCTGCCAATCCGCTCATGGCCAGCGTGGTGGACTATGGCTCTGTAGTGAGCCGGCAATGGGTTGATCACGATTATTTACTAACTTTGGTCTAGCTCGCTTACCACCTTAGACAGCACCATCATTTACTGCCAGGTTAGATTATACACAAGAGCCACAATTTTTAGTGGAATGAATAAAACGATGACAATGTGATTGACCAAAAGGCCTACTTTCATCACTTAAGCAATATTATTTTAATATTACTTAAATTCTTATTTCAGAGTTTTATAATCTTTTATTTTGAGGCGTCAAGGTATGACAAATAAAACTGTAATTTTGAAATAATCCTGTTTTAGGCGATAGTAGTCAATCGTGTGCACTTCTTTAAGATTTATCTCTTCTCTTAATTTTGCTATGATTATTTTAAGCAATAACTGACATATTCAATAAATGTTGACTGCATATTATTAACTTTCAAATTATAAAAGTATGGAATACAAATAAACTTGCTCACTGACACTTATTTACGTTTTCCTATTTGTCACGTCGTTATCGTTACGTTTCACTTTAATTTGGCTATTTATGTGTATATATATATATATATATACATAGAAAGCAAAAGGTTTGCACATATATAATTATAAAATGAAAAGTACCTATATATTTCCAAATCACCTGTCGGATTAAACTATATTTGCACTTAGATGATTCAAAAAAGCGTTAACGTCGCGTTCGAAAGGCATTTGAAAATCATGCTACAAGGGCTAAGTAAGGAAGCCTGTCGAATGAAACTTACAAGAGTGAAGCCGCGATACCTATGCCTACATAAGAGTATAATATATAGTATCTATCTAAACTTTAATATGTTTATATGTACAGGCAGATACATTTCCGTTCACCTGCCGCAAGACGGAACATTTCAGCGGCATTCGTTTCCACGTTATGAGACCGAGTCATTTCCTGCCTTTCTTTCAGGAAGTTTTGCCCGTCACGATAAGTCGAAAAAGCGTGTATCATTCAACGACCTCTATATTATTTCACTGGTATTTTTAAAGCAATCGGTGTATAGTAATTCTAAGTACGTTCGTGACGTTTAATTTATTTTATTCGTTAAACGTAACTTTGAAAGCTTACAGTACTATTACGACTGTTGCCAGTAACTTCGGTTTCCATTTATCATAACGGGTATAATGAGTAGACATCAGTTTACGCATCGTAATTTTGACGACCTTCGTGACGCAACGCGTGTGCTGTCGTATTATAAAATTGGAGGTCCTAGTTTTGATTCCCGGTTCGAGTTTGGTCTGGTGGGAGGCTTTTGCCGTGGCTAATTACCACTCTACCGACAAAGACGTGTCGCCAAGCGACTTAGCGTTTACCACCTAAGCATTGTAGGAGTATGGGTTTACCATGCCCGTTAGCTCGCTACCATCATAAACTGCATCATCACTTACCATCAGGTGAGATTGCCGTCAAGAGTTAACTTGTACTGTATAATTTTATTCTTGTACTAGAATAATGGTTAAAAATGTAAATGTTTTCTCAATATATGGACCGTTGAGAAGAAGTTAAAGACAAAACAATAAGTAACAGTAGAAATATTTTATACTATTAGTAGTTGGTCACAGTGAGCATACTAATCTACGTGATTTCATATCAGTGTACCACTAGTAAAAATTACACAATAAATTTACAGAAACGTGTATTCGTATGTTTCTGAATTCGGACGCTCTTACAATGTAGGAACGCATTTGAAAGACGAACTTCCTGACACTCTACTACTCTTTACGTAGCTTTATCTTTGCCCTATCTCTTGAATACACAAGAAGTGGCACAACCAGTAGCGCTAGCAAACAAATGTATGAATGGTATTTCATCTTGTGTCCACTTGGTTGAGCAACCGATCTGGTGTAACATCTAGCTCTATCTTTTTGTTGTAGCTGGAGCTTCTCGGTATTTTACTCGTTGGGCAACGAGGACCATTCCCGCACAATGCACCAGCGTGCTAATATCATTTGTTTCTCGTTCACCGTTCCTATAGATTCATTCTTCTCCAGGTATCAAATCATGTAAAAAACATGGAGACAGTACCGCTAGTATAACGTTGGTAAAGCATAAGGTTGTTTAGTATAAAGATTCGCTTACGATTAAGATACACTATAACGCCAAAGTATAATGGACCAAAGGGATGAGCATATTGAGTTGCAATTTCCGTACTGCTTGGTAATTGTGTTTTACAAGCATGTACCGGCCGACGAAGGGTGGGCAAATCTAAGTTTTAACACTAGGTAATACGTTTCAGTTTCCGCTGATTTTAACTCATTTCGATATTCGAAAACGAATCTACGATTGTAGGAGTAAAAATCTTATACTAAGTGTACAAGAAAGAGATAGGTGGTGCATATATACACATAAAAATGATATAGGTGCAAATAAATAAGATTAAAAGATGGTAATATCTAGGTTTACAAAATTCACATGATACAGCACTAAATCCTCGTAAATTATACCAAAAAGCTGACATAAAGTAATGCTCTTTTCGTGTGTTAGAATTAATATATACGCGACATTCCGGTTTTTACGTTTTACCTAAAAATGTTTTAACCTCAGTTCAAGAACGGGTTATGTATAGATAAATTTTAATAAAATTAAGCATCAAAAGAAGATTAGTTCAAAGTATTTAAATTTTATAACGCATCATGCGTAGCAAGCAAAATGTGCTAAAATTTTATACTTATTTACAATATTGTATGAAAAAAATTGGCTATAAGTACATACTTACTGATAAAAATACCTATTGTCTTTTTCACAAACCAAATAGTCGTAGTAATACAATACCAACTTGCTTTGTGTCCATTTTATTGCCAATAGTTTTTGCGAGGATATTGTGTAATCTGACGTATAAAGAGCGAAAACTTGGATCCCCTCACTTGTTTCAATTTGAAATCGACATTTACTTTAATTTCATTTACTGAACTTGGTTTATTGTGAGACATACTAGACATAAAAATAAAGAAATACGCTTTTATATCGTATGCATATATTGTCATAAATTTTTGTTGATAGGTACTTGACAGCAGACACAAAGGGTAAAATCAAATAGGCAATAAGTTTTATGAAACCAACTCATTCAATTTTAATATATCTTATATAGAAAAGAACCGTGTCTGAGATGGTATATATTTACTGTTTACTTCATAGAATTATTCAAGTTTGATCTCCGCATATTAACTTTGTATCTCCACAGTTTAATTTTGACCCTTAAGAAGGTGATTAGAAGAGGTTGAATGAAAAATACGGAGGACAGTGTGTGGTGACACGAGCTCTTGGAAGGGCTTGCTATGTTCAGCAGTGGACCATTCTTTTTAATGACGAAAAAACTATTGATATCTGTCGAAGAATACATAAATAAACAAAAAATTAATAGATGTACATTACTGATATATCACCACAATTTTTAAAAGCGAGTTACATAGGTGCAGCGGGAAAGATTTATTTAAATTTTAATTAGTTATGTTACGCTGTTAGAGAGCGGTCTTGTTGGATCTTTTTTTTATACACTACAAGTTGGCCCTTTACGGCAATCTCACCTGGTGATGATCCGTTCTAAGATGGTAATCTTAGACTGGATCATCACCATTGGCTTACCATAACCACCATTGGCTTACCATACCCCTGACAGGTTAGTCCGCTACCATCCCAGACTGTATCATCACTTACCATCGGGTGAGACGCTGTCTAGGGTTAACTTGTGGTGTATAGAACAAAAATGTCATATTATCTGCCATACCTATAACAGGATTTTCCTCATCATTTCAGTCTGAATCAAAACTTACCACCATGTGTACTTGCAGTAAGGGGATAACTTTTACTTTCAAAAAAACACGTGCATGATTGGGTTCGGATTTATATAGCTCTCTTTTGCTTTTATCTTTCTTCAACGAAATGTAACGAAGTGTAACACATCCAAGCACACTCATTTATAGACAGAAAAATATTGAAGCGCTGTAAATTACGAAGCATATATTCATTAAAAATAATCACTTTTAAGTAATGTATAAACTGTGACAGCCTAGTGTGTGATAGCTTTAGGACGTCTGTCTTCTAATCAGAGGTCAGCGGTACGATCCCGGGCACGCAACTTTAATTTTTCGGAGTTATGTGAGTTTTTAAGCGATTAAAATATAATTTGCTTCAATGGTGAAGGAAAACATCGTTAGGAAACCTGCAAGCTAGAGAGTTCTCCAAAATGTTCTCAGAGGCGTGACAAAACTCCGCACATGGCCAGTGTGGTGAACTATGTTCAAATACTTCTCACATTGAGAGGAGGCCTGTGCTCTGTAGTGAGCCGGCAATGGGTTGATCATGATGAAGTAATTTATATTTATATTCTGGTAGCAATAAACATCTATTTACTGAAATGCTACATGTTTCAGTACAAATTTACGTGAACGGCTGCGTCCTATTTAGTTAGCGATACATAAATTCAATTATTTAGTTAATGGTTTACCGAAACCTATCCTGGTAAATTGCAATATTAATATGTGTAAGTTATATTAATAGTAACAAGGTTACACATAGTACCTGCACCACGTTGACAACGGGATTTGATTCCGTTTATATTTATTACAATTTCAGGTTAGTATTAACGTTACGGTTAGGTACCTACTTACCTAAATTTGTCTGAACGCAGTGTTAAAAAAATGATAATTATAAAATGTACTCTTCTTCTTCTTTCTTCTTTAGGTGCCTCCCCAACTAGTGAAGGTTGGCAGTCAGAATGGCATATTTTGCCTTGTCCCTCGCGAGGCTGAAAAGCTGGGCGGCACTCGCGATCCCAGTCCACTCCCTGATGTTTCGCAACCAAGACTTCCTCTTGCGACCGATGCACCTCTTTCCCGCTACTTTGCCTATCTATATGAGTTGCAGGAGCCTGTATCTGCCATGCCTAAGCACAGCCCCAGATAAGCAACTTTTATCTTTTTGACAGTATTCCAAAGTTCGCGATGACAACTAACACGTCGCAAGACCTCATTGGTCACCTTTTGGGTCCAGCTGATCTTTAACATCCATCAATAAGCCCACATCTCGAATGCCTCTAGACGTCTTCTTTGATCCTCTTTGACTGTCCAGGATTCGCATCCGTAGAGAAGTATTGGCCATATTTATAATTTTTTAAATCGTTTAGAAATTTAACACCTGCCAGACATTCTAAATTGACTAACTGCGGTTTAGGTTTAATTTTTCGACAACAGAAAATATAGGAATAAGTAAAAACTGTCTTATCGTATATTGTTTAACTCAGCAGAGTTACAACGCCCTAACGGAAACGCTTTATTGAGCGGAAGCGAGAATTGTGAGATGGAATGGAATATATTGTGCAAACAGTAAATACTAAAGCATTAAGGTACCTACTAAGTGTACGTACTCGTATTAGTACCCAAAGTAGAAGAATATTCGCAGACTTAATTATTTGTAAATAGTTAAAATTCATTTTCCATAACAAAAGATATTTAACAGATTTTGGTTAATTAAGTTTAAGTTCAACCGAATTCGCACCTATCTATATCTAATTAAAATTAAGAATAAAACATAATGAGAGTGCATAGCATATACATATATGAAAATTTAATATAATATGTCCATAATAATATTTCAAAACTCCAGAAAAAAACGTAATGAACATTTGAAGTAAAATAAACTTTGAGGTTTAGTAGGCAAATAAGTAAAATCTTGAATATGTCTCTCAATAAGTCCAAAGTTCTCATAAAACTTAAGCGTATAGAAAAAATTCTGTTACGATATTAAGGATTACATAAACATAACTTCATAGCTAATTTTAATTTATTTATTTCACTATGTGATGGTGATAAAAACTCGGCTAAGTTTGTTGTGGGTTCTTCTTAAATCTAGGCGCGATTTTAACCCTCTTAGCTTTAGTTTTAAGTTGAAGAGTTTAGAGTTGTTATCACTATCATCTCACGCATTAAAATAATTAAAAATATCATGTAAAAGAACATAGGTTACCTTTTATCCCGATTCCTTAAGTAGTTTCCGAGGGAAAATTTAAAATAGTTTACGAGCTAAGCCGCGGGCAGACAGCTTTGAAATTTGGTGTGCATGTCACCTGCGCTATGGAAAAGGACACGTATTTTCTATACCGATCTCTCAAACAGTTCTCGTGAGCAGATAAAAATTGTCAACGAGCGTAGTTTTAGGCCTAATTCTGAGGTCCACGCAGACGAAGTCGGGCAGAAGCTAGTGTAAATATAAGAAAGAGCATGTTTTAGAAGACCAGGTTGGTGTAAGATTAAAGACATTATAAATTATACCGAGCACCGTGGATTTAGGAAAATTTAATTTATTTTTAATTCAATAACTTTCTGAGCAAAATGGTTTGAAAATTGTTACTAAGTATTTTTTATATTCAAACATTCTGTTGATATATGTGATATTTGGTTACTCTGTAAGGCATGTAATGCAGTTTGGGCGGCCATTATTATCAGATGAGATAAGAGCGCTATAAAATACACAATATTACAGCTATACATAATAGCGTTCAAAGTTAACTCTTCGTATTACTTAAGATCCATGATGTAAAATTTATTTGGCAAGAGACTTCCGCAGTCGTCAACACATTTCGCTTGGAAATCTATTAGGAGTATGAGTTTAGTACCCTATATGCCATTCCGCTAAAAGGTTATCCCGCTACCGTCTTAGACTGCATCGAGACTTACCACCAGGTGAGATTGGCTAACTTGTAGAGGAATAAAATAGATATGTTCATTTACCTAAGTCGTGCAGATAAATTGTGTCTTTTGCAAAAGTATATAATATATAAAGGTTGTGTGGTGAACATATGAAGCAGTAACAGCTGACGCAAAGTGCAAAAGTTAGAGCATTTTCGGGTTCATGGCTGTGATTTTTACGACGGCCTTTAAAGTACTTTTGTAATAAAGACAATAAATACGGCAAGCTTTTTTATTATAGATACGAACACAGAGCTTTTTAATTTGTGCACCGAATGAAAACACTGTCAGACACGTATCCCCAATAAAGGAACATCATAAATTTGTACACCGCGCGTAGAGCTATCAGGGATTATCATATTCAGTTCAAGAGGGGTTAAAATGAATTTAATCCTATATTTTTCCAGTGTATAGCTACTTCATATTTTCCTACATACTAAGGTATGTTAGACTCAGTCCATTTTACACTTTTGGTACGTTTTAATCACTTGAGTAACAAATTAATTGCTAATAATACAATTTTTAAGAAATTTTAAATGCTGTTTTTCAAGTGGTTTGACGGTCGTGTTTAAGTGTCAAAATGAATTGTTTGATTCCCCATTTTTTATGTATACGCTGTAAACATAAGGCTTGTTTTAAAACCAGTCAAATCTTAAACTTAATATTAACTTTATTATTGCCTTTAAGTCCACAAAGATGCTCCGGTGTCGGAGCAAAACGTGCGTAGATAGCGCATTTTGGAACTTATGTATATCGTATGAAGAATAGATAAATTATACCGTGCAGATTGAATTTAGTTCATTGCCTGTTTACTGTTAGTTTGAAGGTACGATGGGTGACTAGGTGATGTCGTAATAGATTTATTTAAATTGTCGTGAAAAACGGAAGCTAAATTGTTTTCTAGAAAGAATCAGAATCTTGAAGGATACTCTCGGTGCGTGTAAAAAATAAAGACCATGGGTGCGGCTTATGATGCATCGTAATTTGACCGTCAATACATGAGGCGCCTAAAATAAAAAACACATTTAAAATTTTCGGAAAATATACTTTTTGATTATTTTTGGTTATTCCATTATTTGGTTTTAGGTGCATGCAAGTAATAAAATAATTTTCCCGAAATTATTATTCTATGCTTAACTTGGCTAGTAACTGACAGCCATGAATTATTCGGCTATAGGTAACTAAAGACGGTTGACCTAATTGTGGGTATTGTTAAGAATAAGATGTTAATCCTCATAAAAAGAAGAACACTATCAAGACAATCTTATGTAAATTAACTTTACCTTGTCTGTTATTTAGAGGCGCTGTTAAGACGGAAATTAAAATTGAAAAACGTACGAAAGGCTAATTTACGTGAACCGCGCTTCATTGTTATGAAGTATATATAATGTTTCGACCATGATTTTGAAACAACTGATAATTAATAATCCGTGGAAATAGCAAAATTTAATAAGCTTATCATCAAATTAATTCCATAAAGGTTGATTGTTAAATGGAGTTTAATCCTTTGATTGCATTGTTGCGGATTTTGTCGGGGTATGGGTTGATACTCACGAGGGATATTACTGCTTCGGTGCTGGTATCTAAGCCTTTCAAGCTTAAGTCTAACATTTTGGCTGGCCAGGCGTAGGGTCTCTCACTATTTATGCTGATGGTAGCCAGTTTTGGAGAATTTGGTGGGTAGAAATCCCACATCACCCGAGATCTTCCCCAGCCATTCGGGTATCGTACTAGAAGATTTCCCTCCAGCCAACAAAAAAAAGGAATGTTGTCTCGTCGATTAGATTTACTCGAGCGACTTCCGTCTCTAGTCGTCGCCTGCATCTTTGTGCTGCCAAGGTAGTAAGGATGACCTCAGAAGCTGGAGTGGACACACACTTTTGATGGTTTACTGTGAAGGAAAGCGTACGTTCCTTTGTCCGTGTAACAACTCAACGAGCGAAAATTCGTCGTGTAAGGGTGCGGGCGTAATTCTTACGCGTAGTTTTTATTTTAAAATTATTGGCCTCCCGAATACGCTGGGCTAATAACATGCAGACGAGGTAATTTCCGGCATAAAATTTTCTACACTGCAGATAAAATAAAGACAGCTTTTATTATTCTCAAAATCAGTAAAGGTGACACTTGAAGAGAAGATAGTAAATAGAACGCAGTAGGAGTGAGATGTCGACGAGAGATTTTTTATTAACTTGCCTCAAGATATTTCGGTTTAAAAAAGCCGCAACAATGTTCTTTATAAGTGAGTCATAATTTAGCTATATAATATAACACCAAGAAGCTTAATTAAATATTATGCATAAAATATGGGAAGCGCACGTGAAACATATTAAAACGACCCTTGAGTCTTGAGAGTCTAGGAGAGTTGTACAAAGTTGGCCACGAAATTGATCATTGCTAAGATTAAATTAAAGTTTTTGTCAGATCCTCATCTAAAATGAGGGAAACTCTAAAATATTACTAAGGGCTTAGTTGCTGACGAATACCATAAGCCCTTGGTAAAAATGCTTTTCTTGCATACTATTGCGTATATGTACGCTCAAGGAATGGTGGTTCCAGATATATATATTTTGCCCGATCCGGTCACCGTATCATTTGTCGTAGCATATCGCTGTACTTATCTTATTGGCATATATCATATATGTACGTATTTCTGTTTAGTACGCTATTAATCTGTCCAGTTGTCTTTCAGCTCTCATTCGATTTATGGACAAAAAATTAGTCGACAAAGAACTGGTCGTATAGCCTATCGTTTCGGATCAACATAACGATATATAATTATGCACCCTTCAAAATATGTTTTCGTACGTATCGACTTGATGGATACTGTGATCGGATCCGGCATATATATAATCATGATTATATATGTCTTGATCTTGCTTTATAGGTAATTTATCTTTAAGTTGTTATATGCAACTTAGCTGAAGTGATTTTACCGCATAATTAACTACGCTTTCATATAGCAGCGCTACCTCAGCATTCATGGTGATTCAGCTTCTGCGTAGATTGATGAATGAGTTTTGAGTAACGAGGTTATATTAAGGCATTTTTTTTCACGAAATCTGTTACATGAAATTAGTTAAAAAAAAATTATTGATCAATTTTAAGTTTTTGTTAGAAACAGTTTAATTGAAAGACAGAAGCGTAAGTAATTTTAATGTACATACATTAAAATTTCTTACACTTATGTTAATATTTTTATTTTATATACTCATCGCAACCACGCTAATGCACGAGTATTTCTTAGCGCTCTTTAAAACTCTTTTGTATATTGTATGTGTGTATGTATGTTTATGTTGAAATATTTGAACGTTATTTTCACCCCTTTTGCGCACACCTACTGATGAGAATGCACTCACTACTGATCAGAATTTTTCAATATTAGTGATTTTTATCATATCCAGAAACACAGTTATGTCGTGCAGCATATAATTTTTTTTAATCGACTACAAGTTAGCCCGCGACGGCAATCTCACCTGATGGTAAGTGATGATGCAGTCTAAGATGGTAGCGGGCTAACCTGTTAGGGGTATGGTAAACCCATACTCCTAATTGGTTTCTACGGGACTTCGTGCCGGAACGCTAAATCGCTTGGCGACACGTATTTGTCGGTAGGGTGGTAACTAGCCACGGCCGAAGCCCCCCACCAGATCAAAGAAATAAAGTTCATTTTATACTTTTTAGTTCGGTTTTAAATATTTTTAAGTTTGCCTTTACTATTACTTTTAAAATACTCGCAGGTGAAGAAAACGTACCTACCTAATATACAAACCACTTGATATAAATTTGATAACTATTTCGATAACCTATAATCTAGTAATACTCACCACCGTTACCATCGTCTTCAGCCTATTAATGCCACACGCTGAGCAATCGCTTTATAGTAGGGAGGAATCAGAGATAAGTACTACGCTGCCTAACTAACGTAACTACGTTGTAAATATAAGCGATAGTATATCACTGATATGTAAATAAAGTATCTAGAGATAGGTAGTAGTAAACTCAAGATCTATCTTGAGATTCTGTTAACCCTAACCATCGGCGTAAAAATACTTAGGTAACGTATTTATTGAAGCGGTGATAGCCTAACCACTAGTTATTGCGTCAGCCTCCTAATCAGAGGTCGGCGGTTCGAATCTGGGCATGCACCTCTAACTTTTCGGAGTTATGTGCGTTTTTAAACATTTAAAATATCACTTGCTTTAACGGTGAAGGAAAACATCGTGAGGAAACCTGCACGCCTGAGAGTTCTCCATAATGTTCTCAAAGGCGTGTGAAGTCTGCCAATTCGCACATGGCCAGCTTGGTGGACTATGGCCAAACCCTTCTCATATTGAGAGGAGACCCGTGCTCTGTAGTGAGCCGGTAATGAGTTGATCATAATGAACGTATTTATTGATACATAAAGGTACATAGATAGTGTTAGAGAAATGAAACGAAATTTATTTTCATAAATTTACTGATTTTCCGTTCATAATCATGTTAACTCGTGTAATTTTGGCGATATTGGTTTCATTAATATCATTTGCGGTGATCATTTAATTTACCGAGTCTAATGTAGGTGCCATTATCAATCAATATGGTTCATCAATAAAACTTATTTTTTAAACAAGTTATAATTTATTAGTATCGTTATTAAGAAAATATAATTGAACTTATAAAAGAGTTAATGAATAGAAGCAGGCGTTACTTTGTGGAAGTCCATGATAAACAATAAACAGCAAGTATAATTTGCTATATTCCGCCGATTCGAACTTGGAGATTTGTATAATATAACACCACACAAAATCTTCCACTAGAACCTCTACGCACGTTTCGTCCCGACACCGGATCATCCTCAGGAGATGTTGACTTCACAAGCGAGAAAGAGTGTTATATTATACAAATTTCCCGGTTGTCGGCGGAATATAGCAAATTATACTTGCTGTTTATTGTTTATCATGGACTTCCACAAAGTAACACCTGCTTCTATTCAGGGCTAATTTTTCAATCACCAATCAATTTCTAATGGAAATGGATTGGTGATTGAAAAGTATAAGACATACAAAAGTATAAGACATGAAAAGTATAAGACAAGGTAGCATAAGACTTGTAGCTTACAATTGTAGACTCGGTTTTCTCTTCTCGGTTTGGTTTGAAACGTGCGTTTCAATATTCGAAATGTTTGTGTTAGTGTCTACGATAATAGTAAATTGAAACGTATCGACCTTGTTATAAAACTCAAATTCGTCCACACTTCCACACCAGCAAAAATTACTAATATTAAAAAATTACCAACAAACCTCTTAACATTTATATCGATTATTAACGCCATTTCTCACGTGGCATGTATATATGAATGAATGAATGAATATACGTTTACTGTAATACAAGATAGGAAAAAATATAAAAACAGTATACAATTTGGCGGCCTTGTCGCTATATATATGTATTTGTCTCATCTTCTTTCTTTTCGTGCCCTTATCCCACTTTATGTGGGGTCGGAACAACACGTCTTCTTCTTTCTGTATCAGCCGTTACTCACTCATCTCAGCCCTCACCTCACTACCCACACCTTTTACCCGCATATCCTCTTTTACACAATCCATCCATCTCTTCTTTGGTCTTCCTCTACCCTTGTGCCATTCTACGTTCATAGCATCCTTTTGATGACATCACTTTCTTCCCTCCGCATTATATGACCATACCATGCTAGCCTGTTACCAATCTTGTATTTGTATTTTTCTCATATATATATTATGAGTTATAAAGCAAAATTGACAAAAAGGTTTACTTGAAATCTTATTATTTTACTGGACAGAAAATAACCCAAAGCCTGACTCAAGAGCATCAGCAATTTATGAACTCAATTGGATTTAAATTCCCTTAATTCTAAAAATTTTAATTTACGGATTTAAATTTTTTTCGGTTGATGCATAAGTAGACAGTCAGACTGATAAACAATGATTAAATTTAACAGCACCTGGTGATATTTGGTTACGATAGTCACTGTACGGAGTAGATACTCAATTAACTTCAGCTCACTACTACTTGATCGTATCATTTTTATTGATACAATTCCAAACAAATATATAGAACATACCATTTTTTTTTCGTATTGAAATATGCACATTGGCATCACTGAATGTTTCAGTACTGCCAATCATTCACGCGTCAAATTAGGATGATAGACGCCTTCGGTCTTCTATACTAAGCTATAATCTATGTCGACTGTCGACTTGACATACATTCACTGGTCTGGCAGCTTTTCAAAGTATTTTCTGAGCTTTTGAAGCTTTCTGTTTTTATGATAGCCTAATTTAGTGTCTAGGCTCCTATGATTACGAGTACATTATCACTTAAAACATGGTGAATATTAGAATATTACCTAATATTCTCTGACCAAAAAAAAAAAATTGTTAAATATTGTTAATAAAACAATAATTGAAGCACTATTATAATTATGCATGAACAAAGCGTGTAATGTTAGAGAAGTACTATTTTGGCGGTTTTCCTTTATATTTCCAATTAGCAATCGGAATTCAGAATATTGAACAGTGAATACCAACAAATATATTGGTATCACTATAGAGAATTTTATAGTTATACTAGCTTATACCTACGACTTCGCTGTGTCGATCAAACGAATACCCGTTTTTGGTTGTACGAGTGTACAAAAACATATTATCATCACGATCAACATGGTTTCCTCTCAATATAAGAAGGGCTTGGCCATAGTCAACCACGGCCATGTGTGGATTGGCGGACTTCATAAGCCTTTGCAAACATATATAGAATTCTCAGGTATGCAGGGTTTCCTAAGGTCATAGGTCACACAACTCTGAAAAGTTAGAGGTACCTCTGATTAGGAGGCGGACGTCCTAATCCATAGGCTATCACACCTAATCACACACAATAACATAGTTTTTGATGAAGAAAAGAAAATTTACTTCAGCATGTTGTTTCCACGTTGAAATCCTGCCATGCTATCTTATTGTCACATTTAATTAATAATATTCAGTTCGGTTCGTGTGAGGTAAGGCAACAGAAACAATTTAGTTAGTATATCATAATATTAATATGGAATAATAAACTAGGTACTTTAGCTTTCGAAGACGATAGTCATCTTCTAAAAAAATTTATCCTGATTTTATGATCATTTATTTTTTCAAGGTTTAATGTTTCAATGTTTGTAACATTCTCAGCGCTATGCTTAATATGGCTTACTACTATCACTTAAAGCAGTATAATTTCAATATTGTTGATGTTCTTGTATTAGAATCGCCAGGATATGTCATGTGAAACCGTAATTTTATAATAATATTGTTTCATGCGCTGTTAAAGAGCATCCAGGTTGCTAACGTATTAATACAATCGTAGTAACTTGACAGTTTTTATACCGAGCGTAGCAAAGAATAGAATATATTGTGTGATCTATTAATAAGTCTTGCCTTAACTTGACGCAAGGACTTCATTAAACATTTGGTACTTTTATTAATAACAGTTTCACATGGTCTAGAATTAAAATGGAACGTTTCTAAGTCAATATCTACACTTAACAACACAATTAAGGGAAACAGCACCAAACAATTCCACGTATATAAAGTAAGCGGTGTATCGAAAATGTGAAAATTTCCAACCCACATTTCCCTAATTCGAACAAATTGTCGCGCATTCAGTTTTAATTAAGAGGATCCGTAATGTTTCAATCAAGTTACTTCCTATGTTAGGGTATTCTGTAATAAATTAACATAATTAAATTAGACTCAGAGACATTTGCTTCTCTTTTGTCACGTGACTTTTGAAATAAATGAAAATACTTTATTTATAACTTCTTTTGAGTAGCTAAGTAACCAACCTGAATTACTTAGGAAATAATTAATTAAGACTACTTTAGTAGTATTGGGTTTTTATTTTTTTGTTAAAATAAGCAAAAGACAGGAGGTATATTTTTTCGATAATCTCCCATTCATTGTACCTCGTCCTTTCATCTTAAAGCTACATACCCATATTGTATGGTATTCACTTAGCTTTCGTCATACATGTTTGTTCAAAACACCGAGCTTGGGGACTAATATACATTAAATTTTTTATCGTAAATAGTACTTGCCGGGAGGATTCGTTACGCAAACCCCGTTTTGCTAGCAATCTTTGCTTGAGCTTTGCTTTGCTTCTCAAGTAAATTTTCTTTGCTGTTTGGTGAGTAAATGAAAATAAATACTTCATAGTGGTTTCTTTTTGGTTTGATTCTTGAATTGAATGTTCTTGCGCAACAAACGCTCGCGCGTTGAATGCTTGTATCTCGATGTTGCAAGCAGCCGATTTTCAGCGAAATTCGGGCTTAATTTGATCCAGTCTACGGCATTTGCATACAAGTTTCAGATGAGAAATTGCTAGCCGACAGTCAGCTGCGAACTATTTGTCTAATGGGTCCACAGCCTAAACGTTTGTTAGCCGGCCCTGATTATCAATAACAAGTTCAAGAACTGCAAAGTTTTAGCTGAACAACTTCATTAGCTAATTTCGACTAAGGAGGTAGTTACGAGTTCTCTAATCTCTTTGAAACTCACTTTGCAATTTAGAAGGCTTATTTAACAAGCTTCAGTTATTAACCGATACAAAGTTATGATTTTATAACAAACTTTTAATGGTTAGGCATCGTTAATTAAATATTTTACTACACAAGGGAAATATTTTTGCTCATATACGTAAATTGCTAATGGTGGTATTTCAGAACACTTATACTAACTTGAAGTAGGTACCTACTATAATTAATTGTAGGCCTTAGTCTCTAAATAACACTTAAGTGTATTTCGTCTACCTTTGATTATTTATATTAAAATACCGAATAATGAGTATTATGACATAATGTTACACACATATGGCTAATATCTAAATACTATTATAGATAGATAGATTTACATTGAAAAGACATGGATGGGTATAAAGCATTGAATAGGAGAAACGCAGAAAAATGTCTATTCAAAACAAACTTGATAGACAGACAGTTCAACCCTCACACACTGTACATGACAAATGAATTATAGTGTTTCTAGCAAGTTTTCGATTTTGAACGTCATTCTGACGTTGGACTCGTTCAGGGTCACGGGGCGTATCTAAGTACTAAAACTTCCAATCTAACAAATTAATTCGAGTTTCGAACCTCGCATGACCTTAGGGTGACGTTCTCTCGATGTCATTAAGCCCTGGTACCCAATTTTTAGGTGTGCGTTTGCTACACTCCTCTGGTGATGCTGAAAAACCCTTACGATTGGTAATCAGTTACACATAATCCGAACTGCTACTGCCAACTGCTACCACGGGATCTACTTATCACAACCTGTCTTGGTGAGAATTGGAACATCTTGAGAGAAATGACCATGAAACCACATTGCGCTTTCCGACCAAATACTTGTATTTGACGTCCACCGTGGCGCAGCGCGTGCGCTGTTGCATTTTAAAGTTGGAGGTCCTGGGTTCGATTCCCGGCCCGAGTCTGGTTTGGTGGGATGCTTCGGCTGTGGCTAGTTACCACCCTATCGACAAAAACGTGTCGCCAAGCGATTAAGCGTTCCGGCACGATGTCGTGTAGAAACCAATGAGGAGTGTGGGTTAATCATACCCCTAACAGGTTAGCTCGCTGCCGTCTTAGACCGCATCATCACTTACCATCAGGTGAGATGCCGTCAATGGCTAACTTGGAGGAATAAAATAATAAGGAATAATCTTTTAAGCCCCATTAGTTAAATAAAGGCCCATATTAATTCACGATTGTGAAAATTAATTACAATGGAGTGACGGGAGGTCAAGCTGATTCCATAAGTATTTCGTTACAGAATAATAATAGGAGACAGTTATATGACGTGGAACTACAATATGTGATACGTGATAAGGGTTGAAAGCTTGACGTTTGGCTATCATATCATAATATCGTTTAGGTTAACAATGTTCCGAAACTTTTGTGTACATAATATTATTTTTAGTACAATTTCTGTTAGACGACCTTGTTTTGACGACCTCCGTGGCGCAGTGCGTGCCCTGTCGCATTAAAATGTTGGAGGTCCTGGGTTCGATTCCCGGCTCGAGTCTAGTCTGGCGGGCGGCTTCGGCCGTGGCTAGTTACCACCCTACCGACAAAGACGTGTCGCAAAGCGATTTAGCGTTCCGGCACGATGTCGCGTAGAAACCAATTAGGAGTGTGTTTACCATACCCCTAACAGGTTAGCCCGCCACCATCCTAGACTGCATCATCACCTACCACCAGGTGAGATAGCCGTCAAGTCCAGTCCACCAGTCTAATTTATAGTATTTATAAAAAAAGTATAGGTAACTTTTTGGAATTTGTTATCTAAAAGATTTTTCGTATGAACCAGGTTCAGACGTTTAGTTTTGTTTGAAGTTATTTTAAATTCAGACAAACTTACTTAAAATTCTAGGATCATAAACATAGATCTTTATGCATTGAGCTAAGTATTTGTGATGATAGCTGTCAGCCTTTAGTAATTCATCTTATTGTGCGATACGCGCAATATTTGTTTTTAACCAATTTTAAGTAATTTTTTATTTAAGGATTTAAAATATGGATGGATATTTAAGTTTAAGGTAATTTTTTTAATTTTTACTCCTTATAAAATAAAGAAATTAGGGCATAAATTCAAGCCGGTTAGACCTTAAGCCAATTGGTACAATCCGCACTCTGTTTTTGCTGTAAGCCAGTCAGTTTTATTCAGGCAGTTTGCTGAAATCCACCGTACATACAAGGCAAAACCAGAAACTTTCTGATCTCCGGATAGTTTCTGGAATGTAATAGTAATAAAAAATCCGGATCCGGATAGTTTCTGGAATGTAATAGCAAAGGCATGACATAAACCAAACACTAGTGCTAATGATAGGCGATTAAATACAACCGACTTTGGCCGCATTAAAAAAAATGGCGGACGGGTACGTCATACGAGTAATCATTGAAACTTTAATGCGTCGTCGGCATTATAAACAAAAAGGGTTAAAAAGGGTAAGCAAAATTTTCAAAGCTAGTAACTTTCACATTTCGATCAACTTTATCAAATATTCCTTTATAGGCTTCTTTGATGCGTTACATTATATTATAATGATGATTCGGTGGTGATATCTACATTCGTCAACTATTACATTGTAGTGGTGATAATTACATTCATCAAAATAAATCTAAAGCTATAAGGGTCGCGTTTGGAAACCCTTATCTAACAGGAAGCCCACACCAAACTTAAAAAGTAATACTTGATTTTACCATACAAAAAAGGGGAATATTTCATACCTAAATAATTTGTTATCAAAGCTACCCAAAATTACAAAGGAAAGTTAATCAGACTTTAAATCTTTTTTGCTAACTTAAGAAAGAGCTATTAGCTAAGGTCTACTGATAAAACTGACATAACTTTTATGTTCATATTAGAAAGATTTCCCACGCGAAAAAACATCACTCTTTACGAACGTAAAATTAATTCCTCGAATGCATAGAGTAGACTCGTTTAGCATAGTGCGCATAGTGAAAATGAAAATTATAAAATTCTTTATTGTGTCTCAAATTTACAGAGGAATCTTAAATTTAATGAACGATAACATCTGTATTAGTTGAAAAACTGTGTCACAGACATTAACGCCCACCTCCGGGGATTTCCTTGGAGCTTAAATTAAATATATGTATGCTTAAAATATAAAATTGCTGTGAAATAAGCAACGTTTCTAATTAGAAGATTATCCTGTATCTCATTCCTATCTCTCTTCCTGTTTTCGCTCCCTTTCCCAAAATATAAATCTATTTCTATGTCTGCTTTAGTTGTAGCTCATTGACGCGATATTCTGTGTTTCACAAATGCCGCGGGTACCCTGGGTTTCTCGGAATAAGGAGTAACCTATGTGTAGCAATCCACTGTATAATCTACGAGTACCCCCGTTCAAAATTTCAGCCAGCCAGATTGATTTGTTCCTTGCGAACACACATATACACACTTACATACAAACTTTCGCCACCGGCTGTCCCTGGTACGTGCGTAACGTAGATCTGCACAGAGACCTAGAACTTGAAACTATCGCTCAGCACTTTAAGAAACTCTCGAAAAGCTATTTCGAGAAATTAATCCGACACTCCAACCCTCTCGTAGTTGCGGCTTCTTTTTACTCCCCCGACCTAAGCGCTCCTCTCCGAAAGAGGAGACCTAAACATATCGTTCATGACCCCGGCGATCAGATGACGAATCATACGCTACACACCGTCTCCGCCGGCGAAGACGATGTCCCCGCTATCTTACGTCATCCGGACGTGGGGTCCATCCACGGCCTCAGAGACGTACGGACCACTCACCATCCGACCCCCCCGTTATCCCAAACGTCGCCTAAGCCGAGGTTCGGCCTCAAAGGAGGCGCCCTTAGGCAGACATTCCCTTAGTTTTTACGAACCCAAGGGCTCAAAATTTCTTCTGGCAGAGCTTCTTTCCAAAGCTCGCCAAACAGCCCGGTTACGCTGTGGCAACCAATAGGGTTTGTACAGCTAATAGACAGTCCGAAAAAAAAAACTTTCGCATATAGAATATATGTATGATTCCAATATCACATTATCTGCTCTGACACTAACAACATTAAGAATGACAAGAGGCAGAAGTTTTATGTGGAGGAGACCTATATAAAAGTAAATGCAGTGAAGATACGAGAATGTGTACGATACCACGCATCGTTAGCAACCGTTCCAATTTACCAAAAGGACAACGTTAAGATTGCGTGGAAAGCTCTTACAAAGTTAGATAAATTGTTAACAGCGTCAACTTTTGCGTGAATTACGTTGCATTACATTTTGATGAAGTCCGATTACGTATGTTTTTGTACTAATATTTTAGTGAACAACTTAATAGCTTTATTAGCTGTTTGCTTACACAGTTTACTACCGAATGCAGAATACAAATAGACTTTAATTAGTTAGGTATTAAGTGCTTCGATTATTACACGTTTGCTCCGTTTACGATAGTCTACATTTTGGAACTCACATTCCCACATATTGAACATATATTTTTTTTTACACACTACAAGTGAGCCCTTGACTGCTATCTGACCTGGTGGTAAGTGATGATGCTGTCTAGGATGGTAGCGGGCAGACCTGTTAGGACTATGGTAAACCCACGCCCCGAATTGGTTTCTACGCGACATCGTGCCGGAACGCTAAATCGCTTGGCGACACGTCTTTGTCGGTAGGGTGGTAACTAGCCACGGCCGTAGCCTCCCACCAGACCAGACTCGAGCCGGGAAACGAACCCAGGACCTCCAACTTTTAAAATGCGACAGCGCGCGCGCTGGTCGTCAAAATATTCAATCATAATCGTCGTCATAATATTGAAGCTGTGATAGCCTAGTGGTTAGGACGTCCGCCTCCTAATCACAGGTCCGGGGCTCGAACCTGGACACGCACCTATAACTTTTCGGAGTTATGTGCGTTTTTAAGCAATTAAAATATCACTTGCTTCAACGGTGAAGGAAAACATAGTGAGGAAACTTGCTGAGAGTTCTCCATAATGTTCGCAAAGGCGTGTGAAGTCTACCTAACCGCACAGGCCAACGTGGTGGACTATGGCCAAACCCTTCTCATATTGAGAGGAGAGCCGTGCTCTGTAGTGAGCCGAGATTGGGTTGATCATGATGATTCCCACATAACATCTATTGTTATTTTATTTTTGTTCTAAAATGCGACAACATAGCGTGAGGTGGTATGAATATTTATTAATTTTCGAAAATAAACGCGCGTATTTTATAAATGTTGTACTAGGATTGATATAATTTGATTGATTTGATATTATTGATAAAGATTGTAAGGTAAGCCGGTCTTTTCAGCTTCTATGGTCAGACCGCGCACTTCGCTCACATACAAATTCCGTACGAATTTCCGTAGGTAGGTACATAGTTCAGAAATCGAGTCTAACAGTTTAAAGACAGAATATATTTTTTAGGATTTAATCACAAATGGATAGTTTCAGATTTTTCCCTGTATACAGTATAAGAAAATACCACTTGCAATTAGAATTAAAAAGAAAATCTTTTATTATTCGGTATTATGTAGGGGTACCCTTTAAATTTTAATTCCCTTGAATTCCCTTGATAGTCAAAATATACATTTTATGCGGCAACGACCGTAGTTTTCTTTCCCTAATAGAGAAGTTTAATTTATGTTTTACACCTTCAAGGGACTGTAGACCTGAATATAAAGTTTTCATCTCAACGTTATACCTCCCGAGAAAAAGTGTCTTGAGAGACATTCGGACAAACAGATAGTCTATATTATATACGGGTTATGTTTTTCCTTTTAAGATATGAAATCCTAAAAAATATTTGAATTTAAGAACAATCTAGTCACCCGTTCTGACTTAAGTGAAAATTAAAGGTCCCCAAACTCGAAACGAGCGTAGATGGTATTTTTGGTCGATATTATGTATCGTTTCACATTGCACCCCGAGACGGAACCCTACCTGTGCGAGTCCAAATGGCGCTTAGCCAGTTTTTCATAAAAACATTAGCGTTTGTATTAGTCTAAAAGCCAAAAATAGATAAAGTAAAACGCAGCGTACTTACCTGAAAGGTAACTGTTGCGAATGTAGGCGCATATACCCTTGCAGTAACTCGGCACGTCTACCAGATCACGCTCGACCATTTTAAAAACTTTACCTTTGTCGGAACTGAAACACGGAAAATTTTACTGGCAACTCCAAAACGTCACAAAGGCCGTTTACGCCATCTATAGAAAAATGAGTGGGTGTTATAAATTTGCCTCTCATTTGTACTATTTAGTTTGAAAGCTGCTTTTATTGTACCTCACAAAAATTAAAATCGTAAAACGAACTAATACAATTTGACGACCTTATCGCTATAGTGATATGTATAGCGAACTCTTTCAGGCAACCAAAGCCGTAGAAGACACGGGTATGGAATGAGAAAGGTGATGAAGTCAAAAAATGAGACTAGCCATAGCGGCATTATTAGCAATCATTAAAATGAAAATGGAAGGGGGGATAGCCTAGTGAAGCGGTGATAGCTAAGTGGTTAGGGCGTCAACCTCCTAATTAGAGGTCGGCGGTTCGAATACTTCGTTAAAGGTGCGTGCCCGGCACGCACCTTTAACTTTTCGGAATTATGTGCGTTTTAAAAAAATTAAAATATCACTTGCTTCAACGGTGAAGGAAAACATCGAGAGGAAACCTGCACGCCTGAGAGTTCTCCATAATGTTCTCAAAGGCATGTGAAGTCTGCCAATCCGCACATGGCAAGCGTGGTGGACTATGGCCAAACCCTTCTCATATTGAGAGGAGACCCGTGCTCTGTAGTGAACCGGTAATGGGTTGATCATGATGATGAAATGAAAAACCTACAATAAATTTTCATTTCAATGAATATTTATTATAGGTTCAAAATACTATTTCATCTCAAATTAATTGCGAACAACGAGCGATTTTGCGACCTAACTGTTAATTAGTGAGCTTAAAGAGCACTAGAGAACACTTTTCAAACGAACTCTGGAACAAAATATAATCCGCTATTTTGTAGCAGCGATCATCTGGAATTTACAATGATATTGAATATTAAATTAATAATTTGCATCACAACGAAATGTATGCACCAAACATCAGATCAATATCAAAAGGAAGAGGGTATAATTTCAACAACAAAATTTTACCAAAACGAAAAACCCAACAGTTCATGTTAAATAAAACGGTATTTTGTAACACACGAGTATATAAAGTAAGCGATTTTTCAGTATGGTTTAAACTGCAAATAAGCTAGAGCTTACCGTGAACGAAAATGACATCCATGTAAGCATTTTACATCTTATCAAAACGGTGGCAATTATAAAGTAAGAGCTTCTTATACTTCTGCTATTATGGAAATCAAAAAAATATTTTTCCATATTGTCCTATCAGAGGCACTTATGAATCTTTCATACATTTAAATTATTGCATTGTTGTGCGGTGATGCTGATAATTCGCTAACTTAGAAACTAAAGCTCTTACCTTCCCAACATGCAGACTAAGCCGGGTATTTTTTTTCACAATCCACTGATAGTTAATTAGCTATGAAGTTAGAACAATTTATACCCAATATTTTAAATGGTTAATGTAATCCTTTATCTAATGAGATTTTTCTTTTAGTCTATGTTTATAAAAACTTTGATTAATGAATTTCATTGAAATCCTCATGATTTAATTCGATAATTTAATAAATAATATGCAATTCCCTATATATGAATGACTTATTTTGTCGTCAATGACATGATTGCACTCATAAACAAATGGAAATGAAAAAAAACGATTGAAAACAAATATATTGTGCAGTAAGATTCCGTTTGTACCTGTTGGTACCTTCACTATACGTGCCTGAATTGTGGTGCCTTTTCATGTAATACTTGATTGACAGGTGGGTATTGTCTCACGCAGTTCAACATAATTGGGCTATGAATTTTTACGCTAAGCAACATATAGTTTTCATATTTTAACAGCTAAGTATATTAATTAATTTGATATATAGTAGATATTATATTTTGGATAACGCTATATACAGCTTAATCATGCAATGCATTTATTCTAATTATCTTTTCGACAGTGTCTGGTTAACCCATGCACAGGTTAACATTGCATAGCTTTAATAAAAGTTTTAATGACATAAAGCGTGAAAAAGGTATTTCGTACAGCTTCCCGTTTCACGGTAGTTTATCGGGAGAGCTGCTCCTGAATGGACGTTGAATCGCATTTTGTGCGTACAAACATAAAGTCGTGTTGAACTTTAACGGTTTATGAAAACAATGTTTATGTGCGTACATTTTTGAGTTTCGTGATTCGTGACGATAAACATGTTCTTCTTAATACTTACTATAATATTTATCGCAAGTAAGCATACTTCTTGTTTTTGTTACTACTTGAATATCTAAAGTATTTATAGAACACGTGAATTAAAGTGAATCAAGGGTTTGTTTGAATCTAGTTCTCCTCCTCCTCCGAATCCTCGACGAAACTGTTATCGAAGCTAAACCGGAGGAGTCATTTTGCATTGCTGCTCCTGATCCTGAACTGTTGGAGCTCGTCATAATTGTAGGTTATCAGGTCGGGGTCACCAAATATACCTTAGCTATAGGTATTACTAATTATATTTATTAATATAATGTGAGGTGCCAGAACAAACCACTAATCCAATTGCACGTCTCTTTATTATGCTCTCTACTGAATGACTGCCGGTACAGAGATCTTACAATATAAACACACATCCTATTACAAAATACATTTACAAAAAAGGTATGTGCACACGGCACAGTGAACACGTTTGTTTGGAAAAGCAAACAATATGCAAGCACATTTTAATGAATAAAATTATGGGGCCAATTAGAACTTTACTCATGTTAAATGCCCATTGCTAGGCGCAGGCCAATATGGAACCTTGCCATAAAATTCAACGTCAATGCATATTAGACAATAAATGAACGTATGAAGGACTGAAGGCTTACCATGCTGAAACAAGGAGAAAATTAACATTGTGCACTCTTATTCATAATCCGTCACCTATCCATTTACCTAACTATCTGCTGTAACATTACTTTACTAGTGAAATAAACAGATTTGTGATATTTTAACTGGATCTAGTAGTCCACACATTTTACAAAAATCTCCTATTATACGATCAAAAATAAAACACCAACAGAGTATATTTTAAAAAGTGACTTTCGTACAGTTAAAATTGTAATATATTTTACCTTAGGCAATAATTTATGTACCACACTTCTATGGTAAAATCTGTTATACTAGAGAAAATAATTAATGGATAGCTTAACCGTTACAGCCACTATAATTCTTTACTTGTTTAGAAATAGAATATAAGTATAACTTGTTTATAAGTGAGTTTCAGCGCAAAATACGTTTAGGCATAACAACACATTTAATAGGAATCCTAACCCGTAAATTAAGAAAACCCTAAAATAACAATTACAAACCCTTAATCATAGATACATAAACATCAACATAATTACTAGTGAACCTCAAAAATACAACAATTCAGTAATTAGTTCAATATTCCAATAGTTCTTTGTTTAAAACATAATATCACTGGTTGAATAGGAACCGCTTCATCCGTTTGAGCGCTGCGGCGATATACATAAGCGAAATATATAACTGAGTTCAGTGTTGTAAAAGGCTATACAAATGACAAATTTATCAAATTCATATAATACCACTGTACTAACATCCTATTCAATTCAATTTTATTAAACAATTTTGAGATTCATTTATTAGTAAAAGTGAAACAGACGCCAAGCGTGTCAAATTAATTTAATGAAAAACTATATAAAGGCAATTTGGCATGCAAATTATAATTAGTTGATTTAGCTTTGGCCTGCCACTCTGCTCACGATTTACCAGAATTTTTAAAATTATTTTCTTGAGGGAAGAATACGTTATAATATATATATTGTCTGTAAATATTAAACGTTCAAAAAAGTAAACATTTAGGTTGAAAGAAAAGCGGGGTTTTGTACCACTAATTTTTATTTATTCCATTTGATCAAAAATTGAAAGCCGTGTTTAAGGCTTTAAGTTTTTAATAGAGACCAGTTCATTAGCCGTCTTTGATTAGGCTTCTCATATCGTTTTAAAATAAAAGACTAGTGGTACCAATTCCGATGTACATTCATATTTTAACGAAAGTAAACTGACGTGTCTAAAAATTGATTTGCGCGTCGAGCTTCTAGTGTTCACGTGTCGCTTTTGTTTGTGTTATCGAGGACGGCAGAATGGCCGCCGATCGCATTCCAGGTGAAGGTATTTAGAGGCCAGAATTAGTCAGTCAGGTTTTGTTATGAGGACGTTACGATGCATATTTGTAAAGGTGATTTCGGAGCACGAGATTCGCGGAAACGTCAGCTAGATGAGGAGAATGAGGATAGTAAGGGAAATTGGCATCCGTTGTCATGAGATTCAAAGTCGAAACAAAGAGAGCGGAATTGGAATTCTAATCTCGTCGGCCTGATGTCTTATTTAATTACTACGCATTTAGAAATGTTACCAATTAATGTTGCTAAGCGATTCGCATTGCTAAAGATTTCTAGTGCTGACGATATTAATACTATTGAATTGACATTAATATTATTGTATCAAGCGATCAAAGTATACGAACCCTTTTAAAATTTTCGAGATCAAAAAGCCTTTTAAAATTTTCGAGATCAAAAAGCGCGTAAATGCGAATTTATTAATCAACAATAAGGAATTAAGAAGCGAGGCTTCAGAATACATAACGAGGATAGAAAAATATGAGGTGAGGAAAAAGAAGAACGTTGTTGTTTTTCGGGCCGATAAATAAATAAGATCAGAAGTTAGAATGTACTGAATCAATTCAACCTTAGTACGAATCTGGGACGAGTAATCATTCGAAAGGAAACGATATGAATAATAATACGGTTGAGGATGACTATTGTATACATCAGTTGCAAATATACCTGAGAAATCTGCAGCAGAAGCAAATTTCGTATTATATGTATAGTTCTAACAAGGAGGAATCGTGGATGATCACGTAACATGAGCATTGAAATACATAATTCTTTGGGTGATTTTCGTATTTCAAAAGATTTTGTGATTAAAAATTTAGTACACTCTATTATCTAATACACAAACAGTGTTAGGCATAAGCTTATAATCCACTTATAATCCACTTACCACGAATCACAGAGTAATGTGAGACATGGCTTACTGATGAAAAACCTACTAAGGTAACAGATTATAAGAAATTTCGCTAATATGGACGAGACATCTGAAAGGGTAGCTAGACTAACTCATAATCCTTACAGTCATATATGTGTAGGCTGAAGGTTGAACTGATTAATCCTGACGTAGAGATAATACATGTGAAAGAGGCTCGCTGTGATGAAATTGAATATATCATTTGTGTCACTGTCTGTCTAATTCCAGAATTACGCCCGCCGATTGGGATAGCATATTTTCTTTAGCCGTTACTAAAACAATTATTCTCGTTGATTTCAACGGATATCATAATATGAGGTCAAATAAAACCGATAATAGAGGAAAACAATTTCTTGTCTACATTAGTGACATTTTCTTATTTCGGTAATAGACAATTAGCTGTGCTAAGCCTATTGGTTGCCGGGTTGTAACCGGGCTGTTTGGCGAGCTTCGGAAAGAAGCTCTGTTAGAAGACATTTTGAGCCCTAGGGCTTGAAGAAACTAAGGGAACGTCTGCTTAAGGGCGCCTCCTCTGAGGCCTCGGCTTAGACGACGTTTGGGATAACGGGGGGTCGGACGGTTCATAAGTGACAGTAACCTTGTTTTGTTGAATGATATTCCCACTACTTTACGATTACGAGTTTTCATCAAGTACCCTAATCAACAATGATTAATACTTTACCTAATGTTGGTTTATTTGTTGGCTGAACTATAGAACATATCATTCAATTTTTTCCTTAGCAGTTGCGTTAACTCGGCACTATACCTATCACTAAGACTGGATAAAACTGGGATAGTTTTGTCTCAGAGAATGAAATATCATGCAAAATATTTCATTTTATTATCAATAAGCTTGGTAATGGTTTAAGAAACGAAGTAATGTATTTTCTAGTAGCTAGCAGATAGATAGAAGAATATAAGGGTAAGGATGTACTCATCAAAAGTGGTCTTTTGAAGGCCAATTTGAATAAAGATAATTTTGAATTCCTATATACAATAATATGGCTCACTTCTAGATAAATAAGTTATTTTGCTATAATTAGTGACTATTAGGTTGAAATTTTATTGTTAACCAAAAAAAAAACTAGCTGATTACTAGGTATATATCACGAAGTACATACTGCTCGGGGCTTAGCCAAAGCAATAGACAGCAAGTATAATTTGCTATATTCCGCCGACAACCGGAAGATTTTTATAATATAACACCACACACAATCTTCCACTAGAACCTCTACGCACGTTTCGACCCGACACCGGATCATCCTCAGGAGATGTTGACTTCACAAGCGGGAAAAGTAAAGTTACTTTCCGGTGTCGGGTTTTATGTGGTGTTATATTATATAAATCTCCCGGTTGTCGGCGGAATATAGCAAATTATACTTGCTGTTTATTGTTTATCATGGACTTCCGCAAAGTAACACCTGCTTCTATTCATTATTAGCCCAAGCAGTCTCATTATCCCCATTGCTATTCAATGTTGCAACGTTCGGCATATTATGTAGTCAAATCCAAAACGTCAACATTAATCTCGCAATAATTTGCTGAAGACCTTATCATGTTCTACCAGTATAAATATTAGCAAGTTAGTGTAGATCACGTTCAAGTAGCCTTTCCTAATGAATTAAAAGTTTTTGTTACTAGATCAGTAAATAAAACTTTTATAATGATTGTAAATTTCAATTATACTAGAATTATGTTTTGTAATTGTAACTCCTGCAGTAATAAAAATTTATAACCCAGATCTATGTACAGATATTAAAGTGAACGTATATTTAAAAATTGTTATTAGATTAGATTTTCAGTTTTCAGATCAAGTTCTTTGACTTTCATCTTTGGTTTGGACAGGCATCTTTGGTTTGAAATTTCTTAACGTATTCAAAGTGTTACGGAATCAGTGTGGGAAATACAACCTTAATACTTGCGACCTCAACTTTGGGCCCTTATTAGAAGCAGATTGGATTATTGGTTGTTTAAATTCCGATAACTGCAAATCTCAGTTGAGCAAATTGGATAGGGCTCAAACCATTGCAATTCCAATTAGCGGGCAAAAGTTTTTATTAAAATGTGACTTGATATAAGTAAAAATAAAATAATTAATAAAAAAAAAACATATTTTAATTGCAAAAAGTTCTCAAGTTGGAGGCGCCGAAATATATTCACATTAAAGCATTAGGTGTTCCAACATTATTTAAGCGAATCTGTTCGGTTTTGGGACCAGTACGCCACTAGGGGTAGGAGTTCCAGTGACTAAGCATAAAACGTTGATACCCTGAGATTTATTCCCGCGGTAATGCTTTTATACCATCCCAAGAAAAACCGGAAAATTTCTGAAACAGTTATAAGTTATTAGAGTGAAATATTTACCAAAAAGCAACCTTAATGGCCAAAATATACGTCCCTTTATTCCCCATCGTAATAATACAGCATGATGTTTAAACGATCGCTTGATTTTTATTCATGCACAAAAAGGCATTTCCATGTTACATTTATAGAAACTCAATATAACAAGTTGTACGAGTACTAAATACCAATTAGGTTTTAATAATATTAAATGTAATTAAACAAAAACTACTAATATTAGAATGGAATTGCTATCGATATAGAATAAACAACAGATTTTTTTTTCTCTGCTTTATTTGTCTACTCGCACATCACGCAAAAATTATAAAACAGTTATATTATAATTTAGAAGACTTAAAGAAGATACCTACTCTAGGTCAGGCCTTAGGCTACTACAGAGCTCGGGTCTCCTCTCAATATGAGTAGGGTTTTGCCATAATCCACCACGCTGGCCATGTGCGGATCGGCAGACTTCACACGCCTTTGAGAACATTATGGAGGACTCTCAGACATATAGGTTTCCTCACGATGTTTTCCTTCACCGTTTAAGAAAGTGAAATTTTAGTTATATTAATTGCTTAAAAACACACATAGTTCCAAAAAATTAGAGGTGCGTGCTCGGGGTCGAAACCCTGATCTCTGATTAGTAAGCGGACATCCTAACCACTGAATGGGAATTCTTAATGGTTATCAGTAATTTCCAACCTTTCGTAGTCAACGGAGGATAATAAATTCTTCTATTCAGTGACCGTGATAAAAAAGGGGCATTTTATGAAAATTGAAATACTTAAAACATCCCTAGAGCGTTGGAATTCTCATGATAAAATTTAATAAAAAACACCTTCGCAGCATGACTTTCTTGGAATTTATGAACCTTAAAAAGAAATAAGATGTAGAACGCCTGTTGTTGGATATAAGGGTGGGTTTTTTGTTTTTCACTTAAAATAATTTTCACGTGCTACGCTTATATGCCGCTTGCATCCAGTGACTCCCTACGACTCGTTGTAAGGCAAGGTCAAATCTTCGTCGGCGTTGGTGCGTGCGACCCACACGACGCACCCGTTTGATCAAAAGTTTTTGGCATGGGTCGACATCAGGACTTGAATGCCACTAGAATGCAGGGTGGAGGCTGCGCGGTGGCCTTTATGGCAGTAGTCCATCACATCCGTTGAGGGGTCGCCACTGCAACGCCCTGGAGCTCGAACATCTATCGATCATGTTAGATGTGCGCCGACCCACAGTTCAGCTTCGCAAGTCATCTGTTTCGGTCAATATGATTATTTTGTGGATATCCTCATTAAATATCTTGGTTGGTTCGCGAACGGATTCTATTTGTTATTAACATACCATTTCTAAATCTTTTATGGTGTCTGAATTTTGGTGATTTTCGAATTCGTGATATTTCCGATTTATACGTGAAAAAGCCGCACGTACTTAATTTTGTTCCATTTATCGAAATGTGTAAAATGAGAACGAAGCAATAAAAGTATTCATTGATTTATAATAAAAATATTCAAATATGTTCAGTATGTTTAACTGACACACAGACATAAAAGGAACGAACAATTAACATAGAGAAAGAATAAGGGTACAAAAGGTCGGAATTATTGCTTAGCAGCGATCTCTTCTAGCCAACCTTAAGATTATGAAATTATGAGGAACTCAACACAGACGACATCAGACGAGTCGCAGGGAGCCGCTGGAAGCAAGCGGCCCAAGACCGTAAGCATTGAAACTCCTACAAAAGACCTATGTCCAACAGTGGACGTCAATCGGTTGTTAATGATGATGATGATGATGATGAGGAACTCAATATAATATTCGATTCAACTACATACTAATAATATATAGGATATAACAATAATCTATCTATCAATCTAGATTATTGTTATATATTGTATTATATAGATCTAATACAATTATCAAGGTTGTCGTTATGTCAAATTTTGTATCATACTAGCAGTTACGCGCGATTTCACCCGCTTACGACGTTTAATGAGTAGGTACATTTTTCCGTACAATTTTGATTCGCTACACATAAGGTAATACATAAAAATATCTTTAAGATTTGGTATTGCTTAAAATTAATAACTGTCACAAATTATACTGAGATTTTTATTTCAAATACCTTTTATTATAATGATTTACTTTCAAACGCAGATATGTTTAAAAAGATTTTGTTCTGTTAAGACGTTTAGCGCTATTTAGATAAAATTGAAAATTATTTTTTCCGGTATGCCAAAAACGATAATACTTATACAATCTTTTGTTACGCGCCTTTTTCGTCGCTAACAACGGCTTTTAAGATAAGGTTATATATTGTGGTATTCCATTGCTTTGATTGTTATGCTAAGAGAACGACGAATGTTTGACGACCTCTGTGGCGCAGTACGTGCGCTGTTGCATTATAAAGTTCCAGGTCTTGTGTTCGATTCCCGGCTCGAGTCTGATCTGGTGGGAGGCTTCGGCCGTGGCTAGTTACCAACAAATACTTGTCGCCAAGCGATTTAGCGTTCCGGCACGATGTCATGGCGAAACTAATTAGAAGTTTGGGCTTACCATACCCCTAACAGGTTAGCCCGCGACCATCCTAGACTGCATCATCACTTACCACCAGGTGAGATAGCCATCAAGGGTTAACTTGTAGGGTTAAAATAAAAATATACACCAACTCATAGCTAACTACCTATATCTGTATATATGTAATACCATATCATCTTCATCTTTAAGTTAGTCCCAATCCTCACTGGCCTTCCCTTATAGGAGAGAGGGTACTAGAGCATAGCGCGCTGCTTCAATGTGTTGATAGGCTTTAACGAACATTATCACATGCTAAAAAAACCCAAGACCTAACTTTCTTATTGTTAGTCGAATCTGCGAACCACTACGTCAGACTAAAACATTCGCCCAATTGTATACCTACACATTACAATATTTTATAGTTATTTTACAAAATATTTTGTCCCATCCTGTGAAATAATCTTAATCTTATCTAAGAACCGGTAGAGAGATCAATGTTGGGATATATACCTATATATTTTTATTACTTTTAATTTTATTTGAAACTGTTCTATAATCGGATCGTCTCATTAAATGTTAGATTACGTAAAATACTTCAAGCTTAGCACAATTACAACTTGTGAAATTACTTAAAATATAACGATATTTATTATTAGCTAGACAGGATTTTAGAGGGTAGACTCATTACGTTGTTATAATGAAGGATAACAGGATTTATTAATTCGTTAATATAACGTGTCAGTCAATTTAAAAACATATCTGATATTATTACTTTCTAAATTTAAATTTCTTGATATAACTACTCAATACCTAGTAAAACATCATAAGTGGAATAAATATAACATAATAAAAGGAGTAAATATGATTAATAAAGGTAAAAAAAGTAAGTACAAATAATTGTTACAGCCACAGAAGCAATACGAGTATGTCTGAGGACTTGTTAATGAAAAAGTGATTCACGTTCAACCTAGACGTCATAACTTTTCAATTTATGCCCAAAGTAATACCTTATGTATCATTTAAGAGCTTATTAAATAATTTACTTTGCTAATATATTGACGCAATGATAGTGATGATGAGAATCTGTAATCTAATCTACTCACTCAAAAAATTAATGGTCTCTAACTTACCTACATAATTTTTATCTTAATGTTCGACTTTTACTACTTCAAACAACTTTGTCCGTGACTTTCGTGATCAATTATTTTTAATATGCAAGCCCCTTGTTTGGTTTTATAGAATAAAAAGTTTATATTCCAGTTTTTACTTATCTGTGGCAGCGTCTGCTTTAGCTAGGCTGTATAACGATCATGATCTTTTAAATTAACTTTACATACAGATGGCGGTGGTGCTCAGGTAAGTGAAGACAGCTGCGATGCGAGTGAACTGAAGACATGTGTGGACTCGACGCCACGGACACCGGTAGGACTGCCGAGGACCAAAGAGGAGCTTGATGCACACTGTCTGTAAGTAATTATTATTAAGTAAAGTGAAGATATGTAAAAACTTAGATAAATACGCCAGTTAGATTGAACAACTTTCTTCCAAAAATATCGTAAGTTTATAGCAATGTCCTCGTGGCGTCCATTGTTATTGCTATTATGCGTGGACCAATCACTTGCCACCGTTTTGGCGGGATCCAAAACATGGCGGCACGACATGATGACAACAATAATATAATTAATCTAGTTAATTTTTATACTCTATTATACTTATATAAATTAATAACATTTTAACCCTATCACAACTTGTAATATATATGTCTTAATTAATAAATATATCATAATGTAGGTATAACAGACATGCAGGAATAGACCAATGAGTAATAATTATCACGTATTTCCTGATTTTAAAATAACTCCATATCAGTCATCCCAGGAATATTTAGGTAGTTCGTACTATTCCCATATCTAAATTAATTCCCATTTCTAACGTGAAGTGTCATCATGACCTTGTTAATTAGAAAACAAAATATGACAAAGCTGCATTTATTTTTGGCATAAAACTGAAGTTTTAAGAGCATAATATCAACAAGAAGCCACTTATTGTCCGAGAGCGCCAATCTCTCCGGTAAAACTTAATAGAAACTTTGAAAATGTTTAATTATAACTCCGAATTTGCTTTCAATTATCCAATGTTAATGTTTTTGTATTCAGAGAAATATAAAGCGAGGTGCAGTTTTGTTGTAGAAACAAATTTTAATATAAATTTATATAATATTATTTATCTTTGATAACATAAGTGTCTTGTCGTATTATGTGCGTAGAAATTATTTTAAGACCAATCGTTACTTTTGTTTTTTGTTATATCAATATTTCTTAGTTTTTTAATCTATACATATTCATTTATCATCATAAACAACCCATTACCGGCTCACTACAGAGTACGGGTCTCCTCTCAATATGAGAAGAGTTTTCCTTCACCGTTAAAGCAAGTGATATTTTAATTTTTTTAACACGCACATAACTCCGAAAAGTTAGAGGTGCCCGGATTTGAACCGCCGACCTGTGATTAGGAGGCTGACACCCTAACCACTGGGCTATCACCGCTTCAACATACAATAAAATTATTATTCATTTATACAACAAAATATTGTAGTAAATATTCTTACTATTAGAGTAATTCTCTCTTGTTTACATGCACCCTTGCTGTCATTCAGATTATATTAATTAATTTAAATTATATTATTTAGATTATATTATTATCAAAAGATAAGTCCAATACCTTAGATCCCGGCAATGGAGCCCAGAACCTCTTGATCCCTTGTTGATATGTTAACTACTAGACTGAGATGGGAAGACAGTTGATGTTACAGCTGAGATAGTAGGGTGAAAATAATTGACCTCTTGTAGGTGCTTTATGATGATCAAGAGTGGCAAAATCACGTACATTTTCTCGCTTGATATTTGGTAGATTTTATGGGAATTCAAACAAAAAAGTGTATTGAGTATTGATACCATGCAATGCGAAGTGGTTTTCAATGTGAAGCTTGAAATACTCAGAATTAAAAACATTGCATTCAATAGACGTAGGCCGCTACGTCTGGCCGCGTAGCCTACAAAAGGGGACATGTCATGTTGTTGTTCGAAATTCAAAAGCAAAGCATTCGAAGTTTTTTTTTAAATAAATAGCAAAGCAGCCTGGCCTTTTCATTATGACATAATATTGAAAATTTTTACATACCTACCAAAAAAACGTGCCGCTAAGCGGGATAGCGTTCCGAAATTATGCTGCGTAGAACCAATCAGGGATTCCAAACTGCCATACTCCTAATAGATCTTATGCTTGGAAAGGCTTTGATATTTGTATATGCCTTTCCAAGCCTTTGTAGAAACTTTGTAGTTTTCGTATGATATAATATATGCGGTAACAACCATAAACTTTCGTAGTTACTTGCAAGGGCAAACAGCCTACTAGATTAACAAAAAAAATCCTTAAGTTAGATGTAAATGCAGTAATTAAATATACTTATTTAGTTTCGATAAGTTGTTATTTTCTGGAGAAAGTACGCTTTAGTTATCTATATATATAAAAGCGAAAGGTCACTTACATACTTACATACTGACTTACTGACATACTGATTAAACACGAGATCTCAAAAACTATTGAACGTATAAAGCTATAATTTAGCAAGTAGGTAGTTGATAGTTAAGAGATGTCAGCTAAGAAAGGATATTTGGAAATTCCACCCCTAAGGGGGTAAAATAGGGGTTGGAAGTTTGTATGAAAATTCTTTGTTTTTAGAGTTAGAGACACAAAAATTTGCATTAAGATTCATAATAATAAATAAAAAAAAATATTGTACATCATTATTTTTTTAAATATTACCTGTTAAGGGTGGTAAAAAAGGGGATGATAGTTTTTGCTTATTTTTTTATTATGAAGCCTACAAGCATGAAATTTTGAAAATAGGTTTCTTTTAGGGCGCAAGTATTAGGTTACAATTTGGTTTCATCCAAATCTACCCCGAAGGGGGTAAAATAGGGGTTTGAAGTTTGTATGAAAATCCTATGTTTTTTAATTTAGAGACACGAAATTCGGCAATTTGACATTTGCCTGTAGCTTATTTTCTTAAGCAGGGCAATCACGGGAAATCAGCAATTCTACGCAGACGAAGTTGCGGGCAACCGCTAGTATTTAATATATTTCGTTAATTTGTTAAGCTTACAAATTGTTATAATCCAATCCAGTTATAGTCCAATGACGTTGCATAAAATTAATTAGTAACTAAAAATAAAAAGACCATACTCACAGTTTTTTTCTTGTTTAGGGCTTACCAGACCGGAATGGCGTGCATGGACACATGGATCAAGCGATGCTTACCAACTGATGGTCAAAAACTTGTTCAACAGCAGATCGGTGGGGCGCGGGTTCTGATGCGTTTTCTCTGTACCAACGATACTGCTTTGCGTAGAGGTAAATACGACACTTTTCATAAGGGTAAATAGAAGATTTACGCCTAAAAAGTATACCCTACTAAAGTAGGTTTTTGACGAACTCCGTGGTGCAGCGCGCGCGCTGTCAGATTATAAAGTTGGAGGTACTGGGTTCGATTCCTGGCTCGAGTCTGGTCTGGCGGGAGGCTTCGGCCGTGGCTAGTTACCACGACACGTCTTTGTCGGTAGCGACAATGACGTGTCGCAAAGCGATTTAGCGTTCCGGCACGATGTCGCGTAGAAACCGATAGGAGTATTGGTTTACCATACCCCTACCTACCTACCATACCCATACCCTAACAGGTTAGCTCGCAACCATCTTAGACTGCATCATCACTTATCATTAGGTGAGATTGCCGTCAAGGGCTAACTTGTAGTGGATAAAAAAAAAAAAGTAGTCTCTTCTGAAAATCAGTGATCTTCTGAAAAAAAACGCAGAGCTGATTAGGGGACTTCTTTTAATTGGTGTTGTTTTTTTTTTGCGTTTATTGTAGTTATTGTTGTCAATAGGATTTACGCTGTTACGTTTATCTACCTGATCTGAAAATTTAAGATAAAGTTTTTCAATTGCGAGGTATAATAATGGTGATATTGTAAGTACATGTCTCCTATACTGACAGTCGAACCATTTTGTATTGGCAATTGTTTTGGCTAGCTTCTCATTTGGATATCTAATTGTTTGTACGATATTGATCGTGGTCCATTCTGGTTAAGAATGGTGAGTAATGTCAAGTGAAGAAACTATTTGTGAACGTGTAAAATGCTAAAAAAATGCTAAACATTCACATAGGCTCACAACGTTAAAAAAGTGGTTATAAAATAAGGTAATAATACCTAAAGTTGGTTTTCCGTAATAATTAATTAAATAATTAAATAGGTATTGCATCAGCAATAAGACCGCCTGTGCATAAGAGTGTTTGTGAAAATTATATATCACAGTGCGATTTTACTTCATGTATAATGTGTTTTCATTCAGCAAACATTCAGTGCGTCAATAAGATCTGTGCAAATGTAGTTACACAACCGCTAGCACGACAGTCCTATTAGTGAGAATCAGATCCCAGATCTGAATATCATTTCTTTAAATATAGGACGTCACTCCATTTTCTACAAAACGAAATCAAGATAAAGCGCATTAAGGTCTGACTTTTTAGAGTTCCGTGCTCAAAGGGTAGATACCAAACGGTATAATCTTGGTAATTTTGACGACCTCCGTGGCGCAGAACGCGTGCTGTCGCCTTATGAAGTCGGACGTCCTGGGTTCGACTCCTGGCTCGGTCTGGTCTGGTGGGAAGCTTCGGCCGTGGCTAGTTACCACACTACCCTAAAAAAAAGATTATACCGTCTATTCCATACAGATTTACAGCAAAGATAGGCAGTTGAAATTTTAATTGAATACGTGTCCATTCTCTATTGCAGCAATAAATATAAATAAAGGTTACTTTATAATAACCCAAAATAACTAAAAAGTCAAAAATAAAGTTTTAGCTTTATCTATTGAACGGTTATTCAAAAAAATGTAAGAGCCTGTTTTATATCGTAAGAGTCCAACTCGTGCTTGGCTGCGTTTTAATAATAACGAAAACCCACAAAATAAAAGTTCTACTGTAAAATATTGCAACAATGCGGGTTACCGCATTATTTTAGCTGACCCAAACCATATTAAAACTTGTAACGGATAAGTTTCAACTGGCGGATTTCCAAAAACCATTTCTTGCCATCTTCAATTTTTTTGTGCTCAAATATTTTTAACGGATTATGTTTCTTATAACTAGCAGTCAAAGATACACTTTTAATAGTTCTTTGGCAACATATCGACAAAGGTAGAAATCGTAAAAATGTACGTAAAATAATATTTTTAAATCAGTTCATATTAATAATACGTAAATATGTTTAAAAGGTCAAAGAAAAAATTATATTATTAAGTGTAAATATGTAATATGTAATTTATTATATGACAACCAAATGCCTAATTAAAACCGTTAACAGCCGAGTTATTTTAGTGGTAATTATTATTCGTTCAAACAGTGAAGGTATAAAAATTAAATAACCGACTTAAAAATGGAAGAAGTTCGAACATTCGTACATACTATATATAGAATATTTATATTTCGTTGATCATCATACAACTAATTAATTTATCTATTGATATGTTAATACACTATCGGGTAATACATTCAGTGATATTATTTATTTCATTAATTTTCATGTAAATTCTATATTATGACAAAATATATCGATCGAGTAAAATTAATGATTAAACGAGCTGTACGTAAAGTTCAATCATTATCACTCGAAGGGCGAAGCGAAGATATTAGCAATGTTTACATTGTAGTTTCATGTTAGACTCACCGTTTCGCACTTTATTTCGGAGGAAGGTATCCTAAAAATAATTTTGATGTTGTACCTACCACCCCGCCTAGATTATGTCATTAAGGTGAGAGAGTGCCGAGCTGTTTCACGTCTGGGACCTGGCTAGTCCATGTAAGGGAGGGAGGGTAGCTAATATCTTAGAACGAAGCCCTTCGAGTAATAATGATTGTATTTCACGTACAGGTAAGTTCGTTTAATCATTAAATTACTCTCGGGTTTCGTTCGAAGATATTAGCAATGTATACATTGGAGATTTTACTTTTCGCGCTGGTGAAGTCAACATCTCCTGAGGATGATCCGGTTCTAGTGGAAGATTTTGTGTGGTGTTATATTATACAAATCTCCCGGTTGTCGGCGGAATATAGTAAATTATACTTGCTGTTTATTGTTTATCATGGACTTCCGCAAAGTAACGCCTGCTTCTATTCATTAAATTGAAGATGATGAGAGATGTTAATTGTCGTGAACCATATTTTATAAGCAGATGTATAAGATTTTCTTAAATACACACAGATTTAAAAAAAATATTAATTTATAATTATTATAAAACATATACCTAAAACATTACTTCTAGGGTGGTCTAAATCAACTGAATAATTTTCGAACATACAGTTTAAATCAGTCTATTTACGTTGCGCTTAAAGTCCAAATGCGGGTTGGTGGTTAAGGTTCATAACAGCTTTTAGGTAATGATATACGGGACTGCCATCTTGACATAATCTGCCAGCCACTTGGGTGGGTATACATCGCTAATTTCCTGTTACCGGGCTGGTTCTGAGAAGTTGTAATAGAAACTTCAAATACCTAACAGCTCTCGCCCCGATCCGGGATCGTCAAACATTTGAATTGCTAGATCAATAGGCACATTCGATAAGCGCCGTATGCAATTGATAAATTAACGTCATTCAGGTGTCATGTTTGCTAACTTGAAATCTAATGATTTCTTCACTGAGACTCACAAGGATGGACGCAATATATTTTAAAGTTCATAAAACATAATATATTTAAAGGAAGTGCTATTTTATTTTATTAGCTTATCTATGAATAAATTACCTATTGATATCTTGGACATTCAAAGATGAAAGCTTATAGAAAACTCCTATTACGAAATTAAGGATTATATAAACGTTAAAAACCTTCGGTGTGAATTGCTTTAACTCTATAGCTATTTAGGTACAATTTATCATTGATTAAGTGAGACGGTTATAAAGAAAGAAGGCAGTTGTTGGCTTCTTCTTAGACCTGGGTGCGATTGGAACTCACTTTAGTTTTAAGTTGGCGTGTATAATTATCACCATCACTTCACGAAAAGAAATAATGAAAAATGTGTTTTATTTGATTCATAGATGCCTGTAATAGGTTAACATGCTATTTTGATTCCATACTAAGGCATACAAATTATTTCTTAGATTTTCTCAAGGAGCCAACTTGCTGGGCAGTGGTGTCACCAGAATGGTCGCGGTGCGTTGAACAGCTACAGTTGGCAGTACGTGACATATCCGAGCGCTCGCACCAAATCGTGTACTTCAAAAAGAACACAGAGTTGTGCTGGTAAAGTATTAGCTATTTTATTTTTATTAATTTTTGAGCGTATCTCTAATTAATGCCTCCCTACTAAAGATACGCTAGGGTGGTTACCCAACACAAAAGTACGGTATTTATAAGTTTTAAAATAAATGATCACCATACCTACTATACCATTTAGACAACGCATGATTTGGAATGGATTTCTTGTCTTGAGATGAGAGGAGACCAGTGCCCTGTAGTGAGTCGGTGGTTTGATCATGATGAAACTAAGAAATATTAAAACTAATTAACTTACTTTTGCATTCATAATTTTATAGGAAAACAGCAATTTTATGGTTCATATAACAACCGTACAATATTCCGGGTCAGCATAAATCACAAACTTACCGACTCATCCGACTACTATACTCATATTACGTATTTCTAAGCGACAATTTAACAAACACATTCTCGTTTTAGTAGAAATTAATCAGATCTTACTGGAACTGCAGTAAAAAGCGCAATATCTTATGCTGATATTAGGCGAGGTCCCTTTATGACTTTTATTCGGCATTTTTCACTAGAACAAACAAACTCTAAACTCAAAGGGAATCATAAATGAAAGAACGTTAAAAATGTACAATGCATTCGTAAAAATTCCATGTTGGATTTCGGCATTCGACATCGAAGGAACATATAGAACTTCCCAGATAGAACTTTCAGTCGGGTTTATTATTTCTTTTCTCGTAGCGGGCGGATGATATCGCGGGGTCTATGACAAAACATTGCATAGCATGCTCACACATTGCATTCTTTTTCTCTTTTGTTTTTATCCCAATTCCTTAATTAATTGATCACAAGTTGTGCAAAATACCAGCTCTTGGCGCACAACTTTAATGGGTAGCATATTCAAGAAAGAAGCGGAGCGAGTGATGTCACCAAAAGAATGTTAGATATTAACGTGGAAGGGCAAAAGAGTAGAGGAAGACCAAAGAAGAGTTGGATGGATTGTATAAAAGAAGATATGCGGGTAAAAGGTGTGGGTAGTGAGGTGACGGCTGATAGAAGTGAGTGGAAGAAGAAGGCGTGTTGTGCCGACCCCACATAATGTGGAATAAGGGCAAGAAAAAGAAGAAGAAGTTTCGAGAAAGAAGCGGATGTGAAACGTTTTGTCGTGCGAACAATGAATGTAAGGAAAATTCTCCTTTTTTTCAATATTCAAAGCAATTCAAAGGCCATTCACTCGAGTTAACTGCCTTTATTATCATTGAAAACATGATAAGTAAAAATTAAATGAGCGGATCGGACAAATAACTGGGTAGATTAAACGTAGTGTAAAGTAAAAAGACCCCTGACGAGCCAGCTACGCAGTAGACAGTTTTTACGATCACTTTCGATCTTGATATTAAACTTAAAAAAATGACATTTTGTAGATGTTTTGCTGGCGATTTCATTGAGTTTCACGATTTGAATTTAAAAAAAAACTGTGCTAATAAGTAACTTTTACACAAGTCAGTGAATGCATAGCTTATCAACTTTGCAACTTTGAAAGAGAAGAAGGAAGGCAATAGCAACGAATACTAATAATCATTAAGCTAAGGGTCAAAATCGCATTCTTAATTGCAAGTATGCTGCAGGTTTACAAATAAATTTTCTAGCATTTTTAAGAAGTACTAGTTTATAACTCTCTCGTTGAATACGTATTAAACTACGAAAAACATATTTTCTGACATAAACTAACTGTAATGTGAGTAATTAGATTTATGTAGATCCCTTATACTAAGGAAACTCTTTCATATTTTGAAATAAAAAATAGCCAGTCACAACTATAAGTGTGTCATATATTCAATTGCATTTAATCGGTACATTACTTTATGCACGATGCGTGATCAGACAGATATAAATTAAAAATAAATCTGTTTTGGTTTCTACATCAAAATTACCGAATCAAAATTTCAAAATCCGATCAATGTTTTCTAAGTATATTAAATTTACACTGAACAGAAATCGTTCATTATTACATTTCAGTTTGTTTATAAGTATACTTATATATGTATATGAAATATAATAATGAATGATTTCTGTTCTGTGTATTTATATAGATATACATATGAATATAGAAAGATCTAGATGTTACTAACGTATTAAATAAATCAACACGTGGTTCTTGTGCAATCGTCTGTTGGGTGAGAACGTCAGAGCTCTTTTTACGTGACGCGACCCATACCTATGTTCAATTTTATGAATATTTACTGACTTAAAGCCGTCTATTCATCCAGGATGAGCTAGGATACGAAAGTAGGAAAAGTTATCAATAAGAAACCTTTATTTAAGTAACTTAGCTCGTCGTATCTTTCTTGATAAAGATTAAATTATAGCGACCCATCACTCTGAGGGAAAAGCCGAACCTAAAATTTGACGTGGAGTGAAAAGCTTTTAAAACGATAAAAAAGCTTGGGTGTGAATTGCTCTATCTCCATAGGTATCTCAATAAATAATCAATTATAATTGGTAAATCTCACGTAATAAATATCAAATATAATTGATTATTTTTTTTATTATCACTATCTCACATAATAAATTTCAATTGTAATTTATTATTTACTATGTGAGATATATGGTGATAAGTTGATAACAAAAAAGTTTGTTGTGGGCTTCTTCTTAGACCAGGGCGCGTTTGGAACCCTCATAGCTTTAGTTTCAAGTTTCCGAATGTAGTTATCACCATCAAATCACTATGTAAATTATTGACGCGTCAAAAGTGAATTTTAAAGGACTATTTGAATAAAGATTATTGTGAATTTGTTTTTTTTTTAATCACTACAAGTTAGTCCTTGACTGCATCTCACCTGATGGTAAGTGATGATGCAATCTAAGATGGTAGCGGGCTAACCTGTTAAGGGTATGGTAAACTCATACTCCTAATTGGTTTCTACACGACATCGTGCCGGAACGCTAAATCGCTTGGCGACACGTCTTTGTCGGTAGGGTGGTAACTAGCCACGGCCGAAGCCTCCCACCAGACCAGGAATCGAACCCAGGACCTCCAACTTTAAAATGCAACAGCGCACGCGCTGCACCACGGAGGTCGTCAAATACTTATTATTTGACATAATAATAACTATTTAAAGGGAGCGCGTCGCTATAATGTTGTATTATTGTCGAACAGCGCCCGCGACGAGTTCGTGTCGTGCGTGTCGCTGGCGGGGCGCGCGTGCTCGCAGGCGGCAGGCGGGCTGCTGCGACGCATGGCGTGGGTGCTGGCGCAGGACGTGGCGGCCTGCGCCGTGCAGCCGAGAGCGCACTGCGCCGCGCCTCTTCCTCCTCTCGCTGCACCCATTCTCATTATGCTTACAGGGGCTTTACCCTATCCTCTACGATTGTTAGTTCAGAATTAAGCAATAGTTTCAATTTTTCAAAAAAATACCGTATTTAGCGTACAGTTTATTAATAATAGGGTATTTCTTTCCTGTGTTTGATTCAGAATACAATTTTTTATAATTTTTTTACGCTTCTGAAAAATTAACTATGTTTTGTAAAAGTTAATGAGCAGTTGATATTGGGGCATTTAAAATTGGGCTATTTAAACTTAACTTATATTACGACTCACTAAACTGCAAAAAATAAAATTATACAAAATCCGTTTTCAAAAAACATACAGGAAACCCCAAGAAATTGTACATAATTAATTAAGTATTTAAATACTTTAATGCATCCAATAATAATTAGCTTTTCAGTTACTAGGCGTATCAGAAGGTAGTTTTTTATTTATTTAAACATGTTTCCTATCCGTGTTTGCCTATTTTAATGGAATACATATCAAAATTATTATTTATGCACCCCGAGAGTAGCTTGACCGTGTCCGCCACGGCTCACTTATCTTTGATAGCCACAATATTCCACCGTGTTAGGTTCCTAGCTGAAATGCTGTTTTGAATACGTAGGTATAATTTATATTTGTATTTCAATTTACTTATTTTTTATTACATGTGTTATATTGTAAATAAAATATAGTAAAATTATGTTACTTTTTAGTGTAAAGTAGTAGTAGGCTATTACTATTACTCTGTAATATTTATAAAAATAGATATTATACTAAAATTGTTGATATAAATAGCATCGTATTTAACTAAAGTATTAACTTTTAAAATATTGGTGATAAATGCGTATGTATAAAAGTTCACTTACAAAGGTTCAGTTGTTTAATTTTGTTTTACAGACCCTCTTCTTCCGAACATTTATGTGACATTAACAAAGAAACTAGAAATGACGAATAATTTGTACCTATACCTATAATAAACGATGGCATGAGGAGGTAGATATGTGTTTGTTAAAACAAATTTGAACAATTAAAAGAAATATTGTTTATTTTGTCTTTTTTGAAGAAGAATAAAATAAGCTTAACGTACGAGTAGTTTTGTATAAAAACGTAAACCTTCTAAATGAGTACACAGATTGGTTTGGCTGTTGACATTTAAATAAAACCTTCATTGTTTGTACCTCAAAGCTTTGTTTATGTTCCTTTGTCACGTTAAGTCTTCGGTCTCGGCTGTTTGCACATTATTGTCACAATATGTGACAATAACCGTTTAATCCCACCAACCCGCATCGGAGCAGCCAAGTGAGTATATGCAATAATATCATATTATTCATATTCTATTAAAAGGAGGCCTATGCCCAGTAGTTGCGGTCGAGTGCACAAGTGTTCCCGTGACCCAACCACCCGGCGACGCGAAGGAGCATCGCTGGGTTTTAGTGGGTATTCTGGTCGCTAGTCTGGCCGCCGGGGAGTCTCACATACCCCGTCGGAAGCGGCGCGGTCTTGCCTGCGTCGCTCCCGGAGGGGATGCGTAAACGCATTACCGAGCGTGAAAAAAAAGCCTATGCCCAGTTAAGCTAAGCTAAGCTGCAGTAGCAAAAAATGGTTGGATGGATAAACCTATTCTTACAAAGTTAGTAAGTAATGGTAAGTCTGTTAAGTGACTAGATAGAAAACGGTTCTAATTATTACGCCTTTATCCGTGCCTTTATCAATCCCAACAAAATCCTACAGAAAAAGGTCCCTTATCGTTTAATAATTCTATCGGACATGTTTCAGATCCCGATAACCTATACGAGTATCTTATAGATTAATTTGACTTATGATTTTTAACAAATATGGATTGATTTCATAATTTATGTATTGCATATAATAAGTAAAGTTGTCAACTTTAATGGGCGATTGTAAGTACATACGTACAAATCACAGTCACTTTGATAGCTTTTTATTTGGACGCTGGGCACCACATATAATTTGCCAACAAACTTAGTAAAATTTGTTAGTAAGTCATACGTGAAAACATATTTTCATATTAAGAACACTATATTAGATAAGTATTAAAATGTATTGTAGTACAAAAGAAAAACAATTAATCAAGACGTCTCCAATATCAAGTTACCACGGAAAAAACGATCCTTAGGTAGATATGTACCTACAAATTTTGTTCATGTCAATGTTACTCTAAAAGAATTGTTTTTCTTTAACTCAATATGATATATGTTTTTATTGAGTGCTTGTATAGACTTATATTAATCAGTCTATAGACGTCCACTGCTGGACATGGGCCTTTCCGAGAGCGCGTCACCACACACGGTCCTCCGCCTTCCTCGTCCACCCGCTACCAGCGAACCTTTTCAGGTCGCCCGTCCAGCGAGTAAGAGGTTGTCCTACGCTGCGCTTGCCAGTACGTGGTCTCCATTCCAGAACACATCTGCCCCAAAGGCCGTCGGTTCTACGACAGATATGGCTCGCTCACTGCCACTTCACTTGCTAATCCGTGCCAAATTTTAGTACCGTTTCAGTCATTCACTTTGGTCTTTAGGTACACCATTAGCGTAGTCATGGATCATTGTTCATTAGTCAAGTGGGCTATGCCGTTTAATTTGGTTCTCCTACGGATAAACATAACTAAGTATAGTAATGAACTAAATTAAATGACGAGAACACAAAGAAACCATATAAGTTTCTACGAAGTAACTACTTGTTCAGGTAATTAGATATCTTATCAAGGTGGTAATATACTACGAGTGAAGCCAATTTCTCCTGACGCTAATATTAAGGACGCCATACATAAACATAATTGTAATTATAGCCTAACAGATGCCTAAGACTTCATCCGCCTTCAATTTCTTACGAGTAATATTTGCCAACATATTTTCCCCTATTCCCTTTGATTAGTATTAATAAGCAAAGCCACACATCTATGTTTGTTCTAAACTAGTAGATAATCTAACTGCTGCTATTTTTATCTGTAATATTTTAATTACAGTGCCATACAGCTTTGAGGTTCGGCAAAAAACAAAGGTTGCTCGAAGGGCTTGCACGCTGAAGTGGCAGTGGGCTGACGTTGGAGTCAGAAGGTCCTCGAGTAGAGACCACGTCTCGGCAAACGGACTATGGGCCGTCCTCCAGCCAGGTGGAGCGATGACTTCCGAAAAGTGGCAGGCATCCACTAGATGCGAAAAGCCGGAGACAGGATAAGTTTGCGCTGCTTCAAAGAGGCAGCAGTGGATTAATGTTGGATGATGATGATGATGACAGCTTTCCAACTAGAATGGGAAATTCATTTTGTATGGGATTTCACGTGGAAGGTGCTAATTGAGGAGGTGGGTTTGGGCATTATAGTGTTACAGAATATTCTTCTACGATCTACTTTTCAGCCAACCACCACTAACGCCATCTAGTTTTAGTTATGATCAAGTTTGCATGTTTTTTCGATTATTTATTGTTATTTTAGAATATATCACGAAGGCTCTTAACTTTTGAAATTTCAAATCTGTATATAGTGGTTCTACTTGATGGTAGAATACTGGTGGGTGGAAGAGAAATTCTACCATTAAACAGAGAATTTAACGCTAAGTTTCTAAATTATCTATTTTATATTTAAACGATTACATGAGCCATATATTTCGCAAGAACAAGGCAGACACTTATTTTCCAATTATTATTTGAAACATAATAAGCACATATTGTGTAGTGATGTGGTTTTGAAATATAATCTGTCTCGTAAACGAGCAAACGGTACCTACCTCAGCGAGAGAAATTTTGCCGCCGAAAATAATATACATAAACTGAAGAGGAAGTTTCCAATTGCTGTAAAATATTATTACCTATTCTATCTTAACTCGTTTTAATAACACAAAACTTTATGGATATATATTAACACGAAATCAGCCAGAAAATTAATACGCGATGTAAAACGGAATTAACTTAAAATTGTAAAATCTTATCCACTAAATAAAACATAGTGTTTATTTTCGAGTATAATAAAATAATGTACAATCCTTCTTTTCTGCACTTGTAGACTAATTTATTAAAATTAATCTATTCGTAGTAATCTAAATTCCTGTAATTAATTTAATATAAAGTAATTGTATTAAAATTGAGCTATTAATCAAACCCTAAGGTATTCTAAACAATGCTTTTAAATCTGGACAAACAGAATGGAATTTGAATTTGGATATTTTATTGTCTAGCTGTGACTCAAAGTTTTAACCTCGTTTGATTATTTTAATGATACCATTCCCAAATTGAAGGGCAAAAACTAAATAATATAAAACTATTTTAAACAGACTTTAAAAAAGGAGGAGGTTTACTAGTAGGCTGTGTTTTTATTTATGTTAATATAAAATTAATTAGCATTTCCAAACAGTCTCTTAACTGTTGTTAGGGATTTCCCAATAAGATGACTATGTCGTTAAATACAAAAATCCAAAAAGCAATCCAAAAGCAACTTCAGCTGAAATTATTTACATGAAAGCAGCTCCTTAGCAGTTAATCAGATAACATTATTTTAGCAAGACTGATAGAATGAATTCTTCAATATTGTCGTACTTACGAGTACTCCTTTTTCCCTCTTCGGAAGCGGCGCATATAAACCTGGTATGTAGGACTCGCCGGAGGCCAGAGTGGCGACGAGAATACCTGTTAAAAGTCACGGAAACGCTCGAGCACTCGTCCGCAAATATTGGACTCACCAAACGACACGATCTTCTCTTCAGGATTTCAAGCTCCGATCGTTTACCCGTCGCGTGCGCTCTGCCCTACGATGCCATACGAAAGATTTCGCCGCCTTCTTCTGCGTCATCACCTTCTAGCAGAAGGAGGCAACGGCAACGCTCATCACCTTCTTGCAGAAGGGTGCAATAGCAGCGCCTTTTTGCTCTTTCACTGCCCACTGTGGTTTACACCATGGTAGCCAGGCCATGGCGTGAACCACGGTGCGCAGCGAAAGGATTTTCGAGTACTCCTAGTTCAAGCATGAGACTAGTTTTGCGTGAAAATGGAACATTAATCATGTTCATGACTACCAAAATATTACTTTGTTAAATTTCTACAACATAAAAGTTATCACGATCAGAACTCTCAATTTATATAAATATATTCTTTTTTGGCTTCGGTTATTCCATTGTATGATTTTACTTAACAGTCATAAAGAGAAACATTTTAATTACAAATTGTTTTGTACCCAGCCAAATGGATTTCTTGTGAAATTTCTTTTTGATTAAATTATTCCTGTTAAACTCAATGAAGAATAACAGAACAAATGGAGACTATCATTTTATCTTATATGATAGTTATTCACTAATGTTGTTCAGGTAATGGTTTGATCATGATGATCACAGATATGTCATGTCCAGGGCGTAGGCTTATAGCCATCACAACTTGTTAACCATGGGACACGTGAGAAACCGTAGGTACCTATACGTTTACTTCTAAACCTTAAAAAAAATTGCTCAGTGCAATAAAATCAATGGGCACTTACTGTGAAATAAGTTCGATGTCGATAATTTAGTAGGCACAAAAAGTAAGTTAATATATATAATTAATATTAATATTTGTGTTTGTATTTCTGCTATAAATACTCGTAGTTCGTTTGGGGTAGAAACGTTACAGATAAGCGCAGCGGCAATTTTCCTGGTGTTCAATAAATAAATCTTTATTCAAATAAACCTTTAAAAAAGGCACTTTTGACGCGTCAATAATTTACATAGAAGTGACTTGATGGTGATAACTACATTCGTACACTTAAAACTAAAGCTATGAGGGTTCCAAGCGCGCTTTGGTCTAAGAAGAAACACACAAACTTAGCCAGAAGTTCAAATTTTAAGAGAAATAATTAAATACAGTTTTCATGATAAGGTTTTCGGTGACAACCATCAGCGACGATAACATCTAAGGTCTAAGTACATACATATTTACTTGTATATAAAATTAATCAAAATTATCACTGCAAATGTCTAAGAATCATTAATAAGAAGGAATTTACTGAACCGTCTCACTGAATCAACATCCGATTGATGTCGCCGGGGGCCATGTGTATAAATAGGCATCTGCGGGATTCATTATTCCCGAAACATTGAACGAATACGAAAACATGTGCCATCCTTTATTTAATGGATTTATCCAAGGCTGATGGAAGAACCTAAATAAAACGGAAATAAAAGTGACAGCATAAACCTCAAATCGGACTACAATAATTCTCTTCAAACATTTGGCATTTTTAGAATGCCGTAACCATATGATAAAAACGTGCCTTTTATTTAAGCCCGTTTGTCACTGTCGTTTTAATTATAGGCTATTGGTACTGGGAACATGCTTAGATAAACCTGAAATATTTTCTATGTACTAAAGAATTTTGTTATGGCTATGATAGCCTAGTAGTTAGGACGTTAGCCTCCTAATCAGTGGTCGGGGGTTCGAACCCGGGTACGCCTAACCTATAACTTTCGGAGTTATGTGCGTTTTTAAGCAATTCAAATATCACTTGCTTCAACAGTGAAGGAAAACATTGTGAGGAAACCTGCATGCCTGAGAGTTCTTCATAATGTTCTCAAAGGCGTGGGAAGTCTGCCAATCCGCACATGGCCAGCGTTGTGGACTATGGCCAAACGCTTCTCATATTGAGAGGAGACCCGTACTCTGTAGTGAGCCGAGAATGGGTTGACCATGGTGATGATGATGATGATGAAAGAATTTTGCTAACAAGGAAAAATTCAATATTTCTGAATTCATTCACAGGCATTCTGAATTTAGTAAAAATCAATTCTTTCATTTGGGGGCTTATTTCTAAAATTACTATATAGAGTTTTAAGCACGAAACATAAAATATTTGGTATTTTAATTAAAATTAAACGAAATCTAAAGTTCGTGTCTATGCGACGTAGAATACTAACGACTATCTGCATTTCCGTTGCGAGCATCATATTTATGATGAACACACAATTATACAAATAGAATGAAGCAACCGAATTAAGGCTAGCTCAATTAAGTTAAGAATATTAACGAAGATTATTTTAAAATTCAAAATCAAATAATCATTATTCAAATAGTCCTTTTTTATATTCTTTATATTAGTCCAGTTTTAAAAGAAGGTAATAGAAGTACATAATAAACTGGAACAAAACAGTGATATCAAAGATTTTTGACTGATATAACTCTTGTGCTCGCACGTAATTTACCTTGAACTTTTATTCACATTTTTCATCGCGTCATGATCGCTATCATTAATTCGTTCTGATTTATCTGTAAAACTAGCTGACGCCCGCGACTTCGTCTGCGTTGAGTTAGTGTGTGTGAAAGTGTGTTTGTTTGTCTTCCAATCACGAAGCAATTGATTACTAAACTGACGACCTTGAAATAAGTACAGGAAAACATTAAAGTATCTCTATTTCTAACAAAAAAAAAAAGAATGAGTGAAATCGGAGTACGCGTTAATAAATTAAAATAAATATAGATTTTGACTTTCATCCCCTCTCCCAAGGGAAACGTGCTGAATTCCGGGATAAATACTATCCTATATGTTGAACCGGAGTATTAACTACTCCTATACTAAATTTCATTCAAATCTGTCCAGTAGTTTCAGCGTGATGCGCAGCCAAGATACAGACAGACAGACAAAAAAAATTGTTTTGAGCTTAGTATCGATAGTAAAGCATCCAATTAAAATTATCAAAATATGTTTAATTTACAGAATTCGTCCTTTTACAGTTTTATTACCTGTTTATTACCTGTATTATATATTGAAGCTTCCAAATATATGAAAGCTCTATTGTCATGGCTAGTAATTATCTTTCAGTCTCCTTGTGTAATGGCTGCTGAATAGAATGATATACAAAAAAAAAAACAATCTTAATTATACATTATGTTAATTGCATTTGTGTTAATTCAATGTATATTAAATATCTGGTGTTGCCATGACTTGGCAACTCATAGCTCATTTAAAATTATAATAGAAAAGTTATCTTCGTTTGTAGGAATATCGTCTTTTTGTATTTCGTTTAGAGTTTATTTTAGCAGAGCTGCACATTCACACATTGCGATCTCAGATTAACTACAGTCATCGATCAAGACTTCTCGACAGATGAACAAGGAACGCTGTGCCCGAACTCTTTATCCCAGCTTATATTTTTATTACTTGAACTAATGAAGCGAGAAAAAAAATTATCAAACTGATTTCAGCATTGTCATACTGTTTTTGTTATTGGAAATGTGGAACGTGCGACTAACTACGCTGAAAATACAAAAATAAAACAAACCAATGAAGCATTCTGAAATACTTTTCTGCAATAACGCCTGCAATTTTGACGACCTCCGTGGCGTAGCGTGCGCGCTGTCGCATTATAAAGTCGGAGGTCCTGGGTTCGACTCCCGGCTTGAGTCTGGTCTGGTGGGAGGCTTCGGCCGTGGCTAGTTACCAACCTACTGACAAAGACGTATCGCCAATCGATTAAGCGTTCCGGCACGATGTCGCGTGGAAACCAATTAAGAGCGTGGGTGTACAATTCCCCTAACAGGTTAGCCCGCTACCATCTTAGATTGCATCATCACTTACCATTAGGTGAGATTGCCGTCAAGGGCTAAATTGTAGTGGATAAAAAAAAACAGTATTCAGGTCCAAAAGCAGATGTTCTTTTCATTTCCATCGATTTAAGTTACTATTTCGACATCTGAATTTAGTTTATAAATTTACAATAGAATTGCCGTCACTGACTCGCCACTGAGTATTTTTTGAAAAACAAAAAAAAAACTCATTTAATGTATTCATAAAATAACTTAGTAGGTAGGTAGATATTAGTATACCACTGTCGTGTCCATCCGCGTTAGCGACATCGTTCCGGAACGCTTAATCGATTGGCGACACGTCTTTGTCAGTAGGATGGCAACTAGCCACAGCCGAAGCCTCTCACCCCACCAGACTCGAGCCGGGAATCGAACCCCGGACCTCCAACTTTATAATGCGACAGCGCGCACGCTGCGCCACTCTGGATTTTTTTCTTTTAAATTCCTTATAGTTCAGCTTTTTCCTGTAAGAGTACATGTCACCTAATGGCCATACGATGAAAAATAAGTCATCAATCACTAATGCTAGCTACGCTTTTAGTTGGTCAGGCTATAGTATAGTCAAGAACTTGTCTTTAGGATCTGTTTTCATGATCCTATATGTAACCATTTTTGTTTCATATAGAAGTTGGTCCTTGACTGGCTTCTTATTAGATGGTAACCCGCTAAGGGCATGGCGTTTATATTAAACTCATACTATCAAATCGGTTTCATACGCGGTATCGCATAAACGCTAGATTTCGATAGGTTTAATTAAAGATAGAAGCTTCCACTAGACAAAATCTAAAGGAGTAAATTAATGAAAACTTGCCGGATGTTGGGCTTACAATATCCAAACAATAGCTTTATTAGCGGAGCTTCAAAGTTTCAGATCACGGATTGCTCTCGCTTACGGAACAGTTTGTAAGAGAATCGAGATTTATTATTCCCATTTCCCAAAAGCAGTGCTGCAGTTCTACAAACGTGCACGGGAGATTGATTTTATAGCTTAAGTTGCGGTTGCAACTTGCTTCTTAGCGTTTAAAGATGTAGGTATAATATAACTGCATCATAGGTCTAAAGTTAAGGATGTCTCACTGCGTTCATCATGATCAACCCATTACCGACTCACTACAGAGCACGGGTCTCACAATTTCAAATGCAGTAATCAAAATTGGCAATAACACCACCCCTTGCTATCAGTAATAACAGATTGTGTTAAAGACTCCGGAGCATCTTTTAGCAGTTATTTCTCTACACGCAGCACGCACCTAGTAAAATTTCAGAGTTATGTTCCTTTTTTAATTTTAGCAATTAAAAATTTCAAAAATGAAAAAAATGGTGATATTAGCTAATCCCTTTTGATAAGCTCTTTGTGCTATGCTACTGTATATTGGAACGACGATCATCATCATCATTATCATCATGATCAACCCATTGCCGGCTCACTATACAGCACGGGTCTCCTCTCAATATGAGAAGGGTCTGGCCATAGTTCACCACGCTGGCCATGTGCGGATTGGCAGACATCACACCGTTTCCTCACGATGTTTTCCTTCACCGTTGAAGCAAGTGATATTTTATTTTTTTTAAAACTCAAATAACTCCGAAAAGTTAGAGGTGCGTGCCCGGATTCGAACCGTCGACATCTGTATAGGAGGCTGACGCCTTAACCACTAAGCTATCACCGCTTCAACTTTTGTCACTCGTTCAAGGGGGTTTAATTCAACGCCCCCGTATACAGTAACTTTTCTGATTCTAAAGATAATTCAATTGATATTTTTAATGACAAACTACACAATTTCAAAAATAAAATAATAAAAACACTAGTCTAGTTAGATTTTGCATAGTGCGTATATACCTGTATATATTCCTTATTCGTTATTATAAACACAAGGTTACTTTTCTGTACTTTTGTAATAAGTTCTTTTTTCTGTTTTTTTGTTATTTGCTGTTTGTTAATCTAAAAAAATTGCATACTATATTATTAGCGACATATTAGCGTCGACTTAAGTTATTATGCATGCTGTATTTACCTCTAAATTGATTTATATGTATATCCTAGCACTTAAGGTTTTTAAAATGTTTATATTTTTTTGCATATAGGTGATTCTGTTGGTGGCGCTTTGAATAAATAAATATATAAATGATAGCGAGCTGTCATCTCTATGCAATACTTGCGATGTATCCCACTAGTGCTTGCAGAATTATGCGTTATGCATGAACACTAACAGTTGACAACTTGTTTGAATAGCTACGGAATCGGTCAGCAGGTCGGGCTATACAATAATTGGTCGAAGTTTTGACTATTCAGAAATTCTCAGTACTAGCCAAGAGTTAATTAGTGTTTCCCAATTTGCCGCGTGATAATAATTATTTATTATACCCACAAATCGACATTTGTTAGCCCAATTCTTAAGGAGGGTAACAAGCTATTTTCTATAACGGCTACGAAGTCAAAATTAACGCTAATTTATAGCGCGGGCGGGCGATATGATAAAGTGGGTACATTGTTTTAATAATATCTACCAGTTTTTAGAAAGTTTGTTTAGAAAAAGATTACATATCAGAATTAGAACGCGGGAGATGTCACTGGTAACCGCTAGTTTCTTATATGCAACCTCAAATTACTTGTAATATGAAAAATAGTGCAAGGAAAGTTAAGTGCAGCTAATTAAAACTAGAGTCTAGAATTAAATAGGTAGCAAAGCAATCGCATCATTAACCCAGAGAAACATAGCACAGTTTTCATATAAAATTTCTTGTAAGAAACTTTTTCCCAAACCTATTATTCTAAAATGAAAGTTTCGTATGGCATATTTAAAATAATAATTGCAATTCAACAATAAAATCAAGAGTTTGAAACTCTTTTTTAGAATTGTAATGTGTGTTACATACATGATTACTCTTTCACGCCTGAACTGCTGAAAAGTTTTGGCAAAAATTTAAAAGAAGAAATTCGATACCGAGAAAGTCCACAGTTCCCGCTAGATTTGAGAAAAACTGAATTTCATTTCGATGAACCACAACTATACCTGTAGTATGCCATAGCAAACGTCCCCAAAATGGGATTTATATGTTGCTTAAGGGAGCGGAAACGGGAACAAAAATGAGTCACGGCATAATCTTCAATTACAAACGATGCTTATTTCACAGACATTTTCTAAAACCCCTTACTTCTGCTGGCTAGTTTTATTTGATATAAAAATACTACTGCTTTAAGCGATGCAAATAAGCCCCCAGTATTTCGTTTACAAACAAAACTTTTAAGTACGCAAAATACTGGTACTCAAAGCTAAAGCTACTTTTAGCACTATTGCTATAGTATATCAACATGCGACAGTATAAATTAACTTTAACAAATTGCTTACGCTTTGCAGCCTGGCTTTAAAACTTTAATGTGCTGATTGTGCCAATATGTTTATATCACGACGTTGTTTTTAAATTCTTCGTAGTATAACAATTTCGGTGATTTTCAGATGCTGCCCGCCTCGATCCCGGGATTAATAATATTTTATATCGATCTCCAGGATGCTTATCTACGTGCTAAATTAGATTGATTTTGCTGTAAGGCTGAATTAAAGTGACAAAGAATAATTATAATCCCGCGGTAATATTTTTTATAGGGGAAAAAGGCAGCCTCTCTATCTGCGGGATGCAAGTCAAATTAAATAAATAAATAATAATAAAAAAAAGCCTTTTATTTTTCCTTTAAAACATAAACTAAAACATAATTACAATTCTTAAATCTTAATACTAACTTATTACTAAATAAATATAAATATGTAAGTTTAGTGAAGTAATCAATTATAGGAAAACCCCTCGCGGGTCAAGGCCTCCCCCAGAGATATCCATCGCTGCCTGTCTCTAGCCACCACCAGCCAATTTTGTCCTGCTTTACTTTTAATGTCGTCGTCCCATCGGCTATAAGGTCTGCCTCTAGCCCGCGTGCCACTTGGGCCTGGCCATTTTGTCAACCTTATAGTCCAACGATCGTCGGTAAGCCTAGCGACGTGGCCGGCCCAGTTCCATTTAGATCTTAGTGAGAAGGAGAGAGCGTCGATAAGTTTGGTTTGTTGTCGAATAATGCAGAGGCGTATTTTATGTATTTTTCTTATATTTGTGATACTCCTCTCCATAGCTCTTTGGCAGGACGTTATCATTCGCCTTGTTTTATTGCTGTATTTCCAAGTCTGGCAGCCGTAGGTTAGGGTAGGTAAGATGCATGAGTTCATAATTTTACTTTTCAGTTTCATTGACATTTTGCTTTTTAATACTTCCTTCATGCTCCAGAATTTGTTCCATGCAAACTTGATCCTCCTTTCTATTTCTTCATCGTTGTTACTTTTTTCGAACGATATTTGCTTTCCGAGATATATATATATTTGTTGACGTATTCTATTTGTGTGTTCTCTACTATTATCCGATTTTCTTTAAAATTTGTCATTAATTTTGATTTACTGAAGTTTATTTGCAAGCCTACCTCTCGGCTTGCTTTGCATAATGAGTCTATCATGTATTGCATTTGTGTGCTACTTTCTGAAAATACGGCTATATCGTCAGCGAATCTTAGGTGACTTAAATATTTACCTTGGATATATATGCCGAGTTTGTCCCATTTTAAAGTTTTGATGGCCGACTCTAAAACCGCTATAAAGATTTTTGGAGATAACGGGTCTCCTTGTTTTACTCCTCGGTTGATTGGGATTGGTGGGCCCGTAGATTCGAGACGAATCTTACTCGTGCTGTTTACATAGAGGTGTTTCAGTATTTTGATATATTTTTGGTCTATGTTTAGTTCTTGTAGTGTTTTCCATATAGCTTGGTACTTCAAACTATCAAAAGCTTTTTGATAGTCTATGAATGCTATGTAGAGAGGCTTTCAGTATTCATTAAATTTTTCAATCAGTAATTCTATGGCGTGAATATTATCTATTGTCGAGAATCCGGTTCTAAAGCCAGCCTGCTCTATTGGTTGGGTAGACTCGATTTTTTCTTTTATCCTTTTTTCTATTAGTAAAGCAAAGAGTTTGTAGAGGCATGGCAACAAACTAATTGGACGGTAATTTACAATATTCTTAAGATTTCCTTTTTTATAAAGTAGTATTATTATAGATTCCGTCCACTGTTTAGGAGCAATGCCTGACTGGAGGATTTGATTGAACAATTTTGTCAGAGGGCCAGCTAGGTAAAAATCTGCTATTTTTATTGATTCATTTGATATTTTGTCAGAACCGGGGCTTTTATCTCTTTTTAAGCGCCTTATGGCGTTTAAAACTTCTATTTCGTCGAACAGTGTCACATCATTCATATGGCACACATCTCGACAGGAATCATTCTGGTACGACTCTGAACATTGATTTATCTCTAGTCTCAGGGGTTCCTCATATCGATTTGTGTTAGTAGTCGTGATATTATCGCTGTATAGGTCTCTATAGAAAGCTGTAGCTAGTTTCAGAATATCTCTTCTGTTCTGTGTTACATGAGTAGAGTCTTGTAAACTCGTTATCCAAGTTTTGTGCGTACTAAGCTCTTTGAGAGCTTTTTTCATGCTGCCGGTATGGATTAAATGCTTTTCTATTGTTTTCTGTCTGTGCTGTTTATAGTCAGATTTTAAATATTTGCTTGTAAGTTTATATAAAGCACTTAGCTCGTTTCTCATTGCTCGTGTTTTTGGCTTCGTTCGCAAGTCAAATTGTATGTACTTAATTGCTTTAAGATCGTAACAGCGGCTGAGACAAACAAAGGTAATAAACAGACGCATTATTTTATAATGTTACTCATGAATTTATATACGAGGGGAGGTCCAAAAGTTCGTGCAATGAATGGGTTTTAAATAAAATGAAACAACAAATCTATTTTTCCTTTTCAATATAATCACCCTTAAGCTGAATACATTTATTAGATCTATGAATTAATTTTTCTAAACCATCGTAAAAATATTTTTTATCTTTTGCCTCAAAATGAGCCAAAATTGCCTCCTTAACCTCATTGTCGTCGGAAAATTTTCTTCCCCTTAAGTCTTTTTTTAAATTGAGGAACAAATAAAAATCACATGGGGCCAGATCTGGACTGTAGGGTGGGTGGACTAATGATTCGAAGCCAAGCGTGTGCTCGATTCGAAGCAGCCATTGCAACTCTGCTCTTGTGAACCGGCGCGTTGTCTTGCAAGAGCAACACACCTTTGGTCAATTTTCCTCGACGTTTTTCCTTGATGGCCTTCTTTAATTTTTCTAGTATCGTTGCGTAGTATTCTTCGGTTATGGTCCTTCCCTTTTCCTTGTAATCAATCAGTATTATCCCTTCACAATCCCAAAAAACAGTAGCCATCAACTTTCCCGCCGACTCCGACACTTTGAATTTCTTTGGCGGTGGTGTCCCCTTTTTGTGCCATTGCATGGACTCTTGTTTGGACTCAGGCTCAAAGTGATGAACCCATGTTTCATCTCCGATAACAATCCGCTCCAAAATCTGTGCAGGGTCGTCTCCACACAACTCTAAAAATTGCTTTGACGCATCGACGCGTTGCCGTTTCTGAAACGGCGTGAGCATTCTCGGTACCCATCTTGCACTGACTTTTGTCATACCCAGATGGTCATGTAAGATTCACAAAATGGTAGCATCTGATACTCCAACTAATGCAGATAACTGTTTTTTCTTCAAACGGGTATCTTCTAGTACAATTTTTTCCACTTTTTCGATGATGTCTGATGTGGTGGTCTCAACTGGCCTTTCTGAGCGAGGATCGTCTTCAATCGACTCCCGACCATGTTTGAAAAGACTATGCCACTTGTAAATCATTGATTTACTAGGGCACTGTTCCCCATAAACGGTTTCCATTTCATTCAAAATGGTCTCAGCGTTCTTTCTTTGCTTTGTAAGGAATTTTATCACAGCACAGTGTTAAATTTTTTCCATAGTTTCAGTTTTCTTCCGGATTTACTTGTTTAGCAGGCGAGTATTCGTAAACAAATGACGCAATAAGGCTGAAACTCAATTTATATACTAATGATTAGTCTCTAATTAGTATGACACTAAGCGAGTGCACCTATCCCCACTCCATCCCCTCCATTCCACGAACTTTTGGACCTCCCTGCGTACACTAAGACAATAAAAGTGTTCCATTTTTAACTAGCTTTTACAAAAAAATAAAAACTACTGACTGAACATCGAAACTTGTAATACCTGGTGAACTTCATACAATCTTAACAATATATACCATGCGAAAGGCAGGTTCTAACATAAATATAAAGAAGAAAAGTAAACATTTTTTTGGGTATTCACATACTAAAACTAAAAAAGTCACAAATGGTCTATAAAATAGTGAGTTGGTATCACAAAAAGGTCATCTCAGCATGATTGCTGTGTCTCCCAAGACCCAGCGCTGATCTTTCGTAAAGCCAAACGCACCGTTCGGCTTTACGGAGAATGAAAGCTCACAAAAAATATTTGCCTTTAGTAAATTGCTAAGATATAGCTGCTAAGAGTAGCTATATCTTAGCAATTTACTGTAGTAGCTGCTATAGGTGTGCTTATAATGCGCCTAGCAGCGTTTTCAAGCTAGGCGGGCTGACAGACAAACATACATACTGACAACCGCCAAATATTAAATAAGAATCTGTTTCAGGTACAATGGCTTCCCCGTTATTTAATTTTTTTTAATTATGTATTATTAGTAAAGATGGAAGATGTTTTAACATAATCTATTTTATTTTATGGACACAAATGGTAGCAGCGGGCAATGACCTGGTGCGATCAGATGTAGGATTCTGAGCTAATAAATTACCTGTTTCATATTTCAAGCTTACTCTGTGGCAACAACTTCTCATTCCGCAACCCACGGGTGGTGATGTTTCTGGAGGTAGATATTTAATGAATAATGAATAGAAGCAGGCGTTACTTTACGGAAGTCCATGATAAACAGCAAGTATAATTTGCTATATTCCGCCGACAACCGGGAGATTTGTATAATATAACACCACACAAAATCTTCCACTCGAACCTCTACGCACGTTTCGATCATCCTCAGGAGATGTTGACTTCACAAGAGCGAAAAGTAAAGTAGTAGGTAGATATTTATTAATTTATATAAATACCTAAGTCACTGCCTTAGATATATACGAAATAATAGATAATACGAAAAGACAAATAATAATACCAAATGACAACACGGCTGATTTACTGAAACGACGTCTCTACTATGCCAAAAATATGCCAAATAAATGTTTCATATGCCATTAAAAAAAATTAACTAGATACAAAGAATCTGTTTCGCATAATGTCCAACATTATTGGATTTCATAAAGCGCGGTAGCTACGCATCAGCGAATAAGACGAAAAGTTTTGAATTTCATTGTTGTATTGGTGAAGATTTCTATGGACTCGCTACATTATATTATATTTTGCCTCTTTCATTACTAAAACATATCTTTATACCTATAACATATTAATTAGGATTTCTAAGTCTTGTTTTACATTAATTAAATCTGATAACTAAACTGAACTTCATTAAGACACACGACTTTATTAAGACTTTTTGACGACATCCGTGGCGCAGTGCGTGCGCTATAGCATTGTAAAGTTGAAGGTACCCTGGGTTCGATTCCCGGCTCGTGTCTGGTCTGGTGGGAGGCTTCGGCCGTGGCTAGTTACGACCCTACCGACAAAGACGTGTCGCCAAGCAATTTAGCATTCCGGCACGATGTCGCGTAGAAACCAATTAGGAGCTTGGGTTTTTAAGGCAAAAAAAAGATTTTGGTCTACCTTAACCGCTAAAACTTATGATAACCTTTTATCATTTTAGTGTTTTTATTAGTAGCAACGGATCAACTTGATTGTTGACATTCTCTTAGCATATGGGCGGGAGAGTGACATAGTCTGATTTATTAATTACTAGCTGTTGCCCGCGACTTCGTCTGCGTAGGATTGTTGATTTCCCTTGAGACTGTGAGGTTACCCGTGCGACCAATGCCCTGCTTCAGAAAGTAAGCTACAGGCAAATGTCAAATTGCCGATTTTCGTGTTTCTAAATTAAAAACATAGGACTTTTACCCCCTTCGGTTAGATTTGGATGAAAAAAAATTCTAATCTTATACTTACGCCCTAAAAGAAACCTATTTTCAAATTTCAAAATATCAAGCTTGTTGACTTCATAATAAAAAAATAAGCAAACCTATCATCCCCTTTTTTACCACCCTTAACAGGTAATATTTAAAAAAAATTTATGTATATCTTTTTTATTTATTATTATTAATCTAAATGCAAATTTTTGTGTCTCTACAAACAAAGAAATTTCATACAAACTTCCAACCCCTATTTAACCCCCTTAGGGGTGGAATTTCCAAATATCCTGTCTTAGCTGACATCTCTTAACTATCAACGACCTACTTGCTAAATTATAGCTTTATACGTACAATAGTTTTTAAAATCTCGTTTTTCATCAATAACTATGTAAGTAAGTGACCTTTCGCTGTTATATATTTAGATTAACTCGTAAAATTAGTAAATGACAGAGAAGGGACTTCCAAGAACTTAATAATAAGTACTTACCTAACCTAACTTTCTTATAAAAACAAAGAACAATACCTCACATGCGAAAGGCGGTCTGTTGATTTGTTTTTCTCTGACGTCGCAACTTTTTCATTAAAAGAACAAACTATTTTTTATTCCTCTGACATTTCGGAACCCAAAATCAGAGTGCCTAAATATCGCGCTCCTTTAGTTACCTTCTGGCTCCATCATCAGATGAGCTCCACATATAATAATATTGCATCGCAATCCCAAACCGGCCAGTGAAATTTTCACTAGCACGATTTCATTGCGGACACAGTATTTACGGATGAAAGTAGGTACGTTATAGGTACGGTATGCCTTCTAGCAAACATAATCTTTTTTTTTATACACCACAAGTGAGCCCTTGACGGCGTCTCACCTGATGGTAAGTAATGATGCGGTCTAAGATGGTAGCGGGCTAACGTATTAGGGGTATAGTTAACTCCTAATTTTTTTCTACACGACATCGTGCCGGAACGCTAAATCTTTTGGCGACACGCCTTTGTCGGTAGGGTGGTAACTAGCCACGGCCGAAGCCTCCCACCAGAACAGACTCGAGCCGGGAATCGAACCCAGGACCTTCAACTTTATAATGCGACAGCGGGCGCGCTGCGCATTATAAAGTTGAAGGTCGTCATCTATTGCCACGTTACTCAAAAATGCCGTTTAACACGTAAGTATGCAGATTTTCGTAATTTATTTAAACATAAATTCTGAATCTGAGGGTAATATGTACTGCTTTACAGTGATAGACTAGCTTTGGCATACTAGAGCACAAACGCAACCAAAACTATCAATTTCTACAACCGCAGTGCGTTAATCTATTGCGCCACTCGGATTAGCCTTTGCCAGAACACACGTTACTTTGTGATTTTTAAGTGAAATATGTAATTCAAGTGGCTAGTATACACATTTTTATGCATATGTTTTCATTTTATTAAAATTTCGAAGATTATTTTAATTAACTACAATAATGTACACATTTTTATGCATATGTATTAATTTTATTAAAATTTCGAAGTTAATTTTAAATAACTACAATTTTGTTATAGAATGGTTGAATTAAGCAGAATTTTTAAGTTACTCTTTAAAAAACAGGTTTATACCCTATCCTGAGTTCTACTATGACCCATCTAGCTCTGGACGTTTGGAAAATACAATAATGTTGATGGTGATGAATATTAACAGATCAAGTGGTAAGCATATTTGCGAGGTATTGAATTTATTGGTGATCACGGGAAGTGCTTAAAGCAATTAAAATATATCTTGCTTCAACGGTGAAGGAAAACATCGTGAGGGCTGCACGCCTGAGCGTTCTCCATAAAGTTCTCAAAGGCGTATGAAGTCTGCCAATCCGCACATGGCCAGCGTGGTGGACTATGCCTAAACCCGTCTCATACTGAGAGAAGACCCGTGCTCTGTAGTGAGCAGGCAATGGGTTGATCATGATGATCATGATGACGTGAATACCTATATATATATATGAAGGCTTTAGGAAATATCTTCGCGCCGAATGAATCTCTTACGAGACAAGTTTTTCGCATGAGTAAGCATATATTTGTGCGCCTACCGTGCTTATTTCTGCATGATCCAAAGTTGACTGGTGGAGAATGTAAAAGGTTTATAGGCTTTAACCGACAACTACTATTTGACCAGTGTGGTGGATCTGAGCTCTAAACCACTCCGTCTTATGAGAAGGGGGGGTTTTTGTATAGTAATGGGACTAACAGACGTAATATCTATATCACTCATGCGATTTCAGTCCTAAGAAAGTCGGCGCGAAGATATTGTCTAAAGTCTTCACGCGTTTTACGCATTTTATTTCACGCATTTGCAATACAAATTTTTACGATTCAATTGAAAAATGATTGATGGATGGATGAATAGATTTTCATCAATTTTCAAAGTTCTTTTCTATGTACACTTTTAGGGGGCTTAAAGCATGATCTTCCCAAATTACGGGGTTCTACGTTCAATTGTTTGGGTTGTAAGTTTTACTGGCTGTCAGTCAAGAGTCAGCCCTTTATAGTTATTGTCTAAGGTATATTTACATACCGAAATTCTTCTTTGATCGTATAAGTCAATATAAGTAGATATTACTCGTATTAATCTATTTTACCCACATCAAATAGGATTATGGTTACACCCTACACGCAAACTGTTCGCTAACTTTCCCCCGGGGAAAAAGATAACCAATATTCGATATAGCTAGGCAATCCAATCTAGTAAATACTTGTCTTGCACGCGGTGTTGTCTTATTAGACTACATCTATACATAATATATAAGTCCACAGAAAAAAAAACCACAGAATGCAATACATAAAATAAATAAAATTAGTAGAAATAACTATGCGTTCCGAAATCATTATAACCAGGCTGTTTTTTTGACGTCCGCGACTAATTTGTAGTGTATTAAAAAAAGAAATAAAAAAAAACGTCCGCGAGGAAAAGATCTATTTATAGATCTATTTATATATCTATTATAGTGCCAGCCAGACCAAGCAAGCGGGGTCTCTTAAAAATTCTATCGAGGGATTGATCTGCTATCATTGAAGTGTCAAAAAATCACGCCTCAAGTTTTTTGGTCAATTCTACTTGATCCCTGTTGGGCTCTGACAAGTAAAATTTTGATAGACTTAGAAAATTTACAAGGTTCTTTATTTAAAAAAATGGTTTAATTACTGTGTTCATTACTTTGTTATATTATTATGATAATTTATTTATTTTGTCCTATTTTATATTTTATAGCGGGAACTTTCAATCGTGACTCTCATGATAATTGAATCTCATGATAAAGATGCCATGGTAAAAAATCCAGCTCATGTGACATACTTTATTTTAATAGGACAGATAATCATCATTTCCTATTACAAATACCTTTATAATTTCACTTAACTTAGTATCTCGCAACTAAACTAAAAAAAAAATGTAACGACAACGGTAGATACTAACGAAAAAAAAGGAAATGAAAAACTTTTATTATTTATTTATACAATGAATAAAATTTCCGTATGGTAGTACTGTAGTAGCGTAAGTAACGTGACGTGATGCCTATTAAGTTATGTTTACTTTGCGTTCGGAAACTTTTATGAGATAATATGTATTTATTTGTCGCAATGTAAACATAACTTGATCTTTTTTCCCCCTTTTTTTCAATGACGGTGGGATTTATTCCTATGAGTACTGCGATGTCAACTGCGATCTCTGCGGAAAGTAGAACAGTGACTGAATTGCCTATCATATTGAATCGGTAGGTATTATGTTCACCCACTCTTTACTATACACTGACACAGCTTGGTATGAGCGTCCGCCATAAGTCAAATTTAATTAAAAAATAAAAAATAAAAATCTTTATTGAGAGAACATTGATTGGAAGTAGTTTAATAAATTATTATGATAATCAATGTTTTTAATTGATTAACACAACCCGAATAATTCCGTCTTTTTATGGCCTTATATTTGAGTATCTACTCACTTGTGTATGTGCAAATATGCGCATGAATACAAAATGGCGACAGTGAAAGCCCAAAGTGCATTCACATAACATCTACGAAGAGATGATTCGATTTTCCCAGTATTTGTATCACGGATATTGTGTATGGTTTACATAAAACAGATCCCTCGAAGCGCACGTACGGCTCAAGTGCTCCCAGGCATTTGGAATACCAACAGACTTGTATTGATAAACCAAACCAGATGCAAACTATTCATAGGTAGGTATATCTATCTACTTAATATTCAAGGCCCGAACATATTGGACCCGGTGAAATTGACCTATTCTATATGTATTCATGTAATAATCTATATATATATATATATATATATATATATATATATAACATCATCATCATCATCATGATCAACCCATTGCCGGCTCATTACAGAGCACGGGTCTCCTCTCAATATGAGAAGGGTTTGGCCATAGTAAACCACGCTGGCCATGTGCGGATTGGCAGACTTCACACGCCTTCGAGAACATTATGGAGAACTCTCATGCGTACAGGTTTCCTCACGGTATTCCTTCACCGTTGAAGCAAGTGAAATCCGAAAGTTAGAGGTGCGTGCTCGGGTTCGAATGGCTATCGGCGATAATCATTATTTGCATGATTGATTCCAAATGATGATCTCCAGTACTATTCGGGCACAACTCAGTTGATGATTGAATTTAGTTATTTATTTATCCATAATCGTTACTGTAATTTTTAGCGTTACAAATATTAGTGATACTCCTAAAGATTGCACTTCTTAACAACACTAATCCAGTTTAACAAAGTTTGATGAAGACGTAACAATGGTTCGATATTAGCCTAATCTCTATTGGTACCTATTTGCAATAACATGCAATTGAGTGTTTTTGTTATGTTTCTGATTTTTCTTCATGTTTCTTTTAGAGAATTGGTTTATAATCTGCATAAATATTGCAAAAAATCCCAGTTTGATAGATCTAAAATATCTCGGATTTCACGATTTATTAGTTTTGTCTGCAGTCTGAACAGGCACAACAAATAAATCTGTAAACCAACTGACGGAATTTACTGCGAAAATATGCAAACACAGCATATATAGGTACCTATATTACGAATGGTTTTAAGCCACGGGAACAAACAAGCATCATTCATCTCCTTTCGTGCACCCGTGTATAGGTATAGATCGATAAGCGTTAAATTGTGAATGCGAAAATTTTGACTTAGTTACTTAACGAATTTGGCTAAAATGTCGAATGGAGATAGATTAATACACACGTTACTTTTTATCACGGGAAAATCCATGACTCCCGCTGGATTTGTATCTAACTGAGTTTCACGTCGATGAAATACAACTGTAGATTTAGTTTGCCATAGCAAACTTCATCGAATTTAGATTTATATGTTGGGAAAAGGGGCGTATAAACATAAAGGGGACACATAGACATTCAATTGGAAACTTTGCTTATTTCACACGAATTTATAAAAACCATTAATCTTAGCGGCCGAAGTTGCGTGCCTTAGTTGGTATTTTTTAACCAACTTCGTAAACTTTTCTCCGTCTTTTATAAACAGATTTGGATTTTTTTTTTACTAAAAAGTGTATACTACCCAGGTGTTCTCTATGATATAGTGCTATTATTTATGTTTTATACATATTGTTGTATTATATACTGTTGTTGACAATTCAAAAAATCAGGATCTGATGATGGGATTCCGGAGTAATCGAAGGATCTTTTCTTATACTATACACAATACCTTGGGTATTTGAGTTTTTTTTATTTGCAAGCCAAATAAATAAAATAAATCCATTACTCACATGCGCTGTAACTATTTATATAAATTTATTATTTTCAACATCATCATCATCATCAGCCAACATTAATCCACTGCTGGACATAGACTTCTTTGAAGCAGTGCCAACTCATGCTGTCTCCGGCCTTTTGCATCCAGTCGATGCCTGCCACTTTTTTTTCCGAGGTCATCGTTCCACCTGGCTGGAGGACGGCCCACACACCGTTTGCCGAGATGTAGTCAAAAATTTAATATTTTCAATTTAAATTTGTGTGTTTTATGTGTGTCATAAAACCTTACGGTTTATTCGTGTACTAGCGTTCCACGTCTACACTCGATAATACCTAAAACAATACATATAGTTACATAGTATCAAATATAATACTATTAGCTTTAGTTATATCTAAAGCTAAGAGGATTCCAATCACACGGGCTATACAATACACTATTCTAATAATTTTATATATAAAATAACAAAACTCTTTTCTATTCTTTCGAAATTGAATGCAATGGAGCTTTCAAACAATGAATATTTGCGGAAGTCGTTCTCTTAAAGTTGAAAAGTTTCCTCATTCGCAGAACACTAAGTTCATATATTTCATCTAAGTAATATTACAAATGCGAAAGTATATTTGTTGGTTTCTCCTTTTTTAACGCAGAGCAAGAGCCTCATGTGTTTTAATACAAATAAAACTTTGGCCTGGAAAGTGATATAGACTCAGTCCCATAGTCGCTATTTCAATGGAATAGATGGAAAATGGAATTGTCATTGGTGACAGTTATGTTATATTCCGGTTGCTAAACTAAAATAAATTAATAGGACTTAATCGGTAAAGGCATCCGTTTCTATAACGTTCAATATGTTGAGAGCTGTTCAGTTTAGTGAGCGGTTTGTATTGATTTGGTATTATGATATTGTAGATGCTAAATAATTTCGGAAATGATTTTGATACTTGTGAAATCCTACTATACCTATCCTTAAATATTAAATACGAGTATTATTAATGCGAAAGTGTGTCTGTTTGTTTGTTACCTGTCTACTAGGGGCATCGTCCTGGAAGTATACCGGATATATGGGTTCCCGGGCGTTCAGCAAATCCAACGAGTGGGACATGCTGTGGTGGTTTTTAAGTTCATGTATACCCCAACGATAGGGGGAGGGGGGGGGGGGGGGGGAGGAATGGAGGTAACCATAAAACTTTTCCACCACGACAAACAGGTGCAGAGATTTTATTGTTTGGCTACTTCTTCTTGAATTTTAATAATAAGAGAACGAAGTCAAAGCTAGTGTATATGATAAAGCTAGCAGTGTTTTCTTCACCCAGATCCTATCGGACTTAAACAATTCAAAGGGAAGGTAAGGAAAATGGATACATGCAGCCGTACACGGGGACAATGCTAGTTAAAAACTACACCAATAAGTGCCAAGCCAACGTCGTAAAATTCAGTAAATCTTGCCATGGTCTAATTATTATGTGGAAAAAAAAATTCCCAGCCTTTACACTAAACGATTTCCGTCTGACCCGCTAACCCAATAAATTAATCGAGCTTTTGTGCCAAGAGTTACTAGGATCAGTAATTACCAGCAGATGTTAGTCAAAATAACTAGTAGCGTCTCTCGTTAGCAATTCACTTTGGTAACACTGAAAATGCCGACCATTTAAATCTGGGTAAGGATACTCCATCGTTTATAATAAATGAGGAGATACGTAATGTAGTACAGTCGGGATCTCATTGAAGATTCAATCATCACATAGCTTTAGACCCCGTGGATCGCCGCGCGTCAGGAAACATTGGCAAAGCTCAGTTTTCAGGATTTTTAAAGGATATACTTCAATCGGCTATCAGAAACTTGACAATCTTATTCTTTCATCTACTTTCTAAGGCCAAAACTGTGAGATGTAGTGGGCAGAATCATTTTTATATAAACACATAAAAATATCACCGGTTGATACAAATCGCTTAATAAATCTATATATTTAAAAGCGAAATACCACTGACTGACTGACTGACTGACTGACATATGATCACGATATCTCAGGAACTATAAAACATACGAACTTTAAGTTTGGAAGGTAGATTCCTTTTATAAAGTAGAGGTCAGCTAAGAAACGGTTTTGAGAAAATCCACCCCTAAGGGGTAGAAATGGGGGTTGGAAGTTTGTATGAAAGTCCTATATTTTTGAAGTTAGAGACATGATAGTTGAGAACTAAGTTGTTAATTATAAATAATAAAGATCTGTTTAATCAATGTTATGAAAATCTTGTTTTTTTTGTCGTGGTGGAAAAGCTTTATTGCTACCTCCATCCTTTGGGCAGGACTAGAGGTTATGTGGGACTCCCCCACTAGGTATACCCAAACTAAAAACCACCACGGCGTGTCCCTCACGCTGAGTTTTTCCAGACACTGCTGCACTTACTGCTCGATACTGCTCAAACGTGAACGTTCATGTTTACGTTCGCGTTCACGTTCACGTTTACGTTCACGTTCACGTTCACGTTCACGTTCACGTTCACGTTCACGTTCAAGTTCACGTTCACGTTCACGTTCACGTTCACGTTCACGTTCACGTTCACGTTCACGTTCACGTTCACGTTCACGTTTACGTTCATGTTCACGTTCACGTTCCCGTTCACGATAACGTTTACGTTCACGTTCACGTTCACGTTCACGTTCACGTTCACGTTCACGTTCACGTTCACGTTCACGTTCACGTTTACATTCTCTTTTACGTTCACGTTCACGTTCACGTTCACGTTCACGTTCACGTTCACGTTTACGTTCACGTTTACGTTCACGTTCACGTTTACGTTCACGTTCACGTTCACGTTTACGTTCACGTTCACGTTCACATTCACGTTCACGTTCATGTTCATATAGCGTGAAAGGGAATATGCCCTACAATTTATACTGCTCGATACTGCTCGAACGTGAACGTTCATGTTTACGCTCGCGTTCACGTTCACGTTTACGTTCACGTTCACGATCTCGTTCACATTTACGTCAACGTTCACGTTTATGTTCATGTTTACGTTCACGTTTACGTTCACGTTCACGTTCACGTTCACGTTCACGTTCACGTTCACTTTTTTCCTGTACGTGCCGTAAGCGTGAAAGGGAATATGCTCTAAGGGGTAGAAATGGGGTTTGGAAGTTGGGAACTAAGTTGTAAATTATAAATAATAAAGATCTGTTTAATCAATGTTATGAAAATCTACCCCAAAGATAGTTAAATGAGGGTTGGAAGTTTATATGAGGATTCAAAGTTTTCGAAATTAGGGAAATGGTAATTGACATTTATTTATTTGTTTTAAATTATAAAAACCTTTATTTACAATATTACAAAAATCCACCCCTAAGGGGTAGAAAGGGGGTAGGGGTTGGTAGTTTATATGAAAGTCCTATATTTTTGAAGTTAAAGACATGAAAGTAGGCAACTAAGTTGTTAACAACTTAATTAATTATAAATAATATAATATATAAGGGATGATTATGTAATGCTTTCTTAAGGAAACTATCAGTTGATTTTTAGTTCAATACCAGCCATACACACGTACCTACCATCTTACAAGTTTTCCAAAGTAATTTTAAACTTATGAACCACGTTCACGTTTACCTTTACGTTCACGTTCACGTTTACATTCTCTTTTACGTTCACGTTAACGTTCACGTTCACGTTTACGTTCACGTTTACGTTCACGTTTACGTTCACGTTTACGTTCACGTTTACGTTCACGTTTACGTTCACGTTCACGTTTACGTTCACGTTTACGTTCACGTTCACGTTTACATCAATTTTATGTAGCAATCAATTTTGTGCAAGCATGCTTTGCTATAAATACGGGCGGTCGATGCGTTCCGTGCCATTCTCGCTCGAGACGTCGGACCGTTCGGACCTCTTAATTATGTTCGCAATAAAAGTGTAATCCCGCAAGTTGTGGTTTTGATTACTATGAGCGAGAGTAACCAAAATCGTGACGTCAGCAACGCTGTGACGTCAGCGTTACTTAAAACAACTCTGACGGCCTCAATTCGACATGTACAATAAAATTATTTTAAACTGACCGCTAACGTTCATGTTTGTTTTTGTGGGTATAATAATATAGAGGTGCATTTTCGATATCAGTCCTGTTCAGATTCAGACAGCCCGAAGCTATTGACTACGACAGGTACTTCAATTTGTTATGTCACACCAAGCGCATGCCTATCCTATAAGTATAATATAAATAAAAAAAAGTTAGAATATCTGAAATTACGTTTTTGCCAAAATCAATTTAAGTAATCAATGCTGTCAAAAATCAAAAATAGCTTTATTCACACAAACCTATTACAGGCATTTATGAATCGTTCGTTTCATTATTTCTATTCGTGAACTGATTGTGATAACTACACTCGACAATATAAAACTAAAGCTAAGATGGTTCAAATCGCCCCCAGGTCTGAGAAGAAACCCACAAAAAACTTAGTTAGGTTTTATTGTTATCACCATCTCACATAGTCAATAATAAATTATAGTATCTACCTATGAAGATAGACCGATTCACACCGAAGCTTTTTTATCGTTTATTTAATCCTTAACATCGTAATATGATTTTTCTATAAGCTTTCGTTTTATAAAAACTTTGAACTTATTGATAGACGTCTCCAATGTTTGTTACCTACTTCTTATTGATTTAGTAACACCAATCATACTTGTCTAAAAACTAGCCACTAAAATGCCGGAATAAAGATCATGTGGGTAACATTTTTTCCGGAAACTAATCCATCATGAGTGATTCCGGAACCACATAGTGTATGTGTAGTGAGAACATAATAAATAGGTACTAGCATTTCAAGTTCAGCTTTGTAATGAAATAGGAAGTGTGGGTAACGACTGGACAGTTGCCAGATAAACTTTTAAAAGGTACACTTGAGTTATACTTGATTTATTTATACTTCGAAGTAAGTAACATGAAACAAAGAATTATTTTGATCGGATCTTTTCCATTTGGATAACTATTGGAAAAGGCAAGCGTGGGTCGTCAGTGAAGTAGATATGTTCGCGTTTGCCAAGTTAAAAGAAACAGACAGCAAAGTTAACCCTCTTGGTTAGTAACATAGTTTTAGGAAATGTAGGTGGTACAAAGTAACTTTGTAAAACTATAACATCCATGTAAAAATATCTGTATGCAAAAGTGTGTTTAATAGACCTATATGAATAGAAAAACTTGTCTACCATTTTTTTTCTTGTGGGTAAATCTTCATGGATACATCTGCGCCACCGAGGCACATTTGAACTCAAATCTTGTTTACCATTGTGTTGAACAACTTTAGACTTTGTAGACAACCTTTTTTTACATCATCATCATCATCATAATGATCAACCGCTGTGATGGCCTGGTTAGAGCGTTCGCCTTTTAATCAGAGGTCGGGGGTTTGAATCCGGGCACGCACCTCTAACTTTTCCAAGTTATGTGCCTTTTTAAGCAATTAAAATATCGTGAGGAAACCTGCAAGCCTGAGAGTACTCCATAATGTTCTCAAAAGCCTGTGAAGTCTGCCGATCCGCACATGGCCAGCGTGGTGGACTATGGCCAAACCCTTCTCATACTGAAAGGAAACCCGTTCTCTGTTATTAGGAGGCAATGGGTTGATGATTATCAACCCAGTGCCGGCTATGACTAAGTCATCATGATCAACCTAGTGAAGTTATAAAAGTTTACTGATTGCTTTGCAACCAAAGCAGGGGTAACTAGATTCCAAGGTAACTAGAGACAACTGGGGGGGGGGGAAATGAACTAAAATCTAATACAAAAATAGTTAGTACAGAATTACGCTTTAACCTCAATGAGTTAAAGAGGACTTTGTTATTAACCTGTGCGTCGTAGTGAAACAACAGAGTTTCTACATTAAAACTACGTAATGCTAACTTACTCTCCACAGAATACTGTCTCAATTAACATCTGATGCATACTTTATATATGTTGTTAAACTCTTTGTTACGTCATAAAGCTATGCGCTCCGACGTTAAAGAACCGTGCAAAGTTGGCTAAACCAGTACGAGTATATACTTGAGTGTAGTATTTACATTTATCTCACTTAGCGACGCGCGCTTTACTTGTAGTACAAAGTGTATAAACGCCCAACATATAGATGCCAAGTTGTAAGCGGCGACGCTGCCAGTGTATCTAACGGTCCCGATCACACCCGCGTTTACAACTTTACACACACATTTACAGCGTTTCACACAAGTAAAGCGTGCGTCGCTTGGTGATATACAAGTACCGTAGTATTAGAGAAGGTAGACTTGCAAAGAATATTGTGATTTCGGCAGAGTACAGTTCAGTTTTGCTGAAATATGAAATATGGAATAACAAAAATAATCACCACAGTCAATAAAAACAGTCGCTTTAGACTGATAAAAATGAAAAAACACCGTGGCTTAGTTGGCAAAGCACTCAGGCCGCGTTATAACCCATATAGATCAAATACCGCCGAATAATAATTTGGAGGAGATAGAGATTTTGCTGCGCGACCGAACTGAAAAAAATTTGATAGTAAAACCGTAAGAAAAAGTCCGTGGAATAAAACCGTTAAATGAGACGTGCGCAGGCGCTACAGTCGTATACACAAGCGAGTAGTGTATAATACCTTTCTCTTTCTCTCTCTTTAATTATTTATATTTCTATGTAATTTTATGTTGTCAAACAAAAATAAAGAGATATATTTTTATTTTATTTTACGTAATTTATTATTTCCTAAATACTTTCCTGTACTTAAATAAAAACTAACCAGCAAAATTTAGAAAACCTACATAAAATTGAGCACGAATTTTTTTTTGCAAATTGTGTCGATTCTACATTAGCCGAAGGAACTTCGTTCCTACCTGGTGTCCCACGACACCACATCTTTTTATTTGTATTTTAAAACTAAGTATACTGGATCGCTTTTCGTGAACGGAAATACCTAAATATTATTAAGGCCGTATCCGGACCTGCGTAGCAATGCCCCGTTGTGTATATATACACACAGTATATAGATTTTGTCGACTGAAACCCTTGCGGGCGTACTCAGAACATACACCAAAGTTTTATTACATTCTGCAATGTAAATACTAGTTCTAACCAGCGATCCAAACGAGATGTAGTGACAAAATTCAAAAAGTGCCCGTGGGAAATAAGAAGTCGCTCACGAATGAATAGCTATTCATTGGGGAAAATCGAAGAATCAATAAAAGTGATGGAATATCTTATTTTAAGTAAAAACTCAACAAGTAACCAGCAGGAGAAACCTGGATAGTTGTTGAGCTAGATTTTGTATAGGTCAAAAGTTTATCATCATCATCATCATTATCAACCGATTGACGTCCACTGCTGGACATAGGTCTTTTGTAGGGAGTTCCAATGTTCACGGTCTTGGGCCGCTTGCTTCCAGCGGCTCCCTGCGACTCGTCTGATGTCGTCTGTCCACCTAGTTAAAAAGTTTATAAAAGTTTATACGATCATCAATTTCCACATAAATAAAACAATAAAATATACTCCTATTTTCACCAGTCATGCTCATTACTGCTCCAGATTTGACAAGCGGAACATCAGAACTGAACGTGACACGATACTAAACAATGAAACACTCTTAATTCCCACACTCGTGCCCTAGCTGAATGTCCATTTAATTAATACCATCAATCACCACTGTCATCGCTGGAGCACCATTCATGTGTGATAAATTACGCTGAAATCGCAAGCAAATTTCAGGCATTTGAATGTCCGATTGTAGTTTCAGTTGGAATGATTTATTTTTGTCGTCGAATTTTTTAATTTATGACCAACTATTCACATCCTTAAATTCAAATTCAAATAATCTTTATTCAAATAGTCCTTTAAAAGGCACTTTTGACGCGTCAATAATTGGATAACTACATTCTTAAACTTAAAACTAAAACTATGAGGGTTCCAAACGCGCCCTGGTTCTTAGGAAGAACTTGGTTCTTAGTTGTGGCTTTTTAGGAAGAAGCCCACAACAAACTTAGCCGAGTTTGTTGTGTGTTTTTGTTATCACCATCTCACATAGCAAATAATAAATTATAGTACCTATGGAGATAGAGCAATTCGCACCCAACCTTTTTTATCGTTTATATAATCCTTAATATTGTAATATGATTTTTCTATAAGCTTAAATTATACATACAAAGGTTATTAAATATGCGCTTCTGATACTTGAAAATTAAACAGTTATCATAACTTCAAGTTAATCGATTGCCACATTTTTTTAAAGGATTTCTACGCATCCTGATTATTTGCGTTTTCAAGTTCAGGGTCGCCCTTATTGCTCCTTAGGATCACAAAGTCCAACGTGCTCTACTCGCTGACTGCCTCTTTAGCTTGTACATCTGTTTTGCTGTATGGATTTATATAAAATAAATATTAACGGTGTTCTGTAGCTCTCATTTTACGTGACGCCAACAATACTGTCGTTTCATTTCGTGGTACGAAAAGGCATTACTGTACATATTTCATCTCGATTGTCATGACGATCTAGTTAGTTTGCAGACTACGCTACGGTGCAATCCCAAAGCAAAATGATTTATCTATATGTTTCAGAATCTGTAGTAGTTACACCACTGGTTTATTTTTATTTATAGTCGGTAGCGAAAGAATTCCATAATTGCACCCAATTTGGAACTTTAAACTTGACTTGTCTGCTCCTAAAGCAGACAATTTAACCCATTTTCTTCTGATTATCTGTTGAAGTTTCGTATACCTGTATTAAATTACTATGATAAAACAATAGCTACAATCATGATTTGACAAAATTAAGTTCTTACGACTTACGTGAACATATTAAGCTAGAAGCTGTGATGTCGTCGGTTCGAATCCGGGCACCTCTAACTTTTCGGAGTTATGTGCGTTTTTAAATAATTAAAATATCACTTGCTTCAACGGTGAAGGAAAACATCGAGAGGAAACCTGCACGCCTGAGAGTTCTCCATAATGTTCTCAAAGGCGTGTGAAGTCTGCCAATCCGCACATGGCCAGCGTCGTGGACTATGGCCAAAGCCCTTCTCATATTGGGAGGAGACCCGTGCTCTGTAGTGAGCCAGTAATGGATTGATTATGATGATGATTAAGCATGTTAATGTTTCACTTTTTTTTTTCTTTTTTTTTTTTATCCACTACAAGTTAGCCCTTGACGGCAATCTCACCTGATGGTAAGTGATGATGCAGTCTAAGATGGTAGCGGGCTAACCTGTTAGAGGTATGGTAAAGCCATACTCCTAATTGGTTTCTACACGACATCGTGCCGGAACGCTAAATCGCTTGGCGACACGTTTTTGTCGGTAGGGTGGTAACTAGCCACGGCCGCAGCCTCCCACCAGACCAGACTCGAGCCGGGAATCGAACCCAGGACCTCCAACTTTATAATGCAACAGCGCGCGCTGCGCCACGGAGGTCGTCAAACTGTTGGCCATATGCCTCTCCACTCATATAAATAGAAATAATGATCTTATTCGCTTCAAACTCTGCTTTAGGAGGCTTACCTAGCAAAATTTGAGTCATATTTTTATGTAGGATTGCTAAATCAATACCTCGTAAGTCGGTCACCAATGCATTTACGGTCTTTGGTCAACGGTTATTAGTTAACCAGCGCAAAGATTTATTTGCTCTGTCGCTATGTAGCGACAATGTAACCTACCAGCCAAATTAAATATAACTTCTAGGAAACGTGTGACTTATAAAAAGAAAACTAAAAAGTACTTAAACGTTTAAACTTTAAAATATTCATCTTCATCATCATCATCATAATCATCATCAGCCAACATTAATCCACTGCTGGACATAGGCCTCTTTGAAGTTGCGCCAACTCATCCTGCCACTTTTCGGAGGTCATCACTCCACCTGGCACACACCGTTAACCGAGACGTGGTCTCCACTCGAGGACCTTCCGACTCCAACCTTATTCCTTCCCTAAAATTTTCAGATTCCTTAAAATATTGTGTTGCGAAAATTACTCTTGAATACGTATCAAATTTTAATAAAATATTGGCAGAGTAAGTTAATATGTACGTAACCTATTAAAGAAGTTTTTTAATAACAAAAACATTTTCATATACATATTTAGTTATTATGATATCTTCCGATTATAACACTTAAATGTGAAGGTACTTTATAAAGGTTGTGATAGTTTGACTCATCTAAACCACACATATTTTCCACCCACACATTTTACAGAGTAAAGCTTGAACATTAATTGTTATTTATTGCTAACTGAATATACAAAGCGATTAAATCAACGCCTTCAAAAACATGTAGCCACTACCATCGATTTAGACTCACAGGAACGCTTTCCAATTTAATGTTTGGGAGATATTTGGAATGCTATCGAAGTAAGCTCTTTGGTGCTATATATTTTAATAAAGAGCACGTTATGCAAATTTTACAGTCTTTATTGACCCTGGCGTTTTAGTAGGTGAACGGTAAAAGAACGGTTCCGGACAATTATTGGAAATTTTGCTGCATTAACTTGATGGGCAGTGGCATTAACCTTTCAGCATTACTGCATTAATGATATGATGATATCATATCATTAATGTTTCAATGCAGGGCATATGCCTCCAATCTCATCCAAGTGGAAATTTAGATAAGAATTCGATCACCTGCTCAATATAAATAATACTCTTGTCAAAAAAAATCATATAGGCGCTGGCGTGCTGAGCTTCACACCCAGTATAACAACGAAGGCAAATCTGACAATACCATTTATCAAAATCTAGGCCATGCCTTAGGTGTCGTGGATTGGGTTAGCTATTAATTATTATTATCCGCCTTAATAATTTATGAATTCATTAATTGTCTCACGAAACCTCTGCACAAGTGGCGAGTATTTAAATGCCGGAGAGTAACTATAAATAATAGCACAGCAATAATAATTCATTGAACAAGAAAATAGTGTTTATTGCATAATACAATACAAGCAATTCATTTACGAAAAATTTAAGGGAAATGAAAAATATTTTCCAGAAACTAGCTACAAAAAACTTTGAGGCCGGCATTTTCTTATTCTTATAAAGGCAGTACATAAAAAAGGATAGATTAGAAAATACATAATTAATACTTATCATACCTTAGAGTCCTTTTATTTCAAATTACAATACCAGCAAATCCAAAAGCGTTATTTTTTTTTCTAATTTTGATTTTAGATTATAAATTTTAGATTGTTCATTATCATCATCATATTAGTAGAGACCTTCTTCTGTGACCAAGAAGAAATGCCGCATATAAGTCAGCCACAACGATTTTATTTAATCGGCTTTGATACTGCGAATTATAAGAATAAAAACTTTACTATTATAAGAATAAGTGAAACTTTATTAAGGTAATGAAAACATCAGCAAAAAAATGTAATTGCCTTAGTATTTAAATAGGAAATATTATTATAAGAGAGGTGAAATTAAACTTCCTCTTAATAAAGTCAAAGTCTATGGGGTGGATGTTATAATTTCCGGAGAGCAACCAAAGTTTGAAAATCCATTTCCTCTCAAGATAACACATTTATGTTTTGGTACGGAACATCGGATTAGTAACGAATGTAACATTTTGTCAAGACAAAGAAACTTTAGTAGAAATATATGTATCTACTTAGCAAGTACTTATTATCTGGATTTTGTTATGAAACGGTCGTTAATTTTTGTTTACGATAAGCAAGCGGGGGTCTCTTTCAGTTTCCACTCGAAATTGTTTTTGTAATCCTCCGCTATAAACAGATCCTCTTGCCAAAACAATATCAATCACTGTTTGTTTAATTTAAAACTTAAAGGAACATAGCTATCTATATACCTTATGGATAATTTCCTATGGACCGATGTGTGGCTTTTAACGACATCTTGCTGCGTGGATCTTTTCAGTGTCGTGTTTGGAAGGTGATCATGTTTACAATGTATAGTAATCATGATCAACCCATTGCCGGCTCACTACAGAGCACGGGTCTCCTCTCAATATCAGAAGGGTTTGGCCATAGTTCACCACGCTGGCCATGTGCGGATTGGCAGACTTCACACGCCTTTTAGAACATTATGGAGAACTTTCAGGCAGGCAGGCAAGCAAGTGATATTTTAATTGCTTAAAAACGCACATAACTCCGAAAAGTTAGAGGTGTGTGCTCCGAAAAGTTAGGGGTTCGAACCTCCGACCTCTGATTAGGAGGCGAACGGCCTAACCACTAGGCTATGACAGCTTTCAATGTACAGTATGTAGTAGTATGGATTGAACTTATTGCGTACATTCCCATTCGTGATTGCATTAATTGATGCGCATGTACCTTTTGATTAGTTATTAGATATTGCTATATTGGATGGGATTGGGGTGACTTGTGAATTGGATAAAGTTTGTAAGGACTTACTCGTATGTTGCGAGGTGCGAAGTGTTTATAGCTAGGCTATAGAAAAGGCAAATTCAAATAATCCTTATTCAAATAGTCCTTTAAAAGGAAAGTTGACGCTTCAATAATATACATAGTGGTGATTTGATGGTGAAAACTACATTCGTAACCTTAAAACAAAACCTACGGTAGGTTCCAAACGGGCCCCGGTCAAAGAAGAAGCCCACAAAAAACTTAGCCAGGTAAATTTTCTTTTTGTTATCACCATCTCGCATGCAACTTAAAATTATATTAAGAACTATCTTATTAGAGCAATGTCTCATAGCCATGCTTGTTTATCATTTACATAATCCTTTGCACTATAGTAGACTTTTCTACAAGCTTACGCATCGTATCCTTATATCGCATTTTTTATTGAAATTTATTATATTCCTATGGACATACATTAAATTTTCAAATATTATGTATTAGCTGGTTAGTAACTCTTGAATTAACCTTTGTTGTAATTGGTTACATGTGGCTTGCATTTCGGGAACTGAGCTGAAGAAATATTGCGCTTTTATGATAATTTAGAGCGAACAATGTTTTGTTGTTAACTCGTTACTGATAGCTTTATTAGTATATTTTGTGAAACCTTAACCCTTTATCGGCCTTCAAAAATATATGTAATACGATAAACTATACAGATATAGATAAACTTTACCAAAACTATTTTAGCACAAATATCTATAATCGAGACATTTCCTCGGAAAGCCTTTTAATAAGAAATGTGTTTATTTATATGGAATAGAACAGATCCTACCTAATTTCAGTACGGATCTGTGGAAGCATCATAAATAGTTTTTTTTTTTACCAATGTGTCCAAAAATAATTATTGAGTGCCCAATCTTAGTATAGAGGAATATACTGTACCAGACGACATTACGTCACTGTTTACGCACAAAAATATCAATAAATATGTACTATTCAAACAAAAAAGCCTTCAAAAACATCTCATCTCACGACCCATGCTTTTAGGTACTGAAGTTTTTTGGAACGCTCACTTTGCATAAACTGCATCCGCTTAGCATTGTTTTAACACAATTTCCTTCGTTGATTAATGCTCCGAATCGCACAGAGCAATAGAACTTTGGAAATGGTTTGTATAGTGTGCAGTGAACCTGAAATTTTCTCTCATAGCAAAAAGCATTTATCTACAGTTTGGCATTTACAAATGAAATATTCTATGAATGAAAAACTTATGATTACCTATAAAATCCCTCCTTATATTGAGAGGAGACCCGTGCTCTGTAGTGAGCCGGTAATGGGTTGATCATGATGATGATGACCTATAAAGTATCATTTTATGTTAAGTCAAGGATTCAATGCTGTCCTCTAACACACTTCGGTCCTATATCTCCAATAATATTCAGCAAATAACCAAATTTAGGCATATGAAACTGATAAAACCACCTTTTTAATAAAATTGGTATTGATTAATAAATAAATATATAGATTGTACACTACAACCGTGTACAGATGTATATATTGGTGGAAGCTGAAGGTGCTTGTGCCTATTATCTGACAGGTCAATTAATTATCATTATCTATAGGCAATTATTGAAGCAGAAAGCATGAGAAACGCCTATTGTTTCTTTGTTTGCGACCACAGCAGCGATCGTAAGCAAATTAGCTCTGAAATAGCTTACAGCCTAGAGGCACAAAACGATATATACTGGCTGAAAGCTAAAAGTTTGCGGAATAAAGGAGCATTAAAGGAAAACATTTACACAGACAAGAAACAAACAGAAGTAGACAAATATAAAATTCTATAATTTTATATTTGTCTACTATAATAGCAGGAATTATAAAAACAATGCCATAAATTAACATTTTAAAAACCCTTATTCCATTGTGTTTAGGTACTGTTATTAGGTACTTAGTTTGTGCGCGGTTTTAGTGCTTTGTTGTGTTGTTAATTAATATAGGTAATCCTTTTATTTAACGGCAGCTGTCCTTTGTAATAGCAGTCTGGGAGAGAAAGCAGTGAACTACTTAACCCGACGACGAGATCGGCTGGCCGAAAATATTAGCTGTGAGAGCAGTAATAACGGCTTGGAGTGTAAGTCTTCAATCCTTTGACTGCGACCCATTTTATTAAAAGTACATTACAGTGGTCGTACGGAACGAAAAATTAAAAGAGAACATTGGTTAATAATATGGTAAAAGTCTTTATCATTTTCTCCGTATACATAGGTACATTGTAACAAAGGGAAATTCTCTATTTTGCCAGCTGCTAAATGCTTAACATTGCATAGCCTGCGGTATTTTCATTTCGGAAATTGTTACAAAATATGTTTTCGGCATGGCTTAGCTAATATTTTATTTATTTTAACACAACAACAGTGTACGAACAAATAATTACAAGAAAAATAGAACACTGACTTTAGCAAGCTAATGGTTTATTAGATATGTTACCCGTTGAGCACCGGCACTCGTGGCCACAATGGTCACAGCATTGGTCACAGCAGTGAGGACAATCCATACGTAGTTGGTAACTCTCCTGGTAGATGACGCTCCTTGGACTCTGCAAGCTGAGATGATGATCCAGGTGTACCGATACCGGGCACGACATCCTATATAATATTATAAAATTTAAGAGTTTGGTGTGTCTGTCTAAATGTTGCAAAAACGAAAAACAACCTTTTTGAAATCTTCCTTTGCGTGCGATACGCAAACTGTTAAAGTTACGCAGAAATCATGTAGGATAGAATTGTTCCTCTTAAAAACATCAAAAAAACAGCATGTCTATATTCTAAGGTTGAGTATATTGGGTATGACTATATTGGGTATTGGCTCTAATAACATAGATTGTGATGACAAAAAGAAAATTGACCTGGCTAAGTATGTTGTGGGCTTGTTTTCAGATCAGGGCGCGTTTGGAACCGACATAGCTTTAAGTTAGCAAATTTAGTTATCACCATCAACTCACTACTATAATATAAATTATTGAAACGTCAAGTGTCTTCATCATGATCAACCCATTCTCGGCTGACTACAGAGCACCGGTCTCCTCTCTCAACATGAGAAGGGATTGGCCATAGTCCACCACGCTGTCCATGAGCGGATTGGCAGACTTCACACGCCTTTAAGAGCATTAGAGAGAACTCTCAGGCGTGCGATGTTTCCCTTCACCGTTGAAGAAAGTGATATTTTAATTGCTTAAAAACGCACATAACTTCGAAAAGTTGCAAAAAGTGTCTTACAAAGGATTATTTGGATAAAGATTATGATATGGTGGATTTCTCGATTCTTTAGAGAGGACGTGAATAAATTATATAAGTATATATCTCATCAGTAAATTATATTTATATCATTTAATAGCTACAGACAGACATAAAATTTCTCATTAGAATAACCTACTGTGTGTAACACCATACGAGAATAAATAAATTTTCTTTCTTTTATTCAGTTTTTACTAATGCAGTTAAAAAGGTTTTTTTATATACTGTATTTTTATGTATTTTGTTCCCAATAAATAAATAAATAAAAACATGACAACGTTTGCAGTGTTTAATTTTATGAAAGTAATTTTACTACTAAATTGAGCATGGTATTCGAATTCACATAGTAATTTTAAACGCGATTGTGAGTTACATAAATGTTTTTTTATTTGTTTGTGACGCTTTCACGCCTGAACATCTAAACTCAATTAAAAAATGCTTTCAACAATGGAAGGCTGCGTAGTCGGCGAGTGACATGAGTTCTATTTTATACCCTTACTACCACAGGCACGTTTAAACAATTAAAATATCACTTGCTTCAACGGTGAAGGAAAACATCGTGAGGAAACCTGCACGCCTGAGAATTCTCCATAATGTTCTCAAAGGCGTGTTAAGTCTGCCAATCCGCCACGACATGGCCAGCCTGGTGGACTATGGCCAAACCCTTCTCATATTGAGAGGAGACCCGTGCTCTGTGGAGGTGATCATGATTACTATACATTGTAAACATGAGCACCTTCCAAACAAGACGCTGAAAAAGATCGCAGACAAGATGTGGTTAAAAGCCACACATTGGTCCATCTAACTGACTCACTTCTCATATTGAGAGGAGACCTGTGCTCTGTAGTGAACCGGTAATGGCTTGATGCAATAGGTATCGAAATGGATGGCTAGCTAACCCCCCTAATAGAACTGATAGAAAATTTTATGTTTGATTTTACTTGAAATCACAAATCAAATGCCCCAAATAAATACATTAGATGGGATATACGAGCTTTGTAGATTACTGACCGCAAGTAATTAAGCTTTATGTAAACAGTGAAGGCGGAATTGGGTTCATAGGTAAAACACGATTAGGATATTTTTGAAATTACTCGTGATATTTATCATCTAAGCGACTAAATTTAGTTTGTATTTTTTGGTCTTTCGTTTATTTATGTTATATTTTTGAACCTTTGAGATGACATGCCAGGGAAATGGTAACTTGGTCTTTAAAAATTACAAATACTGTTTATAAAAACACATTTATTCAAAACGTCCTTTAAAAGGCGCTTTTGACGCGGCAAAAATTTACACAGTAGTGATTTGATGGTGATAACTACATTCGTAAACTTAAAACTAAAGCTATGAGGGTTCCAAACGCGCCCCGGTCTAAGAAGAAGCCCACAACAAACTTAGCCAGATAAGTTTTCTTTTTGTTATCACCATCTCACATGCCACTTAAAATTATATTAAGAGCTATCTTATTAGAGCAATATTTCACACCCATGCTTGTTTATCATTTACGTAATCCTTTACACTATAGTAGGACTTTTCTACAAGCTTACGTTTTATATAAACTTTAAATATTATATATTTATATCTAGTGAGTAGATGTTACGGTGTGCAGATACGAGTATATATTTTTCAATAATACAGCAATTTATTAGCTGATGGGAGTAAAGGTAAACCAGTTAGATCTTTGTAATTATTAGACATGTTCACTTTTTTAACGCCGCCGGAGGTAAGAGGTCTATGTCTCCAGGGGCATTTTCTTTGTACCCTACCGTAACAAACGCTTTGTTTTAAATTAAATTGTGGGACTGTTTATTTAGACGAACGTGTATTGGTTTACCGAAACCTTACCTCTGTTTTATTGATTGTGGCCGGATCCGGGTCGCTTCGGCATTTCAATCGAAACTGGGCTTTGAAAATAATGAATACCTTGGAGTTATTTTTGCTTGCCAATTTTATGTTAGGAATGGAGAATATTTTCCTCGACAAAGAAGAAGCATTTTGAAAAAGGCGTTAGGTACTTTTTAGTTATATTTAACAAGCAGTTAGCAACTTTTAAGTTTTTTGTGACAATTATTTGCAACAAAAATTGATGAGGACAACCTATTTTAGATTCGCAAATGCCGGGTTTTGTACGGATCTCCTAATATATGATATGATCATGTAGAAATACGCCGAGCATCTAGACTCATCCGTTGCCCTTAGCGGTTTTTGGAAAAACCATCAATCTATTTCGGTAAAGGTTAAGCAAGCACGGGCCCGTAGAAAATTCTTTCGGAGAACCATTAGTCTATAATGGGTTCTTAATATAAAGTATTAGGTATATAAAACAATATTCCATAGATAAGTACATTAATACGTTTATTTGCCATCAAAATGCTAAAATTTTGTGGATTAATTTAACAGTAGACTACTATAGGCATTGATTTACCACTAGCCGTAGATCGATCATTACCACTCAAAAAATGGGACGGAAAATAGTGCACAAATAGCGACGGGTGCGCTCCTTTCCCCCAGTGTGTGACAAGGCTAGACGAAAGTCACCGATTTTAACACTCGAGCCGCATAATCGGAATGAATTACAAAGCACTACGCGCCGCTATAGATAATATAACGGCTAGATGTCTAGTGTATTAGACGGGTTGTAATACATCGATATACCGATATGTAGGAATAGTTAGTTGGTGACAAATTCTCCCCTTGTAAGTATGACGCGCTCTATCTACGGCTAGTGGTAAATCAATGATTATAGGACCTGTTAGACACTGACAAGTATGAAAAGCCAGAGATAAGATTGCCTGGTAATTTAGAATTGATAAGAAAATTACAATAAGAATTGTGCATACCTAATTATTAAACTTAAAGCAAACAAAATTCTCTAGAAAGCATCTTCCTGAAAATTATTTATTTGAAAATATAATAATTTATAGTTAAACGAAAAATTGAAGAATTCATGTTGTATAGAAGTAGGTATCTTTATCGTTAGAAATGCGAATATTTTGCTTTTGACATCGCGTAAGGCGCACATTACACAAGGCTGGCTGGAATAGGGGTAGATTGATTACTGTGTGTTCTGTGATGATGCAAAACATTTATTTCACTTTTTCCTGAGACCAAAACAAGGATGGATGCTGAATACAGCTTGGTCATGGATAAGATAAGTACTATCACCATTATCAAACCATAATAGACTTACTACACTCTTTTAAGAAAATTAAAATAAGGCCGTAGTCCATTTATTATCTAAACCAAATAATAGTGATACTTGTCGTCAATGATATCCTGTAATATTATCTTCTGTCAAACTGACCTAGTTAAAAAGAGGCTAATACAATGTAGCGAAAGCAGAGATGTCACGCGCATATGTCTCTTCCATTGTTCAAGAATATATAACCTTCGTATAGCCTCTAACCATAAACATTAACATAAACATAATATAACCACAGTCAGCTGCTTTCATTACGACTATTTCATAGTAAATAGACATATAACTTTCAATTTGGTTGGTTTATCTCACGAGTGGAGTACGAGCTACCAACATAAGAAATATAATTGCATTCGCGGTAAGTAAGAGATTAAATGAAAAGTAAATTTCGATAGTAACTCACACAAGACAGTCCTTAATAAATTGTTACTATTGCACGCGACGGTGTGCATCATAGGCTTGATTCAACGTTGCTTATTTCCACAGTTTTTTCAAAACTAATCTACTCTAACGAAGACGCGGGAATTGTCTGTTGAGTTAATTTGAATTTTATTGTTTGCATGTTCTCTGTTGTCTATGTTATGTTCACTTGTTATAGATGTACATACAATGGAATGTGTATATAATTTGTATAATTGTGATATATGTATATTGTAAGTTTCCATAAATTAGCTATTATCAAATAACACGGTAGTTTATTTGGAAAGGGATGCACCAAGACAGTTATAGTTACAGTGAGTTTTCTTGCTTTCTTCGAATAAAGTAGATGAAGTAGATGACTAAGAATCAGTAAACAGTGGAATGTGGAAGTGAAAAGTGTCTTTGTTTGAATAACTTTAAAAGTTAACCAATCAAAGTACCGACACAGTTACGAAAACCTAGATTTCTATAAGTTTTTCTGTATTTTAATGTTTTTCATATTTGATGAGAAAATTCTAGTTATATTTTGTATAACATCGAAAATGAAGTTTTAGTTGCTATCGTATTTGTATTTAATCTGAGTAGTATGCAGTTGACAGGACAAAATTACATTATTTGTCAATGTCTCATTTTTCAACTGTCATTTGTCATAATCAATTGTCAAAAGTACATTGGTAATCTTTACATGCGTAAACTTCGGTAATCGTACCAAAACATTTGGTACCTACCTTTGATTATAATTATTGTTTTGTTCTTGCCGTTTCGTATTAATAATTGACTTAATTGTTTACGGTGTTTTGTGACTTAACCGATGGTGTGTGTAGCAAGATGAGCTGCTTAACTTGCATTCGAGGTAGGACAATCTTCTAAGCCGTGGCGTATGTTTTTAATTTGCTTATCAAAAATAGAAACCTTTTAATTGAAATTTACACATAAGGAAAATACCGGGCATTTTAATGCAGGAAACCAAGTTTCTAATAATACACCTATTAGCAAAATCTGAACTATCCTAGCAAGCAAGTCATCGTAAATTTTTATAATTCTTGTAAACCTTCAAAGTGACAAGATAGTCATGGCAACCTAAGCTTCTTTTTTAAGATTCACAAGAAATATGACGAATTATAAACGCTAATTGGACCCCCCTTGGAGGTGCCTCCTCAAAGTCAATTTGCTATAAATAGCTTGCATCATCCACTAAGTTCTTTTACTATTTACTAATTAGCATTAATCTGGTAATTAACTAGGCTCAACAGACTAGTCTGCATATCTCTAGGCACATATTTCAAACTGTAAACCTAAATAAATGCCAACTTATACATGGTTTGTACTGTATTAATTTGTTTTCTTTTTATTCAATGTAAATTATGCAAAAAATACCCTGTTTTATAAAGTGGGTGCACATGAAAATCATATTACTCAACATATCAATGAAATCCCAATTTAATATCAGTTTAAATTATATGCTTATTATTACAAAAAAAATAACTTAGACATGATTTTATACAACTTGTAAAGTGTATTGCTATTGAAAGCCTTGCCACCCAATAATATGTATCAATAAAAAAAAAAATTTGCTTATTTTAACTCAAAGAAATGATTTTCATTACAATATCTCAATGCCTTTTTTTGGCATCCCAAGTTGTTCACTTTGCAACATAAAATTGCTTAGTCCTTTTTAACCATAAAAGATGTATAGGCTAGGCAGTAATGCAATATTCAAGATGCTGCAGATGTTAATTGATATTTATAAGTAGTAAGCACATAATATCTGGTGAACCATATGCTTGTTTGCTTCCAATCTGTATTCATAAAACAAGTTTAAACACTAACCAACTTCTAATGATATATAACATATTATGAAAAAAAATTAAAAAAATTGAAGTGGTGATAGCCTAGTGGTTTGGGCATCTGCCTCCTAATCAGAGGTTGGCGGTTCGAATCCAGGCACGCACCTCAAACGTTACGGAGTTATGTGCGTTTAAAAAAAATTTAAATATCACTGGCTTCAACGGTGAAGGAAAACATCGTGAGGAAACCTGCACGCTTGAGAGTTCTCCATAATGTTCTCAAAGGCGTGTGAAGTCTGCCAATCTGCATATGGCCAGCGTGGTGGACTATGGCCAAACCCTTCTCATATTGAGAGGAGACCCGTGCTCTGTAGTGGGCCGGTAATGGGTTGATCATGATGATGATGAAGAACAAAATTTCAATTTAATATATAAAATATTTTGTAAATAGAATAAACTGTAATTTAATTTTCTTTTTCAGGTCTCAAGATAACATTGCCATTTAAAGACAAGGAGCTTAATAAAATAGCAGCATTTTTTAATATTTTGACTTTCCTATTGACTTGTGCAGCCTTAGTACAGCCAAGTTGGTTTAGAATTAAAGGCCTTCATTGCACTCAGAGTTTATCATTAACACAATTCTTTACTTTTGATGAAGATGATGATGATGATGAGGACCAAATAATGATACACCAAAATGAATATGATCCTATTAATAGATCAGATTTTAACGGTATGTAACAGTAGCTTTTATTGGACGATAGCTTTTCTTTGTGCATATTGTTAATGCTCTAACTAGATAGTTGGTTGCCTTGACTTCAAACTGCACAAAGTGATAAGTCAAATACAAACTAGAACAAATAATATTTTATTTGTTAAAACCATTGAAGGAAGAAACTAAACTGATAACTGGTAACTGAATACAGCAAATAGGCATGAAGACCACCAAATTATATATGTTAAGTTATATATATAATTTAAACACTTTTGTGTTGCATTCATTTATTCATCCAAACGCTCAAGACGCAAAGAGCAAAATTACACTGAAGACTGCAAGCCTGGTTTTCTAACTACCCCTTCTCCTGTAGTTCCTTGTTTCATGGTATATTATCTTTTTATTTGTGTACACTTATACAACTTTTTTTCTATTTATGCCTAATTGCTGCCTGGAAGAAATCACTATTATGTTAATTTAGAAGTTTCTATATATGTAGTATTTTTTCTTACCTAATTTATTTTATAATGTTACAGGTCTGCCACCATGTACAACCCCAGAGATTATAACTCTTATGAGAGTACTTATATTGCTATGCTTCATGGTGCTACTATGCTCCTGCATAGGAGTACTGATTAACATCACCAGTTTGAACAGCAAAGCTATCAGAATGCTAAGAAGAAATGCTGTGCCCAGTATAATGTGCGTTTTCTGGGTAATTGCTATTGTGGGTGTGTGCTATTACACAACAGTTGTGTTAGGCGATGCAAACAATAGCGACCCTAATACCATACAAGTTGATTATGAATATGGATTTTATACAATAACTGGAGCAGGTTAGTGCAGTTTCCACTAGTTAGTATCTTATTTAAGGTGGTCTAATATAAGAGTATAAAAAAGTATCTTAAGTCTTAAAACAATGTAAAATATTACATAGGGTAAGGTTATTTATTACTTCCACCATGTCAATTATTGTCACCTCAATAGTTTATCCATTAAATTACCTTGTTACCTATTTTATTCCTTATTTATTAATAGGGTAGATCATTTGTAGTTGAAGAATAACAAATTTAGGTACATTATAAGGCTTTTTTTAAAGTCACATTTAACTATAATACATTTGTCCCTGTCTTATAACATTAACTATCTTTTCAATATTTTCAGTGTTAAATCTTCTGAAAAAGGAAATGTATGAAAATAAAAATAAGATTATTATTATTTTGATACACTTTATAGATTTTGTTTATGCCAATAAAAATAAGAAAACTGTAACTGCCACACCTAACAGGCTAGCTCACTAACATCTTAAACTGCATCATCACTTACCACCAGGTGTTGAAGTCAATGATTGACTTGTAGTGGAATATTGATCTTATATAATACTGTGTCTTGATGCTATTAATAAATATAGTTTTTATGTGAGAGTGCAAATGTTAGCCCAGATATGCAAACTCCTTTTAATTAACAAAACAAAATTACAGGTGCCTTGGCTTTACTAGCATCTGCTGCCAATTTGTGGGGTGCACCATTATCTAACGATGAAGATTTGCAACGACGCAACCTTATGGAGGACTGGGATGGATATGAAGCCCACAGCGTTGGTCCCACACCAGCAGTGCCTGCTCTCCCACCATACTCGCCAAGTCCTAACTTTATTCCATCAGCACACCCCACATTCGCCCCACCTGTTCTAGGCACGCAACAATACTTTCCCTTTGACGACCTTTCCATTCTGCCACCTCCGCCTCCTTATACGCCGTAATTCTTTCCATATTACAGAGGAAACTGACTCAAAGTTACTTTCAGTTTATCCATATAAATTTATGTGCACCCTTCGTGCGAGCATGCAAGAAATCCTTTCCGTGCTTAGAACTTTGACAATTTTTGCATATTTTTGTAACGATATTTACGTGTATTTTGGGGTGTTAAACTTTCTTCATAAGATCGATGTTGTCGTCGCTCGACCTACGCAAAAAAGCATGGCCTCTTATAGGCATAGTAGACATGGCTAAATATATGCTTATCTATTCTTATTAGATTAGAAAGAGACAAAGATAGTAAAATATACCAAGTTATTTAAAATTCGTATGGAATTAATGCAAATCTTCTAAAAAAAAATATGTAAAAATGGTAGTTGATAGTATATTAGTCTGAAATGTTTGATAAGATTTAATTGAATCTCTACAAAATCATTATTAATTTTAATCTAGTAGGTATTTTAGTTTTTTTATATATAAAGGTAGGTAATAACGAAGAAATTCAGATAAAAACAAACTGTTAAATTTCTACTCTTCATCCCAGTCGGATTATGATATTCCATTAATTAAAAATAATATTATTTCGTCAACTTTTGGTGTATATAATTAATCAAGTCTATGTCAAATTATGTGTGTATCTTAAATTATTTCAAAGAAAAAATATATAGTGGCAAACTAACTCCATTTTCAACTTTTACCAAAAGTAGTATGGGCTTTAAAGTTATAAAGATTCTCTACAGCTTTAGTAACAATTTTTTTTTAATTATATTATAAGTATGTTTGATTTAAAGAGAAGAATATTGTATAGCAAAATATTGGCCAAATTATCATCTTGTTAGACATCAAACTAAATGTTCCATAACTTAGATCACCGCGATTTTGCCAAAATGGTTTTTGTAGCTGGCATTATCTGGCCGTAGGGCTTTAAATATGTATTTAAAATAAAAGTAGAGTATTCTATATAACTTTTGCTAAAATAAAAAATAAACAATGTACAATACAATTAATATGTAATAATACTAAAATGATACTTGTTTACAATACCTAGTTAATGTTAATTGTTTTGACCGCACGACAATAATTACAAATTTCTAAGTTGCTTTTTTGAAAAGTGTCATTTGCCATTCCGAAACAAAATGTTCTGCTGTAAATTCTAAAGGGCCGCCAACGCAGCGCTAAGTTTGTCGAAATTTTGACTTAAGACTCATAGTGGATTCTCATAAGGTTAAACCAATGAAATTTCGGCAGTTAATTAATGTTATAAAATTATGTAACCTGACTGGGGTTTTTCGTTTGGTGTATGTGGTTGTGAGTTATTTCATAAATGTTCGTGCAAACGATTGCCATTTAGTGCCTCCCTTTGTCGTATTCTCAAAGCGCTTTAATATGATGGAAAAATATGGAATAATCGACGTTGAATCGATGAATTAAAATAGTGTATGTATGTGTGCCTCTTTATACAACGTGCAAAATCATTTAAATGAATCTCTATAGGCAATATGAAGATACACAATAATTCCCTATAATTCATTAGGGGTAGCTATTAAAACCGAACCCATAACATTTTTCAACAACAAAAACAAGTCAGTTGGATAAAAATATGCTCATTACAAATAATGAATATTATAAAAACCGCAGATTTATTTCGGATTTCCTTGTCACGTTGTATAATGAGAACATGTTTTAACTTGTATATATATATAGACCTTTATTGAAAGGAAATTTGGGGGCAAATTCAAGCATGTCTGTCAAAGATTTGTTTCTTGCTTGTGACTAGGTTTAATCCAAACACATTATTATGTGATAGGCTTTTTAGATTTCTGAGCTGAAATGGTTGCTTGTTTAAAATAATAAATGTAATTGGCCTTACCTTGTTAGTTTACTAGAATGGTACTAGTTTGTGGAATTGATACTTTTTGTTCATTAGGTGCAAATTATAGGTATAAAATGTGAAGCAGTGGGATTAGATTCTTTTCCTAGTACCTAACTAAAATATCTAAAGTAGTTATCGCTTTAAACTCATTCGTTTCGGATATCGTCACTAAGTTTAGAAAACGCAAGTGACGTAGCGTAGATATCAGGAGACACAAAATACTCTCGTATTATTTTATAAACCTAGCAAGGATGGTGAATTAAAATTTATTACACTAAGGTGCTATTGATAGGTTTGGGCATTCGGTTTTGTATAAAAGTCTGGATTCATATTTTTCAACAAGCAATGTTTGTATTATTATAATATAGCGATTTGGATCATGTTTTGTAATAGGATATTAGATAGTTTGCCTACATACAATTTTCCTATGAGGTCTTTCCTTAGTATAGGTTTTCGTTTATTAGTCTAGATTTACCTTAAAAATTTACAAACCAAAACAAACCGACATCATATTGATTGACTGAATTGGATAAGAACTACAAGACAAATCTGTTGTTCATGTGTCTCCTGAAAAATACTGTACTTAGGGTTTTTCACACCAATTGAATAGTTTATCGATGCTTTTGTTCGTTGTCGATCAATCAAATGTTAGTTTGGACCAATTGGTAGGTACTGTTCAATAAGATTTGAATCTTCGGTCGATGATGGACATTATTATTTCTAGGGAAGCTAAGATAGGGGGATAGCGGAAAGTAATCTATTAAAAAGTATCCACAATGAGGTTAAAGCTAGTAGGCATTTTTTTTCCCAGATCCCGGAGCCTCCCACTATATTTCATGCTGATGGTGGCGACCGAGGGGTTTTAGTGGGTAAAAATCCCACATAACCGGAGCTATTTCCCAGCAATAATCGGTTATCTCAGTAGGAGATAGGAGAGAAGGTTAATCTGTTATGTTCCACTTTTCCATTCTTTCAGCAATCAATTGGTGTTGCAACACCCTAACACAGTATTAAAAAAAATGAAAAAATGTATTATACTTATATATGATTAACTGGTGTAGTATATTTAATGAATTTCTTAATCGTATTTGGTTGCTTTGAATATTGTTATTAAAAAATATACAAACCTCTGAGTAACTGGTGTATATTTCATGTTACCAAAAAACTATAATTGTTAATAGTGGTATTATTTGTTAAAGTATAAACTCATAGACATAAGAATAGTTATTCCCAGTATATCTACTGGGAAATTTATTTTTACATTTGAATAAAAACAAGAGTAACATTTTATTTTTGTGTAACACTAATATGCAATACATATCTATTAAATATATTTTAGCCTTTAATTTATTGCCCTGTATCCACAAACATTACTATAAAGTCTATGTGAATTGCACTTTGGATTTTCTACAGATCACACTTAATAGTAACCCTTATGAGAACTGTTTTAACATGCTGGCAGTCCCACATTAAAAGTTTTTAACACAATATAATTATTATTATAATACACCATATTAACGGAGGACATGTTAGGTACAGTTCTAGTTTCATCACTAACATGATAATAATTGTTACATATGATCCTAGCTTCAAAACCTCAACCTGCCGACTTGCAGGGTGGGCTTGAAACTATATATATATTTTCTATAGGTAGGGAGGCCTTTACCTAGCAAAGGAGAATTTTTAGTTTAAAGAAATTTATTCTCAATAAAACATACACCACATACTTTTAATAATTTTATTATTAAAAGCTGAATATTCATGGGGATGACAATAAATAATTGATTTTGTCTATATTGACTAGACTAAATGAATAGATAGGGTTAAATATTTAACATTATTTTGACCAACATATAAATAGATATAATAGCCATCTCTTAGTATACTTATTAACTGCTACAGGCCAGGGATGAACTATGTCATATAATTGTTATTATGTCTATAAAAATGCTGAGACATAGATTAAGGATTGTTTGTATTTATTGGGAAATAGTACTACTGAATCGCCAATACAATATAATGTTGTGCGCCTCAATATTTATAGCACAAAATAGTAATACATTGATGCCATATTACTTGTTCAATGAATCTGTATACAATAATATAATGATTTATAACTCAAGGTTTATCGATTTTTATTCAAACAGACGTTCCTTGTTCAAATTGTAAGCATTTCATATTATCTATTGCCTTTCTCATTCTCACATAGTGTTCTTTTTTATTTTTTATAAAGTCTTTTTGTTTAAGGTGATAGCTGTGTTGCATAGTTATCGATTCTAAAGCTACGGGCGAAGTCGTAGATTTCATGGCTTCTAGTAGTAATTCAGCTGCATTGTGGTGACACTGTATTGCTTCGTCATATCTGTTGCTTTTTAGATATGCATCGCCGCGTCTATGTTGCTGGTGCGCCTAATGAGTAAGTAAATAATACATCTTAGAAATAGCAATCAACAGACGGTATATAAAGAAAACATTCTGCCTGTTCTAATTCCTAGATTACAACTTACTAAATTCAGTGGAAAAGTCTCCATCACAGTTTAAAATACTTATAAGTTTTCATATAATATTAAAGTATAGTTTATGAGCACATAAATGGATATAATTAATAGTTATTTCTTCGTTTGTTACAATAACATAAACAAAGTGGCTGCTGCGTCTTTCTTCTACGCTCTTGTCTTTGTTATTATGTCAAATGTCAATGGACAATAGCAATCATTAATCAATTCGACATTCAACTTTACTGTTCCGAGTTCTAGCACTTTTGATTTTCAAGATGACCTCTACGAAGTCGAACGTATGTTTTTACCATCTTTGGTTATATAGTCAATAATATGTATTATAAATGTGAAATCGGTAATATTTTTGTTTGACACAATCGCTGCACCCATTTTGAGAAAATTTTACATATTTTGCTGATATACTGGACATAAATTTTTTAATAACCCGGGAAATGTCCCCGCCATATCACTCGAGATAGCCTTTGTTGCTTAATTATACCGAAAATGGCAAAATCAGATAGAAGGATTACTTGTATCCTAAATATATTGCTTAAACCATAGATTATTAATGTACCTGCCGAGATAATATTTTATTCCTTATTCTATTTTAGTCCCGGTACCTCATCATCTTTGTATCCTTTCATTAGTGCACGAATACCAAAGAGGATGTAAGCACTACGTGGTAAATACTATTATAGAAAGGCAAGTTCTTACCCTATCTATGCTTCTTGGTGAATACTATGTAGAAACACGTCATGACAAAAACCACGAGCAGGAAACATTTAAATCTGAATAAATATGTCACTGACAAATTTTTCTCAGCACTGGCGTAAACTTAGTAAAGAACTTTTAGAATCACCACGAAAGTCTGTGTCCAGTAAAATTCTCGCCTACAAGATATTTTTAAGGCCTTTGCTTATTTACAATTGGTTTGAAGGAAATGACAACCAATTAAAAGCCCTCGAAGTTCAAATCCTAAAACTAATATTTAAGGCGTCTGAAAAACGCCTTTATAAAATATTTACTGATGTTGACGTAACACGATACTTTATTATACAAAGAATAAGATGGGGACGAGCTACTGGATCGTATGCTACGGTAACAAAGAGAATGTTACATTCCTGTTCGAAAGACCCTTGTAATTCTGCTCCATATTTCACTACATCTGTCAAATTGAATCGCATACACCGCAGAGCTTTTCGAACTAAAACTGCGAATTATGAAGAGCCTGTGCCACGTAGAAGTCAACGTTTATTAATAAGAGACTAGTACTTGAATGCAACTTTGTCTGCTCTTATCTTTTACTAACAGAGTACTTTAAAAGTTTGGTATCCAAGTTGGCGGTGCCTGCTTACCTGCCTGAGAAAGTCATGTTTGCTTTTATATACATATATGTAATATAATTATTATTCGTTATGAGTTAAGAACAGGGAACGAAATTGGTTACGACGCGTTTTTTTTGATATCGTTAAAGTTAAATCAATTCTTGTAGCCGTACCTACTCTAAGAATACGAGGCAAAAGATTTTATACTTGTAATAGATAAACTAAGTCACTACTAAACCAAGTTTAATAAATGTTTTACCAAGTTTCATTTTGTCCAGGAGTATTAGTCTATATTATAATAAGATTTCAGCTCGAAAATATAATACAATTCGTGTACAAAATATTGGCGCTGATACAAATGTCTAAATTACACATCGAACATAATGCACTCAATTTTATTACAAAGGCAATTTATCCAGCACTTTTTCTAAAACAATGTGGCTTTTAGTGTAAAGAATACAGAGGCGTCTGTAATTTGAGCATTTTCTGGAGCAGTGTTAAGAGTATTTATTAGAAATAGGAGGGTGCAGCCTCAATCTCTAGCAGGCATGATGTCGGAAATTAGACTTTTTTTTGTATACACTACAAGTTAGCCCTTGACGGCAATCTTTCCTGGTGGTAAGTGATGATGCTGTCTAGGATGGTAGCGGGCTAATTTGTTAGGAGTGTGGTAAACCCACGCTCCTAATTGGTTTTTACACGACATCGTGCCGGAACGCTAAATCCTCCCACCAGACCAGATTCGAGCCGGGAATCGAACCCAGGACCTCCTACTATATAATGCGACAGCGCGCGCACTGCGCCACGAAGGTCGTCGAAACTGATCTAGCTGTTGATACTACTACCCTTCAAAAAAGGCAACGCGATTAAGTGTACAGGTACAATGTCGTGTACAAACCGAGAATGGATTAATATATAATTGACATCCACATAACATTTTTCTTAAATAATAATAACAGGTTAATTTCCATCACCATAAATGATGAGGAATTGCATCACCACCAGGTGAGATTTTATTCAAGGACTAGCTTCTAATGTCGCTTTAGTTTGAGGTCAGGCTTGGTGACCACCTTATCTTGCATCGTCTTCTCCGTCTTAATCCACATTCTTCCCCTTTTAATAAACATAGCCATGACAACCGCTCGTTATTTACGTGATCTATAATATTAATACCCCTATATCGATGGTAGACCTCATTCAAATTTACACGTAGCCTTTTAGGATGTCTCTTCGGATATTTGGATCTATAAATCTCCAAAAGGATGCTCCGTTCAAAACGCAAAAGCTTTCTAGCACAACGTTCATTCATTGTCCATAGTTCGCATCCATAAGTTAGTATGGGTAACACGAATAATTTGTAGAGTTGAAATTTCACTTTAGATTGTACATGGCTATCGCATAGCAGGGACCAATGCTTTTGACACCACAAACGTGCACATTTTATTCGTTCCGAGATTTCAATAATCATCTCCGCTCGGTTTAGTTGCGATATCCCAAAATTTTGCAAAAACATAACATCTTCACTTTGCATCGAAAATTTAAAGTTATTGTGTTGTGTTAATTATTTATATAAAAGTGTTTTATGTCACTTAAACTCCTGCATTGTTGTCATAATCATTGAGTTTAATCTTATTGCCATTGTAAAAATATGTTTATTAATGAGTAGGTCAATATCCAAGCACTATTATAGTACCTATTTGAACGATCACAAAATATATTTCAATATGATTATAATGCTATTTTCGACAGGCTACCTACCTAAAATGTAAATGTTGCTTTTATTTGACATTAAAATGACATCAAGCATAATAATATGACAGATCGATTCAAAGAGGCTACAAACACTACATTAAACTTAACAGTAGTTAATAAATGACGTCTACTAGGTAGTCGAAGAAATCGTATATTTTTCGCCTACCATTACTCACGGCAGGCGCAGTAATGTGATTTTAATAAGAAGGTCCTAAATCCTGTCGGCTGATCAGTTTTCATCAACAATTTTGTATTGGACTTTTCATGACACTTTGGGTGGCTAAAATTCATAAATCTTTGTAAAAATCATCATGGAAGAATATAGAGAGCGGAATATCGAAAATGAACTAGAGAAGGTACTCCTGTGGCTTTCGAAAAGATCGGAGAGTTATAGAATGCAAGATTGCCACCAAACAAATAAAAACTCATCCCCGTACACTTATGATTTAAATATGAGACTTAAAAAAGCGAGAATAGGCGAAGTTTTAGAACTAAAATGTCCACCATTTAAGGATGTAAGGTAAACAGGTATAAGTAAATTATGCTTAGCAACCAAAGAATAAAAAAATATATATTTACACAAAAATCAAGTTATTGAAGAGCTTTTGTAAAAGGTTCCTAAATATCAATTACAAAATTACATACATATGTTTGTGTCCTTTTTAGTTCTCCTTGGGGATAGAATTAAAAAAAACAACTAACCTAAGTAATTGCTTACGTTAAAAAAACTTTATTCTCCCTTGACACAAGACCGTGGACCGTAAAAGTCCTTTAAAAAGACCTTTTTTTTACACACTACTAGTTAGCCCTTGACGGCTATCTCACCTGGTGGTAAGTGATGATGCGTGAGTCTAGTATGGAAACGGGCTAACCTGTTAGGGGTATGGTAAACCCACACTCCTAATTGGTTTCTACGCGACATCGAGCCGGAACGCTAAATCGCTTGGCACACACACGACACATATTTGTCGGTAGGGTTGTAACTAGCCACGGTCGAAGCCTCCCACCAGACCAGACTCGAGCCGGGAATCGAACCCAGGACCTCCAACTTTATAATGCGCCAGCGCGCGTACTGCGCCACGGAGGTCGTCAAAAATCCTATTACGAGCAGCGGTATCGGTAAAATTTCTAGCGTGGTTTTATACATAAATACTTTTTATTTGTACGAGTTACGACCTATCTGTAGGCACCTGGAACCTATATACAGTGGACTCCCGGTAATCCGGCAAACATTATGCAGGGCAGTGTCGGACTATCGAATTTGTCGGATTATAGAGCACTGCCTAAGACCCCTATAGTCCGGATTTTTTTACGAAAGAGTACCTTGTAATCCGACAAATTACATATTATCTAATGACAAGAATCTATATATTATACGTACATATGTATGTACTTTGAAGTACAAATCACACTTAATTTATGTAAGTCGAATTTAGTAAATTAAATAACAATTGAGAGCTTACGTTTTATTATAAAATTAAGCATAAATGCACAAACATATCTACCAAAATAATCAAGAATTATTAATCAAAATCATGCAGTGAATACTATATCAAATTATGAAGCTTTGAAATATTCATCAATTTTTTTTAGTCGTGAAGTAGTAATTCTAAGCCATGTCGGATTACAGGGGGCGCCGGATTAGACAGGGCCGGATTATCGGGGGTCCACTGTATTTAAATTAAAATAAATCACCATCAGGTACTGTTATTGCTAGTATTTAGGTACCTACCTACATATGTTTCCAAACCAAAAGTTTACATAACTTTCATTCGCTGCTTTCATAACATGATTAGCAGCAGCTATGTTTACGAAATAACCTCGACATTTAACGCAGAATATTCACAGCTTCACTCACAGAACACTACAAAATCTCTGCCACTGCGTCAGGGAGTGATTTAATATCAGGCACAACAATGTATTTTATTGTATTAATATTGGAAATATTAAATATTGTGTATAGTGTAACACCACAATGTGCGACAGTTGACGTGAAAACATTAATGGAAGGTTGCGATCGCTTAATAGGATTGAATATAACAAGTATCGGAGGTACAATGGTAAACGATCACAACTGCGACGTATTATTGCCTAAGCAAGTATTTTTAGAAGAACCACTCTTTCAATACCCTCAGGCTGACTCGGTATGTTGATATTTAGGAGATCTCTATTAATAAGTACAAATTTTTTATAAAACGAAAGCTTACAGAAAAATCTTATTACGATATTAAGTATTATATAAACGATAAAAAAGCTTGGGTGTGAATTGCTCTATATCCATAGGTACTATAATTTATTATTGATTATGTGAGATGGTGATAACAAAAAAACCCCGGCTAAGTTTGTTGTAGGTTTCTTCTTAGACCTTGACGCACTCTTTTTGAAATTCGAACCCTCTTAGCTTTAGTTTTAAGTTGTCGATTGCACCATCACTTCACGAATAGAAATAATGAAATGAACGATTAAAATAATAGATGCCTGTAATATTGTATAAGCAAGTATTTTTATGATTTATGTGAAGCTATTTTGGATTGTGAATTTATTTTTCAATAGTGTAAATATTACACGTACATAAATATCAATTAACCGATAAAATAGCTTATCGTCTTTTAGACATGTATAAGTGAACATAAAAACAGTGAAAATTCAATGGTCTTTGTAATCCTAAGCTTGATTATGTAATTCAATGAATGACACAGATCTTCTCTCTCTTGGGGAAAAGCTAATCATTATCGATTATAGACATGTTAGAGATAACTAATATCGACAGTTTTATGCTTAAACGAGGGCGAGCCTTGCATCGTACGAGTGGCGGGCGGAGCGCGGACCCATTCGAAGATAAATCATCCTTTAATATGCTTTTCCAAGCGCAGGTTTTAATAACATATTATATTTCCTAGCCCCGTGTTAGTACTGTTACTGTAGCACAGGAATTTTTAATAGCGAATAAACATTTACCACTTGATCCACGAAGTATTGGAATAGTAAAAGTTATTAGATTTAAAGTACTATATTATATAAGAACTATGTACTTTAAACAATATTTTCATTAAGTACTTATATAATTTTTCAGAAAAAGTTTTATACCGTTGTTATGGTTGATCCAGACGCTCCACCGAGGATTGAGGGCGAATTCTTCTTGCACATGCTCAAGTCAAATATACCTGTAAGCATTAAAATAAAATAAATATCGTTTAACCTTTTATTCGCAATGCATATTCAAATTGATGGCTAAGTGCTTAATATTTGATTCCTAATGTCTCATTATTTTGTATTTCTTAAGGGTTTAGCGCTGAAAGCTAAGGAGAGCAGTAAAACCATGGGCATCGACTATAGAGGTAAACTGTCAGAAATCAGTATTTGAAAAACCAATCGTTAAGAAAATTTATTTATTTATTTATTAAAAGTTATAAAAATCCGTAAGACGAATTCCATTGACCAAGCTGTTCAATAAAAGCTCTTATATATAATATTAAAATTGATCATCTTAGCGAATTCGTAAGTATGTAACTGAGGATCGTCATGTTTAACTGTCAATTCAATGAACAACTAAAAAGGCCGGTGATTCTGAAGCAAAATATAGACCGTAATTATATACGTTATTAATTGAAAAGATTAATTTCTAACGAAAGTGAACTGTATGTATTATGTGACAAAATATTTTTTTACGAATCGTTAGAAGTCGTAAGCATATATAAACTAATGTGTATATTTATATAAAGACTATTAGAAATCATACGTTTATAGGCGTTCGCACACAATAACAACAACACCGATTCGACTGAAATTAAAACATTAATGTGAACTTTATGTTATGTGACATAAAGTAAACTTTCAATATTATTGTAGTAAATACATCAAGTACCACTATCATTTTCATTCATATCACTATCATTTTGTAATTGCAGATTGCTTAATACCCCGTTAAAGCTGTGAGTGATCCAAGCGGTCCATATATTGTGGCACTTCATTATCATCACGATCAACCCATTGCCGGTTCACTACAGAGCACGGGTTTCCTCTCAATATGAGAAGGATCAGGCATGCAGGTTTCGTCGCGATGTTTTGCTTCACCGTTGAAGCAAGTGATATTTTAATTGCTTTAAAACGTACATAACTCCGAAAAGTTAGAGGTACGTGCCCGGAATCAAATATCCAACCTCTAATTAGGAGGCAGACGTCCTGACCACTAGACTATCACAGCTTCCTGCTATTTTAGCACTTAAAGACTTCAAACAATATTTCAAAACTTTAATTTGAGTTTTGTGTATGTTGAGTCGATTTTGTGTGCGAGGGCCATTAAGCTGTAAATTGAAAATGATTTACTACATTTATTTTATTTAATACATCCTGCTAATTACCCCAACAATTTCCTTGGTATTAAATATTACATTGTGGGTATATTTAATAACAGTATCTGTTTTAATATATATTGTTATTCTATGCTAAGGTTACAAGCCTCCAGCGCCACCTCGTGACACCGGCGCACATCGCTACATGAGCTTATTGTACGAGCAATCAGAAGGAAACAACTTTTTACCCAACGTACCTTCTACACGCAACCGGTTCCATCTAGCGAACTGGCTTCGAGGCAAGAGCCTTTGCGGACCTGTTGCAGCTACACAATTCCGCGTACAGTTCTAGATGGCGTTAGTAGTTCTTTTTCAACAACATTGGTGTAAGATCAAATTTTTTATGACAAAATAAAGAATATCATATTATTACAGGCATACTTATATGTTTAATAATTCTGCAGGTTGAGTTTTATTCGTTCCTACATGTGAAATGCCTAATAAGCAAAATATTGGGTAGCCCTTATTATGTTTCTATGAAAAATATGATTGAAATACCGCGAAATTTATGAAAAACCAAAGTATATCTCTAAATAGTTGGCTGTATTAATTCACCATCATATTGATTGTAAATAATTGTTCTAGAGACCTAAGCTCCTACGCTTTCTGTAGCTATAAATAATAATATAATAGTAATCCATTACTTTATATATTATTATTATAAAATGACAATGATGATCATGCCTTTTATCAGGTTTGTTCATTTCTCACCAATACAGAGTTCAACTGCCAAATGGATTTTGGCGAAATTCAGCCCAGGGTTATCTTATTTCGAGTACAATATAGGTACTAATTTACTCCAATAAAATAAAGGATTAAAATTACTATGTAGCAAGAGTATTACAATAGAGAGGAACATTGAAAATTAACTCAACTCAACTGGTAATATAACCTGTATTATAATAACGAATAGATAAACACAAGTCCGGCGCCATTGCTTAATTTCTATAGACAAAGTGGAAAAATAAAGCCTGCACAGCGTAGGCTGCGCACGCGACACTTCCCTCCCAGTCCTCTCACCTTCGCCCACGCACGCCTTAATTTATATAAACAAATTACTATCCCATCTCACACTAACTACTGGTTATAACCCTTTACCGATAAAGCTTTTGAACAAAATTGCTTATAAATTATAAAGGCGAAAGTTTGAGTGTGTATGTTTATGTTTGTAACTCCATGAGCTTCGAACTATTAAACTAAATTTGGAATCGATATGGATTATAATCTGAATTAACACATACCTTTTTAATTTTTCCCGCGGGAAACACCAACTCGCGAAAACTGAATGAAAGCTACAAATATAACTATAGCAATTTTTTCGAAATTAGATTTACTGGTAAGAAAGCGAAAACGGGAGTGGATTTTTATGTTTACTGGAGTGTTTAATTAGGAGACACGCAGTTTTAGAGTTTTTTTTTTAATTGTGTGGTAGATGTACACAGTTGCAGTCATCATCTAGCGAACGAAATAAATCTGGTTTTTATATCCGAAGCCCCTGTAATATTGCTTAGAAACATTGGATGCTTTGATATTATTTCATCTTAGGTGGTTTTTTGTATATTTATATTAACATCGCGGGCAGATGGGAACACGGGTCACATGATGGTAAGTGGTTACCGTCGCCTTTGAACATGTGCAGCACCACGGGAGCCACCACCGCCAGCATTGCTGGCTGAATCCATCCTGCTAATCTGTTTCTGTTTTCAGCATCGTTATAGAATATAAAATTACTTGGCCGTATGTCTTAGCTATGGTGGTAGTCCGACTCGAGCCGGGAATCGAACGCAGGACTCCCAACTTATACACACGTTGCGTCACGAAGGTCATCGCAAGTGTCTATTCTAAAAATCTTTTTGTACCGTACAAGTTACGACGTGGTAATTTCGAACGATTTTTACACGTCAAGTGATTTTATTTAAAAATTTCACACGATAATGCCAAGTTTGGTGCGGACTGCATTCCTAAATCTGACAAAGGGTTACGAAAATAAAGTGAATGTCACGAGAGACAATCTTTGGAACTTTTTATTATGGCCTGGGTGGTCCGATTTTATTGTTGCAATGAAAATTTCGCACTTAAAACATATCTTTAAACATAACTTACTAAGCAATTAATTACCGCCGTTAAGTATTACCTAACCAATCAAACTTTGAACATTAAAAAATGTGGATCTGGTAAGCTAGCTCTGAACCGAGAGACTACTGCAGTCCCAATATGCTTGAATGGTGACGCTGCATTGAAAAACAATACAAATAGGTGCATAAAACGAATAAGGGATCTATCTAAGTATCTTAATTAAATTATCTTATGCCAAAGCTCGACTATCTTATCCTTAATGTTATATATAAACCCATTTATCTATAAGTTACGTTATAGTTTTGATCTCATTGTTATACCTAGGTATTTTAGCTTAGTAGTAGGTACCTACCACATTTCAGCTGATACCGTCCGACCCCCCCGTTATTCCAAACGTCGCTTAAGCCGAGGTTCGCCCTCACAGGAGGCGCCCTTAGGCAAACCTTCCCTTAGTTTCTTCGAGCCCTAGGGTTCAAAATTTCTTCTGGCTTCTTTCCGAAGCTCGCCAAACAGCCCGGTTACGCTGTCACAACCAATAGGGTTAGCACAGCTAATAGTCACTCCGAAAAAAAAAATTTTAGCTGATAAATTGTCACCATAACTTAAGTTAAAATGTGGCTCACATATAAAATTAAAACTTGAGTAGCATTTATAATTGGAATCCTAAGCAAAGCATGATTAATTTCTGTTCATGTTCTCAGAAAAGAAGTCTCATCAAATGAATGAATAATTCCGGTTAACCGCAGACCGACAGACTCTGATATGACAATGATAATATTTTTTATTAATAACTTACTACAGCTGTAAAAAAAACTTGAGTATGAATTGCCGTAACTAGATTTTTCATTTATAAGTTTAAGGTGATGAAAACATACCTATAGGGATAAAACACTAACTTTGTGCTCCTTCTTTTCACCATCCCATATTTTTTATAAATGACTCTTAGTCACTTTTCTATTTAAAAAAGAAGATTTCTTCTGTGCTTTTTATTGAAAAATAAATATTTTATTTTGTTAGTTTACTCTTTGTACTGCCATTTATATAAATATTCAGTGTTTACGAATGAATCAAAATTCGCGTGTTTTGAGATAATTAACAATCCAGTTGGTTAAGTACTTACGTGTAGTATTTGAGGTTATCTATTTAAGGTAAGTATAGTTTAGTTGTATTTTAGCCTAGCTCAGTTCTTTTTATGAATGCGTATAAAGTTTTTTTCCATAATACATAAGTAAGTTCGCAAAAGAACTTTTTATTTCGACTGCTTTGATCATAAGTACACCCCCGCGGGAACCATTATATATATATATATATATATATATACTAATATATATAGGTATATAGGGTAATTCCGGGGGAGATGGCCGTACGGGAGAGATGGCCAATAGAAAAAAGTTCAAGAAATTATTCATGGATGGCACTATTTTAAATTTAGTTCGATTCGTTTAGGCACGAGCAACAAGTGGTAGTGAATTTTTTTGCGAAAAAATTACGAAAAGGTGAGTAACTTGACTTTGTTTTTTAATAATACGTTAGATTTAAACTAAGGGGTTGACATATCAAGGGGAAATAAAAAAGTAATTAAAGTTTTGTCTGTATTTATGCTTTCATTGTGAAGTAAACTACTTTCTCGTGTTCTAACCTCAAAATTAACTGCAAAATTGAGAAGTTGCTTTTAATAAGTAATGTGGCCATCTCACCCGGACAATCGGGAGAGATGGCCATAGTATTTATAGCCATAAAAATAAGTCCTAATTTAAATTTATTTTTAAATTTTAATATCTTCTTCAGATGCCCAATCAATGCATATGGAAAGCGACTGCTGTCAGAGGAGCCTGGAGTGAAGAAAACTTAAAAAATGCGATGGCAGAAGTACGAAGTGGGCGGATGCCGGTTTATAGGGTTATTTGATTACCATATTCCTAGAAAACATTAGAAAGAAGGTTAAAACAATCAACTACATAAAAAAGGGACCTATGGGACCATCATCAACCTTTGGTGCAGCCAACCAAAAAGACTGAGCAAGCATATTAAAGAGAAGCAGTCGAAAGGCTTTCCATTGGCTGTTGATGATTTAAGAAGAATTTCATTCAAGTTTGCTGAGCAATTAGTATTAAAACACAGATTCAATATGAATGAAGGCAGGCTATGATTGGGTGCAAATATTTTTGAAAAGGAATTCCGATATTTCAATAAGGAAATCAGAAGAGGTGTCATATACTAGAAGTCAAAGGATGAATAAAGCTGAAAACGCGTATTTTGAATGCAATATTTGCATGTTCTGGGTGCATGAAAACTGCACCGAATTTGAGGACATGTGTTCTTACTGCGGTAATAATGAAAAAAGGAAGTTAAAAGATCTCAAGGGCAAAGGGAAAGGCAAAAAAAGTTCTGGCCATCTCTCCCCTATAACTATGGCCATCTCTCCCGGGCACTCTGGGAGAGATGGCCAGTCCTAGTTCTTTTTTTAAGTAAAAAATTTCATTGTTTTCGTTCTTCAAAGTTATTTATCATTAATGTTTAATAAGAATAATAAATAAAGATTATGTTGAATGTGAATTCAATGTTTTATTCATCATAATTCCTGCACAATAGACTCTTAAAGTAACTAGGGCCATCTCCCCCGGAATTACCCTATATATATATATATATATATATATATATATATATATATATATATATATATATATATATATATATATATCAGTATATTTATTGAGCTATAGCGGTGTGTAAATTTTACCATTTTTTTTCTCTTTTGTAACATTTTAAAGTGCGTTCATTCATTCAATATTGATATAAAAAAACTCAAGCAAAATGTACATAATATAATGAATGTGCAGTCTTGCAGATTATCATATAATCAATGTACGGAATAAGAATGTCTTACTATTAACATATTTTTAATTAAAGGTGGGTCAAATTCTTGTGCTCAACTTATCTTTTTTTTATTTCTCTATCACAGGGAGCTTGTCTATGGCAAATTAATCAACGCGCGCTTTAAAGCCTGTGCACACATGAGACAGCTGTCACAGAATACAGTGACGAAATTGTAAAACTATATAGTAATGAAATTGTATAACTAACGATAACAGTATACACCAGTGGTCACTCGGAAAATCTTTGCATTTACAAGACTACTGGATTTTGCTCGAGCCTTCCCTCACGTTAAGTGAAATCTCATATACACAATAAGCCTCAATTGACGAATTTAGGGGATGAAGTTTGTAAATCCTTTTTTGGTGAATACCTACCTTTAATTAGCTATCTGTATGCCAAATTTCATCCCAATCTGTCAAATTACTTAATTTGTGAGTTCAATGATCAGTCAGTCAAGACAAGTTATTTTATCTTAAAAATAACAGAAGAGTGATACTTTCCTAACACTCTTTTGTTGTTTGGCGGGAGACTTCGTATTTGGCGGCCGCGGTTTCTTCACGCTTTTCTTGAATTAATGTATTAATTTGGGAAGGTTTGAGGGAGCCGCGTCCACCTAGTGTGAAGTTTCCCGCTATTTTTCCCATTCCAATTCTACATTGCTTTAAACTTGACATTGACTAATGTGTGTAAAGCCATTAAGAGAAAAAAAAAAGTTCTTTTATTTATGATGATGTTGAAATCAGTTTATTTAAGGAAGTAGAATGAAATATTGAATGAGAAAACCAGGTCGAGTCAAGCTATGTAGCTAATCTCAGATTAAATACAAATAGATAAACCAATATTGACTTCACCACATGCGAATAGAAAGCAAAAACCCAGAAATACTGATAGAAATCAAGCCCCTTAGTAACGGTGCCAGTAGTTAGGCGAGCTTTTAAAGTTCGGCGAGCTGTTTGAGACCGAAGATAAGATGCTTTGTCTCAATTTTCTTACATATATTCGAATATAAGCTATCTCACTTCTATATTCAGTATCTAAGTAGCTAACACATTTTTAGTCATAACGAAATCTAGTCTATAATTGATATATCCAAACATATTAATGACGATGATGTAGGTATATGAAAACATTTAGACACCTTTTTCAAAATGTTATAATTCAATGTTTGCCTAAGACAAATTTGTCGTTAAATAATCGCTTCGACTCTTACTTGTGTGTCCAAAGGCATTAAAGGTACCGGTTCGGCGTGTGCTCTGGCAAGCGGCACCGGAAATGATCTGGACGCAACTGTTAGCATAAAATACCTGTCTAACGTAATCTTTTGCCTTCGGATCCACTTGATTAAGCAAGTGTCGCCAAATATTTCGATACCAAAGTGTCATTGATCTGATATTAAAAAGACGAAAGATTTGCATTTTTGTATGTCAGTAAGAGACGCCGATTTTGAAAATTAAAAACACATATACTTTATGTCAAAATGATATAAAGTGGCAGTACAAAATAAACGTGTTCGTAATATAAGCCTATAGAAAAAGTGCTGTCGAGTTTTTTTATACGTGTGATGACTGTGATAGGTTGTGTATAATAAGAAGGTACTATGTATTACAAAAATATAGGCCTTACCGAGGTATAACTAAAACCAAATCTGCCTGCGAGTGCATATGCCTATATCTTATAAATAAGCAACAATAACACATTTCAAAATTCATCAAAACACCGTCAAAATTTGACTAAAAATATTTTTTTTTCGTCATTATTAGGACAGGTATTGATCCTCACAAAAAGTTGGCCCTTCGTAGGAGGCCAAAATAGTTCAATAAATACAACAAAATAAGCATTTGTGCGAAACGGAAATCAATATATTCGGTTTGTTATAATTATATTAATAAGTGCTCAATTATTTTTAGAGTCATTCCAAGAATAAATTCGATTAATAAGAATAGGTTTAGTAGGTTTATCTTTTACAATTAGTTGGTGACTACATATCCTACATATATGTAAGCTTTGTTTTGAAATCTATCTCTAAATTGCAATATGAATCGTTTCAGTACTCCAGACTGGTTTCGAAAATATCTCCACAACATTTCATCGTATCTTTATTATGTAATATATCTTGGGCCGACCCGAGAATCTGGCTTCAGCCGTCTTCCTACATTTGATTGGCAATATAATAATTAAAAAATAATATGTTTATTTTTCTTAAATTATTTTTAGTATTAGTTTTAGTATCATTTAATAATTGGTAATATAGTTTTTTCTTTGTCTTATTTTTTTATTATTTCTGATCTTTCGGTAGGTGATTATGCATGTTTATGTAGGTGATCGCGTCCGTGATGCCGATCTTGTCGATCTTATGTATGTATAGTAGATATAGTATGTATAGCAAATTATGACTAAATTATTATTATTTATTTATTCATTTATTATTAATATACAAGGAATATAATAAGTTATTCAATAAATTCACCGAAAAAACCAAAGAGGTTTGTCCTCAGTGCTAATAAAAAACTTTTTCTTTCTTTCATCATATTAGCATTTCAATAAAGGAATGTTTAATGTTGTATTCAAATTGTCATTAATAAAAGGGCGTATGGTAAACAAGAGAGTCTGTTACGCCACGCGCCGCGCCAAATGTTGCGGCTTCCTTCCGGTCGCCCACGGCCGCCCTCGCGTGCCCTACACCTCCGCAATCTCGTAATACTCGTATCAATCATTGAATGAAATAGACACCATTACTTTTGATATAGAGGCTTATAATGGCACCGCGTTTAGCCCTCGTTGTACCTTTTAACTGTAGTCATTAGATACGAGGACCTGGTTAGCCTTTGTTTGGTACCGAATTGTTGAAATAGACTGTATTTGTCTCACTAATCGAGACCTAGACCTATAAGCGGCGAGAGCAATATGGTTAAAATTTCGGGATGACCGTGTTTGAATCATCATCATCATCATCATCATCATCATCAACCCATTACCGTTGAAGCAAATGATATTTTAATTTTTAAAAAACACACTTAACTTTGAAAAGTTAGAGGTGCGTGCCCGGATTCGAACCGCCGACCTCTGATTAGGGTGCTGACGCCCTAACCACTAGGCTATCACCGCCGCAGATTCAAACACGCTTCTCAAGCGTGTTTGAATCTGGACAAGCAAGTGGTAACAATTAAAATATCACTTGCTTCAACGGTAATGGTAAACCTGCCCGTCTGAGAGTTCTCCATAATGTTCTCAAAGGCGTGTGAAGTCTGCCAATCCGCACATGGCCAGCGTGGTGGACTATGGCCAAACCCTTCTCATATTGAGAGGAGACCCGTGCTCTGTAGTGAGCCGGCAATGGGTTGATCAAGATGATGATAATATTATATCCCAAACGTTTCTCAAATAATTCACACACACCAAAAGAAAAGGCACCAAAGGTATTTATATGAACAAAATATGCGTAAGATTTAATTGTGTAGCATCAAAGAACAATTTTAGGAAAATAACATAAAGTTATAAAGAAGTTTAGATGATATAGAAACCCCTCAGTTATTATCCTTTGAACGAAGCATTCATCAGTCTCAAAACCTCCAATACTTACGTAATAAGTAATTACAAGATTTTTGATACATTTCTATAGGTTATTACAAATAATGTGATATCATTTATTTGGTTCCTTAAATAGATAAACTGGAAACATTTATACTGTTCATAATTGAGTCATTACGACTCTTCACGACGAGGCCATGCAAGTGGGTGGCTTTGATTTTTAAGTACCAGGCTTTTATTAAGCTCATATTATTTGGATGACATCTTATGCGATACACATGTTCAAAATTATTGTGTATAAATACCGATAGTCTTTTCATCTGGGTACATTATTGTAACGAGTTAAGGGATTTTTATAGGAAGATGAAAAATTTTACAGGGTTTATTTAATATTAAAGTTGTTTCGGACTGTCTATGAGCTGTGCTAACCCTATTGGTTGCCACAGCGTAACCGGGCCGTTTGGCGAGCTTCGGAAAGAAGCCAGAAGAAATTATGAGCCCCAGGGCTCGAAGAAACTGAGGGAACGTCTGCCTAAGGGCGCCTCCTAAGGGCCGAACCTCGGCGACGTTTAGAATAACAGGGGGGGTCGGACGGTGATTTTTTTTTAGAGTTATTAAAGGTTAGAAGGTCCACTGTACAGGGAATCCTAGTGTGGGAGATAAAGTTAAGCTCTATTCTAAGTCAGCCTAATTAAGTACTGAATTAAAGATTGATTTATTTAAAGGAAGATTTTCTTAAAGAGTAGAAAATTAACAAAAGGTAAAAGTCACCCTGTGTTCATTCACGTGTCTTACAATTTTTCAACTCCCATTTGCGTTAAAAAGTTTTATTTTTTATACAACCTTTCAACGCCCACCTGTTTAAAGTAAGTATTAAAATGCCCGCAGAAGTAAGCTCTCACCCACTGTTCTTAAAGGATTTGCAATCTTGTACGGCTTTATTTCTCTCTGGGTTGTTTCTTAAATATCTTACATTTTATAAATTAAAAATTGTACTTCCACCTGTTTTTTATATAATATACACCCATTTTATGAGGAGCCACTCATCTCCTAATCAGACCATACCAAAACGCTAAATCGCTTAGTGGTAAGCCAGTAGAGTTGTAACTAGCCGCGGCCGAAGCCTTCTAGACCAGAATCGAGGTGGGAATCGATCTATGTAACGGTATCGTGTGGCGCACCATCTTGCTCAGGAAGGCGTCGCTGACACGTGCTCTTCGCACCTTTAACCTCATAGCCGAAAAGATTGATATTTTTGGTTGCTCTTTGAGTGAACTCTCAAGGACAGCAATGTGGACCATTTGTTATACCTAAGCATGTGTTTTTACCTTTAGATTAGTATAACTTCACTATCGAATTGGAAGTTCTGTAATGATAGTGTATAATCCTATATCCTATAAATCATCTATATATATATATATATATATATAATAAAGTCGTGTTAGTTACTCGTACATTTATAACTCATGAAAGGCCAAATCGATTTGGCTGAAAAACATGGTGGTATCTTAGAACCAGGAGATGGACATAGGATACTTTTCATCCCGATAAATTTCCCGCGGGATTTTGGAAAACTGGATTTCATGTCAAAAATTTTTGCTCTAATTGGCAGCTTATTTCATAGGAGATTTTAAAACCTCTAAACTACGCTGACGAAGTCGCGGGCATCGACTTACTCGTATATATTATAAATTTGAAAGTGTGGATGTTTGTTACTCAATCACGCAAAAACGGTTGAACTGATTTTGATGAAATTTGGCATGCATGTAGCCTTTGACATGGAAAACAACATACTACCTTTTATCCCTATTCCTTAAGTCGTTCTCTAGGGAAAATTGAAAATTGTTTACGAGCAATGCCACGGGCAGCTTTGTAATTTGGTATGCATGTCACCTATGCGATGTAAAAGGAAATGTATTTTCTATAACGATCTCTAGAATAGTTCCTGTGGGAAGATTAAAAATTGTTAGCGAGCGAAGCTTAGACCCAATTCTAAAGTCCACACAGATATAGTCCCGGGCAGAAGCTAGTAAACAAATAAATGTATATGATGTAAGATAGGTAAGACACAAGGAAATATTAAAATTGAATGCAAAATTTTGTCAGGTGCGTTATGCAAAGTTAGATAAAATGAGTTGCGAATGCACGCCATTGCCAAAAGCGGTGCAACACGTTTCTCAATGCGAAACAGAACTACGTCACGGTTAAATCTGTACGAAGGCTGCGTGGAGGCGTTAGCAGTGCCGAGGCAATTAAATAAATTGATTATTTCCTTTCAAATTCACTATAATATCAACTATGGATATTTATCGTCTGTCGCATTAGCTATCTAAATCTAAATAGGGAATCAATTTATGAACAATAGACATCGTTTTGTGATATCACAGGGTTAATAATATTGATAACGAGAGTCTAGTTATTTTACGAGAGTGTATTAGAACCAACGTTCATCCTACAACATTATCAACGGTACAAATCATCATGATCAACCCATTATCGGCTTACTACAGAGCACGGTCTCCTCTCAATATGAAAAGGGTTTGGCCATAGTCCACTACGCTGGCCATGTGCGGATTGGCAGACTTCACACGCCTTTGAGAACATTATGGAGAACTCTCAGGCGTGCAGGTTTCCTCACGATGTTTTCCTTCACCGTTGAAGCAAGTAATATTTAATTTTTTTTAAACGCACATAACTCCTAAACGTTAGAGGTGCGTGCCCGGATTCAAACCGCCGACCTCTGATTAGGCGGCTGACGTCCTAACCACTAGGCTATCATCGCTTTAACGGTAAAAATAAAGATCATTAATTACGTTTTCATGTAATTTATAGTGTTTGAGTGCCGAGTATATTTTCGAGAATTTGTGCTTATTCGATTATTCGATTGCGTGAAAATTAATTAAATACTCGTAGAAGCTGTGATAGCCCAGTAGTTAGGGCGTCCGCCTCCTAATCAGAGGTCGGGGATTCGATCCTGGGCACGCACCTCTAACTTTTCTGTGTTAGTTGTGTGCATTTTTAAGCAATTAAAATATCACTTACTTCCACGGTGAAGGAAAACATCGTGAGGAAACCTGCACGCTTGAGAGTTCTCCGTAAAGTTGCAAACTTATTCATTAAACACGTGGTAAAGCGGCGATACATAGTCGTAAGTCGTACAAATGTGTTATATATATTTTTTTTCTTATATTCATCTCATGTGAAGCGGTGATAGCCTAGTGGGTAGGGCGTCAGCCTCCTAATCAGAGGTCGGTGGTTCGAATCCGGGCACGCACTTCAACCTTTCCGGAGTTATGCGCGTTTTTAAAAATTAAAATATCACTTGCTTCAACGGTGAAGGAAAACATCGTGAGGAAACCTGCACGCCTGAGAGTTCTCTATAATGTTCTCAAAGGCGTGTGAAGTCTGCCAATCCGCACTTGGTCAGCGTGGTGGACTACGGCCAAACCCTTCTCATACTGAGAGGAGACCTGTGATCTGTACTGAGCAGGCAATGGGTTGATCATGATGACTCGTAGAATCGAAAGAGAAAGAGTAATCGAACTTACTTTAAGGTTTGTTTATCTGTATTGTTGTCACCTTAAGCTCACAAACAAAAGGACAATGTTACTTTGTTCGTCTAGTGGTATTCCTGTTCAGCTATAGATAACGAAATCCCGGGTTCAGGCCTATGGTCCGGCCATTAACTGTTAGTTTTTCTTGCAAAGTTCTCGGAACCAGCCCGGGGTTAGGGAATTGTCGGTGTCCACCCCCGTGCCTCGTAGAATGGGTTGTTTGTGCAGAGGTCCCGGTTTTGGTTTTGATCACTTTCATGTGATGGTGACCGTCAAAACACACCCACTCACATTTGTGTGTGTTTTACAATCCTCTCTCCTATGACTGCAGAGCAAGCCCAGCCTTGGACGTTAATAGGCTGATTTATGATCAAGGTGGCTTACTCCAAGCATGTCAAGTGTATCTTTAAAAAGAAAGCTTCACTTCCAGCAGTGAAGAAGGTGTCTTTTGAATATTGAAATTTGAGTATACATTATGACAAACTACCTCTTCTTCTTAAACTTCTCATATTCTCAAATATCAAACGTCATTTGCTGGTCTTTGAATGGATTTACATATTACACGATTTTACCGTTTGACCTTTCTTGATCCATATGTTCTTTATACTCATTCCCTCGTAAGAAGTTTCGAAACGTTAAAATTATAATAGCAACAGCGAGACATTCTTTTACCACCTACGAATTTAAAGAAAACAAATAACTATAAATTGTTGTCACATTATGACAGCAATCGCAACCTGCCTTCAGTTTCCACACACGAGTAACAGGTCTTAAAGAACGGCCTGGCATGCCCGTGTTGACATTTTCATTAGCAAGGTTCGACAGGGCTGGCCGTGACACGGTGTGCCGTGCGTACGCCACGAATTTGCCTTCCATTGATAAAAAGCGTCGCCCACTCATCTGGCTCCATTCACCGGCGCCATTGCTTGCGCAACGCGCGTGCGTCCTCCCCCCGCTCGCCGCACCCCACCCCGCGATGGCCTTCAGCAGAAGCCTTCCGCAACAGTTGTCACTTCGCTTCTAGGTTACATGTCTAATGGCTTCCCCATATATGGAGATGAGACTTCATTCATAAAACCGTTATGTAACAACTCGTCAGTATTCCGCCGCAATGCTGTTATAACAGCGAAATATTTATAATGTTTCTTCAATGTTATGGTGACGTAAAGTTATCGATGTCTGTAAATAAAAAGACTTCATCAATTAGATGCTTATCTTTGTCGCGTAATTCGTCTGCTATTAATCTTAATATATATATATATATATATTTTATAATTTTTTTTAATTTATTTGATTCGCCAACGGCCAAAACATTTCACAGTACACAATTTAGTACCTTGCTCTGAGGTACATAACAAAATTGCTTAGCCAGCTACAGGCAAACATCGCATGCAAACTGTGTTAAATTAGCTTATCACTAATTTTAAAATATCATCATGATCAACCCATTACCGGCTCACTACAGAGCACGGGTCTCCTCTCAATATGAGAAGGGTTTGGCCATAGTCCACCACGCTGGCCATGAGCGGATTGGCAGACTTCACACGCCTTTGAGAACATTATGGAGAACTCTCAGGCGTGCAGGTTTCCTCGCGATGTTTTCCTTCACCATGAAGTGATATTTTAATTGTTTAAAAACGCACACAACTCCGAAAAGTTAGAGGTGCGTGCCCGGATTCGAACCACCGACTTCCGATTGGGAGGCTGACGCCCTAACCACTAGGCTATCACCGCTTCATATACCGCTTTTAAAAATACAATTATGAAAGAAAATAAATTAAACTAAATTAAGTCTAGCACTTAAGACTAAATTAATTACAAAATCAACTAAAATAGTATAAATGTGATGCAACTGTTATACGGCCTACCTATTTTATAGTAGGTGTCTCTAAAATAGCTGTTTTTCCAAAATAAAATAAATATATTTTGAACAAGTGCTAAACGCGTTGCAGTACTATAGCTTCAACTTCACCATTAAGTAAAATAACTATTTAGATTTCCATTTGTCACTTTGTAGGATAATTTTCATCCTTAACAATAAAAGTTAGATAACTTTAAACAAAGTTATTTTTCTTTGGCTGATTTTTAATACTGAATACAGGTTAGGTACGTCTGAGTTGGTTAAAAATTCCAACGACTTCGACCGGGTTTATTTCGATTATATTTGTGTGGCAAAAACAATCCAATGTATTTCCTTCCCAACTTTTACTTAACTACACGCAAAAACGGCCGATAGGATTTGAATAAAATTTGGCATGCACGTTTTATCCCGATTCTTTAAGTAGTTCCCGTGGGAAAATTGAAAATTGTTTACGAGCTAAACCGCAGGCAGACAGCTTTGAAAATTGGTATGCAAGTCACCTATGCCATGGAAAAGCTCAAATAGTTCCCTGTAGGGGGAAGATTAAAAATTATTAATGAGCGAAGCTCTAGACCCAATTCTAAAGTCCACGCAGGCGTTGTCACGGGCAGAAGCTAGTTTAAAATGTTATTTATTTAATATCAAGAGATAAGCGGGAAGTTAGCTTCTTGTAAATTTTAGGCCCATCTTAACGATGCTTTTACATCGACAGTGTGCCATAAAAGGGCGAAAGGAATCCCAATTGAGATTATCGGTTTACACGGTGTAATATAACTACGTGGATTTACAAGCAGAAGTCAATTCACTATCACATTAATGTCTTTAAGAGTGCTGCGTGGAATCGAATTAATTGATGTGCAATTTATACGGATTTACAGCTTCTTGAAGCGGTCGCAAATAAATATGATACTTATATAGAAAGCGTTAAACTTATTATCTGGAAATGAATATTTTCGCGTATAATGTTATTATTATATATATATATACACCTTCGTTTGTACTTACGTACGATTTCCAGAAAAAACTTCGAGCGTGTTTTTCTATCATTTTTTTAAATCCAATACAAGTTAGCCCTTGACGGCCATCTCACCTGAAGATATGTTATGATGCAGTCTAAGATGGTAGCGGGCTATCCTGTTAGGGGTATGGTAAATCTATACTCCTAATTGGTTTCTACACGACACCGTGCCGGAACGCTAAATCACTTGGCGACATGTCTTTGTCAGTAGGGTGGTAACTAGCCACGGCCGCAGCCACGGCAACCAGACCAGACTCGAGCCGGGAATCGAACCCGGGACCTCCAACTTTATAAAGCGAATGCGCGCGCGCTGCGCCACGGAGGTCGTCAGCTATAAGCTTGTATTCTACATTAAAAAAGATTGACTGACTTAGTGGCTGACTAGCTGGCTGATTAACTGACTGATTGAATAACTGACTGACTAACTGGCTGGTTGACTAACTTTCTAGCTGACTAAATGGCGGGCTCGCTGATTGATTGACTGGCTGGCTGACTGACGGACAACATATGTGAAGCAGCAGGCAAAAGCTAGTATATAGGTTATAGACATCATCTATGACGACGAGGCAAAAAATTGTTAATTAACACATTAAGTTACTTAATATTGTACACCGTTAATTATTTTCTTCAATCCTTGGACACGAAGTTGTCGGAAAAGAGTCTAAAACCTACTTACGTAATGATCCAATTTAACTTGGATTCGTGTTACGATATCGATTAAAACTTACCCACCCACTTTCAATTTCTACACTCTTCAATTAAAATTTTAATAATATGCACTGTCAATTATTGTGCGACGGAAGTGATTTTACATTCATAGGTTTTCTCTTACTCCGTTAGTACAGATAAGCCGCGTACAGAAATAATCTAATTCACATTCTCAATTTATTATACTCTTGATATAGCCTGTCAATTAATTTGTACTTATTTCGCGAGCGAAGCAACCCTGAAGATTACTTAGCTGAAAATGTACTTTGTCTATCTGACTGTGCAAGTTTTAAAATTCTAAAATCCATACTTATATTACAATTAATTTAAAAGTAAAGTTTTTTTCATTAGTCGATGATATTATTGGCAGATTATCTAGTATATATTTGAAAACCTTCGTGGTGAAGCGCGCTGTCGCATTATAAAGTTGGAGGTGCTGGTCGATTCCCGGCTCGAGTCTGGTCTGGTGGGAGACTTCGGCCGTGGCTAGCTACCACCCTACCAACAAAAGGTGTCGCGTAGAAACCAATTAGGAGTAAGGGTTTACCATACCCGTAACAGGTTAGCCCGCTACCATCTTAGACTGCATCATCACTTACCATCAGGTGAGATTGCCGTCAAGGGCTAGCTTGTAGTGGATAAAAAAAAGTTAGAGAACTTCCTGCATCCTGGTGACCAATTTTTACCCTATATCCTATTACTTTTATTTACTCTTTCCCAATTCCATGGAACCATTCCCGTGAGATTTAAAAATGAAGGTAAATCTTTGTACCTGAATGACCTTTAATTCTGTGATGAACCTAGAGTACTTCTAGGTTGGAAAGACAAACGGACAGCAGAAAAAAAAATGCCTTATTTCTTAAAGCTTGGAGACTTCTGGCAAGAGTAGAAACTATATCTACAATGTATTAGTGTGTAAATACCTGTACAAGTCAGTAAAGTGCATTCTTGTGTGTCAACTTAAAAGCACAAGTTTTCCTCTTACCAAAAAGTGGTTATATATCATCATGATCTACACATTACCGGTTCACTACAGAGCACGGGTCTCCTCTCAATATGAGAAGCGTTTGGCCATAGTCCACCACGCTGGCCATGTGCTGATTGGCAGACTTCACACGCCTTTGGGAACATAATGGAGAACTCTCAGGCGTGCAGGTTTCCTCGCGATGTTTTCCTTCACCGTTGAAACATGTGATATTATAATTGTTTAAAAACGCACATAACTCCGAAAAGTTACAGGTGCTTGCCCAGATTCGAACCGCCGACCTCTGATTAGAAGGCTGACGCCCTAACCACTAGGCTATCACATCTTCAGGTTATATATGGAATGAAGTTTTTACTTTAAATAAAAAAAGAAACGCGGGTAACTCAGTAAAGTACAAGAACATAAATATGTGCAGAGGGGTAAAGCGCGGACAAATGTATCCTTTTAAATTCGTTGACGTTTTCTTTTTGTTCAGACATTTCAAACATATTAGAGCGCGTAACAGGGCGCGGGAGCTGGATGCAGGTGAACGCACCTGAACCAGTTTATAATTAAGAACACATTTAAATTCATTAAAAATCGTTAAAACTTTCCAGTGAGACACTCGGTAGAAGCGACAAGTTAAGTGGCGACACCAGTTTGAGCGCGCGCCAAACTTACATTTCCTCAGGTAAATTGGGTGTGATAAATAAATCAACTTTATTAATGGAAACGTTCAATGTGAGACAAATCCTTTACTGTAATTAATGTATCGTTAAAATTTGTATTCATTTATTCTTATTACTATATCATATCAGGCTGTTCATAGTTTTGAATTATCCAACGCAGTTATCTCCATCACCTTAATGGGATAGAATATGGATTAACGATTCACCTGTTATTTGTATATGTATATACTGGCCGATTCATGGCTAAACAATATGGAGGCAAAGTAGTTTAAATATTGTTATTTAAAATGAAGTCTTATATTAGTAAAATGTCAACACTTAGATATTGAATCCATCGGGCCATCTTCTCTAATAGGAACTTAGAGCACCCGGCTCTAATGCTGGTCGGAGGGCTCACACTAAACGTGTCTGGGACATTGGGCGAGTAAACAGCATAACATCTTTAATAGGGATGAGAATTTCTAGATATTTTTGACGTCCTCCGTGGCGCAGCGCGCGCGCTGTCGCATTATAAAGTTGGAGGTCCTGGGTTCTATTCCCGGCTCGAGTCTGGTCTGGTGGGAGGCTGCGGCCGTGGCTAGTTACCACCCTACCCAAAAAGGCGTGTCGCCAAGCGATTTAGCGTTCCGGCACGTTGTCGCGTAGAAACCAATTAAGAGTATGGGTTTTCCATACCTCTAACAGGTTAGCCCGCTACCATCTTAGACTGCATCATTACTTACCATCAGGTGAGATTGCCGTCAAGGGCTAACTTGTAGTGGACTAAAAAAAACACATAACTCAATTACTAGGTTTACAATTGTGTTAGGTGGCCTTTTAGAGATCGCATTTTAGCGATAAAGGTCGTATATTGTACTACCTATTTATTTTTTTGTACGTCTTTCATTATTGCTTCTGTATTTCTTGTTTTTATGGTGTACAATCAAGTGAATTTTCATTTCTGTTCATTTCTTTTCATTTCAATTACCATATAATGATAACCCGATCTTGGAATCGCATCCATGTTCTCGTTAACCACGATCGATGATGATAATCGCGTAACAAACGAGGAGATTAATTTATTACTGGATTGATAGTATAATATACACCTGTTATAATAGTACAAAAAACATAATTTTATAATATAAAAAAAATGTATATTAAAACGAGGAGATACGAAGACGAATACATTGAATAGTTATTTAGTTTAACAGTTTAAAGGGGACAGTTAAAATTAAATGCACATACAAAAATAAATATAAGTAAATATAAATAAATATAAGTAAACTAAGTGATTTCTTGCATTTCATATACCTTTTTTTTTTGTTTACGGGGGGGAAATCTCCTAGTGAGATACCCGACTATTGCTTTGGGGAAAAGCTCGGGTTATGTGGGATTTTTACCCACTAAAACCCCCTCGGTGGCCACCATCAGCATAAAACAGTGGGAGGCTCCGGGATCTAGTGGGAGGCTCCGGGATCTAGCATTTAATATACCTGTGTAGATCGCAGGTTGATAAATTGCTAAAGCAATTCTTTATCGATTCGAACTTTCAAATATGATATTGCTTGGTTGAGAGTTATAGAAGAGCTCATTATCTGGTTGTCCCGCCATGATATAATGGTGTGGGCGTCCTCATTAGGGTAAGGATGCTTTGACATTTATTCTGAAAGTAATATTTGGTTTTTATTCTATTATATCTTCATAACAACCGATCGACGTTCACCGCTGTACATAGACACTTTTTTTGCAAATTTCAAATTCGTTACAAGCTCTAGTGTCTCGCTTAATGTTCCCTATCAACCTATCCGTTCAACGTTACGCTCTTCATCGGATAATAATCTGCGATGTCCCCAAAATCACTGAAATTTTTTCGTGAAGTCATTTTCACTGCACTATCTAAATACATTTATATGAAATTATATTAAATCTTATTTTTTTTTTAATCGCCTCACATACTTTTATTTGTTATAAGACACAGTCATTAATTTATATTTATTTACATATTTACATTACATATTTATTTATACAAATGGACCTGGTAAACACGTTATTTACAAGTACACACATAAATACTATAATTGCGGTTAAAATTTAGATGCAAATAAAAAATTAAAAATATATATATTTACTTAGTTCACCCATTGTTGGTAAGGTTAACTGTGCGGGGTCAATTTTCCTACACCTTGAATAGTATTCTGCGCGCTGCCATTGCCTATTGCGAATATGACACATGACTAAAGTTAGTGATACTTTACATATAATTTTTAGGGTTCCGTAAGCGAAAACTTGGGAAATATAAGTATACTACTAATTGGGAAACATTGATCTAGAACATTCACGGAATGCAATCAATATAAGAACTCCCACTAGCAGATATATAGCTAGTAAGTATTTGATCATTAAAGTTTCGGGTTAAGGCTGCACCCACCTACAAGTGTTAACTATTACCTATAACTAACCTATTTGTTCTCGAACTAGAGATCAAGGCAATCTATTTTTCTTTTAATTAATATTGGGTGATTATTATATTGAGTATGTTCTTCCGCCCGTTGTTATCTCTAACATGGGATCAACTTTAACCTATTATTATAGCATTTGTCTCTTCACTTATATCCTACTAATATTATAAACGTGAAAGTATGTATGGATGGGATGATGTCTGTTACGCTTTCACGTAAAAACTACTGAATGGATTTTAATGAAACTGTGCGATAATATAGCTTATATATCAGAATAACACATAGGCTATAATTTATAAAGATATTGTGTGAATTTTTCAAAATACGACGATAAATGTCAAGTAGGAAATAATCTTCCATCTGCGTGATAAATTTAATGTCATAGAGTTAGTTCTTTTCTACGCCACGCTATGTTAGCTACTCAAAATACCAATCCTGCGTAGACAAAGTCGCGGGCACCAGCTAGTGGGACAAAAATATCCCATTTAGATTAATTTTAACGGTTATTATCATTTGGGGAAATTAAGTGAAACGGTGAAACCTCAATGGTGAAGATTTCAGCCTCTCTTTCGTATAGTCCAAATTTTATTGATTACATCTGATCTTACATCTGATTTTCGCAGTTAAGTATGTTTGCAATTGAATATTGTACACCTCAATTTCTAGTGTGATTCATTCGGCGCGATCAAAAAGATTTACTGGAATAAATATCTGGCTATACGGTATTAACCGCTAATCTAAAATTTCACGATCCTTAATTATCCTATTAGGGTTAGCGATTTCGGTTCAAATGACTAGCTTAAACGCGTAACAGCTTGCACAACAATGAATCAACGTTTGGTCATATATCTATATTTCGCACACGTTTTTCTTCTATTAAATGCAGTTCTCTACCAAATCTTGAATTGTCGGAGTTGATATTTTATTAATGTTTTAAAGCTATATTTACGAAATTATTTTCAACAATAACAGAGTAAACAATGTTAAATATGAGAACCTTGTCTCAATCGTAGTTTTCTTATATATACCTATACTAGGTATTATTCTTAAGTCGCTACTAATTGTGAATATGAAGTTATCCTTCAAAATAAGACTTAAGTTTTGAGCTAAGCCTTTAAGTTATAAAGTAAATAATTAGATATAAACAAACTGTTAGGTATAATGTGATTGTATGCATGATCTAAGTACCTATTGTTTGCAGACAAGACATACAATGACGTCAGAGTTACTTAATTATTAACTAGCAGTTAACCTCGATTTACTACACGTGGTTTTCCTGTTATCACCTGTCATCTGGCGGCGAAAGTGTCCTTAAACAGTTCAGTTTTTCAGTCAGTCAAAAATAATCGATCTATTCTTATACATATATATATTATCTATATGATATATATCTATATCATCTTATAAATCTTTGCTTGCTCGTAGAAGTGGTGGCTAAATCGGTCCGGTTATATTAATGTGTGTTTCATTATGCTATTGATTCTTCTTCTTTTTCTTCTCCGCCGTAACACTCTTGGCAGAGCGGTCGTGGCCATGACGAAGCAAAGTCATCATATTTTTGGCTTAATTATTTGATTACAAATTACTCCTTCTAACTCACGATTCTCTACGACTACTTATAATAACCAAAAAACCAAAAAACGCTGATAGCCTAGTGGTAAGGACTCCGGTCTCCCTTCAACCAAGTTCGATTTCTGACGTGCACATTTCGGAATTAAGTGCCTGAGATGACAGATGCCTGCCATTATAATATGTAATGAATTAAAAAACCACAGCATACGGTATCATCTTGTCGGAACGCTAAACGATTTGGCAACACGTATTTTACGATAGGCTGGTAACGGCCACGGGCAAACCCTTTGATCAGACTGGAATCGAACCCAAATTTGTAATGTCAGCGCATCGCTCGTAGATCGTCAATATTATAAAATAATAATATAATATACGAATATGGTAAATATTATTGTTATAGAGTGAGGGCCTTATTAAACGTAAGATAACGATGGGTATCATTATAAGCAGGAAGTGAGAGGCATAGCGCCAATGAAACAATACGGTTGGTCTTGGCAAATAATGCGTTACAGCGGCGCGTGCGCGCGGGGGCGGCGCGAGCGCATGAATGGCGGCGGTGATTCACGGAGCCTCATTCAAGCCGGCGCATCTCGCAACTATTGATTGAATAACACACGATTAAAGCCTGTGATACACTATATACCTTTGATAGTACCACTATAAACCTAGAAGCAGTGATAGCCTAGTGGTCAGGGCGTCAGCCTCCTAATCAGAGGTCGGCGGTTCGAATCCGGGCACGCACCTCTAGCTTTTCGGAGTTATGTGCGTTTTTAAACAATTAAAATATCACTTCAACGGTGCTTCAACGGTGAAGGAAAACATCGTGAGGAAACCTGCACGCCTGAGAGTTCTCCATAATGTTCTCAAAGGCGTGTGAAGTCTGCCAATCCGCACATGGCCAGCGTAGTGGACTATGGCCAAACCCTTCTCATATTGAGAGGACACCCGTGCTTTGCAGTGAGCCGGTAAATGGTTGATCAGGATGATGATATCTTTGATGCTATTTGTGTCCTCCATCCTCTAACTCTTCAAATATGTATCTCCAACCTCCTCCTAGTATCTCTGTCCGGACGTAATTCAGCAGTGACGGATTTGCTCATATGTCGCCAGATCCCTGTTCATATTATGCCGTCCCTAAGCACCTCTGCATTGTGTGAGTTTCTAGATTATTTCGACAAACCATTGATTTTGTTAAGGTTGCAAAAGTAATAGCAAGTTTTATTGCATACTAAGTATATCTCCTTTTAATTATGATGTCTTACAGTGTTTCTTTTATAAAGTGCAATAATCCTTGCATAATTCAAATATTTGAAAAGTGAGGCTATTTAACTAATTATTTGCGGCAAATGTCAAAGTCACCGAGTGTATAACGGATAATGACGTCACACATTTCGACTAAAGCTTGCGGTCATTTAATTTTTCCCGGTTTAGTAGGCTATTTAAAAAAATATATTCTTTTGGTAACGATGTATAATTTATAATATACTTAGCGGAGTGATCAATCAGATAAAAATATATACTCCCTAATGGCAACAGTATTCGTTTATTTGCTTGACAAACCAACAACTTGCACAAATCAAATAATGGGTAATACTAAAAAGGAAAACACTTTATTTGTACACAACAACATTTATTTTATTTTATTGGATTATTAAACTAGTCACAATCTATATAAAAACAACAAAAAACATTTCAGAAGAACAAACACAAGATAGTAACTTTCTAGAAATGACCACGGCATGCAACCTTGAAATTAACCTTACATCTAAATAATTAAATTTATACGTTTAATGAAGTAATAGACAGGCTTACTTGCTTTTTTAAGGAGGCCACAGAACTGCAGGGACATAAAGGGAAATAATAAGAAAAACAGAAACAAGAAGAAGCAGGATACACAAGTCAGCCTTATCGCTTAGTAGCGATCTCCGCCAGGCAACCAGGAAATATAAAAATAAATAGAAAGTAGGTGACGCAATATAAACATAAACTTACTTATAATACATATACCAGATGCAGATCGATCACTGACATGCACAATAGATTTAGCTTGATATCAATTCCAAAGCAAATTATTACAAAATTCAACTAGTTAACTAAAAAGAGATAAAGTTGGATACAATATGTCATACATATTAAATAGATATGTATTTTTATTTATTGATTTATTGAGGTTCACAAACAACGACACGGTATGTGTTTATTCAAGGATTTTACATAAAATAATTATTACCGTAGCGTCAACCACGTAAACCACATTTTAATCATATTTAGAAGACATAGTTAACAAATGTACATAATCTAAACAAAAATATATATAGCACGTCTGTAAGACACACGCCTATGTATCATCGCTTTACCACACGTTTAATGAATAAGTTTGCAACTTTACATTCGATGCATTAACGATGTGATTGTGTTATTTTTTGCCGCATAGGTGTTTTTTGTTGGATATTTAATATCACTTAGAAGGGTTTCCTAATTGTGGAAGCGTGTATTGAACGGTTTGATTACCTCATAGTATATATTTATCCTTATACTTAACTTTTACCCGGTTTAGTTTCTTTGGGTTTCTTCGTAGACCTGGGCACGTTTGGAATCCTCTTAGCTTTAGTTCTAAGTTAGCGAGTGTAGTTGTCACCTCACGAATTATGAGAAATATATTAAGTATATATGAATGAATAGAGAGATGCCTATAATAGGTTTTCATGAATAAAGCTATTTTTCATTTGATTTATATTCAGCACTGGCATAGGAAATCACGTAAATTTGTTTTAAGGTAATAATCCTGAATTTACAAGATAGTCATCTTTATTACCCTCAGCCTATTTATGCCGCATTGGATAGAGCATAGACCCATCACGCTGCTTAAATACGGTTTAGCTAGCTATAACGATTAGTGATAGCAACCGGTTTAATTGCTTAGTACGCTCTCTGAGGCGAGGGAATGGACCAATTTAGTACGTCAAACTGGTGGGTCTAAAAACCCTAAATTATTTTGGCCCGAAAATTCAACCCAGAACCGCTTAAGCCGTAGTAGTACAAGCCAACTATCAGGTAAACAAGGCAGTTCATAGATAAATACTAGAAATTTATAATGCAATCATTTTTGTTAGTAATGTGATCTTAAATCACATTACACACAGAAATTATGGTTACGACCTTAGATGAGCTATTGTGCAGATACTTAATAAAGTAAAATGAGGATAAACCTTTGTTCTCTCTTGATTTAACGTCCATCAAACAACCTATTAAAAGTAAACCACTTTCAATAATAAAGGTAATAAATAGTATTTCGATTATTATTAATTTCTAATTATTTTTCCTTCTTTTATGTATATGGAGCATTATTTTTAGTAAACCACAAATGCTAATTCTTAGAAATGTGAATGTGTAGTTTTGGTTTTCTCCAATCAAAAACTCAACTCATCAAAAATCCAATTAGGAGTATGGGTTTACCATACCACTAACATGTTAGCCCGCTACCATCTTAGACCGCATCATCACTTACCATCAGGTGAGATTGCCGTCAAGGGCTAACTTGGAGTGTATAAAAAAAACATATTTTAGTCAGTATTTTTTTTAATGTGAAAAAAAAAACTGTTGCTCTATCTATTATATACCTAAAAGAACTTTCTCAAAATCAAAGATCATGCATTATCATTGTATACTCATAAATTATCATAATATACTCGTACTACAGAATAATCACGAACCAAATAACTTTTATGCACACAAATTTATAACAATTGAAACAATATTGGCAAATGTAAACTCCGTGTCAGACTACGAAAAGCAATAATCTATCTGTATTAATAAAATACATTCTGAACAATAAACAATTACAGCCAAATAAGTAAATCACATTAAAATTGATACCATATTGGCACAAAATGTTATTGCGATAAATGGAAAACCGGCGATAGCTAATCGGACAGTCGGCGATATGTTTACAACTTGCAATTTGCATGCAAAAACAATCCATAGGTAACACAAATGGGAAATATTCCACGGGAATCAAGCTAACAAGATCTGTCGTACGTAAGAAGCGGGTTAGATAAGTGATTAGTAAATAATAAATAGCGTAACAAGGAGGTCCTATATGTTATAGTTTAAATTGAGATAAGAGGTAAGGCTATTCTCAATATACGACAAAGATACGACAGGGGTACGATTTAATATACAAATTAACGTATCTACAATGTATCTGGTCTTAGGAAATGAGTATTAGAGTAACCAAGTAACAGACTCCAATGTTATTATTAACAATTTAAAAAGAAAATATTTAGAACGTTGATTTTACGAAATGTTGGTCTTTATACAGAAAAGGAAAATAAAATTAGAGAGTTATGATTATGCAAAGACTAAGGGGAAGAGGACCCATCTTTTTTCAGCTTGCATCTCATTACAAGACCAAACAGTATCGCTATGCGCCCGTCGGTAGGCGTACTCACATAATAAAATAAACTGCAAGATTTCATAACTTTTTTTTCAATAATAAATAATTCTTCTTTTGAACTAATTCAAAAGGTCTTTTTATAATATTAAATGACGTCACTTTTTATTTTAAAACAGATCGTAATCCCTCGAGAGTAAATAGGTGTCAGTGTCAAGTATTTGCTACAGCTCTAACACATAATAACAGATAAGGATCCATATGTTATATATGGATATGCAGTTACAGCATATGCGGGTATTAAGTGATCGTTTAATTTAACAGTGGATATAACACTTTTGTAAGCTGATGCTTTTTTGTTTTTACACCACTACCATAAATAGTTATAATCTACAATAAAAAAATATTACCTCAACTAAAATATGTCGTGTATTATAAATAAAGCTTTTCTAGTTTTCTTCACGTCATCCTAGAAATCTTTCGTAATATAAACAAGATCTGATTAGATCGGTCCGAGGATAATCTGGTTTTATTTATTAACGTTCATCGTTAAACTAATCTTGATTACTTATATTATCTTGAAAATATATTTGTTTTGAGGGCTGTAAATATTCTTTATTCTTATGATTATTAAAATTGCAATACTATCATCATTCATCTTACAAATATAATAAATCTGAGGCTGTGTCTAACATGGATCATTTCTTTCGGATAGACAGTTCTTTTAGCAATGCATACACATTGAAGGTGTGTTAGGGCACGCACCTATAACTTTTCGGAGTTATGTGCGTTTTAAAAAAAAATTAAAAATATCACTTGCTTCAACGGTGAAGGAAAACATCGTGAGGAAACCTGCATGCCTGAGAGTTCTCAAAGGCGTGTGATGTGTGCCAATCCGCACATTGACAGCGTGGTGGACTATGGCCAAACCCTTCTCATATTGAGAGGAGACCCGTGCTCTGTAGTGAGCCGAGAATGGGTTGATCATGATGAAACTGCACCCTAACTGCACGGGTTCGAACCCCCGACCTCTTATTAGGAGGCTGACGTCCTAATCACTAGGCTATCACAGCTTCCTTCATGATAGTAACCAATGATAAACCTAAAAGCGTAAATAATGTTCCATTAGTTATTATTTATTCACGAGGTGACACTTTTGTAATATCCTGAGCTCTATGTTTACAAACACGAGGCAAGTAAAAAAGGCAACACGTGTTTGCAATTGATATAGTATTTAGACGTATTTACCAATTATCATATTAATTCCAACATGAAACTACACGCAGTAACATACGCCTCATATTGGACTCAAAGTTAGCTGTCAGTGTCAGAAAGAGTAAGTGTGTAAGTTTCCAATATTTGGAACAACTCTGGTAGTCTTAAAAATTAGAGATACAAATAAAAAAATGTGTAAGTGTCGCTGAGATGGTGCGATAGATCATTCATTTAAACCTAAAATAAAAAGAAACCTTACCTAGATGAACCTTAGGATATGATGTCTCTTATACATGCTCTTTGATTTTACCATTCAAATAAGAGGCAGTCACTTTTACCAGACATTTAGTCTGTATGCAGTTGAAATATCTCATATTTTTTGGTTATCAGAGTGTGGTTTGTTGTAGGTGGCATATTCAATAAATACTTCATAGAACAAATTGAAGAAATATTAATGTAATTTGCAAAAGATCGTCGACTTCAATCAAGGATCGTCATGTCTAAACACCTACATATAAAATAACTCACAGCCAATTCATTTAGTGCTATTCCTAGCGTTTAATTGGCTTCATCTCAAAGGAATGAATTCATAATTTCTTGGAAATGTGAAATTTCTATTCATGAATTTCAAATGGTTATTCCAACAAATATGTAGGCTTATTAATTTAAAATGTAAAATTTATAAATTCATAAATTAATTATTACCTCCTAGAAGTATAATGTATCTACTTTATATACCTCGCAGATACTCGCGACTTCGTCCGAGTGGAATAAGTTTTATAAATTCCGGAATACGGGAATAAGTAAATGCTAATATGTAAAAGTGACAGTCGCGTAAAAAATCAATAAAAACTATTTTTGTTTTCGTAGTTATGCAAGTTTTTAAGCAATTAAAATATCACTTCCTTCAACGGCGAAGGAAAACATCGTTAGGAAACCTGCACGCCTGAGAGTTCTCCACAATGTTCAAAAAGGCGTGTGAAGCCTGCCAATCCGCACATAGCGTGGTGGACTTTGGCCAAACCCATAGGGTACTACGGCAATGGGTTGATCACGATAATGATAGGATTTTGCCTACGTACAATAATAGCATGTTATGTACATGGCTACAATAATAAAAAAGTCAATATCGCGCAATTACATTATTGTTTTAATTATTATTCGTTTGAATGCGCTGTTAGTCTTCATAGTAAGGCTTGTGGTAGGTTACGGGTGTCAGTTTGCTATAACGCTCCTTACTGGTGACCTATTTGGCGATTTTATAGAGTTGGTGGTTCAACTTAAGCCGGATTGTTATGCGCTTGTATCTGTTTTTGGTCGTGATCGTGACATCGAAGGTAAGCGGCGCTATAAAATTTCATAATTCCGTCTTATTACCGCGTCCAGTCCATTCAGTTCCTTGCGCAGATTTAGGCGGAGAATACATACACGATATGATATGATTACTTTTTCATTGGACCTGGTTTAAAGTAAAGATTTAATCAGTTTGTTTCGTCATTGGTGGTAATTCTGTTAGCACAGATCAGAAACACGCATATCTTTCAAAAACTAAATAAATCGAAATATCTTTTTTAAGTTTCTCATGGAGAAGGATAGAACTATGTCCAGTACCTTTAATTATCAAAAGCATAATTTACATTTCATTAGTATGAAACCCTGTCTTCTACGATAGTTTAAACTATTGTTACAGGAGCCATTGTTTTCCCTATATCTTTGGCACAATAACTTGCGGTTGACAAATAATAATTTACACAAATATAACTAAATGAATAAAAATAAAAGAAAATAAAATAAAACAATTTCATCTTAAATTTGTGTGTGTATGTATGACTTGCAGAGTACGTGTGTGTAATTGTGTATGTGTATGTGTGAAAGTGTTTTCTATTTATTTTGTTATTTTTTTTTACTTAAGATATTCGGTTGAAATATTTTCTCAGTTATGATTACGAAAATCATAATTTTTGAGAAAGATTATGAACAACAGATAAATTCTTTTATCTGTTGTTCATAATAATATATATAATATGTTGTTTAATATATATATTTTTTTTTATATAGAAAAGTATATTTATATATTATATTTATTGATAATTTATATTATATTTAAATATTACGCCTTTCTTCCCCCAAGGGTTGTCTGGAAGAGATTGCTTAAGCAATAAGACCGCCTTTGCATACTCGTGTGTTAAGTATTCCGTGTAGTTGTTTCTTTAAAATTTGTGTGTAATAAAGAGTATATATCTATCATAACACCCAATATAATAAACGTCTATATAGTGAATAGTTTGGTACTATTCCGTCTGGAAAGAGGTAAAATCGAGCTCCGACTCGGAGGATTATGATAGGATTAATAAAACGGTGCAGGATGCAGAGAAAAGCAAACAAAATACCGACGCAAGTACTGCTGTTTACGAGCGGAGTAGCTTAATTTAAGATCTGTCTATACCAGTTAGAAGCGGTGATAGCCTAGTGGTTAGGGCATTGGCCTCCTAATCAGATGTCGACGGTTCGTTTCCGGGCACGCACATATAACTTTTCGAAGTTATGTGCGTTTAAAAAAAATTAAAAAATCACTTGCTTCAACGGTGAAAGAAAACATCGTGAGGAAACCTGCATGCCCGAGAGTTCTCTATAGTGTTCTAAAAGGCGTGTGAAGTCTGCCAATCCGCACATGGCCGGCGTGGTGGACTATGGCCAAACCCATCTCATATTGAGAGGAGACCCGTGCTCTGTAGTGAGCCGAGAATGGGTTGATCCTGATGATACCAGTTAGATTTGGAGATTTTGCCCTGTCTCATTTAGATACCGTTGGCAATATAGCGGCTTCTTAGGTCAGTAAAACAAGGTCGAATCAACCCAGCAATTCATTTCACGTTATTATTCGAATTAAGTAATATATACTAAGTTTTGAAAAAGCTAGTTGCAGTGAGCATCCAGCCTTAAGCCGTAGTGGCTGGCACAACTAAATTGGCTTATGTATATTAAAGCTTCCGTCTGTTTGTAAATATGAACGTGAGCTGCCCCATAAAGAAGCCCTGGTTATCGTGAGATGGTTATCGCGTAACTAGCTGTCGGGGGCTAGCAACACCAGACCGTTGAGTACAATCTCTATTGCGGGTCGGTTTTTCTACTTAAAATGTATGTAGGCTAGAATGTAATGCAAGCTTCGTAACTCGCACCCAGAGCTGGCACCTAATTGCTAACCGCTTGCCACGAGCAATCTATAAATATCGTTACATTGTTAATGATGACGACAGTCTTTCAAACCTGCCACATTAAACTGTCGGTCTCGGTTATAACCACCTGGCTTTGTGAGCATGGTTCTTAACTGAGAGGTGTATATCTTTGTAAGCCTTATAAAGGATCTCGTAAGATACAGGTTTATTGACCAGTGCCCGAATGAATTTTTTTTTTACCCACTACAATTTAGCCCTTGACTGCTATATCACCTGGTGGTAAGTGATCATGCTGTCTAGGATGGTAGCGGGCTAACCTGTTAGGAGTATGGTAAACCCACACGCCTAATTGGTTTCCACGCGACATTGTGTCGGCACGCTAAAAACGCTTGCCGACACGTGCTTGTCGGTAGGGTGGTAACTAGCCACGGCCGAAGCCTCCCAGACCAGACTCGAGCCAAGAATCGAACCCAGGACCTCCAACTTTATAATGCGACAGCGCACGCACTGCGCCACGGAGGTCGTCGAAAATTACACTTGATTATAAGACTTAGTTCTACAGATGCATTTTTATATTTGATCTCGGGAAATGTACATACGGGTCACCTGATGTTAAGTGATTCCCATCGCCGATGTTAAATCTGCATCGCCAGAGGACACCGATGCGTTGCCGACTGAAACCTACATCGCTTGGATATCTTTGCCAGTCGGGTAGAGCCGGGAATCGAACCCAAGACTCTACAATAAGACAGCGCACGCACTGTGCCACGAAGGTCATTAAAAAAAAGCCTAAGACACACCAACCACCACGACCGAAGATACACTTTTACCGATCATGAAAATAGAAGTTAAAAGTACGTCTTCGTAATACGTATTAGAAACAATATTAGACCACTTAGTACATGGCGATGAGATCATAAACTACTTTTTGATTACAGAATATCAAATTCCAACTACGCTTTAGATAATATCTCCACCAAAATTTTAACACAGAAATCAACCAACCAGCTTTTTTAAGATCCGTCAATACTTTGGGGGGAAACTGTTGCTATCTTTTTTTAGATCGCAGACAAATTACTTCCCAGAAGTGCTTCGCTATTAGCTTGTTCTTATTTTTACGGTCAATAATAATTAATTGACAGTTTACTAGACTTTTAATAAAAATTCGATGTCATTAATCAAAAAATTAACACGTTAATGTTTAACATCCGATGTTTTCGACGATAACTAATAAAACCATGTGCATGTACCTACAAATTAATACGTTTAACGATCTAATAAAATTTCTTCTACATTGTCCATTGTTTTTAATGCGAAACTAGGCTTTATTAGTTTTATTCAAAACAAGCAGATGCCCGCGACTTCGTCTGCGTTGAGTTAGTGTGTGTGAAATTGTGTTTGTTTGTCTTCCAATCACGAAGCAATGGATTACTAAACCGACGACCTTGAAATAATTACAGGATAAACATTAAAGTATCTCCTTTCTTACAAAAAAAGTTTAAAAGAATAAGTGAAATCAGAGTACGCGTTAATGAATTACAGGTAAATACACATTCTGACTTTCATCCCCTCTCCCAACAGAGCCGTGCTGAATTGTGGGATAAAAAATATCTTATTATGTTGAAGTGGAGTACCAGCTATTCCTATACCAAATTTCATTCAAATCCATCAAAAGTAGTTTCGGCGTAATGCGCGGCCAAAATATAGACAGACAGACAAAAAAACTAAAAATAAATGTTTTGAGCTCAGTATCGACAGTAAAGGAGCCTCGCATTTTAAATGTCTTTTAAGTTGCGATACTCAGTTGACGATAGAAATTACCTATCATCAGAGACTTCCTCAGTATCCGTAGGTATATTACTTTTACTGAATCAATCTTTATCAGAACCAGGTTCCCGAAATAGCACAATGAGTGGGATGCTAACGTTGCTAAGTACAAACATTCGGAGTGTCTTTAAAAACGTGATTAGACGATCATCGGTTGAATTTACTGCGATGACTATATCCTTAATATAATCATCACCATCAAAAACATCATCTTGCAGCATTATCATTATTGAACGCAATCGTTAACTGACCTGACTTAGCATGCTCGTTGAGACACGGATTTATTCACTTGAATCCGAACTTATACCTACAGATAGTTGTTATCCGAAAAATCTAGTAGGCTATAGCGATGGCTAGCTACTAAAACTAACTCCCAAGCAATTAACCTTTCAATCGATGGGGTGTGGGTTAAATATAACAGGTAAGCCTACTACCATCTTGGCCTTGATCATCATCATCATGATCAACCCATTACCGGCTCACTACAGAGCACGGGTCTCCTCTCAATATGAGTAGGGTTTGGCCATAGTCCACCACGCTGGCCATGTGCGGATTGGCAGACTTCACACGCCTTTGAGAACATTATGGAGAACTCTCAGGCGTGCAGGTTTCCTCACGATGTTTTCCTTCACCGTTGAAGCAAGAGATATTTTAATTTTCTTAAAACGCACATAACGCCAAAAAGTTAGAGGTGCGTGCCCGGATTCGAACCGCCGACCTCTGATCAGGAGGCTGACGCCCTAACCACTAGTCTATCACCGCATTAGGCCTTGATATTCATCACCATTTGGTACAACGTTTAAGGGCTAACATGTAGTGGTGTAAAATCAAAACAGGACATTTTGTAGTCACAGCTATACACTTTTAATGTACATTCATACATTATTTTTGTAGAACAAATACATTTTTTTATAACTCAATTATAGTGGCAAGGTCTTACCTTGGCTTCTTTGAGACACGCGCTAAAACATGTTTGTTTTATTAATGTGTGATATGAAGCGAACACCCACACGTAAAGTTTTGTGAATGGATCGCATCCACAGAAGTGAGGCAGAATTGCTTGCAACAGCCGCCTACGTGCGGAATGGAGGTCGCCAACTTTCATTCATACTCTGTTATGCATTGCATATCCAAAATTTTAGCTCTAATTTATTTCAACAAAGTATTGATAATATAAAGCAATGTAGTAAGAAGTAGAAAAATCTCAATATCTTCTGGTGGGACATATCTTCTTCGGCCGTGGCTAGTTAGTTAACGAACGATGTCGCGTTGAAACAAACTAAGATTATGTGCTTAAATAACTATACCCCTAAATGTTTTTAATATCATCTTCACACGACTATTCTTCTATCAAGTGACGACCTTGTGGTGCAGTGCGTGCGCTGTCACATTATAAAGTTGGAGGTTCGATTCCCTGTTCGTGTCTAGTCTGGTGGGAGTATTCGGCCGTGGCTAGTTACAACCCTACCGACAAAGGCTTATCGCCCAGCGATTTAGCGTTTCGGCACGATGTCGCGTAGAAACTATTTAAAAGCGTGGGTTTACCATACTACTAACAGGTTAGTACGCTACCATCCTAGACAGCATCATCACTCACCACCAGGTGAGATAGCCGTCAAGGGCTAACTAGTAGTGTATAACAGAAAGTTCTAACTTGTCGAGATATACAAAAAAAATATCAACGCTATAAATGTGTGTGTTAATGACTTCTCAATATTTGCAGCGAAAGGGGTAGAATTTATCTACAAGTAGTCATATTTTTCTTAGCACCTCGTAAGTAGAGAAAATGCGTAAAAATATAAGACATGCTTACCGTGAACAAAACACAAACCAATAAATGCAAAGTATTGATTTTTTAGTAGAAATTAACATGATTAAAATTATATATAAATTTAAAACATCAGAGGTGAATACAGACTGTTTGAATGCTTTTTGTAATAATTGCAGTAAGTAATGCCATTTCATAAACATCATCACTGAGACTTAATGTTACTTACCCTTCCATACAGACTTATAATAAGTATAAGTTATAAAATACTTTAAAAAATTCAAGATTGAACGGTTGTCATGTCAACAGCCTTAACAGATAAAGAAAACAAAAACGTAAGTAGATATAAATATTTAAGTCAATAAGTTATGTATTTATTGAAAAAAGGCGGGAGACTTCGTATACGGTGGACGCGGTTTTTTCACGCTTTTCTTGAATTAATTATTGTTGGCTAATTTTGAAAAGGACTGGTGTTGGTTGTGTCGTGGACAGTTTTGGTGTCGTTTGTATAGTGGCTAGTTTTCTGAATGGTTAACAGGTATTAATTTAGGAAAGGTTTGAGGGAGCCGCGTCCGCAGAGTGCGAAGTTTCCCGCCATTTCTCCCTTAACTTCTACATTGCTATAAACTTGACATTGGCTAATCTGTGCAAAGCCATAAAACAAAAAAAAATGTATTTACCGAAACTTAAAATAAACCTTAGATTGAACCTAAAACTAAAAATCTTAAAAATATAATATCAAGTCAATAAGTAAATAATTTAGTTAAAATGTAATAAATATTCGGGTTGATATTCTACCAAAAAGGTTTTACAAATTTTGTAACACGTTGAATAGCTACCTAGTATGGAGGTTTACCTTAGTATTCATGGGTACTTTAACTAAGTAAAGAAATACCCGTAAAGTATTATTTATCCCGAGTTTTTGTGTGCCGTGAGAGTAATCCAAAGACTTTACTTAGAGTTGATTAACACGTGTACATAACCCACATTGCAAAACGTGGCTTTAGTTTAATCCACTTTCTCGATTTACCTGTTTCATTAATGTATCTTGCACTAATGACTTTTGAATACACGTACACAAAAAGGTAAGTATTACATTACCTTTTGCGCGTATGTGCACATATTATTACATAAGTGAAACACAATGATCGCAAATGTGCTAATAGAATCACTTGAATGGTTACGTTAGCACTTTAGCTCTTTAAACACAGCTTTTGTTGTATTCTTTCCTCATACCAACTATTTTATTTAATAAACAGACATTTACAAATTCTTATGTTAAAAGAATGGAAGTATATATATATGGGGAAGTCTAAAAGTAACTTCAGTGATAGAAAATATGAGGAGTAATAGGCTAGCATGGTATTTTTTTTTAATACCTACTTTACGAGTTAACCCATGCCGGCTAACTCACCTGGTGGTAAGTGATGATGCAGTCTAGGATGATAGAGGGCTAACCTGTTAGGAGTATGGTTTACCATTAGGAGTGTGGTTAGGAGTATGGTAAACCATACTCCTAACCACACTCCTAATGGTTTCTAAACTCCTGGTTTCTACGCGACATTGTGCCGGAACGCTAAATCGCTTGGCGTGTGTGACGATGAAAAGACGTGTCGTCTTTGTCGGTAGGGTAACTAGCCACGGCCGAAGCCTCCCACCAGACAAATGGTCATATAATGCGGAGGAAAGAAAGTAATGTCACCAAATAATGTTATATATGAATGTGGAAGGGCAAAGAGAAGAGCAAGACCAAAGACGAGATGGATGTATTGTGTAAAAGAGAATATCCGTGTAAAAGGTGTGGTGAGGTAGATGATAGAAGTGCGTGAAAGAAGAAGACATGTTGTGCCGACACCATATAATGTGGGATAAGGGCAAAGAAATATATCTTTAATACAGAAACAGAAGGAGAATTCTGAAATATATGCAGGTTAAAACTAGGGTACTAATAGGAGTTTCGAATAAATCTGATTATCAATGACGTATTATTTTCGAGTCTCATATGCCACGTTGTCATTTAGCGATCAACTAGTATTTCTTTTTCAGCAATTTACATCAACAAATCTCTGAAATTTAGCAAATTAAACAGAATTTTTTTGCGGGACATCCTGGCACAAGTAAAATATTTACTTAAAAGGATGTCCCACACACAATCCCGATATAGATTCTCCACAACATATAAATGCAGTTATGGAGAATCTATTTCGGGATAGTTGCTTTGACATAAATGCTCTGAATGATTGTTTTAGTGTCAACGATAAGTTATTAACAAAAAAAATACATAACCTCCTTCTGCAAATTGATTTGTAGATAAAAGCTTGAATAGATCGAGCCGGAATTACTAAATTATACAAGATCATTAATGTTTGTCATCGGAAACCATTAATTGCCTCGAAATAAGATTTGAACGATAGTCTATTAAACCGTTTCAATCATCTAACCCGACAAGCGCTGCGATGGCGTCCAAATATTCCCGTCGCGCGTCGTTCATTGACACGTGCCAAACCTGTTTTCATGGCGAGTTTTTTTTTGAATGGCCGCTTCCTTTGTAAGAATAAACATATTCAAATGTTGCGATTAATTCATAGCTAGATAGTGCCTTGCTTTTATGAATGGAGGCTGGATGTAGTGGTGTGCGTGCGCCGCATACGTCCAATGCACATTACAAACACATGCATGGAAAATTTGCATACTGGCTTGGGACTTGGGAGTGCCACGTGCTGCGTCTTTCGTATTGAGCACAGTTACCTCTTCAATATTCGAGAAGTTAATTTTAAATGTAAATATATTTGAAAGTCAATTTTTACAAGTCTATCATAACTGTGTTTAATTAGAAAATATTGATATTTTAATATACGCGAAGAGTTTAAATTAATATTTTAATACCTTTGGATATTATTTAAATGTTAGCATATTAAATTATAGTTTATATATATATTTTTGGGTTAATTTATGATCTTACGTTAATAATAGTTTTGAATGTTTCATATTTATAAATTATCGAATCTGCCATCTCAATATTCTATATTTATACAACAAACAATGTTGTTATATGGTCGGGACAGTTTTTTTTTTTAATAAAGGAAGATAGATAGAGTCAGTACCTACGTAGAAATTTATTTGTACTTTATCGGTTCCTTAAAACATCAAAACGGTTTAAACTCAAAATCCTGGTCTCTCTAACCTCATTCGTTTATTCATGCGAGAATAATACCAAAGAACTTTGCTTGGGTACATCCACAGTATCATTTTTTAATAGTTTTGCAGCATTATATTGTCTGGTATGGATTGAAAAACCTTTGCGTCTTTCTTTTATAGTATAAAAGTGCTATTTAGAATTCAAAAAGTTTTGGTAAAGTCGGGCGACATATATTGCCTGGGGATCGTTATAGAAAATCCGTATTGTTGAAAAATGTCAAAAATTTTTTTTTTTTTCGGAATGTCTATTAGCTGTGTTAACCCTATTGGTTGCCACAGCGTAACCGGGCTATTTGGCGAGCTTCGGAAAGAAGCTCTGCCAGAAGAAATTTTTCAGCCCTAGGGCTCGAAGAACCTAGGGAACGTCTGCCTAAGGGCGTCTTCTGTGATGACAAAGCTCGGCTTAGGCGACGTTTAGGATAACGGCGGGATCGGGCGGTCCAAATTCAATTAATACTAGACCCTCCACACACGCCAACTGATAGTAAAGAATGAAACTCAAAATGAAGCACATCATATTAGGCAACACGTTACGTGTGCACTTAAATAATTAAATGATAGTTCAATAAGTAAATATCGGATACGTTTAAGAGTTGTCAAGGCATAAATTACGTAGGTACCAATAGGTAGTACTTAAACAGTTCGAGAGTGGCGCCGTTGCGTGTTTGGTTTGTGTCAAATGTCCAGCGTTTGATGAGAACTGGTTCTATATAAGTTACAATAATACTGCAATTAAGTGGGCGTATTGACGCAGTTCCTTTTTGTTTATCGTCTGTTAAATATTCGAGCTTGGATATGATTGCTCGAAAGGTGTGCTCACACTTACCCGTTTTTATCAGGGTCTTACATCTTTTATTGAAGGTAACCTTCCTTGTTGAATTTCTGCAAAATTGAAGGAAAAAAATGTAACTATCCAAAGGTTTCAAAGATTTCACAGTTAATGGAAGTGTGCTGGTGAGTATCGTCGATAGTTTGATTCCTTACAAATGCCTGAACAGATTTGGATAGTTCTGTATTTGGTAGTCGTATTTTTAATTTTATTAAAAATATATACGTACGTGCAATAAAGAAAGTCGAACTAAAGAAGTCGAAATAAACGAACGAACTGTTCTATTTTGGAAGCGATAAGACCGCAATCGCTCTTTTTATTTGTTATCGTTATTTTATATTACTTACTGATTCATAACTTTTTGCAATAAATACTTTATCTGCTCGTCTATTAATATAGCCCATTAGGTCAGTAGTTATGGTCAATCTTATCGACTGCTATAGAAATGCGTTGAAAGTGCAATTTATAGTGTCATTCCAACATCCTAAGATGGATGAAAGAAGGTCGCACAAAGAATAGGCCCAAAAAGTTTTGCCAATATTCTTCTCTATAATAGTACTTCACTATCTATCTTTAATTCTTCGACACAACATCTAGCTTGTCACTCCTGGATAACGTAGTTTTTAAGTTTCATAACAAATAAACGGTACTTTTGACTGAATGACCAGTAGTACCGAATACTTGTTTCAACAGTGCATGCATGTGAATAAACGTTTTTCACGATGATATAAAAAAAAGAACAGAAATTAATATCCTATAGTTTTAACGTTACAAAATAATATGGGTGCAATAAATGTAAATTCCAGTCATAAAGTAATTGAACGTGGTGACCCCAATAAAACATGGAACTTATGCTCATGTAAACTGTCAAAATGGAGAGGCGCCACCTAATTATCGGCAATAAATTAGTGGTACCTACTGTGGAGCCAAAAAGTTACGCAAATCTACATAATATTTTGTTACGTAATTTTATAAAGTGCCCTTTCACATAAGTGAACCATATGCCGCTTTCATGGACTTTGGTGTAGATGTTGCTAAAAAAAGTTTATTTTTTTGTTTTTTACAGATTAACACACTTTTGCCAATGACTCACCGATACCTCACCGTGTGTTAATGGTGGATTTTGGAAAAATAATTCTTATTGCACGCCTCAACGTCATCCAAATCGCAATACTCCAATAGATAACACAGTTGCAACACCATAAGGACACAACACTGGCATACCACAACTTATACAACTAATATTATAGCATTAGAATCCGATCTTTATGTTTTAATTTATAGTTTATAATATTTTATTTTTCTTAGAATCTAGAGTTCTTTTTAGAATATATTAGTAGTAGGTATATGACAAGTGGGTCCTAATATTATAAATTATTAAATTAAGTTTGTATTTAAGTGCGTAATTTTGTTAAGCGTTAGCGCCGAATGTTCTAAATAAATCTGGCTAAAATTTGGAATAGAGATAGATTCTACGCTGGACTAATACATGGATTTTTGAATAACTGAATTTCAAGTCGAGCGACTTCGACGAGCTTTAGTTTTCCGTAACAAACTTCCTACAAATTAGATTTACCTATATGTTGGAAACGGTAACGCGAAAAAGAATAGGACATGAATGACATGAATATTAAATCCTTAGTATAACAAGAAATAATGCTCACATTTCAATGCTTGAATTTAAGTCGAGTCGGTGTTGATAAAATGAGGTGTGGTACGGCCATTAGAATGTTAGTTTTTCACTCAGTACTTTTATATTTTCATATTTTTATTAAGCTTTCTATAACTTGATTTTAATGTAATTATTTCGAACGCAATGTTACGTTATGATTAGCAACGACGTTATATAGTATGCTAGAAATAGTAACAGAAGTACGCCAATCTGTTAGGGCTTTAATCCCACCAACACGAGCATGGAGCCTTGTTTTGTTTATGCGTGAGTCAGTATTTTTGAAAGCGACGATTATAAATTAGCAGCGATTCTTCTCGGTTGCGACACTGGTTGTCGAACAACTGGCAGCGGAAATGACTCGTGCCTCGCTCATCTGAGAGCTCTTGTGGCACGCGATCTCATCTATCAAGTCTCTTCTTCCTGCACCATTATTAATATTTACTATGTCCTAAGCGCAGAGTGTCATCTCATTTGCATAAGAAGCGTTAACGCTTTGTTTTGATTACAGTTTTAGTTAATAGGTACAGATATTATATGCTACGGATTGGTACATTTGAATACCAGCATGTTTGCTTAGTTTGGTATTATAAGGTATTTAGTTAGTGTAGGTTCAAGAGCCTATAAAAAGTAAATACCTTATATAAACATTGGACTACTAGTCATCGGATGTTTTCTTCACTATGTTTTTATTAACCGGTACGTAAATAATTTCAGTTATATTTAGTTGCTTAAAATTATAAGAAAACTAATTTAACTTCGAAACTTAGAGGTATAGGCCTGGGATAAAACTCACTGGAATTTGCTTCGAAAGAGAGGCTGAAGTCCTGAGCTAGTGGTAAAAAAGTGTTCGTTAATTTTTCTAGTATGTAAGTAATCTTTTTTATGCTTAAATATCATAATCGTAATTGTTACTCTATGAATTAATCTGGTTTTGAATTGACAACTGAAAGTTCCTACGGCAAATTAAACCTACTGACCTGACTGAGGTACATACTGACTTGAAAACTTACACGATTGTTGCCTTGACGACCTACGTGGCGCAGATCGTGTTGTTGCATTATAAAGTTGGAAGTTCTGGGTTCGATTCCCGGCACTAATCTGGTCTGGTGGGAGGCTTTAGCCGTGGCTAGTTAACACCCTGCCAACAAAAACATGACGACATCTAATCTGATGGTAAGTCAAGATGGTAACGGGCTAGCCTTTTAGGGGTTAAAAACCAATTAGTAGTATGGTAAGCCCATACTACTAATTGGTTTCTACGCGACATCGTGCCGGAACACTAAATCACTTGGCGACACGCCTTCGTCGGTAGGGTGGTAGCTAGCCGCAAGCGAAGCCTCCCACCAGATCAGACCGAGCTGGGAATCGAACCCTCCTCCAACTTTATAATGCGACAGCGACGCACTGCGCCACGGAGGTCGTCAAATACGTACCTAGATAATTGTTAGAAATTTTATTTCTCGTTGATAATTAGGTATATTTGCGACTTACGTCATAGGTATATTACACATCTACCTGTCGCTGACCAATTTTTCTGTAAATGTATGTGATTCGTAACGCTGGCGCTTATTCTGTTCTGTTGTTCGCCCACGTTGTTTTGTATCACCTACTTACCTATTATTTTTGTTGCCAGCTACTTTATAGAATTAATGTTTGAGTGGGTACCTTCCCTTACAAATTATAAGGTTTCATTTTAATTAATTCTTCCGTGCGTTCTATGAATTATAAATAAGTAAAGGTCTTACACCAGCTGGTAGGTAAAGTTTGACAACAGAGGTACTCTATGGCATTTGGAAGATGCGTAGGTCTCTATGCTACTTACTGCAATTGTACGTCATTCTGGGAAATGATTTTATCTATGAGATTGAACTCGTAACGTATCTTGGTACTTTTAAAGCGTTTTTTTATATAACTGCTACACTCACTTTGACGGCAATCTCACTTGATGGTAAGTGATGATGCAGTCTAAGATGGTAGAGTGCGGGGGTATGGTAAAGCCACAATCTTTATTGGTTTGAACAGGATGTCGTGCCGGAACGCTAAATCGCGTTTTTTTTAATAGTAAGGGTTTCATTACCTACTACCAAAGACGACTTCTCTGGTGCAGTATTCTTTGGTCTTATTAGTGATAGGTCCCGGATTCAACCCCCGGCAGGAACTGGATAGTTCTGAATCTTTGTAAATTTACTCTTATCCGATCTCGTTGGAGGATTCGGCCGTGGCTAGTTACCACCCTACCGACAAAGACGTGTCGCCAAGCGATTTAGCGTTCCGGCACGATGTCGTGTAGAAACCAATAAGGAGTATTGGTTTACCATAAAATGTTAGCCCGCTACCATCTTGGACCGCATCATCACTTACCATCAGGTGAGATGTTCAGATACATAATTTTTTCAGATTACCGATCAACGTTCCTTAGCTTTTGCTTTAAAATTGTAGGCTATGCAATAATAAAGTTTACGTCAGATTTATTCCGTTATCCACCCACACCGAACTTGGCCACGTGCGCTTTTCCTCTTACGACTTCTATGATTATGGCTTGTTCGTTATCGTCGATTATCAAAATCAATTGAGACATCGAATCAATTTCACATCGTGGTTGAAAACCCAAAAATTGTTAGTTTATCACTTATGTTTTTTATTTTATGTGAACGGCTTTGGGTGCTTTTACACAATTTTAGAACTGGTTTTGTAGATTTTTTTGGGATATTCCACCGAAGTTATTTGAATACATAGTTTTCTTGGACAGCTGCACCGAAACTCCACGTATTTTGAAGGACAATTCTGATATAGCAGTTGTTGGAAAAGTTATTTATGAGCTAAAACAATTCCAGTTAGGGATAATTTAAAAAGATTATAATATATTAATAATAGAATTTCTTCGAAATAGGGGAAATAATTAATAATTGTTTTTGATTTCAATCAGTAATCCTATTAAATCTTAACGGCTTTTGATAATCTCTTTTTTCTTAGAAAGGGTTGTCAATAAAATTTTGCTTTTCACTATCAAGTGAAAATGTTGCTTCATCATCATCATCATTTCAACCATTTGGCGTCCACTGCTGGACATAGGTCTTTTGTAGGGAGTTCAATGGCCACGGTCTTAGGCCGCGTGTATCCAGCGGCTCCCTGCGACTCGTTTGATGTCGTCTGTCCACCTTGTTGGGGGTCGACCAACGTTACGTTTACCGGTGCGGGGTCGCCATTCCAGCACCTAGGGACCCCAACGTCCATCGGTTCTCCGAGCTATGTGCCCCGCCCATTGCCACTTCAACTTCGCAACTCGCTCAAATGTTGCTTAGGATAACCTTATAATAATTATAATAAACGATAGGTAACCTATACCACAGAAATTTTATAAATTGTAGTAGGTCCTCAGCAAAGGTGTACGAATGAAACCACAGGGCACAGCTAGTCTTGAAACTAAAAACTGTATTGCAATTTTTTTTAGTCAATTAAACAGGCCTTAGCTCACATTTATGACTATGAATATATTTTTATTATTTGTACACCACAGATTATATGTTCAAAATTACAATTAGATCCAACACGGTAAAAGTCAGATTTTGTGACTGTATTGGTACATAGCCTCCAAGACTGTCTGGTGGGAAGCTTCGGCCGTGGCTAGTTACCACCTTACCGACAAAGACGTGTCGCCAAGCGATTAAGCGTTCCGGCATGATATCGCGTAGAAACCAATTAGGAGTGTGGGCTTACCTTACCCCTAACAGTTAGCCCGTTTCCATCCTAGACTGCATCATCACTTACCACTAAGTTAGATAGCCGTCAAGGGCTAACTTGTAAAAAAAAAGAAACAAAAGATGCCAAAAAATCTGCTTAGTTTTAGTGACAAAGTCAGGCCTCTATTGATATAAGCTCTCAATAAACCATTCTGTAGACGAAATAAAGGATACCCAAAACGCGCAGTGCCTTCGATTCATAATGGCTCTTTTGTCTCGAATGGTGCCACTTTTTGTCAGCATATAGGTACACAACTACCTACTTTGCGGATTATGAAACAGCTCATTCGTGTAATGAGTGGGGGCGTTACGTAAACAAAGAGTTGGGCGGACCAGCCACTGGGCGCCACCTCAGTCCCCTCCCCCCACCTCCTCAACATATCATCCTGAACCTGCGCCGGAGCATGTTTTCCAATAACATTTTGTATCAAAATGGTTGATATTTCTTGATTGACATTTTTTGACCTGATGTGGCTAAGGTAGAAGCTAGTGTAAATTATATATAACACTATGTCTAGATATGACGTTTGATGCTAACTTAGTACGAAATAATAGTACCTACCTACCTCTTAAAGAAAGTAGTGCAATTGTGAAGTAGGTCCCTACCTCTACGTAGCTACTAACTGCATATTGTCAGATTCAGTTTAGAAACAGCGCCTAAGCTCTTTAAGCGTGGTTAACGTACCTATAAGGTTTGAAAAAGTACCGCGCTGGTTTAGTGGTTAGTATGTTCGTACTACAAACCACGAGGTCTATTGGGATGTGGGAAACAAATTACGTTTTTTCCCCCACTACAAGTTAGCCCTTGAAGGCAATCTCACCTGATGGTAAGTGTGATGTTTAGTCCCGCGGGAATACCCGGATTGGGGATTTCTTAATAAGAGACGTTGGCTTCATTGTAAAACTATATTCACCATCGGACTGACATAACTGACATTACAAAAACAAGAGATATATAAAATATATAAAACCTACATACATCACACCCCCACACTTAATCAAAAACATAACGTCCACGTCACCCCTCCACACTTAATTAAAACATATCAATATATATAACAAAATAAAATAACTTAATTACTAGTCTATATCTAAGGGAAATCTAACTACTGGTTTAACTACCCGTCCAGAGCGAGTTACGCGTAGTGGCGTTGCATTAGGTGCAGCGTCAGTTGTCGACTCGTGCTCATGCGCCCCCTCTGCGTTTGCTGTACTACATGCCTGCGGTGGGGACTGCTCCCCATCTCCTTCAGTGAATTCTTCAGGCGAACCACACCACCTTGTACCCGTTGCCCTACTTCTTAACCTCAACTGATCGATATGTTTTTTTACTAGGACACCGCTCGGTTTCGTTACTACGTAGCTTCTAGACCCTACACGTTCCTTTACCTCACCACGTTGCCATCTATCCCCACTAGTATAATCTCGCGCCCATACTATATCTCCAGGTTCCAAGACCCTTTGCGTTCCGCCCGCGCTCTGTACCTGCCGCTGCTGTTCCCGCATAACTCTGCTGTCCACACTATTAGAAACCCGTAACAAATCAAGTCTAGAACGTAAGACGCGACGTTGTAATAACATAGCGGGTGTTTCGCCCGTTGTGCTATGTACCGAATTCCTGTATGCCATTAAATACGCTTGTAGGGCGGCATCTACATCCATTTTCTGACGCTTCGCCTTTTTAATAGCTTTTTTGCAAAGCTTTACTGCATTTTCCGCCGCACCATTTGAGGCTGGATGATAGGCTGGCGCTAATACGTGCTGAATTCCGTTATTGTCTAAAAATTCTTTGAATTCGTAGCCCGTGAAGACCTTGGCGTTGTCAGATACGATAACCTTCGGTAACCCAAATCGAGCACAAGTTTCTCTAAGGACCTTAATAACTGCTGCAGCCGACATTCTGTTCATACGAAAAGCCTCAATCCATTTCGTTGAAGAATCTACCAAAATAAAGAAAACTTCTCCTTCTAAAGGACCTAAAAAGTCAATGTGAAGACGCGACCACGGCTCTGGCATGTAAGGCCAAGGTTGCGGTGGCGCTCGCGCCGGTGCACTGGCCTCTGCCACACACGCTGAACAATCCCGGCTCAATCTTTCTAAATCTGTATCTATCCCAGGCCACCAGACATAACTTCTCGCTAAACTCTTCATTTTTACTATGCCCATATGCCCCAAATGTAACTCTTTTAAAATTTGATTCTGTAAACTACCCGGAACTACAATTCTATAGCCCCACATAATACAACCACCTTCACTATATAATTCCGATCTCTTCAAAAAATAAGGACGCAACAACTCGTCATTACAGTGGGAAGGCCACCCTGAAATAACATACATCATTACTTTTACAAGAATAGGATCCCTATTAGTGGCTTCTCTTATCGCTGTACTAGTTACTGGCAAGAAACCCTGAACAAAGTTAAGGTATGTTACTTCCGAGTTAACCTTCACAGTTCCGCTGCCTGACAACCTGGATAAAGCGTCTGCGCTGTTCATCGCGCTGGTAACGTATTCTATATCATAGTTATATCCCGAGAGAATGATAGCCCAACGCTGCAACCTACCCGCGGCCATAATCGGTATGCCGGTCTTGTTACCAAATATAGCGACAAGTGGTTTGTGATCCGTACGTAAAGTAAACTTTCTCCCATACAAATATTGATGGAATTTTTTTATACCATATATAATCGACAACGCTTCCTTCTCTATTTGCGAGTAGCCTTTTTCAGCTTCATTCAATACACGCGACGCGTACGCAATAGGTTTCTCTATGCCCGCCGCTGTCACCTGCGCTATGACCGCCCCGACGCCTAAATTACTCGCGTCTGTAGTTAATATCAGTGGCAGTTCAGGGGAATAATGTGCTAGAATTTCTTTAGATTCTAACAAACATTTAATTTTTATAAATGCTTCCTGACACTCGTTTGACCACTCGAATTTACAGTCTTTTTTTAATAATCGATAAAGAGGAGCTAATATTGTGGAAATATTTCTTATAAACTTAGCATAATACATAATCATTCCTATAAACGATCGTAGCTCTGTTACATTTCGCGGTGGCCGAATCTCCTTTATTGCTTGCACCTTCTTAGGGCATGTCTGAATACCGTCCCTTGAGATTATGTACCCCAAATAAGTAACAGAATCTTGAAAGAATGAACATTTTTCTTTTTTTATCTTTAACCCGTGTTTTTGTAGTCTACGAAATACCTCATGTAGAATTTCAAGATGTTCGCTATCCGTTTTCGCCGTTATGATTACATCATCTAAATAAACCCCCACTGTAGGCAAATCCCCAAAAATCTGATCTAATTTCCTCTGAAAAATTCCCGGACTCGAGGCCACCCCATAGATCAGCCTGTTGAATTGAAACAGTCCTTTATGCGTGTTAATAGTGGTACATTTTTTTGAGTCATCCAAGGGAAATTGAGCGTAAGCCTGGCTAAGATCAATTTTGGTAAATTTTTCCCCGCCGTTTAATTTTACCAGCAAATCATCAATGCGTGGCACCGGGTACCTATCTACTTCCAATTGCTTATTCACTGTTAGCTTGAAATCTCCACAAATACGTATGGTGCCATCTGACTTCATGACGGGCACGATCGGTGTAGCCCAATCTGACGTCTCGACTGGCGTAATAATGCCATCCCTCACCATTTGCTCGAGCGCGTGTTCTACCGGCTCCCTCATAGCAAAAGGTAACGGACGGGCGCGCATGAATACGGGCCGAGCACCTTCACGCAAATGCAGACTCACCAAGCCACCCGTAAATCGCCCTAGCCCGTCAGCAAACACATCAGAGTACCTGGAACTAAACAGACCGATGTCAAACTTTTCGCCATGCCCTACGTAATGATTAGTATGCTCCATAGAAGGCAATGCAATACCTAACTCTTCTATCCATTCCCTACCTAACAACGAAGTTGTGCCATTATGCAGGACATACAAATTTAATTGACGCGTCGTGTCCTTATATCTAACGGTAGGTTGTATCCTCCCAATCACCTTTACCTTCTCACCTGTATAATATCGTAAAAACAAATCACATTTTCTTAATTTACAGCTCCTGCTAAATATTTTTTTAAAACATTCATAACTTATGCAGGAGATAGAACTACCAGTATCGATTTCCATTTCTAGTACCTTCCCTTCCACATTCAATGACATAATATAAGGTTTATACCTACATAACATTCTTAAATTATAACATACACTAACCTCGTCGCTGTCCGTTTCCCCTTCGTTACTAACCATTTCAGTAACATAATTATGTCCTACTTTAGGTACTTTGGGGCATACCCGCTTTAAATGACCCTGTACGTTGCATATCCGGCATACATAGAAACGGAACCGGCACGAAATCGGATCGTGCGAGCCGCCACACACTCGACACGCGCATGTTGTGTTTCTGAGCTGGCACCACCTAGAGATATCCCTGCCTTCGAGCTGGCTCTGCCACCGCTGCTCACGCACACGCTTCTGTCCCCGATGCGCCCTCGTCCTCTCGCCGCCAACGGGTGACCGCGACTGGCCCCTGGTCTCGCTCCCATCAGCTGTTTCTGCGACGTTGCTGTCTGTTCCTTTCTTGTCTGAAAGCTATCGTTGAAAAACAACTTGCCCGACGTAAATAAACTGCTGTCCCGCTGTGACCCGCAGTCATTCACCTCTGCCGCATTCTTCTCTGCCGCCTCTAAAACCGTTGCCAACGAGAAAGCTTTTTGGAAATCTATCTCGCCCTCAGCGAAAAGCTTCTGTCTGATATTATCATCCAACAAACCACAAACCAACTGATCCCTTAAATTTTCATCAATGCCCGACTTGAAATCGCAAGTCATGGCCATCCCCTTTAAAACAGCTACATATGCTGCAATCGATTCTCCACTCTTCTGTTTACGCTGTCTAAACTTATATCGTTCAGCTAAAATACTTGGCTTTGGCTGTAAATGATCTATCATTATTTTCACCAAGTCTGTAAAACTAAAAGTGGTGGGCTTTCTTGGCGCACACAAAGTCACCAACAGTTCATAAGCTTGGCTTCCCATAACAGTAATTAACGTGGGCACTTTCAAATTTTCTTTCACCTCATTTATAAGGAAATACTGTTCCAAACGTTCACTATATAAACGCCAATTACCGACAGCGGGATCAAAAGTCTCGATCCTTCCAACAGCCATTATGAATGTCAATGTTCAATATTCCAATCCACAATTTTCCTTCAGTTGTATTCGATTAACTTAACCGAATCCATGACCCCTGCACACATGAGTCGTCCTCGTCGCCAATGTGATGTTTAGTCCCGCGGGAATACCCGGATTGGGGATTTCTTAATAAGAGACGTTGGCTTCATTGTAAAACTATATTCACCATCGGACTGACATAACTGACATTACAAAAACAAGAGATATATAAAATATATAAAACCTACATACATCACAGTAAGTGATGATGCAGTCTAAGATGGTAGCGGGCTAACCTGTGTTAGGGGTATGGTAAGCCCATACTCCTAATTGGTTTCTACGCGACAGCGTACCGGAAAGCTAAAACGCTTGGCGACACGTCTTTGTCGGTAGGGCGGTAACTAGCCACAGCCGAAGCCTCCCACCAGACCAGACTTGAGCCGGGAATCGAACCCAGGACCTCCAACATTATAATGCGACAGCGCACACGCTGCGCCACGGAGGTCGTCTTAAATAATTGACTGGCAGGCTCATCATTAAAGCTTGCTGACCCACTCTCATATTCTCGACATAGGTATCTAGATAGTATATTGAGTATGCTGTCGTTGGACTTACCTACTAAATAGGGGAGCGTTGGTTTTAGTTGTAACAGGGGTAAGTAGTAACAAGCATTTTGCACCTAGATAATAGAAGATTTTTTATTTGATTTTATATTTAACCTATTATTCAATACGTATTCAAATTCAAATTCAAATAATCTTTATTGAAATAGTCCTTTAAAAGGCACTTTTGACGCGCCAATAATTTACATAGTAGTAATTTGATGGTGATAACTACATTCGCAAACTTAAAACTAAAGCTATGAGGGTTCCAAAGTCTATCATATTATGAGCGTGAACAGTATCCCCCTACAAGGCGCATGCGATGCTAAGGCGCTCCGAAAATGTACTCGGTAATGGACTTTTTCTGAAGAGAATCAAACACCTTAAAGTCCTATTAGGGATTTTGTTTAAATGATATATATAGGTCATCATCATCATCATGATCAACCCATTACTGGCTCACTATAGAGCACGGGTCTCCTCTCAATATGAGAAGGGTTTGGCCATAATCCACCAAGCTGGCCATGTGCGGATTGGCAGACTTCACACGCCTTTGAGAACATTATGGAGAACTCTCAGGCGGACAGGTTTCCTCACGATGTTTTCCTTCACCGTTGAAGCAAATTATATTTTAATTTTTAAAAATGCACATATCTCCGAAAAGTTACAGGTGCGTGCCCGGATTCGAACCGCCGACCTCTGATTAGGAGGCTGACGCCCTAACCACTAGGCTATCACCGCTTCATATATAAATAGGTGGGTGTACAAAATTCGTATTGCTACTGTGCTATCGCAAACAGCTCTACGCTATGAGGTGGGATGTTAATTGTATATGAAAACTGCTAGAATGTAGATTTAATGTCAAAGACCGGCTAAGCTGCTTTCCGTCGGAGTTATAAGGTCATTTCCTATATTCAATAGCAACCGCTTCGGGTCACCCACTCATATGTTACCTAGTAGTTTTTTATTTCTATCGCCAATTTAGTTTAAGCTGATAGCGTTTAAAAAAAACTTATTTTAAAGGTAACTTTTTTATCAATAACATCCTATTTAATAGTTTGTTATATAGTAACACATTCGGCAACGGACTCCGAGGTTGTGGGTTCGGTTTCAAATTCAAATTCAAATAATCTTTATTCAAATAGTCCTTTAAAAGGCACTTTTGACGCGTCAATATTTACATAGCAGTTATTTAATGGTGATAACTACATCCATAAACTAAAGCTATGAGGGTTCCAAACGCGCCCTGGTCTAAGAAGAAGCCCACTACAAACTTAGCCGGGTTTTTTTTGTTATCACCATCTCACATTATCAATAATAAATTATAGTACCTATGGAGATAGAGCATTTCACACACAAGCTTTTTTATCGTTTAAATAATCCTTAAAATCGTAATAGGATTTTTCTATAAGCTTTCGTAATTCTCGAGCCGGACCAAAAAATTTTTTAGGTATTGCAGATATTTTTTTATACTCTGTACCAGCTCATAGTTAGGAAGCTAAGCTTGGAAATTTCACGTATTCGAGACTAGAGCCTCAAAGAGCACGTGATGCTATTGTCCCGGTTGTTATTACTAATATATGATAATAATCTTTGTATCACACCAAATCCTGTTTATGGGTGCAGCATGGTGGGCCAATGCTCTACAATTCTCGCTCCTAAGAGAGCATTATATGACAGTTAGATGTTAATAGTCTAACGATGATGAAAAAAAAAACTATTAAGGTTATATTTTTTCATTTCGATTGGACATTGGATCAGTACTAAAAACCAAAAGCTCTAAATCCCTGATTATAATACAAAATGCCGTGGGATATTTATTGACACAGGCAGATCGTGATAATGATGACTTATCGATATTTTCAAATAGGTACGTATTTAATCATGGAGAAGAACTATACTTACGAGTAGGTTATATAAAGAAATAAATACTTTACAGCACGAAAAACATTAAAATAGGTTTTTATGGGCGGCCTCATTGCTGCAAGCAAAATAAATTAAGCCTGAAACACGATTCAGGTAGGTAGCTTTTGTAACATTTTTTTATACACGACAAGTTATGACTTTAGATATAACCTAATCTTCCTACAATAATTTTATAATTGAAGTTAGTCCTTAAAACTTGTCTAGATTGGCCTCTTAACTATTAATGAGCCTTTTATTAAAAGTTGCGAGCTCTCCTCTTTAACAAGAAACAAAATTGTGAAATCCTTTTGTAAATATACCTTTATTCACAGGTTTTTGTGGTCTGTGGTTCCCCTTGGAACATTGAACTCTGCTACCGATGCGTACAACCATAAAAGGCGGTGAAGGAAATTAAGGTAGCAAACATTAATAATAGTCTTTCATTTACATTTGACATTAACGAAAATATAACTCTAAAAATCTACGCTGAGAGCGCTTGGGCACTACTTCCGATTTAAATCAGACAATGCAGTTATTGTACTATATTCTTGAATACTATTAGACTTGGATACTTTTTTTAGTTTTTTTTTTTTATATAAGGTAGTCTCCAATGAAGAGCGGTTGTATAATTGTATTGTATACCGAGATTTTAAAATTCAAAATAGCTTTATTCCTGTACAATTATTACAGGCATATATGAAGCATTCATATATAATATATTTTTCATTATTTCAATCCGTGATGTGATGGTGATAACTACACTCGTCAACTTAAAAATAAAGTTAGGAGGGTTTCAAACGCGCCCAGGTCTAAGAAGAAGCCCACAACAAAAATAGTTTTTTTTTGTTATCACGTCTATATTAATTAACTGTGTGAGATCGTGATTACAATTATAATTGAGTATGAAATGAGAGAAATTCTCACCTAAGCGTTTTAACGTTTATATAATCCTTAATATCGTAATAGTTTTTTTTGTATAGTGTTACGTTTTATAAAAACTTTGAACTTATTCATATACATCTCCAAGATTTCTATAGGGAATTTGTTATAAAATAAAATACAATTTCAATTTAATGAGTTACTCATTTTGTGTGGCATACTAAATGACACTACAAGTTTACTTTTACTTCTAATGTTCAGTGTGTTACATTCAATTTTTTTCTTGAATTTTGCAATATATTTATGGGCATACATTAAATATTCAGCTATATATTTGTTATGCACTCATTATTTTATATTCTTTAAAGTAAATAAAGAATGAAAATATGATCTAGTAAATACTAGGTCTAATATGAATCCGTAAAAATATGATATGTGTGGACATTTACTTGACCAGTAATTCATAAATAAGACTTTCGTTAGGTAAATTTAAAATTATTTTACTTTTTTATTATTTATGTACCTACTAGAATTGTGATAATATTTACAAAGTTTACCTCTGAAGATGCAACCAAGTTACTATCTTTCAAATAAAAAGAACCATAAGAATCTTATAACATTTTATCAAATAGCTCTCTTTTTTGGGATTTTTCGGAAAAGTATTTAGGTATTTGTAACACCACGCACATCAATATTAGTAATTTTTCTTCTATTTTTCCCTAGACAGCATCATAAATTTTTTAACGTCTATTTGGGTTTATAACGGTAGGTACGTATTTCTCTAGTTTGTATCGGTGCTAGTGCACAAACGCACTGACTCGACGACCACATATGACGTCGATTCGCCGTCACCCACTAATTGAGAGCGACACTAGACAAATATATCTCCTTTTATAGTCACGGCTGGTATTAACTACAGTGATTGGAAAATAAACATTATACGTACAGGGTCTATGATGATTCAGCTCTCGATCGGGCCGTGATTAGGAACGATTAGCATTATCCTACTCTTGCTTCACCAACCCACGTGGGAGGTGGGAGGACCCTGTTGGTCTATTGTCTTACAAAGCGTTATAATATCACTGCTTTTGCACACAAATCACATTAATTTTATAAATCTTTGTTGAAATGAAATTTGTCTTTTGCTATTTATTAAATTGATTGGACATTAAGAATTTATAGCGTCATGAGTAAAATTTTTATCTGAATTATATACAGCTAGACTCACGTGAATTATCGTTGGAGTATGCCTGACTAGTTTAAAACATAGTACACCGTACCGTGCACTGCGCGCGAGCAAGCTTATGACCAAGATCTCCGGACGGGTTCAAAACTTGGGGCATACTCCAACGATAATTCACGTGAGCCAATCATGTATAATATAGATGTGTAAAGGACTAACGGTAGCTCAAATTGAAACTTCATGATCCAATAGGAAATCACTTTACCCACCCTGGCCTCATGGGTGGCCTTATCTATAGCTATTTACCTAACATTATAACTGACATGTTGCATTCGTTAGCTACCTCTGTCAATTGTCCAGTGGTTATCACTTTCAACGGATCACAACGTCTTGCGTTCAATGGGCCTAGATTTTTTTTTAATCCACCACAAGTTAACCCTTGCCGGCAATCTCATCTGAAGGTTAGTGATGATGCAGTCTAAGTAGCGGGAGCGGGCTAAACTATTAGGGGTATGGTAAACCCACACTCCTACTTGGTTTCTATGCGACATCGTGCCGGAACGATAAATCGCTTTGCGACACGTCTGTGTCGGTAGGGTGGTAACTAGCTACGGCCGAAGCCTCCCACCAGACTAGACTCGAGCCGGTAATCGAACCCAGGACCTCCAACTTTTATAATGCGACAGCGCAAGCACTGCGCCACGGAGGTCGTCAAAAATGGTTGAATGGTTTGGTGGTGTCGGTGGTAAAACATTTGGATTGGTGTCACTCCGGTGTTAGGCGGTTAAGACTCCCGTGTCTCGGAGGGCAAGCTACGACGTAATAACTCTAATCATAGAAGTTATTTTAATTATTATTTTATAAATAGTCTTTAAAGCCCACTGAACAGAAAGCGAGGTGAATTCACTAACCTCTCTCCTTTAAGTTAAGCACTGTGTGGTTAATGATAAATTATCAAGTGACAATGCTTGATGGTGATAAAAAATAATACCTGTCTAAATTGGTTGTGGGTTTCGTTCTTATATTGGGCAAGTTGAATAACGATTATTTTGAGTGTAAAAGAAGTAATTTTGAAATACATAGACTACTTTTACTTATTTTGAGTAACGTGTTTTAGCAATAGCTATAAATTCCTTAGCTGTAGGAAGGAATATAATTTTATAGAGCCTTTAAGCTGTATCATCTTACGTATCATATCTAAGATACCGTTGCAACTGAGGAACTTTAACAAGCGGTTATCTTTTGCATTGAAATACAAACGGCTTTATAAATTAACAATTCCAATTTGAACGTGCCAACAAAGCTAGAGTTTTCGTCCCCGTATTTAACGAGTTATAGTGCAATACAGACGCCCCGCGGGGTCCTTTCTTCGGCTGAGCCATTATAAAATGCAAAATGATTGGTGTACGCTGATAAAATATTTTCCGTCATAACAACGCACAATATTGTAAGGTGAGGGTTCATCCCAGCTTCCATTTGTCGTCCACCTCAGTTACTCTCGGCCGGCGCTAACAGATATCCTGTTTTATTGTTAAACTGTCAGCGTAATATATGGTCAGCTCGCATCGATATTATCTCAATGCCTGTGGATATCATCGCGCACCAAACCGCTTCAAGTTCGAACATCACTCAGGGATATTAACGGTCGGCCACTACTCCGGACCGCGACGCGTGCGCAGCGTTTCCGACTGTTTTATTGGTGTCGGCGCCACTGACAACTTTCACGTCTCGCAGACAATGACGCTCAAATTGGAAACTAAAAATGATTTTTATAACCCGCTTCTAGCTATTGGTGCACAACAATCGGCTGGCTCTATCGCAAACGCCAATTATAAATAAAGAACCGTCGTAAATTCCACGAGCGTGCGACTACTCATCGCGGGAGCGTTATGTGAAGTTATTCGGACTGTTTGCTTGTTACCGCATGAAGTAGGTACTTCTAACGAAGGCACCCAAAAAGCGTTCCCACAGACGTCGATCACCGCGGAAAAAAAAACAAAGTGTCTACGAATTAACACGTCCGTGCAGTGTGTGAGTATGAAAACACTCGCGGCCTCTCGGAGGGCTCTCTAGCTGACTGAGAGCTGTCGCCAGCCCGGCGCTGCGTCGCTGACGCCACTGTGTAACCATGATTGTGCGTAAGATAGTTATTTGATGTCTTTTAATTTCCATTAATTTCAAATAATCATGAAGCCTACGACAAGAGACTCGAGTCTCGAGGGCCATCCACTGACAGCACGTAGTCAGAAACTAACTTACATCGTTGTTTAAGCATCTTATAAGGATGAACTGGCTGAGGAGTCGGCAATTAAAACGATTTATTGACTGTCATGTTAACAATGACTTTAATATGGCGGGTATGTGAAAAATTCTGAAGCTAAACAGTTGTGACGAGTGTTGAACGCCTCGACAGTTATTCTTCTCGTCTAATGCGCTGAGCCAACTTTGTGTGTGAAACTCGGCCCAGTACAATTTGGTAAGATGTTAATAAACTAAATCAATCGTTCTTAATCTTTCACTTTGTACTGCTTACGAGTTAAATTAATAAGAAAACGCTGCATTGCTATTAGTTATATTACTTAACTGCATACCCAATTCGGGGTGGTAAAAGATGACTGAACTTATATGGGGGAAGGACCACACACCAAGGCGTACTATTTCCTGGTTGAGCAAAACGGATGACAGGCTTACGGCGTAAATGCTAAACATACATGCTACATTTTCAATGTTAAACTTTTTAATAATAAATTGTCAGTCCTCTCAACAAAAACGCAAGGTACTAATGTTAAATGAATCTCGAGGAAATAAATTACATGAATTTTAGTTTACCATTGCATCTCTTCTGTAGTACCGTTACAGAACTTTAGTTTTCTTGAACCAAGACAGGCTAAAAATATAATTTTTATAAAATATTCTTTAAGATTTAAGTAAGACTCCGGCTTTCCTTACGTGAAGACCAAGCACGATCTCTGGCACGAACTATTATCTTTAAGGAGTGTTATGCGTTTTATGAAACCAGCATACCTGAAAGTTATCAAAAGCGTTTGATGTCTACTACTGTACAGCATGATTGTCTAAGGACTAAGACCTTGCCTGGAAGTGGGCCAGTAATGTATTGATATTAATCTTCAAAAAAAGTTTTAGTATCCCATCAAACTTCTGCGATAAAAAAATACTTATATGTTAGCTCATTGACCTCCCTGTTAACAGTGACCTCTTAGTGGGTGGTTCCACTGTAGTTTCTCTACTCAGGTCAACAATCTGATGGGATCTTCGGCTGTGCAAAGATGTATCGTCCTGGTACGATGCCGTGTAGAAATCTGTTGGTTATAGGTCAATAAATAGTTCGATAACCCTTAACAACCAAACACCTAAAACATCGTTTATCTAGATACAATACGTACTGAGCTAAAGCTTCATTGGGTTTGAAATAACATTTTTAGTACAAAGTATAAAATTCGATTTTAATTGTGCGACTATCAATGAAAGCAGCTATATGTTCAAATTGGTACGGTTCGATTCCAAGGCGAAGGTAATAAGTAAGCTCGCGCGACATTCAGAGGCGATCGTGGCCTAGAAGTGCGAATAAATCAGCATTTGTTGTAGATGGACAGTTTAATTATTGATTTATTGAGCGCTGGAGCGTCGGAGTGAGGCGCCCGCCTAATTGGTCATGGCTCTCGTGACACCGGCCCATGTGGCAATTATTGAAATGGGATTATTCGGCAATAAATTATAGGAGAGACCGTTTCCGTCACTGTTCCTAGATGAACTTAATCGATTGAAATGGTGAGCATTATAACACACGGGTGTTGTATACCTAATAGCTAATTGATACGGTTTTATAAACGTTAATAAATCTATACAGCGGAGTCCTGGATACGATCGCGTACAAAATGCTTCTTAAAGCTTGCGTCCTGCGATCAATGCGACACGCGAAATGCTTAAATTTGTATTTTAAAATGTGTGTTTTCATGCATAGATGCGTTGTCTTTTAAATCGGTTTACAGTATACATTTTTGAGCAATTTCGATTAATCTGACGACCTCCGTGGCGCAGCGCGTGCGCTGTTGCATTTAAAATTGGAGGTCCCGGGTTCGATTCCCGGCTCGAGTCTGGTCTGGTGGGAGGCTTCAGCCGTGGGTAGTTACCACCCTACCGACAAAGACGTGTCGCCAAGCGATTTAGCGTTCCGATGTCGTGTAGAAACCAATTAGGAGTATGGGTTTACTATACCCCTAACAGGTTAGCCCGCTACCATCTTAGACCGCATCATCACTTGCCATCAGGAGAGATGCAGTCAAGGGCTAACTTGTGGTGAATAAAAAAATAAAATAATAATATAATATAATTTCATTTCATTACATATTGGAAATACTGTTGCAAATTAATGATTTAAAAACGCATTATATTGGTAAAAATCCGAATGTTTCTTACTCAAGGACGACGTAATAACATATCAATGGCTTAATTGATAAGATCTACACTTTTTGAGAGATCAGTAATATTTTTGTGATAAATATCCATTGATTTATAACAGATAATTTTTAGATATATAAATAGATATGTAATTGACTTTGACCTTGACTTTAAAACATTGATTTATTTTAATCTTAATTATTGCTTCAAATGCATTAAGTGATGTAAAATTTAACATTTCAGTCCATAATTAAATATATTGATAATAAAATTGCAGTTACATATTTGGTAAGATTTACAAGTCATATTCAAGTTTACTTAAATGTCGAAGTAAACAACTACGTGACTGGTCATTTAAAAGCTGAACGCTGTGGGAAAATTCCCTAAAGCCACTAGATTTTTCTGCGACGAGTATATTACTCGTTCACTACACAAATGTACACCTAATACGAGTTTCCTCGAAAAACGTTCACTGTTTTACATTGTTAGTTATACTAAGTTTTTGTGTTTGTCATACTTTTAGGTAATTTATTGAGTTTCATCATCATCATCATCATGATCAACCCATTCTTGGCTCACTACAGAGCACGCGTCTCCTCTCAATATGAGAAGGGTTTGGCCATAGTCCACCACGCTGGCCATATGCGGATTGGCAGACTTCAGACGCCGTTGAGATCATTATGGTGAACTCTTAGGCGTGCAGGTTTCCTCACGATGTTTCCCTTCACCGTTGAAGCAAGTGATATTTTAATTGCATAAAAACGCACATAACTCCGAAAAGTTATAGGTGCGTGCCCGGGTTCGAACCCCCGACCTCTGATTAGGAGGCTGAAGTCCTAACCACTAGGCTATCACAGCTTCAGCTTTTTATTTAGTTTACTAGCATATAAAAAGCAGATTACTTTTCAATCAATGTTTATAGAATAAGTATTCATCAATTCCTAAATAGGTTGCTAAAATAATTCGTGAAGAATAATTTGTTTAATATAATATTGTCACAGAGGTTATTTGAGCGCGTTAATGCTTGCCACCTGTACAATATAGTTATTTCTTCCAGTTATTTTGTTTCAGAGCTTATTTAGATGACCGTGGATTTAATAAATCATCACATTGTTGTTTATATTCAAACTTAACCGTTCTGGTTGACCACAGGACCTCTTCGTTTCATCGCTGTAGTGTAAGCTAAAGCCTGTGGGTCTGGTTATAACTTTATATAAAAAAGTCGATGATTGTATACACCGGCTTAGATTAGAGATAGAAAGTGTGAAGATGGGTGAACATTTGAACCCGGCGTGGAATAACGTTTTCGAAAACTGATAAAACTCGTACTATAGGGCATTGTACTTTAGTGTACACAGTGGGCCGGACATTTCGCACTGACTAGTGAACTTCACCGGACGCCTCGACGGTGAACCGAATACCGTGGCGCAACGTAAACATTACCGTGAGACGTTCGCCGGAAACAAGGCTTGAGCACACTCCAAGAAGCTATAAATCTTGCATGCTTACATAGTGTGATAAATTCGTTGATATATATAAGTTAAAGTTTAACATTATGCGCGCTAACAATACGTACGGCGAGCGAATGACCGCGTATTTGGTTCCTCGATTCATGAACGAACTACCTCAACCATTCCAAAAATTACATATTAAAAATGTCAAACAGAAATTAAAAGAATATTTTTTGGCTGAGTTGGACGGTTGATTCATTTGTATCGACCATCTAACTCAGTTATGAAATATTCTTTTAATGCCTAATATGCTCAGTTCCTCTAGTTTTAAGCTGTTAAGTTACAGATTAGCACCGTGGACAAACCTCTTCGGTTGTTTCGGTGCCGTTATATAATATATATATTAATTAATTATTAAATAAATAAATAAGTAACAAATAGTTTTGAGTACCTAGATAGAAATCACTCAAACCCTAATTAACCAAGGTAATTAATCATACCATATTACAATTCATATTATTGTGACAGATGTAACTGATCCTAAAAGAATGCGTGTGTGTACTAGGTATCCCTTTGTAAAAGGCACCAGCGGAGTTCTGTTCAAAATTATACTTTGTTACGAAAATTATACACGTTCGCTTTATCCTACTTATTATAGAAACCATAGGTACCATAGGTAATTTAGCCACTTCTGAACCTTTAATATAGAAACCTGTAAAGGTCGTTTTTGGCGACCTCCGTAGCGCAACGCGTACGCTGTTGCATTATAAAGTTGGAACTCCTGGGTTCGATTCCCTGTCGAGTCTGGTCTGATGGGAGGCTTCGGCCGTGGTTTGTTACCACCTTACCGACAAAGTCGTGATGCCAAGCGATTTAGCGAGCGATGACGATGTCGTGTAGAAACCAATTAAGAGTATGGGTTGACCATACCCCTAACGGTTTAGCCCGCTACCATCTTCGATCGCATCATCACTTACCTGATAGTGAGATGCCATCAAGGGCTAACTTGTGGTGGATAAAAAAAAGCTTTCAACTTAGCACAGAACCTATCTTAGCTTTTTTTTTATTGGAGTTATTCAAGCTTTCCTTATTCAAATTTCTTGTAGCTTCACATAGCTTATCTTTTAGTGATGCTGTAGATATTAAGATGAACGCTTGGTCGCGGAGACAAGCACGCACTCGGCCCTCGTTTCAATATTTTAGTAGCGATCCAACACAAACAGAACTCCTTTGTTGGGGGTCAAACGTGTGTGAAGAGAGTTTCCGTGTCACCCGCTGGCTCGCTTGGTTACACATTACCGCGGACATCGTTGACAAATATTTTTTTTGTTTTCCCATGATCACCATTAGCTGAATGCTAGGCTTGACATATTTTGGATGTTTGATGTTATTACATTCCTTCCTGCTTTACGTGCATGTCGCTGTCGGTGAGGCTATCTATTTAAGACTCGGTATACACGCACCTCTAACTTTTCGGAGTTATGTGCGTTTTTAAACAATTAAAACATCACTTGCTTCAACGGTGAAGAAAAACATCGTTAGGAAACCTGCACGCCTGAGAGTTCTCCATAATGTTCGCAAAGGCTTGTAAAGTCTGCCAATCCGCACATGGCGTGGTGGACTATGGCTAAACCTTTCTCGTATTGAGAGGAGACCCATGCTCTGTAGTGAGCCGGTAATGGGTTGAGCATGATGATACACGCCCCGAGAGAGAGAGAGAGAGTAGCCATGTAATATATTTATTTATTTCGTTGCATATTGTTTACACATACCCATTTTGGGTGTGATTTCTTCCGGCAGAGCTTCTTTCCGAAGCTCGGCAAACAGCCCGGTTACGCTTTGGCAACCAATAGGAAGCACAGCTGTTAGACAGTCCGAAAAAAAAAGTTTGGGTGTTGCAACTTGTTCTGGAATCGACCATAGTAGAGAGACCGATTTTACTTATTTTTACTTGCATCGTCTAAAAATCGTTTACTGAGTATAATAACACTTCTCCAATAAAAAGTTAGTGAATACTTTGTAAAATACATTTTCTTTTTCTACGTTTCGAATACAGTCTGGCAGATCATTATATATTTTTTAGACATTACGTAGGGACTGGAGGTGTGAAGTTTAGTTTTGATGGCGGGAGGGTAAGTTTGTTAGCATATCTTTCGGGAAATCGACGAGGTTTTTCTTCTTATTTTTTTTTTTATAAAAGTGTATTTTTTTTAACAAATTTACATATTTCGAAGATATAGATGTAAAATTAAATGAATACACAAATAACTTACCATATATTTGACGACCTTCGTGGCGCAGAGCGCGCGCTATCGTATTATAAAGTAGGAGGTCCTGGGTTCGATTCCCGGCTAGAGTCTCGTCTGGTGGGAGGCTGCGGCCGTGGCTAGTTAACACCATACCGACAAAGACGTGTCGTCAAGCGATTTAGCGTTCCGGCACGATGTCGTGTAGAAACCAATTAGGAGTATGCGTTTACCATACCCCTAACAGGTAAGCCCGCTACCAACTTAGACTGCATCACCACTTCCCATCAGGTGAGATTGCCGTCAAGGGCTAACTTGCAATGGAAAAAAAAATACATTTTGTATACAAACCGGTGGGTTAGGAATAGCCCACGTACATCAAGCCTTACTGAGATATAATCGATCTGGACGCGATAGTTTGTTGAGACGAGTAATTCGTGGTACTCCAGTGATTTAGGTGTCATGAATTGGTTGTCAAATTTCTAAAGTTTTACGACGCAGATCTTTATAAGGTTTTATCGGATCTTAATGGAAAATGCGGCTACCGTTCAAAGGGCATCGGGCGGTTAATGTCAAAGTTATGAACAGCATCACCTGGGGTAAGCAGTTCGACCGCATATGACATTTGAAATACTGATACCATCTTAATCACTATAAACAAATATTTTGATTGGTCGGATTGCTACAAATTACGCAAGATAGTATCACTAGCGGTCAGCTTTCATTTTGATGTCTACTACGATTACCCGTTATTACGACTCAGTAGATTCTACTAAAATAGTTTAATGTGAATTCTGTTTATTTTAACTACTGATGGATTCGTTACTTAAACAGTGCAGTTTTATGAAATGTTTATCACAAATTGTAAACAGAAAAGCTGAAGCTTGAAGCTGTGATAGCCTAGTGGTTAGGGCGTCAGCCTCTTAATCAGAGGTCCGCGGTTCGAATCCGGGCACGCAACTCTAACTTTTCGGAGTTATGTGCGTTTGTAAACAATTAAAATATCACTTGCTTCAACGGTGAAGGAAAACATCGTGAGGAAACCTGCACGCCTGAGAGTTCTCCATAATGTTCTCAAAGGCGTGTGAAGTCTGCCAATCCGCACATGGCCAGCGTGGTGGACTATGGCCAAAACCCTTCTTATATTGGGAGGAGACCCGTGTTCTGTAGTGGACCAGTAATGGGTTGATCATGATGATGATGATGTAAACAGAAACCTGTACTCTTTAGTTTATATATATTGCGTGTATACGAGCAGCAGACGGTTCATCTGATGTTAAGTGATTACCGTTGCATGAAAATCTAAAGCACCAGAGAAGCCACCGATGCTAGGACGGGAACCCATCCTTCTAATTGATTTCTATGTGGAATCCTATCGGAACGATAAATTGCTAGGCGGTATGTCTTTGTCAGTAGAGTGGTAATTTGTTGCAGACAGACCAGACTCGAGTCAGGAATCGAACCCGGGACCTCCCACATTATAATACAGCAGAACACGTTCTGCACTGAGGTCATCATACATTCATTCAAACATGTCATTTTAAACAGATAAAGAATATAACAATAATCTGATTTGAAAAAGCAGTTTCTTTTTGCATGTTGTTTAGTTTATTTATGATATCGTTTTTTTTGTTATATTTCCTCTTATTACTCTGATACTTAGTAACGAACTAGGAAGTGCAGTAAGCGACTGATCTGAATAGCACGATGGAGTATCTATAATATAATAAAACTGTAACAGGACGAATTCTGTACATAAAATATATTTTGAAAACTTTAATTGGAGGAGGTTTTTTTTTGTCTGTCTGTCTGTACCTTGGCCGCACATCACGCCTAAACTACTAGATGGAATTTAATGGAATTTGGATTAGGAGTTGCTGATACTCCGGTTCAACATATAGGATCGTTTTTATCCCGGAATTCAGCACGGTTCCTTTGGGAAAGGGGATGTAAGTCAAAATGTATTTGTAATTTATTAACGCGTACTCCGATTGCACTAAATCCTTTTTTTTGTCAGTAAGGAGATATTTTAGATTATCCTGTAATTATTTCAAAGTCGTCGGTTTAGAAATCCATTGCTTCGTGATTGAAAGACAAACAAACACACTTTCACACGCACTAACTCAACGTAGACGAAGTCCCGGGCATCAGTTTCCAATAAATATAACTTATAACTTAAAATTACCTGTGTGTTACTTACTTTTTTGATATCTGCCATCACCTGTTCAGTAATTCTATAATTCCACTAGTGGTCATTACAGATACTAGTGTTCTGTTACTTTTGTCAAACATAGTGCAAATATTACTGGCTCTTTGAGATACTAAAATTGGCCTATGACCCGCAATATGGTATCAACAATTTTGTACCAGTTTTATGTTCCCAGATAAAGCAACGATATCTGTAGTTATAATGTTGATAAAAGTTAGCAATGCTATAAAGAAATCTCTCCGATAATAAACTACACTGAAAGCATTGGTACAAAATTATTATTATCGGACTCGCAAAATAATAGCGTGTTAAAACATTTCGCATAATCTCTACGTGGTACCAATAAGGAATAATGTATGATTATAATCAAACATGGACATAATGATAGCAAAACTGTATGCATTGATCATTTATTGTATAATGATTGCAATTGACAATAATTGATATAGGTAAACTAGAATTCATTTGCAATAACAACTTATTGTAAATAGATTCTACCAGGTGTACCTACCGTTTTGTAGTTGTAGTTAAAGGTACAATTACTTGCGACAAGTTAGGTGCACCTGTTAAAAATCATAAATATTTATTCAACTTAACGTTATACTAGGACTATTAGGAACTAACTTTGTTCTAACAAAAAATCTACGTAAGCGTTATATTTTCTACAAGGTTTTAAGTTAAATCTTAAATCCATCTCAAGTCTTGTGGTATTTTATTATTTATATGCTGTGTATTTATTTTTTATTTTTATTTATTCTATATTTGTACAACACAAAAATAAACATAGAAAAAATAAGAAAAACAGAAACAAGAAGAAGCAGGATACAAAAGGCGGCCTTATCGCTTAGTAGCGATCTCTATTTAGGGGGAATCCGGGAGAGTTGCCCAGATGGGAGAGTTGAACCATCTTTAAAAATTGTATTTAAATTTAGCGCGAACGGAACGTCAATTTGTTCATTGGTCACATGCAAGAGGCCAATCAAAAGTGTGCTGTCATTTTGCATCATGGCTGTTTTATGTGGCAGTGAAAACGTAAAACGTGTTTTTGTTGCCGCGGAGTAATTTTTTTTAATTTAAGTAGTTTTGTGATAGCTGTCGTGTTTATTGAGGTACGTTTTTTGTGTTACTATTATTTTATTACCAGATTAATGTAGTTTGAGGCATGCTGAGTAGTTTTTCTCTGCGATTGGAGATTTTTCTATGACATGAGCTAAATGTGAAACTAGTATGAGCGGGAGAGTTGAACCAAGGAGGGTGCGAGAGACATGCTCAGTGGCTCATATCTCCCTTTGTAAGTCTTGGAATTATAAACGTTTCATTTAAATGTTTTTTTATCCTACCCTCATCCTTATGATGTTTTTTTCTGTCTTAATTTTCTATTTTTATTTACAGAACCTCTTAACACGATGCCTTTTCAATACAAGCCTCCTGAAAATGCACGCAAACGAATTTGAAAATGCCATAGGCGAAATTAAGGAAGGCGCTTCTATTAGAAAAACTTCAATCAAGTATGGCATAGATAATGGCTTGTACAGAGCGCTACAATGCCTATTGATTTTCCACAACCACTTGAAAGTAATCTGAATAATATTGAACTCGGTTCTGTTAATCAGTTAGCACCAGAATCACTTATTCTTGGAGTCGAAAACGAATCTCTCCAAAATTTTCCAGTTTATAGAAGCTCAAATGGTTCGAAATCAAACGAAGCGGTAGTAACAAGTACCAGGTTTAGTCGCGCTAGTTCGGAGCCAAATCTAAACTTAAAGAAACAGGAAATATTCATTGTTTCTTCAGAGCCTTGTACAGAGTTTTGTAAAGTATTGATCACTCCAGAAAACGTGAGACCATTTCCGAAAGCAGCTCCCAGAAAAATAACTCGGCGAGGTCGTCAACCCGGCAAGACCAAAATTTTAACAATGACACCTGATAATGAAAATTGCAACAATGAAAATCTTACTGCCACTCTACTCTCTCACTCTACTGTAACGCATGAGATATCTAACCCTGATAATGACAAATCTAGTAACGTTACGAAGTCAAATGACAAGTGTAAGGCTACGCAGTCTGATGATAAAAGACGAGAAAGGGTAGATAGAGTAAAAAAAAGAGTTTTTATATATTTATCATACCAAATTATTAGAAATAAATTAATAATAATAAAAAAAAACAAATCTAATCAATAACATGTTTGTAGTTTTGTTTATTTTGAAATATTTTATTACAATTGTTATAAAAATTTGTATTTTTTTTAATGTTTTTGTGCTGGGAGTACTAAAAGCAACTTAATTATTATTTAAGATAGCTTAATAAAGCTCTGATTCCAACTGAAAATTATTTTTCATTTCCCCAAAATAGTGTGGTCAACTCTCCCCATACCCCGGTTCAAGTGTCCCTGCTGGTGGGGATACTTGAATCATATCTCACTTTTTATAAAAATGTAAATAACATTGTTAGCTGCGCGTTGTATAAAATTACAATTATGCACAAATGTAGCTACTATAACAAAGTATCGCAAAAATGTATAATCGATTCTCTAAACTCTATGCACAACAAAATATGACGTTATATGTAAAAAGCGGTTCAACTCTCCCGGACTTCCCTTATATGATATATTTTATAGTATATTTTCCGATACCGAAAAAATGCCACAACAAAAATGGTGTTACGTGATACGGTTAATTTTCTTTTCTATACCTATTTGTTTAATATTTTGGCAATTTACAATATGAGACACGGAATTAATTGTATTTATTAAAGATTTATCAAACGAAAGCTTTTGATATCAAACTCGTTATAGTGATTTTTTGGCTGTCTTATCCTTAATGGAATTCACATGACGTTACATACCTAAGCGGGAAGCTGTCAAAATTAAGTTGGTCTCGTCAAACCTCGTGCGAGACTCCTTATTTGAGTGTAGATCAAATTGACAAATGGCTCCCTATTAACTAGTTGTTAGAACTCACCAACACGCATTAGAACAGCGTTGTCGTTATATGCTTCAAACAATCCTATGAGAGATGGAGCCTATGCCCAGCTTCGGAATATTAAAAAAAGACTATCCAGTATGCATGACGTTGCACTGGGACTTATACACATACAAAAATACAGTTGGCTGAAAGAAGGCTTTTGAAATCACCGTTCCGATTAAAATAAATACGTATCTATCGTTATTTCCCATTTTAATAAAACTCTTAATCATAAAGCTGATTAAATATATTTTATGCACTTAGCGTGTAGTGTCAAGAATTTTGCATACATAGATAAAGACAAGGATAAGGCGCTCATCTGGAAATGCCATTCCTATCTCAACACTATAAATTTATTGATATTTTAATGTCACAAATGATCTGTATGTAACTACGAAACACTGCTTGAAAACGAAAAGCATAAGGGTATTCTATACGCAATGTAATTTGAATCCTATTTTACTAAGACATAAGAATGAAAGCTTAGTGAAGGAGCATATATTTATGACCTTATCGAACTCTGGGTCTTAAGCAACGTGTTTTTCAAGTGAGTGCCGTGGCTAGCTCATAAGTTATCGCGTGTAATAAAATTAAATGTAACACATTTCTCTTTTTCAAATAATCTTAATAATTTACACATATTTTTAGCCCGCGACGGCAATCGCCGCCGGAGGGAAGGTGTGAAGTGTTGCTCAGTGATTCAGTTTACAAGTTTGGTTCCTAGTCATATTTTACCACATGAATACCATTACAAGCGAGCACACTCATTAACATAACTATATTTTTCAAACATATGCATGCATATACATTTTTGATGACCCCGTGGCTCAATGCGTGCGCTGTTGCATTATAAAATTTTAGGTCTTGAATTTGATTCCCGGTTCGAGTCTGGTCTGGTAGCTAGTTACCACCCTGCCGACAAAGACGTGTCGCCAAGTGATTTAGCCTACCGCAACGATGTCGCGTAGAAACCAATTAGGAGTATGGGTTTATCATACCCCTTACAGGTTAGCCCGCTACCATCCTAGACTGCATCATCACTTACCATCAGGTGAGATTGCCGTCAAGGGTTAACTTGTAGTTAATTAAAAAAAATAATAAAAAAATTATCTGTTGTCGGACAGGGCTAGCGGACCTTTAACAAAAGAGCCCCGTTGGCAACTTTACAATACGAAACCCTAAATATTGCTTAGAAACGATATTAAGATAATCGAAACGCGACCCATTAAATACCTACTTATTATTGATATATATTCCGGTGACCATCTGTGGTCCTTCTACATCAAATTCAAATTCAAATTCAAAATAATCTTTACTCAAATAGTCCTTAAAAAGGCACTTTTGACGCGTCAATAATTTACTTAGTAGTTATTTCATGGTAATAACTATATTCGTAAACTTATAACTAAAGCTATGAGGGTTCCAAATGCGCCCCAGTCTAAGAAGAAGCCCACAACAAACTTAGCCGAGGATCATCAACAGTTCCACTTGACCAAACTATGGTTATCGAGAGCAATTGTACAAGTTACTAAAAAAATTAACCATATCGCATATAATATTTGAAGACTTTCCTTTTTATCTCCAGATCCTGATATAATAACAATCGAATCAACTAGAAAGTAAACCTATAAAAAAATAAAACAAAAGATAAAAAGGGTTTTTTTTTTCGTACAATGTTTTCGTTTCTTACCCTTACTGACTACCTTGTGCACTTAACTGAGAATACCTACTTTTAAAGACAGAAATATTACACGGCTTACATTTATTTCACCCGCACCAAAAGGTCGCGTTCTCAAACCTATACTCATTTGCAAACTTGCTCAAACTTATTGCCCAACATAAAATAAGCATACAGACATACAAGGAATCTGGACTCAAATAATGTACAGTTATAAATTGTACTGATTATGTTTATGCGCATTAATTAGTCCATGTCACTACCGGGTATGATCAGCAAAGCAAATTACAATTTGAACAGCACCAGCGAACTATTGCTCCTCTCGGATTTCAATAAATTAATAATTCAGATGGGCTGGGTTCGGTTTATTATGTTACCTGGCCAACCTGTGTAGGCACGGTTAGGTTACTTAGGAGTTAGGGCTACCATGTTTGCGTATCTTTTAAAGAATAAATTGAATTACCTCATTACATAATTGGCGCAGTGCGTGCGCTGTCGCAATTTAAAAGTTGGAGGTCCTGGGTTCGATTCCCGGCTCGAGTCTGGTCTGGTGGGAGGCTTCGGCCGTGGCTAGTTACCACCCTACCGACAAAGACGTGTCGCCAAGCGATTTAGCGTTCCGGCACGATGTCGCGTAGAAACCAAATAGGAGCGTGGGTTTACCATACTTCTAACAGGTTAGCCCGCTACCATCCTAGACAGCATCATCACTTACCACCAGGTGAGATAGCCGTCAAGGGCTGACTTGTAATGTATAAAAAAAAAAAAGTGATCTCTTATTAAATATTATGATGAATGATGTAGATAGGCTTTCTGCATTAGGTCGAACTGAAGCATTAAGTCTTTGATTACTTCTTCTGTAAGTGTTAAATATTACAAATTTGTTACAAAAATAGTAAAAATAAAAATATCACAAAGCTGCTTAGACAAATCAAAACGGTGATTCTGCATAGATTTTTCAAGTATGGACTACGTTGCAGTGAACATTGCGATCGAAACTATAAAACGGTGCTCCATAAAAAAAAAACAGATATTATAAAAAAAAAACAAGACAACTTAACGTAACATGTTTCTTTTATCTAATATTGTAATAATCATAATTACATGCTCGAGAAATTAAAATATATTTGTAAAATAATGTGTAAATCTTATCACAAATATCAGCATCATTACCCATATACCGGGTTTTCCACTAAATCTCCAATCATAATAGTTTGTGTAAGAAACGAGATCACTTAGAAAGGAAGGGATTGTCACTTGGGTGTTATGGCTCTATCGAAAATTCATCCACTCTTATAAATTAATAATCCACTCTTCCCAGACGGTTCCCTTTCTGGTTTATTCGACAAGTGTTGTTTCAAACACAACTTTCATTTGGTGGCACGTCGGAGGTCGAGATCAGGGTTATGAAAATTTAGAAGTTTATAATTCCCCCATTCCCATCAAGAGGATATTAAACCCGGGACCTTTTATACATAAGAACCCATTGTCACCAAAGCGGCTGTCGAAATAACTAGATATAAAAACATTTGGCATCATGGTCACACTACATTTTGTAGTGCCGTATAACCTGTGGCTTCATCTAACTGAGAAACATTATCGGGTGAGCAAAATTCATCAGCAATGAATGGTAGTGGTGGCTGTGATTTATGCGGTGAAGGGCGTTCGACGAGCGTGTTCCCGGGGGGATGGCGGGGAGTGAAAGGCAATAGAGCGCCTCCCGTGGCGGTGGACGTTGTTGCCGCATCTCCCGCATCTCACGTCAGGTGGCACGCACAAATAACGCAATAAATACCGGCTTATCACAAATCAGCTCGTCGGACCGAAGGGCGATTAGGCATTTGCACCACTGACAGCGAATAGGTAGGCGATCCATACTTTCAATTCATTATTCCACGTTGCATTATTGTTTTTGGACGTTTGAATATGAATAAATGAATAAATGAATGAGTATACTTTTATTGTACACCAGATAGGATAAAAATAAAGTTTGTTTTATATTTAACGATATTTTAAGCTTTACATAAGGTCTGTTATCTTCTAGTACTCAGCCATCGCAATTAAAGTTGTATTTGTATTTATTATTCTTAACCTAATTACATCCCACAATTGAGTAAAGTCTTTTCTTCTCATACCAGGAGACGGCAATTAAGAGCATAGACCATCCGCTCTTTTACTACACGTTATGTGTATTGACGGGCTTTAAGGACAATTATCACATCTTAATGATAAAAACCGGGATAAACGGCTTACTGAACTCCTCTGAAGATAGTTTATTATCTAACTCCGGGCTGGTTTAATTTTATTAATACAATATAGTGTTGTTGTTAGGAAGCTGTGATAGCCTAATGGTTAGGACGTCAGCCTCCTAATCAGAGGTAGGTTCGAACCCGGGCACGCACCTATAACTTTTCGGAGTTATATGAGTTTTTAAGAATTTAAAATATCACTCGCTTCAACAGTGAAGGAAAACATTGTAGGGAAACCTGCGCGTCTGAGAGTTCTCCATAATATTCTCAAAGGCGTGTGAAGTCTGCCAATCCGCACATGGCCAGCGTGGTGGACTATGGCCAAACCCCTCATATTGAAAGAGAGGCCCGTGCTCTGTAGTGAGCCGAGAATGGGTTGATCACGATGATGATGATGATGTTGTTATAGAAAAATCCAACTTCTAACATTTTTACTGCCTCAGAGCATTTAACAGCTGCGCAAAGGCAATGTGACCATGGACTTACGCTCGAGGTACGCGTTGCGCATGTGTTTAACCTCCCTTACATTTATCATCGACACGTACTCAGTCAATTAAATTAAACCGGCCCATCGATGATAGCACTCGAACCAGATACGATTTTCCCATACAAACGTTATTTATCGCTGTGTAATTTGTATTTGTATTATTGTGCTGATTTAAAGACGATTTATGGACAAATAGCGTGGCGTTTGATGATACCGCGCGATATTGCAGCGCAATTTGTCAGTCAATATCACTTTAATATAACATCTTTCGTAGATAAATATGCATGATAATTTAGAAACTTTTCATCTCTAACTTGTCGTTAGTTAATTAATTTCGAAATAAAATATCACCCGCTTTAACTTAGAAGGATAACATCGTGAGGAAACTTGCGTAGCGGAGACTTTTCCATAATGTTCCCAAAAGCGACATAAAGCTGTATTTGGTCAGCGTGTTTGACTACGGCCACAACCCTGCTCATGCTGAGCGACTCGCGCCCTTTAATGGGTAGTGATAACTTGTTGATGCTGATTATAATAAAATAAAAAAAATTGAATGTCAAACTAGCAGGAATAACACTAACAAAGCGTACAATTATATGCTATAACGCAGTAGAAACAATACAAGAAAATATCTTCATTATATAGTCTTATAAAGTATATTTCATTGACATAAATCTTACATATATTTTAATCGACTTCAAAAAAGGAGCCTCCTCGAAGATATTCCCTTGTAATTTTTTTTAATATTCGTTTCTTCCTAACTTGAAGGGGTATATTTTGGTTGTCTTCCTAGTTAGTCCCATCGTCATCTTATAAATATTATTAAAATATATTATATTAAAAGAATAAAAGTTCATGGGCGTTTTTTGTGGGCAGTTATTTAATAAATAATTTTAAATTTAAATGATAAATAATATAACAGTACGCGTTGGTTAGGATTTTTTATAAATACCGGTCTTTAAAAAATCGTTCCCTCCAGACCCGACGTGAGCCAAAAGCAATCTCTTCATTCCCAACAAAACATGATACACTATAAAATAATACGTGAACACTTAGTACACGTACTCGTAATAATTATATATAAATAATATTCCAACGATTATTCATTGATATCTTATGGATTTGAGTCCATTATTTGAATTGAAAAATGCTGATTAATTACAATTTAAAATGATATACAAACAAGCTCGCAGTGGTTCTGATTGTATACATCGATCATCTGTCAGAACAGCACTTCCTGTTCGAATTGCAGGTAAGTTAGTTACTCGAGCGACGGAGATATTCAATAATATAAATTAGATTGAACATGGAGCTGAGATCGCTTTTGCAAACATGTCCCATTGGTCGATCGAAGACATAAACATACTGATGAAAAAGAAGGAAGTAAACGTTTATTAATATTAAAATGTTTCGTGTAATAAGTAGTAAAAGTTTCCGACTACAACATAAATAAAATGTAATTTAACATGATAGATACCAGCCATGCCTATTGTGTGTGCCAACGAAAATTGTATTTCAGTTGCATAAGTTGTTTAGTAATCTTATTCATCAGTTCAAAAATAACATTTATCGACCATGAGATATTATTGCAATATCTGACTTACTCCCATGAACAACTGTAAATGGGATCTCCCCTATTTATCTACAGTCGGTTCTCAACTCGACTGTATTTTTTTTAAATTATCTACTTTAATTATGAACGATTTTAATGAGTTGATTCTTTTAAGGCAAGCATTTTTTTATTGTTTTGGCTCATTTTAACAAAAAGAGCTATAGCATATCATAAGCAAAGCAAAGCATTGCATATCTAATATTCGATCTACGATCGAACATGTGCGCTTATGCGTGAAGTCAACAAACGCATGTCCAATGTTACCTATATGAAAATATCGAATACCTAAATTGAGAATATAAACATTCATATTAATATATAACATAATTCATATTAGACTCATCTTAAAATAATCATTGTCATTCATCTTAATAATAAGCACAACACAGATAGACACTTCTGTTATTTATTTAAATGGATTAAAAGTTTTAGTAAGAATGAAGAAACTATTCTTTTTTTTCCAAAACAAACAAGTTCAGATTCGGCCAAAGTTATTAAGAAACATAACTAGTACCTTTTTTTTTTGTCGTGGTGGACAAGTTTTATAGCTACTTCCGTCCCTTGGGCAGGACGGAGGTTATGTGGGACTCCCACCCATGGGAACATAACTAGTACCTACTAAAAAGATAAATGTACCAAGTAATAAAATGCAAGATAGCCCTAATATTTTGTTCGGTTTATAAATATTCCCTCTGCATTCAAGGTTTATCTATGTCGCGCGAACACGATGTTACCCATTGCTCATCTGTGTAGTGTTAATTGTTCTATAAACAAATCTAGAGATTACATATCTAAGATATCTATTGACCATCACAATGCATTCATGGGCGGCGGTGATCACTTAAAATCAGGTGACCCGTCAGCTCGTAACGTGCAAAAAAAAATAACTAAAAAGTCGCTTAGTTAAACTATTTTGACGACCTCACATCTTAAAGTTAGAGGTCCTGGGTTCGATTCCCTGCTCGAGTCTAGTCTGGTGGGAGGCTTCGGCCGTGGCTAGTTGTGGTAACTAGCCTACCGACAAAGACGTGTCGCCAAGCGATTTAGCGTTCCGGCACGATGTCGTGTAGAAGCCAATTAGGAGTATGGTTTACCATGCCCCTAACAGGTTAGTCCGCTACCATCTTAGACTGCATCACCACTTCAGGTGAGATTGCCGTCAAGGGTTAATTAGTAGTTGATAAAAAAAAAACTTTTACTATTTACAGTGCTACGGTGTTTTTAAATACTTCACTCTGCTTGTTTAATCGAAAACTTTGAATAAATCTTATCTTTTATGTTTAAAGACACTGTTAGGTATATCAACCTACACATACCGGTTTCAGATGACCGGAAACGGCCACAGATTTTTTACGAACAAGGTCACAGATAAATAGCTATACAACAGCAGGTATAGACCTGCTCCTAAAACCTTTTTTACAATTCCACAGGTAGGAACGCTAAACAAAAGTCGCCTGCTAAAGATGGCTTACCTTACCTTACTATTATAAGGACACCTTTGCATGCCTTAAATTTTCTGTATGTCTGTCTGTAATTTTTTCTTATTTTGAAGAAAAGTATTTTGCTCGAAATAAAGTGTATTTCTTCAACGTAAGTAAAAATTATTAATTATTGTACATAGGCAATTTATTTTTGCAGTTTTTAAGTAGTTTTAACATGTTGCGCATTAGTTACCCTATTTCTTACAAAGGGTTATTGCGTACCTTAGGAATGCCAAAAACCTTTTCAAGCGCGTTTCATCTATGTGTAATATCAAACATATTATGTAATTTATAAAATCAGAAAGACCTCCTTGACGTCCCTGGCGCAGTGCGTGCGCGTATAAAATCAGAGGTCCTGGGTTCGATTCCCGAATCGAGTTTGGTTTAGTGGGAGGCTTCAGTCGCAGCTAGTTACCACCCTACCGACAAAGACGTGTCGCCAAGCTATTTAGCATACCAGCTCGATGTCGCTTAAAAACCAATTAGAAAAAATAGTATAGGTTTACCATACCTCTTAACAGGTAAGCCTGCTACCATCTTAGACTGCATCACTCACTAACCACCGGGTGAGCTTGTCGTCAAGGGATCAACCCATTGTGGCTCACTACAGAGCATAGGTTTCCCTTTAATATTAGACGGATTTGGCCATAGTCAACCTCGTTGGCCATATGCGAATTGAAAAACTTCACACGCCATTCAAAACATTGTGGAGAACTCACTGGCATGCATGTTACCTCTAAATTTTTTCCGTCACCATTGAAGCAAGTGATATTTTAATTACTTAAAAACGCACATAACTCCGAAAAGAGTTAAAGGGGTCAGGTTTTTATTGATATAAAATAATTCATACCTTATCTCAAACGAATTCGTCTCCTTACCCCTCCGACAGGATTACCTAATTTTTGTTTTTCCCCGTTCTTTGGGCAGCTTTATCCAAAGGCCCCGTTTTTAACGCGCTAAACGCCTTTTATACATTCATCACAGTATTAGCCTTTCGACACGGTAGCTCTAATTGGATGAAACATCTGAACAAAAACGTCAAAGAAACAAACACTTTAATGATACGCACGTTCATAATTTTAAGGCGCAAAGGGAATTCCATTAACATGTGAATTGGATGTGTCGGGTCGAGACGAGGGCAGTCACTATAGTTTAAGAGTCGTCAGACATAATTTTCTACTTAATTAAACACATACTGGCTTACGTCACTGATACATGTAACACAATATTTTTACTGTCCTGCTGGTGTGTCAAGTTCCTGGGTTCGATTCCCGGCTCGAGTCTTGTCTGGTGGCCGTTATCACCCTACCGACAAAGACGTGTCGCCAAGCGATTAAGCGTTCCGGCACGATGTCGCGTAGAAACCAATTAGAAGTGTGGGTTTACCATTCCGCTAACAGTTTAGCCCGTTACAATCTTAGACTGTATCATCACTTACCATCAGGTGAGATTGCTGTCAAGGGCTAACTTGTAGTGGTTAAAACAAATCATAAAAATTGCCATAAGCGATCCTTAGGACAGCAAATACTAGAGTAATCTAAAGTCCATTGTTAAAGTACATCAGCGTAATAAAAGCTTATATTTATTGTGGTTACTTTACTGTATTTTGGTATGGTTATACGAACAGCCAGCTTTCCTTGGCCATTCCGGTCTAAGATACTCCGGAAAATTTTAAAAAGATTGGGGGAATTTTACAAACATCGTACGCAGATAAAATCAATGGCGATCATTTTTTAAGTATCTTAACTAAAATTACAAAATTATTTTTCTATCATCATCATCATGATCAACCCATAACCGGCTCACTACAGAGCACGGGTCTCCTCTCAATATGAGAAGGGTTTGGCCATAGTCCACCACGCTGGCCATGTGCGGATTGGCAGACTTCACACGCCTTTGAGAACATTATGGAGAACTCGCAGGCGTGCAGGTTTCCTCACGATGTTTTCCTTCACCGTTGAAGCGAGTGATATTTTAATCGTTTAAAAAACGCACATAACTCCGAAAAGTTAGAGGTGCGTGCCCGGATTCGAACCGCCGACCTCTGATTAGGAGGCTGACGCCCTAACCACTGGGCTATCACCGCTTCATTTTTCTATATTTTAATGTAATTGAAATTTATTGCCATTCCAATTCATATTTTTTGCCGTGTAGTAACTAGTAGGCGTGTACTTAGGTTCAAGCTTTAAGAAAATTAAAACAGACACGAGCGGAGGCAGAAGGAGTGGAGGCTGGAGGCATTAGACGTTGCCATCAAATGTAGGCTCCTCCCACGGCAATATTCTTTTATGACTTCTCATAAAAAATACGGGGTAAAATTCCACATCGAAATCTTTTAAATAAATTCGCTAAATGGTAATATTCATACAAATTATAATTATTGAGTCCTTTCGCTCTATGTAATGGATTTATGCTATCAGTAATATATTTTAGGTAAATTATAATTTATTAATTAACTCTGGTATATTATAGACCTTCCTCTAGGCTTTCTTTTGAGTTGGAAATTACCAACAAACGGTTAGGCATACCGTTTCAATGGCTTCTAGAAAAAAAAATCTCGGTTGGATATAAAATTATCTGCCCTCCCCATTAAAGGTTAACGCACTTTCATCTTAGAATCTATTGTCAAAAAAAATTATAGAGGTATAAAATGAGAAAATAAAAACAACAGTTACCTCCCGATATATCTTTCCCCCGAGGTTGTAGTACAGTCACTAAAAAAAGCAGTCTGTAGTCGGGTACCCTCCACGTGTGCCCGAGTGCTGTGGCTCCCTCTTGATTGGTCCGGGGGGGAAGGGCAGCATTCGGGCCGGTGCATCTTGGTAACATCGGTTAACATTTTCTCAAGGAGGGTCTGCTGCGGCGGACACCCGATGGTGGAATTGCGGTTGTATGCGAAAGCTTTCCCGTGGCTCCACCGTACAATGGTGAGTAGGAACACGTGAAGGTTTTAGTCAGTAAAAGTCTGATATAACCTCTGTGCCTCCCCGTGGCGCAGCGGTATCCATGAGGGTTTTACCCACGATAAAAAAAAGACACTAGAGTTTTCAAACGTTCTTATAAATAAAATAAATATGCATTTTATTGTTACATCGCCCACAAACTCAAATGCACCGTGGCCTCTTAGACTAAGTTTATCGGAAGAGATTTCGACTGGGCTTGCGACGGCCGAAGGCACCGTCAACACCTCTGATTGATGGGGGCCGAGCCGAGCATCCAACGATTGTTAGTGTTTAACTAACAGTTACGATTCAAAACAAAATTGGATCTTGATTGATGGACTAATAGTATAAGCCAAACACGCTGTAGCTCGCGGAGAAAGTGTTAAGTGGTTTCATCACTGGACATATTTCATAGCGCCTTGATTCCGTTACGTAAACCTATCAATTTGAAGTAATAGTTTAATACTACGAAATGCTAAAGATTTAGTAGGTAGCGCTTCCGATTAAAGGTAATATAAAGTGAGTGAGTAAACACCCATGAACTTATAAAACATCGCATCGTTATTTAAATTGCATCGTTATTTCGACCAATGGCCATCAACCGCACTTTTCATCGCAGAAATAAATATCATCCTCACCACCTGGATGCCTGGTCCTCTTCCACCACTCGCTATTCCAGGTCATTTCTGCCATGCACCTGCAAATTGTGGAACCAGCTTCCATCTTCTGTGTTCCATAATGGTTATAATATGGGGATCTTCAAAGGGCGGATTAACAAATTGCTCAAGGGCCAGCAACGCATTGGCGGTTCCTCTGGTGCTGCAAATGTTCATGGGCGGCGGTAATCACTTACCATCAGGTGACTCGCCTGCTCGTTTGCTCGCTATGTATATATAAAAAAAATCGCTGGATAGATAATTTGAAGATATTCCTTACCAGGTGGGCAGAAAGTAGATGGTCTACCAGTACTGCGAATTTCAGAGCGTGGTAACCATTTTAGGATAATGGGACGCCAACGTCCAGCAGATCTCCGTGTTAACTGTCTAATCGATCGCCACTTTAACTTCACAATTCGTTCAGTACAACTGTGTTTGTTCTACGGATGTCTTAATCATCATCATGATCGACCCACAGCACTGGGCTTCTCTCAATATGAAAAGGGTTTGGCCATAGTCCACCACGCTTGTGCGGATTGGCAGACTGCACACGCCTTTGAGAACATTATGGAGAACTCTCAAGCGTGCAGGTTTCCTCACGATGTTTTTCTTCAACGTTGAAGCAAGCTTAAAAGTGCACATAACTTCGAAAACTAGTTAAAGGTTCGAACACCGACCTCTTATTAGAAGGCGGACGCCCTAACCACTGAGCTAGCAATGCTGATCTGCTTTTTTAATCAATATCTATGAATTGTTGTTTTCAACCAATGAAAATTCACCGGTAGACAGAAAGTTTGCAGGAAACTAGGTTCGTTCCCTACTGAAGCCTTTTATTTTTCTGGAAGTCGTGAGTCAATCCAGTAAGGGGTTAACTCGTTGGGCTATGTTGGTAATTCTAATGCCTTACTTTTTTTTTTTCTTCTTGGGGAGGAAAAAACCTTCTGCCTCACAGCAGGGTGTGTCAGACTTGCACGTTTGCACTAAAACAACCTCCCACAATTCTTCCGAGTCAACACGGAACCGCTTTGCATTACTTCATGCTGACCCTCCTTAGTATGTGTCCGTCTCACTTTTCTTCTTTTCTGCTTTTTCTTTTTTCTCTCTCCTGATCATTATTGCCTTGAGCATTTGAGCATACCGTTTCCACTCATCTTGACTGGATAACATAAGGGAAATGAGGTTTTGGGAATCCACAGCCACATTTTCTAATACCACACTGACTTATGACACAGGGTAGCTAACAGGTTTCTTAGGAAGTACTACTAACAAACCAACTGGTTCACCCGCAACGCATTAATGGTTCTTATGGTGCAGCAGATGTTCATCTCTCTCTCCCAATTATTTAATTTGCGAACATCGGGTAACCCGTCTGTTCATTTTCCTGTGATGGAAAAAAAGATTTAATGATCCTCGCAATATTTAAAGAGCACAAGGCTCTATTATTATTATATAGGTAAATAATAAAGTTGATGACAATATTACTTGTTTGCAAACAAATTTTTAAAAAAACCTTTAGAGCCTTATTTTAGTGTGTTTTAAAAAAAATTAAATAAACCAATGATTCTTATTGGGCATATTCACAAACTATGCCGTTATATAGCAGTTGTGTTGATCCAATTGTTCACAAAGTAAATAAAAGCAGTATTATTTTTATCTAAGACTGAATAGAACTGAGCGTGTACCATGCGTTGTTTATTTTCAAGATTAAATCTTTCACACTTAACGATTATTTCCGGACAGCGATGATCGGGGCTCAGGCCTCAGTCCGAGGTCCGCCCGCTCTCTGCTATCACGTACATTTAATATTATAAGCTATTAGGCGCCTCGCCGACCCTCCATTACTGTATCCATATCATAGCCACAGACTACAGGCATAGTTAGAAGGGTTGTTCGGCAAGCTTTGGCAAATAAGTAATGCTTCCATTCATACTGATTTAAAAAACTAACCCGATCAAGTTCACTCCCACAGCATCGTTCACCAATTGATGTATGTGTTTTGTGTATATTTATATTTAGTACACTTAGTGTAGATTTATTAGTATCAAAAACCAATTTAGTGACAAACTGACGGAGTTTGACGACATCCATGGGAAGGCGCGTATATTATAAAGTTGGACCCAGGACGGTTCGATTAGCCACCCCACCGACAAAGACGTGTTGCGAAGCGATTTAACATTCCGGCACGATGTCGCGTAGAAACCAATAAAGAGAATAGGTTAACCATACCCCTTACAGGTTAGCCCGCTACCTTCTAAAACTGCATCATCATTTACCAGCAGGTGAGATTGTCGTCGAGGGCTAGTAGTGAATAATCTAATTATCTTATATGTTATGTTAATTGAGGCGTTTACTACAAAATATTTTTGAAAATTCATTCTCTAGAAAGAGAAAGATGAACCGGTAGTGTTGCTTACTTTTGTCGCAGCAGAACACCGCAGGCATTAACAAGTAATGTGTACCACTTAATAACTATACTCACGATAGATGGATATTTAAGGGAGTGAAATTTTTAAATGCCTTACAATCTGGCAGCCTATACTATCGTTGAAAAAACTTTCTGTGACGTCAAAGAAGACGCTTACATTTTTTTCTTTTGACGTGTACCCAACAAAAAAAAGTATAAAAAGTATAGTATATTAGTATATATAGTGTAGAAAAATTTAAGAGATCCAAAGAATAATTCAAAAGACGATAATTGTTTAATCAAGTTTGCACGTATAACATGTGAGATTTACAGTTTATCATTACTTTAAGAACACGTTTATTAAATCCAAAAAGACTTCGTCCATCTTGTTTCTGTAGTCTGTGATCATAATACGGAATTGTCTTAGACTTTTTGTTCTTGCCGGGCGTAAAACAAAAAGCCGGGATGAACGGCGCCGACCATTGTTCTCCGGCCATTCGTCGCACTTCATGCTATTCACATTCAAATTAAATGCTTGTGTACAAAATTAATTTGTCTTTTGTCTAAGCTCGCGCAGGCAGCGTGCGCCTGGACCACTGACATGCAGACGCAGCGGGACGCGCGTGCGCTATACGAACCATATACCACTGTATACCACTGTAGAAACTATATGACGCATAGGTAGATACTAGCCCGGGCCCGGCTAAGTTTGTTGTGGGCTTCTTCTTAGACCGGGGCGCGTTTGGAACCCTCATAGCTTTAGTTTTAAGTTTACGAATGTAGTTATCACCATTAAATCACTACTATGTAAATTATTGACGCGTCAAAAGTGCCTTTCAAAGGACTATTTCAATATAGATTATTTTAATTTTAATTTTAATTTAGCAAGATACAAATGCCAGCGACTTTGTTTACAGTACAAAGTTATTTACTTCTATCCATTCACGGAACTAAAATTAGTTGTGAAACTTTAAAACCTTATTATATAACAAGATATCTCTCGAATGACTGACGCACAGATCAAACCACTGGACCACGGATTAGGCTGAGTTAAGCATACATATAACTATTATAGGATTGGCCACTGAGAAAGGTATTTTGAAAATTAGTTTCTAAAACTTGTATAGTTTTGAGGTAACAAATCGAAAAGGCAAAGTGTCTTGGCGGATAAATATGATTACTTTATAATGTTATAAATATTATGATATGTGTATTCATCCGAACGATATTTAACAATAATCACCTAATTTTTAATAAAGATATTTACCTGTACCTGCAATACTAGTAATTACCTATTATTTATTTTCAAGGGTACATATTTATAATTGGGCTTCATAACGAGCGATGGTACTCTGCTAATTATAGGTCCTATAGATATTTGATAAGTATTTCTGCTTAAGTGAGCTCTTAAAAAGTTCCGCGGAAAACGAGAAAATCGAAACGGAATATTATTAAGGCAAAATAAGCCTACTTGACCTTAACACAGACTTTAACATAAAGTAAAATAACTATTAAAGTGCAAGTTCTAAAAAGTGATTATTTTTTATTTTAACATAATATGTGCGATACATACCAAATAAATTTACTTTTTGATCAAAATAATTATATTTTTTTTTTACTAAACTAAACGACAGTTATTTTATTTTAATGAATCTAAAACTAAAAACCTTAAAAAATATGATATAATAACTAACTATTAAAGTCATATGTCCAGCATTAATGTCTCTTTCTTTGTAACTATAGATTTGACTAAAAAATGTTACTGAACGTTCTATAGATATCCTAAGACCCAAGCACCGGCTAGTAATATTAATGTATTTTTTTATATTACAATGCTAACAAATGAGAACAAATGTTTAGCTGCGAACTATTTGTTTAATGGATCCGCAGCCCAACATTAAATACTTCGCAAACGGAGTTGGTTTTTCTTCAGTATACATAAGACGTTAGCGTCGTGATCACATAAGTCTATTAGTTAATTTATCACGCATAAAATTACTGAATATGAAAATAACGAAGAAAGCTCGTAATATCTAGATAAGTAAGTACGTGGTTAAAGTTTTGCAACCTTAAACATTAGTTTAAACAACCAAAGCAACCTTTGAAGAGCTTTGTGGCGCAGCGCGGGCTGAGTAGTAGATATTATAAAGTGGGAAGTCCCAGGTTCGATTTCGTTCGGGTAGAAACACCCTACTGGCAAAGATATACCGCCAAGCAATTTAGTGGTATGTGGTCAAGGGTGGCGGTAATCTGTACCGTCACTTTGTCTTGGGGACTAGTCTGCTCATTTGTAGTATGTATTAAAAAAAGCAAGTCTCATGGAAGCGTCAGATCCAAAACAGTCCAGTGAAGATACCGGTTAGGAAGACTCTGATGCTGCAGATATTCAAGGGTGGTAAATCAGTACCGTCAGGGCACTTGTCTGCTCATTTGCAGTATGTATTAAAAAAGCAAGTCTCATGGAAGCGTCAGATCCAAAACAGACCTTCACCAACACCTATATCCAGTAGTGGGCGTCCATTGGTTAAGATTATAATGAAGAAGATCGAGCATTTCACATTAAAAATAACACACCGTATATGAGATAACGCAATCCAAGAATAATGGAAGTTAAATCACTTTTCCAGTTTAGTTATTAATTTCCCCCTCATTACATCAAAGATAACTGACACTTCAATTTATTGAAACGCACTATGCCCGTTCTTATGCAAGTGGCTTACGAATGTGTTATTCGTATCAGAATTTTACGAGTGATTGATGAGACGTCGTAATGTCATCGGGTAATTTAATCATACTACTGAATACATGACAAGCTCAAGGTATATTTTGTCTTGCAAAGAGTTAGGGTAGCAACAAATCCCTTCTATAATAGCAATATTATGAAGGCGCGTAGAAAATGGTTACCTGTTCATCATCATTAACGAATCACAGTAGGGTATTGGATTTATATTGGAGTTCCAAAGTCCATAGTCCGCTTGTTCCAAGCTCCTTGCGACTTGTTCGCATTCTTCTAACTAGTGGGGGTTCGATTTTTTTTTAAATCCATTACAAGTTAGCCCTTGACAGCAATCTTACCTGGTGTAAGTGATGATGCAGTCTAAGACGTAACGGGCTAACCTGTTAGGACTATTGTAAACCCATACATCTTATTCTACTCGACATCGTGCCGGAACGCTAAACCGCTTTGCGACACGTCTTTGTCGCTTCCACCAGACTAGACTCGAGCTGGGAATCGAACCCAGGACCTTCAATTTTAAAATGTGACAGCGCAAGCGCTTCGCCAAGGAGGTCGTCAAAAATTTTACATCAAAGATTTTACCAATGTTAAGTCGCCATTCCAGCAACTTGGGACCCATCGGTTATACCAGCTTTGTGCCCATTGCTAGTTCAGCGTCGCGTTTCGTTAAGCAATGATGGCAATTCAAAATTACATCTTACCTTTAAAACACGGTCACCCTGAAAGAGACTCCCATTGACAGTTGTCAATCTCAAAAGTGGAAAATTAACTACTAGCTGGGAGAATACGTTATTACGATTATTAGGAATACGCCGTTCTACATCATCGCTAACACAATAAAAGCCTATAATCCCGTATTCGTATTAGTAATTGAGAGGGTCTATGCTCTAAAATCTTAGAATGAAGAACCTTGTGCTCAGCAGCATCAAGCATTAAAAACTCCTTAAAAGTGTGAATATCACGTGTCAAAATGTAATTGTTTTGAACTTTAAAGCTATTATAATATTTTGTGTTTACCTTTTGATTGTTACATAATTGAAACTGAGTATACGTTAAACTGTCAGATATAAAGCGATGCCGGCCCGAACAAAAGGTTCCGGAGCAAAACAACGATCTAAAGTCAACCACGGAGACGAGCGTGAAGAACCGTGACCCGCCTCCCCAATATCACGTCTTTAGTTACGTGTAATTAAAAACTCAAATATCGACATTTAACAAATCACGCCGAGTCGAAGACGCCTCTATGAATCACTCCGTCAATTAAGATATTTAAGAATTTAGATTTCCTTGAGTGGTCTTCTTAATTTAATACAACACATTCATTAATGAACACAGAAGGTTAATATCTGTATTAACATATCGAATATTGATGCTACAGGTTTGGTCAAGTATCATTCATGATCAACGTACATTTTTTTTTTGTTTTGGATACGAATGTAAGACATGATACGAGCGCCATTATGATGAAGATGAAGTGATATTTAGGTCGCAGTGTATTTTTTTTTTTCACCACAAGTTAGCCCTTGACTACATCTCACCTGATGGCAAGTGATGATGCAGTCTAAGATGGTATCGGGCTAACCTGTTAACCTAACGTGTAGCCTAACGTGTAGAAACCAATTAGGGTATGGTAAACTCATACTCCTAATTGGTTTCTACACGACATCGTGCCGGAACGCTAAATCGCTTGGCGACACGTCTTTGTCGGTAGAATGGTAACTAGCCACGGCCGAAGCCTCCCACCAGACCAGTCTCTAGCCGGTAATCGAACCCAGGTCCTCCAACTTTAAAATGCCACAACGCGCGCGCTGCGCCACGGAGGTCATCAAAAAGAAAGAGGTAGAAGAGAGGAGGCCTGTACTAAGCAATATGACGCTTAAGTGCTGAGGCTGGAAATGATGATATCATAGCATTTCTAAATAGGTAGTTAATAATGGAATAGATATAAAGTCCGATGCAAAATCTAGCAAAAGAGGACTCTATTTACCATATATTAGTGAATTATTAATGGGTGGCTTTTGCGTTAATTGATAGTGAGTGCTTCAAAATATTAAAACCAATCAAAATCTTTTAGTTGCAAAAATACTACAATGTTACCATTTATTAATTTATAAACAAAATATAAACATAAAATTAAATATTATTTAAAATTTATCGCTTATTCTTCTAGACCACTTAGACCTTGTAGTATTAATATTTTAAATTTAATAATATGTTGAATTACCATATTTATATTGTACTCTCTCGGTAATTTGCTTTTGTTTGTATTTAAAACAATAATATATTTAGTCACTTTTATTTCTTTTTTGAATATTAGGTTTAAACACAATGGCGATTTCACCAGTAAACTAAAAAAAATAAGCTCCCAATTCGCGAGTATATCACGTTACGGATTCTAATTAATGACGACCCGCACAAATAGTAATTTATTAATCAAACGTAATTACGAATAAATTATTTAATTCAACATATTGTCTTTCGTTCTTAGAAATTCTAACTTCTATCTTCTAGTGATAGTGAATCATCGCCACACCCGAACAACTCATTCATGGAGATTTTAATCCGAATATCTCACCGTGATGCTAAATAAAACAGCCATGACTGGAACATTTGCGATTCAACTGTGGTGGAGGCTGCGCTTGCATAACACTAAACAACGATTCTGAAAACAGCGACACGGCCTATCTCATATCTCCTTTACTCGCTAGAACTTAATTGATATTCAGTGACGAAGCGTTTGTGCGTGCATTAATTTGGATTATTGTTAGGGTCATTTTAGACCGCATCATTTGAAATGATTGCTGTAATTTTATGCACAAGAACATCTGTTATCTGGGTCTGATAAACCGTAATGGGAAATTTTGAAATTATCAGAGATTATTTATTTGTTTTGCCTCTATAGCAACGAATAATAAAAGTAAATCCATTTCAAATAAACACATACTTGACTGTACTAAACACATGTTGACTGTACGCTCACTGAGGCAAATTTTTTAGACAATAGACCCAACAATTAATATAGCTTTGGTTTTACCTAGAAATGTTGTCGAGGGCATAAGGCTTCTACTAACCAACCAGGCAATTATAGTTAATTGGACGCAAAATTTTATGTCTCTGTGACATACCTAAATGATATTCATAATATTCTCGTCCATACAGGATAAGAAGTGTGAGCTGCAGGGTTAAAAAAAAGAAGAGCTTAACTATCTTCAGTTAATTGCATTTGTATGAGACTAAACCTAACGCAGATAGTCTTAGCTCTTAATTGGGCAGTACACTTGACAAAAAAAAAAAACACTGATAACCAGCGACACAGAGACGTAACAAATTAATGTAGCAATTAACCTTTAAAGCAGGAATTAAAGATAAAAGCTTAGTCAAGTTGAATGTGTTATTGTTGCAGTGAAAGAACGTGAAGAGTTCACAAGGACATTTCTCAGAACATCGAGGAAGACCGTAAGGGTCTGTTCAAACGACAGACTAACTGTCCTTGAAGGACAAAAGTATTCGTAACGTGTCGAGTATGTTGTCGTTATGGGACTTCTTGCGTGGGATTTTTACCGAATTCCATTTTTTTTATGTCCGAATATTTCATTCATTAGGGATATATGAATGAAATATTCGGAAACAGCTTAAATTGGAACGTGCTTCCTAAGAAGATGCCTATAAGCTCTTAATTTCTAGTTAGCTAAGGTAGTCATATATAGCACTTAGGTGACGAAAATGGGAACCGAATGGTGATCCCGAGCTATGCAATTATTAATATTAGTATTGATTTTTACAAATATTTGTATAAAACCAGTATTCTGGGTTAAAACTTATGCTCGAGAAGAATTGGAGATCTTTTTTATTGTGTATAAGAAACTAAAAACGCTGCGTGCGTGCGCTTGGAATATGGGCATAAATTTCTATATATTCTGCTTTCTAGTTCAACACTCGACCAGAGCCCGACAAATACGAAATCCTCCGCCTGGGTCGACCCTAAAGGATTGCGTCGGGCCATACCTGGCCATCGAGCGGCACTTGAAACCTGTCTCGATCAATCCACATCTTGTTGCTCGTGTTAAATAAAAACGTCTCTTAAAATACCAACGAATGAGCTGACACTTGTCATTCCGGTCCTCAATCCTTTATATTTGTCTTTGAAATGTGATGACAGTGGTACAAATTACGAGTACAAATCTGTTGGTCGTTCATAACGCGCTATCTAGCTCGAGTGATGGATGTGTCTAGTCTTTCGCTTCACTTGGATCACCGCAGCGTAATTAATACGGGCTCCGACTATGTGAGTCAATGTCATTCCGTCGTCTTCCGCTTCGAGTGGTGATACTGATGACTTTTCTGTCAAAACCGAGTCATTGTCGCCTCAGCATTACTTATGAGGTGCCTACTAATTTTCATGCGCTGTCTTCGATCAATAGATAATGTGCAGTCGCCTATGAAATCTTAAAGGTAACCGAAATTGGGTTACTAATTGATTGGTGAGACTTTTTTACCGTTTTTATTTTCATAGTGATAAACGACACATTAAGCTTTGTTCTCTTAGATGTTAATTTTTCGAATAGGAATTGTTGTTTGGTAGGTATATCTTAATCTAGGGGGTCAACGGTTTTTTGACGCCACGAAAAAAAATTGGGGCTGGTATGTTGCGAGGTATCCAAATCACCCGCATGTAGGTTCCACTATTTGTAATACTTTAGTAGCGATGATTTTTGCCGATATTTTGAGAAATTTCGACCACATGTATGAACATATTAAAAAATTCTAAAAAAAAGCGTAAGACTTTATTGTGAGTTTTTTTGCAACTGAATTCACATAAGTTGTACTTTTATGTATAAAATAATTAACTTTTCTATAAAATCTAATCCTTAAGATCTCTTAAATAGTTTTAAACATGCACGGGACTCTCACCTTTAACAATCATAAAAAAGTGGGACTTAATGGGCGGAATTTGGCTAAAACGGTCTTCAAATACAAGGTGGAAAATTCTTAAAATAAGTCAACTGATTTTTTTTTCGGTATACCTTAGGCTAATTAATAATTAGAGAATGCCGGAAACCTATCGTTAAGGTTGGATGAGGAAAAATTTAAGGAAGAAGTACATGAGAATATAAAAATATTTATTTTAAAGTTTTCTCTATGTTTTCAATGTAGTCAAGTAAGCGTCTTACTGGTATCTTAATTGTGTCTTACTAACGTGGTTCTAGTAACATCGTGACGTGAGACGTCGATTGACCAACCAACCTGTATATATATTCCTACAAGAAGGAGAAATAAAATACTCACAAACAAAGAATAACTTAGATACCTACATGAGATAATATTCAAGTTGTTGTGTTCGACAAATAATAAATAAAAACCTCGCTACGTAGATGAAATTATACACACCAATATAAAACACTTTCTGCCACTATAAACTGAAATGCAAAAAAAAAGACAATATCGCTTGGATATGGACGTTGTTTTGTTAAGCACAAGTTCAAAGGCTAGTAAACATAATTTAGAGATAACGAGTGAATCGTAAAACCCTTGTAGTGTATAGGATCTCGTTGGCGCAGGCGCGTGCTATTGTTGCATGCAATTTACCGCCGCTTCAATCGCTGAAATATTTCGTGCAACGGCCATGTCCAATTGCTAACGAGCCGACTGCGACGTACAAATGAATAAGCACCTCATGCATACACCCAAGGCATAGACTAAGTGATACAGAGCACAGAGCATGACGCGCAATAATATTATGATGGTATTCGCTGAAATTTGCACACAACATCGCCATCGTCGTTATATTGATGTCCCGCTTCCGGATAAACGCATATCATAGATCCGGGTAAACGATAATTAAAGTTTAATTATTTTCTAATAGTTGACGAAAGCGACTTCGACTGCGTAGGGGTTTTAGAACCCAGTGAGTTTTAAAAACAATCAACGTTTGTATTTGAAATCCTATTTTCTAATTCCTGTTCCTTTGCCTGAAATCTAATTTCGATGAAGTTTGCTATAACATAAATATTTAAAAAAAAAAATACCGCGCGTAAAATTTCAAATTTTCAAATGTTTTGTTTATTTTGAAGTGTAAATAAATGTTTTTGCATTGGTTAGCTATTTTTGAGCACGTAAATTTTTATCATCCATGTACAATGTTTGTTGAAAATAATCTCTTCTAATCATTTTAATTCCTTTTTAAATTGCTTCACGGTAGTTTTTCAAACTCTCCTGATTATGGCATGTAATTGATTGATAATAACCGGGGCCGATGTAGTGTATAACGGGATGGCAAGTGCCAATTTCCAAGCCCTGAACTGGTCCTCAGAACTTTTTGGCAAACGCACAGTACGTAAAAATCGTTGGCCAACACGGGAACCGAAACCTCAGGATATAATGATCCGCAGATAAACGTGGTCACGACTAAATGAACGACGCATTTAGTTACGCATATTATATTATAAAATTATAATACCTTGTTCTCGCATTACGTTAAATACTACTTACTGGACTGTTAACATATATTTCTAATTAGTTTATACTCTTTTGTACTTATACAAACTAAATAATTTTAACCCTTACAAACCACTTGTAAAATAATAGATAATAATATATTTTAGTAATTATAGTTTTAAGTTCAATATAAGGTTTATTTTAGGTTTCAGTTGTTATAAATAAATATATTTCCTTGTAAAATGTATGTCTTAATTAATAAATACATCATATGTGTATATATATATATATATATATATATATATATATATATATATATATATATATATATATATATATATATATATATATATATATATGTATATATATATATATATTTATATATATATATATATGTATATATATATATATATATGTATATGTATATATATATATATATATAATTATTTATATATATAGCTTCTTAGAATCGCGGCGATAACATGAATAGCAATAATGCAAAATCATACAAACTTTACACGTTGAATACGTCTCAAATACTTACGACTTACCTAATACATTATGTATTAGGTAAGTCGTATCAATGGAAAAATTTTGTAGACGCACATCGGCAAAAAAAAAACCATGATACCTTTATTTTCGTAACTCTCATCGTTTCATTACATTCGAATATTTCAGTTGTGTGTAGGTTTTAATCTTTCTTATTTAGGCATAATAATATAGCAGAAAGCTTTCAATTATTATACGTCGAACAAGGAATCGTAAAAGGGAAACACACTTATATATCTTTAATATAAACATTTCACATTCAATCATGATTGTGAATGAATCCTTTGTGATGTCTTAAGATTACATAATAAATCATCAATACATTTTAAAAGAGATGCCACTGATTCATTGACTAACTGGTAACCCAGGTGAAACTCTTGAAAGCTGAAACTTTTCCATAAAATTTCCCTTAGAAATAATGAAAAAGGTTAAATGTATGGAAATTGTAACTATAATTCCACTTAAGAATACCAAATCCTTTCGGAATGGTATACGGTATAAATTTAATTTAAGTAATTTTAAGAGGAATATCACTGGCTTTAACTGTGAACGAAGTTTCTCCATAATGTTCTCAAAGGCGTGTGAAGTGTACCATAAGTACTTAGACAACCACAACCCTTGTCATACTGAGAGCAGACCAACGTCCTAGACGGCCGATAATAGATTGATAATCATGATATAGATATAAAAAATTAGTCTGCGATTCACAATTAACGCGGCAGAAACCGCGAGGGAAAGTAAGTTCATAAAAACCAAAATACAAGTAAAACAAATTTATAGTAGACCTGTCTTGCCATTTCTAAGCTCCATATTAAAGTGCAATGAAAATTAATATGATCTAAGCAAAATACCTACTTGTATAATAGATCATTACTCTTGCGCAGGCGCAAACGCCGAGTTGAAGGGCGCGAATTAACTGCACTTATCTCGTCTAATGGATGCATGCGTGTGTGCGTTTCTTGTAATAACAACCAATGCATTGTTACATATTGTACGTACTTTACTATTATTTTTGAATACTACTTTAGATAGAAAAATGGTTACACTATTTAACGGGTAAGTTAAGGTAACACTATTTCATATAAAAAACTTATATACTTTTTAAGGGTATACCCGCATACATCTAGGTAGACACTTGGACTTATAGCAAAAATGAAAAAAGCACCGAAATCCCTTCCAGGATAAAGATACGATATTAAAAGAAATTGAGTACTTGTTTTATTAAAAATACTTTAACTTCTTTTCTTTACTCCATTACAGGTTAGCCTAGATGACGGAGTCTAAAGGGGCAACTTGTAAGTATGGCAGTTGTATCTCTCATCGATTGATATTCGTTCGTTATCGGTCAGATTAAAAAAGTCAGAAAAGTCAGACATTTTAGAATTGTATCTGCCGTTAATCAATACCTATAACACGCGCGCTCGCTATTGATGGATGTTTAGGGTTACAAGCTGTGATAGCCTAGTGGTTAGGACGTCCGCCTAATAATCAGAGGTCGAGGGTTCAAATCCGGGCACGCACCTCTAACTTTTCGGAGCTATGTGCGTTTTTAAGCGATTAAAATATCACTTGCTTCAACGGTGAAGCAAGTGATGTTTTCATCGGCCGTGCTCTTTAGTGAGTCGATAATGGGTTGTTCATGTTGATGTTTAGGGTAGTCTTTCCTTTTAAAATCGGTTAAAATATTATTAATTCAAACGTACACGCAGCGAGCATGCGTTATTCTGTTTCCCATACAAATGGCCATTCCCATTCGCCTGGGGGCCCTGCGCTCGCCCGTCATACGCTCAACGCTTTGTTTAGCCAACAATTATCTTCACTAGCAATCAACGTCTCGGAGTCGAGATAATCAAAATCCTCTCCCATTTTAGTTCTCTCTATTTCAGATACCAAAATTAACGCCTCAGTTATCCAAGCATTTAAAATTCACAGCAATTGAATAATCATTAAAAGCTTAAATATAATTGAATATACTCAGCGACGAGTAGGATGTAATTTATATTATTCCCCGTATAGTATTGATTCCGGAGCCTCCCACTGTTTTATGCTGATGGTGGCCACCGATGGGGTTTTAGTGGGTAAAATCCCACATAATCCGGGCTTTTCCCCAAAGCAATAGTCGGGTATCTCACTAGGAGATTTCCCCCCCGTAAACAAAAAAAAACGATTTATTTTAAGTTTTTTTACACAACAGCATACATATCCACAAACACGCAAAAAATATAAACATATGTGGACAATTGCAGGAAACGAATGCTTGCTCCGGTAAATGGTGAATACAAATTAGTTTTTATAAAGTAAGTAAGTAAAGGATTATAAATAATAAACAAGCTTGGATATTAAATACTAATCCAATAACATGCTAATCAAATAAAATTATTTAAGAACTGCTTAAATAATTGTGAATTACATATGAGATGGTGCTAACAAAAGAAATTATTACCCGGCTAAGTCAGCTGTAGGCTTCTTCTTAGAACTGGGCACGTTTGGAACCCTCATAGCTTTAGTTTTACGTTTACGAATGTATTTTATGATAAAAACTATCACCATCAACTAATTACTACGTAAGTTATTAACGCATCAAGAGTGCCTTTAAAGGATTATTTGAATGAAGTTAATGATTGATTGATTAAAGTAACATCTTTAGGACATTTCAGCTCAAGTTGTTGTATTTTTGGGGTTGTTATAGCAAAATTTTAGTTAAATTTTAAATACCTTAAGCAACAAAAGAAAGAATGTAATCTAATGCCTGCCGCTATCTATCTGAAACTTACTCGCATCCATACTTATACATAAAAAGAAATTTTGCTTAAAAATGCAAGATTCCAGGGTTGGTTCAGATATTGTTAGTTTATTTTCTGTTATGAAATTCTCAGTAGGTTACAATCTATACCTACCAACTATATCAGTACCACCCATTCTGCAATATCAATTAATTTAATGAACATGATAATGTAGAATGTTTTTTCTTCCATAATAAACCTTGACAGATATACTTATAATATTCGTTGAGTTGATTATCGTCTTTGTCAACTACTTTCGCTAGTAATACAGCCCGAACCATCTAGTATTGCTTCTAGAATCTAATTTTATAGTTTAAACTGCCTACTTAAACCATAAAAGTTGCCTATTCAATCGTGGACACTACCGTCTCCTTAACTCCTATTGCCAACTGTCTCACTCGATAATATTTAAGTATTATCTCCGCATTAAAACCAGTGGATGGCTTTTTAACTCCTTTTATCGAAAGCAATAGGGTACGATGGTCGTATATAATAGTGCACTACCGTTTATGCTGGCATCATAAAGGATTTACTAGAAATCAACTAACAAAGCTAGCTTTCTAATGCTAACCTTAGTGTAACCTAGTTGGCCGTCGAACGCGTTAATGCTAAAATACGTATTCCTCTTTTAGAGAAATCTATAACATTGTTGTATTCATGTGGTAGCGATTACATTAAACACAAATATTTAAATGTTATACCTAATATATAGGGTTATTGGTATATACGAGTAACTGCCAGCCTTTCATGTTACTGATAATGTTTATGATACTATATTTTGCTTTGAGTTCATATAATTTAGCCAGGTATCAATATTCGAAGAATATTAATTGTGAGAACTAAATATAAATAATTGTCGATTTAGAAAACTTTATGATCGCTCTTGCTTGGCCAAAATTGAAAGAGTGAATGTGGCCGAAAATGTAAGAATGTCTGTTTACTCCGATGAAATACTTTATTAATTTTTTTATTTATTTATTTCGTTGCATATTGTTTACACATACCCAGTTTGGGTATTGCAAAGTACAAATATCGGATGCACATTTCAAATCCTAGCGTCGAGTCTAAGACACGAAAATTATTTTTTTGCTTCGTTCGCAGTCTAGAATGGTAGTGGGCTAACCTGTTAAGGGTATAGGCCCACACTCCTAATTAGTTTCTACATACATCGTTCCTGAACGCTAAATCGCTTGGCGACACGTCTTTGTCGGTAGGGTGGTAACTAGTGACGGCCGAAGCCTCCCACCAGACCAGACTCAAGCCGCGAATCGAACCCAGGACTTCCAACTTTATAATGCAACAGCGCACGCACTGCGCCACGGAGGTCGAACGCCACTGGTTGTCAGATCATATGCCCATTCTGTGCATTGTTTCATGCGGTATGATAGTGATTCGGTGAAGAGGTTAACAAACAAAGCAAACTCTGCAAATATATTAACCTGTTAAACATATTAATAACCTAACCACGATGATTTCAAAAATGTAGTTTAGTAAGTTACATTGAAATGAAATGAAAAAAACTTTTTTGCACACGATAAAAAGAGAAGGAACACACACACAGAAAATAAAATAGGTGCAATAGGCGGCCTTATCGCTAAAGAGCGATCTCTACCAGGCAACCTAGCACAACCTGGGATAAAATATGAAGAAAGGCGAGGTTGAGGTGTAAAATTATAAATAATAAGGCAATGTTAAGTTTTTCTTGGCTCATTTCAAAGGAGCCTCTTTCCAAGCTGATGGCATTTTCATTTATGCAAATGGCGAATTCCCAATCGGCATCGCACGCTCCGGTGTCTTTCAACGGGTGACCCGTGACCTGTCTTATAGGCTGACTGCCCGCAAGATCCCATTACACTTGTCCGCTTTATTGTCTATAAAGCCTTAAGTGCCAACGATCTCCGATACTCCCAACCAATCTCGTTGCATAATCGCTTTGAGCGAGCGCACAATTAAATTTTATATCTCACCTTTCGAAATTAACGGATTTGTCGTTATAAAAACCCGTAAAGGTATCATAATGCGTAAAGCTTTTGAAGAATTGGTTTTAAAGAATAGACCATTTACGACATCGCACTTCGTTCGGGCAATAACGCTGAAGTCGGGCGCTACGCGTACATATTACCTCACCAATAGGTACTAACAATGACATGTCAAATTTCTCAAATCTATCGATGTCGTGAGTGAAGTTCCCGCACATGATTATACTAATTCAAAAGAAATAGCAACTCTTTTATTTATTTTGATATGTAACAATAAGAAAACCATTTTATAAGCTGTACAAAAAGATCGACATATCACACTTATTCCTCGTAAAAACAAGTTAGCTACGTGTTTTTCATAGCGCTTCAAACATTATCACTAGAAGAGAAACCTTCAAGAATAAATATTAGAGAACAACAGACTATATAAACTCGGGTACGTACGTATACGTGAAATTAGTTTCGACCTAACAAAATTAATAGATTTAAAATCCAATCTTCCACAATAAACCACAAGTAAATGGCCATTTAAATAGAAAATAAAATTACTCTACCATTTACGATGGTGTAATGTATTCCGGTAATAGTGAAATAATATGGCACTTCGCTGACTCGTATTACTAAAAGAGACATGTAAAATTTCTCAGACGTCAGATTTATACGGCAATCTTAGTCTAAAGTGTCAGTATTTCACTCGTGCGACTCATTGGTCTTATGACTATGAGAGAACACGTGCGTGTAACCGAATCGTATACAAAAGATTAAGAGGTGGTAATTTGACGTTGATTTAGGGATAGCGACGGTCCTTTCTTCGGACGGATTGTCTTTCCCGGCCAGTGAGACGTTTTGTCTATGGCATGAGACTATCCCTAAAAGCCTCTTTATAATGTTTTTATTTATTGGAGTAAGCGTTAATAAATTGTAACTGAGCTCGGGGTATATTAGCTTTCATTTAGATAACTGTTAATGGTGTTGGTAGAGTGGGGAATTGTAGATGTATACTAGGGTTCAATTACACTGCCTGCCTACCCTATCCGTACTAATATAAAATAAATGGGAAAGTGTCCCACGATATTAATTAAATTTAGCACAATTGTAGCTGATATCCTGGAGATAAATAAATATAAATTTTTACTTCTAAATTGGAGAGTAACAGTGGTATTCTATCTTATGTGTTGATAATTGCAGCGCCAGAGGAGACAACAATGCGTTGCTGGCTTCATATTTATCTTAAGTTTATCCGTCTCTGGCACAGCCCTAGATCATAGTTCTGAGAAACATAGTAGATGGAAGAATGTTACACAATTTGCAGGTGCTAAGTAGAAATAATCAAACATTACGGACCTTGGTGAAAAATCCATCCAGATCCATTGCCAGTCATTTTTGACGACCTCTGTCGCGCAGCGCGTGCTTTGCCGCATAATAAAGCTGAAGGTCCTGGATTCTATTCCCAGCGTGAGTCTGATCTGGTGGGAGGATTCGGCCGTGGCTAGTAACCACCCTACCGGCAAAGACGTGTCGCTAAGAGATTTGGCGTTCCGGTACGATATCGCGTAAAAACCAATTAGGAGTATGGGCTTACCATATTCCTAACAGGTTAGCCCGCTACGATCTTAGGCTGCATCACCACTAACCATCAGGTGAGATTGCCGTCAAGGGCTAACTTGTAGTGTATAAAGATGGTGTCGATGAAGTTTATTTCTAAGGCTTCTTTTCGGTGAGAGAACGAGAAAAAATGGAGAAGGGGATCAGAGAAAGACTTGTTTGAAAACAACTTAATAGCGATAAAAAGCAACTATGAGCGAGCTTAGAATTATTTAGGCATTACGAATACTGCAATAATGATGAATATTTCATATCAATCCATTCATTAACTCTATCTCCATGGGTTGTACGTTGTATATTTGCTGAGCTACATGTATATTGGTGTATTAGTTGACCCGAACACAGGGAAGAAACAAATAAACAAGCGACCCACTTTATACTGCAAGTTAGGATTAAAGAAAGGATGGTGCGCGTGCGCCGCTTGGAGCGGTCATGCAGCTGTGCGGTAGCGGGCGCGGCGCAGGCTGATGTCATCGGCAAATGTCATTTTCCTTCGCCGGCTGCAGCGTGGGCGATGTTACGACTTCGGCTGCGATCATACTAGATCAAAACAAATTTGTTCGGCCAATTTAACGGCACCTGTTAGCCACAGATTTATTTTAAATAGCCATAATAGAAAAAAATAAGGACGATAAAGTTCTCCACTGGTGACAAAACGTAAGGTACTCAAATAACCCAAGAGAAGCAGTAAGTTATTTGCATGTAAAGGCAATTATTATCGCTGCAAGTATTCTCAAATATGCAACCTGTGGCTAGGGAACGAGACGGTGACGCTTAAATAAACACTAATAATTATAATTAGCGAAACAAAAAAAAAACAAAATATTTACAAGTAAAAAATAGACATTATAAATCGACATAGATAATAATGAGTCACAATTAAAGTGCGGTACCTGCTAAATGTTTATTGGTGGCTAAAATATTAAGATTGTACAGATTTCAATGATAATTTAAATTTTTTAAGAGCAGCCGTCTGATAGGGATATTTAAAACTAAGTTTGTGTTGAAACTGTGATAGCCTACTCACTTCATTTGCTTCAACGGTGAAGGAAAACATCGTGAGGAAACCTGCACGCCTGAGAGGTCTGAATAATGTTCTCAAACGCGTGTGAAGTCTGACAATCCGCACATGGCCAGCGTGGTGAACTATGGCTAAACCCTTCTCATACTGAGAGGAGACCCGTGCTCATCATGATAAACCCATTCTCGGCTCACTACAGAGCAAGGGAATATGAGAAGGGTTTGGCCATATTCCACCACGCTGGCCATGTGCGGATTGACTTCACTGCATTTGTGAACATTATTGGTGAACTCTCAGGCATGCTGGTTTTCCCACGATGTTTTCCTTCACCGTTGAAGCAAGTGATATTTTAATTGCTTAAAAACGCACTTAACTTCGAAAAGTTATAGGTTTTGAAACCCCAACCTCTGCCGGGCTGATTAGAAGGCTGACATCCTAATCACTAGGCTATCACAACTTCTAACGATAACAGTGCCCATACTTAATTTGGCGAACATAAAAGTTTGCCAACCGAAAAATCGCTACTACGTATAAGAAGATGCTTTGTCTCAAATTTCTTACATGATCCATATATACGCCTCTCACTTTCACATTATACCCTGTTTCATGGCTTCGTCTACTTAATCTGAGAATCGATATAACTGATTTATAAGTATAAGTCTTATACAATATTGAAATGGCGTAAAATATAACCCCGCACAGTGTAAACCCAGCACACACTAAAGTTATGAATGAAATAATGTTTTGCAAGAGCGGATGTTGTGAGGTTGCTTGTGTCGAATTAGGTTTAGAGCCTTATGGAGCTTGATGAATGAACCGTCCCCTCCCCCCCTTCCTCCTTAACCAATGCTCGCCCCCCACCTTCCGCACCTGCGCTGACCGTGATTGCGATTACGTAGGACACGGCTTTTGTTGGAGATATTTTGCGTCGCAAGGCACTAGGCTTTTACAGTGATTGTTTTGTTTGGAAATATGTTAAGTCTAACATATTATATACGCGACGTTTCGCTTTGTATGGAATTTACAGCGATTGTTAAAGACGTAGTACATTAAATCAGGGTTGCTAGACGCCGTTGTCAGATTGTCGATTTTAGAAATTAGATTTTTTCCGTTTTATAAATTAAGAAAAAGCTCATTAAGGACACTACTTATAATTTTAAATATTTATTATTTTTATTAATAGTTTATAAATCATTATTGAGAATAGTGCATTCCTCAGCCATTTAAATGAACCTCTCAGAAATTAAAATGAACCTGAAATTTTAATAATCTAGATAATTTCTTTTCATCTTTTTGACGAACTCTGTGGGGCAGTGTGTCACATCTAAAAATTGGAGGTCCCAGGTTCGATTCCCGGCTCGATTTTGGTCTAGTGGGGGGCTTTGGCCGTGGCTAATTACCACTCTACCGACAAAGACGTGTCACCAAGCGATTGAGCGTTCTAACACGATGTCGCGTACAAACCAATTAGGAGCGTGGGTTTACCATACTTCTACCTAGCCCGCTACCTAGACAGCATAATTACTTACCACCAGGTGAGATAGCCGTCAAGGGCTCTCTTGTAGTGTATATAAAAAAAAATTGTTAGAGATTTGACTAAAATATTTGAAGAGAAATAAATAAATTACAATCAGACTTATTGCGTAATTTATAAATATGATAATAGATATTGTTAGATGTGATAATATAATACATATATTCATTTTAGAAAATGTTCATTCCAGCCTTTATTTAAGTCGTCGGTCTCAGCTATTATAACAACAAACGTAAGTGATATTAATTATTAAATAACAGCAAACCCCATTCACAAATTCTGCCCTATGGCAGAGAGGGCCTGTGACCAGCGGTGAGATTAATAGAAGAAATAGGCGGGTAATAGTTATCAATATAATTTCTAGTTTACGGGAGTAAGTATATCCCAACTTAAAACCAATTTAAACAAACACCGTTTCTACCATCAAACGGTTACATAAAGAACCCAACTGTCATACTGGTACAAATACGTGATCGATACGCGAAGAAACCGTCTGAATATAACAAGAGGCATACATATTATTTATAAACCGGTCTACGCCACGAGGCGTTTGTTTCCTGGTCGCTAACTCGCACCGCCGAGGTGTGAAATGCCCTTCCGATGGCCCCGTGTTTCCTGCCACTTCACAGCAAAAGTGTTAAACTGAGGTTGATTTCACAATTCTTACTGATCAATTCATATTATTGAAGCGGTGATAGCCCAGTGGTGAGGGCGTCAGCCTCCTAATCAGAGGTCGGCGGTTCGAATCCGGGCACGCACCTCTAACTTTTCGGAGTTATGTGCGTTTTTAAACAATTAAAATATCACTTGCTTCAACGGTGAAGGAAAACATCGTGAGGAAACCTGCACGCTTGAGAGTTCTCCATAATGTTCTCAAAGGCGTGTGAAGTCTGCCAATCCGCACATGGCCAGCGTGGTGGACTATGGCCAATCCCTTCTCATATTGAGAGGAGACCCGTGCTCTGTAGTGAGCCGGTAATGGGGTTGATCATGATCATGAATTCATATTAATAAATTCGAAGTGCCCGCCTATGATTTCGAATTTATGGCGACCTGGCGCAATGCTGAGTACTGTGGGTCTTGTATGTGGGAGGTGCCAGGTACGATGCTGCGAGGAAACCGAGTTACACGGGTTTTAAATAACTACCATTATCCAAGACGGTTAACCATCAGCCATTTAAGACTGCATCACTACGTGTCATTATAAAGTTGGAGGTCCTGGGTTCGATTCCCGGCTCGAGTCTGGTCTGATGGGAGGCATCGGCCGTGGCCCTACCGACAAAGATACGTCGCCAAGCGATTAAGCGTTCCGGCACAATGTAGCGTATAAACCAATGAGGAGTGTGGGTTTACTATATAGGGGTATGGTAAACCCACACTCCTCATACTAGGGGTATTACAGGTTAGCCCGCTACCACTCTAGACTGCATCATCACTTACCACCAGGTGAGATAGCCGCCAAGGGCTAACTTGTAGTGCATAAAAATTAAAATAAAACTTGTAGTTGAATAAAAGGAGCCTTCCAATAACTTCTAATATATGTCTCTTATAATAGCAATATGTTTACTTAAACGTCTATAGTTACGCAAGAACTATCAGAGAGATCAAACAAATAATTAAAAATGAATTGTATGTCTATGATAACGAAATAACTTTCTCTTATTGAGATAATATGATAAGATGTTTGAACTAAAAAAAATGGTTTTTAATGCATCTTTATATTTGGCGAGTTATTTTCAACGGGGAAAGAGCACGCCGATTTCGATGATAATAGGTAACAAACAATGGAAATAGAAAAAGAGATTTGACTTAGTAACCACTATTTTTAGCACCTTTCCATAAGGCAGTTACTTTAATAGCAGTAGGTAGTAGGTTCGTGGTGCTGCGCGTGCACTGTCGCATTCTAAAGTTGGTGGTCCTAGGTTTGATTCCTGGCTTGATTCATGTCTGGTGGGAGGCTTCGGCCGCGCTAGTCGCCACCCTACCAACAAAGATGACCCATCTTTAAGGTAGCGTTCAAAGGCAAGCGGTCTAGCGTTCCGACACAAAGTCGCATGGAAACCAATTGAGAGTATCGGTTTAACATACCCTAACTGACCTCTACCATCTAAGACTGCATCATCACTTACTATCATACATAGATGAGATTGCAATCATGGGCTAATTTGTAGTGTACAAATAAAAAGGTTGTTGGTTCAGGTATATTTCAGTAACACATAAGTTTATCTACTGCCTTATAGGAAGTAGATTGACAGCCATATAATATAATGAAGGGTCAATAATTATTCATTGACATCTGTGCATAGTTAAAATCCAATATTTTAAAATATTGACAATAGCCTAACAGCTAATAACTATGCGAAGTAGTTTGTTACGACATTAGCAAATGTTTATCAAGTGTTTGCATAAACTAACACCGTGAAGTCAAATTTACTAACAGGTTAATGTGGAGCAAAGTGCGACATAAGCGCTAAATAATGCCTTAATTTTGGTCATAAAAAAATAGCTATACTTATTTATTTATGTAAATCTATTACAGGCATCTATGAAGCGTTTAAATATAGTATCATCATCATCATCATGATCAACCCATTGCCGGCTCACTACTGAGCACGGGTCTCCTCTCAATATGAGAAGCCTTCGGCCGTAGTCCACTACGCTGGCCATGTGCGGATTGGCAGACTTCACACGCCTTTGAGAACATTTTGGAGAACTCTCAGGCGTGCAGGTTTCCTCACGATGTTTTCCTTCACCGTTGAAGTAAGTGATATTTTAATTGTTTACAAATGCACATAACTCCGAAAAGTTAGAGGTGCACGCCCGGATTCGAATCGCCGACCTCTGATTAGGAGGCTGGCGCCCTGACCACTATCTATCACACTATCACAGCTTGTAAATATAGTATATTTTCCATTATTTTAATTCGTGAGATGATATTGATAGCTACACTCGCCTAAATTATTATCGCTTTATTAACTAAAGCTAAGAGGATTCCAATCGCGCCCAGGTCGTTGGCCGGGTTTTGTTTTGTTATCACATAGTCAATAATAAATTATAATTAGCTATGAAGTTAGAGCAATTCACACCCAAGTTTTTATCGAGTATAAAATTTATATAATCCTTTATATCGTAATAGGATTTTTCTATAAGCTTTCGCTTTATACTTTGAACTTATTGATAGACATCTCCAAGAGAAGACATACAGCTTTGCACTTCAATGATTTCCATCCATTGACATTCAGGTACATTGAATAGATACTTGCAAACATTATTTAGATTGGATAGAAAATTAGATACCAAGGTAATCTACCTGCCACCTTAGACTCGTGTTTAGCATATTTAGCTATGGGCAACAAGGTTCAGATGGTGGGTTCAATTACCGGACCTAATCAAAATTTTAGTAGATTTTCGACCGAACAATTCTGGACCAGCTCGGTGATAGAAAAAAAAATTCATAGTACGTTCTCTAATAGTTACCATCACCATGAGTCATTAAGCAAACACACCAAACCTTATAAGTATAAAATATAATATTTAAAAATAATATCACTGTCATATACATATACTTATATATAAATATAAATAATTTAATAATTAATACAATATTGACTCAAGCGAATGACTTAAGACGTATTTTATTTTGAAACTATTTATGAACGTTGTGAAAACCTTAAAAAAGCTAAACATTCAAATTAGCTCGCAACATAAAAAAATGGGTATGAAAAAAGGTTTTCCGTAATAAATAAATAAAAGAGTTAAGACATATGAACAGAAGAGCGTTTACCTACCCAGCAGTAGAATATTAACTAGATTGATGATGAAATATATACTTACATAAATGAGAATAATTTGCCGTGCCATAATAATTAATGTCTATTTTATTTATAGTAACAGACATTCTAGTCAAGTCTAGACACGTACTTATTGATTACGCGTAATTTAACCTTAATAGGGCAGTGATAACAACGTAATAAAAATCTACCAATCTTTGACATTTATCCCGCAATAACGTTTATTTCTATCTTAATTTAGCTACGATCTAAATTACAAGTTAATTATTATACAAATCACGTTTCGAATACAATATTAGGAGTAAGATGTTTCGTCTTTCAGAGTCCGAACCACGCCTTAAGATTGTTTCATCTGGACTGCAAAAGCACAACAAGGACAGGGCACTATTCCTCTAAAATGCTATAGGTAGTCTCTTGCAGAACTTACCTTTTTACAACTGTAATACAGTTTATAACATCATGATCAACCCATTGCCGGCTCACTACAGAGCACGGGTCTCCTCTCAATATCAGAAGGGTTTGGCCATAGTCCACCACGCTGGCCATGTGCGGATTGGCAAACTTCACACGTCTTTTAGAACATTATGGAGAACTCTCAGGCGTGCAGGTTTTCTTACGATGTTTTCCTTCACCGTTGAAGCAAGTGATATTTTTTAATTTTTAAAAACGCACATAACTCCGAAAATTTAGAGGTGCGTGCCCGGATTCGAACCGCCGACCTCTGATTAGAAGGCTAACTTTTATACGCATGGAGAATTTGGTGATTAAGTTGATATTTGAAGATAGATATTAGATAGGATATTTTGATGTCAGATAGATTGGTTTTTGTAACTCTAAACGTAATTTCATCTCGCTGGAAATTACCTAGGTTACCTCTGAATTGCTAAGCTGATTTATTGCGCAAAATAGGAGCTGACGGCTTGCTCGTTAGTTATATCTGTAAAAGCTCACGTAAAATTTCTTGCGTGTTTTGTCGTAAATGTTGGGTAATTTAAACCCTCTTCTTTTTAATTTTATGAAAAAATAGCTGTAGGTAGGTACTTGATTGTAAGTGACGATACAGATTGAGATGGATGCAAGCTGAACTGTAAGGGCCGATAGTTTTTGAACATTAAACACGCACTGTTAAGTATTCAAACCGAAGTAGTCCAATCTTTTTCAATTAGTATTACAGTTCATACTTTAAAAGTCAAATGCATCATGATGTAGTTATCAATTAAGACATATATTTTACTGGACGCCACGAGGACATTGCGAGAAGTTTAGTGATATTTTTGGAAGAAAGGTAAAGGTAAGGTTTAATGTAACCGGCGTATTTATCTAAGTTTACAAGATTTTATTTATCTTTATATGTAACTTTTTAGATATGATGATGATATGAGTTGCTATGAGTTCTGCCCACTATTTTGACATTAGATATATTTCGGGTTATGGGAATGGGTTTTGTTCGACATACCAATGTCGATTACACAAATAAAAATAATAGTAAATATGACTACATGTCAAACTGAAAGCTTATGTTAATAATTTATATTAGCATTGAACTTTGCAAGCGTCGTGCCACATAAAGAACAAACGAACAATACACACTTATCGATATCGATAAAGAGTTTGAGACAATGTCATTAACTATACGAACACTGCAATCGGGTGTCCTTTGCGTTCGTACTTGACAAACTTTTTTTAAGTGTCACAATCAAACGTACGCACTGAGTAACTAACTGTACGAACCCTTAGTGAGATTTTTACGATTGTAATCGTCGCGTCGTTTTTAAGTATCAAAACTTTTTGTTTTGTATTAATGCTTTGTTCCCCTCCTGACATGCTTTAATTTAAAATTTAAGCACGTTATCACTAAATGGAATAAATGTCATTTCAATTTGTTCTCACTACAAACTGTAAACATATATAATATCACAAATTATCGATCGCGTGTACATAGATGCATCCTATTTAGATCAACCAATCACGTGCGCCAACATTCTTACTCTCAAATGATAGTATTATGTATAGTTAATCTTGTAATTTATGTTTTGCACTATTCATTCATAGATGGCGCTTTTTGGATTCTATACAAATTATAGTAAACTTGCACGCGATCGAATAACTAGAAAATCTCGCACTACGCACTTGGTACAGACATGCACCGCACGGTGGTATTAGGCATGCTAGCATTTAACATGATTTTCTCAGCCCGGGCCTAACATGATTGAATAATATAAGTTTTTAATCCAGACTAACGTTAAAATGCCATCGTGAAGTAATTTACCGCCTATTACCCTTTTGTCGATCAATTCAAATGAATTTCCGCGACCTGGGGTCATTTTGAATCATAAAGTGGCACATTGGCGAGTCGCCGACGGCTTACCGACCAACAAGCTCATTCCGTACCTGTTATAAAATTATGTTTGACACCTCAGACTATTTATGACAATTTGAAAGGCCGACTTGTTCCTGAATTATGCGTAATTGCGTTTGCAAACGCTATTTCTCCAAGGCGATCAATTTTGTTATGTAACCAATTATTTTACAATATTTAATACCTACGACCTGGGCCACGATCTTTATTATATACTCATAAACAAAATTTGTAAGTAAAAAATTAATGTCTCTGTTTGATCAGATGTCCAAATTTATGTCTCAATAAAGATTTCGCGTGTAGTTAAGAAATTAAAAACGAGGGTATTTCGTTAAATTCGCACTTTACCTAGGTATGTAATATTTATATTATGTGTGACTGATATCAAAGTGTAGGTTGAAATGACACTCACTCATTCGAAAAATCTATATACATGTAATTTTTAATAAATTACGAATATGAAGAACGAATGCTTGTTTGTTTTTAATACACTTATATCAGAAACAAGCAATCCGTTATGAAAAAAAAAGTATAGATACAAAAATGGGATGGATGGAATAGGACGTTGAGATACTAAAATAAATAATTAAATACCTCAGATTTCATTGAAATACTTAATGTTTTCTTCCGTTAACCAAGACGTAAGTATACAAAAGAGCTCAGTGGCATAGCGAAATGTCGCACGAATATGTCTCACTACCCGGCCCTCCCCAACTTGCTTAACATAAAACTTCAATTTGCATAATGCATACAGAATATGTAAACTTATCTCTGACACGCCCTTGCGAGTGACACGGGCTGAGGTGTGCCGGGATAACATTATTCTCGTTGCGACGATATCCAAGTCTAAATAGATCGCATTTACAAAGCCTCGGGAATGACGCGGTCGCATTTTACGGATACCATATCACAAAGGACTTTTGCATATTTTTGCTTTCTGTTCAAATAGGTTTTTGTTAAACTGTCACAACGGCTTTGTTGCGACGCCTGAGAACTAGATGGCGCTACTTGTATATTAGCCCGCGCTGATATAATGCGTTTCCTATAAACTAACTAAATATTTCTAAATGGTTCTGATGCCCTCTCTAGGGCGCATTCGTGGCACATACTACTTAGCACGGTATCGAAAACGTTTTCAACCATATTAATTTAATGGCAATCAATCGGCTTTTTCTCTTCACATCTAACGCCAAAGTTTCCTATTCGATATTTTGACTATACACCACAACTGGAAGAAATAAACTAACTTCGAAAGTATACACAACTCTTTGATATTATGCACCGACGATCGCGTTTTTTCGCATCTATAACTAATTTCATAATATTTTTTTCAGCGTATGTATATGGTTGTATGCCAATCAAGAGGACACAGACGATTTTAAAGACTGTGCCAACTCAAGAATCGACCCCGGGACCTCGTGATCCACGGTTAAGATCATACCTCATAGCTTTTTTTTTACAAAATGCAATTCGATACTGACGAATGTGATCAAGCCTTTAAAGCGTTTCATTCTCCGATCCGACAGCGAGTATTACAGCCAATATATAGATCGTTAAGCGCAACCATCGGTTCCTTATTAGCTAAACGTGCCCCACGAGCCCTTTCGTGCGTGGAAATAAAATTGCAAAGCTTCCATAAACAGCATTTATTAACGCTTTATTTGCTTAAAGTCTTATTCAGCTCTGGGCTTTTGCCCACTTAGTGGAGATTTTGGGTTTTAAAATGACAAAATTACTGCTCGCCGGGCGATCGGAAATGAGACGTAAATGGGATTGTTCGCAAAAGGCGAACACGGCACAGCATATCTTCTTTCACGACGCAATCCGGTCATTGTTGAATATTTTAATATAATATAATAAAGGAGATAATGCGGTCATGACTGTGCATTTGTTATAAAGTTTAATCCTTTATGTTTATACAATTCATCGCTGCGAGCTCATCTGTTTGTTTGTAGCAGCACAATCAAACACTTGTATGTTGATTAAATCATCTTTACCAAACGATTAAATCGTGATAAATAGGCGAGTGATAAGGTCGCCTTTTGCTTTTCTATTTTCTTTTTCTTTCTTTTGTATGCAATAAATTTGTATAAAAAAATAAATAAAAATAAATAAATCAGATGTGCAATTAATGAACAATATTGTTATAAGGAATTGTAATGTATATAAAAATATATTTATTTTGTTGAACAATCGTTATGTTTAAATATTGTACATTTTGAGCATTAGTGCTACTGAAATATCAAGTTATGGTGGAAAATATTCGACGCATTATTTAGGTTCGTTTAAGCATTTCGATCCAATACCATAACAAGTAACCTGTTACTTCAATCAAATGACAAACATGAATTATGTTGAGGATGCACATTATACGTACACTTTATATAAACCCTATAATCCATATTGAAAAAGCTTTGTGGATTTAGGTTCTCAAATAAAGAAGGCCGGTGTGCAGCAATAGTTGATGATAATAACGATGCTGAACAAGAGAGTATTATAAGCGCAAAGTCACGGGTATTTGTTATTAGTGAATAAAGTATTGAGAGTGAGGCGGTGTTGCCTTAAAAGGAGCGGTCGGACACCCACCGACTCGCGTTCTGCTCCATTCACCCCAATACTCTGCCTAAGCCGGTAATCGACTCATCTTTTATCGCTATTTGATAGTAGCCATAATATATTTATACGGAACTTGATCTCGTCGCGAGGTATACGTGGAATCACGCACACTTGTACATGCACGCTTGTATTAAAGTAAAATTAAATTATTTACACACTAGAAGTTCCTGCCGCTTTTGTCCACATTTACTATTTAAATGAATCCTATAATTATTTGTTCACCAATTTAATGAATGCAAAATTCATAAAAATTTCACTCTATTTTAAAAATATAAATACTGTTCTAATACGTTTCAACACATAATACCTCGATAAAACTTAGCTTTTCCGACTCTCTATACACGAAATCAGACGTTGCTCTTTGGCTGTGTTATTGAAGGACAAACCAACAAATACACGTTTTATTTATTTATTTTATTGAATAAGGAACACTGACAATATATATATATATATACTACATTTGCCACATAACTTATACACTGATATGGATATCGATAACAAATGAACACATTCGCATTTATCTGCATACTAATAAGGAATTCAGTATCATCCTTAACATATAAAGGTCAAACAGCTGTGCAAAGGGCGGTGTTTGGTTGATAACAATCATTATCACATATTAGTTTGTTATATTTTTTCATCCTGGCCACTGTTTGTTAAGTTTTGTTAGGTCAACTTAAACTAAGTTCAGGCTTCAGAAGCTATTATTACATAACATTAAATTATTAAATTCATGTGGTTCCTTTTGAAATATCTGTGTGTAAAATATTGTATAAAGGCCGATTTGAATAATATAACTAAGTAAACCGTAACGTACCCACCATAGGTCAACAGCAAGCTACAAAAATATGGTTATAATAAGATTTATATATCTAAACTCTTTACTAATCATATTTTGTCATAGAAAACAGAATTACATAAAGTACTTACAAAAAAATCCTTATTCCGGGCAGATGCTGAGAATTTCTGAATTCGACCTCGTGATTCAAAGTCGAATCTGCATACAACGTGATAACAAATATTTTACAGATAGAATGTGAATCAATATACATCCACCACCATCATCATATTAAACGTCGATAGTCCAGTGAAAGAAAGAAAGAAAATGTTTTTCATTTGGTGCGATAGGTATACGTGACATAATTAGACGTATGCTGATATCGACCGAATAAAAGTAACCCACGTATGTAACCAAGTATGGTAAACCCACACTCCTAATTAGTTTCTACGCGACATCATGCCGGAACGCTAAATAGCTTGGCGACACGTCTTTGTGGGTAGGGTGGTAACTGGCCACGGCCGAAGCCTCCCACCAGACAAAAAGGCAGTGAGTGATTTTTTGTAAGTTTTGCATTGAACAGCTTAGAAAACCGGCTTTACGACATGTTTTTGGTTTAGAAAATGATGAAAAGAAACACGATAGTATTTCTTTAAGAGGACACTTATTTTCCCGCTCCTAGTTAGTTCATTTTCTTGTAATAAAATAATGGTATCAAAAAGAGCAAGCACTTCTCGTAAAACAATAAATAAAAGTAATGGTTGAATCTTAATTGCCTTTCCTTGTATCTCTGCATTATAAATTCAGACAAATGAATGAAATTCAATTGTTAGTTCGATCGTACATTTCATATCTCGTTCTCTCTCCGTGGCTTTCCAATTAAGCAATTTAGATACAAAGCCGGCCTAACACGACATTATACGAATGTAAAACAACGGATATCGGAATGATAATTCAGTGATGTAAATAACAATAAAGTTATCAGGAAAGGCCGCTTGGTATGGGTTTTGACAATAAAATGTGTCGTGGAGAGCACGGAGCACGACCCGCCGCCGCGCGGTAGGTATTCGATGAATTTACGACGCACTACGTATCGGAGAGTAGACTTTATTTAAGGTACTATCGATATCTGTGCCTGTGAATATAGTGCTTTGAAAAACATATGTGCTCTCTGTTTACCTCAAAGGAATGCTCACTTGCATCACGTCTATTGAACCGGCTTTAAAATATGAGGAAAATCGTAATTTGAACAAAAATACTTTCTTCTCATGCTCTAATAGTACTTGTTTGTATAAGTCTCAAGATTTTAAGCATAAAAGTGCTTATTGTGTTGTATTGTATTGAAGAATTTCAGTACAAGTAACATTTTACAAGACTAATGTACTTGTTATCAGGGTTCTAACCTTAGATTGTTATCTCAAGTAGAAAGATAAAATACTGTCAATATAACTGCTTCAATTGAAGTTAACAGTAAAACGTAGAACTTGGTAATAAAATCTAGTTTATGCACTTGTCCAAAAAAGTGCAGGAAACAGAAAAGAGAGACATAGAGTGTGTTGGTTGGTCACTGCCAAGAAAACGCAATTCAAATAACACTATGACTAAACGGAACAGACAAATGATAATGAAAGAGATTAGCAATTTGGCGCAGTTTTAGGAAAACCAGCACCGACTATAATATTATATTTTCAAACCGTCAGCAAAATTCATAATGTTGTATGGGAGTTAGCTGTTTCAATCATAATCTTATTCAAATAGTCCTTTAAAAGGCACTTTATACGCGTCAATAATTTACATAGTAGTGATTTGATGGTGATAACTACGAGTATATTCGTAAACTTAAAATTTAAGCTATGAGGGTTACAAACGCGCTCTAGTCTAAGAAGAAGAAGCCCGCAACAAATTAAAGAAGAGGATAGCAGCGCAATATATTAAATCAATATGTATAAATAAGAATTTATATTATAGTAGTTATAGTAGTAGCATATACAGTTTACTTAAAAATAAAGTAAATCATATTTATAAAATAAATAGAAAATAATATAATTATTTACTTGCGCCAACATTTCTTTTCTACGTTGCGTCAATTTAAGACTTAATCTCACGATGGCTGCCCAGCCGTAAGACCACTCTTATTTCACTCTTGCGTTGATAGGCTTTCATTGAAAGCGCTGCGTAAATTTGCACATTACTTGCGTTGACTTTGAGTTAGATAACAAAATGTCTCCTAAGGCTACGGCGCCAATCAAAATGAGCTATATTCTGTGTTTATCGCTGTATCTAATTTATATTATTATAATATTGTCGTAAAAGGATTTAAAGCTGTTTTAATCATCGTACTATTTTATTATATATAGGCCGTGATAGCCTGGTGGTTAGGACGTCCGCCTCCTAACCAGAGGTCGGGGGCTTGATCCCGGGGACCTCTCTAACTTTTCGGAGTTATGTAAATTTTAAAGGTTTAACGATAAAGGAAAACATCACTAGGAAACCTGCACGCCTGAGAGTTCTCCTTAATGTTATCAAAGGCGTGTGAAGTCTGCCAATCCGCACATGGCCAGCGTCGTGGTCTATGGCCGAACCCTTCTCAGATTCAGAGGAGTGACCCGAGCTCCGTAGTGAGCCGCAATGGGTTGATCATGATGACGATGACTATTTCATTATTCATACCTGATACAAATAAGATTCAATTATATAAATATTTAAAATCAGCTAAAGCGACTTTATGATCATCATCTGTAGCCTATTTTAGACCGAAGCCTTTCATGCTGTTCTTACATTTTAATTTTAATCATAAAACCAACAGCTCAACTTGCTCGTATTCTCAAAGGCATGAAGATAGACAACGCAATGTAATAACTCCAGTACGCTGCCAAAATTTTATTTTTGATAAAACCTACATCGCCATTTATGTCTAAATTCATATCTAGAACCTCGAGAACCGCAGTCGAACATAGATTTAAGTTATGTAATAAATAAATAAACACTTTAGTAAATTGACTTGATTGATTGAACTAATATAAACGGTTCTGTACAAGATGTACAGTGTGAAAGGTACAGTACGTTTTCGACGAACTCCGTGGCGCAACGCGTGCGCTGTCGCATTATGAAGTTGGAGGTCGTGGGTTTGATTCCCGGCTGGAGTCTGGTCCAATAAAGACGTGATATCGCGTATAAGCCAATAAGGAGTATATGCTGGCCATACCTCTAACAGGTTCGCCCGCTACCATCCTAGACTGCATCATCACTTACCAACAAGTGAGATTGCCGTCCAAAAAAAAGTACTACTATTACACCTATCAATTTAATTTAGACATGATACTTGTATACAGCAGAATTGGCACCATTATCTAAGTATGTATAAAATTATGAATACAAACTCAAAACGCGTTGAAGTCTTTAGTATAATCCATGACAAAGATATAAAAATAAATACAGTGTACCTATATCTGTAGTTCTAATTCCATTGTTGCTAGAATAAATCAATTGAGACATTTATCAACGCACACACAATTAACATACAAAGTTAATTATTCGATCTGATTGTATCAACGTACGCCGAGCCGTATGTAATCTATATCTTTCATCTTATCCATGTAGGCAAATGTCACAGACCTTAACAGATAGAATAAACGGTCGGAAATAGTCGTAGCTATGGATATTTTGCATATAAATTATTATATATAGGATCGGGCGGATTTTGACTTGACCCGTCCGACATCGTGTGTGCAATTTTCAGGTATCGTGCAATAAGAACACCTTTAGATGTGACTCGATATATTCGAACGCTGAATTTAGCTTATTACTCTAAATTTGACTAATATCATAATAGCAGAACGTTTAAGATAATAACCACTAAGAGAAACGTAGGACAGTTCCGTGACAACGTCTTTATTCGTTGACGACTCTGTCGAAGCACGCCACGTTGGTGCGCTTGCGTTTCATTTAGTGTCCGTACTCATTTCCGGCTGCGACATAATATATATACTTAATTTTTAAATGGATAAACAAATTTATACGACACAAATAATTTTCGCTGCCTCGTTTAATATCTTGATAGATAATATCAAGACTGCATCATAAATTAAACCATGCTATGATCTATCAAGACTAAATCCATCCTACACGCCACTTCTTTTACACAGACGTTAATGTAACCAGGATTTCTTTGCTCATGTGTACGCTGTCGCTTTATAAAGTTGGAGGTCATGGGTTCGATTCCCGGCCCGAGTCTAATCTTGTGGGATGCTTCAGTCGTGGCTAGTTACCACCCTACCGACATAGACGTGTCGCCAAATGATTTTGCGTTATGGAATCATGTCGCGTAGAAGCCAATTAGGGGCGTGAATTTAACATAGTCCTAACATGTTAGCCCGCTACCATCGTAGACAGCATCATCACTTATCACCAGTTGAGATAGCCGTCAAGGGCTAACTTGTAGTATATAAAAAACGCTCTATGTTTTATAGAACTTTAAAGTTGCTTACGCGTAAAGGTACTTATAAGAACACTGAACCTGCACAAATTGTTGACATCAAATATGTTTTGAAATTTTTCGATTTTGTGATGCATGAGTATTTAGCTCATGTATAACTTAATATGTCTAGATAATGTATGCTTTTAAACAGATGTTTGCAAGCGTATCTGTTCGATATAACTATCGAAATCTGTGAATCTTTTGTCAAGTGGGCTTCGTTGACCATTACCAACATTTCCTCCGTCACTGAGTTGTTCCTTAGGCATAATCACTTATCATCAGGCAAATTTGCAGTCAAAGTCTTACTTATAATGCAATAATAAACAAATTATAGAAGTAACTAAACTTTATTCATTTACAATGCAACAAAATATCAAAAGCTTTCTAGCAGAGCTTAATTATGTAAATACATAACAGATACGCGATTCTCATTATAATTATACGAAAGAGATATATTTAAGTCGACTGCGAAATCTATTAAAAATAACATATCGAATGATAATGGCACAACAAGAAAGTGTAGTAAACCCGTCCGCGCGGCGCGAGGCGCATTATTCGGAACCTGTTTAAGTTGCTCTAATTAACAATACACAAATCGTAGCTTGTATGCAAACGAGGGGTAAGGCCGTTGAACGAGTTAGGCTTAGGGTCCACGATCAGATATTCTAGTTATTTATCAATGAATTTTATTAAACAAGCGATGTCGAACGATTTATATTTCTAATTTAAAATATTATTATTCAACTTACCTCCTGCCTAGTTTCTTAAAACGTTAGCATTTTTGATTACTTGATAAATTTGTCACCATCTTCATGATTTCATATGTTATTAAAGTTTTTTTGCGGCCACGATCGCCGTAGAGATGTGGATTCAAATGGCACCGGTCGCACAATTTTTATCATCATCATTATCTATTAATTACCAGCATATACGTAGGACACGTGTCTCTCAGTATAAGAAAGGTTTTCTCCATAGAATTCCACGCAGTCTATTGCAGATTGATAGACTTTACACGCACGCAACTTGTTTATAGACATTGGCAGTTTTAAACCTATATTTCTAATAGGTTTCTACTTTACATCGTTGCGGAACCCGAAATCGCTTAGCGATAGGGTGTTAACTAGCTTCGACTGAAACCTACCAGACTATAATCGAGCTGGGAATCATACCTAAGAATTCCAACTGGATAGCGCACGCACTGCGTCTCGAAGGTTGAACTTTTTTATACTAGTTCACGTCAATCGACTCTTGCAAAGTTCCATTGTTCTATGGAGTCTGTCTCTTTTGCTGGCATAGCGATCCTATACAAGCTTCATTGATCCAGGCTTTCCTCATATATGATTTACTTTAGAACCTAAAAGCGAAAGCATTATGAAAGAAGCAGGTTATATCCTCCAATAAAATATTAAGTTGGGCCCCCAAATTTTGAATGTCTAAGTTCCTTTATATGTAATCTTTTATTTTGTTTTATTTTTTTTTCTCATTTAAGTGTTTATTTATATAATAGATTAAAACTAGTTCAAAGTAAAAATATACCCATTTATACTTCGTTCTTTTTTTTTCAAATTAAAAGGGAAGGTGTTTGCCCTTTGATGCCTAGCCTATTAATTATGTATGTATTCAGATACCAATAAAGAGATTTATTTTAACACATCATATAATATGTAAATGTGGTCACATGTATTTATTAGCATCGCTAACTCATAAATACGGTTAAGCGGAAATGGTCGTGATAATCGTTCACTAAACCAAAATTAATTCGCTCTTAAACCTGATAATATTACGGATCAGTATAATTAGCTAACAAAGCTTTTTAAAAAAGCTCGCTTAATTGAAACTGTAATCACTTCCTCGGGCAACTTTTTATTGAATTTAGGCCATTGCTCATAAACACTCTTATTGCGATAAAGTTATTTACAGAGAACTTAAATAATCATATGAAAAATTCAAAGACTAATCTTACCTATATCACATATATAAATGTAAAGATATAGCATGCTCTAAGTCAGATACTCCCAAACTACTAATTGAATTGGTCATTTACTAGGCGATATTTTAACGACCGGTTTTACACAGTAACGTATGAATAAGGCTGAAAACAAATTTTAATCACCAAAATTGTGAACAATCTTACAGCGTATGTAAAAACGCACAAATTGTATTTATCATGTAAGTTGTGTATTATTAAACGAAATTTTATATACCTGCACTACTTAAAGTTAAAACAGTAATTGTACGAAATGAGATATATGAAGAAAAATATGATATAAACAGGTAAGTCAACCATTAATTCTATCATTTACACATGTACACAAATACATATATATATATATATATATATATATATGTATTTATATATATATAACAATATTTGTTTATGATTTAATGTTTTGCCACCTACCAAGCAACCATAGTATTTCCTTTTTTCGCGCTTGACTGCCTGGAAGAAATCACTATTTAGCGATAAGGCCGGAAAGATTATTTAAGGATAAATTGTACCTACTGTCTAACCGCTCTATTGTATTGGCATTTATTTTATTATCTGTGGTTTACAATAAAAGTGTATTAATTAATTCATTCAGCTGGCATTAGTCAGTGTGTATACGACGCTATCGTGAAAAGAAATTAAAAAAGAGATAATAAAGGACTCTCGCGTCGTAATTCTGGCGCGCGACATCGTAGCGCATTTATATGGAGGGCGCGCGTGTGGCGGCCAAGGGACACCTAATCGTGCGAGCTTTGTTATCTTCTTGCTTGTACTATTGTATTTTTTACTCTTGCTCATATATCCATATTCATATAATGTATCAATTCGAAAGTAACTCTGTTACCTAGTTGGATATTATTTCACGGCTTAATTGCTTTACTGATTTAAATCTAAAAAAGTGTCTTTCAAAGGTTTATTTGAATAAAGATTATGATTGATTGATAATAAAAATATACGATATAAATATATTGTAAATCGGGAATATAATACTATTTATGCGCGTACATTTAGCTTTTACATGAAAAAAAATATCTGCCTTTATGTGTTATAAACCTAGATAATTTTTATGATTTTATTTTTAATGTGTGTGTGTATGTAATCATGCATTTTCTGAGTCTGAGCTTATTCTGTAAATTTCGTAACAAAAAAATTTGATGGCCGGAGCGTGAACCGTAGTTTAACATGCTTACTGCCACTACCAAACATTGTCTTGAAGGTAATTAATTTTATTTTATACATTATGTGGTATGGGTACAATTTGAGAGTATTAAATTTATATATCATGAACTTTTTTTGTTTCAATTTGTACTATACTTATACTATATACTGATAAAGATATTTATTTTATTACAAATTCCAACTGTATAGCAATTTCATATTCATGTTTTTTTTTCTTTTTACTGACACTTTTTAGTGTGTGTAAAATTTTGTTTGAATATACACCCATCTATACGTGTAGACTGTAGAATAATTCTGTTCATTGTACAGGATAAGGGATATTTACTATATAGGAAATTTTATTTAAATAAAATTATATTTATAATATAAACCCCGGCGAGTCACAATTGGAACCAACCGATTGTCACTGCTCGCGCTTCTCGGGGACAATCTTCTTTTATTTATATCCGTCGAGTAAAACCTTGCACCTCGCTTTCAAACATCTCTCAAGTGAAATCTGCTCAAAATTTAAGAACTAACTTTGACTGGTAGAGGTTGTGTTAGCATTAATTTCGTCTTTAGTACATTGTTTTATCGTGCTATTAAGTTTACATATAAAAAAAACTAAGTCAACACTTTCCCATTTGGCACACTGTCAAAATATAATTATATATTTAATTCATAAATTACTAAAATAAACACTTTAGAGCTACTCGATAGATCTACAGTGGTTTGACGTGTTTGACTATTTGGAGCAGCAGTTAGTAAAGTAATTAGCTCTAACAATTGCCAACCTATTTTAGTTTAGCGATCATACAAAAACAAGTAATCAATTATATATAAATAATAAAATAATAAATCAAATAGCTTTATTCATGCAAACCTATTACAGGCATCTATGAATCGTTCATATACAATATATTTTTCATTATTAAATTTATGAGGGTATGGTGATAACTACACTCACCAACTTAAAACTAAATCTAAGAGGGTTCCAATCGCGCCCAGGTGTAAGAAGAAGCCCACAACAAACTTAACTTATTTAGTTAATACTATTAATAGTATATATAGTTAATAATAATAATAAATAATAGATTATTTACAGCTCAACTTATTTGCAATGTACCCTCTCCGGGATACCGGTCTCCTCTCTCATGGGAGGCATTTCAGCTGAGAGAAAAATCTAATAAGTACTTGAAAACTTATTCGCGATTCGAAAACCAAACTTTAGCGAGCGAAGCATTTGAAAGTTGAGATCAAGCAGTTATCTTTAAGCTATAAATTAAGTTATTGTAAACTTCGCGTTGCTTAATTTATTGTCAAAACTAATTTAATTATATGGGCAAGTTTCTTTATTATAGTTCTGAATTTCGATAAATCTTGTTATGCCAAAGACCTTAGAAGATAACAATACTCTTAAATCACTTAACATACTGTAATCAATGTTCAGTTTTTTAATTTATTAATTTGAAGCGCCATCAACAGAATTATATGTAAAAATATGGACATTTTAATATCCTTAGGTGCTATATACACATATAATTTAACTTAGAGGCAGCTACAGCATGCATAATAACTCTAGTCAATGCTAATATGACGGTAATAATATAATAAGCTAAATAGAAACTATTTTTAAATTAACTAACAACATAAAACAAAAAAAAACCTTATTACAAAAGAAAATAATAAAAATAATAAGGGAGAAAAATGTGCGATCATTTATTTTACTGTTGAGAAAATAATTGATATATAAAAATACTGTACGGGTCTTTAAAATACATATTGCGTATAAATTACGCAGTATTTTATAGCAAATTATGTAATTTATGAGCAATGTTTATATGGCGATTATAAAACCATTTAGTGTAATTCTTGTGCAATATTTTCGACGAAAAATAATTTAAAAAAATTGCATATACCATATATTTTTGTCATTGATATATAACAGCGAGGTGAAACCAAACTATCTACTAATATTTGAAATACAATCGGTAGTTAGTTGGGCTGCCCTTTCTTTACGTAGCAACAGAAAAACTAAGATGTTTTCGAGATTTTTGCGTGGAGACATTCTTAGAACAATAACAGAGTGAAATAGGCTACCAAAATATACCCGGTTCCTATGATATCAATCCAGAGCTACTTACCCATTTATAGTTTTATAGGATATTGTTTTAGTATCTTTTTTCTAGAAAATGCCTATACAACCTTGGATTGAAGAAAGACTAGTTATAGTTGGCAGAAAACAAACATGCGGGAAGGACGTCTAACACCTTAGCTTGGTACGAAACATAGTGAGCGAATGCGGGCAAATATAGGTATAATAATTACTAATAAGTACTCACTCACATGAAATATATTTATTTTTAAAGTAATAACTCTTTAAAAGTACTAAAAATGGTAATCCGTTGGTTTCAACGCATTAACATTCAAATAGACGTACTGTTGTCATAAATAGTGTTCTATGTAAATCAATGTATTCATACGGTCTTGTTTAATGCAATTTGCACCATTCCAGCCAGCGTAGCTGTACATAAAGAGCCTATGAATAGTGAATTTGTTCCACGAAACGATGTAACTATGATATTTTTATTATGGCGTAAGATTGGAAGCGCACTCCTCTCAGGCACGCAAGTGGCTGTCCGAGCTGACTTGTAATTTCAAGTGTTTACCCGGTGCGCGCGCAGCAGGACGTCCAACAACAATGGCCATATCCTTTTCACATAAAATATATGGAAAGTCCGGCTACCAGAGCCACGGATCGACCGTCTGATACACAGAGGCTTTATACCGAGCTGCCTCCAGAGAACTTTTTTATTAGGGATCAAATTGATTGGTTCGGCGATAATATCGATGTTGCTTATTGTACTCCCCGTCTTAGTAGCGACGGAGCAAGGTCGTCTCCCGACAGTGCATCTCGCACCTTCATTCCACTCGAGGGTTTTAATTTACAAAAAATATATTATTCAATGACAATTGGAATCCGGATTGTAACGCCACGCTCATACAAATAAAGCGTCAGTTTTTTGAACTGACGCCTTATTTGTCAATAAGTCAGTCTTGTCCTTTATCATGACATAATTTTAAGATAACCTTTTTAAATGATGCTAAATGGGACCCAATTGCTAATTTTGCACAAATGCCCTTACAAAGATCAAAAGCTTTCTCCGTGGTTTGTAGCCAGTTAAATTTTCATAAGCCGATGCATCTGCTAATCAAGGTTTTTAACACTGTTAATAATAAAAAAATAATCTTAAGCCTCCAATAAGTAGCAAATATATTAAGTTTTCAAAATTAGCATAGGTACAAACTAGCAATAATTTCAGTAACCTTAAACATATTTGTTGGTCTAATTGATAGTGATCTGTGGTAGCAATATTGTGTCAACGTATAGTGTTTTTTTTTTGTAAAAAAAAAACTTTTTTGGTATTCCAATTTTTAAATCTTTAAAAATATTACTCTAGGGCGTTGTTGAAGGAATCAGATGTAATAATTATCTAAGGAAATAACAATGTTACCTTCCATTAAAGGGAACCCTCAAAACGCGGTCTGACTTGCACTTAGCTGCATTTTTTTATTTACCGCTATCGCAGCTATAAACATAGACCTTCTTTCCTCGGTAATTTAAAAGTCTCTCTGTAAGTTACGTATCTCAGGCGGGCATTGCCGCAGGCATCACTGAGTTTTGAAAGTTAAATGAAGACTTTATTTGTGGTTTACAAAATGGATAACGTCTTATTTTACCGCGTTAATGTATAGTTAGAAATCGTGCAGTGATTGAAATGAAACCAATGTGGTACGAGTACATTGGGAATATTCAATAGGGTCAGAACAAAATATGAAAACAAACTGAACAACGAAAAGGTTACACTATCATCTATATCCTTATAAAAGAAATCGGTTTACAGTAATCACCTATATAACACTTAAGTCTTTAAAATAAAATTAAATTAAAGAATTTTTAATGAGGAAGCAATACTATTCAATTGAAGAATATTTAAGAGACAGCAATATATAGTTACATTTATAAATAATTAAATTTTACATTTACTATTGATTGACCATACTATTATTTTTGATTTTAGATTGACTTTTACTATTGATTGACCATAAACATAAATTTAAAAATATTATTTTTTGCATGCCTGCCCGGCAGATTGTTAAGCATCACTAATTTAATGTAACACCAATATACAGACTCAATCTGTGCAAAATAAATGATTTGATTTGATTTTATTTCATTTGATCTTTAATATTTAATTCCTTAATCACAACTGGGAGTGATATGAATAAGTGCAATGATGATGCGATTTAGTTATCTGTGGTAAATATGTTCATGTACATACTCTTGCAGTTTACAGTTCGGTTGGCGCTGACCCTAAAACATCAACGGCGTCCGAGGAGGAAGTGCGAGAGAAACACAAAACCACGATGATAAAAATACATTACAAAATGAGACCCACTTTGTGTTTTGAAATTACAATCAAATAAATTACTTTTTATTGCTCAATCTTGTTCGGTTTTATTAAGGTATCGGCGCTGGCTGCGAGGGAATAAAACATGGCGGGTTTACGCGAGAGACAAGATGTTACGGTACACATGGCCGACAGATAAACAGCGGTGGTTTACATGGGCCTCGACTTTTGGGCGATAAGACATCATGCCGTGTTCATGTCGACTCGCGGACAATGGATGGTCGCTAGTTTCCTCCCCTTCCCTCGCACCTCACCTTACATCTCACACTCACGATCTACTCCTAAACAAAGAATGATAGGCATTTTTATAATTATTGTAAAACATCCCCTTATTGCCGGCCATCTGTGACTCGACGTAGTGACAAAATGAACGTTTAATAGTCCTATTTATTTTTATTTCACTGCCTTAAAAACAGCTCTGATTGAACAAAGGCTTTTATTCTTACTAATTTTCTTTTATACACCACAAGATACGGCATCTCACCTGATGGTAAGTGATAATGCGGTCTAAGATGGCAGCGATCTGACCTGTTTATTTTAAATTTAATTTAATTTGTTTATTTTAATGAATATTAAATACATATATTTGTTAACTAGTGTAATATGCATATCCGGTCATATGTTTTTGATTTTATTGATGATTTATTGCTAATTTTATCATTATCATTATTATTACTTCTAGGCCTCTTCCCTCAGAATAGAAAAAGATTAATAGCTTGGATCCTTTACGCTGTTCATGAAATAATTTTGGAATTTTAATGATTTTTTACATATTTTTTGTACTGTTTGTTAACGCAATTGCGTTACAAAAAATACAATTATTTTAACGAAACCTGGATTTGTGGGAGTGGGATTCATCTCAGACCAGAGCGCGTTTGGAACCCTCACAGCTTTAGTTTTAGTTTACGAATATAGTTATCAAAATCAACTCACTAGGTACTATTTAAATTATCGACGCGTCAAAAGTGCCTTTTAAAGGACTATTTGAATAAAGATTATGATTGATATGATTGACTGTTAGTGTCAGCGAAGCTAGTATAACTACAAGCAAAGAAGTTAAGAACTCAGCTAACGATTAAAAAAAGGTTCACGAAAATTGTGCTGTTAGTTGTTATAATTTAGTACTAAAGCTACTATATAATGTAATTCTAACTTTCCTTTATAAACTAACAAAAAACATCGTTATCATCAACCCATTGCCGGCTCACAACAGAACACGTGTCTCATCTCAATATGAGAAGGGTTTGGTCATAGTCGACCACGCTGGCCATGTGCAGATTGGCAGACTTCACACGCCGTTATAGAGAACTCTTAGGCATGCAGATTTCCTCACGATGTTTTTCACCACCGTTGAAGCAAGTGATATTTTAATTGTTTAAAAACGCACATAACTCCGAAAAGTTGGAAGTGCGAGCCTGAGATCAAACCCCCGACATCTGATAAGAAGGCTGACGAGCTAACCACTAGTACTAGGCTGTCATAGTTACAAAATACATATAGATTTTCAAATAGGCGTTTCTTAGTATTACGCTTCAGTGCTAAGCCGTATCTTAAAGTGATACAAACACTCGTTGTACCAACGGGTGTACATGTTTAAAGTGGTTCGACAATCTGACAACAAATTGAATATTGAATTTGCACGTTCTCGCTTACCACGCCATTTGTTAGAATTAGACTTAACTAGTCGTCTATTGGTGTCAACTTATTGTTCATGTTTACCATATAGCCTGTCTACTTATCTCTGATGAACGTACACAATTTCAATACACGGCTCGTTTAACTCAACGTCAAACCATATTTTCAGTGCGAAAATAAACAAATCAATGTGGCTCGGACAAGGGGGACACGCAGGCATATCGTGTTGATTAATGCTGATTGCTAAAGTGCGTCGAATGTATAAGTAATGCGGCAACCCACCGCTGCGTTTCCGCCACGACCGGTCGTAGAACAATGTGCCCAAACATTTACTCATTTGCCGTGCGGGAAACTGCCGCGGGACCTTACTGTCGCTCTTTAGCGATAAGGCCGCCTATTGTACCTCTTTTGTTATCCTGTGTTTCTTTTCTGTTTTGTATTCCTTATTTCTGTCTGCTGTCTTGTATTTGTCTTGTGGGAGGCTTCGGCCGTGGCTAGCTACCACGCTACCGACAAGGACGTGTCGCCAAGCGATTTAGCGTTCAGGTACGATATCGCGTGGAAACCAATTAACAGGTTAGCCCGATTTCATCCTAGACAGCATCATCACTTACCACCAGGTGAGATAGCCGTCAAGGGCTAACTTGTAGTGTATAAAAAAAATACAAAAAAAAATATTTTGTATGGTGTACAATAAAGTGTATTTTCATTTTCATTTCACGTGACCCTCAAAAGCCCTTTGAGATGAGTAAGCTTATCTTACAATTAAACTTTTGAAGTTGAATATTATAAAAGTACCTTACCGTACAATTAAAAATTATGCGGTATATTTTACTATGGGTATAAAGTTATTAGTACGAAGACTTCATTCATAAAAGTGCAGACTGTTTGACAAAGTTTCTTTTTTTAACTTTCATTTAAGTAATTAGTTTCGTAGTTTCAGGAATATAATTAATGAAACCACTGGACCCAGGCCCCCGTATTTATACAAGTATTTTTTTAAATTTGTTTACCGAAAGCTATAACTGTTTATACTTTTTGTATCGACTTAATAATTTACTTATTTAATAAAAAATGTACGTAAATAACGGGGGTGTGGCCTAGTTACCATAGTGCAAATTAGCTGAATACAGCGCAGTCACTAAATTTGCACTATAGTTACTAGGCCACACTAGCTTATAACCTCCGAAAGAGGAGACCTAAACATATCCTTCATGACCCTGACGATCAGATGACTACTGACAACATACTTGTACCACCTACCACACAATCATACGCTACACACCGTCTTCGCCGGCGAAGACGAGGTCCCCGCTATCATACGTCATCTGGACGTGGGCTCCATCCACGGCCTCGGAGATGTAGGGACCACTCACCATCCGACCCCCCGCTATCCCAAACGTCGCCTAAGCCGAGGTTCGGCCTCAACGGAGGCGCCCTTAGGCAGACGTTCTCATAGTTTCTTCGAGCCCTAGGGCTCAAAATTTCTTCTGGCAGAACTTCTTTCTGAAGCTTGCCAAACAGCCCGGTTACGCTGTCGAAACCAATAGGGTTAGTACAGCTAATAGACAGTCCGAAAAAAAAACTAGGTTATAATTTATTCAGCATAGATTCGGGGACACGTATGAGAAATCCGATTCTGGCACGCTTTGTGCAATTTCGCTTTCAAGCTTTGATAACACAAGCAACAAAATGTCTCTAATTACAACAGCGTGCCAAGCGTGAAAATGTACGCACAATACTCATGTCTCTCAGCTGGGGAAAACTATTTATCATCGTCCAGCCCTTGTAATTGTAAGCCGTATTGTTAGCGTGAGTTATGGACCGGAATGCGGCCTCTTCCGCATGAACATAACACCCATCTTGTAAGTAACCTTTAGTCTAAACTGGCGAAGAAATTGCTAATTCATTACAGGCAGTTACAGGTCATAAATATGGAAATATTGAGCAAGTTTATTTGGTATGAATAATTTTGTATACATCACAATACATTTTCATTTCGCCTGGTCTTGTATGCTGTTTTACTTTAAAGTGTATATGACCATACTATGAGAATGGGTGACAAACTTTGAAGGTATTCATTAGATTTTGTAGGTGCACTTTGATTATGAATTATATCGATTGTTTTGTATCATCGTAATTATCATTAGTGTTATGAATTCCCGATTCTGGGGCAGTGACTTTTCTCATAAGAAAGCTTAAAGTGACCACGCATCCAATGTCAGTATGCGCGCGTAACGTACTAATCCTAGAATATTACAGATTTAATGATAACCTCTTATCCGCCGCTATAGTATACCAATTTTTTTATTTTTTACAAACCATTTTTAATAAGCCATTTCTTTGTTTGATTGCTCAGTTTATGTTTTCCTCAAGAGCCGTACTTGTATGGAACTTTTCAAACGGCTCTCTTGATGTCACGTGATAAATCTTTTATGTAGGCTCGGTACGTTTCAAAATCTACGATAGAAATTATAATTTACGAAAGTAACATTTCTATGGTAATCAATCCATTATATTAATTGTACGCAAAACATATTGTTTAAATATGGATTAGTACTAAGGTAAAAAAACTTCGAAAATCGGCATAAAGAAAAAATGGAACCTGTATAGGATTTTTAAATGTAATGCTGTACTAAACAAAATGCCAGTGCCCCACGCAGCGTCGCTAAACAAAGACCTTCCCCCGATAGTTTTAATATATCTCACCAATAAAGTACTGTAGAAAAGTAAACATAAAACACTGCGGACGCGCGTCGAGCAGTGTCGATCGGACCATCAGCATTGTGTAGTGACGCCGAGGCATGATCGAGGTGCGATTTGTCGCTATTTTGCGCGAGGAGGACTTATGACAGGCCTTATCCTCCATCGCTGGACTGTCAACGCCTGCATTCTAGCTCCTCGCCTACCCAGTATTTCACACCAAAACAATGAGCTTTTAAATATACCGAGACGTTGGAATGTACATCTACAAGCGCTTTATTGTAATCCTTACTGTTGAGTTATATTAAAATAGTTAAATATTAGTTACTTTATACGGAATTAGTCGGTAAATTTTGTTTGCGTTTGGGAGAAGAGGTTTTTATTGAAAATATTGTAGAATTCTACAGGTATTATACATTATACGCACGGCTCAGAGCTCTTGGCGGATCCGGCTGATATAAGACATACAGATGCTTCCTAATACAACGCAAGCGTTCTCTACAAACAACCAACTGATATTTGAAAAACAATTTTGAAATTTAATTAAAAATCTGTAAGTTTTGAACACGAAAACGACGACATTAAAGTAAGCTAAGTCGCGGGTAAACGCTAGTAAAAAATAAATAAAAGGTTTATATGAATAAAGCTATTTTGATTTGATTTTGATTCAAATAGGCTCCTGACGTGATTAGTTTGCGCTAGCCAAAGAGGTTTAAGACAAAGGTGTTCCTCTTATCTGTCTTAAACCGTCCATAGCGTGTGCTGGCACTATGTTATCCTGTTGTGGATGAATGAGCAAGATATATATTTATTTATCCATTAAACAAATTGTATGACAAGTGAAAAGTTAAAATCGTGACAGTCCGTTATATCATAAAAATGATAATAAAAATTAGTGTCAACGCTACATGAATTTTAAATGCTAAATTAGTTTTTAGATCGTATCTTAATCCATTTGCATATGTTTACACAAGATATTATGTACCCAAACGTAAGCAAAGAACCTTCACATTTACGAGAAAGATATATAAATCAGATAAAAATCAAACATAAAAGCATCTTTACTTAGAAGAATAACTACCGAGAATATATTTTGAATATTCATTTATTTATAAAAATGTCAAATAAATATTCAAAAACTTCGAATAACAATATAATATAACTGATAACAAAATCTGACATACAAAAATTACGAAGCAAACGTGCGTCTCAGGGTTTTTGAGTTTTACATAATATATAGTTTACAAAGGAGTTTTGGAATAATCTATATAAATGGTGGTGAATAAGATGACGACCTCCGTGGCGCAGCGCATGCACTGTTACATTATAAAGTCGGAAGTCCTGGGTTCGATTCCCGACTCGAGTCTGGTCTGATAGGAGGCTTGTTGGTAAAAATATGACGTATCACAGTAATAGATAATTCATATTACGATTAAACTATTACGTTATAGATGCACAATAGTAGTGCATACCTTTTGACGGCCTCCGTGGGGCGTAGGTTCGATACCCGGCTCGAGTCTGGTCTGGTGGGAGGCTTCGGCCGTGGCTACTTACCACCTTACCGACGAAGACGTGTCGCTAAGCTAAGATTTAAGGTTCCGGCTCGATGTCACGTAGAAACCAATTAGGAGTGTGGGCTTACCATATCCCTAACAGGTTAGCCCGATACCATCCTAGACTGCATCATCACTTACCACCATGTGAGATAAATGTCAAGGGCCAACTTAGAGTGTTTAAAAAAAGTTAAGGTACCCAGATTCAGGTTCACTAAAACATAGTCGGTATACCTAACAATAGCATTATGTTCGAGACATAAAATATCTGTCTGGTAAGCAAACGCTGCTTACAACAAAGCTGACTACAACCTATAATAAAGAGTCATCTAACTCGAGTTCATCGCCGAAATCAATTTTAAACAAACTCAAGCCACCACCTACAATTATCATTGTGTCGAACAATGCGGACTCACTAAATATCGCCCCAATGTTAGAGGTCACTCGAATCCATAGATAATAGACGGTTCTTTCGATCACACAAGATACAATCGTAGTGATTTGTTGATTGTATACAACTTAAATATTGAAATTAACATTCATTTGTGATTTTATCTCATTTCTCTGCGGTCGGATGGATTATTTATGAATTATTAAATTTTATCAGGAGATAAGTACCAACGTACGTATTTGTAATGCATATCAATTGTAATATGTTTATAGCTATATATTATTTTCGATATGTTTAACATGTGTTGACTTATTCAGTACAACATGATTTTTTCTTTTCATTCTTGCAATATTACGTAGTTTTGCGGGAATATAGAATAACTATTTAATAATTACTGTCTACATAAAATGCATCTTACAAATACAGCCATTATGCGGAATACACCCATTTTGTGGGATCTTTATCAGACAGATCGGAAGAAAACTTTGCAAGTTTTGATTTATACGGGAGTATACATATGTAAATAAAAAAGCTTGCTTCTATGATTGAACACGTTTCTATAAGAAATGGCTGTTCTGATTTTACAAAATTTACAGCGTCGGATAACTTATTAAACATGGACGATAGTTGATATTGAACTGCAAACTCACATTTTTAGCCGATGCAGTGGAACACAGCTAGGCCTGTCATCATCATAACAATCAACCCATTGCCGGCTCACTACAGAGCACGGATCTTAATATGAGAAGGGTTCGACCATAGTCACCACGCTGGCCTTGTGCAGATTGGCAGACCTCACACGCCTTTGAAAACTTAATGGAGAACTCTCAGGCATGCGGGTTTCCTCACGATGTTTTCCTTCACCGTTGAAGCAAGTAATATTTTTATTGCTTAAAATCGCACATAACTCTGAGAAGTTAGAGGTGCGTGCCAGGGGCTGAACCCCCGATCTGTAATTAGAAGGCGGACGTCTTAACCAATAGTATATCACTGCTTCTATATTTTATGAAAAAACATGTACTTTATTAACGACTACCGTCCGGTAATAAATGAGTATCTAGAAAACAGATTTATCTTTCCGCAACTCATCTCTTCAGTGCGCTTGAAAAATAGTCAATAAATACAACGTCAACCACCATAATTATTGTTGCAAAGTAAAATTGCTCTAATTGAAAGTTAACAAGGACGGCAAAAAAGGCTTAAGGAGACCGGGGCAATTGATTTATCGCTAATATACGCAACAGCCCCAGGCCCCGTGTCGCGGATAGTAAAATTAAAATTAATGACCATGTAAACTTTATTAGCGGTGGTGTAAACACGTAGAGTAAATCAAATTCTGATCCACTATACTCACTACTAAAGACTGGCCTTAAACTGAACTAATTTTATAATAGCTTACCTAAAGATATTTTCCGCGAATAGTCCTTTGCATCTTTTAAAAATAAACTTAAAAAATATTGTTTAAATTTATAAACGCGCCTTTAACTTAACTTTTGGCCTACTATGTTTTTATGTAAACTGTTTTTATTTTATTTTATTAATTTCTCATTAAGTGAAATTATTTCTTTTGAAATTAAAAATCTTTAAACCTAAACCTAAACCTAATTTTCGCAATGTAATTCAGCTAACGGACAAAAAACGTCAATAATTCTTGATCGATATTATCATCATCATTGGTCCATTATTATCCTTCAGCTGGATATTGACTCTTCTTATGGAATAAATAATGATAGTAAACTTACACCTTTCACATAGCTACATTATGTGTATGTATAGAATTATAATCGTTATAGTCATCATCATCATCATTTCAACCGATAGACGTCCACTGCTGGACATAGGACTTTTATAGGTAGTTCCAATGGCCACAGTCTTGGGCCGCTTGTATCCAGCGGCTCCCTGTGACCCGTTTGATGTCGTCTGTCCACCTTGTTGGGGGTCGACCAACGCCACGTTTACCACATTAATATGACATATTTTAATCGTTATCATATGTTAGTTAATAATAACCGGAAACGTGGTTTCTTAAGACCAAATGTTTACATGGTTTTGAACAAATCTACGAATCGCACCAAGGATTTCGTAATCGCTAGTCGACCATGTCACGGTAATATTATGCATACAGTATTCCAACTTCATACAAACGGACGAAACGCGTCTATGTCTACACGCCTTGATCTCGGGGTGCGTTCGGCATGCAGACAGTCGCGACTGTGCCGCAGTTACGAACGGACGGTGTTTTGGTTTTTAAAACAATACATTTTCGGTTTTTTGGTTGCATTAATAATAGTTGTTTATATTAGATACTTGAAATTTGAACACAAAGTAGGCAAATGTAATCAAAATGCTGGAGGCGGGTAGCCCTATCGCATGTTTAGATGCCACGCGGCTGTAGGTATTTATTTCAAAGATAAGCCCGATTATACAATACTACGCAATATTGCCGTGACCATGTTAACCACTAGACGAAAGTTTCATTGGATGATTTTTCTTAAGCGCTGTTTTATAATATTAAATCGCATTTGCCCCTAGCGTAGCTAGTGCACGCCACCGTTAACACTTTATTGCCATTCATACTTCTTGCATTCCGAGAAAGTAAATTACTCGTCTGGATCGTAAAATTAATACCTTATACGTAATCTGAGTACTCCGGCCTGTCACTGTAAATTGTTATGTTGCTATCATTTGATATCGCCGCTTATTTGAATCTAGAGCTGAAGGAATCGCCCTCACTTCGTAAACTAACAGATAAAAATTTGATATCGACTCATTTGAAACAGATGATCTTGTTTACACTTGTAGGCAGATGTAAAATATGTAAATAACGCTAACAGCAACAAATAACTTATTTAATAGTGGGAACTATATACTGTAAGATGTGTACTGGAAAGATGGAAATTATGTATTTTTAGTTAACATGTTCAAAATATGTATTTTGTATTTTTAGTTTATTATGTATTTTTAGTTTATTGCTACAGTGATTTTATTCCAGTTTATCGTTCGCTAAACTATCTACAAAGTTAGTTTTACTTACTGTAATCTGTTTTCTTTAATTTCAAGTTAGCCCGTGACTGCAATCCCACCTGGTGGTAAGTAATGCAGCCTAAGATGGTAGCGGGCTCCTAGCGGAATGGCAGTATGAAATTAATAAAAACCTCTAAATAATTCATAAAAATCCTCTTTTTTTTGGTATCCTACTTTTAGAAATGATTAGTAATTACCACCTTAGACAACTTCATTCAAACATCAAATCACTACTATGTTAATTATTGACACGTCAAAAGTGCCTTTTAAAGTCCTATTTGAATGAAGATTATTTGAATTTAAAACATTAATTTTAAATTTTTGAGTCCTTTTAGTACATGTAAAATTACTAAAAGTTCTCAAAACTTACTTAAGTATTAAGTAAAATCGGATTGCAAGTGAAATTATGCTTAATCAATTTATGCCGTGCTATCTCACTTCCCTGTTAGTTCAAATTATATAATTTCTCCGCTTGATCTACACGATATTACGGCCAGTATCGCTTTCCTATGACACCCAACAAATTGATCGGTATCTTATAACATTGCAACGGAAGTTGTAGTTTTCGTTTATTATAGATCCTATTTAATAAATGATAACATGAAAATATTGCGTTTATCGCGGGGATTATTTGTATGTTATCACTTATTACCGGTGGCGTAAGCAGGGTGTTCCTGTGACACGAGAGCTTTATTTATTAGACAAGTAGATAATATAAATACGGCTTTTCAAAATTACATATAAAGTACTTTATATTATATAGGAACTAAGGATGAACTAAGAATGCACGATGTAAAGAAAATTTTCTAAGAGGTGTTGTTTTATAGAATAGGCAACGTACGTATGAAGCACTCGTCTTTTATATTCGAAAAAAAACATTTTTAAACACAAATATTACTTAAACTACAGGTCACTTAATGAGTATTTTACCGATGATATTTTATTTTTCCCCGTATAAAATTTGAGTTGACCAAATCGCGCCCGCTTGCGTGTACTCAGCAATCATAAAAATAATAACAAAGTATACAATTTACGTACTAGAAATATTAAGCGTGCAGGTTTCCTCACGATGTTTTCCTTCACCGTTGAAGCAAGTGATATTTAAATTTTTTTTAAAACGTACATAACTCTAAAAAGTTAGAGGTGTGTGCCCGGATTCGAACCGCCGACCTCTAATTAGGAGGCTGAGGTCGCCCTGACCACTAGGCTATCACTGCTTCATACGGGTATATAGTGATATTTAATTTTTAAAGTTTTTGCGGTTACTTCTTATTTTTTACGTAATTTATACGTAAATTAAGGGTTGATAGCCTAGTGAAGCGGTGATAGCCTAGTGGTTAGGGCGTCAGCCTCCTAATCAGAGGTCGGCGGTTCGAATCCGGGCACGCACCTCTAACTGTTCGGAGTTATGTGCGTTTTAAAAAAATTAAAATAACACTTGCTTCTACGGTGAAGGAAAACATCGTGAGGAAACCTGCACGCTTGAGATTTCTGCCAATCCACACATGGCCAGCGTGGTGGACTATGGCCAAACCCTTCTCATATTGAGAGGAGACCCGTGCTCTGTAGTTAGAGGTAATGGGTTGATGATGATGATGATGATGATGATATACCTGTTGGGTGTTTTATGTACAAATGGTTGTACCAATCTGTAACTTTACATATTGCGTGTGAATATTGAATTTTCCTCTGCGATGTCACATACATTAGCTCAATATCTATATAAGCTTGTAATGAATCATTCCCGTCAAACCAAAAGCTTTACATAATATTATTTAATGTTCATTTAACATCTAAATTTAACATTAAGGTGGTATGTAAGTATATATAACAGAAATAAAAATGGAAACATAATTTTAAAAGTTTAAAATTATGTTTATTAATATTAACTAATTCCGTATTCCGATAGTTGACTTGATTATACACTGTTTTTAATTTGTTTAACAATTCGTTTGCTGTAACCAGTTATTTGTTCTTTAATAATAATTCATTTATTTTAGGTCCTTATCAACTTTACCTTTTTATTTTATAAAAGAAATACAATGGAGCCGCTAATAACATTAAATGACATATTTTAGATAAGTAAACAAATTACAAATAAAAATTTAAATTAAGTAAAATTCCAACGAAACAATTAAAAAATACAGTGATAAAATAATAAATATTTTATTCGCATCAACATATTTCGTGCAAGCTATGCAGCACTGTTTCAAAATAGCATGATTTAGATGATTGGAGAAAAATATATAGTGGTACGTAAGCGGTTGCGTTAACTAGAATAAACTGACGAATGTTCTCCATTGCATTCTCATAGCCCGAAGCCACAATAAGTTCAGTAGACTAAAGCTCTAAGTCTACAATGTTTCAACATATCCTTACGCAATATGCACTAAGGATCACTACACGGGTCTATGGAGCTAATGTGAAGCTGCTCGTACACTGTAGATAACGCAAACATGATTCAGAGCGTACCAAAGATAAGTTCATGAAAACTCACGAGGGAATCATTATCGCATAATGCTTTCCATCAATCGTCTCTGCATAATTAAGATGCAAAATGCTTAAGCTGAGAATACACCTACAGGGACGTAGCGTGGAGGTATGCTGAGGTGGGTCACAGCCCCTAGCGGCTGATTTCAACGAGCGGCGGAGTAAAAACTAAGCAGCGATTTTAAATTATCCATTCAAACGCATTAGTGCCAATGCAAGCCCAACTAAATTAATCTGTATTTATCTAAAATCATCGACTATCTGATATTTTATCGCACAAATCAAACCTTTGGATGTATCAGGCTGAGGTGAGCGTTTATTATGGAAGGATTTTCGAAAATGCATCCCCCTAAGGTTGCAAAAAGATACCCCTTTTTGCAACCTTAGGGGGAATAAAGGCAAAATATCAGTAATGTATGCCTAAAGCTAGTATTGTAACATAAATGTTATATAAGGCCTATACAGTCATATAACTCTAACGGGTAACTTTGAAAGGATACAAAAACACGGTTAACAGTATATCTGTATGCAGTTATTAGTTTTTCACTTGAGTAGCTTTAAAAGACTAATATCTAGGGAATTAGGATTTGATGTGTCCAATTTTTTTAATGCTCGCAATCTTCGCTTAGTAATGCACTAAATATCATAAGAATCTAATAACATTTAGCTGACGTAATCTTATAATTTATAAGTATATTTTAAACTATAGTGTAACTTAACTTTTTAAAATATGTAAGTTATGTTACTTATAATAAAATATTCCGTCACTTTTATTGGTTTTTCCGACTTAAATTACAAACGCGTTGGATTTTCACGGGCATACTAAAGAACATTTGTTCAATGAATTTCTATTATTAGCGGACACTTTTAACGACTTACCTGTTGTTCAAAGAACGAATCACGCAATCGCGCAATCGCTTTAGGGAATGGAAACAATATAATCTAAAAGTGTAATTCATATATTGGTTTATAGATTTTTGTCTGGGAAGCTATGGCCTTGGCTAATTAGCAACCTACCTCCAAAGACGTACCGTCTAGCGATATAGCGTTTCGATACGATGCCACTTAGAAAATAAGGGTTTAAACAACTGCCATATCATAGTCTGCTGGTTTTTTTTTTAATCTAGTAGGTACTTGATTTTTCTTTATTAAAGTAAACACAAAATGATACTTTAAAACGTAAACGATAGTGTCGATTTTACTTTAACGACTGTTTTAAGCTTATGTAGTTTAGTTTAATATTCATATGAATCAATTATATTGGTAGACTTTAAATTAATTTTGAGAATTTTATTCTGACACCGTGAATTTAAGAAGTGAAAACTGAACATATTTTTGGTCTATTTACAGTTTATGTTGCAACATGTGCATAAATACTGAGCCTTATTAGAACAAAATTAGTGATAGACATCGTTGGAGGTTATAAAAACGACAATCAACATGTTTACACATAGGTTTAATTAAGTTAATGAACGTTTATTAATTTAATAATAGTTAATGACGAGTTATTTCCTACCGGAGTCGTCGCAATAAAAGGAATTTCCAATTTATGGTAGGCTGCCGTGTTAATGTAGATGCGACGTTTATTGGTGTTATTTGTTTGTTTATTTTATATTTTATATAGCGAGACACTAGGGATGGGTATCCGTCTCTAAACAAACCAGTATCTTAATTATTCAACGCGGGCTCACAAAGGCATTCGGGTAGATTTGTTTTTCAAGGCTCATCATTATCATCATGATCAACTCATTCTCGGCTCACTACAGAGCACGGGTCTCCTCTCAATATGAAAAGAGTTTGGCCATATTCCACCACGCTGGCCATATGCGTATTGGCAGACTTCACACGCCTTTGAGAAAATTATGGAGAACTCTCAGGCGTGCAGGTTTCCTCACATTATTTTCCTTCACCGTTGAAGCAAGTGATATTTTAATTGCTTAAAAACGCACATAACTCCGAAAAGTTACAGGTGCGTGTCCGGGTTCTAACCCCCGACCTCTGATTAGGAGGCTGACGTCCTAACCACTAGGCTATCACAACTTCAAGGATTTCAAGGATAAAAAGTATTAATATGTTATGACCTTTACCACGTGAAACTATGAAGTCCACAAAACATCAAACATACTTTCGTATACTAAATATAAGTTTGTTTAATTATAAAATTGCTTATATATTTGCAAGCAATTTTATAATTAACGTGTTTAACTCGAACTGAAGATGTTAAGTAAAATCTTGTAAAACTTGTTATTCTTCTCTCTTGCTAGTTTGTTATGTTACTAGTCTCTTGCTAGTTTCTTGGCAAAGGTTAACTATTTTGTACTATATTTCTTTTTTTTTTTAAATAAATTAGGGTTTTCAATCAGATTGCAAATGATTTTTTGTCATTTTCTACGCGATCACGGTTTCCTTTTCCAAGATCTACATCGGATGCTAATCAAAAGAATATATCAGGATATATGGTCCATAAAAATGATGATGATGATGGAATATTTTATCTACGTACAACAGATTTTGCTCATTCTTTGAAACAGATTAAAAATCGACTCTATATATTGTATACATATTCATTCGCTGCACATCACTAGCAAGCGGTAGCAGCTAGGCGTGGAGTGACGTGTCGCGATCGCATGTCGGAGAGGAATATATCAATCGGGAGGCAGAGTAATGGTCCTGCCGTCGGACCGGCCCTCTCTAAATGAACCGCCGACTAACCACAGCTCCACGTACTTTCTGTTTGAATATTAAATAGTTTTAATTAATACGCATAAACATTCGCGTTTATTCACTCGAACAGACTTATCAATACATTTCTCGAACGATTATGAAAGTATGACAAATGTTATCTATATTAATAATGCAAAAGGCTTTAAATATTTGTAAGCGAAACTAAAACTTTTACAAAGTCGTCTTTAAGCCATTTTTTCAAAGAACAACTGTAAAACAACTTTGGCTTTTTTTATTAATCAATGATTAGCTATTATAAGTGTTTTAGATAATAGTAGATTAATAAAAAACCAATATGATTAAGATTATGGCTATTCCATGTAAGAGTGTTTTAGTGGCGTTTCTATGAATTCTGCTCACGTCAAGTCGATTTTTTTTAATTAAATACTATTTTAAATTAATCCACGATTAGCAAATTTGATCAATGATGTCTTTCTGAATATGGTATACCTAACTCGTTTGAAAAAAAAACTTTACTTATTTAGTGTGTGTTTATTGTAATTAGGTTCTTATATACTTTCAGAATCTATTAATAGAGCAATAGCTGGAAATTCCTATTCAACAACATTTTTTTCTTTGACTGGATTCAACCAGGTTACGAGTTACTCTGAAATGAAATAGTCAGCTCAGACAGGCTCATTAGGTAGTTAGCAACAATAATAACAGTTCAGTTAAAGGTACAGTGGTAAAAATCACTTATTGGTTGAGGTTTTTAATACGCGCAGTATTAAAAACCTCAGCGAATAAGTTTCGCATAGAATTTTGAAGATGTGTATAGTACACATCTTCAAAATTCTCTCTTCTTTGTTTGAGGGGACAAATGTATACGTCATTTTCAATTATCCCAGTTAAAATACCATTTTTCTACTTCCGGTAGTAACTGAACCTAGATACTGTATGACTTTCTAGCTAATAAATATCTTTGGAGTCCCGCCGCATAACGTCACATTAAACAAGCTGATTCCTGTTAAGGTATCTTGTCTATCCAAAACACATAAAATCTTTGGCTTACGTACTGCATTGAAGGAGTATTTCAAACTATAATAGCATAAGTCGATGTCAGATTAAACTCAAATATTTACATGTGTACAAAAGGAGATAGATAAAAGTTTCAACTTTTACAAGCAATTTGAAGTTATTTATCATGTTGTGTTAGTGTACCCAACTGTTGGAGATGAAACTTGGGATGTTTAGAAAGTAAGTGATGGTGTACCTATCATGGTATGGTAAACCTATACTTCTTATTGTTTCTACGCGTCATCAAACTAAATCGCTTGACGAGACGTCTTTGTCGGTAGGTTAGTAACTAGCCACGGCCAAACCCTCCCACCAGACCAGAGACGAGCGAGGAATAGAACCCAGGGCCTCCATTTTTATTGCGATAGCGCACGCGCTGCTCCACAGATGTCGACAAAAAAGTCATATTTTGAAGTTTTTTAATTCAAAGATAATTTTTGAGAAACTAATGCAGTAGTATATTTAAAGAGACTTAGGTGTATAAGTTCTATTAATGTGACAAAGTTACCTTTCCTACTCCAGACCAAAATCAAAATACATGAACGCATTCGTAATCTGTAAAACTGCTTACCACTAGAAGAACTCTGCTTTTCACCGCCTATCGGAATGGTTGTGCCAAATGCAGTATGCTAAACTTCACATGCACTTCAACAATATTATGGAGCATTATTCTCTTCACGGTGATATTCTTGAATATACGATAAATTATACTTTAAATGGCTTGAATAAAAAAGCCTGAAAGTAGGAGATTCGTGGCGGGGATCAAACTTTATTCCCACGAAAGAGAACACGCACTTAAACAATATTATGGAGCATTATTCTCTTCAAAGTGTTATTATTGAATATACGCTAAATTATACTTTAATTGGCTTTAATTTTAATTTAATTGGCGGACCTCCAACTTTATAATGCGAGGTCCTGGGTTTGATTCCCGGCTCGAGTCTGGTCTGGTGGAAGGCTACGGCCGTGGCTAGTTACCACCCTACCGACAAAGACGTGTTGCCATGCGATTTAGCGTTCCAGCACGATGTCGTGTAGAAACCAATTAGGAGTATGGGCTTACCATACCCCCTAACAGGTTAGCCCGCTACCATCGTAGACTGCATCATCACTTAGCATCAGGTGAGATTGCCGTCAAGGGCTAACTTGTAATGAATAAAAAAAATAAAAAAATTGGCTTGAATAAAAAAGCCTGATAAGTAGGAGATTCGTGGCGGGGATCAAACTTTATTCCCACGAAAGGGAGGCCGAGTCTTAATGACTAAACTATATACTATGGAGGTAACAAATTAGCTTTTAATTAGGAATATCCATTGTTATTACGAGAAGTGGCTACCGTATGTTGGGTAGTCCAGCAGCGGACACCCATCTCGGTTTCGGTGAGCAGCTTCTTTATACAGAAGCCATTATAAGTATCAGTTTCAGATCATAGATCATAAACACATTTATTTGAGTCGGACGGTGTATGGGGGGTCCCGTCACATGGCCTGCACCATTCATTGTTGAACTTTTAGAAATTCGTAGCCAGATGCTTGAAGCTGTTGTGTTAATGCTAAGTGATATACCATACTAGCACTGAACTCGATAATTAAACTTTAGAATCTGATGAATGTTTTGAATGTCGGAATAAGAATTTTATCAAAATATCGACGGTAGAAATAAAACTAAACATAAGCCGTTTGTTGCGCTACGTTTTATTTTTGAGTGCTTTAATTCTGTATAATATTTTCTGTTTTTGATACAGAAATCATTTGTGGTATTGAGTTTTGATTTGGTACCATGACTTCTTAGGTAATTTTGTACCCGCCAATGTGTTAAATCTTATCACCAAGTTTACTGTATTTCTTGACGATCTCCCTGGCGTAGTGTTGAGAGCTACGTTTTTACAAATGGGAGGTCCCGGGTTCGATCTCCGGCAGAGACAATTTGTACACTTGGAAGCAGCCTGCTACGTTTTCATCTTTCAAAAGATAGCTAAATTCGTTTTTTAATTATAAAATTGTCGGGTTATCAACTGCTGAATTTCTTGCCGGCTTCATTCTGGTCCAATCTAGACTTGGATATAGTCACTGCAAACAAATAGTCCTGATGTTTTAGGAAGAATAATTAAACTTGAAAGTACATCTCAGAATTTTAAAAACGATAAAAGACTGCAAACGTTAGCGTGACGTATTTATATTAATTTAACGAACGTTTTGTTAAAACAGTCAGTTATATAATTAACTTTATTTACTAATATTTTTCCCTTTTATTAGTAAAATATCAGATCAACTATAAGATGAAGTACTCCTAACGAAGTTTTTTTGTATGGAACATTTTCTAGAAAGCGACTCTCACTTAGCCAGTTTATGTTAGCTGTACTATGTCACAATTGTCATAGCCTAGTAAACCAAACATAAATATTGTACAAGAATGTTACGATTCCGATATATTACGAGAATTTTATATCAATGCACTAAATCACCGAAATACAGTACCATGGAGTGTACTAATCTTTATTTTATTAATATCGTAAATTCCTATTTGATTTTAATAACTTATTTACGTTTCGTGTCGTTATACTATGTTAAGAAATTAATCATTTTAATCTCATCCAACAACCGAATTCTTTAGAACATACGTTTTCTTTAGTGAAATGAAACTTTATAGTTTAAATGGAACGAGTTCCATTTTCAATATATCTTAATAAAGTATAAGATAACTATTTATAATGTCTAAACACTGAAAGCTTCCGATCACATCTTTGATAGCGTATGTACCATTATAGAAGTAATCAATTATTATTGATAATGTGAAATGGTAATAACAAAAAAAAAAACCGGCTAAGTTTTTTGTGGGCTTCTTCTTAGACCAGAGCGCGTTTGGAACCCTCATAGCTTTAGTTTTAAGTTTACGAATGTAGTTATCACCATTAAATCACTACTATGTAAATTATTGATCGTCAAAAGTGTTCTTTAAAGGACTATTTAAATAAAGATTATTTGAATTTGAATTCAAAATTGTTTAAAGGGATTTTTTTATTAATAATTAGATTACATGTTCAAAATATATGTATGAGTAATGCTTTCCTTAATATAAAAAAACACCCAAATCTCCTGGTTCGTTTATTTTTTCAGTTTTTTTTTTTGTATGCTAGATAGCAAAAACGAACTGCTTGTGTATATTACTTTTACTCACTCGCAATCAGTAATTCAATATGAGCTCTGGAATATGCCACTACACGTAAATCGCAAGCAAAATAAAAGTTGTAAAACGAGACTTTTAAAATAACGTTGGATATAAATATTAACCAATAATAACTTGATCTCCGAGATTAAAATTATCCTGCCACTTGCCAGCTTCTTACATTACGCAATATTACTCAAATTGTGTTTGGTAAGGAAAATAATTGAACTTTCCATAATAATTATTCGCTGTCGCATTATAAAATTGGAGGTCATGGGTTCGATTCCCGGCTCGAGTCTAGTCTGGTGGGTGGCTTCGACTAGTTACCACCCTACCGACAAAGACGTGTCGCGCTATTATTGTTTTGCGTAATAATAAGCTTGCATCAGCAATACATCTCTATAAAGCCCTTGACGGCTATCTCACCTGGTAGTAAGTAATGATGCTTTCTAGGATGGTAGCGGGCTAACATGCTAGGAGTATGGTAAACCCACGCTCCTAATTGGTTTCTACGCGACATCGTGCCGGAACGCTAAATCGCTTGACGACACATCTTTGTTGGTAAGGTGGTAACTAGCCACGGCCGTAGCCTCCCACCAGACCGGACTCGAGGCGGGAATCGAACCAAGGACCTCCAACTTCGTAATGCGACAGTGCACGCACTGCGCCACGGAGGTCGTTATACTCGTCGTCGTGCTCGTTTTGGTACTAGCCGAATTGCTGCCAAGCTACGGACCCGAATTCAACATTAAGCTAACCTCCTGAGCACAAATTACCGCATGAACTTTTATTTCCGCGTCGCGACCAATAAAAAATAAAGTGATTTAAGTAACTAAAATCGAAGTGAATAATAGGAAAACATTTATAAAATAATAAACGATTTCTAGTGCTTGTGTTGGGTATTTTTTTATATCAACCAAGTGCCAAAGTCTAACAGTACTTAGTGAGGCATTAATAGGCTTAGAATGATAATAATTCTGACCAACTTCACCTTACAATATACATGAAGTTGGGCTGGTACTTCTCTAACGCGAGCCAATTTAATTCCATCATCGTTCCGTAAATTAAACTAAATGAGTGTCGCTCTTAAACTCTTCAGTTAATTGTATGTGTATTAATTAACATAAGAGGACTTTAAAGACTTTCTATCTAGCTTAAAAACTTGGACAACATTGGTTGGTAAGTAACAATTTACAAGTAAACTTGTTCGATCGTTGTAATAAAATGTTAATAACGCTAGTAAATCAAGATAACGTCAATAGTTAAGAGTGCTGGACGCAACGAAATAGTTCGAGGTGGGGAAACTGCCTCACACCACAACATAACTCTTCTCGTGTTCCTTGCCGTTGCCTAGAACGTATGCCTTTATTAATTATTTAACACCTTTATAAATCACTAAGTATAATTTTGTTGTACCAAGAGATTGATAATATTGTTACAAAAGTAAATGTCAAAAAAATAAACACTACGAGATCAATAACAAATTAAACAAAACCCTTCCTACTCTATGAGACTCAGCTTCTCTTTAAATCTTACTCTTAACAGCAAGAAAAATTTTGTGACGTAGATTCTGAAAATTATAATAATTCTACTAAGTAATAGGCCTACTGGCTGCACAAAATTGGTAGGTTCATTCAAAGGAAATTCTATTTTATTTTAATTTAAAATTATCTACCGAAGCCTTGGAAATCTCTCAATAAATTCAGTTTTTATAAAACGTAAGCTTATAGAAAAATCCTATTACGATATTAAGGATTACATTAATGATAAAAAACCTTCGGAGTGAATTGCTCTAACTTCATAGCTAATTATATTATTATCGAGTATGTGAGATGGTGATAACAAAAAACTGGCTAAGTGTGTTGTGGGCCATTCTTAGACCTGGACGCTTTTGGAACCCTCCTAGCTTTAGTTTTAAGTTTCATAACCATAACCTCAGGATTTAAAATAATGATAATATATTATATTATGTATGAACTTTTAATATCTATGCCTCTAATACATGAATTAGGTTAACATAAATAAAGCTATTTTGAAAAAAAAAGCTGTAGCCTGGACCAATTGTGTTCACGCGAATTTCATGGCTAGTGCATACGAATATCATAGCTTGTATTTAGAAGTTTCTAATATAGCGTGTGCTAGATTATTGCCAGAATATAGCCTATTACAGCTGTATATTAGCTACGGCGTCGTCTATGGTATAACGCATAGATCTTATAGATTTTTTTCATTATTGTTTATTGCACTACTCATGTTTACAGGCAAACTATAATAAAAATCTTCAATATAGGTATAATTGATCCTTTAAGAATACTAACATTTTTTTAAGAACTGTATACTAACATTTTATGGGCCTATGGTCTGAAAAAAACAGATTTTACTATTTTTTTGACATGCCACGTTCCAGTCATAAAGCGAAGAAAGTGTCTGTACTATTGTAGAAACGTCGTTTGGGTTGGGTAATATTGAACGGTAAAGTTAACTTGAGAATTGCATAGACCTGTTTGCAAACAGGAACAAAATTGTAACAGTAGATAAATATTTGTCTTAAGACTGTCTTAAGTCATAATGAGTTCTCGCCTTAAATACAATTTACCTTAGCGCGTGTATAAAGTATGCACTGTGACGTGTGGCTGTGTACTTATTTGAATAACAGCACTTGATCTGTACAAGAGACACCTCCATCATATGTGGACATGAATAAAAACAATACGCTCTGAATAAGTTACATTACAAAGTATAATTGTTTAACTTTATGTACCTATGCGTACATTTTCCTTGTCAACATTATAAGAGTGAGCAATAATTTTGAATTGTCAACTGCAAGTTAACCTCTTTATTGATGTAAATATTATAAACACAGAAGTATTTAAATATGTATAGCTGCTAACAATTAAACTAAAATTAAAAACCTTAAAAATATAATATTAAAAGGAGTCCCTTTAGGTAAGGTTCGGAAGATGCTGGCAGCCTTCCCCCTTTGAATAGCTACAAAAAAAAAACATACCGATATTTTTAATGTTTTGAAAAATTTCTTATTTTTGAAGGTATTTTTATTGTTAGTACAACGCCATTATAACTATTTTTTTTTTCTCTTAATTTTACTACAAGTTAGCCATTGGCTGTAATCTTACCTTGCTTGGTAAGTGATAATATAGTACAAGACGGTATCGGACTAACCTGATATCTGTTAGGAGTAAGATCAACTTCCGCCACTTTTCGTCAGTGGCTTCATTTTCTATAGGAGTGATGGTTTTAAAGCATTGGCACACTGCTTCAATGCATATTGGTCAGAATATTCCAAATTTCCGTGTGTTAAGTCCAATAAGAAGAAAGTTATTTTAGTTAAGTCTAAACATTTTTATTCCGTCGTTTACGCTAACAGAAGCTTGGTGCTTCGCTTACTATATATACATACAGGCAGTTCTCGTATATTTAATTACTTATATAATTTCAACAAAGATACATAATCAGAATAAACATTCAAGCAAACGCTATGCAGTGGCAACCAAGTGAAGTCAGAGCGGCACCATCTACTACTAAAATTATACGATGTAACCATACATTGGTTGATGAAAATTGGAAGGGTGTACTAAAATGTCGCTTCATTGATTTAAATATTATTAGTTCAATAATCGCAAATAAGAAATACACTTTTGATTTTCAACTTTAAAATCCTAAAACTTTTAAGATAAAAAAAAAATTAAAATGTACTTACGCAATAGATAGGTTCTGATATATTTTACTTTTTCTACTTACAACTGCAATTATGTAAATCACGTTCTAATATACAACTAGGTTTCTAAATGAACAAAATATATATCTGTTTTGAAATGACGTGATAAGCGAGGTCCCTAGTTCTCTCATGATTAAATATTAGAAGAAGAAGCAGCGTTTTGCCCCGCGGTAAAATATTAATAAGATGATTCTTTACAAGTTTTAGCATAACTAGCTTTCCATACGAGAGGCTAAGTAATAGCTCGTTAAGAATAAATGAAGGAATATTACATGGTATTTTATTTTCAAATGTCATATTAACATTATGTATGAGGGCGCCCGTGGCATTATGAACGTCAAAAGGCCGTTTCGAAAACGCTGAGATGCACCAGGCGGCATCGGCCCTTGCACCAAGATTGTTCCGAACCTATCCATAATAAATCACATCTCACCTATAAAATATAAATCAATCGTGACATAAAATACATTTATATTGTTTTCACTTCGAAATGACAATAAAACGTTTTAAAATGAATGATTTAATATGTTATTGTAAACACACTTATCTCGAACTTTTACGTACGCGGCACTAAACTATATCGAAGATCAAATTTTTATTGGCATTTTAAAAGATATTTATGAATGCACATTAGCTTGAATTTATTTAGTGCACATACTCATAAACTTTACCAATTTCATTTCATTACATTTTAAAGGCATGAAATGTTTTTTTGAATGTAGGTAATTACTATAGAATTTATATATATTTTTATTCAATTAAAACCTAATTATAAAAATTAACTCACAACTCACAATATTTGCCACATTACATATATATATTGTTTGTAAATACGTATCTAGATACATTAAAATTATTCGGTAATCAAAACAGATAATTTGTATGATAATTATTAAATGAGCTTTACATGTAGATTTATTTTGTTGAAGATATTCCGAGCATTCCGATCGCTCTTCTTCGACAATGGACCGAGCGGGCTTTTCAATTATTTGATGTATATGCGAATTAGGCGATATCAAGATGTAATAAAATGCGCTCATGTCCGGGCCAGCACGCGGCCCGACCGCGCCCCTGGGTGGCCGCTACTTGTCTTACGATAAACTTATCTTTACAATCGATCCCCTCGATAAAAATAAACGCCGATGTCCCCAAAGTCGAACGCTTCACGCGCTGCGAAGCAATAACATTCAGAATTTTATAGAAGCAGCTATCCACATTTGCATCTCTATAAGATCCAATACATTTCCTTTACATATTATTAGCATTCCAGTTAAGTGGACTCGCCCCGTGGTACTCGGTTACCTCTTTACCATCAGCTTAAGTTATTTACAAGTGATTTAAATAGGGTTTACTGATGCCCAACAACATATTTATTACTGTTTAAAGTACAGTTGACAGCATACAAAATAAATACCTACCTACAGAGTTGCATAGGTATACATATATGTATGCCTAATAACAATAATTCGTGAGTTTGATCAAAACATTTTACGTTACGTCACGCGTACGTGAAATGTTTGAGTATATTTGAGTTATTTTCGCATGAATTTCTCGGCCTTGAGTTAAGAAATTGGCATGAATAAACCCGTATCCTAGATACCAAACAAGCTATTAATGGAATTTATTATCATTAATATTTGGTATAATCTCTGTTTAAGCCTGCTAATCAACATTGAAAAGCAGGGTGTAGTGGCTCGCTCCTTTAACAGAAGAGACCTTTTGCATTCTGAATAAAGTTTGAGGTCTTGGGTTCGATTCCCGGCTCGAGTCTGGCCGTGGCTTGTTGACCCTTCCGACAAAGACGTGTCGTCAAGCTATTTAACGTTCTGACACGCTAGAAACCAATTAGGAATATGGGTTTACCATACCCCTAACATGTTAGCCCGCTACGAATTTAGCCTGCATGGTCACTTACCATCAGGTGAGAATGCCGTCAAGGGCTTACTTATAGTGTATAAACGTGAATAGGGCATAGATGATCATTGAAGTGCGTAATGATCTGATTTTAATTATTTTTCAAAGAAAACTTCTTTACCCGACAACATCGAAACAACGGCTACGTTATAATACTCATATTTCCAATACGTAAAACATTTTCGTAATTAATTACCTCATACAGTGTGTGCCACATGAATCCATTGTAATAATGCCTCCGGCATAAACAAATAGCGTTCATAAAAATATGTTTGCTTTAAATATCGCGGCGCCGAGTATAAATCACTGTTTTATGTATCGAATCTCAGGTTTCATTGTTCCGTCTAATCACAGCGCAAGAACACTCAATGTCGTTTAGTTGAGCGGAGGTTCATTGTCGTAAATAATGGAGTATTGTATGAGAGGACACTAATGCCCGCTCGCTTGGCCCCGCTGCTTGGCCCTCATGTGGATGTGGGGACTCGCGTCGCGGGTCAACGGCTGCGATAATCACGCGGTCCAAATGTCAAGGCTCGTGTCGCATTATTTAAGGGCCAGTGTTTAAACAGAGAACGCGCGTGATTTGTGCATTACGACTCAATTAACCGCGAACGCCCATAAAGCAATGTCACAGAATAAATAGGTTTTACGTATGAAAAAATTACCTAAGCTGACGTGTGACATAGGCCCCCCAGATCGTCAATTATATTACTTTTGCAAAAGTCAGGCAATAAAGTTTTAATGCCAATAAATTTAAATTTGGAAGATTGGTAAGTAAAAAATGGTAGACGTCATGTAAGCTGAAAGATAAAAGGAAAAAACAGAAGTTGAAACATGAAATAACGTTACGTGGCCATAACTTTTAATTCTAATTAGTAATAAAAACACCGTTAAAAGCTAGAAAATATCTATTTTCTAGTTTATCGACAGTGTCTATTGATAAAAATTATAGATATTATAATAGAGGCAGCAAGACTTGCGGAAATGTACATTTAGCAAGATGAATTGATTTAAAAATGAAAACACTACCGGTATTTTCATGAGTCTCACAAGGCATAAGATTGCAAGTAAAATTATTATAACATCATCATCATCATCATCATCATCATCATAATGATCAACCCATTACTGGCTCACTACAGAGCACGGGTCTCCTCTCAATATGAGAAGAGTTTGGCCATAGTACAACACGCTGGCCATATGCGGATTGGCAGACTTCACACGCCTTTGAGAACATTATGGAGAACTCTCAGGCGTGCAGGTTTCCTCCCGATGTTTTCCTTCACCGTTGAACCAAGTGATATTTTAATTTTTTTTAAACGCACATAACTCCGAAAAGTTTGAGGTTGGTGCCCGGATTCGAACCACCGACTTCTGATTAGGAGGCTGACGCCCTAACCACTAGGCTATCAGCCTAGGTAGTTATTTAGCCTTGGTTGGGGTACATAAACATATATTATTAAGTATCAAACTTTTAGATTTTTTATGTTAGCAATAACTTTTTTATTAAATATGTAAATAATTTTACACTTATATAAACATCCTCTTAAGCTTACTTAGTGGCTGTTCACGGTGTCTTAGACGCGCCTGTATAGAGGGATTACCGTCTATAATGATGCATTCATAAATACATATCAGATACAGTATGGATATGTATGGTATGCGGATTCATACATATTAAGACGTTTTTATAAAGGAAAAATACTTCAATAAATACAACCTTATATTATTGCATACAAGTGAATTAGGTATCGATTGTACAATATTTTTAGACATGTATCAGTTAATCCTATTATAAGGTACGTATTGAGCCAGCATATTATTTATAACCCTAGCAAATGTATCTGTCAAAAAACTACGGGGGAACCGTTAGAGTCGTAACGTAATGTTATGCAGCATAATACAAGCCGCGTACTTAGTTCACTCTTTTCTTAATTTTCATTACCTACAAAACTACACGTTAAAATATCATGTTTTTAAGGGAAAGATATATATACAAAAGATTGTGTAGATGATAAAATTACATTTTGTTATATCTACCTGTAATAATTTATTACCTTACTAACTACTACTGAAAAAAACAAAAACGTTTTTAATGGTGAAAGAATTATCGAAAACGAGAAAATATATAATCTTAGTTGGAATGGCGTGTGGGATCGTTGAAGTCTTTTGTATTGAAACAGCATCATTTCACGGCAGATCGAGTTACAGTAACCGTTTTAAGTTGAAAGTTCTAATAGTAATATTTTGGTGATCTTAGATTAAGTAAACTTGCTTCATTCATATTAAAGATATACATATATATATATAATGAAATAAATGTTGGTGTGCGATGATGTCCTTCTTGGATATCCTCGATATCCTTATGAATCAAAATTATATTATAACGACGAAGATGGTATGTAAATATGTTTGCTACTCCATGCAATGAACCCGAAACTGCTGAGCCAATTTGGCGATAGATACCTTAGGCAACATTGTCCTGTGCAATTCGTCAAACTGAATTTTATATCAAAGAGCAAAAGTTTGTTATAATAAACTTCCTAGACATAATATTTATATGTATGGAAAGGCAGGATTCTAAACTTTTTTTTTAACCCCTTTATATACGCGGACTAAGTCGCAGTCATTAGTTAGTACTAAATAAGTTTTATCTTTACTAACAGGATACGATGATGCTATACTATCGCAGTTATGGGATCACTACAATTCAGTTTGATTTGTTTGTAATCATTTGAAACTCCTTAGATGGCATTGGAAAATGAAATGTCGATAAATATTGTAAAGCGCTTTGTTTATTTCTCCCGCACGCATTGTTTGCAATTTGCACAGCGTTCACCAGTAACTGGCTTACTCAATGGCTAGACGAGAATGAATGAAGCAATCTGGCGAGCAGTAAATGTTATTTATATAGTTTCTCGTCCATAAACGACGCGGCCATTGAGGCGGTCGTTAAGGGGCAGGTAGCTTCTGTTCGGCAATTAGACAACCCGAACTGAGTCCACGAGGTCCTTATCGCGGGCCGGTAGTCTCGTATCACCGCACAATCTCACGAAAACGCAATTTCAAGCTGCACCTGTCATAAACGCGCGGGGTCACCGACTTCAGATTTCAATTAGCCACAAGAACCCATTTTATCAAACGCTAGATATGTAAACAAACGTGATCCCCAGGCTATTTGGTTATAGCGGACTCTCATCAATAATGTTTTTGGACGATAATATCGCGACGCGTGTCTGAGTAACCTCCAACACCGTTATTAACCCGGCGATAGTCATCGAGATCATTTAGTGATACGCTTTATATTAAATTACTCGGTCGTGGCTCGATAAAATATTCTCCGTATTCTATTACCCAAAAAACGAGATAAACGCCGCCGGAGGTATTATGAGTAGTTATTAATACACTCGGGAATGCCGGAAATGTTGGCGCGTCAACAAAGAGTCTCGGAATGGATTGGTTAATTACGGTTGCGCATAAATAAAGCGGGGAATGCTAATGGAGGCATTGAGAGGAGGCCATGCGTCAAGTCGCGTGTCGATATGGAATCACACGTCGTCGGCCGCGAGTTGTCGTCGTTCCTCGCAATGCGTTTTTTACTGCAGCGCCGCACAGAGCTCTCCTTATTTAGCGTCGGATCAGTCAATTACAGTTTTATACATCTCCATTTGCGTTCCATTCTTTATAGCTGTCTTAGATACATGTCACCGGTAAATGGAATAGGTAATACTTATTCTTGTAAAGCCGATTCTCACAGCTCCATAATTAAGTGAATTTATGAATGGACTTTTACTTTACACAAAAAAAAAAAAAAGTTGAAATACGTTAGATGTGCAAATATGGCAGCTTTGTGACGATAAATTGTATCATAATGATATCTTCCATTTATTTATTGTAATTAAAGCATTGTTCATGAAAAGTTTTACAGTATAGCGACAAGACTTGAATGTATTGTGCGTAACAAATATTTTAAATTTCGAAGACAAATTTTCATCTTTTAAATTATTTAGTTGTTCTAAAATGGGTTACTATGCTCAAAATGGCAGAGACAGGTATTCTCTTTGATAGGCAAGAAGTATATTACAAACACTTCACACCATGACACGTATCACAGATACGTCTTACCGTGTTTAGATCTAGCATCTACGAGTATAGCTATCAGTTGAAATTGATAATAATAAATCTTATAAAACGAAGGAAAGATAAAAAAAAACAAATCTGTACTACATATTGCATATACCTATAACAGTGAGTACTTGAACCAATGGTGCTTAACAAAGGCAATAGATTGTTTTGCAAAGATGCAATAGACCCCGTTTATAAATACCTTACAAAATTTTGATGTTATGTCCGCTGAAGGGATGAAAATCTAATAACTTGTTAAATTTGTTATAAGTTTTAAGGCGGTAAACATGGTGTATTTATAAATAATAAATTAGTTAGCCAGCAAGCCAATTTTGCAGACATTTATCTGTTATACCTACTTCATCATGAACAACCCATTACCGGCTCACTACAGAGCACTGGTCTCCTTTCAATATGAGAAGGGTTTGGCCATAGTCCACCACGCTGGCCATGTGCGGATTGGCAGACTTCACACGCCTTTGAGAACATTATGGAGAACTCTCAGGCGTGCAGGTTTCCTCACGATGTTTTCCTTCACCATTTTTGATTAGGAGGCTGACGCGCTAACCACTAGGCTATCGCCGCTTCATACCTACTTACATTACAGCAAAACACAGTACAGTACAGTAAAATCCATAACTTTAACAGGGTAGCCAAAATTAATTTACAACCAAACCTATTAAGCGTGTGCCATACCTTACCATAGTATGAAGCCGTATTGCAACCTATTAGGAGGATGGGTTAAGTTTGCCAACGGATCGGTAGCTCCTCTGGTACTGCATTGCGACTCAACATCAGGTGCCCCTTTTACAGGTGTTGTCGCGGGCAATATTTTAAAAAAGTCAACACAGGTGGTATAGGTGATTGGTTGGGAGAGGCGCCTTCTCGGAAGCGGATGAGGGCGCCATATTTAAAAAAAGGAAAAAAAGAAAATAGTCATGAAAGGAATGACAGGTTGGAAGAAATAAAAAAGGAAATTTGCTAGTTATAAATTAATGATTATTCTGGTTTTGTTTAATATTGTCTCATTCATACTTATAACATGAATGTAATCTCTAAATAATGTAAACTCTTTTACTTGTGACTTTAACTATAATAAACAAGAATACACTTTACTTAATAACGAATGATCTAATGCCAATTTAACTTTGCAACGGTATCTACGATTAATTAAACGGCATACACTGGTGGTATCTGTTACCAATCAGCGGAACTATTTACCAAAGAACGATGTAATAATTAATACTATTTCAACTTAATTGACTCCAATGAGGCGCGTTTCGGTATCTCTATCTGCAACCAATTCGTCGTTAATCCAAATATATTACCGGGTATAGATAATGAATTATGTTATTGTAGGTTAATTACCCGTTTATTATTAAAATCCGAACTAAATGTTTAATCATAGGATTAAACGGATTTTATAGCAATCACATTCCAGAAATTCTGAACATAAAAAATATTTCAGAACATTAAAGTCATCAAAAAATTTTAAAATAGCTGGAGCGGTGGAAAGCATTTTCGCTTTATAAGTGGTAGATCCCAGGTTCGTACCACCATGTTTGAATCTTCATTTCTTAACTTTCTTTGGTATTGGTTCTAGATGTACTGACAGGCTTCGTCCGTGGCTACTAACCACCCTAATTGAAAGATGTGCCTCCGAGTGATACAGCATGCCGAGTATAAACTGATTAGGTAAGTGGGTAGTGATATAACTTACTTTTCCCAAACAGGTAAGTCTAATCCCATCTTAGACTGCATCATCACTTATACCACTATACTTACAGTTAGTTGTATAGAGATAAAAGCAGTCAAAGGATCAAGTTAATTTTAAGCAATAATTTATTAAAAATTCATGTTATCTTTATCGGAACATAGAAATTAAACGAATTCAGAATTACTTCCATTAGGGCCTCATTAATTTCCAAATCCTCGCTTACGGGCATTCTGTACGCCTCAGCGCCGATAGGTAGGAATTTGATTTACAGCAGGGCTCGCGACGTCCGAAGCATGCGGTCGAACCTACAAAAGGCGCAATGAACATAATTTACTTCTCACCACAATACTTCTAATTAAGATCATTCGTGAGCCCAATGAAGCCACAGACTAAGTACTCACTGCACAAACTGGACCTTATAAATAACTCAAATCGTAACTCATGCCTTTTTCGTGCTACTCCTGTTGAAGCACGACTTCGTGCGGTATTGTAGAATATCGACTTTAGCTGGATCATGTTAAGAATGAGAATTCCCAGCTTCCATAATAAAGAACCGAATATCAAGACACGCTTATTCACGCTCGAGCATTGTTACAGGAAATAAATGAAAGAAACTTTTTTGGTTTCGTTTTAAAAGAGTTTATCTTTAAATTATTATTTAGTGTGTGTTATTGACAAAGCTGACGTAATCAAAAATGCAGGAATTTCTAGTGTCATTACGAAAATTTGCTTTACGGTTTAAACCATTTCAATCTGTTCGAGTGGTAGTCATGCTTAAGGCCTACACGCAAGTCATTGTTGAGTAAGTCGGTACAAGGTATGATATTTCTGATTTCTAAATATTTAAAGTTCACTTTTCATTCATTTTATCTCTCACATCTCTTCGCGGTTACATTTAAATTGTGTATGCTGGAATATTTATAGATTATTCTAGAATAATTAAATAACACACTAAAAGACTTAACACATTATGACTTAAGCGCTAGTACCACTCGAACTTACACAACATTATAGAATAGGCTAACTTTCTAAACTCATGTGGATTAAAAATTTGACGAGCACGAGAAGATTTTATGTTTACTTAAACTAACAATAATTATATTAATTAACAATAAATAATAATAAATAACAACTAAAGTTGACAACTTGAATAACAAATTGCAGATTCAGTAACATAACATTTCTATATTTTCGTCATGGGGTGTGCTTCATTCTGTAAAAAAAGTTATCTTACCTCTTGGATACCGCCACACTACTTCTTATATCGGAAAAAACACAAGTTGACCATTCCCGAGGGATTTCAAAAATATATTTCCAATGTATACATGAACAAAATCAATCTTCACAAATATTGCTTAGGAAGTAAAATATCTCAACATACTTCTTGACAAACACAAATAATAGCCCAAAAAAACAGTTCCAGTGGTATTTTTAAAACACCAAATAAAATGTGGACGAATTCGCTGGCAATAACTTATTAACAACATTTTAATAGCTCCTTCTATAATTTTATAGTAGGTGCCTGATGTAACTGCGGAAGCCATGCGGCGAGATTATAAATGTCTTTGTCCAAAAGAACGATTCCAATTTATACCCATAACATTTCAATGTACGTATGTCTGAACGGTAAACCTTTAAAAGTAAATTATTATTTTATGGCCCGTCCGTTCAAATAAGCAAACAGCTTGCTCATCATAAAATTTTATGTACAAATAGAAGTGAAGTATAAATAAAGTAGCATTATTATTGGAAATGTAAGAAGCAACATTCCTGCCCGGTGTCAGAGGAGCGGACACTCGCGTCTAATGATATCATTTGAATGGGGGTAGTTGCAAATGAGGTATGAATAGCCGCATCAGATGCAGAAAGCTGCAAGGACGTCGACTGCACCTTTCTACGCTCTGTAAATGGTAACAAACTTACCTATTTTGTCTTGTTAAGAGTATACAACTTGACTAGAATACTATTGTTGTCATCATGTCGTGCCGCCATGTTTTGGATCCCGCCAAAACGGTGGCAAGTGATTGGTCCACGAAAAAGAGCAATAACAATGGACGCTACGCGGAAAGTACTATAAGTTTAGTGATATTTGTGGAAGAAAGGTTTCAATTTAACTGGCGTATAAGTAAAACTATTTATCTAAGTTTTTACATATTAAACTATAGTTACTGATTGTCACTTCATTCGCGTTAGATTGGGCTTTTATAAAACACGCTCAGTCCTAATACGTTCGCTTACGAATAGTCATGAACAACCCATTGCCGGCTCACTACAGAGCACGGGTGTCCTCTCAATATGAGAAGGGTTTGGCCATAGTCCATCACGCTGGCCATGTGCGAATTGGCAGACTTCACACGCCTTTGAGAACATGCGTGCAGGTTTTCTCACGATGTTTTCCTTCACCGTTGATATTTTATATTTTATTTTTTTAAAACGCACATAACTCCGAAAAGTTAGAGGTGCGTGCCCGAATTCGAACCGCCGACCTCTGGTTGTGAAGCTGACGCCCTAACTAGGCTATCACCGCTACGAATAGTGCTGTATGTTTATCTATAAGACAAAAGCAATCTCTGTGTTGCCAAGATCGACTTTGGTATAATGCCGTAACACCCAGTATAACTCAGACTGTTATTAAGTCCCACGAGATTGAAAGTGTCCTTTAAAAAGTTTCTACTATGTATGAAACCGGGCGTCGAAGTACCGAAATGAAGGTTTAAATAAATATTTGTATCGTTCTCCTTTCTCCACTTCCAAGATGTATATAATTTTATAAACATAGGTAAAACACTAATAAATTAACAAAAAATAAACACACTTCCGCATTTAGAACATTAAAATAAAAATAAAAACACTACATAGACAGAACATGATAGGTATTGTCAACAGGTACACTATTTTAATTTAAAACAATGATAGAATAAATAAACCAGTTGTAGAAGGGGGTGCATTCCTTCTGGGGCTGTCAATAGAATCAATAGAGTACAATAAAATTGCTCCTTTCAATGCAACGTAGTTAGGTCTAAATGAGGCTTGAGTAATGCGTCGTGCACACGAAAGCCTTGCGTGGTGCAAAGCATTATTGTCCGAGTCCTCTACGCAACATTTATACTCATTTCCCCCCAGCCTGTTTAAATTAAAGCAAATAGACGTATGCAGTAAACACTCTCCAAGTCCTAATGAACCAAGCCACTCACTATTCAAGCGTTTCACGTTATCATGCAGATAAAATTATAAATAGAACAAAATTAAACTAATTTCACGCGTCACGTTAAACCAAATACATCGGGCTCTTTAAAAATTTGACACATCAAGAGATTATTTCATTTAAGTAGTAGACTAATTACAGGGATTCAATTTAAAATGGTAGTTACTTTTAAATAATATACTTCGATGCCATCCGTTATGATGCCGACAAAGGCACGATGCGGAGACCGCTAAGTCAATTTATAATGCGATTAACAGAAAGAATGGCGATCCGAATGATTGCACGGATCCTTATGCGGTTCACCAAAAATCCTCAATCAGAATAATGATCGCCGTTGCCTCGAAGCTGCTTTGTCAAGCAGATAAATTACCAGTATATGAATAATTGATTCGTTCTCATTTGTACAAGTCTATCGGTTTCAAGACAGTAGTTCCAAATGTCTCAATTAATATTTAGCCTAGAGAGAAGTTATAATGAAGGCCTTGTTGGTATAAGCGCGTAAGCCGAGTGGGTATACGCAAAGTGATTAATATGAAGAATCGAACCCATCGATCGAGGTGCGGTGCCCGGACCACACGACCGCGCTCTCGTCCACCACACACCTTGGGTTTATTTTCGCTTTCTCACTCTGTATTAACGTTAACAGTAATTGCAGCAAGTCTTTTCACAAGATTTCACGTGAGAGGGGATTAACGCTCGCTCGCTTGGTTAATCCGTCGGTGGGAAATTTCACCCGTGGTGATCGATCTTCGATGTTCTCTGAGAGGTGTTGATGTAATTCGTTAATGACTTTTATATCTATCTCCGAGCGTGATCGAAACTGCTCTAATCCCCAAGTGAATTAGAACACGAAATTTCCTAACTCCGGTTTTACTACCATTTACGAGTGTTAAATTTTAAGATACTCGAGTACGGTTATGGAAAGTACAACTTACGACGCCTTTGTGATGGAAAAGCAAACAGACAATAATAAATTGTTACAGCGATAATAATAAATGTGTAAATATGGAAAAGTAAGCCTATTCAAGCATAAATAATATCGTATTTAGAGAGGAGCAACATCGGGCGTCGTAAAGTAGACGCCAAGTTTCCCATTACGGCATCGTCTGAATCAACACACAATAAGTGACGCCGGTTGAACATTCAAAAAAGATGTTATCGAGCCGATTTACCGCCGATCGAAAACGGTTACGAGCGTTAGCTTTTCTCACTTCACTAATTTAGACGTTTCCAAAGTAGCTCAATGTTAAACGGAGGATGAGCGGTTACACAGTAAATACGGTCAGTTTATATGACCGGCAAACAGAACGACGTGAACTGTACACAAGGTGATTTTTTTTTATTTGTTTAGTGACTAGTTCTGGCTCAAATACCCGTGAGAAGATGCGCGCCTCCCAAAGAGGTGGGACTCGGAAACGCCACCGTGATCATGAATGACACCTCGCACTCTCCAGGGAAATCAGCACATTGGTGACGGGTTAACTAATAATTACTCACACAAAGCCGAAGTACATCCTAAGTGTACTTTAAAGCAAAATATCTTTAACACGTAATATATATGTATATATATTTTTTAAATGCTATAAGTTAGCCCTTGACGGCTATCTCACCTGGTGGTAAGTGATGATGCTGTCTAGGGTGGTAGCGGGCTAACCTGTTAGGAGTATGATAAACCCACGCTCCTAGTTGGTTTCTATGCGACATCGTGCCGGAACCTTAAATCGCTTTGCGACACGTATTTGGCGTTAGGGTGGTAACTAGCCACGGTGTGAGCCTCCCACCAGAACAGACTCGAGCCGGGAATCGAACCCAGGACCTCCAACTTTATAATGCGACAGCGCACGCACTGCGCCACGGAGGTCGTCAAAAGAATTCAATTAATATTTAATAATTCATATAACGCAGTTGCAGCATTTATAGGGTCGTTGAATTGTGTCGTTTGTTGCAAAATTACTTATAGTGTATAATGTGATCGTTTTTGAATAATACTTACTTACTTTTTTTTGTACTTTGACCAAATCAAGTAATGGTTATAAAATGGGTATAGTGAGTTTGCCTAGTTTTTTCTTTGAGATTTTAGCGGCAATTTTTTTTTTTCGGACTGTCTATAATCTGTACTAACCCTATTGGTAGCCACAGCGTAACCGGGCTGTTTGGCGAGCTTCAGAAAGAAGCTCGGCTTAGGCGATGTTTGGGATAAGGGGGGGGGGGGGGGCGGAGGGTATTTAGCGGCAAAGCTAAGACACCGTAAACAATACATTATTCTACCTACCTTGTAAATACTTAAATACTACACATCAAAACATAAGAAGTTTTATCACACATTTTGTGACATATAAACATGTAATATTGAAATTCTTGATGATAAATAGGGATTTGCATACAATAACAAAGATTCGAAAGAGTTGCCTCAAGTCGTCGGACGGTGACAAGTCGCTTAGATACACTTGACACCATTAACTCAAGATTATGTGGAAATCCGACGAGTGAGAAATTTTCTCGGACCCCGAGCGAATGTCATTTGAATATAAATTGTATCAGACGGTGAGCTGCGGCGTGAGCCCGTGTACCTCTCATTGTGCGTATAACAAGATCAGTATCGACTTAATGACAATATATTGGTAATAAAATTAGATAGGCCATACCTTCACCGAGCGAACATCATCGGATGCGGCCCTTGGACCGACTCTCATATTTATTGCGAACTAACTAGAGACATTATCGAATGACGACTGCAATATGCTCTCGATACTTATATCCCACTTGATGATTCATCGTTCATAATTTGAGACCTTAACCCAAAGCACTTAGCTCCATATTTGTTATCTAAAATAACCAAGTAGAAAGCGCGTTCGAGTTTATGACGCTGGGTCATAAGAAAACCAAGTTATAGTATAAATATTATGACACTTTTATCTTCGGACGTGGTTGAAAAGTAAATATAGGCCTAGGAATAGCCAGGGATGACACTATTTTGCGACATCTGATTCACTTTAAGAAATTTAAAGACCATTAAAGCTCTGTATTGGCTCACTTATTTCGTAAAGACCACCGACATTTGTTTGTGTAAAATATAGCAGGTTGGTACGAAGTTATGATTTTTATTTTTCAAGATTTTTGTCGGCAGTTCGCGCGGCCAGATGTTCGGTTTGACAATAATAAGTTATTAACGTGAAGATGTCACTGTTTTACATTAATCATATTTGAAAAATTATCAAACGTAAGGTTACAACGAAATACCATTACGCATTGGTATTAGTGAGATATGGCGACATTGTGTTCGGAGTTACTTGCTGTAACTGACTGCAACAATACGAATACGAATGGTTCGAAAGCAGTGACCAACAGTACTCCAATGCAGGTTAGCGGGCTTGACCAAACGACCAAACGAACCTAGCCTTATAAAGAAAATACTCAAAGTTTATAACATCGTCGTAAGGTTCTTCTTGAATACATATTTTTGCTTCATATGGATGCGTCATCCTCATCATCATCATGATCAACCCACTCTCAGCTTACTACAAAACTCGGGTCTCCTTTCAATATGAGAAGAGTTTGACCATGGTCCACCACGTTGGCCATGTGGCCACCAGGGATTGGCCACTTCACACACCTTTGAGAACATTATAGAGAACTCTTAGGCGTGCAGCCTAAGAGTTCTCTATAATGGTTTCCTCACGATGTTTTCCTTCCCTGTTAAAGCAAGTGATATTTTAATTGCTTAAAAACGCACATAACTCCGGAAAGTTATAGGTGCGTGCCCGGGTTCGAACCCCCAACCACTGATAAGGAGGCTGACGTTCTAACCACTATGCTATCACAGCTTTTTTTTTTGGATGGATGTATACAGTAACTTATTTGACATCCTGGTTGTTCAACACTGCTGTTTGCTTAATTCGTTTCAAATAAGTTTTGCCTGCGTAAAAATGCACAATGCGTTATCGGTCGTATTATAAATTGATGGGAGGTCTTAGGTTCGATGTTCGGCTCGAGTCTTCCCTGGTATGGCTTTGATTGCGGCTAGTTACCACCCTACTGACAAAAAAATACCACCAATGTATGATGCTAAGTCGAAACTGATTAGAGGGATGAGTTCAGCCGGCATGAATGAATATGCAAATAAACAGGCGGGTCACCTGATGCTAAGTGATTACATTGGAAATCAGATGACCCGTTTGCTTGTTTGTACGCAATGTATTATAAAATACCTATGATAATCAAGAATAGACTTCTTCTAAGTAAACACGCTCAAATAGGCATTACTGACTATCAGGCACGATAAGATAGCTAAGAGCTAAGTTTTATATTTAATGTTTTAAGCCGTCAATTTTTGAATGCGCAAGCGCAGCGTGCATTGTACGGAGGGCGAGGCGGCTACACGCGATCATCGATAGATAGCGATCTCAAAGATTAACTGCCTGCAGTGTGACACCGCCGTAATTACTCACACGACGATTCTTATCGATCGATTTTATTATCCTTATTAAGGAATTGCCGTATGATTTTCGTGGATGCAAGTCAAACAGATTACAAACAGATATACATAGATATTAATATTATAAAAGCGAAAAAGAAGCCATTAATATTATAAAACTTTAATAATGAATAGAAGCAAGCGTTACTTTGCCGAAGTCCATGATAAACAATAAACAGCAAGTATAATTTGCTATATTTCGCCGACAACCGGGAGATTTGTATAATATAACACCACACAAAATCTTCCACTAGAACTGAGTAAAGACTTTACTTTTCTCGGCTGTGAAGTCAAAATCTCCTCCGGTGTCGGGTCGAAACGTGCGTAGAGGTTCTAGTGGAAGATTTTGTGTGGTGTTATACAAATCTCCCGGTTGTCGGCAGAATATAGCAAATTATACTTGCTGTTTATTGTTTATAAAACTTTAAGTCAACAACTTTATAAGCACTGTTTGGGTCGTCAAGTTTTTGGTTTTAGTTACTGCGATTGAGTTACTGAAGATGACATGGAGTAGCAGCCGTTATTCGAATATTATCTTGAAGTTTTTGACGACCTCCGTGGCGCAGTGCACGTGCTGTCGCAATATAAAGTTGGAGGTCCTGGGTTCGATTCCTGGCTCAAGTCTGGTCAGGTGGGAGGCTTCGGCCATGGCTAGTTACCACCCTACCCGTGTCGCCACGATGTCGTGTATAAACCAATTAGGAGTATGGCTTTACAATACCCCTAACAGCTTAGCCCGCTACCATCTTAGACCGCAGCATCACTTACCATCAGGTGAGATGCCGTCAAGGGCGAACTTGTAGTGGATAAAAAAAAACATTATAATTGTTTTTACCACAAGGTCATCACGATTTTAAATATATTGTTGTCTTTATTTTATCAAGTATTATGTATTTGGTTTCAATAGTGCGATGCTTCGGTCGGCCTGACTAGCTAGTGTTCTATAAACCTTAATTGATTCAATTGAAAAAACGGTGTTTCTCAGTTTAAAGTAATCTTTTAATGATACCGCAGATGTTAGCTTCATTTGTTTTGAATTAAAAGATTTGATAATAATCAATAATTAAACAGCTACAAGTAAAGCCATATATGTGCAATACTTCACCGTGGTCGTCAAAGGTTTCGCCCTGGATATAAGAGGCTTACACTAAAATATTGATTGAATTACTATACAATATTTAAGAATAACAAATCATGCGCTTGCATCGTACGTCCTATTGTTGCGTTTATTCTCTTAACTGCCTTAACTCATTATTTCAGAATACCTGTATAGCTACATAATAAAATGAACTGTATAAAAAACCAGAGTAGCCGATATAGCTCGGCGAGTCACGGTGCTGAAGTGGCAACGGTCAGTTCAAAGTTCAGAGGACACTATGGATGGCGAGGCTTTTGGAGTCTAGAGTGACTTCTTCATTCCGGAACGCATGCAGCGTTGGTAACCTCTCAACTAAGTGATGATCTCGATAGTGTCACGGAAGTCGCTTGTTACAGGCGATACAAGAACGTGGAAAACAGTGCAAAATGTCCTGTGGACGCCAATTCAATAATATCGTGACCCATGAATATTACAAATCTAGAATTTTTGTTAAATAGTTACTATAATGAATAGAAGCAGGCGTTACTTTGCGGAAGTCCATGTTAAACAATAAACAGCAAGTATAATTTGCTACTGCGGTTGTCGGCGGAATATAGCAAATTATACTTGCTGTTTATTGTATAAATAGTTGCTGTCTGATAAACAAACAGATTAAAATTGCTACTTTAAAAATTAGATAGGAGATTCTTTTTGGTGGTGATTTCGACGTGAAACTGGATTTTTACTCTTGGATGAACTCGTCAAAGGTTAAGTCATGATGGAGTTTAAGATGAAAGAGGTAATAAGTATATCGATAACTATCAAGTTTGGTTACATACCAAGAAGACATAATTTTAATCAGATTCCAAAATACACAGTAAACATCTATGTTGCGCACTTCTAATTTATGATTACATTGTACGCACGCATGTTTCAAGATAATATCACGCTCTTTGATATCACGTAAACGGAATTCAAATGGAGGGAAATAATTTTCGTCCACAAATCAGATCTTTAATTTAGAAAGTTGAGAACAAATGTATACTAATATAGAGGCTTGTCGTGACATAAGTCAATGTGACCTAACGCTAGAGGCGAGTGTCAGCGAAGCAAAGAAAGAAGCAATATACCCATATTACCATAATTCATTATCAATAATACCTAAACCTTAATGATTTTGTAGTATTTTTATGGATCAAACGAAAAATTAACTAATTATTGTATAGATTAAGGGTATTTTTTAAAGTTAAATGTAGATTATCTGTTAGTAACTGCCTCGGTGGTCTAGGTTTAGTATATAATTAGGGTGTTTAATTAAAATCACGAGTTCCCGGGATCCTGAGGCCTGTTGGTTTATGTGTCCAGAATTTCTCAGTACCAGCTCGTAATTAGGATATTGGCAATATCAACACATGCTAACGGTCGAGGTGACCATCTTTAATATATGATTATATCCTATTTATTAGCTGTGATAGCCTGGTGGCCAGGACGTCAGCCTCCTAATCAGAGAGTTATAGGTGCGTGCCCGGGTTCGAACCCGGGCACGCACCTATAACTTTTCGGAGTGCGTTATTTAAGCAATTAAATTATCACTTGCTTCAACGGTGAAGGAAAACATCGTGAAGAAACCAGCACGCTGAGAGTTCTCCATAATGTTCTCAAAGGCGTGTGAAGTCTGCCAATCCGCACATGGCCAGCGTGGTGGACTATGGCCAAACCCTTCTCATATTTAGGGGAGCCCGTGCTCTGTAGTGAGCCGCAAATGGTTTGATCATGATGATGATGATGATGATCCTATATCCTATTCATTGAACATTATCAAATATTAAACCCATTAGCAGCTAACTACAGGGCAAGGATCTTCTTACAACAGTCCACCACGCTGGCCAAGTGTGGATTGGTAGATTTCACATACACTGACAGAAAAAATGCTTTCTGCTAATTAAATTTAACAAGTCACTATCAAGACATAAAGTGTTTCCATTGCGGAACACCAAATCATTACAGATTTCTCACGAGTTTTTTTCCTCTTCCACGAAGGTTCCTACGGTATGCACTGCTTATATGCATGTATGATGTGCACGCCACTGCCAGCATGCGCCTTTCACTCGATCGTGCGATATACCTGACAATGATACCACAAGGCTATCAATTTCGAAGCACACCGACCATTCATTCCAATTATCGAATGGAAATCGGGATATGGATCGCCCATTATCATTAACATTCATAATGCGTCGAATCCGTTTAATTCATCAATTATTGTGAGATGCGTATGCAGTTCGCCCGGACGCTGTTAGAGGAGCGGACATCTGTAGTCGTATTTAAGTTTTATCTGGTTCATTAATCTGGTAGCGAGCGCGTGCTGATGTAGATTAATGGGGTGGCGCGGGCGCCGGCGATACCATCGTTGGATAGCATTTATTCCGGGACTGATGTGGATCTTGGGAGCCGTCTAAGCCGGCCTCTGCACGCGACTAGCAACACGATTCGTCGTCCGCACCGACTCCGCGGCAGTTGAGTTTCACTCAATCCGTTTCTCCGTTATTCCTATTTTAAACGAGTTCTTACTGGTTAATATTATACTTTGGATTACCGGATTTTGCGCTCAATCCGTTTCTCCGTAATTCCTACGTTAAACGAGTTCTTACTGGTTTATATTATACTTTGGATTACCCGTTTTGCGCTCCATCCGTTTTTCCGTAATTCCTATATTAAACGAGTTCTTACTGGTTTATATTATACTTTGGATTACCGGATTTTGCGTTCAATACGTTTTTCCGTAATTCCTATGTTAACGAGTTCTTACTGGTTTATATTATACTTTGGATTTCCGGATTTTGCGCTCAATCCGTTTCTCTGTAATTCCTAAGTTAAACGAGTTCTTACTGGTTTATATTATACTATGGATTACCGGATTTTGCGCTCAATCCATTTCTCCGTAATTCCTACGTGTTCTTAGTGGTTTATATTTTACTTTGTATTAATGGATTGTGCGTTGTAAAGCCAAAAACATTTGAGGATGCTCCAATATCTGACGTAATGATAAGTCAGTTGAAGTTTCATTGCCTTATCCGCTAGCCTTTGCCAGGATGGCCCAAAACGTTCTATTGGTTATAAACAGCAAAGTGATTGCCCAGCTTTGCTCTTCTACTCCAGCCGACCAAATTCATAGCTGTATGGGTTTTTCATCAGCCAGTCTTTAGGTCCATCCCTACACGGAGACCCCTATTTATTATTAGCTATCGCCTAATATTCGACAAGCTTAATTATTCTTACTTGTATTGTACTTCTTTCAGTTATATCCGAAGAAATCCACAAAATTAATGCAAGAGTAGAAGTTACCTTTAGTGGCGTGCACAAAGGATTTGACCAGGATTTGCAAACATTTGATACAATATAGAAAGGTTCTTGGCTAATAAGGGTCTTTAGGGTAGACAGTGCCGTTGAGCATGTATGAAGTGCGCTGATGTGTCAAGTAAGTTTTCAGCAGCACCAAACCGATGCAGATTACTCACAATTGCGTTTCCCTTGCACCAGGGGTAAGCACCGCTTTTATGCATGTATGAAAGTGCGCTCCACTGGTATAACCTGATTATGTTAGCGTTTCTGTTTATTTCCATCTATGCATGCTATCATTTTAATAAAATTATATTCATTGATTATTTTAAACAAGTAGATTGCAAGTTCAGATTAACAAATTTTTGAAGGAAAATATCCAAGTGAATGTTACGAGATCGAGAATTGGACATATTTGAGAAACCAAAATTAATTATCCGAATAATCGATTGTAGCCGTGGGGTGATTTATCTAGCTAAGATAAGATTTTAATGAAGTACTTTGAATGGGCGCACATGTACGAAGGCACACTTATCGCAAGATGATAACGTGTGTATCGTTGACTTCCTATACATATCACCGTATTAAGTTATTAAATTGAAAATAAAACTGTGATATCCATTACTCGACAATTATCTTTATACCTTTGGTTACAAGATATAGATTACTGTGCACAGTTTAATTAACTAGGCGGACCATTCAGATTAGAAATTGGAAGATATCGGCACGTCATTCATTGTGAAAACTACTCACGATACTACCGTGTGATAAGATAAATTGAGATGAAACTTTTTAATGATAAGGCTAACTCGGGGTGCGTGCTGCGTTCATTCTAAAAGATGGTTCGATCACTAGATGATTCTTCTGACTTTTTCTCTGTCTTAAGCTTATAATTTTAACATTGAACATTTATAAATTGAATCAATCAATCATTACTTTATTCAAATAATCCTTTTAAAGGCACTTTTGAAGCGTCAATAACTTACATAGTAGTGGATTGATGTAGATAACAACATTCGTAAGCTTAAAACAAAAGCTATGAGGATTCCAAACGCACCCTGGTCTAAGACGAAGCCAACAACAAACTTAGCCAGGTAATTCTTATTCTTGTCACCATCTCACATGCCATTTTAAATTATTTAAGACCTTTATGTTATTGGAGCAATATTTCACACCCAAGCTTGTTTATCATTTACATAATCCTTTACATTAAATGGGACTTTTTTACAAGCTTACGTTTTATATAAACTTTGGACTTGTCGAGAGGCATCGTATATCTAATATAATTATATCATGAATACAATGAAGGCATGTAAGTTTGTACGCCTGAAAGAAATACACCATAAAAAAAGAAAAAAATCCATAAAAAGTAAAACATTTAGATTTCAGCACACACACAAAATAGTATGTATTGACATGATCCTTTTCTTCCTACTTGTAATTACAACCTAATGGTTAGGCTACATCTCGAAATAAAAGGAGGGTTCTTTTACATAGCTTCGAGGGGTAACAACGTAATTTTTTTGATATCACTCCCGTAACATGTTTACTGGCAGACCTTACACGTCAAAAATGTAATGGAACTTAAGATAATAGATAACTAATCTTAACTGATGGTCATCATATAATATAAAAAAGGCAAATGTTCAAATAAAAGCTTATATATAACCTTAATATATCTTTACAACTATCCTGGTGCTGTGTTATTATTTGCAAGCGGTCCGAGTTTCAATCCTTGGATGGGACAATTTGGGAATATATAAAATATAATTGCTTTTCTCTGGTCTGGTCTGGTTTAGATAGGAGGCTTGGCCATGTCATAGTTACCTCCCTATCGACAAGAAGCGATTCAGCGTTCCGTTACGGTACCGTTTAGAAACCTTTTAGGTATATGGGTTGCCACACCAACTTGTATTATAATTAAAATAAGAACTAATAATGAATAGAAGCAGGCGTTACTTTCCGGAAGTCCATGGTAAACAGAAAATGTTGGGAGATTTTGTGTGGTGTTATATTATACAAATCTCCCGGTTGTTGGCAGAATATAGCAAAATTATACTTGCTGTTTATTGTTTAAAATAAGAACAACTTGTTACGAAACTTTGGCACCAGACAGGTACATTAAAATTCTTAGTGACAAGATTGTGACGGCGCTTATTATGCGTCGGTAATTAATTATGGAGATCTAGACACTTATATTGACACATTAATTTAGTGTGAATAATTAACTAGAACACATCCTGTATTTAGACCTCTGGATTAATTAACGAAAAGTAACGTTACTAAACGTGTTGAGACTAATGATCGAGAGTCGGTTCATTTGCATAGAACAGACGAGGCTGCACTTAATTACTGGGAAAATTACAAATTAAACAGAACAAAAAGTAATAGGACAGTTGATGTTATGATCTACTAGTGTCTCCCTTTTTTTGCAGCAGTGATTATGCAGCGTTTTACTAGTTCCTGTACTAAAATAAGTATTATAGTTCCTAATTAATCTACAAGTCTATTAGCATGTTTTACTCACGAAGTAATTTTTTTTTTTTTATACACTACAGGTTAGCCCTTGACGGCTATCTCACCTGGTGGTAAGTAATGATGCTGTCTAGGATGGTAGCGGGCTAACCTGTTAGGAGTATGGTAATCCCACGCTCCTAATTGGTTTCTACGCGACATCGTGCCGGAACGCTAAAATCGCTTGGCGACACGTCTTTGTCGGTAGGGTGGTAACTAGCCACGGCCGAAGCCTCCCACCAGATCAGACTTGAGCCGGGAATCGAACCCAGGACCTCCAACTTTATAATGCGACAGCGCACGCGCTGCGCCACGGAGGTCGTCAACAATCTTGAGATCAATAGGGGACAAATGTTGTGGATGCCCGAAATCTCATACCCCTCATGTTGTCCAGCCAAGAAGAGTGTAACCGGTGTGCTCAGATGCTTAAGGCAATAATGATCATGCGAGAGGAAAAAGAAAACATGGAAAAGAGTAAAAGAGAGATAGAATACTAAGAGGGCAAGCAGATAACTGGCACGGTGTATGTTTTTTATATACTTCAAGTTTGCCCTTGATGGCAATCTTACGTGATGGTAAGTGATGCAGTCTAAGATGGTAGCGGACTAACCTGTTTGTAGTTCGGTAAACTTATACTCGAATTCGCTAAGGATGAGAAAGAAGATTCGATGCTTTTCTCAATTATGTATTACGCAATAGTTATACGTTTTCTCTTAAATAGCCATCATCATCATAATTAACACATTGCCGGCTCACTACAGAGCACGGGTCTTCTCTCGATATGAGAAGGCTTTGGCCATAGCTACCATCCACCACGCTGGCCATGTGCGGATTGGCAGACTTCATACTCCTTTGAGAACATTATGGAAAACTCTCTGGCGTCCGGTTTCCTCACGATGTTTTCCTTCACCGTTGAAGCAAGTGATATTTTATTTTTTTTTAAACGCACATAACCCCGAAAAGTTAGAGGTAACCCCCGACCTCTGACAAAGAGGCGGACGTCCTAAAGACTAGTCCTAAACACAGCTTCAACATATAATAATTTAAAATAAAACACAAGGTTGAATATAAATTGAAAATAATTTACATTTAGGCTTCCAGTAGAAACTTCTCATAAAGCATTGGCACGGAGGGGAGCCAGAGCATCTATTGGCTACTTTATTGCAATTAAAATATGAAGCAATGGGAACACCAATAAAAACAAAGATGCTTATAAATACAGCTCTTTATGATAATTTAAAACGAAGAACCAATTATGTTAATAATAATTGCGTAATGGTGTATGCCTAACAAAATATTATAATTAGATAGTGGCTTATCTTCTTTAATAATATTAGTTATAAATGGGTTAGAGATAAAATATCTGATTTATAGGTAGGAACTATGGTCTTGTTAAAGGTTTTATTGCTAATAAAACATCGAATCGCTAATATAAATTCAAATTCAAAAAAAAAATCAAATTCAAATTCAAATAATCTTTATTCAAATAGTCCTTCAAAAGGCACTTTTGCGTCAATAATTACCATAGTAGTGGTTTAATGGTGATAACTACATTCGGAAACTTAAAAATAAAGCTATGAGGGTTCCAAACGCGCTCCGGTCTAAGAAGAAGCCCATAACAAACATAGCCAGGTAAATTTTCTTTTTGTTATCACCATCTCACATGCCACTTAAACTTATATTAAGAGCTATCTTATTAGAGCAATATTTCATACCCATGATTGTTTACAATTTACACTATAGTAGGACTTTTCTACAAGCTTACGTTTTATATAAACTTTGAACTTATTGAGAGACATCCCAGAAATTTCATTTGGTAATTTGTTATAGAATTGTATACAATTATACTAGTATACAAACCTTTAAATGAATTTCATATTAATATAATATTTGCGGATGCGAAGAAGTTATGCCCCCTCCATTTTCTCGCGAGATAATCGATTCGCTAATCTTATAATGCAGGACGAAAACCGGCAAAAATCGAGGCCAATAATATGTGAAACGATTCAAGGATCTAACATGCGCTTTAGTTTAGATTCATTGTAACCATCTGTTGCAAATTCATATTCAACGCCAAAACCTCACTCAAGTTGAATTCTGTCAATATTAAAAATAATAACACAGAAATTTATATCTTTAACGTATAGTTGCAGTGAAATATCCAATATTTGTTAAAGTGCCCTTATACTATATGAAATGGCTATCCAATAAATCATTTTATCTGCACATTAAATCGGATCTAAGTCTGCTTCGTTCAAGAATATTGTTTCGAGGCCATAAATTAATCATGTACGCTGTCGCTAAAATATCGCGTTTCTGAACGTACCTCGTGTGGTGGCGCGCATCGCATTGGCGATAGAACACGGACGCGCAGGCGCTGCCCGAGCCCCAACAAACAACAATAAAACCACGCGGAGCCCCGCTCGCGATCATTTCCTGGCGACAAAATCTACCGATAGCATCAAGCCTTCATGTCCCTCCTAACGCTCAGATATAAATCAACCGTAAAGTATCGCTGCCATTGGTCAAATACGAAATCCCTTTAAAGTTTATTCAAATAAGCTATCAACACAACGCCGTTTAATGAACACGAAATTCCAATAAAGCACACAGGAAAATAATAATAGCACAACCGATACCACTTTGGGACTCATTTGAATAAAGAAAATTACGTCTTGTGTTCGAGAATATGTATACAATCAATTAGAATGCTATTTCTTAATTGTCCATTAATATAATAGAACGTTTTAATTGAAATGTGAGGGGATAGCAAAATAATTAAGTGATCAATTAAGTGCGCTTGACCATTTAGCGGCGGAAATGAAACTTCAATCTTCATAGTCTCGTATTGACGCCGAACTACATAACGTTCGAAATAATTCCCAAAAGGTCTAGGTTAAGGATGTGTTATCTTTAATGGTCTCAATTTAAATTCAATCAAGAAGTAAAGGTCTTTGGTTTCGTCCTACATTCGTTATCCTATATTACAGCTGATTAAGAAGTGTAACAAAACCAAAGACGAAAGATTTTGTTGTAACGTTAATTTTAATTATGCATGTTGAGGTCATTCATCAGAAGGTTACAGTCTTATGTTTATTCTTCTTTCTTCTGATTTTGGCATTTCTTTTTGATTGTCACCAGTTTAATGATCCAATAAAAAAACTATAAAATTGCTGTAATGCACATTCGTTTTAACATTTACAACTTTTTATAGTGAATTGAGAAGATACTACGCAATATATGGAATACTAGCTGTTGCCCGCGACTTACGCGTCTGCGTAGAATTGCTGATTTCCGGTGAGACTGAGGTTGCCAATGCCTTGCTTCAGAAAGTAAGCTACAAAATGTCAAATTGGCGGTTTTCGTGTCTCTAAATTAAAAAACAGAGAACTTCCATACAAACTTCAACCTTAAAAGAAACCTTTTTTAAAAATTTCAAGCTTGTAGACTTAATAATAAAAAAAACTGTAAAAACTATCATCCCCTATTTTACCACCCTTGAAAATAATATTCAATATAAATTGATGTACATGTTTTTTATTTATTATTAATCTTAATGCGAATTTTTGTGTTTCCAACTCCAAAAACAAAGGATTTTCATACAAACTTCCAACCCCGATTTTACCCCTTAGGGGTGGAATTTCCAAATATTCTTTCTTAGCTGACATCTCTTAACAATCAACTACCGCTCGGGTAACCTCAATCTGAGATGGAGAAACCTTATTAATAAAACAAGAGGTAATTTAACGACTAACCTTACACACACGATTGTACCTGTAATATAATATTACAAACAGTGGTGTTTATACTAATTTGTAAACGTTTACCGTCTCTAATAAACACTATATTATTTAATTAAATTATCCAAATTTTATTATCTTACATGAACTGTCAAGTATATTTTCATTACGGAATCAAATAGAATCTAATTATGTGCAGCGATAATCGTCTACTCAGTAAGCATTAGGTACTTTGAGTTAAATGAAGATATCAAACCCAATGGTTATATTAAGCCACCCATGGTCGTCATAAAAATCGCTGAAATTATACGGTGTGTATACACGAATGTTGAATTATCACTGTGATTAGTTTAATCGTTAGCTATCGAAGCCCGCTGGTTGGTGGCGACGCTCGCGCCTGTTGTCTGTCTGTACTCTATGGTAGCCATATCTTCGAATAATACAGGAAGTTTCTTTTTTTTATACACTACAAGTTAGCCCTTGATGGCTATCTTACGTGGTGCTACCAGTCAACCTGTTAGGGGTATGGTAAAACCACACTCCTATTTGGTTTCTGCGCGACATTGTGCCGGAACGCTAAATCGCTTTGCGTCACGTCTTTGTCGGTCGGTGGTAACTAGCCACGGCCGAAGCCTCCCACCAGACCAGACTCGAGACGGGAATCGAACCCAGGACCTCGAACTTTAAAATGCAACAGCGCACGCGCTGCGCCACGGAGGTCGTCAAAAATTTGAAACTAAAATTTGCCGCCCAATATAACTATTGATTCTATCTGTGCATATAAAAGTTAAAGATATCTGTATGATTGAAATCTGTATGTTTTTAAAATATTGTCGCAATTTTATTTCCACCATCGTTGTTTTTTGTAACGTAACTGAAAAAATAAGCCAGTCCAGGAGTGACTACAAAATGCAATATGTACTTATATAATTTTCGAAAATTATTTTCTAGCCATGTTATAGCGTGGAGCCCTTTACCTTAAGCAGCTAAATAAACCTACCCTAACTAAATATAATTAAAAGTTTTTCATTACGCAATTTTTTTTAATAAATTTTATTTTTGTTATGATCATACGAAACTGATTTATAGAATGTTGATTATAGGGTTCTATCAGAAAAGAGAAGGTCTAAATAGACTAGTCCTAAATTTGTTTCTATATAAAGCGAACCTACTGCGTCTCACCAATAGATGCCCGTTGCCTTTAAAGTTTTCTATTGTTATTGTAAACATTGAATGAATATAAAAGGTCAATCTCTTCATTAGCTCCGGGCACAGGTGACAAGAGAAATATTTGTTGCGCTTAATCTCTATTGGTTCTCATTGTATGATCAAAAAATCACACACTGATATTTATAGTATGTAAGTCCATAAACATCTCTTATTATGAGTCTTTTTGCCTGGTGGGAGGCTTCGGCCGTGGCTAGTTACCACCCTACCGACAAAGACGTGTCGCCAAGCGACTAAGTGTTCCGGCACGATGTCGAGTAGAAACCAATTAGGAGTGTGGGTTTACCATACCCCTAACAGGTTAGCCCAGTACCATCTTAGACTGCATCATCACTTACCATCAGGTGAGATTGCCGTCAAGGGCTAACTTGTAGTGTATAAAAAAAAAAGGAAATTCGACAAAAAAAAATTCTTGACAACAAATCAATCAATCAATCATAATCATTAACATAATCCTTTGCACTATAATAGGACTTTTCTACAAGCTTACGTTTTATATAAACTTTGAAGTTATTGAGAGACATCCCAGAAATTACGGAATCTTGCCAACGAAATTACATAAGAGCCGACATAAGCATTACGGATGAAATTGCGTACGAACACGATCGCTATTTGTTTAATTTTAATGAACACAATATAAATTACCCGCTACAAAAAGTAATTTCATCAATTACGTAGTTATTCATAATCCCTTTCATTACGCTCACATAAACAGGCATATAATTACGAGTATGTTTAAAATTTTCCCATATCAGCTCACGGAACTACATTTGTTAGAAATTTTAATACGTTACTCGTTCAATAGATAATTGCAATATAAACTTTAAACGTTGCAGAGCGAGAGGATTAGCTATTAGACTCAAAAACCAAGTCAGGAAAGCCTGCGAAGCAGATCTCGTCAGAAAAAATAACTCTGTGAAACATCCTGAGTGTGTGAGATTAAAATCGAGGTCTCTTGAGAAACCGATTGTGGAGATAAAAAATTTTGATGTAGGTTTAGGTTACCATTTGATCTGTAAGCAATATTTAGTCTGATAGCAATACGATATATAATTTGACCTTGTGTGTCGAATAGGCCCCGGCCGATGTTAGACATACGTACTTTGAGCCATTGCTTCCTTACCCGGAACTGTATCGGGGACTTAATTTAAATATCACTTGCTTAAAGAGTGAAGAAAAACATCTTGAGGAAATTATGCCTGAGAGTTCTCCAAAATGTTTTCAAAGGCGTGTGAAGTCTGCCAATTCGCAAATGGCCAGCGTAATGGACTATGGCCAAACCCTTCTCATATTGAGAGGAGACCCGTGCTTTATAGTGCGCCGGCAATGGGTTGATCATGATGACGTCCTTCACTATGTGTCCAAGTATTATACTGTACAATTCTGCGTATATTACTATTATTGTTGCATATTACTGCGCATATTACTATTTTTTCCCCAGACCGTGAACTGTCCCCAGACCGTGAACTGTGGCGTTCCTCAAGGAAGCATCCTAGGTCCCACTCTGTTCCTACTATACGCGAATGATGTACACTGGCTTCAGCTGGAAAATGCCGATATTGTTTGCTACGCGGACGACACTGCACTGGTCTTTCACGGTAAAACCTGGGAGGATACCATTAAATACACGCAAGCTGGAATGGCAAAGGTTAAAAGGTGGCTACAAGATAACCTATTGACTTTAAATGCAAAGAAAACTAAATTTATGTGTTTTCATAAAACTGCGGCATCAGCTCCAAATTTAAGCCCCAGCATAAAAATTCACAGCTGCAACGGTACAAACTCATGCTGTAGCTGCGAAGAGATTGAAAAAGTAAGCGTTATAAAATACCTTGGAATCCACATTGATGACAACCTCTCCTTTAAGAACCACATTCACATCTTATCAACAAGGGTACGAAAAAACATACACGTCATGAAAAAGCTTAGGAACGTAGCCAACCTCAAAACTTTGACATTAGTATATAAGTCACTATGCCAGTCGCTGCTAACATATTGCATATCTACGTGGGGTGGCGCTGCGAAAACAATTATGATAGAATTAGAAAGAGCCCAACGTTCTGTCTTAAAAGTAATGTTAAATAAGCCATATAGATACCCAACAAACATACTTTACAGGGAGGCCAAGGTGTTGAATGTTCGCCAACTCTTCTTTTTAAAAATAACTTTAATGAAACATTCTAGAATGGGTCAAGTGCTAAATCGAAGTATATCCCGTAAAAGAAGAGTGTACAAATGTGACATACCTGCTACAAAGACTGCATTTGCTAAACGATTCATACCGTCCATAGATGCACGTATCTATAACAAAACTTTAAAATTCATAGATCTTAAAAATCTCACCATGAAACAGGCAAAGCAGAAGTTGTCATCCTGGCTAAACACACTATCATATGAGGACACTGAACAGTTGCTCACTTAAATGTACACAATTATATTCATTATTATTCTATTAAAGTAAATATATATTATTCATTACCTTTTATATTATATTTTATATTATACATTACATATATACATTACATTTGAATATATACATTACATTTTATATTATATTATAAATAGTTATTTATTTGAATCCCGACTCTCCTAATCTTCCGTGTAATTTCGCTCCATCCATCCGAAGCTAATCGAATGTTAAGTTTATTTTGCTTGGACCCTACGATACAGGTAATCACCTAGTGTAGGGTCCACTGGTAAATGTTTTTATAAAAATAAAAATCAAAATAAAAAGAATTTGTATAAAATTTTTACGGGAATTATATAATATTATTTTAAAAACTCTTAAATATATGTTATTTTCGTTTTTGTAATGGAAAATGTATACTCTGTAAACATGTCATTGCCATAACGTTGTATTTATTAACTGAAATATGTATGCTTTTGTAAAAATAATTCCTTTCAAATATTGTAAATCTTAGTTAAATAAAATACATTATTTATATTCAAGGGCAAAAAAAAACAAAAAAAAAAAAAAAAAAAAAAAAAAAATTGTCTTGAATGGTAGTAACTTTTGTAATGCCGTGTTATATTAAATGGGAACGGGAAAAGAGAGAATTTAAGAAATCAATTTTATTTTTGTTTAACATATAGGTTTTATTCAAGGTGCATGCTTCCCGGATCGAGACGCCGATCTCTTATTGGGAGGCCGACGTCCTAACCACTAGGCTATCCCAACTATAAATAGCTATAGTTAAGAAGATAAATAGTTGATAAAAAACAAAAATACATACGGGAGTGAGCGACGATGTGAATTAAGGTACGCGGCTGCTATTATGCAAAATAACATTTAGCGTCACGAATGTTCGGTAGCAGCAGATGAAACCGCGAGGAACAGCTCGCTATCAATATGTATCGTTAGTAATTCGTATGCCGTCTAGTCGTGTAGGTAATTCAATTAAAGAGCAGAATACCCGTTCGTTATTGCTGAGTATAAATTCGCCGAGCCCGACGGACGTGCTCCCGCCGTGCGCCGATGTCAGCCCAGACACTAAATGCATATAAACATTGTACCGGCTGAAATCAATGCCGATTTGATTTTGTGGCCTTCATTAGCGGTCCGGTTATTCATTTCAATATGCTTTGATACTTAACGATTCCGGACAATAACGCTTTTGCTCTGTTTAAAGCCTGTATTTAGGAAGCGGCGCTTTTGATGTCGGCGCGACGTTAGCCGATCGGGACATTGAATTCGATCCTTGTTGTGTCATTAATGGTGCACGATTAAACTTTATGCGGTACGATATGAGATATTCGAGGAGCCATTATGGAATAAATACGCGCGATACGTGCGTAAATGCGATCGCGAGTCTAACGATGAGAGATAGCGAATAGCTTCGGGAGACCGTGTGGCGTGCACGGTTGGCCGGCAAGGAGAGATAGTGGCTATCCGGCCAATTAATATGCCTAATGCTAACATCATTATTACTGGGCAGAGCGCACTTAACATAGTATATCCATTTACATTTTGATTTGTGTGGAGCTTGTGTGCGATTAATCGAGCAGCGGCATGCGCAGGCGCCTCTGATTTATAGGCGACCAGCACCCGACAGCGACAACGCTGCGCACGCTACGCGGAGATAGCATTTGTAAACACAAGTGTACGAATATATGTGCGTAGTCCAATGCAATTGAATCTACATCCTAACTTGTGTTACAAATGAGAATGTGAGTTTGTTTGTTACGCGCTCATGACTGAACCATTGTAGCGATTTATAAAAAACTTTCACTAATCAAAACTAATTCAATTATTCCCGTATTCCCACGGGAACGGAAGCTACGCAGCTTGTTACACATATAAAACAATGTCGTGTTAGTTACACAATTTGTAACTCAAGAAAGGCAGCATAGAATTTTGTGCTTTTTATCCGTTGGATTTAGATTTGATTAGTGAATCTAATCTAATCCCTCACCCTGAATAGCAGATAACCATTTTAAAGTAGGAAAAATTTAAGCAAAAAATATTTAAAAAATTACACGTGTTTATGGTATGCCTTAACCTTTGTTATGCCTTCTTTTTAAGAATACTAGAAACCCCTGGCGCTGTTCTTGAGCCAACTTAAAGTAACACTTGGTTTAATATATATTCATTATTTAGGACTCAGCCTCCTAATCAGAGGTCGGGGGTTCGAACCCGGGCACGCACCTCTTACTTTTCGGAGTTATGTGCGCTTTTAAGCAATTAAAATATCACTTGCTTCAACGGTGAAGGAAAACATCGTGAGGAAACCTGCACGCCTCAGAGTTCTCCATAACGTTCTTAAAGGTGTGTGAAGTCTGCCAATCCGCAAATAGCCAGCGTGGTGGACTATGGCCAAACCCTTCTCATATTGAGAGGAGACCCGTGCTCTGTAGTTTGCCGGTAATGGGTTGAACATGATGATGATGATATTATATGCACACAAAGAATAATAGACTACGTCACTATTAACTGTAAATAAGGGATTAACACAAATACGCAGCGGTTTTACCGAGAGTGCATTATGGTGTCTTACATCAATTTTCAATTTATGATGGCGCGCGAGATAAAAAAGGGTATTTAAATAGGCCCACAGTAAGTAGCATTAAAATAGTGTTATGGCTCGTAAATTCTCCTTCTCTTTTACTCCGAGTGCTAAATCTTCTTATTAAGTCATCCATAAATGTAAATAGCTTCTGAACGAGACGGATTTACTAATTTTCACACTTATAATTTGCTATTCATAAAATCAAAATTATAACGACTTAAGTACCTACTTGTATATGCTATTTTAAATGCTAAAGGCAATGACCGAGAAATCAATTTTTATGGCTTGAAAACTAAAATGGATTATACCTATTTATGTTTAGTTTACTAGCGTTTTGTTAAATGGACGTTACATAACAGGTTTTGGAATATTTTTATCCAGAAAGTCAATAGGGATAGAAGATAGCAATCATAATTAGTAACTTCATAAGAAACGTGTTATCATCATCTTAGTTTTGCCCAGGAGAATATCTTTAAGATAGGTAACAAAACTCCACAGCGGTCAGCATCCAACCCCTTGACTAAGACTTACTGGTACTTATTAAATGAACACAACCGTATTTTTTTTTCGGACTGTCTATTAGCTGTGCTAAACCTATTGGTTGCCACAGCGTAACCGGGCTGTTTGGCGAGCTTTGCATAGAAGCTCTGCCAGAAGAAATTTTGAGCCCTAGGGCTCGAAGAAACTAAGGGAACGTCTGCCTAAGGGCGCCTCCTTTGAGGCCGAACCTCGGCTTAGGCGACGTTTGGGATTACGGAGGGGTCGGACGGTGAGCGGTCCGTACGTCTCCGAGGCCGTGGATGGAGCCCACGTCCGGATGACGTAAGATAGCGGGGACCTCGTCTTCGCCGGCGAAGACGGTGTGTAGCGTATGATTGTGTGGTAGATGATACGAGTATGTTGTCAGTAGTCATCTGATCGTCAGGGTCATGAAGGATATGTTTAGGTCTCAAATTAATCCATCAAGGTCATGAAGGATATGTTTAGGTCTCTCTAAGGTTACCAATGTTATATAGATACGAAAGTAGTTTTATTGTACGCTACAAATCTAAGCCAAACTTGATATAATTTGGCACAAACATATACTACATCCTGAAAACGAATAAAGTGTAATATTTATCCTGTAAAATAATCAAGTTAATGCTAGGTTTGACAGCTCAAACGATGTTAGCAAAATTCATGCATAGAGATAGCTTGCATTCTGGAGACGAATACTTTTATCTATTATTAAACGTTAAAGAAGTCGCAACAGCCTGTGACTATACAGAGTCTTAGTTTAGCGTGAAAGTACTAATTAGACTTTAAGAACGACACAAATACAAATAAGCGCAGATAAAAATAGCAGCAACTGGCTTTTTTATACAACCCATTCTACTAATTAGTTTCTAGGCGACATTGTGCCGGAACGCTAAATCGCTTGACGACACGTCTTTGTCGGTAGGGTGGTAACTAGTCATAGCCAGACCGGGTCAGACTCGAGCCGGGAATCGAACCCATGACCACCAACTTTATAATAGGAAAGCGCACGCGCTACGCCACGGGGGTCTTCTAAAAATCGACGTTTTTAATCAAATAAACATTAAGCTCCAATATAGATTTGAAGTGGAATAAGCTTGTGTGGGTAGGTAAAAGGTGTAGAAAGCTCTCTAAATGATAAATTGTAAAATAATTAATAAATAAAGTTCGCTGATGCAATCTACGGACGGACTGTCGAAGGACAAAAGCTACATGAAACACATAATTCAGAGCTGAAAGTAATCAGCTAAAGTTAACCGCTATAAATTCCACATCTCTTGCACAATGAACGTCCGAATTTTTATGGTATGACCAACTTTCCTTGATAGTAATATCACAGCAGCGCAGCGTAGGACGACCACCTGCTCGCTGGACCGACAACCTGAAAAGGATCGCTGGTGGCGGGTGGATGACGAAGGTGGAGGACCGTGTGTGCGCTCTCGAAAAGGCTTATGTCCAGTAGTGGGCGTCTATACGCTGATTGATTGATTGAATCTCACCTGGTGTAAGTGATGATGCAGTCTAAGATGGTAGCGGGTTAAACTGTTAGGGGCATGATAAGCCCCTTTAGTTTCTAAGCGACATCGTGCCGGAACGCTAAATCGCTTGGCGAAATTTCTTTGTCAGTAGTACCACCCTACCGACAGAGAAATGTCGCCAAGCCATGGCCGAAGCCTCCCACCAGACCAGACTCGAGCCGGGAATCAAAACTAGCACCTCCATATTTATAATGTAACAGCGTACGCGCTGCGCCAAGAAGGTCAAAAGCATTTTCTGTACACACTGAAACAATGCGGTTTTTCCGTATTTGCAGATCTTGCTCCAGTCTGCATTCAGCTTTAGGGAGATACGTGACTGGATGTCTAATTTCTGTCTCTATCTATTTATAGACGTCTGGCAAAATCAATTTATTTGAATCACAAACATAAACGTTGAACGACTTGATTAAGCTTTAGGTAGTCTATATTTCTCCCTAGAAATTTATGAGTACGTATGAGCTACGTACTGATCATAGTTCTGCGAAACATATGTTACTGACCCGCTGCCAGAGGCAAACGTCTAACGCGACAACGCGACGCAGTTCCTCGGATATATGATTAAACTCTTGATTTATTTCGCTCTATATATGCGATATTTTTTTATCTATCGTCTTTCTTTATTATTTAAAAAATGCAGAATACTTGGTTTGGATAAAACAACAATGAATTAAATATAATTGAATTTGTTTGTACACTAAAACGCATACGTCGTATTATTTCCCATCGAGTCAAGTAGCTAGTCACTTACTTAGGACAACGGGTTAGTATCTTAGTTTAATCGAAATTATCTTTATTTATTTATAATCTTATTATTACATGTCATTTTATTCCGTTCCTTTTCCAGGAATAAAGAGTTTTAAATCCATTTCCGAGATGCGGGCTTTTATGCCATATTTTATCGAGATTGGCGCTTGAGAGCCAAAATAGATAACAAATAAATAGTTTAGCCCATTAGAACATAATTTTATTGATTTCATTAATTTGCTACAGCGTGTCAGCCTAATTGTCGTTATATATATAATAATCAAATTGAGCTTTCGAAAGGGCGAATAATTAACAGCTAATTTGTGTTTGTCGAATCCTTATCAACTGTGTACCCTAATATACCTACCTACCTTGGTTATGTATCCAATATGTTTTGGCCGTTTCTGCAACCATCAACTTTGATTACTTGCCTTTGATTTGATCAACCTTTTTTAAATTGACGTTAAGTGTACAAATCGATGTCATCATCACTCATATTTTTTATGCATGAACAAAAGCCATACCTGGGGAAAATTTTAAAAAATATGCTCTTTACTGTTAATTTTATAACCGTTATTGGCGATATTTCGATAATAATGATAATGGCGCAAAAGTAACCGTCCTCGCTCCCTTGGGCGAGTAACACATTAACTGCACCAGTCCATCCGGCTGTCGCGTAACATTTTTGTGCAGATTTAAATCAATTTTCATATTACAAGTCGCGTTAAATCTGCGATACGTTTACGGCTTGTTCGCTGGGAGCATTAAATTAAGTATCAGATGATCAGAGGCCGGTAAACGGTAGCGGTTATACGGAGTGAGCCGGGAGCCCGCGCCGCCCACTCTCGTGATTTATCCGATCGCTAGCCGCTCCGCGCGATTTACTGCCCGTTGAAATATCTGTAGATCCGTGACGAAATTTGCTACCATTCTGTCGCATAAACTACTCAACGCCTGTTGAAATTCACCGCTAATTTGTCTAAATACAAACGCAACGGCGTCTGTTGAATGCCTTATCAAACGATCAAGTTACTTTGTTTAATGTGTTATTAAATTGTGAACCTGAAGTGGCATTGGGCAGGTCGTGTCTATCGCAGAACCAACAGCTGATGGGGTAGACATATATAGGAAGGTAAAATGCTGATTCAATTATGGGTATAGTCCGATATCCTCAGGAAATGACTAGAAGCAGATGAATAAGAAAAGCAAAGTGTAGTTTGCACTCTTAAAATGCTTTTCCATGATGAACGTATTATATTATAATTATACCGCATTATTAACGTGCATAAGTAGCATTTTAACAACTTATCACACTGATTACCGATTAAGGTATTGAAAAATGCGGAATAAAAACCTTCACTTAAGTCAGTAAATGTATGGATGACCTGAGGAACTGAGAAGATTCGATGGTCGATCTATATAGTTACTTGTGTTGACTAATTGCAGATTTATTTATTTATTTATCGGAGACGAAAAATCAAGCCTATGCTTGGATTAGATTGTCACAGGTTTTATTTTTGGAATAGGTATCTGGTATTGTTTGCTGTTGTTTTTTTAAGGCATTCTTATGAATTGCGAATAATAACAACGATATAATAAAACTTGCAGTATTTTGCCTATTCTTTTGATATCGTCTAGTGTTTAACTCCTTTGAAATTTATTAGAATACTTTGTGCTACTTGCGTGTGTACATAAGTACATGCACGAGTTTTTTATTAGTTCTTTGTACATGCCTCATTCATCAGCAGCTTCGGTGGAAGAATTTATCCCATAGGGCAGTTATAGTAAATTCACTACCTAATTATATAATTTTTTTTATTCCACTACAAGTTAGACCTTGCCAGTAATCTCACCCAGCTATAAGTGGTGTTGCAGTACATGCAGAATAGGTAGCTTGCTCACCTGTTAGGGGCATAGTAAACCTATACCTTTTTTTTTTTTTTTTTTTTTGTTTACGGGGGGGAAATCTCCTAGTGAGATACCCGACTATTGCTTTGGGGAAAAGCTCGGGTTATGTGGGATTTTTACCCACTAAAACCCCCTCGGTGGCCACCAAACCTATACCTACTGCTAAAATCTTTTATAGCCAGTACGCTAAATCACTTGATGTCAATCGCTCCTGACACGCCTTTGTCGGTAGCTATATAAGATTATTTATGATACCACTAAACAAAAATATATATTAAATTGCCTTAACCAGACTTCCACGATAACATTTTCATCCAGGAGCTAACATTGGAACCTCATCATCATTGTAAGGCACAGCTTATTAAATTCGAGGAAGTAAATATTGTGAGAGGCTGTATAAAATCACAATAAGCTACGTAACATCTTTAACTATTATCTTTCAATAGAGTTGCGCAGCGCACGACTTATCAAGCAATTAAATCGACATTCAGAAGCTATGCGGCTTTAATTCCCTTCGCGCACGCTACGCCTACAATGAGTCGGATATATGACAAATAACGTTTTGATTGGGCACTCATCTGGCAAATGCTTCGTAAGCAGGTAATGGTCAGTACACTAGAAGAACGTAATACTAGTATTGACCGGTCAAAAAGCGTTTTATAAAAGCTTTTTAAACATTCACAGCTTTTGCCCTAACACGCAGCATTTATGTCATATGTGAGTCGGCGGGCTGCACCGTTTTTTTTTATACACTACAAGTTAGCCCTTGACGGCTATCTCACCCGGTGGTAAATGATGATCCAGTCTAGGATGGTAACGGGCTAACCTGTTAGGGGTATGGTAAATACACACTCCTAATTGGTTACTCGATGCCGGAACGCTAAAATCTTTGTCAGTAGGGTAGTAACTAGTCACGGCCAACGCCTCCCACCAGACCAAACTCGAGCCGGGAATCAAACCCAGGACCAACTTAATAATGTGACAGCGCACGCGCTGCGCCACGAAGGTCGTCAAAAACACATCAGTGATATTAACCGGGACTGTCAACGGCTTAATAGGCTCTCCGGAGCAAGAATATCGACGATCCTAATTCCTTAACTCTGGGTATAAACCTAGTGGAATTGTGTGTGCGTATTACGCCATCATATACTTTACGATGATATATGCCAAATAACATTTTGATTAGGCGCTCATGCTTTGTTACCATGTTGCGGTTAACACACGTGAATAAATGTATTCTATGCGTTTTCGCCGTTGCGGACGGTGTGCGCGAGTGTTCCCGTGACCCAGCCCACAGGCGGCGTGGACGTGCATCGCTGGGTTTTAGTGGGTTTTTTGGTAGCCAAGCTGGCTGTCAGGGAGTCCCACATACTAATAAACGCATTTCCCAGCGGTAAAAAAAAAAAACATTTTCGCGGGTAACAGTTGCGTGGTCATCATCATCATCATGATCAACCCATTACCGACTCACTACAGAGCACGGGTCTCCGCTCAATATGAGAAGGCTTTGGCATATGGCCAAACCCGTGCTCTGTAGTGAGCCGGCAATGGGTTGATCATGAATACATAATTTCTACTTCTACTTCATTTTATTCTAGTTTATCAACGATTCGTACAATTACACGATTCGTATATCCACAATGAACAGGCAACATTAATATGACAGATGATGTTTTGATTTGACCCTCACCTCATGAAATATGCGTTGCTAACTCGTATTTAATACGTCTGTATTACATTTTTGTAACGTAACTTTCATTGCTGCTTTATTAACGGAATATTCGGCTCTTAATCGCTTCATATATTTAAACAAAAACCGACAAAGAAGTGACGCCAAGCGATTTAGCGTTCCGGCACGATGTCGTGTAGAAACCAATTAGGTGTACAATTAGGTGTAGTATGGGTGTACAATACCCTTAACAGTAACCTGTTAAGGGTATTGTACACCCATACAGGGTCTAAGATGGTATAGGATCTTAGATATCTTAGACCGCATCATCATCAGGTGAGATGCCGTCAAGGGCTAACTTGTGGTGGTGCAGACACGTTTTTGTCAGTAAGGTGGTAATGGCCACGGCTGAAGCCAGACCAAACTAAAACCGAGCTGGGAATTGAACCTAGGAACTCCAACTTTATACTGCGACAGCGCACGTACTGTGCCAAGAAGGTAGTCAGACAAAAGGCTTTTCATTTCTAGTTAGCACAGCAAAGCGTGTTTAGGAGCAAGTATAAGAATTACGTAAGGGTGGTATTAAGGTCAAGTAGTATTAAGGCACTAAATCTACGAGTCTTCCTCCAAAACGTATATTTTGCGAAAAACAGGCAGTCTTGCAACGATGCTCCAGACTTTGACGTTTTTTAGACTATTTGCTGGGTCGCCAAATCAGACACCTTACACCAAATATTAAAGTTCAAAATAATGCAACCTTCAATCAATAATCTCAGCCGAAATAGTTCGGGGTCTGGACATGTCTCGGTTACCGGTTCGAATATCTGCCTAACCAAAGGGACCAATTCTGGTTTTATATGCAGGAGGATAAATATAAAGGAGACGAATGATCTCTGAAGGACATCGGGATTGATATTTAATCTGTCGAGGAGCCATCCGAGATAGACACTCAGGAAAACTGATATCCAGTAGAAAAGGCAAGTCGGTATCGACTCATGAGATAAAATGGCAATCGATGGCTTTGGCCCAGCAATAGTAAACACTTACAACAGGTCATTTTCTTATAGGTATGCCAAGAGTGTGTTATTCAAAACGCTCTCCATTCATTTCAAAAGTAATGCAAACTATGCATTTACCTTGCATAAAAAAATCTAGCTCTGATGTAAAAAGATCGGATATTGCAACAGTTTTACGACGTAGATCGTTACTCTTAAGAAATGGAATAAAAATATTTCAATTCAGTAAACATAATACAATAGAATGCTTGGCCATGACTTAAATATAATCACAATTCAATAACAAATAATATTTTGATTAGGCACTCATGCAGATGATAAAAGTCCTCTGCCATCCGCAAAAGTAACACTTATTTTTATACTTAACTCAATAGTTGATAGTTCAGCGTTTTAAATCTCTTTTTATTCGATGCGTATACACTACACAAAATGACTCTAAAACTCCAGTTAAGTGCAAGTTGAACACGCACACGAAGGGTTCCGTGTGATGATACAATAGAAAACACAGATAGTAGTAAAAATAATAATTGTCAAAAAATGTTTTCAATGGGCACTTTAGTAACAAACTTATGCACAGAGTACATTTCATCATCATGATAATGATCAAACCATTCTCGGCTCACTAGAGAGCACGGGTCTCCAATATGAGAAGAGTTTGGCCATAGTCCACCACGCTGGCCGTGTACGGATTAGCAGACTAGATTTTAGACAGAGTACATTTCAATTTATCGTAAATCATAGGCAATAGGTTATCTGAATTATTCCCTCAAATTATATTTAATTATATTTCACAACGAATGGAGACATGTATAATTATGTAATTGTTTAAGTTTTAGATTGTTTATTAGCTTATTTAAATTTAATCTATAATACTTAACTCTTAAGTCAACGCACCATAACAAGCCTCCTTATTCTATTAATGAGCCGCTGGCAGTCCGTCTCTTTCATATAAGAAAGGGGCATCGATTTTAGACCTCCTACACTGCTCCAAGGCGGGTAACAGTAGGTTAAGGGATAACCCAGATAAAACTTTGACCTTTTGGGGATATCGAGTTCGATCCCAATTTTGTTTTTTTCGTGCGCGTATTTAAATGCAATATTTAAATTTAAAATTAAATATTTTTTTAGGAGTGAAGGAAAACATCGTTAGGAAATCTGAACGCCTTGCACGGGAGTTCATCATAATGTTCTCAAAGGCTTGCTAAAGTGGTAAAGTAACCTCAACCCTTGATATGCTGAGACGGTGCCTGCATCCTTTTTTATACACTGATGTGATGTATAAAAATAAAAAGTATACACTTTCTCTCACTTGATGGTAAGTGATGATGTGGTCTATGAAGGTAGCGGGCTACCCTGTTAGGGGTATGGTAAACCCATACTGCTAATTGGTTTCTACACGACATCGTGCCGGAACGCTAAATTGCTTAGCGAAACGTCTTTAATGGTAGAGTGGTAACTAGCTACAGCCGAAGCCTCCCACCAGACCAGACTTAAACCCAGAACCTCCAACTTTAAAATGCAATATGTTGATAATGATGATAATGAGCTAGGATAGCCTGGACCAAGGTGCTCTTAAAAACTCGCGATTGGACACTACAAGTTATCTGGGCTAGTGCTAATGAATTACTTGACAGGATACCCAGAACCTCGTGATCGCTAGTTAAAGTAACGAACTACGCAACTAACGATGCGTTACTTCAGTACAGTCAACCCAGAGATACTTATTACCTGCCATTGACCCGCTCCATTCAACTAGTTATCTTGGTCGTATTTTCGAAATCGGTTTAATATTAATATTCATATCGTATCATAATGGAAACCAGTCTATAAGAATGATGTAGTCATCCGCGTCGTTATTACGTTCAGTAATGAACTCAGTGTGATGAACTTTCATATCGGATCAAAGGTGGGCCATGACATTTTAAGCCACTCGATATATCTCATTGCCTACCTTCTTCACTAGGCTGTCCCAATTCACAGGGGCTTATGATAATCTCGATTTCGTATCACAAAGATGTGGCCTCTTAAATCAAATAACAACAACTCACTTAAGAAAAGTTCATTCGCATCGATCACTCTCATCACAAACATCTCAGCATATTATCAAAATCAATACTAAGAATATAAATATATATTATAAGAAATCGGAAAAGATAAGGAGTAATAGGTTAGCATGGCATGGTCATATAATGCGGAGGGAAGAAGGTAATGAATAAATAATAAAGAAAAAATCACCAAAATAATGTTATATTTGAACGTGGAAGGGCAAGAGTAGAGGAAGACCAAAGAAGAGATGGATGAATTGTGTAAAAGAGGATATGCGGGTAAAAGGTGTGGGTAGTGAGGTGACGGCTGATAGAAGTGAGTGGAAGAAGAAGACGTGTTGTGCCGACCCCACATAATGTAGGATAAGGGCAAGAAAAAGAAGATCATAAATGCATTTCTGTCTGTTTTTTTTTCTTTTGTACTTACATTGCGCGTAAACTAGAAACTGAGTCATTCAATGTTAATTGATTATGGTCGCCCAGGAACATCTGCAGCAGCAGAGCAGCCTCCCATGCGTTGACGAATAAAGCCATTCGGTTTGTATTCGCAACCGAAAAGCTTAATCGTTTGGTGTGTCCTTTTCAGTGGGATCACAAATGGCCGAAGCCTTCCCAACAGAATACATTCACAGCAACAGAAACAGCTTGCATTTTCGTGTAATAGCAACCTCTTGCTTGGATGGCACCAAACTTGATGGGAATGGATTATAATCATTTAATTTTAAAAACAAAACCGCCCTTATATAACTTTCAGGAACCAAAAAGCAAAACAAATTGGAAATACAATAAACTATTACAATACTCTAACAAATAATATACAATCATCATCATGATCAACCCATTGTCGGCTCACTACAGAACACGAGCCTCCTCTCATAGGGTTTGGCCACCACGCTGGGCATGTGGGGATTGGCAGACTTCACACGCCTTTGAGAATATTATAAACTCTCAGGCTTGCAGGTTTCCTCACGATGTTTTCCTTCACCGTTGAAGCAAGTGATATTTTAATTGCTTAGAAACGCACATAACTTTGAAAAGTTAGAGGTGTGTGCCCAGATTCGAACCCCCGACCTCTGATTAGGAGGCGGAGGCCCTAACGACTAGGCCATCACATCTTCAGCAATATACAATGTCTTGCCTCTTTTTTGTAGCTTATGAAGTCGGTGCCTACTAAACATATACTACTAATTAATTTACATAATTAAATTAAATATTTTTATTTTATTGTACTTCGACCCAGTTACATGGGATCTTGGTCAGTCCCGTCGTGACCACGAACATCGTAACTTTATTGATTTTATTGAAGTAATTAATAGTGTATTTCATTTGGTATTGTGTTTTTGTTTTAACTAAAACTCATACGTAAATCAACACTATTGTTTGCCGCATGCGTTTTAAACAAATAAAATTACCCGTTTATTAGGGACCACAATATCCGATTATTGACCGATTAGCGAATATATATGATCAAGGATTAGGTATAAAAAATGGCGCTCATCATCAATCCTACCTATATATATATATATATATATGTATATATATATATATTTACCTTAAAACCCTTGCTTTTGGTGCTTTTGGTGACGATTTACGAGGTCTTGTATCGTTCGTGCTCTGTGACTCTCTCTCTCTCCAGTCGTTCCTTCATTATTGAAGATCGTGGTCCTGGTGTCCTTGCAACCTCGTGAGGATTACTTGTTTCCACCGTCTTCTAACGGAGGCTAGTTTCGCCATTGTGTGAAATTTGCACTTAGTAGATTCCTTCAGCTGGTCTGCCCATCTGGTTGGAGAGTGGCTTCTCGATCTTTTGCCGTCTGTTTTGCCTGTCACAACAAGCTTTTCCAGGCTATCGCCCCCCGCCGCATGATCTGCGACTCGCCAGTCTGTCCAAAATTGCGGGAATCCACCAACATTGCTATTTCTAGAGGAAGATCGCTACACAATAACCTTTGTAAGCCAGTAGATAGTCCATATTATTTTCACCGCCCTTTGCCACTTCACACCTCGAAAAGCTATGTCGATAATTGGAGTTCATGAGTGATACGCTCAAAATAGCAATAACTTTGGAATTTATAATCTCATAGTAGAACAAAAAAAAACCCTCAAAAGTTCCAACCACTTCAAATAAATTTAAAGACGGACATTGAATAGCCCTTTTTGAGAGTATTCAAAAGTGTCTAGTCATTGTAAAATGAGTAGTGAATTTGTCGTTCGATTTCGGGTTATGTGTCAGACAAACTCGTCCGGGACGGGGCGTGTTCGGAAACAGGACTCTTAAATATTCATGGTGGCAGTCGGCGACAAAACGCTTTTCAACGGTCCTAGTGCGGCCACCCGACGAGCGAGTTATGACCCAGGGCAACGGAGTCATCCACACATCCTCTTGTAAAAATCTTGCGTACAAACGAAATAAATTCTATAACCACTGTATTATATACTGAGAAACGACCTCCGTGGCGCAGTGCTGAGTGCCGTAGCCTTATTAGTGGGAGATCCTTTGTTCGATCCCCGGCAAGTATAATTTATCTGGTCTGTTGTGATAGAATGCTTTGGCCGTGGTTAGTGACCACCCTGCCGACAAAGACGTGCCGCCAAGCACGTTTGACATTTGACGGCCTCCGTGGCGCAGTCATTATAAACTCGAAGGTCCTGGGTTCGATTTTCGGCTTGAGTCTGGTCGGAGGCTTCGGCCGTGGCTAGTTATCCTTACCAACAAAGCTACCCTACCGTGTCGCTAAGCGATTTAGCGTTCCGGCACGATGTCGAGCAGAAACCAATTAGGAGTGTTGGTTTATACCATACCCCTAATAGGTTAGCCCGTTACCATTTTAGACTGATATCACTAATCACCAGGTGAGACAGCCGTCTACGGCCAACTTGTAGTGTATAACAAAAAGGAAGGTAACATCCGACACGATGTGACGTAGAGACTAATTCGGTGTATAATTTACCATACCTCACAGGTAAGCCCACAAACATCGTAGACGACATTATCTCTTACCCCCAGGCCAACCGGGCATCGCAGATGGCCAACGTGGTTGACTATGGCCAAACCCTTCTCATATTGAGAGGAGACCCGTGCTCTGTAGTGAGCCGTGAATGGGTTGATCATGTATGGGTGATTGTTTTCGTCGCTCATCCCCGTGCTTTAGGGAGCACGTAAATCCGTCGGCCCCGGTGATTATAACTAAAATTTGATAACAGTTGTAAACGCCCGCCAACCCACATTAAATCAGCCTAGTTGGTCTAAGCTCTTAATCCAGCAAATATGAGTTTAAAAGATTAAAGATTATGATAATAATTTAAACTTAGTTCCATTATTGCTAAGTATACTTCTAATCTGTGATAGCCTAGTAGTTAGAACGTCCGCCTCTTAATCAGATGTCGAAGATTCGATCACGGGCACGCATCTTTAACTTTTCGGAGTTATGAGTATTTTTAAGCAATTATAATATCACCTGCTTCCACGGTGAAGGAAAACATCGTGAAGAGATCTGCATGCCTGAGAGTTCCCCATAATTTCTCAAGGCGTGTAAAGTCTGCCAATCAGCACATGGCCAGCGTAGTTGACTATAGCCAAACACATCTCATATTGAGAGTAGACCCGTGCTCTAGAGTGAGCCATGAGTCGATCATGATGATGACACCGCTAATATTTACAGAAGATTATAGCCTACGGACATTTCATACTGATTGTAATAAGTCAAGAAATAGATATTAATCTATTCTGTTCCTAAACTTATGAAGACATAGTTCATCAACATGAACGTAATGAAACTCAGCTTTACGACTCTATTCTGAGACATAACTCTCTTTCACTCTTTCGCTCGGTTAGTTATAAAGTCGTGCTGGGCGAATCATGATTATTATGCGACAGCGGCGACCAAGTCTGGGATATTCATGAGTCTGTAGTTATACCGTCTTTATTGGATCTTAACAGGTTGGCTTTATTTTGCCCAATAATTTTATTCAATGCAGTTATTACGTGTTATATATGAGTGTTATTACCACATTCCCACACTTGTAACTGCATATTATTACGATATGTTTCGCTTTTTTTGTCATTTAATTTATCTCATATTTCCGTATTTCATAGCAGCATAATGAAGCCTACTTAAGCCCGTATGTATGTAATGATCACTTAGAGCTAGTGTTTGATGTAAAAACATGGACTATTTGCAATTGAAAAAGTCAAAGAATTTATCGTGACTTAATCATAGACAACGCATTAATGCATTAAGCATTAATTAATTACATTTACTCTGGCAAAACTTAATTGTTAAATCACGTTTTGATGCTTCCTTTCATATCTATTTTGAACAATCTTATAGCATGTCGTGGAAACGAGTGTATTGAAAAGATCATAATGGTATAAAAAATAGACATCAAACAACCAAGATGAACATCTATCGTACCTTCTACAATGCTATACAAATTGCAAATACCAATATATAAAAATATATAGTACCTGTTGGAGCAATATCATATTGTATCTCAAAAAACCGAGTACCAATACGTACTTTGTAATTGTGGCTTAAAGCTAATAAATCTGAGTTTAGTTTACACAAGTAATTTCTAAAGCTGATGTCAATTTCACAGTTCTCACAATAAATCACAAAGTCAAAGGTCACCGCCTAATTGCGCGGCGTTATCGACATATCGGAGCGCTCCGGGAGAGAGAATTTATCAATAACATATAATTAAAATTATTTAGGCGGTCCATAACTTTTCAATGTGTTCTTTTACGAGCCACTAGAGTAGAACCTGCCTATTGATTAATTATTAAAATATGTTTAGCTATTTTTACTCATGTAAAAGTAAAGTTTTGATAAACATCAACCTAATCCTATGACGTCCTAATTTATATACCTCATTTAAAGTCTGATGGGAGGCTTCGGCCGTGGCTAATTACCACCTCACCGACAAAGACATGTCAAAACGATTTAGCGTTTCGGCACGATGTGACGTAGAAACCAATTAGGAGTATACCATACCCCTAACAGGTTAGCCTGCTACCATCTTAGACTGCATCATCACCTACCATCAGATGAGGTTACCGTGAAGGACTAACTTGTAGTGGATAAAAAAAATAACTTTTGGACATACGTCTCTCAAAACAGAAAGTGGGACAGAACTTAGATCCTGTACGATTTTAATGTTTATTTGCAGGAATCGGTAATTTAGTGCAAATTTATAAACAGGTGTTAACAGTAATTATGACCTGGCTTCGATGGCTTAAACTGTTTAACGAGGTCCCTTGCCCTCTCAAGGACGAATATAAAACTCAAAAAAATTAGAATTTCACTTGCATAAGTTTTTTTTAATTTGATTTCGATAAAAAAAAATAACGCACAGATTATCAAAATATGGTATGTAAAAAAAATTGTTATACCACATTGTTATTTTGTCAAAGTATCATATTGAGGCTGTCATGGAATTATACTCATACTCATTATACTAAAAAACGAATGATGACTAGCTTAATTTCAATAAGTAAGTACTTAACTGTAATAAGTAGTAAAATGAGTGGTAAAGTTAACTTTATCGTAAGCAATTAAACAGTTCTTTACACAAACATTTTCTTGCCAGTGACGAACAAAATTATTTATAGGCAGTTTTTTAGTGAATCATCCAGTTACGATTAAACAATTATTAATCAATGTATTAAAAGCTATCTTCATAATTCTAAACTGACGGGTTAGACAATAGAACAATTCATAGAAGTCTGTATAATAAAGGTTTATATAAATAAAGCTATTTTCATTTCATTTCATTTGATTTAGCATTACGTTGATGGCGACATATTATATGCAAAACATCATCATCATCATGATCAACCCATTACCGGCTCACTACAGAGCACGGCTCTCCTCTCAATATGAGAAGGGTTTGGCCATAGTCCACCACGCTGGCCATGTGCGGATTGGCAGACTTCACACGCCTTTGAGAACGTTATGGAGAACTCAGGCGTGCAGGTTTCCTCACAATGTTTTCCTTCACTGTTCAAGCAAGTGATATTTTAATTTTTAACAACGCACATAACTCCAAAAAGTTATAGGTACGTGCCTGGATTCGAACCGCTCTGATTAGGAGGCTGACACCCTAACCACTAGGCTATCCGCTATGCATGCAAAACATACTACAGTTCTAACATACACGTTCTATCTATCAAAATATACACGTAAGCGTTTACTCACTCATTTTTTACTTGCAACCTTACTTAAACAGAAAACGCACCGTAAATACTTCACCGTGTCTCTAATTTGTACTCGAGTTAACACATATGATGTCGCTTGTTAAATCAAGTCGCTAATAAAAACAGTTCACTAATGGCGCATAAAAGAACGAGCCAGTCTCGTCGTGTCCCCGAGGCGAATTATTACACATTCACCGCAAGAGGTCCATGCCCATCATTAGCCGGGACATTTTTATTTCTCTCTCTTTAATTTCCGTCAGTGGACATAAATGATGGCGCTAGTATTGCGGCAGCGCCGCAGGGACGCTGGGGTTATCTTGGCATTCTGTGTTGTCATAGACTAAAAATCTGATTAACTTAGAACAATGACGTCATTGATAGCACCGCGTACAGTGAATGCGTTCGAAGTGATTCGCCGGTGTTATATAACAACTGTCATTTGACGACCACCGTGGCGCAGCGCGTGCGCTGTCGTATTATAAAGTTGGAGGTCATGGGTTCGATTCCCGGCTCGAGTATTTTCTGGTGGGAGGCTTCGTCAGTGGCTAGTTACTACTCTACCGACAAAGACGTTCCGCCAAGCGATTAAGCGTTCCGGCACGATATCGCGTAGAAACGTTGCTAACCTGTTACGTGTAAGGATTTACCATACACCTAACAGGTTAGTCCGCTTCCATCTTATACTGCAAAATCAGTTACCATCAGGCGAGATTGCCGTCAAGGGCTAACTTGTCGTGTATATAAATAAAAACATTAGATTTGACGTAATTTAGCGCAGCCCTTTTTTATACTGGAGACGTACTCCTACTCTTTATATTGGAAAACAAGCGGGGACCATGTTTGTTATCTAGAAAACTAACCAAAACTATTTAGACAAAATTTTGCATAGGCATACAAAACAAATATAATAATTGTCTGCAGAAATAAACTGTTGCGTGATTTAAAAAAAAATCGACAGCGAATCGAATAGTTTCAGTGTATATTTTACCAAAAGTAAGTTTGTAAAGGTTACAAATACAAAAACAGAGAAAAGCAAATATTGTTTACTCCTACAAATTACTTGCTACTGGTTATACTATTGTACTCTACACTATGTACGCGTGACCTGTTACGGTTCACTCTGCGCTTTTGATAATAACCGTAAGTTTGTAAAAGTTATAAATACAAAAACTTAATAAAGCAAATATTGTTTACATCTACAAATTACTACTGGTTATACTGTTCTCTCTACACTATGTACGCGTGACCTGTCACGGGTCACTCTGCGCTTTTGATAATAACCGTAAGTAAGTTTGTAAAAGGTTTAAATACAAAAACGGAATAAAGCAAATATTGTTTACATCTACAAAAAAACTACTGGTTATACTGTTCTACTCTACACTATGTACGCGTGACCTGTCACGGGTCACTCTGCGCTTTTGATAATACCCGTTACGCATTATGAACACTTAATCATATTTAATACTGAACTTAGCCGTTTTACTTATTCTATAAGTCTTACCGATCAGAATATTTATTGTCATCTACAAAGAGCGCAATAAAACTTTCAAAAAACATTGCCGCCTTATCTTAATAATGCTTTATTTTGTTTTGTATTAAACGCCGCTAAACATCACGTCATCTTAACCCAGTCGAGTTAATGCAACTCACTATCGATATCGTTTAGTAGAAGTGTTCGATCCTACCCGTTTGACAAAAGCCATCGACACTAAAGGGGACCGCTACCGTCTGACGCTCACCGACGCTATCTCAACGGGCTGTAATGATCTGAATGTAACAGACAAAACGCTCCAAACAACGCGGAGTGGCGAAGTGCATTTACAGCTTCATTGTAAGGTTCAACAGTAAGCTATCTGATAACGTGGCACTAAGTGGCCGGGCGCTCGCAACGCGCGCGTACGGCTGATGAATTATACAAACACCAATCAGTTAATTATTTTATTCACGTCGCTCAACCTCTTATCTGTCTTTGTGTTCGACATAATTGATATGTTAAGTCGATGGAACAATCGGACCGTCAAGCGGGAGATAGGCTTCGCATACGCTTCTCCTGCGAGTCAAAAGAACCGCCCGGTGTCCGATCTCACTATTTTACGCACACAAAGAACTATCTTAACATCGTACGTCATACGTTGGCTTACTAATGTCAGTTAGATACGCCCATTCTTGTCCTTATTACGTATCAAAACGTGGCTAAATACGGGTGACCTGCTGTCACTCAATAATTTGTACTCATACAATTTTTTTAAATAAATTTATTCCAAGTTTGTTGCAAATATTAGCACACTTACATCGCGACCTTACGTTGATCTTGCTTCTTGGATCGGGAAGCCTGGTATTTGCTACCTACCATTTCTGGCCCCTTTTCATAACAATATACAAAGATAGCAATAATCATCATCATCATCATGACCAACCCATTATCGGCTCACTACAGAGCACGGGTCACCTATCAATATGAGAAGGAATTGGCCATAGTCCACCACGCTGGCCATGTGCGGATTGGCAGACTTCACACGCCTTTGAGAACATTACGGAGAACTCTCAGGCGTGCAGGTTTCCTCACGGTGTTTTCCTTCACCGTTGAAGCGAGTGATATTTTAATCGGTTAAAAACGCACATAACTCCGAAAAGTTAGAGGTGCGTGCCCGGGTTCGAACCCCCGACCTCTGATTAAGATTCAGACGTCCTAACCACTAGGCTATCACAGCTTCAGTTGAGCTTAATTTTCTGTAGTACGCGTAAAACAATAAATTTGCAGTGTGATTTATAATATCTTCAATCTTTATACACGACTCTTAACTTGCTTTTTTTATACCCTAGCCCTTGTCGGCTATCTCCCGTTATCACAGACGTCGCCTAAGTAGAGGTTCAGCCTCACCGGGGGCGCCCTTAGGCAGAAGTTCTTTTAGTTTCTTTGAGCCCTAGGGCTCAAAATTTCTTCATGCAAAGCTTCTTTCCGAAGCCCGCCAAACAGCCCGGTTACCGGTTATTGGTTACGCTATGGCAACCAATAGGGTTAGCACAGCTAATAGACAGTCAGAAAAAAAAGGTAGGGTGGTAACTAGCCAAGACCAGACCAGAGATAATTCCGGAGTTATAAATTACTTAGATGACTCAGCTGGGGATCGAACCTCTCTATTTTAAAAACAGAGCGCTCACCATCGCGCCGGAGAGGTCGTCGCCACGTGATCGAGCGATGTCTTGGTCAAAAACCTATTCTAGTATAATATTGATAGTAGCTAATAACACTAAAAAGTTTCATACGATTGTAAAAATCATGTTGGCTTTGGATAATTGCCAGTTGGGCATAATTAATATGTGGCGCACGCGCTGACACCGTGGGTCGTAAACATTCCGCCTCGGATTTATTTGCCTCCATAAGATGCGGCAATTAAGTCATACCCTTTTAAAGTGCCACTGCCCCAGCCATCCGAACGACTTAACTTATCTGAAATGCATAGGATTGAATTATTAGTAGCAATTAAAGACGTCTCAAAATATGTGTTATCAATATTTTAATACAGTAGCTACTTATATATTTAAATTTTATGTACGCGTGACTGAGTTCATTATAGAAATATTCTCGGCGTCAATATGGTAATGAGGGTATTTAGATTAACTTCTCGATGATTATATTTTTTATCATCATGATCAACCCATTCTCGGATCACTCCAGAGCGCGGGTCTGCGCTCAATATGATAAGGGTTTGGCCATAGCTGGCGGATTGGCAGGCTTCATACGCCTTTGAGAACATTTTGGAGAACTCTCCGACATGCCGGTATCCTCACCATGTTTTCCTTCACCGTTGAAGCAAGTGATATTTTAATTGCTTAACTCCGAAAGTTATGTGGTTAGGGGGCGGACGACCTAACCACAAGGCTATCACAGCTTACATATTTACAAAAGTTTACTTAGAAAAATATTCGCAATATGCGGAGCATTCATTTCAAAAAATTTTGCTTACTATACATTCTACAAATTAATAAATGGGTACGTGCTGCTTTGTGACCTTACGATGAATTTTAATTTCGACAAGTAAGTATTTACAAACCTACTTGCCTTAGAAATTGCAATCCAACTCTTGCTTTAACTACGAATGATTTGCTGTTATATTACGTTGATGAATTTTATTTTTATTTGAAAGGCATTCATTAGATCTCCTTAAAAATTACAATTGAATCAACAAAACGGTAAAATTTATAGTAAATTTATTAATATATAGGATAATTAACTTATACCTATAAGTTTAATTTTATGTATAGGATATAAGAATATAGGATTCCTACATTACTCAATCACGCAAAAACGGCTGAACGGATTTGGATGAAATTTGGCATGTTTTATACGATTCCTTAAGTAGTTCTCGAGGGAAAATAGAAAATTGTTTACGAGCTAAGCCGCGGGCAGACAGCTAGTAAGAAAATAAAAATTAAACAATGACAAAATTTGTGTGGTGTACAATAAAATGTGTTCATTCATTCATTTATTATAACATGAAAGCTGGGTCCTCGTATTCGTAATAATCGTAGAAATTGTTACTCATAGGGAAAATATATTCACTTCCATACGTATTTAGATAGAAATAGCAACTACGCAAGTAGGCATGAAAAAAGATATTTTTTTGTAAAACTTCTTAATATTATAAGGCAATAATGTTAAATGTTAGTATTATCTGTTATTAGGTATACAATCATTCTCGAGATTCTCGACGCATACTTGTGTATTGCAATCACAAGAAGTAACCGGATTATCTTAAATGAGTCAATATTTTATACACTTAAAATTTATTTAAGAAATACAACCATATAAAATCATCTTTTTCATTATAAAAGTGACACGTTTCAAGCAGTTAAAAATGCAATTATTTATATAATGGTATCGATGTTTCCTCTAATTTTATGGATACTCAACTTCATACATAATATTGTATAGGAGTAGCTTTTACTCGCGACTTTCGCTGCATTTGTGACAATGTTTTGCGTTACCACGGGAAACGTATGCGATTCTGGACTGGAAGGTATGCGAAGGTACTGCGTCTAACTCCATGCAATCTTTATAGAAAATTGCGTTAAGATCTGTTAAGCTAAACACATATGAGTAGCAAAAGTTATTTTGCCTTCTGAATCCCGCTGAGAATCCCAGAAAAGCTCCCGTTTTTCTGGAACATAGATACATCTTATTTTCAACTCCAAGTTCGTAAGCCATTTGTGAGCTAAATATCGCCAGGATCGTAAATTTCATAAATTACAAAAAAAAATAGCAGACAGACACACATGCTTTTATGTAATATAAGTATGGTAGAACCTACCATCTAGCTAATAAATGTATAAGGTATTACATAAAACTAATAAAAGTTAAAACGTAGTACAGTGAAAATAATTTGGAGAGAGCACTCTATTTCTTAATCTTCATAAAGCCTTCAAAAGCATTGACGGCGATATCAAAAATAACCGAATCACACGTCGCTGCTCCAATGGATCGCATCTCGCAGGAATGCGTCCGGATCGTACCGAGCGGGATGGCGTTGGATTAATAATTTGTAAATATTAAATATTCATGAGATCGGCGCACGTCGCATGGGTCAAGCGTTCGTTTGGTTAATGCATCTTATTAATTCCCGACCGAAATACTCGGTTACAACACTTTCACGAGGTATACCACGTGTCACGCAATAATAGAATGATTGAATAAGGACTACACCGCTGAAGGAACAATGAAAATTTATGGTGGTTCTGTATTTTGTTCCCAATAAATAAATAAAAAATAAATAATATTTACTGTGACGGTCGCCTCCTATCGGCTGGCTGGCCGGTTCAAGATACAGGCCTCATGGCCATTTCTCCTTACCCGGGACCTTATTAAATATATTATAGTAATAATTTGAATTTGAATTTGAGGAGTTATATCTTAGCAATCAAGTAGGCCAAATCCCGCCGTCTATATTTCTTCAGTCATCTTGAAAATTGTCTGCAGTTGGTAGAACTGATACCTTGATGAAAACGGTTTAGTTTGCAATTCCAATTGTTTTCAATATTGCTTGACCCGACGTCACATTGTCATGAAAGTTATACCTATATGTATGTATAACTTGTATGCAAGGCGAAACACAAGTGATTACTTGTGTTTACTGTGCATTATACAAATTAATAAATGGGTACTTACTGCTTTGTGACCTTACGTTTAATTTTAATTTCGACAAGTAAGTATTTATAAACCTATGCCTTAGAAATTGGAATGCAACTCTCGCTTTGACTGTGAAGACTGCGAATGGTTTGCTTTTATACGTTGATGATTTTTTTTCTACTACCAAGGCATTCATTAGATCTCCTTAAAATTTCAATTTAATCAACAAAATGGTACGGTTTTTCGAATGAAACGATGCCAATACACAGGTCTAGTTTCTGTGCACTTTTTACTTGAAACCTACTAAAAAATAATAGATTATAAAGTGACTGAATTGCTCGCTGTTTATCTTACTAATATTACGTCTTAGCATGCCTTCAAATTTCTGTCTGTTGTTTATGTGCAATACAGTTTCGCTTCCTCTTAATGTTGCTAGAATATAAATGAGAAAGTATTTTGTTACTCGATAGTTTGTTACTCAATATTGCCTAAAAACGACAAATATTTTTTTATGTAGTCTTGTTTACATTTTAATTTATTTTTCGATATTAAATTAAACTCCAATCTCACCTTCACACTACGTGATATAAACTTGCGCTTTATAAATCGATAATAAATTTTCAAAACCCATTAGAATGTGAGATTGGACGTCATGGGATCAGCAATGGGACAGGACAAATAGTATCAAGAATAGCAACAGTTAACCCGGGGTCAATATTAGAGCGGCATGGAAATAGTTTACAAAGCCCCTACGCCATTTTAATATTTTAAAATGGTAAAAGAAAACCTCCGTTAAAAATCACAAGCAGTAACTTCTAATGAAATACAAAAGCACTTTATATTATTGCGTAAAATAGGTTCCTATAATACTATAAACCGTCAGTCCCAGTAAGTATCACACTAAACCAAATCTATGCTACGTTTTAGCGTATAAGAATCAACTTTTAATTGGAGTCTTAAGAGAGAAGATTCTTGTTCACAGTACTGTCTGTACTGGATTATGTTGACGACGATATTTGCTAAACTAGTATACCTAGTAGCCAATATAGAATGAGGACAAATAGTAAAACATTGGAAGCATCTCTGCAGATGTTCCACTTAACGAAATTTTTCAGTTAAGCTAGTTTCAGTAATAATATAAGTCTCTGTTATAAAATCGACGTTGCAATGAATGTTGCACTATTTGTCAGTGGGTGCGCTATAGGGGGCCTCGATCATAGGCCTTCGGCCCTCTAGGTCTGCCTCGGCGTACGCCGCTGGTTGGGTTGCAGTCATGTGCGTGGGTGTTCCCATGACCCAGCCACCAGGCGACGCGTAGGAGCATCGCTGGGTTTTAGTGGGTATTTTGGTCGCCATTCTGGCAGCCGGCGAGTCCTACATACCCCGTCGGAAGCGACGCAGTCTTGTCTGGGCCGCTTCCGGTGGGGATGCGTAAACGCATTTCCCAGCGAAAAAAAAAAAGAAAAATCGGTGCGCTATCACATTAAAAAGTTTGAAGATCCTGGGTTCGATTCCCGGCTCGAGTCTGGTGGGAGGTTTCGGTAGTGGCTAGTCACCCCCTACCAACAAAGTGTCGTCAAGCGATTTAGCGTTCCTACGCGATGTCGTGTTACCAAATTGGACCCCAAATAGGTTATTTCTGTACTAACGTAAATAATTCCAAGGAAACCCGCATATCTATAATAAACACTATCAATTTAACGGAACAGCTTTCGAGTATCGAACTTCCAAAGATAGGACTATGTCGATGGAGATTAATTTACAACATGTAAATTAATTTATGACCACATTCTTATCCATTTTATGTTGATTTTAACTACAGAAATACAAGAAATACGTATCTAAGGTAATAAATAATAATGTCTGCTTTGAGTTCAATTAGACGGCATGATTTTTATTTCTTTCCTTTATAATGTAAGTTATTACACAATATTGTAACGGATAAACAAAACAAAACCATTGCATTTATTTTGATTTTGATATTTATTATTGGCATATGACCTGATGATATGACCTCCGGCAATATATTTGGCGACCACCGTGGCACAGCGCGTGCGCAGTTGCATTTTAAAGTTGGAGGTCCTGGGTTCGATTCCCGGCTCGAGTAAACCCTACCGACAAACACGTGTCGCCAAGCGATTTAGCGTTCCGGCAAGATGTCGCATAGAAACCGATTAGGAGTGTGGGTTTACCATGCCCCTAACAGGTTAGCCCGCTACCATCTTAGACTGCATCATCACTTACCATCAGGTGAGATTGCCGTCAAGGGTCAACTTGTCGTGTATAAAAAATAAAAAAAAGCATAATCGCCAGCTACGGTTTCATCTTCAACTGTATCAGAAGAGGTGATGAAATTATATAATATGATTCCAAACATGGCTATCTTAATGCCAATTAGGAGAATGATGAGTCCAAAGATATGCTATCATATGCCATTGAGGAGTTTTAGCTCCTGTTCCAGTTTAGTTTCAGATCAAATATTATTCATCATCATCGTCATGATCAACCCATTCACGGCTCACTACAGAGCACGGGTCTCCCCCCCAATATGAGAAGGGTTTGGCCATAGTCCACCACGCTGGCCATGTCCAGATTGGCAGACTTCACACGCCTTTGAGAACATTATGGAGAACTCTCAGGCGTGCAGTTTTCCTCACGATGTTTTCCTTCACCGTTGAAGCAAATGACATTTTAATATATATTATCACTAACAATTTTATTTAAATATTAAATTTCACTCCGATTGGAAACTTGAAATAATAACTTGAACATGCTATAACCTTTAAAGAAACACAGTACCGACTAATAAATAACTTGTGATATGGATATGTAATAAAATTAAGTAGAATAGATTTCACCACATCATAAAGGTTGAAATTACATGCTCCAAAATGGTTTGTTTTGGGATAATTTTCACTTTATGACTGATATTATCAAAATGTTATAAAATTTTAGAAGCGGTGCCATAAAATAATCGTTAATTGCATGTTATATGTAATCAAACACCAACTCATAATCTCAAACTCCGAATACTTTGGTTCATAAAATGATGATTTAGTTATTATATCATTAAAATCGTCCACCGTTGGTATTAGACATACATATACTCGTACCTATGTAACAAGTAAAGGTTCTATAATATACATTTGTCATTATTCTACCAGTCAACATGTTTTTTGGATAGCACCTTTCAGATTCCGCATTTTTTATTTTTAAGTACATTTTGAGTACTTGAGTTTCAGTAAATATATTATAAAACCGCATTATAAGTTAAGTTAAATCTAAAATCTCAAGTCTAATTTTGGCAAATCGAATGCTTGATGAATTAAAACAAAAAATGTGTTTATCGATACATTATGTTCGTTACGATATCGAGAAACGTTTGACGTGTTTTTGCATGGAGTTATTCGATTGAAAAAATGTACTACAATTATTATAGTAAAGTCCTAAAGCGTATTGGTAGTACCTTTACCAATACGTTTTAATACTAAAATGGTTAATTCTTCTCTGTGTACCAGTAGCAGAAGGTTTTAAATCTGTTGTTAAGATATTTCCGCATATTTAGGTTGTGCCAATTATTAATGTATTCTTAATAGTCCTAGTTTTGTTGTTTTTTTTATTTTTGTATAACTTTGTTATATTTAATTAAAAGATGATGGGGCTGGCATATCCGTTTCCGACAAAAATCTCAAAAAAAAATCATTAAACAATAAAATGGTTGATCGGAATAATATGAATTATGGTATTTATTTTTATTTATTCTGTTTTGTCCTTCTTTCACTTTTGTATTTACAACATTGATAGACATCCCTAGGTACTATAATTTATTATTGATTTTGTGAGATGGTGATAAAGCCGGCCAAGTTTGTTGTGGGCTTCATCTTAAATCAGGGCGCTTTTGGAACTCTCGTATCTTTAGTTTTAAGTTTACGAATGTAGTTATCACCATTAAATCACTACTATGTAAATTATTGACGTGTCAAAAGTGCCTTTTAAAGGACTATTTGAATTAAATTTTTTGAATTTGAATTTGAAATTTGACAAAAATGGATACCACTGAACTAGTACCTATTAACAAATAGAAAAGTTACATACAGGGAAAACAAACACTTATTTATTGACATTTCTTTGCGGTTTTATCATTGTAAAAGTAGTAAAATGGATGTCGGCAAGAGCTTGGATGTTAGGCCTGACACGGTAGCGAATGTGGAGGTGAAGACCGAGCATCTGTAGCGAATGCGCTTGTTGGATGACAGCTACTGATTATACCTCTTAGGTTCGGTTAATGTTTAACGTTTTATTTCAACAAGACTTTTGAACATAAACAATTTACTATTTCAAAACTGTTCTGGTGACATCGAGCTAATATTTTTGCGATTTTATTCATTTGGATCGGAAGTTTAGCCAGTATTCTTGGCAGTATCTCACGTAAGCAAGACGTACATTGCCACTTGTATTTTTTTACGGACTGTCTATTAGCTGTGCTAAACCTATTAGTTGCCACAGCGTAACCGGGCTGTACGAGTATGTTGTCAGTAATCTGATCGTCAGGGTCATGAACGATATGTTTAGGTCTCCTCTTTCGGAGAGGAGCGCTTAGGTCGGGGGAGTAAAAAGAAGCCGCAACTACGAGAGCGTTGGGGTGTCGAATTGATTTCTCGAAATAGCATTTCGATGCCACTTGTATGATATACCTACTGCTTATCTATAATAAGGTTTGCTTTGAATTTTACACTAAAGTTTTCAACTCTACCCGCACACTGCTCAAAAATACCTTTTGAATTGAACAAGGTGTTCAATTCACAAATCTAATCTAAAATAAATCAATCTAGTCTAAAATTTCGGGAAAATACTAATAAAGCGAATTCCGTTAGACATTTGCCGAAACCTTGTTATTGCCCGGCTAAGTTTGTTGTGGGCTTCTTCTTAGACCGGGGCGTGTTTGGAACCCTCATAGCTTTAGTTTTAAGTTTACGAATATAGTTATCACCATGAAATAACTACTGTGAAAATATTGACGCGTCAAAAGTGCCTTTTTAAGGACTATTTGAATAAAGATTATTTTGAATTTGAATTTGAATTTGAACAAACTGTTCAACAGTTGGTAGGAATGTTTGTAAACCTAATTAAAGAAGTTGTATTTCTTCATACAACAAATAGTCGTTTTGATGTTAAGCAAAAAATTGCGAAATCTACTACTAAGGGTTTCTGCCTTTATTAGCGGACACTTACGTAATAATAGCTGTCTGTGAGCCTAATATTCTGCCCGACCCGTCCAGTAGTTTAAACTGGGCGTCGATAGATTAGTCAGTCATATAGATATCTTTAACTTTTATATGTACGGATAGAATCAATAGTTATATTGGGCGGCAAATTTAAGTTTAAAATTTTTGACGACCTCCGTGGCGCAGCGCGTGCGGTGTTGCATTTTAAAGTTGGAGGTCCTGAGTTCGATTCCCGGCTCAAGTCTAGTCTGGTGGGAGGCTTCGGCCGTGGCTAGTTACCACCCTACCGACAAAGACGTGTCACGCGTGCCAAGCGATTTAGCGTTCCGGCACGATGTGGCGTAGAAACCAATTAGGAGTATGGGTTTACCATACCCCTAACAGATTAGCCCGCTACCATCTAAGATTGCATCATCACTTACCATCAGGTGAGATTGCCGTCAAGGGCTTACTTGTAGTGGATTAAAAAAAAAAAAAAGTTTGTCATCGGGTACCAAATTTTCCGCATTAATAGCGTTTTAATTATTGCCAGTTGGAAAGAGCATAAAATAACAATGCATGAACATTTCTTGGAAATCGATAAAAAAAATTGTTTGTACAAATTGTAAATCACTTACTACAAAAGTGTAAGTGGGTGGGGGGGCGCGTGCCGCTCGTGCCGCAAACGAGCTCCACACTCGCGTGGGTAGACTGAACCTCAATCTGACGACCTCCGTGGCGCAGCGCGTGCACTATAAATTTGAAGCTCCTGGGTTCGATTCCCGGCTCGAGTCTTATCTTGTGTAAAGAAATGTAAAGAAAACCTGCCACGATCGAACAATTATTGCTTGCTTTCGGAACTACTTAATACTTACTTCTACTACCTACTTCGGAAAATTCAAATTCAAATTCAAAATAATCTGTATTCAAATAGTCCTTAAAAAGGCACTTTTGACGCGTCAATAATTTACATAGTAGTTATTTCATGTTGATAACTATATTCGTAAACTTAAAACTAAAGCCCCGGACATTTTTCGTTATCACCAATCTTAGTGATATCCAATATCTTGAATTTTATTTGACCCAATTTAATTTTAAATATCTTTTTGAATCATTTTTGCGCATATCGCAAGTTACTCTATACCTATCGTTTATCGGTTAATTTTGAAAAAAAACAAGCCAATTGGAGTGAAACTTTCACTTGTTAGACAATCTTATTTTTGTATATATGTGTCAAAAATGTCTAAATAAAATGACGCTTTTTAGTTGAGCCCGTCAATTACGTCACATGTTTCCATATTATCTCATTTTACCTTATAACTTCCCCATAGAAGTTTTACTTTAACAATCGTGTACACTGCCATTAAAATATTTAAAGTAATAAAAACATATTTTAAGTACCCGTCAGTCGTAATGGTATTAACAACGAACACTAAGCTAAAACAATAATTTCATGGCTCCAACAGTTAAACTATGTGTGGACATTGTAAACGAAATAAAAACGTCATAAAAAAATATGAAGTCGCACTATGTCGACATGTCGCTAGACGAGACGAAGGGAAGCGTACCGTGAATAATGTACTAGACCAAACAGACACCTGTACCCCTAGTTAAACATTTGTACGCTCACAATCGCATACTCGCTTTCGAATATCGAATTTATCAAACATGTGTTAAAGCTCAGATTTTTTCAAGGCGAAACATTTTTAAGTTATGAATCAATTGCAAAATTTGTGGCTTTAAAACTAGCGATATGAATTACTTATCTTGTTGACATTAATGCTTCGAAAGATAGTTAATGTGGTTAGTACGTCCGCCTCATAATCGGAGATTGGGGGTTCGATCCCAGGCACGCACCTCTAACTATTCGAAGTTACGAGCGTTTTTGAACCATTAAAATATCACTCGCTTCGGAAGGAAAACATCGTGAGAAAACCTGCATACTTGAGAGTTCTCCATAGTGTTTTCAAAGGCCTGTGAACTCTGCCAATGCGCAAATGGCCAGCGTGGTGGACTATGGCCAAACCCGTCTCATATTGACCGGAGGCCCGTTCTCTGTAGTGAGCCAACAATTGTTTGATCATGATGATAATGATGATTTTGACGTTATATTATATCGAAATTCGAAAACGAAAGCACGTTGTCGAGCGTAAAAAACATATGCTAAGGGTCACACAGCACGGGCGAGGGTCGCGCGACGAGCGAGCGAGGCGCCAGCCACGGGCCGCTCTACGTTTCGTTGACTTATGGCCCTTGTAATGTATCGCAATGCCTCTATCGCTCATGAATATTTATCGAAAAAAATATGTTCGTATTAATATATAATGTCGTCCGCGCTCGCTTACATGCGCGCATATTAAAAGCAATAAATATATCACGAAGACCCATTAACTCTGAATATTACTGTGTAATTATTTTATTTTTTGTAAATAAAATGAGACGGCCGATCTAATAAGCGCATTAGGGATGCTATTAACCGCTTTGAAGAGACTCTAAATGTACATGTAGCTCGCTGCAGGCGAGGAATTACTTATCCGGCTCGATTGGATTAACGATATTTCAAAACGGCAATATCGCACCGGGCTATTAACCGTAATGTACGCAGCTCGGCCTAGAAACAATAAAATGTCACACGTAAACAGTGAAATAAATAAAAGAGATTTAGCAATAGCTTAAAATAGCTGACGGACATTTAATACTTCAGTTGTTCTAATAATTAAAACGTAGCCTTGGGAAGTTTACGACTTATCCATGGCAATAAAATTAATGAAAAACGGCTTTCATCGTTAATGCAGCTTAAACGCTTTTAAATGCTGAACCTACCTAACTTGGAGTCTATTAGTAGTCACACTTCAATATGTAACGAGGCTTGTATTTTTACCTCGTAAACTGGATCTTGTTTGCGCTCAATTAATTTAAATGTAAAATTAAAATTTTTAAAATGCAATAAAAGAGAACGTATGCTCCTACAATATTTTAATCTGTATCATTTAGAGGCGAAGGCGATCCCGAACTCTTGCTTCTCGTGTCTAATAAAATACATTTAGGGTGGCCATTAAAAGAATATTCTACCGCGTTTTAAATACTTAGATAGTCATCTGGTGAAAGTGACCCTAATTTGGGTTCTTTACTAGCTGCAACGGTTTTTAAGCAACAACTAAAGCCAAGTGCCAATAAAACTTATTGAAGTTAGGCATAATATATCTATCAGATATCTTTCGCTACTTCTAATCATAATAACCAATGTTCAAATACCTAACATAAGATGTCGGATGGACTCCAAGTTCATAGGACATTAGGTAGGGATTTTTTGGCCACGTATACGTTTCTTATAATGTACCGCTTCTCAGTACGGTTCGTTTTGGAAACCAACTAGTATATGATGATTTGACGACCTCCATAGCGCAGCGCGTGCTCTATCGAATTATGAAATTGGAGGTCCTGGGTTTACCATTCTCCTAACAGTTTAACCTTCGGAGTTACGTGCATTTTTAAGCAATTAAAATATCACTTGCTTCAACTGTGAAGGAAAACATTGCAAGGAAACCCACATACCTGAGAGTCTAGCGTGTTGAACTATGACTGAACCGTTTTTATATTGAGAGGAGACTCGAGCTCTGTAGTGAGTGTTGATCATGATGATGACAAAATAAAGGAGAAACAAAAACAAAATACATGGGCCATATAAATGTATAACATACATTGGTATCAATTGTTTGATTTTATGCTCTGAAATCAAAAATTACAAGCCCATTCACTTCGAGATCTCGGTCATATACACGTAGTTCCATATAAAGGTCAGCAGTAAGTACGACTGCATCGGTTGCGCTCTTGTAAGGAAGCTCACTTCATTACATAATGCATGTATCTGTTGACAAAGGTCACAAAGATTATCACCAGGTAAATCTCCGTTCTTCAGCGTACTCGAGTCGTAAAAAAATAAAACGCAGTGTGTGGCTAAATTATGTATCAAAGTTAGAATCAGTTACAATAAATAGATTAAGAGGTGGTCGCGATAAACTGAAGCAACGAGATGAAACAGAAAAAAAATGTAAACAGTCCACTGTCCATTAAGAAACCGTGTCGTCTGCTTAATGAGGTCGATACGTCTTCCCGTGTGCATTATGAGATCAAACGAGAGGTCAAAGTCATTAAATTATTAATTTACAGGCCTACTCAATTAAACGCGATCTACATAATTCAAAGCGTACGCAATATTTGGTGGTCAACAACAAAAGGATTCATTTAAAATAGAAGTTTCTAAATCAATCAATGATAAATAATATTATCTGTATATACATAAACATGCTTTATGACATAGGTATATCATGTAGCTATTTTTTTTAACTTTAACTCTTACTCTTAAGTGTCTTCCTATAAATTAAATCAAAATATTCGATTAACAACTTTGTGAGGAACATGATTAATAAAGTTCACCTAGCAGCTAGTAAAATATAACCCATTTTAATCAATCAAAATCCCGACCGTGTATATGATCTGTGGTAAAAAATTATCGGCGCCATTATGTTTGACAAGGGAAATGGCGGGAGACTTAATATTCGGCGGGCGCGATTTTTACACGCTTTTCTTGAATTAATATTTGTTGGTTAATTTTGAAAAGAATTAGTGTCGTTTGTGTAGTGGCTTGTTTTTTGAATGGTTAACAGGTATCAATTTGGATAAGGTTTGAGTGAGCCGCGTCCGCCGAGTGCAATGTTTCCCGCCATTTTTCCCTAACTTCAATTTTCTATTGCTATAAACTTGACATTCGCCACTCAGTTTAAATTCATTTCATTCATTCAAGAAAAAAAAAGGTTTGACAAGGAGAAAGGCGGGAGAGTTCGTATATGGCGGGCGCGGTTTTTTCACGCTGTTCTTGAATTAATGTTTGTTGGCTAATTTTGAAAAGGACTGGTGTTGGTTGTGTCGTGGACAGTTTTGGTGTCGTTTGTGTAGTGGCTAGTTTTCTGAATGGTTCATCATCATCATCATGATCAACCCATTACCGGCTCACTACAGAGCACGGGTTTCTTCTCAATATGAGAAGGGTTTGGCCATAGTCCGCCACGCTGGCCATGTGCGGATTGGCAGACTTCACACGCCTTTGAGAACATTATGGAGAACTCTCAGGCGTGCAGGTTTCCTCACGATGTTTTTCTTCACCGTTGAAGCAAGTGATATTTTATTTTTTTTAAAACGCACATAACTCTGAAAAGTTAGAGGTGCGTGCTGGGATTCGAACCGCCGACCTCTGATTAGGAGGCTGACGCCCTAACCACTAGGCTATCACCGCTTCTGAATGGTTAACAGGTATTAATTTGGGAAAGGTTTGGGGGAGCCGCTTCCGCAGAGTGCGAACTTTCCCGCCATTTCTCCCTAACTTCTACATTGCTATAAACTTGACATTGGCTAATATGTGCAAAGCCATAAAAAGAGAGAGGTTTGACAAGTGCCGTGTTTTCAAAAGTACTTGGCGGCAACATAAAAGATACGCATTAGCAATGATAGTGAAAATCATTAAAAATATTTGAAAAACACGGTCTTTCTTTTTTTTATAGTTCCTGATTACAGCCGAAAGCTTACAGGATCATGGTCGTGTCGGCAGATAAACTGCTACTAAATTTTAGATTACTTATAGGAGCTCCGTATACTTACGCTGTATATATTTTTGCAGAATTCATTGCATGCGCTTTGTACGCGTATCTTGCTATAGTGGCAGCACTAATTGCGGATCAGGAGATGTTCACATAAATATAATCCGCTGTGAACGGCTCCGCTCATTTGTACGCGGCGAACGATTGTCATGTACTCATATTAATATCGATGAATAAGAAATACGTTATAGATGGGCTACATGGCTGACCATTACGGCCGATCAGACGGTGCATCGTCAAGAACGCTACCATAGGTACTCGTATATTCATATGAACGTTGTCTACAAGTTAGTTGTGTATGGTAATCATTTATGGCATTTGATGTATGGAGCGTGTCTGGCGAACTGTCGTCGTAAATACCTGCTTTACGATGGAGTACCGTCTTTTCAGAATGTCGTAAACGTTCAAATTAGAGCACATTATTATGTTCCGGTGATAGCCTAGTGGTTAGGGCGTCAGCCTCCTAATCAGAGGTCGGCGGTTCGAATCCGGGCACGCACCTCTAACTTTTCAAAGTTTTGTGCGTTTTTAAATATTAAAAAAACATTTGCTTCAACGGTGAAGGAAAACATCGCGAGGAAACCTGCACGCCTGAGAGTTCTCCATAATGTTCTCAAAAGGCGTGTGAAGTCTGCCAATCCGGACATGGCCAGCGTGGTGGACTATGGCTACCCTTCTCATATTGATAGGAGACCCGTAGTGAGCCGGTGATGGGTTGATCATGATGATGTATGAAGCGTGTCTGGCGAACTGTCGTCGTAAATACCTGCTTTACGATGGAATACCGTCATTTCAAAATGTCGTACCTAAACGTTCAAATTAGAGCACATTATTATGTTTCGATATTTTCGTATGACAAAAACAACACCACTACGTTGTTAATTATATAGTCTAGGACTTTAACATCCTTACTATTAAAGCACCCATGATAATTGTGTATGCTGTTTTGTGTCTTTTTCTATTTTCATTGTGTGGTGTACTATGAAATTTGTTCATTCATTCACAAACAACGCATTGGATAAAAATGTCATTATTTATTGTATGAGCGATTGAATTACCAACCTTTTTAACGCCGCTTTTACTTCCGGTCTTCCGGAAAATTGGTGGGAGTCGTATCAATTGATTCCACGGAATACGGACAAAAAGTCCTATACCCGTCTCCAAGCTGAAAGCTATATCTGTACCAAATTTCGTGATGTTTGACGTATTAGTTGAGCCAAACATAGTTAAGAAACATACAAACAGACATACTTTCGCATTTCAAAATGTTTTTGTATGGAAACGTGGATATAATCATACTAAGTAAACTGTAAAATAAAAGTTCAAATTCAGTTCCATAGTTATTAAAAGTATTTTGGACTAACTGCAAAAAAACTGCACAACCCAAACATACGCTTAATTGAACTCCACGTAAACCTAAAGGTGAGAGCCAGTTTCTATTAAATTATGTTAAGAATTAGAATATTTTAACCTGCAACCCTTATTCACTCTTTTCTTTATATTTAACTCGTGGCCAAACAAGCAAACGGGTCACTTGAAGTTACTCGTAAGTGATTGCAGTCGCCTATGAACATCTTCATCAGAGAAACCATCGACGCTTAGCTGGCTGGACATCCTGCTAATCGGTTTCTACTAGCCATTATACATTATTTCAAGTTAACAAACTTCATATTAGCATTAGTAAATTTAAACTGCCATATACTTAAACTTTTAGCCCATATACCCATGCCACACCATTAGCCTACCTAGACCTAAACATATCCTTCATGACCCTGACGATCAGATAACTACTGACAACATACTCGTACCACCTATGACACAATCATACGCTACACACCGTCTTCGCCAGCGAAGACGTTTAGTTTCTTCGAGACCTAGGGCTCAAAATTTCTTCTTGCAGAGCTTCTTTCCGAGGCTTGCCATAACAGCCCGGTTACGCTGTCGCAACCAATAGGTAACCCTAATAGTCAGTCCGAAATAAAAAACTGGTCTGCATTATCAATTACAACCATGGGAATTTGCAGTCATTATGGTGTAATTGTTAAATACCCTTAGAGTTTTTTTATACACTACAAGTTAGCCCTTGACGGCTATCTCACCTGGTGGTAAGTCAGAACTGTCTAGGATGGTAGAGGGCTAACCTGTTAGGAGTATGGTAAACCCACACTCCTAATTGGTTTCTACGCGACATCGTGCCGGAACGCTAAATCGCTTGGCGACACGTCTTAGTCAGTAGGGTGGTAACTAGCCACGGCCGAAGCCTCCCACCAGACCAGACTCGAGCCGAGAATCGAACCCAGGACCTGTCACTTTATAACGGGGAGTGACGACCTCCTTTGTAGTGCGTACGTTAAAATGTAATCTGTATTCATATACAATTTACTTAGTTTAGTAAAAAAAAGATTTCATTTCATACTAATTTGACAGACTAACACAAATCCGGTGTCAACATGAAAGCTAACACAGACTACGCGTACGCGTTGAACTAAAACTAAAGATCAATAGTCAGTGCAACCTATCTTCCACAATCAATATTAATTAAACGTAAAGGTACTTAATAGCTACCCGTGTACGATTATTATAACTAAGCAATTAATCTATCCATCCCGCAACAAAACAGTTGTAATGATATAGATTCTACGTTATCTATATAGCTTAGCGTAATTAAAGATATATTAGGAGCCTACTGCGGCCAGTGAGCGACTCGCCGACGGATCGTGTTCGCGAACGGAGCGTGCGGCGAGCAGCGCGGGGGGTCCATGCCGCCGATCCATCACGAGCTCGAAACCGTACGACTACATCCAATAACCGATAATCGATTATTAAGTAAAATTAATTTTATTGGGTAACGACGGGCCGTGAGTGCGCACGGCAATATTGCTATTAGCGGATGTGTGGAACGCCGCGCCGACGCTGCGGTACGCTTAAGCCGGAGTCAGTCAAACAAATTACACTTAAGTTACAGACTAGCAACGAGGACAAACCTTTTCGGTTTTTGCGGTGTATTTAACACCGAAAAAACCGAAGAAGAGAGGTTTGTTGTTTGTTATACAAATTGTATTTTCGTTTTATATTGATAAACTTAAGTTACAGACTAGCACCGAGGACAAACCTCTTCGGTTTTTTCTGTGTATTTATTGTTATACAAATTGTATTTTCGTTTTATATTAATAAACTTAAGTTACAGAATAGCACCGAGGACAGACCTCTTTGGTTTTTTCTGTGTATTTATTGTTATACAAATTGTATTTTCGTTTTATATTAATAAACTTAAGTTACAGAATAGCACCGAGGACAGACCTCTCCGGTTTTTTCTGTGTATTTATTGTTATACAAATTGTATTTTCGTTTTATATTAATAAACTTAAGTTACAGAATAGCACCGAGGACAGACCTCTTTGGTTTTTTCGGTGTATTTATTGTTATACAAATTGCATTTTCGTTTTATATTAATAAACTTAAGTTACAGACTACCACCGAGGACATCCCTCTTCGGTTTTTTCTGTGTATTTATTGTTTTACAAATTGTATTTTCGTTTTATATTAATAAATAAATTGAAAAAGAAAACTTCGAACTCACACCAAAGATGAAAAAAAAATCATTACAAAAATTTGTTAAAATAAATTTGTGCTATAATGGTTTTTGAGTACTTAAATGTTACTATGTGAAAATTAGCTGATGCTCGCGACTTTTTCCGCGTAGATTAGGATTTATATAAATTCCTTTGGAAATGTTTGTAATTGACAAATATCCCTAATCTTATTCCTGTTGCCATTTCATTTTTCTTTTATGATTAGTTTGTAATTTTTCGGCCTATCTGTTCTATTGCAGCTTTATAAATGTATATATATGAACGTTGTAGAAACCTGTAAAAAGCTAAAGATTCACATTAGCGCCTAACGTTAAAAAAATTGTTATGAAAAAGTTTAGGAGCTGTTGGTTTGCCGTAATTATTAAATAAATTAATTAATAGATGGCGCTCGTTCGATTCTATACGAATTGAAATTAACTTTCTCGCAATCGAATAAGTAAAAAATCTCACACTAGACCCACAGACCTATAGGTCTAAGATGCGCGTTAATTATTTCTACTTATTTTCTGATCTAATCGCTCAATCGAATAGGATGGAAAAATGACATAATCATAACTATGTATCTAAATATAAATATTTGTATATGTATGTAGACATAATCCTAACTATGTATAGACTTATGTCTTTTTTGTTGCGCGCAACGTAACTCTTGTCATTTTTCTCATATGATTAAGGAATTAAGGCAACTCCACCTAGATATTGGAGCTGTCTAGAACTGGGTGACTTGTTATAATAATAGAGGCTGTGACTTCTTAAATTACTCTCCAAGGCCGAAATCCTAACTTTCCACTCGTAGGTACACCTAAATTATTGACAACAACAACATAATGACAAAATTTTCGGCCCGACACGCTCGAATCTAGTACCTCGGAATCCGTAGCCGAACATCCTAATCACTAGAACAAAAGGTAGTTGTATCTATGTAACATAGGTACAACTCAATCGAATCCAAGATGAAGAATGGCATATTGTGATTGCAATCTTTACAAAGGACAAGTCTTGTCTATGCATCATTAAAGTAACCGTAATTGATAACATCCATCGAGCAACGAAGCTAATGGTTACAGTGAATAGGTGTTTCCACACTCATGCGCTTCTTATACGCCTCGTGTCCTGTGGCGGTAATCGGTAAAGCGTGTTGCGTATTCCAACGGTAGCGGTGAAACTCTTAAGTACGTCACAGTTTTTCGGCCTGCAGATTAGATCGCCAAGGAGTTGTCTTAGATGAACGGTAAAAACGTAACTCCGACGCGAACGAAAAATTGCTAATATTTTTTGTGGTCTGCGTTGTCACCATAATAAGTTGACGAGACACGATGAAGTGCAGTCTTGTTTTTCAATTAAATAGAAATTTATTTAAAATCTTTCTCTCGTTCGCACTGAAGATGACTGTTGTATAAAATATTTATAAATTTGCTTAAGTATATAAAGTGTCACTGATAAATATCTGTGCGAACCTTGTTTTATCTCCTTACCCTGTAGCCATGTACAGTATTAATAGTTTAAGATTTATTCTTATTAATTATTTGTTAAAAAATACTGCTTGCATGACTTTTACGTACCTCATAACCGAAGCGTTCAACTGGCGACTTCAGTTGCGTTCAAGTTGGCGTACTGCGAACCAATGACAGACTCGCCCGTTTAATTAATACGGAGCGAGATAACCGAACCGAACCGACCTAAGTCTGACAGATTTTAACTCTAAGTTTGGTTTAGCAAAGTTAAAGCATATTTTCATATTTTATAGATCTGAGAGTAGGACTCTTGTGATTAGACGTACTTCTATAAACAGATCAAAGTTAAGTTGTATTAACTTAAAGTTGTTTAACTTTAAGTTGCATAGAGAGCGCGTTCTGCGTTCTGCGAATGCATGCAAGACATAACTAAAAGCGCACAAGTGTGAAAACCCAAAATAGCGCTTACTAGTGTTCCGGACTTACGTCATTCTTCTATCCCGCTGTCGAGATAATGGTGTTTCCATTTTAGTCAGCTATTGACCTAGATCACCTATGGGCACGGCAATCTTTGACCATAACACAATGCACTTATGACTCGATAAAATAAATGATAAATGTCTTTTCAAATAAAACAATCAAATCTTGTAACAAAGTGGAGGCGGGCAATGCACAAAACAAAATGATACGATACAATTCATACGTTTTAGTAGTAGGTGAGCTGAAGTAACTCTTATCAAATGAAAACAAATTTAAGAGCGAACAATGATCTAGAGTAAGTTATATGTATGTCGGATCGGAACGAGGCCGCTTTACAACTAACGTTTAAAAAATGCTACTGACTGATTCTTTACGCTTTTGTAGTAATGTTGTTTGTTTGGTTACTAAGCCTACATTTAATTTGAACTAGGTTATTTCAGTGATCATAATTTAAAAATAAAGGTTATGCTGCAAATGGAGAACGAAAACCAGCACAATAGTTTAAAGATTCTTTTTCAGCTAAAATTCTATTTAATTTTTATATCACAAGTGTGAAAAATAGATAATATACTATATAATAACAAGCAATAGATTTGTAAATACAAAGGTAGAAGAAAAAAATATCGCCTAGATATTATATAATAAGTAATAAAATTATATATTTTATAATATACATATTATTGTATAAAAGCCCTGAATAATAAATAATGATAAAAAAGAACTGTTTTTTAAACTATAACGAGTTATATGTTGTTATTCGTTGCGTTTGCCACACATTTCTTAAGATTAACATCATGTTCACCAAGTAAATTCTTTTCCGAGTTTTCAGTGATTTCCTTGACGAGATTGCTATGTAGCGATAAGGCCGAAAAATTTAATACACTGTTTACTTTTACATTTTGCGCCTGTTTACTTTTAGCTTTCTGCACTTTTGTATAGTGTTGAATTAAGTTGTGTTAATAAATTCATTAATTCAAATATGCCATTTAGAAGCCAATTCCAGCTGCCGTTTTCCCCGCCATCATTAATGAAATAAAAAGTGAATACGCAACTGAGTGACCTACATTGTAATTTTGCTCTAGTCGAACCAAAATACTCAGTGAAATGTCATAGGTCGTGACATATAAAGAGCGGTCTAATGGCCGCCATAAAGTGGCAGTGGCGCGCGTGTGGCCACCGTAACTGTCGCGCAACAATGCCCCACTGATATAAAGAAAACATTTTTTATTTAAATTCCATTATACTCCATACACACGTTCATTACATAACTGTATTGTATTGTAATATAGGCTGCAGCGTGCATACGGATGCTCGACTGTAAGTTTATCGGGGCTCGTATTTCAAATTACCCTATAAAAACTTTTTATTGAGAATACTATTCATGTGAGGCGGAAAAACGAAACATCAGTACAACATAAGTCAACTTTAGGCTTTCTTGCTACTTAAGAATAGCGTGCTTATTTATAGCAGCGGTTGGACAGTTGTTACCGTTACAGTTCGCCAGTTCTTACTTTAATCCATACTGCCTTTTGTGTCATATAGGCACCACTGCTAGGCATATATTTCTTGAGTCATAGGAAAGAAGGTGACGACCTCCGTGCACTGTCGCCTTACATAGTTGGAGGTCTTGCTGCTATCTTAGACTGCATCATCCCTTACCACCATAAGATTACCGTCTAATTTGTATGAACATAAAGATTTCTCATTAAAATTAAAATATCCGGGCCAACTCTGATAGGTACCAACTGACAACTTCTGGACAGAAAAACCGAATGGTTTATATAGTTTTAGAACTCTCCGATACTGTAAGATGTCTGTGAAGTTAGAGGCATGAACATTGGCAATTAAGTTGTTAATTGTAAAGAATAAGGATCTGTATAATCAATGTTAAGAAAATCTACCGCAAAGGGCGGGTAAGACGACATGGAGTTATAGTTCCCATAGGAATTTAAAGACTTACATGTATATATAACACAATCACGTACAAGTGTTATATATATTGCAAAATTATGACTAAATATATTAGTACTAGATAGCCAGTTACTGAGTTGAATTATATTCGTATTCGCGAACCGTACAACACTGTTGTTGACGGATGTTGTTTGCTCGGTGGAATCCATTTTGTTCATTCATCGGTTGGAATTTTGCATCTGATTGGATTCTCCGTGCCACTTCGCAATGTTGTTACAGGTGTTAGCCGCGAAAGACAAGCGTGCAAATTGAGCTCATTTACTTTTCAATAGCACGTGACCCTAAGTTATTATTCTAACTTCAACATATTACGAATACAAGATAGATGTCGTTTCAACAATTTCTCATTTGCTGCTTTTGTAATGTGCAACAGTGGACGCCGACAGTAAGCGGACAATAATTAACAAAATTAATGACACGAGCCCCTCATAGATCCAGAAACATTTCATCCACTATAAATCAGCACGTTATTTCTACATAGTCTGTAGTGTTTCCAATTAATTAACATCAATAGAGCCGGCAATATCGGGGTTCAATAATAAAACAATTTCATCATCAGCATCATCATGATCAACCCATTGCCGGCACTACAGAGCACGGGTTTCCTCTCAATATGAGATGGGTCTGCCACCACGCTGGCCATGTGCAGATTGGCAGACTTCACATGCCTTTGAGAACATTATGGAGCACTCTCAGGCGTGCAGGTTTCCTCACGATGTTTTCCTTCACCGTTGAAGCAAGTGATATTTTTATTACTTAAAACGCCCATAACTCTGAAAAGTTATAGGTGCGTGCCCGGGCTCGAACCCCCGACCTCTGACGAGGAGGCTATCACAGCTGCCATTAAAACAATTTACCTTTCGCTAAATACTAATACTTAAATTATAAGGTGGTCCTACAATGAAAGTTTTATAAGATCAACTAGATCGCAAATTACAAGATTAAATACTTTAAACTTACAAGGAATTGTTTTTATTATTTTATATTAATTCAGTTTTGCACCAGATCTTCGATAACAGACACTTATATAAGAAGTATGTATACAAAGGAAAGCTTATCTCTATAAGAGATCTCTTCAAGCTACCCTCAGATGTCAGAAAGATGGTTTTATAAAGACATCTGAAGCCGAACAAGACAACAGGAGATACCTAAATGATATTAAAGAAAATTATTTTAACTCATTTCTTTTTCTTTTTACATACGTATGTCTAAGCTTTGAAAGCTTGAAGGTTGTCACACCCACTTTCATTGCGAATTATAAGTCTTTCTCAAATAGAAATATCAGATGAAAAGAAACATGGAAATATCAATACATTTTCCAGAGCGCTATGATGTCATAAGTGGGAGGTCCTGGGTTTGATTCTCTGACGGGGCAACTAAATATTTTATAATTTCTTTATTCTCTCTGGTCTGGTGAAGTAGAAGGCTTCGGCCGTGTATCTAGATAAAACCCTGTCGATAAAGCTCTACAGCGAAAGGGTTTAGCGTTCTGACGAACTCCGTGGCGCAGAGCGCGCTGTCACATTATAAAGTTGAAGGTCCTAGGTTCCATTTCCAGCTCGAGTCTGGTCTGGTGGGAGGCTTCGGCCGTGGCTAGTAACCACTCTATCGACAACGATGTGTCGCCAAGGGATTAAGCATTCCGGCACGATGTCGCGTAGGATCCAATTAGGAGCGTGGGTTTACCATACTCCCAACAGGCTAGCTCGCTACCATCCTAGACAGCAACATCACTTACCACCAGGTGAGATTGCCGTCAAGGGCTAACTTGTAGTGTATAAAAAAAGACACGATGCCACGTGAAAACCGATTTAATGTAACTACTGAAACCTTGGCAGCTTAGTCCGGTCCATTACCACCAGGTGAGATTGCATCCAATCACTAACTTAAAGTGGAATAAGAAATAATGCTACTCCTCAGAGACGTTTGCACCTGCATAATATACTTATTTTTCTTCACAGGAGACCGAAGAGCTGCCACGGACAACGAATAAGTCTTGCAATTCAAAGGGGGAACGCTGCCAGTATCTCTGGAACTTTGCCTACCTTTTAATAATATATTTCTTATTTTAGTCCACCCAACTTTGATCTCGCGCTGCAAATTACTCGTAATATATTATTTTATAGAGATGTCTACTAGCTATAAGCCGAGGGCTTAGAGCAAACGCCACAATATAAGTAAACTACATCAACATAACAGTTAACGGTTCAACTCTGTTTTCTATTTATCATTCGCAATCAAAACGCCGCGGTAGCTTGATGGACCGCCGTGTTATCGCCCTAGACCGCTGACACTAGCCGACACTAGCCGACACTGGCCAACTGACATCACCGATTACCATTCGTCATACCGGTTACCTTAACACAAACTTGAAACCTCATCCTTTATTTTTAACATGAATTAATTTGTAACCGGTCCCTCGTATAATATCACTTATCAATCTACCTTTGACAAGTTGTGTAATTACTACAGACTCAGTTTCTTCGCATGTAGCATGTACATAATCTAGATGCGTTGTAAGAAACTTGTACTCATAATAAACAGCAAGACGGGTAACAGCAATCAAGATCATCTCGTACATTCATTTGTATTTTTGGATTTTTGAACCTCGAGTCCGACATAAGCGTGGTAGATTACGCGTCATTTATATTAAGATATCCTAAAAATTAAATAAAGTAAGGTTTACTGAAAATCAAATAAAGTAAGGTATATCCTTAATAATCGAGATAATGTTTGATATCGACTTCAATCATTGATCACTAGCCCTAGATCGATCATTAACGCTAAAAAAATGGGACGGAAAAGTAGTGCACAAATAGCGACGCGTGCACTCCTTTCCCCCAGTGTGTGACAAGGCAAAACGAGAGTCACCGATTGTAACACTCGAGCCGTATAATCTGAAATAAATGAATTATACAGCATTACGCGCCGCTATAGATACGAGTAATATAACGGCCAGATGTCTAGTGTATTGACAGGTTAGGTATACAGACGGGTTGTAATACATCGATATATCGATATGGTGGTAACAAATTTTCCCCTTGTTTTTGTATGACGCGCTCTATCTACGGCTAGTGGTAAATACAGTATAAAACAAGCCGATCCTCCTAGAAACACTGTGGGTTAAAGTCCAAGTATCTTCATCTTCAAATTTTTGTCAGAAAAACCAAACATCCAATTCTTTTGACAAGACCTATTACTAAGACGATTAGTATCTCAAAGTCCTGAGTTTGGGTTTGTGATCCGTTGTTAAAAATACTTATCACTAAATGTACAAGACCAGCAAGTTTACCTGATATAGTAGAAGAAAATGATGGAAATTACCTACACAATGTCAACCGCAAACTACCTGCATAAATATCGGATGCTTTGTGTAGTAACAGGTATGCTTTTAATAGTGTCACCACGCTATCTGATAGAAAAGCGGCAGCTAACCTGCCTGAACGGTTCGTACTATATAATTATTGCAACAAAACTTCATAACTTCACTCCGGTTCTGCCCCTTCAAATAAGAATGAGAGATATTTCAGGCCTACGTTGTCGCTTAATTATACGTTGCCGAGGAACTGTTAATAGAATTTAATTGCAGTTTGGTATCAGATTGGCAATTCGCAAAGCCGGGCCGAGATTATGAGCAATTTAACAGCATATAAATCAAATAGAAATATGAATATTAAAAGTCTCATAAAATACGAATATATCATATCGAGAGTTTATCTAGAACTTACATTTACGTCTCGATGACCATCTGGCGTAACGATACTATTGGTTTTTTAATAAGAAAAATAAGTAGGATCTAGCCAGGTTTAATCCCCAGGTGGGTAAATTTATGCATTATTAATTTTCTAATCCTACTCCCAAATAAATATCGTCGTGCAATTGAGAATTCAGATACGATGCTGCGTAGAAAATCTCTGCGTAGTAAAATAAGTTTAAGTAAACGAATTTTGATTTTGAATTCTCTTTCTGAAAAGGCTAATTTTTCTATTAGTTTCCGTTGCAATCTACGAATACAATGGATTATATCAAGGTGTAAGATGCCAGTGAACGTGTAGGTTTGAAGTCCTCAAGCCACCGAACGTTTAACTTAAGTTGAAAGTGGTTTGGTTTTAATGAGAGATTAGGTCAGATTATCTTGTACCTTACTAGCAATTTTTTGTCAAAATCTATTCAGAATGAAATAGTAAATGGATAAAAGAATTACGCTTTCGATCTATTATTAAAGATCGTACATGTCTTCGAGATTGTTGGCGTAAAGGCAGCCAAGGAGTATATCACTTCGTAGTCGTAAGTGTTTTCTATTATTTTTAGCATAGAAATAGTTTAGAATAGAGCCTAAGCTGTCGCAATGCTAAAAATTACATCAATCCATTTTTGCATGATTAAAGCACAACCCACTCGCATCTTAATATAAAACTTCGAGTGACCTTATCACATAAACTCAGGGAATCTGTTTGCTCATGTTCAAGCATTACCAATAAGAAAAAGACTACATGTTTGGCGTCTTTATCATCTAATGCTACTGAGCTTACTTGCATTTAGATCGAAAACTGCTGAGTTAGAACATCGATCAATTTGATTCAGTTTAAAATATATTGCCTTTTTAAACCGGCATCATTCTTCACGCTATGCTATTTTTTCATCTCATCTAGAGTCAGGAGATATGTTTCTCCAATGACGCGTTAACATTATTCGCTGTAGATTATACGAATCAGTAAAACCTACAGTCCTGTAATTTGGAATTATAAGTTTTGTAATGTAAATATGCGAATTATTTATTATTAGTACAATTTGTCTTTTCTGTGAGCAAACTAAGGATAAATATATAAAAAATATACACTGACAATTATTTAGGATTTTCTCTTCTTTGGTATCAATTTCCGGCTAGCCAATTTTTTTATCAAACGTAATCTTTACATTTACATTGAGTTTACAACATTTTTTAAATAAAACCAAAGAATATGTAAAAAATATCAAAACTGACTGACTCATTATCATCATCATCATGATCAACCCATTGCCGGCTCCCTACAGAGCACGATTCTTCTCTCAACATGAGAAGCGGGTTTGGCCATAATCCACCACGCTGGCCATGTGCAAATTGCCAGACTTTACACGCCTTTGAAAACATTATTTAGAACACTCGTCCATGCAGGATTTCCTCGTGGACGTTTTACTTCTCCGTTGAAGCAAGTGATATTTTAATTGCCTTAAAACACACATAACTTCAAAAGTGAGAGGTGCATGCCGAATCCCCGATCTCTGATTAGGAGGCGGAAGTCCTAACCACTAGACTATCACAGTTTCGTGATGCGCATACCAACAAACATTTTATTTTTATCAATTGTCATATGGAGAGAATAGCATAGCTTTCCATATGACTACGGCATGGCTGTATGCTCTCAACCCGTTAATGCACCACACGAACGGGCTTGTTACGACCATTGTGCGGTGTCGGCCGCCGATGATACATTATTTTTATAACAATAAATCGTTGTAAGTAAAGCACCGCTCTGCGCCGGCGGTGGTCCCAACTATTTGCCACGCGCTCGCTCGCCCTGTGCGTACAACGCGGGACTACATTTCATATCAACTGCGGGCTGAAAGTAATTTGTTCGCTGATTATATTATCGTTAAACAATAAAATCAGAATCAGTATTTAACCATTCGAACATCATCTTGAGCACTATAACAGGATGAACACATTTTCACAATTAAATGCCATTGTATTTTTTTAATTTTATTCTACCTCTATATTAAATCTAACTATATATATGTCGAAGCTGTGATGGCCTAGTGGTTTGGGCGTCCGCCTCATAATCAGAGGTCGGTAGTTCGAATCCGGGCACGCACCTCTAATTTTTCAAAGTTATGCGTTTTTAAGAAATTAAAATATTACTTGCTTCAACGATGAAGGAAAACATCGTGAGGAAACCTGCATGCCTGAGAGTTCTCCATAATATTCTCATAGGCGTGTGAAGTCTGCCACTGCACATGGCCGGCGTGGTGGACTATGGCCAAACCCTTCTCATATTGAGGGAGACTGCTCTGTAGTGAGCCGGCAATGGGTTTATCATGATGATGATATATATGTAAATCGACTGCGTCTTATTAAATACTAAGTATACCTATCTATTATTTACACTTACCATATAGAAATTAAATAGAATTTTAGGCAAAAAAAGAATTTGGTTCAGCTAAAATACTATTAAAAAAGCCAACCTCGTTTTGTTTAAAGTTAATTACCGACAAAGGATGTACCCTCAAATTATTTTATTGGTTAACTTGCGCTAGTCCCATGAGTTGAAACGAAAGACGTGAATAAAATGGAAAATGGCAATTTTTTTGTCTTGACTGAAGGTAAGCTTCTAAAGGTAAGTTAGAAGAACGTTGAAACGTTATAATGATTGCATAAAGAATATCAAATAAATAAAATTTGAGAAGTTCGACCATTAGTTTGTTGGTTTAATCATTATAGAAACAGTCCATACTACTACTAATTTGCAAGGTGAAAACCGGTTCTGAACAAAAGTTGCCATAATAGTATAATATCTTTACGGTGGGCGGTTTAATAAAACCTTCTCGTGTTATTATTTTGGATTTAAAGTGATCTCATCACAAGAGTTCCTGTCACTAAGCCATGACTAAGATCCCGGACAGGTTTTAACAAATAAAATTAAACTGACTAAACAGGTGGCATGTATTATTATTATTTTTTACACTACAAGTTAGCCCTTGACGGCTATCTCACCTGGTGATGATGCAGTGTAGGATGTTAGTGGGCTGACCTGTTAGGGGTATGGTAATCCCACACTCCTAATATCAAATGAGTTCTAGGTAAAGTGATGATGATGATAGTGGTTAATCTATCTAATGCAACATCCCATTGAGGCAAGATAGAATTTTTTGAATATTGTATCTTAAATAGAATAACGGATCTTTTTCTTAATTAAAACGCCTCGCAAAGCTCGTCTTTTACCGATTTCAGTAGCACAAACCAGCCGTTTGTTGAACATTTTAAGACGTCTCTTTGTCGGTAACAAAATGTTCAACAAGCGATTTAGCGTCCCAGCACGATGTCGCGTAGAAACCAATTAGGAGTGTGGGCTTACCATACTTCTAACAGGTTAGCCCACCATACCTACCATCTAAGACTGCATCATCACTCACCATCAGGTGAGATTGCCGTCATGGGCTAACTTGCAGTGTATAAAAAAAATACCTGAGGAAAAATTCTTCATAACCCATACAGGTCTAGTGGTATGCCTTATCTTTCAAACTTAAAATAGTAAATGATATGGTAGGATATTTGATAATCCTTACTCATGATCGTAAAAATTAATAGCCTGGGATACAAAGTCTTTAATTTGTTTTTTAATTAGTGGATGGTGTCGATTCGGACGCCACAAAAGATATCAGTGATAAGCCGAAAGTACAGCTAGTAATAAATTACTTCATATATCTATTTTAGATAACAGTCAGTCGTAGATGTCGATATACCATTTGTTATCAGGGATCACAGTATTTTTAATGATTACAGGTTTCGCGCTTGTCTAGGCAGCATCCTCCTAACGATAATCATGAATGAAGCACATATAATAATTGTCTATAATTACATTTCTTTGACGATATAAATAGCAAAGCTTTTTCATCAATGTAAGAATCACTAATTAACTTGTGATAATAAAAATTCTACTTAAAAGGTCAAATATTTTAGATCATCTTATTTTACTAACATTAACGAATTAAACATATATATACGAATGCGTGTCAACGTCGTCTTGGAGAATGTCACCACAAAATGTTGTATATATAGATGCCAAATTTGTGCAACTGATCTTTTACTTTACCAATGTTCTGCGAGGAGCACCGGAGTGCACATGTGTGGATAAATTTGAACTTTTAAATAATGATCATAAGTTACATTTTTCAGTGTGGGAGCTTTGATACTCAAAAACAGGAAGATGGCGATGAAGTACTATATACTCAGGGCATGACCTGGCTAATACGTGGCCAAGCTCAAACAATTTATAATGCAACATATTTCATTGCCAAACTTGCAAGCGGTTCCTAATAAACCCCTCTAATTTTCCGAACATGAGTTATTAGAAAAATTGGAACCTATAAATTAATTTTTCGTCATTTTTCACATAAATGGTTTTTATTTCAACTTATTTAAACAAAACTTATTAAATAATTATAATTTGCTATCAATGGAAGCTTTGCCTTGATACATAATTATATTCAGGGTGTTCTGTTCTTCAAGTGACATAGATAATCAGGTTCGGTACCAGCTATCAATTTTGGACACCGAAGCTCCGAACAAAAGCGTGATCCGGAGCAGATAGGTGTATCCTTAATTGGTAGTGGAGTCAGATGGCAATCTCTTTGTCTAAAAACCGGTAGCCTGTCAAATCTCTATTTGAATAATATATATCAAGTAAGTATCAAAATATTAAAGTGAAACCAGATATGATTGTACTGTGAACTAGTTTCGAAGTGTGATCCAAATTTATCATCATCATCATCATGATCAACCCATTACCGGCTCACTACAGAGTACGGGTCTCCTCTCATTATGAGAAGGGTTTGGCCATAGTCCACCACGCTGGCCGTGTGCGGATTGGCAGACTTCACACGCCTTTGAGAACATTACGGAAAACTCTCAGGCGTGCAGGTTTCCTCACGATGTTTTCCTTCACCGTTGAAGCAAGTGATATTTTAATTGTTTAAAAACGCACATAACTTCGAAAAGTTAGAGGTCCGTGCCCGGATTCGAACCGCCGACCTCTGATTAGGAAGCTGACGCCCTAACCACTGGGCTATCACCGCTTCATATTTCATCCAAATTTATAAATGGAAATTAATTTTGCGTTTCAAGCAAATCATATCCTGCTATTGACTTTAGTTTTTGACGTTCACAATTCTAATACTATGTAGCGCATAGATAAGATCTCTTAACGTGTAACTTATGAATTTAGCAAACTTTATAAACGAATTAGTCTTAATCTATCATATTTATATGGAGTTGTCAATGTTATAACGTTTGTTCCTACTTATAAAGTGACAGATTAACGCTCACTTTATGCGACACGAGTAAGTTTACATTAAAACAGACAATAGGTTTACGGTATAAGCCGTTTTTCGGGTTCTTGTAGACGGACATAGGGTAAATATAAAGTGGCAGCAAAAACACCCCCTGTATTTTAGGATGATAGGCTAGGATATTGCGTAATCAAATAACAACGTATTGTCAAAATAATTTCTTGTTCTTTGCTTGGCTCTATTTACAAGGCAGCCCTAAATAGGAGTGTTATGTTTTCAGATTGCACGTAAATATGTATGCAAGAAAGTTTTTTTATTCCTACATCACGTCTGAATGGCTGAATAAATAATCTTCTGTGACGCGGGCCTTAATTTTTTTAATTATTATTTATTATTTATTTATTTATTATTAATATACAAGGAATAAAATAAGTTATATAATAAAGGCACCGAAAAAACCAAAGAGGTTTGTCCTCGGTGCTAATCAGTAACATAACAGCTTAAAGCTAAAGGAACTGAGTAAGCATATTAGGCATGAAAAGAACATTTCCTAACTGAGTTAGACGGTCGACACTAATGAGTCAACCGTCCAACTTAGTCAAAAAATATTCTTTTAATTTCGGTTTGAGATTTTTAATGTGTAAATTTTGGAACGCTGGAGGTAGTTCGTTCATGTATCGTGGAACCAAATACGCGGTCGTTCGCTCGCCGTACGTATTGTTAGCGCGCGTAATGTTAAAGCGGTTGGCCGCCATCGCCCGCGTCTGTACAGGATGTTCTTTTTTAATGAATATCTTCTCATTGAAGAACTCTTCTTTTAATATTGTGTATTTAAACAGCTTCTGAACAGGTAATGTTTGGCAATGTTTAAATAGCCCCAGTTCGTTACCATCGTACTTACCTTTATTGGAATTTGAGACCATAGATTTTAAAATTCTGAATTGCAATTTGAATATATTATTAAGGTATGTTGTATATGTACGACCGTAGCTACTGAGACCATATTGTACGTAAGTATGAGCGAACGAGTTATATAGCAATAGTTTAACTTTAAATGGAATCCGACGATTCAGGATAGTTATATTAGCGAGAAATTGTCTCAGTTTATTACACACATAGTCAATGTGCAAACTCCAATTGAATTTACTGTCAATAATAAGACCGAGGTATGTATATTGGTGGACTAGCTCAATCGATGGGCAATTACAAAAGTTAAAATTTACACTGTGTAGACAAGAATGATCATGAGCTATTATTTTTTTAAAGGGAAAATATTTTAGATAGGGTGATCTGATGTGAATCAATTTAGTTTTTTTAACATTTAAAACTAAACCTACATCGTGACACCACATGTTCAAGGTGTTAAAATCCATCTGCAATGCATCGCAGATCTTATTAGGGTCCCGGTCAGCGAAAACAAGGCATCTATCATCCGCAAATTGATAGCATGAACAATATTTAATACAGTTGCTCATGTCATTGACATATGACAAGAAGTGCAACGGGCCAAGGACGGAGCCCTGAGCCGTGCCTTCACTTACGACCCGGGTGTCGCTGTAGGCGTTATCAATTCGTACACTGAATGTACGATTGCGGAGGTAGTCTGCGCACCAAGCGAGCAAGGGACCTCGAACCCCACATGTTTCCAATTTACTTCGCAGTAGATCATGGTTTAGAGTGTCAAAAGCGCGTGAGAAGTCGATAAACAGTGCAAGGACGTGTTTTTTTTTATTTAGGTATACATTTACTTGGTCCGTAAATTTAGAGAGAAGAGCTGTTGTTCCTTTTCCTTGCTGAAATCCATATTGATTGCAGTAAATGAATTCGTTTTGCTTATAAAATGTTTGTATTTGTTCACAAATAAATTTTTCCACAATTTTATCTATCGATGATAGAAGTATGATTGGGCGATAGTTAGAGAAATCAGTACGTTTCCCTTTTTTGTAAACAGGTCTTACACAACCTTTTTTTAAACTATTAGGGTATGCGCTGCTTTTGACACTACTGTTAATTAAATTTGCAATAGCCAAAGAGATTTTATGATTAATACTTTTTATGTGGCTAACCATAATACTGTCAGCTCCTGGAGCTTTATTAGAATTTAAGTTTTTTATAATTTTTGAAACTTTAGCACTAGACGCTTTCTGGAAAAATATAGAGGAATTTACAGATTTTGTAAATGAACAAGGATCTAATAGCTTGCTGGTGCAGGTTGGGGTAAGAGATTTGCCAGCCATATCGAATTCATCTGCAAATGCATCAGCAATGGCCTTACTGGACAATCCCTGAGCTTCAAAGGCTTTTAAAATTGAATCATCGATAGATAAGGTTACACGACCCATCATTTCATTTATTATTTTATAAATGTTTTTTGAGTTTTTGTAGTCTGTATTTATACGTTTAAAATAATATGAATTTCGCCGATGATCTAGAACCTTATAAGATTTATTACGCGACTTGATATACTCTAACCTTAGTTTAGCATCATTAGGATTCTTTTTCCACACGCCAAACAATTTATCCCTTCTATCACAAAGTTTTATCACGTTATTGTCAATCCACGGAACCCTAAATTGTCTATTCCGTGGTTTCAGGGTGCAATTTTTACTAGCCGCGACGTAAGCGTGAAAATCACTATGGTGGAACTGTGGCTGCCAGTAGAATTTTTAATTATTTAATTACGCACTTGTTACTGTAGTGGTAATTATTATGTGTCATAATATTAACAACTTTATTTTATCTCTGACACTAATGACAGTTCCGCAGCCAAAATTATTTAAAGACGACCAAGAAGGGCGAAGTCGTAATTATCGCTGAAAATCGCTACTCTCGTACTACGTAATAAAATGAATATATTAATAATCCAATACTACATTATTACGGTATGGCATAGACAGATTTTCTAATAAGAGAGTAACCGATAGGAAAAACTAAAAAATACAGTTATCAGTTATGTTGTTGACGCCTCATAGACCTCAAAAGTGTTATATTTTTAACACTGTATCGAAATCGGGAGCAATCCTTAATTTTCTCTCTAATCACGTACTCGTCCATAAAAGCTCCTCTCAAACTTGCTACGTAAAAATTGTCTGTAACCGATGCCACCGCACTTAAATAATCTAAATTAAATTAATCAAAAACTTTTATTTGCCTCACGACCCCACTCTTTAGTAGCATAACGAATTAAATATTCGGTTAATAATCGAATATGGTCTCCAAAACCGTTACATAGAAGATCATTCGCTCGATTAGTTAATAGGAGAAGCCACTCTTTACGATTTTGATTCAAGATATGTAATTTGAGCGTATTTATTACAAAAATACACAATTAAAAGAGCCAATAACGCTGAATATTCTCTTAATCAAACGTCAGATTTAGTCAATTTTGGGTTTAATGATAGTGCCGCTGGAGTTAAGCCTGTGTGATTAATGGCGTCGGAGGGGAATAAAATTTGAATTCAGGGAAAAGTGTGTGTAATTTGTTGTACGTGTGTGTATGACAATGCAGCTTCCGAGAGAACGCGCGCAGTGCACGTCGGCTCGCACGGGAGCACTATCACTGGCCCATCGCCCGTGATTTACGGCGCGCCAGCTCAGAACACATTTCTAAGACGGCGCGACGTAAAATTGAAAAAAAAACTTACAAATTTAATCAAGACGTCATGAAAATAACGGCTGTTTACCTACATTTTGATTACGTACAGAGAATACTGACTATTTTGCGCATGTGTATTGTTAAATGCGTAGTGGTTAGGGCGTCAGCCTCCTAAACAGTGGTCGGCGGTTCGAATCCGAGTACATCTCTAATTTTACAGAGTTATGTGCGTTTAAAAAAAATTAAAATATCACTTGCTTCAACGGTGAAGGAAAACATCGTGAGGAAACCTACACGTCTGGGAGTTCTCCATAATATTCTTAAAGGCGTTTGAAGTCTGCCAATCCGCACATGGCCAGCGTGGTGGACTATGGCCGAACCCTTCTCATATTGAGAGGAGACCCTTGGTCTGTAGTGACCCGGTAATGGGTTGATCATGAATGAATGTATGAATGAATTGTTAAATGAACATTACATTTACAAAGAGTCGTAGGGAAATATGTGGAACTAGCTGGTGCCCGCGACTTCGTCTGTGCAGGGTTTGGATTTCTAGTAGCTTATGCGTGGCGTAGAAAATAAAAAAGAACTATCCCTATATCTTTTAAATCTTTGCCTGCCTGGAGATCGCTATCTAGCGATAAAGCCGCCAAATTGTATACCGACTGTTATTGTATTATTTTCTGTTCTTTTAGATTCCTATCTTGTGGTATGCAATAAAAGTGTGTCATTCATTAATTTTAGACAATTTACACAATATCTTCGTAAATTGTAGCCTATGTGTTATTCTGATGTATAAATTATATTATTGTAGAGTTTCATAAAAATCCATTCAATAGTTTTTACGTGAAAGAGTACAAACAAACAAACAAACAAACATCCATCTATCCATACTTACAAACTTTCGTTTTTAATATTAGTAGGATGCGTACATTTTGTGCGGTGTTGAGTATATTCTTTAATGAAACAATGAATTTCACTTTTGTTTCTTAATGTAAGTTCCGCAAACTAAAGCATACTATGCAAAGGCTAGAAATTAAAAACTCAAAATCAAAAACTCTTGCTTACTGCTCCCTTCACCCATTTTTTATTTTGATATACCTATTATTTAGTACTGTTTTTTTTGTTTTGTTCTTTTCTTTTAATTTGTTGAAAATAACCACTTAATCCAGTGGTAAGCAGGGGCATGTAAGTCTGAACATTTAACTAAGCCATGTACACTTGAAATCTGGCCTTAACCATTTCATATATAAATGATATAATACAAAAGTTGATATCACCCAGGAACAACTGAAGTAAGGCTAATTCATTAGGCAGTCATTGAGTCGGTATGCGAGAAGCGTCGGGCGTCAGATGGACCATTACTCTGGATGACGGCGCGCGTGCCCGCGTATGCACAACCACCTGCGTAACTTGAGCTCCCCCTCCCCGCTGAAGCCAACATAACCTGAGGTCACGAGGGGACTCCAAGAAACCATTAGAGGTCACGTTTAAATGGAAACGTTACACCCGCCGTCGCCTTTAAATAGGAAACGACACGTTTATCCAATTAGAAATTCACCATATCTTTGTGATAGTTGAAGAGGAAATTTGAGCAATCAACTTGCAGAGCGCCTCGACGTTCCTATCACAGTTTATTCAATTGAGCTCGTAATGAAGTTATGAGTAGTGTGTTATGAACAATGTTGCTGAGCTGATCATTAAATTGGACTTCATTGTATTAAACAGATATAGGTTTTTTGTGCAGGCCTCAAGCACCTTAATCACGAAATATCTCCCAGTAAGCAAATATGATTAATTTTCTAAAGCGAACTACTTCTCGTATTTATTTCTTGATAAAACGGCCTATAAATGTATGAACTTTATCGCTAAGCAAATATTGGAAATCCAATAGTTATATGATAGTATATTAATTGCTATTTTTTTTTTAATGATCTACTGGTTAGTAGTCCCTTGACTACAACCCTACATAGTGGTAAGCGATGATGCAGCCTTAGATGGTATCGGGCTAAACTGTTAGGGGATTAGAGGTATAGTAGTTATGTTAAACTCATATCCCATCGGTTTCTTCGCAACATCTTACCACATACGCTTAACCAAGTATTACCAAGGCGGTAGCCTGGTACACACAAAAAATACGAAAACCTACAAAAAATTTACGTTATCTTGCTCTATTTCAAACAATGTTTCTTGATTGAATAGATTATTCAAATGTAAATAATAATTGTGCTATGTCTATGAGGGTCAATCATTCAGGTAACAGAGTCTTGAGGTCTGTCAAATCACTGTTTTCCAGTAAATCTGCAACACTGATGTGATTCAATTCTTCACATAAAAGTTATTATTCTGTAGTACTGTAGGCATTGCTGTAAACTTAATATTAAATATAGGTAGCATTTATTAAACATATCAAATGAAGAATAGCTTTATTCATGTAAACCTAATACAGGCATTTATGAAGCGTTCATATATATCATATTTTTAATTATTTCTATTAGTGATGCTGATAACTACACTCGCCAACATAAGACTAAAGCTAAGAGGGTTCAAATCGCGCCCATGTCTAAGAAGAAACTCAATACAAACTTAGCTGGCATTAAGCAAAATAAGCTTGTCCTTACAAGTAGAAGATATTTTCTCCGCAAAGTCCCATAGGCCCCATCCCAAGTCTTTATTCAATTATATCTTGAAGAAATCTTGTTTTGATATTTTTTTATACAACTATTTTTAATTCGATTTGATTTGCTTTCTGAAATAAACGATTTCTTGGGAGTCGGTCGGCTATCGCAGGCGGCAGGCAAGTGACTTGGACGGTCGTGTGGCCGCGCGTGGCGGTTCAAGCAAGTTGGCCGACCCCACTGCCTCTCTGACCTCATTCGTAAATCATTTAATCTCATTTGAAAAGAGCAGGGGCCCACCGCAAGCTATAAAATTTAAACGACGTAAGATATCATATCCATAGCTGACATTCACCGTGATGAAGATATTACCGACGTGATTTACGAATATTGTTTTAAGATGTTTCAATAATCAATTTTGTCAGTAGAAAGGGATATAAATCTTTTTTTTTTTTTTCTTAATTGAACATTATCAGAACATTAAATTAACACTTCGTTGAAAATAACGAAAGCTGTAATATGATGTGTAAATAGACGGTAATATTATCAGCATAAACCTACTAATAAGGTACAACGTCAATCTGTCTGATTAATAAAATAAGAAATATTGAACGGATATTCGATTCTGAGAAAGTTACAGACGTCATTATCAGTTTATGAATGAGAATCTAACGGGTAATCTAGTCGAATACTATATATATAATATTTTAATAAGATATCCAGCTTATGTAGCCCTGAATCTACTCTTTCTACTAAACTGAAGTTTCGTTAAATAGCTATTTTATAAACTTTCAGCGGTTTTCCTTTAATTATATCTGCCGGTAAAATGGTATTGGTTTCAAAAATCAGCATACACAATAAACAAAACCATTAAATATAACATCACGTGTTTCCGCTCTAAAATACAAGTTTTTTTTACTTAAAATTAGCCTTAACTGCAATTCCACCAGATGGGAAGTGATAATGTAGTTTATATTGTAGCGGGCTTAACTGTTAGGAGTAAATAGTTATATTAAACATCCCCCATTGGTTACAAAATTCTCGCGTTATCTTAGTGAAACGCTTTTATTTATTACTAGAAGTTAGCCCTTGACGGTAATCTCACTTGGTTTAAGTGATGATGCAGTCTAGGATGGTAGCGGGTTTACTTGTTAGGGGTATGGTAGACCAATACTCTTAATAAGTTTCTACGCGACATCGTGCCGGAACACTTAACCGCTTGGCGACACGTCTTTGTCGGTAAGGTGGTAACTAGCCACGGATTAGCCTCCCACCAGACCTATCGTCTGTGTGTACCTCGTCTGTGTCGTTAGGATTTATTTACTCTGTATATTTTTGATATCATCCGTTCCCCTAGAGCGGTATACCAACGATGAACTTTAATGCGCAAAATTATGTCATCCAACGTCAACGATAGATTATTTTTCTTGCCCTTATCCCACATTATGTGGGGTCGGCACAACACGTCTTCTTCTTCTTCCACTCACTTTTATACACGAATGTCCTCTTTTACACAATCCATCCATCTCTTCTTTGGTCTACCTCTACTCCTTTGCCCTTCCACGTTCATATATAAAATTTTGGTGACATTACTTTCTTCCCTCCGCATTATACGACCATACCATGCTAGCCTATTACTCCTCATATTTTCTCTCACTGGCGCTACTTTTAGACTTGCCCGTCCCAAACGTAGCAAAACTATTCCTTTGGTAACATTACTTTCTTTCCTCCGCATTATGCGACCATGCTATCCTATTACTCCTCATCTTTTCTCTCACTGACGCTACTTTTAGACTTGCCTATCGCAAGAGCAGCCCATCTTCCATATATAACTATAGCTTGTCTATCTGACTCGGACATTCTTTAAGCGGCACATACCTCAACGATACGCTACATCATGCAACAGGACTCCAAATTAATATATCCTGGCTCGCGCCGTGATTCCTAATATTATATTTAGACGTGACACGCGCTCGTTTGTATCAATTGCCCCCGTCTGCCGCCTGATGTACGGCCGGCTACTTTAGAACAATAACGGCGCAAATTGCGTGCGATTACGTGCTTTAGAACCGCCCCGAGAGACACGACGGTATCTGCGACGCCGGACGCCGGGATTTACGGCGCGGAAATAATATATCATAACGCAGTTAAAAATTAAATTTAAAATGACACGATCTAGTAAATTATTTATTCAGAGTTTGAATTTCTTTATACCCTACAACTTAGCCGTTGGCGGCAAAATCACTCAACGATAAGTGATGATGCAATCCAAGATGTTAGGGGTATGGTAAACCCATACTCCTAATCGGTTTCTACGCGGAATGTGCCGGAACGCTAAAACGCTTGGCAACACCTTTTTGTCGGTAGGGTAACTAGCCAAGGCTGAAGCCTCCCTGCAGACCAAAGCCGTGAATCGAACCCAGGACCTCCCAGATCTTTATCTTTAACTTTATACGGCAGCGCACGCGTTGCACCACGGAGGTTGTCAAATATATATTATTAATATATATCTCATTTAATAGCTATATTTTTGCCGCTTCCTTCGGTTCCCCGTTATTTGTAATTTATTTTTTTCTTTCTTTTCCTTTTAATTATTATTATTATTTTTTTGTTGTAACGTCACTCTCAGCTGAAGCCAAATGTAGAAAACAAAAATTAAATAAAATCATAGATCAAAGAATTACTGTACTAACTGATAGTTCTATCTACACTTTTCTCTAAGTTCCCAGTGGAAAAAGGACGGAAAACACCAATTTGGCTTTGGAGTTTCATCATCATCATCATGATCAACCCATTACCGGCTCAGTAAAGACCATAGTAAACCACGCTGGCCATGTGCGGATTGGCAGACTCCACTCGCCTTTAAGAACATTATGGAGAACTCTCAGGCGTGCAGGTTTCCTCACGATGTTTTCCTTCACCGTTAAAACAAGTGATATTTTGATTATTTTAGAAACGCACATAACTTCGAAAAGTTAGAGGTGCGTGCCCGGATTCGAACCGCCGACCTCTGATTAGGAGGCTGACGCCCTAACCACTAGGCTATCGCCGCTTTTTTAATTTGGAATTTATGCTCAGCCAAATTAGCAACATGCGTGTTAGAATCAGAAATAGAACATCTCAATCATCTCGACGTCACATCTCTGTAAATATTATGAGAATACATACATGAGTACGATTTTTAAACTAAAGGTCCAATGTAAAACCTACCTATGTTAATGTTCTGACAAAAATCGTATTAATTAATCTACAAACTTGTCTTTGTAAACACCGCTTACATTATTTACAATATCTTAATTCAATTCTGATACCGCACCGGCCCGGCCTGTTATGTTCATACATACCGTAATCTTGTCATACAAGCTTACAGTATTGTAATATTTGTCAGACATCGCCGCAACAGCAACACCAGTTTCTGTAATACTGTACAGTGATAAAACGACACGGAAATAAACGTGTTCTTAACTAAAAGCTCGTTTAATACGTATCATTCCTTTTTAAGTAGCCGTTCACGAGATTAAACTTCAATAACCATACCGCACCACCCTGTTAGTATATGTTGTCAAATTAACGGCATAAAAATCGATAAATGAAGGCATAAATGATTCTTATGTCCGGCAAAGACGATTACAATGCTCGTTTAATAGGTTCTCGCGCGGCGCCGGTAAGCGCGCACCACAAATCAGTCTAATGAACGGATCCCCTGAAAGCCTTTTAATTTCCCATTTGGTTCGGCCACAGATATCGGCTGACTGTTATTAATATAGCGGAGGCCGGTCGCCGGTGGCGGCGCTCCCGACAGCCACGATTACGTCCGACCTTACGGAGGTATCGCGAGGCTCTCCGCGACTTATCTCCCGCTATTAATTACGCTTAGATATGCACCGGACAAGTTTTAATGCAACCGCTTCATTTGTTGCTGCACTAAAAGTGCCATATCTAGGACGTTATAGAAGTGATAACTTTGTACGGGTGACAGCCGATCGGGAGACGCGCGTCGCCACAGCACCGCCTTAGATACCCGTACCACTCTGGAACAACGCTCGTTGCCTATCAGCTGCACCTATCACTACAAGATGACTGATAGCTTTCCGGTATAACGTGCTCCACTTTGCACGGATACTTATCTAAAGCTAATTCACCTAACTAGTATTTTGCAAGTGTTTTCGCTACTATATACGACGTTAAATGAAATCCTAACTTGATTTGGGATCGGTTTATTATTACTTATTAGTTTAACTTTAACTTTAACGCTACATAGCAATTGATTAAGAGAAACACTAGTTTGAAGCAACCAGCAAGCAACTCTCATTCATTCATTCACTGCCAAGCAAGCAACTCTAAGGCTTGTAGAAAAGAATCTGAACGAAACAACCTTTGTTCCCTATAAGACTACGTATCCCACTTCTGTTTTTTATTATACACTACAAAGTAAGCCCTTGACGGCTATCTAATCTGGTGTTAAGTGATGATGCAGTCTAGGATGGTAGCGGGCTAACCTGTTAGGGGTATGGTAAGCTCACGTTCCTAATTTGTTTCTACGCGACATCGTGCCGGAACGCTAAATCGCTTGGCGACACGACTTTGTAACTAGCCGCGGCCGAAGCCTCCCACCAGAATCGAACCCAGGACCTCCAATTTATGTGACAGCGCACGCACTGCGCACTGAGTTCGTCAAAAGATTTTTGCTCTGGGCGACTGAAATAACTTCGTAACAACATCACGTAGCGACTAGCAAAGCAACCGCGTTTTATGTTTTAAAAGAAAACCGATTCAGATCAAGTAAAGCCGCAAGCCAGTGGCTAATAACACCCCGCTAAGAATATTGCGCGCTATTACAAATCAAACGGAACAAGTATTGCGTTCTATTCAAATTTATATGCCTTCATTTATTTTACCTTCGGTGTGATTTGATCAAGATAGCTGGTTCAATACGGTTTCTTCTCAATTTGTAACTACAAATGGATATGGCAGTATACAACTGTATAAATTTGACATTAACTTAATCTTTACATATAACTAATTACATGTAGAATCGATTGTTAATCGGCAGTTATAGATAGCTCCATACATAATTAAACACAAATAGCATTATTTGACATTAAACTTTTTAGAGACCACCATTTGAGATACGCTTGTATATTGTTGTATAACTCACCTGGCACCATAAATAAATAAAAAATTTAATCATCATGATCAACCCATTACCGGCTCACTACAGAGCACGGGTCTCCTCTCGATATGAGAGGGTTTGGCCATAGTCCACCACGCTGGCCTTGTGCGGATTGGCAGACTTCACACGACTTTGAGAACATTATGGAGAACTCTTAGGCATGCAGGTTTCCTCACGATGTTTTCCTTCACCGTTGAAGCAAGTGATATTTAATTTTTTTAACAACGCACATAACTCCGAAAACTTAGAGGTGCGTGCCCGGATTCGAACCGCCGGCCTCTGATTAGGAGGCTGACGCCCTAACCACTGGGCTATTACAGCAAAATTTTAATACTAGGGATATATTCTTCTAATGTTTATGCATTTTTTTTACTTCAACTCTACCACAGGATGTCCAAGAGCTGGGACTTACTTTGACGTAGATCTAGGTTTGACGTAGTTTTATTTACTTTGTTCTACGTATACTAAATTTTAATTCAATAATTATTATTTTTATTATAATAGTCATAATGTTTTAATGGTTTTTTGTTATAATAGTGTGGTGTTTAAATTATTATAAGTTATGTCAAGTCACGCTAATAAAAGTCATTAGCCATTGGACCAATATAAAGATTTTCATAAAACTATGAAAATAAATTATGTTTAGATTACATTGATTAGAACTTTAAAAAGCAGCCAAGAAGTAGTTGCCTACCATTTATTTTTGCGGCAAAATTTGGGATTACTTTCTTCATTTGTATTTTTTCTGATGTCAATGTCACTGTCATCGCAAGAGTACCTAGTCTCAGCCATCAGTGCAATCAGTATGAAAGTGCAGGTCAGCCCGCAATCGCGCCGGCTCGTCAAACAAGAATAAGCCATTGATCGGTAACACGCAAGTCGCAAACGTTTGTTGTGCCCAACTTGATATCCATCGCCCCACACAATAATCACTATGCAATTCAACTATCCTAGGCCGAGATCTAAAGCGCGCTTAGCGTTACCACTGACTTATAAAATAGTTAAGACGAGACAAAGTTAAATGACCGATCTCAATCTGCCTCGTTTTGACATTAACTTTGGTTCAGCTAAGTCTAAGTACGCTCTATAGATCTTAGCCAACGTATTGCATTAATTTTATAAGACTACGTTTTTTTTACGGTACGATTTTCTGAAGTGTATTTTTTTAATAGAAGCTGTGACTATAGCCTAGTGGTTAAGGCGTCAGCCTCCTAATCAGAGGTCGGCGGTTCGAATCCGGGCACGCACATCTGACTTTCAGAGTTATGTGCGTTTAAAAAAATTAAATATCACTTGCTTCAACGGTGAAGGAAAACATCGTGAGAAAACCTGCACGCCTGAGAGTTCTCCATAATGTTCTCAAAGACGTGTGAAGTCTGCCAATCCGCACATGGCCAGCGTGGTTGACTATAGCCAAACCCTTCTCATATTGAGAGGAGACCCGTGCTCTGTAGTGAGCCGGTAATGGGTTGATCATGATGATGATGATGATTTTTTTATTTACGTTAGTTCTTGACTGCAATCTAAACTGTTGGTAGGTTATGGTGCACGGTCTAACAGTTACCCGTAACCCAAATTGTTTTAGATGTGACATCACATCGGAACACTTAATCGCTTGAGGGCACGTCTTTGTCAGTAGAGAGGTAACTAGCCATGGCCGAAGATGAAACAAGAAAAAATTTAAAAAAACTCACAAGATCGGTTCTATCACCTATACCTTAATTTTTATAGAGAACCAAACCAAAATACTCATGAACTTTAATCACTTGACCAACCAACAGTTAATATTTCAATTACTGTTTTTGATTCTGGTTGAATTATTTATTCAGATTGCTGGTTTCATTCTCCTTCATAACTCAGTTAGCGGAACCCGAATTACCGTTGCAATTTTTGTCAGCCCGTATCAACGTCGAGCCGTTATATCTGGCGTCATAACTCACGTTACCCTGGACTCTGGACGCTAAACCAGTCCGCTAAAAATAATTGTTACGGAGCGACGTCCTACCGCCGCTTCGGTGCCCGTTCGCTATCTACTTCTAAAACACCGAGTTGTTTGTACTTTGTCGCACAATTCAAGACAGACTGCCGACAATGTCCCCGCAATTATATATTATATTAGATTATTTGTATCTATTAGATAGTCTAACTGTTTATTAAATATATGTCACTAATTTGCTTTAAATATTATGATTTTTTTGTTATTTATTATTTTCCTACCCAGAACTTCCCTATCTTTCCATGCACATTCTACATCGTCAAACCTTTATGTATACCAGATTTGTAGGAAATATACCTATATCATAAGGGGAGCAATAAAGATTTACTAGGAAGAACTTTTCAAAAACCTAGTCCTAGTCATTCATATCATAGTTTAAATTTTGAATTTTATGCTATTTTTTATCGTTTAAGCATTCAAATTAAAAATTACTTTAGTATTAGACGTGTCTTATGCTGAAAATGTTTCATTGGGTACTTAAAACTTTTGCATTCAAAAGTTGCTAAGAAATGAAAACTACAAAGGTACGTACTAACGCCGAAACCCATGAATGAATGAAAGTAAAACGTTAACACATGATCTAAGACCCGACTTTCTTAATGAATTATACGTACTAATGCCGAAACACATGAATGAATGAAACTAAAATGTTAAAATATGATCTAAGACCCGACTTTCTTAATGAATTGTGTTTCTGTCAGAAAAAATAACAATGAATGTAGTTCGACCTTACCAAATTTATAACAATTAAATATAAAAAAAGAATGAATAAGGGGCATAAACAACAAGATCGAATGACGTTAATGTGGAATTTATACTTGCTTAATATTTTTCAAATAAATATACATATATAATCATTATAAGCCCATTACCGGTGCACTAATGGGCGCTGGTTTCCTTTCAGCACGAGAAAGGTTACAGCCGAAATCCAGCGCACTGATCTGTACGCATTGCCGATATCACAGACCGTTATATAGATCTGTCATGATTTCAGGTTTCCGCCGTTTAAGCATGTGTTAATAAAATTGATTAAATTAAAAACGTACAAAGATCGGTAATTTTAAACTCGGCCCCCACAAAACAAAGGCTACAGGATAGTTAATTTACACACATTTTTAACGACCTCCGTGCCGCAGCGCGCGCGCTTTCTCATTTTAAAGTTGAGAAGTTCGATTCCCGACTCGAGTCGGGTTGGGTGTAAGGCTTCGGCCGTGGCTAGTTACCACCCTACCGACAGAGATGTGTCGCCAAGCGATTTAGCGTTCCGGCACGATGTCGTGTAGAAACAAATTAGGAGTATGGGTTTACCATACCCCTAATTTGTTTCTCCCCTAACAGGTTAGCGCGCTATCATCCTAGACTGCATCATCACTTAGCATCAGTGGAGATGCCTTCAAGGGCTAACTTGTAGTATATAAAAAAAACATAACAAATAACCTTCACTTGCTATAACGCAATTAATAAGGTGAATATTTCAGTACAAATGTAATAACTTCAGCTTCAGGTCTATATGTTATTTGCCAACCCGATTGCAACAATTCCTTATTCATTTCCAATTTCAACAGCACAATGAAGGAAAGCTTATCTCGAAGGTAAAATGATTTATTTCATTGCGTACAAGTTGTATTTTAAACTAGGTAATAAACTTAATACGAACTGTTAAAGGAATCGACTTAATTATTACCCCGTAAGTTACCTAAACCGAAATTGAATCGAATTTATTGATTGTCTCTCGTTTGGACTAAAGACCACCAAGTTAACGCAATATAGTCACTATATTACTAGATGCTTACTAAAGTTAGTGTTCATTTAGTTATTATAAACATTTAACGTCCCAGCCGTTAATATTTAATAATAATATTAGTATTTCTAGTGATAATTTAGTTAGTTTCGCTTTTGTCTGATTTGTTCATCTTCTTTTTTTTATTAAGGTACGTTAGGCTATGTTAATTTAGATGTTATTATATCATATTCACTCACTCTCATCATATCATATTCACTCACTCTCATATTGGAGCAGTGCAGTGAGGTTATGCTTTAAAAGTGTCTCTCCTATATATGCCGAGCTCTCAGCAGCAAGGGCCAAAAATTTGTTCTCTTTAACAAAACCTGCTTGTGCCTGAGATTTCTGCCAATGCATTAAGTCACCGAATTCCACAGTATGAGAGAATTATAGGGTGCCTGCAATCTTATTCAAATTGTCACAGGTTTGATCCTATTAGATTTCTTCACAAAAAGTACATCCTCTCTGCAATTTTCTAGCTCATTATCTTCAACTTCATTGTCTTTAACTATACATGTTTTAGGTTAATTTTCTTTTACAGTAAACGAAATTTCTAAAGAAAGTCTGCATTTTGGAAAGTGATCGTACTTACATTTCCTTACAGTGTTTAATTTTCATCTTATCATTATATATATTTCATCTTATATTATATATTACATTGTTTCTGTATCTTAAACTTTGAAGTTTTGTCATCATCGTAAGTATTTTTTTAAATATATTTTGTATATTTTTTTTAATTATAATGATAAGCATTCTCCACCTGTCAACCCTGGATTATGCAGAAATAAAAATGTATATTTTTCAGGTAGTAAGTCTATACGCTTCTAAACAGCTTGCCATGTTCAATCCGAAATTACATTTTGTATGATTTTGTTATTCTGTTATTTCAGATCTTATCTAATGTGTTTTATAAATTCCAACCACATGGCATTTGACGTCTTATCAAAGTGACGAAGCTTCCCTTTCATCGTTTTACGTATAGAGCTGGTTTCGGAGGGGGCTAGGTTTTTTATCTGTGATAAGCGTTATTTTCAGGCTATTTAAGACTCAAGGAAACCCAAGCGAGTACAACACAATCAACCCCAGACAAGTCTAGACTTCTTCTTCTAGAAACATTATTACGTATATTATAAATTTATTTTTAGGTGTTCGTCATTTTGGAGCCTTTAAAATAAGTAATTGGTAGTTAGACATATCACGCTGTGGTGCTCCAATTCTTTAGATTGTTCTTTGTATTTCTATACCAGTTACCAATTACTTTCTAGTTAAGCATTAATTTTGCTTGTACATTCTTTATGTATTTCTTGTGCAATAAAGTTTAAGAGGCCTATATTACCGAAAAAATACGTAGGTACGCCAATTAGTGTAGAATATAATTCTTAAGAATATTATCGTATCTAATCTATCCGAAGAAGATGAATATCATACACGAAATATTATAACTTGATATTCTTGAATTCCAAATTTTCTACACTCCCATTAAGACGGAGCACCCGAAAGATTTTTAGATTGTATCTGAAGACATTACGTGCGTGATGTGCAGTCGGCAGCAGTGTTATCTAGTGACAGCGCTGAAACCAGAGACAAACTACCAGGGCTGGCAAACTTAACCAACAAATGTGTGTATGATCCAAAATGATTGCGTTAACAATACGTCAGTAATAACTCTTAACAAAAACCCCTATCGGGTTTGATGTCGACCATACATCGAATAAAACCCACACCTCGAAATCCTCGAATGTATATTAAAAATAACCTAGCAAATTGTTCTATGAATATTGGACTATTATAATCATCATCATAATCAACCCATTGCCGGCTCACTACAGAGCACGAGTCTCCTCTCAATATGAGAAGGGTTTGGCCATAGTCCACCACGCTGGCCATATGCGGATTGGCAGACTTCACACGCCTTATGGAGAACTCTTACGCATACAGGTTTGATCACGATGTTTTCCTTCAAGTGATATTTTAGTTGCTTAAAAATGCACTTAACTCTGAAAAGTTAAAGGTGCGTACCCGGGATCGAACCCCCGACCTCTGATTAGGAGGCGGGCGAACTAAACACTAGGCTATCACAGCTTACTAGGCTATCAAAGCTTTAGTAGTAGCTTAAGCTACTTTAGACTATTAAAACGGAATTAAAAATTTCCTCTTTTTTTTTATAATAATTTCTATAAAACCCGGAGATATCCCTACTTCTATCATAAACGTTTCACTAGGCTTGTCCTTTGTCCCTCATTCACGCAATCTCCGAACAATGTTGAGCAAGATAATCGGCTATAAAGTGAGTTTTAATCTGAAAAAATATCGCGATTTCATTTAAGAATTTAAAAAAAAAATGGTACTAATGAACAACAGTTAAAAACCAAGTACGTACTTTAGGGCTTTTTACAAATGAATAAATACATTTTATTTGATAACGATTACTTGTTCATTTTACAATGATTTTTTTTTTACATGGACTTTAACCGCATGGCCGTATTTAGATGTATAACGTAAACGTCCATATGTATAAAATAATTTATTGACTAGCCCAACTTTTTTTTTTCACTCGTGTAGGTCACACGTATCTTTTGCAATTTCACAACTTAAAAAATTCGGCTGTTCATTAGTTTTGATATGCAAATATGTGTACAATAGTCCAAAATTCTTTTACAATTGTATATTAAAAAGAAAATTGATGCAATGTGAAATGGAATAATTTGACGATCTCCGTGGTGCAGCGCGCGCGCTGTCGCATTATTACGAGTAAGTGAGAGGTCCTGGGTTTGTTTCCCGGCTCGCGTCTGGTCTGATGGGAGGCTTTGGCCGTGGCTTACCACCTTATCGGCAAAGACGTGTCGCCAAGCCATTTAGCGTTCCGGCACGATAAACGTCGCACGTCGCGTAGAATCCAGTTAGAAGCGTGGGTTTACCATACTCCTAACAGGTTAGCCGGCTACCATCCTAGACAGCATCATCCCTTGCCATTAAGGTGAGATAGCCGTCAAGGGCTAACTTGTAATGTATATAAATGGAATAGAAATGAATACACCTAACAAAGATTTCCATTAATTCCAGGAGTCGTACGTATGGTTGGATGTCCTCAAAGCGTCCTGCCAGCCCTGAGCTGCCTCACCTCTTGTTGCCATAACTCAAGACGATAACACGTCTAGCGCCCCGCGGAACTGTTAACAACAAATAACACAGATAACGAAACGGCCACCTAAACGACCATATCTGACATTCGATAATATTTAATAATTATTTACATGTATTTATCAGATTGAAGTGTGCGCGTGCGCCAGTGTCAACATTTTGTCGTACGGACCGTTTTAAAAATAAACGGTTACCCCCAGGTAAGAGGTTGTTCTTTTAAGTGGTGATAACACAATAGACTAGTACTGCAATTAGTCAAGATAACTACTTGCTGTAAATCGGTGTTGTTTCGGCCTTTGTATAGCTGATAAATACCCTATTGGTTTAAAAAGCCTCATCGGGAGTTTGAGACGATGACGTAAGATTGCTAGATTTGAGTTGTAGGGTTGTAGGACTCGAAGACACTAGCAAAAAATGCGACTCTCCACTCAGGTGCGAGATTTCTAATTTTGAGATTGTGTGAATGTTAACTTCAATGAATGAATGAATTAATTAATTAATTAATTAATGAAGGAATAAATGAATGAGTGAATGAATGAACGAATGAATGAAAACACAATTATTTTACAACACAATACAAAAAATGCAAATACAATATGTATGGAATGGAAAGATAGCCATCTATAATACGATAGCTGGCGATCTTTGTAGGAAATTGACGTCTTACAGCTGGACTACTAATGTTAGTAGTCCAGCTGTGAGACGTCCACATAGAAATTTAGAAAAAATAATTATATTATAACCTCTTATACATTGGTACTGATTCTGAGGTACCCAAATAACCAAACTATGAAAGTGCGTATACAAATCTAAAAAGCGTGCTGTCTTTTACACATGTTCATCCCTTGGAAGTATACTGTGTTTTTTTTAATGTAAATAATAATACCCAATTTACGAGTATGTTCTGAACATTGGAATCCCAAAAAATGTCCTTTCTAAACGACCAAAATATAATGCTCGAGTCATCATTCAAATGGAAAGGAGGTTACACCGTTGCCAAAATTTGTTGCTTTTAAGTAATGTTAAACTTACCATGCGCTCACGTGTCCGCCAGTCGACACCACTCAGGCCGACTCGCACTTAACGTCATAAATAACTTTGTCAATCTGCTAACTTAATAGCATAATTTATCCGTCCCAGGACAGCATAACGAGCAATGCCGATAATAAACCAGAAAAGCCACGAGGTGATAATAGCTGTCCGTAAATAATGATTCCTGATTGCCGGTCCACACCTCGATGGGTCGCGAGCCCAACGAAACAGTACCGTTGCTTCTCTGGGAAGGTTTTAGCTATGGCATCCACCGATGGGAATGCCAAGAGAAACAAAATACCCATCTAACTATAATATATGACGATTTCAGATAATGAGCTATAGCAAGATTGTTCCTCCAATGTTTTTATAATCTTTTGAGTTCTGAAAACATTACAACGGCCGTGCGGCGTTCCAGACAATTTCTTCGCTTAGGAGGTTTTTGTTATAACAACCGTTCAGCAAATGCACGAGGAAAAATAAATTTGAGAATCGAGAAACTTTATCGAACTAAGGTACTGCATATGACATTGACACTTTAAAAGTACATAGGACAAATTTTTCTATATTTCCTTCGATCAACAGTTATATACCTATATACTCGTAATTACGAGCAATGTTTGTAAACTTCTTAAATATGTTGCTTTGAGAAATTAAAATCGTTTATGGTAATGTATACAAGATATAAATATAAAAAAGTTAATAGAAAAATCCAAGGCCATCCTGTCTTATGAGAGATACTGATTAAGATCTTGCACACTTTCGTGATTACTATCAAAGGGTATTTATAAAGCTCCCCTAGGTGTGGGGATGACCAGCGCCTGTCTCCAAATCCAAAATGGTATGACAGATAATTCTTGCCCCGACCCAGGAAACTACCAACAAGGCATTTAATTAATTCTGTGCCCTAATTTCTTTAACCCTGCTCAAGACCAGCACGACTCAAGGCAAAATGCAGATAATAGAACTCTTCCTGCATTTTGACCGGGACCAGCGCGATTTGACCTCGCTTCTCATGTCTTTTATTCAGTAGAATGCAATAGGGGTCTAATTAACGCCGATGCTCAGACACGGCTGGGTCCGAGGATGTTCCGATTAGAGCGGCTCGCCCGTTAAGGAGAAACAATCACATCTCCAACAAGGAATACGCGAGATTAGCTACTTCCCAGACTTAGTATTCAGCCTTGTAAATGTGTGTTGGTTGAGGCAAAATAGAAGTAGCCATTGTTAAAATCAAACAACGTATTTTCCTCTGGCTACTATCTTTTAATGCTACATAATACTAACTACCTCTTGTTAGTGTATAGCGTGTTTCTAAGAGGGATCGCGGGGTCCTCGGTTCGATAACGAGTCTCGGATTGGGTCAACACTATTAGACACTAGGTTTTTACTAAACAACTCTGTAAATTAAGTATAATGTACTATTTACCCTTCTCATATAAATAGATTGACCAATTACTATTACTAATAGTCGGGTCGGGTAAGAGGTATATTACAGTAGGGCATACACTTCAATACTAATAACACTAAATGTACCCATTTCATGATGATGATCATGATTAACCCATTCTCGGCTCCCTACAGAGCACGGGGTCAGAGAAGGGTTTGGCCATAGTCGACCACGCTGGCCATGTGCGGATTGGCAGACTTCACACGCCTTTGAGAACATTATGCACTCTCAGGCATGCAGGTTTCTTCACGATGTTTTACTTCACTGTTGCAGCATCATATTTTAATTGCTTAAAAACGCACATAACTTCGAAAAGTTAGAGGTGCGTGCCAGGGTTCGAACCCCCGACCTCTTACTAGGAGCCACTAGGCTAGGGCGTCCATAATAGGGCGGGCAGTAGATGGCCACTAGGCCATCACAGCTTTTACCCATTTAACGGTCTGCATTATATTGGATGAAAATTTAAAGCATTTCGCTCGCAACTTTGATTACAAACAAATGGGTACCGCACTTCAAAATTTATATGTATGTACGCGGCCGTATTTGAATGCAAAATCACTAGCTAGATTTTACCTACTTCCACCAACAGAAACCACATATCGCTTGCTCGTTGCATGCACATTTGCAAGTTACGCACACAGATGCATGTCGGCGCTTGTAGTCCATTACTTATGTGTGCGTTAAGCAAGCTGTCTCGGTTGCGTGAGGTATATTTATTGCGGGTAGTTTTGGTTGAACGAGAATCTGGCGAACTTGCTGTATTTTTTTGTAATCTAATTTCGGCTTTCACTATTCGCTATGGGCACACATAAAATGGACTATTGCTATGCCACCACTATTAGGTATTAAAATAAATATGCGTAAATCTATTTGGCTGCAAAACTAAATTGAAGAAGGACTATTCCACCATAGACAATCCGTTAGTCGCGTGCATTGGTACGTCGGTAGGTAGCGGGATGATCTAAAGGCAAGCGCAAACTAAGTACACGGGTGCTGCCTTGATACGTTTCCTGATAGCGGCCGCACCATTTATTCACGGCGCAATAAATTCAAATTACTGGATTAACAATATAGTGGATAGCATCTCCTTCCGATACGCGCCGCGCCAAACGGTGGTTCTTATTACCCTTTTGATATTTTTACTAAAACATATCAATATACTCGTATTTCGCGATATTTTTTTATCAATATAACATATGACCATACAAATACCATGAATTCATAAGCCATTGTGTCGTCTCTGTTACCTTTTCACACCTGAACCATTATCATTTCGATTAAATATGGCATGGAGATAGATTGTGCCCTCGAAAAGACGACTTCGTGGCGCAGCGCATGCGCATTATAAAGTTGGAGATCCTGGGTTCGATTCCACCACCCTACTGACATGACCTTTAGTGTTTAGCGTTCCAACACGATGTCGCTTAGTAAACTATTAAAATATTAATTACGGTAAATATATTTAATAAACATATTATTTTTCAATAGCAACACCGTAATTACCCTTAACCTAAGCGGCTGATATTCAAGATGTTAATAGAGAACAAATAATTTGTCTCAGTTATTTTTATCTTTTTGTAAGTATTGTGACGTTTATGTGACGGCAATCAACGGAATTTATTGGTGTTTTCATTAATTTAGTTGTTAAGCAATCACGTAGCAAAAAATATTTCGTCTATTTACCGTTTTTATAACACACTAGCTGGCGCCCGCGACTTCGTCTGCGTGGAATAGGTTTTTAAAATTCACTCAGAATAAGTTATAAAAATTCGTACGGTAACTCTCCTATGTCACTTAACTATACTACACTTCCTCAACTATACTTTCAAAAATCACGTCGATCCATTGCTCTTTTGCAACGTGATTGAAGGACAAACCAAATTACAAACACACTTTCGCATTTATGTAACTATGATTTTGTCTGGATAGTAAGGATTTCTAAACATTTTATGGTTCTTATAGTTTAGGCAGCGTACGCAAAATAAGTAACTTTCCTGGTTGATTTTTTACACCTTGTGTCCGAAAAAGCTCACATATCTTACGGAACCCTATTTTTTTCAAAAATAAAATTTAGCCTATATTACTCGTGGATAATGTAGCTTTCGAATGGTGAAAAAATTTTTAAAAACGGTCCAGTAGTTTTTGAGCCTATTCATTACAACCAAACAAACAATGTTTTCCTCTTTATAATATTCAACCGTAACGACTTGCCTGGGAACACAGTTCAAGGAATGGCACGAAATTTAAATATTGAATGGCGTTAAGGCCACCCTTGTAAAGCAGACTTGATGACCATCTTGTTATATTAAATGAATATAAAGCGACGAACAGTTTTATATTGTGTTGCAATAGTAAAATACTATCAATAAACGTCGCATCTACCGAAGCATGACTGTAAAGGCTCATGAGCCTTGTATCTCTCGGAGTGGACGCAATATAGCCCAATGAAATCCTACACCACGACGAATCGAATGCTGTCCTGTCGAGTTTGAAATTTCTGCAATATTTCGCCCTTTTCACGCAGATATCCTCGGCCCGTGTCTAAACTCCGGACGTGAAACACAATATCTCCGAGTGCGCTCCATAATTTATACGCACCCGCTCCGCGGTTTATGTGATAGTATACTGCGAGTGTAAAATCTTAGATTGTTGGCCATCATATCAGTGGAAACTGAGGGATACAGACCGTACGGTTGTATACTGGTACTAATTCTGCCATATAAAAATAAAGTCTACGACGTAAACTTTGTCTTGATTTATCCGGTTCTCAAGCATGAGGTAATTTTTTGTATGTATTCCAAATTTACAAATATAAGGTATGACTGGGACACTTTTGAGATATTGCCCCTTTGCCTCAAATGCGGATAAGACGGATAATACGATAATTATTATTGCTTGTGATATTGTCCGGGATAGATGGCTTAAGATGCTCTCATAATCACAGAGGTGATCACCGCCCTTAATATAGTGGCATTATGTTCTGTTGCAAAAGGATAACACAATTTATGGATCTGTAAAAGTAATTGCCCTGCAAAAACGTTACTTGTTGGAAGAGTTTATATTGGAACGCAAACTGCCATAAGAGGTTCAAAAGCCGCGTGCAATCTTTTAACTTAAACTGTACATGATGTCAGGAACATGAGGCAGTAGCATCAGATGCGCCGAAAAAATACTAATGACCATACCATGCCCACATCATTTGTATTTTCAGTACATGTCGCGGTATACACGACCAGAATAAAAAATCATCATCATCATGATGAACCCATTACCGGCTCACTACAGAGCACGGGTCTCCTCTCAATATGAGAAGGGTTTGACCATAGTCCACCACGCTGGCCATGTGCGGATTGGCAGACTTCACACGCCTTTTAGAACATTATGGAGAACTCTCAGCCGTGCAGGTTTCCTCGCGATGTTTTCCTTCACCGTTGAAGCAAGTGATATTTTTTTTAAATAACGCACAATAAACTGTGATAGCCTAGTGGTTAGGACGTCAGCCTCCTAATCAGAGGTCGGCAGTTCGAATCCGGGCACACACCTCTAACTTTTCGGCGAATAAAAATTATTGTGTCAAAATTTGGAAAACATTTGGACAAGGAACAGCAAAGTTCATAGAGTCAGTGTATCGCCATCGTCATCCTCCTGAGCCTGAGCCAACATGGCCATTTCGAATTCGGTTTTAGAGCTTAAACTTATCAAGATAATAAAAAATAATAGTAAGCCATAGAGATTTCTATCAATTAATGCTTGTTCCTTATCCAAGACTTTTCTGCTTCTCATCCATATACCCAATGTATTTCTCCGAACATACTTGTTCGTGTAAGTTATGAGATGATAAATAATAACCTAGAAGTAGATTTCCATTAAAGAGGTAGGTATATATTTTAATTAATATTCTTCTTCTTATTCGTTCACTCTTGGCAGAGTGGTCGTGGTTATGATTTGGCCTTCACAGCAGCTCTTACGATCTCCCTCCAGCGATTTCTGTTCGTAGCATCCCGGAAGCACTCGGAGATCGATAAATCTGTAGCGGAACGGATTGAGTCCGTCCACCTAGTAGGGGAGCGACCACGTGGACGTGTGCCCTCGACTCGACCTTGTACCACGAGATGTTCGATGGTACCTGTCTTCCTGGTTATGTGCCCAAAGAACTTAAGGATTCGCAGTTGTACAAGCGACGAAAGCCTTTGTTTTACTTTCAGCTCTTTGAGTATGGAGGCGTTTGTTCGATGCGCTGTCCAGCTTATTCGTAAAAGACGTCTCCAGCACCACATTTCCAGCGCGTCTATTTTTCGTCGGTCAACTTGTCTGAGGGACCATGTTTCAGCCGCATATAGAAAGATCGGAAAGATCAGACATTTCATTAGACGAACTTTTGTGTTTTTCGTAATTCTTCTGTCCTTCCAGATTTTCGATAGCTTCTCAACGGCTGATCTGGTCACGGCACAGCGTCTTTTAATTTCGCTCTCGCAACTCCCGTTATTATTGATAGAGGAGCCAAGGTATATGTAATTGGCGACGACTTCACAGTTATTGATATGAGTTATCTCGGGTCTGTTATTAGCTTTTCTATCAATTACCATAAATTTAGTTTTGTCACGGTTGATTGCGAGTCCAAAATCAATGCTAGTATCCTCTAAGCGTTTGAGAAATTCACCTATATCCTTCTCAGATGATGCGAGAAGGGTGGTATCATCAGCATACCGTAGGTTAGTAATAACTTGCCCGCCTATTGAAACGCCTTTTGTCCACTCATCGAGTACAATTCGCATTATATACTCAGTATAGATGTTAAAAAGTAGGGGTGATAGAATACATCCTTGTCGAACACCAGCTTGCGTTTTCAAGAATGCTGAATCCATCCCGTCTACCCGGACTACTGCTGTTCCATCTTCATATAGTCTCCTTAAAAGGTAAACGAGGTGTTTAGGAACGCCCATTGTAAGCAGTATTGGCCACAATTTACACCACTTGACTGTATCAAAGGCTTTACGGAAATCAACGAAACAGATAAACAGAGGTATGTTAAACTCCCTGGCTTTTTCAATAATTTGTCTTAACACAAGTATTTGTTCCCGAGTTCCTTTTCCCCTGACAAATCCAGCCTGCTCCGGCGCAATTTCACGATTCAAATATGCTTGTAGTCTGGTATTCAAAATGTGGAGAAGCACTTTACTTGCATGAGATATAAGTGAGATTAGCCTGTAGTTGTTACACTTTTTTGTCGACCCTTTCTTATGGAGTGGTATAAAAACAGTTTGTAGCCAGTCATTCGGCCAGTCACCAGAGTCCCATATACGGGTGCATATAGCGTGTAATATATCCACTCCGACTTCACCCATTTCTTTAATAATTTCAATGGGGATCTCATCTATACCCAATGCTTTGCCGCATTTAAGATGTTTAACTGCAGCTCGTACCTCATCTTTTAGGATGGAAGGTTCTCTATCGTGGTTATTTGTGAGAGGTGAAGCTACATCAGTAGTTACAGTCTCGCTTGAAAATAACTTTGTACAGTATTCTTCCCATACCTTCACAATCAACTTTATTTCTGTAACTGTGGTACCAGCTGCATTGTCTATTGCCCAATTCCTTGGTTTGAATTGGCGAGTTAGAAACCTAATTTTCATATGAAGGTCCTTGGTCTCAAACTTCTGCGCATTACGTTCTAGCTCCATACAGGTGTTATGTAGGTATTGATTTCGATCCCTACGACATGCAGCTTGCACTTTTGAGCCCAAGTTATTGAGTTCCTTCACATCAACTCCACGTGATTTAGCATTCCGACGGTGTTCTACTAGTTGCCATGTATCATTGGACATCCAGTGTTGGCGTTTTATTACTGTCTGTATTGGTTGAGTTTCACGGTAGGCGTTAAATATCTGCTGTTTAGCTTGGCTCCACATTGAGTTAGGCGTGTCATTCTGAGAATTTATATGCCAGTTTTTCTGCTCTTTCTCTATGGCTCTAGCAAAAGTGGCTTTATCATGCAACACCATTCTTTTCACAGGTTTTCTGTGTATAGTTTTACTCAACTTTAGTTTTAAGCTACAGATCAGAAGTTGGTGATCAGAAAGGCAGTCCGCTCCTGGTAGCGTGTGGGCATTGCATATCGAGCTTCGCCATCGTGTCCTCATTAAAATGTAATCAATTTGATTACGGTGTTTGCCATCTGGAGATGTCCAAGTATATAATCTTCTGGGGTGTTGTTTAAATGTCGTATTCATAATGGTCAAACTATTCTCAGCTGCGAATTGAATGAGGCGGTCTCCCCTCTCGTTACGTATTCCCAATCCATGACTACCAACTATATCACGTATGCTCGTTTCCATACTGGTGTTCCCTACCTTAGCATTGAAATCACCTAGAACTATGAGCAATTCTTTTTTGGGAATTGCAGCTATACAAATTTCAAGTTCATTGTAGAAACTTTCAATGACTGTATCATCGGCCGAGCTTGTTGGTGCATACACTTGGACAATGTTGAGAGGAGTTGGCGATGCGCTAAGTTTAATTGTCATAATTCTCTCACTTATCGGGTTATAGCCTAATACGGCGCTGTTCCAAGACTTTGGGATGATTATAGCGACCCCAGTGAAACTACTTTTAGTACTTCCAGAGAAATAGATGGTATGTTTCTTGGTATCAAAGTGACCGCTGTTTTTCCAATGTGTTTCGCTTATGCCAGTTACTGTCAAGTCGCATCGCTCGAGTTCGCTTAGTAGGATATCAATTTTACCCTTCTCGAGTAGGCCTCGTACATTCCATGTACCTACGCGAATTAATATATATTAATTAATATATATCGATAATTTTTATCAAAGCAGTTTCTTTACGAACAGCCATATGATATTTATTAAGAATACTTTATCGCATAAACTGGACAAAAAAAAGAAAACCTACACAGATTTGTACAGTAGAGGTTAATTGCTCGCTTACTGAAGCAATTCTTACATTTAGAGAAACCCTTCAGTAAAAGGAGTTGGCAGACATGTGGGATGCAAATAATTATTTTAAATTTTTTACCAGGCCAAATAGAAAGGTAGTAAAAATGTATTTGCAGTAAAAACCTTTGTAACGCTTTTTTTTCCTTGGACTCTCATAAAAAACTACGCAGTGCCTATCATAAAATCAGCTATGCTTACAGTTAAGGAAACATGAGGTCATACCTTAATAGGCCAAAAAATTTATTTAAGTTCCCCAATAACACTAAATATTTAAATTATTTACAAGCACACGTTAAAGAACACGTGTTAATGTAGTGTCAAGTAATCTCTTTTAAGGTTAATATTTTTTCGGTACTTTTATATGGAAACTGAAACATACGGAGTGATGAAGTAAAAGTTAGTATCGCATTCTGAAATAACTTAAGTATTGTCTATGTCTAGTGAGCATCAATCTCACCAACGCATAACATTATTTTTTTCATATCTTTTATGCAAAGATATTTTCTTAACATTCTAGGAGTACCTAGACATGACAAAATCGACGTGGGTTTTACCCCGGACAATTATTTCAATTATATCAAATAAACTTTATGAAACGAGATCGGTTTCGCTCTCCCACTCATTTTCCTTCTCATTAAGAGAAGAAAATTTTTATTCATGTTTTATGCATGACAAGTTAAAATGTCAGAACCTCTTAAATTTTGAAAGGGCAAAAAGTAAGATTGTGTTTATCTATCCCAGAACAAGATAAAAGGTCAAAACTAAAACTCGCTCATTAAAAATACCTACAGCCAGTAAAGAACGATTTGAGTGAATTTCTCTAAACCATACTAAATTATAAGGGCAAAAGTTTGTTTGCCTGATGTTTTTTTCGTTCACGCCGGATCTGCATAACAGATTTAGCTTAAATTTTCAATAGTAAAGCCTGTAATTATACTGGACTTGTACATACTCATATATCGGTCTATGTATATAAGTAAGCTATAGCTTGTCATAGCAAATTTAACTTCATCGTGATCAACCCATTGCCGGCTCACTACAGAGCGCGGGTCTCCTCTCAATATGAGAAGGGTTTGGCCATAGTCCACCACGCTGACCATGTGCGGATTGGCCGACTTCACATGCCTTTGAGAACATTCTGGAGAACTCTCAGGCGTGCAGGTTTCTTCGCGAAATTTAATTTAATTAGTTTTAAATGTAGGAAAAGTGAGCGGAAACGGAAACAGCAACAGGAATGTGTCAAGAAAATGTTAATAACAAGCGTTGGAATTTCCACTGGAAATTGTAAAAACTCTTAATCAACTGAACGTTCAAACAGAACATTAGACTTCATCGTGACATTCGTAACAAGTCCTTATATAAATGTGCTCGGGACTTCCTAACATGAATTTGTTTTCATCGAGATATAAAGATTTTTATTACACTCTGCCTCTTTTACCTTTTTTTTTTTTTTATCCACTACAAGTTAGCCCTTGACGGCAATCTCACCTGATGGTAAGTGATGATGCAGTCTAAGATGGTAGCGGGCTAACCTGTTAGGGGTATGGTAGAGCCATACTCCTAATTGGTTTCTACACGACATCGTGCCGGAACGCTAAATCACTTGGCGACACGCCTTTGTCGGTAGGGTGGTAACTAGCCACGGCCGCAGCCTCCCACCAGACCAGACTCGAGCCGGGAATCGAACCCAGGACCTCCAACTTTATAATGCAACAGCGCGCGCGCTGCGCCACGGTGGTCGTCAAAACCTTCTCCATGAATGTGTTTCTCCATGAATACACTTCTACTGTACACCACACAAAAACATAAAAAGTTTAGCTATTTCTAAGATTCATCCGTGTAATATTAAATACGTGGAACTATTCTACTTGCCGACGACTTATGGTGAGCACTAACTCTAACGAAAGACTAAAAAATGCTGAAATTCAAATGTATGGGGGTCGATGGTACTTGAAGCTCCGAAAAACATGGCGTCCGCTGACCTCAAATTTACCTACAGAATAGTCGATTACAAGCTTGTGATGTCGAGAAAAAACATTAAAAGAGTTTCACATTGTTTTGAATAAAAGCGTATACCTATAATAAGTATTACGATGTTATAGAGCATCAATCAATAAACCTGTCTGGTGCAAACTGATTGTGCAAAGATTGTCCTTCTATCTCGACCTACGTTACCCATAGCAATCGTCTAGCGACTGTGTAGATCTATAAAAACTGTGTCAAAAGACTTTTACCTAAAAATTAAAACATCGCGGTACTTGAGAGTAATAGAGGCATACTATCGGATTTTATGACTACCTCCGTGGCACAACGCGTGCGCGCTGTTGTTACAGATATGGGCGTCCTGGGTTCGATTCGAGGCTCGAGTCTGGTCATGCGCTTTGGCCATGGCTACCCCCCCTACCGACAAATACTTATCACCAAGCAATTTAGTATTCCAACAATATATCCCGTAGACACTAATTAGGAGTATGGATTTACCATTCCCCTAACAGGTTGTCCCGCTACCATCTTAGATTATGCAATTACTTACCACAAAGCGAGATTGTCAAGGGTTAACTTGTGGTAGATTAAAAAAAATCTCCTAGGCATGCAATAAAAATTATTCCAAACGCCCCAAGGGTTGAGTCCATGCGATGGTCAGCCTGAGGCAATTTATGCACTAGCCGCGGTAATGGTCACATTAATGGAAACCGACACCGTCCCGTGGGACCCGGCCGGCTCCAGAAACATAATATTAACAACGCAATCACGATATAATAATCTAATCCTCACACGGTGAAACGCCTTGTCCTTACCTCGGATATCACTTAAATGAAATCGCGGTTTTATACCACCTTCTCCAATTTCTGATCAATGTATAAACATGGTAAATATTCATTGAGATAATATGGTTGTTCATATACCTGCCTAATTATAAACAGAACCTTCAATAGATTGTCTTTTTAAGTAGTCAGATATATTAATTACCTACTACAAATGAAACGTCTTCGTAATAAAATTGACTCCATAGTATCTACAAAAAAAAATATTTTTATTATTTTAGTCATAATATAACAGATTCAACTTTTAGGAACTCAATAATGTTTATAAAGATTAAAGACTCACCGCAGATGATGACGAAACATCATGACGTGTTTTGTTATAAATAAATATATAATATAATCTAATACGGGTGCATTAGCGATTCCTTTCAGTCTTGTCGAGTGATTCAGTCAGTGCGAGGTCCTTTGGTTGTGTTTCATATAAATGTTTTGTTAAGATTTGTTAGATAGAACAATTTACAAATGCATATTTCACATTTTTTGTCTATATATCTTCTGGACGGTTGGATAGAATTTTATGGATTTTTCACAGAAGAGGTAGAGGTTTTAGGTTACTTTTTACTCCAGATAACACTTTACAGTGATAAAAAAGGAAAAATTAGGACATTACATTTAATTTAAAGCATACTAGTATTGAAATCTTTAATACTTTTTAGGTCTTACCTGCATACTGCTTTCCACTTCGTTTGAAAATAATCCTCAAAAGTGTAGTAATATACTGAAACTTGTTATCCGAGATTTACAAGGATTCCTACAGGATTTATTAAAGCGCTTGATAAATTAAAAATAATATATTTGAACATAGAACAGAAGCAGGTAAAACTGCAGCTACAGCCAGTTTGAAATATAATTGTATATTGTGAATAGAATTTAATGGAATTTTCACAGAAGTGGCTGAGATTGTACAAGGGTCGACTTAGGCTACTTTTTACTCCAGGTAACAACGCTTAAAAGTGGTAAAAAGGGAAATAGGAACCTTTCATTTCATGTTAGACATTCTCGTATTAAAATTATTAACTGCTATTCGTTTGAAAACAATCCTTAAAGATGTATTATATTGATAAAAAGGCTTGTTATGAAGAGAAATAAAAGAATTCCTACAGGATTTACTAAAGCGGTTAAATAAAAAAAAAAGAATATTTATATATAGAATAGAAGCAGGCGAAACCGCGGCTACAGTCAGTTTAATTGTGCATAATATTACAGCATGTAAGTTTGTACGAGTAGTTTCATTACAAGCATTGAATTGCTTGCATCAGCGAATCTACAATGTATAGAAATTGTTTTATTACAGGGACCTATTACATTAAGTTGAATTACGACACAGTCTTAGTCTAGGGACCGATATAGCGAGCGTCTCTACATTATTTATTGGCACATAATGGCTTCTAATGGGTGCTATTGAATCCGCCACCTGGACATCTTTTATCTTCGACGGGTCCGCGAGAGGGCGTACCTTTCGTCCCGACGCACGTGAATATTCATAAGTCATAACACAGGCGAAGTTTCGATTCCACGGATGATTTAATTGATACCCGGCCTGCATCGCAGACAACAGCACGTACAGACAAATCGTAATTGCTCGTTAAGCCTCGATATCTGATTGTTGCTGGATAATGAAAATAAAAGAGCACCGAGCAAACATTGTGCGAAGACTTTTAAAGGTTCGCCAAACGATGCCTCATGCGCCGGTATTATTTTAACCGGACCATCGTCCTTCCAATTGTATCGCACATTGAAATGATAATACAGCCATATCAGAACAAGCTTTATTCCCCTCGCTCAATTGCAGGGTTGATGATGATATCGACGAAACAAATAAGTGTATATATATTGAAATTTATTTGGACCTTTCGTCGATAACACGTAGTACTCTGGTTCTTTTATTTGCACAACACGACGGACGCAAGGGCAATTTATTGATACTGTGCTCGATAGCCAGTAGGTGCGTCCCACGCCGCGCTCGGCCGACGCAATGACCGCGGCCGCGCGCGCCTCTGCTGGCGACTTCACAAGTATTGCGCCCCTAGGAAGGAGTTGTGGTGCGGACCTATGCTAAATACACTCCATAAATAGCCGAGGTTATGGTGTCGTAAAAACAAAGTCAAGCTGCGCGGACAGCATCGCGGGCCATAAAGAACGAGTGACAAGACGCTCTCTCTACTTAGTTCATTTTCACTATTCACGGTTGCTGTAATGTAACAAAATAGGATCGCGATGATTTTGTTGTTGGCGTCTTACACTGTGGCTGGCAAGTCTTGGATTCGATTCCTTGGTCTATCGTTAGGTATTGTATTCTTCTTTCAGAAACTCGCTAGCCCAAGGTCTGTAGTTAAGAAATTGGAGCTGTGTATCCTTGAACTTCGGGAAGCAAATTAAGCCATCGTTTTCAATTGTTATTACTAATATTTTATCAAACGTCCTCTAATCTACAATGACTCTACGCAAAATCTCTCTCTCTAATAAGATTAGAAGGATTTATACGATGCCATACGATGGAAGGTAGTTAAAAAAATATTTTTTTTGATAAGGTACGACGCAATAATACTTGCAACAATAGATCTTAAACCTTCTAGAGCAAGTATATTACAACCGCCTGTAGTAATTAATAAGTTATGTGAACGAGAAAATACTAGTATTTAAATAGACAAAACTGAATATAAATCATGACAAAACTTAAACTTAATAAAATGCCCAATTGCCTCACTAGCAGGCTAACCTGTTAAGGGTATGATAAACCCAGACTCCTAAAAGAAGCCTCCCACCAGACCAGACTCGAGCTGGGAATCGAACTCAGGACTCATCCAACTTTACACTGCGCCACGGAGGTCGTCAAAAATTTTCCTACATAGCTAATTAATGTTCGGTTACGGTTAAAGATCACATTGACATAACCGTTTCAAATACGACGAAGTGAGCTCATAATGGAATAGAAATATCATTAAAATCTCATGAGAAAAATTTAATAAATTTTACTAGAAAACTCTTGATTATTAAAATTGGAAATCGATATCAAGACCAAGGAGAGGTTAAAGCAGGCGATACATATGATGATTCGAATTTATATTGGAGCTATCGCCCAGTGCGGGTTGACACATTAGAAAACAACTTAAGATATCGTTTACATTTAAGTATAACCATAGCAATATAATCATGCTGAGTCTCTTTTTAATATCATGATCACCTCATGTATTTTATTACTTGTGATAACGTGCATGCATGCAGTGAGCTATGCATAAAATAATAGGTATTTAAGATGGTATCTGTTTTCTGAACATTGAAATAGAGTCATACGATTATTTATTTTTTGAATACTCAAAGGACTGAGTTCGATTTCCCGCCTTGAAATTCCTAAGTTATTTTTGTGTCAAAAAATCTGAATCCGTTCCTTAAAGTTAGTAAATGTTTGAATTCCTCGGACAGCATGTTTAGAAGTTATATAAATCCTTAAAACCCTTTAATATTGTTGGAAAGAAATCACAGCGGTGTGGATTGGCGTTGATTTGATTGATTGATGGTGTGATGGGAGGCTTCGGCCGTGGCTAGTTACCACCCTACCGACAAAGACGTGTCGCCAAGTGATTTAGCGTTATCGGCACGATGTCGGGTCGAAACCAATTAGATGTATTTACCATTCCCCTAACAGGTTAGCCCGCTACATCCTAGACTGGTATCAATCCCTTGACGACAATCTCACCTGATGGTAATTGATAGGTCATCAATTACCATTAGGTGAGATTGTAGTCAAGGGCTAAGTTTTGGGGTATAAAAAAAAATCTCATACAGGAAGCCGATAATAATCGGTTGAGGACCATAACTTTTCTTTCTTATTATCTGAATTGTACGCTTAATCATTCTTCAATATAAGGCATTTCAATTAAATCAATGAAAACCTATAGCCAATTTCTAAAATTATTATAAATTAATTTAGTTATGGCTTAATTCAAGAAAAAAATCGCTACGCTTTCAAGTCACAGGGTATTATCCTTAAATCATATTTAACTCGATGTATAAATAACTCTAAGTCATCTCTACCCAGAGCTAGTGCGCCTCACAATTTTAATTTGCCCCTAGGCTGTGCTCTTTACGCGCCCTTGCACCTTTTAGCCCTTGACCTACGCAGTATGGAACTGCATAAATCTTATGATACGAAAATATCGTGCATAAATCTCTGGGCAAAATTTGAAAATTCACCGGGAAACATGTTTTATGTGTGCCAAATGTATGCCCATGCAGACTTAGCTCTTTGAGAATTATCTGCACTTTCTTCGGTGTCGTATTGTTCAGTTCTGGTCGTGCTCGGACTCTCGTGTTATTGTCGCGTTGTCGATACTCTTCTGTTCTTGACCTTTCTGAGGAAAGGAAAGAGTATCAGGAAGGTTGTGGGCGACTTTACTTCAAAGCAGCGAGTAAGTAAGATCGGCATGGAAAAGATAGCGAAACAAAATTGTTACTTACCTTGATACAATTTTGTTCAGGCCCCCAAAATTGTAGTGGTATCGTTAAAAGCGATCAGAGCGATTTAAAATATATATTAATTACAATGCTTGTTCTGATAAGCTACATAAGGCAACAGTTCATAAGCTATTATATAGCACTTACCTTTTTTACATATCATAACAGTGATAATATATACATATAGATGTTGCGGACGAGTGCGCGAGCGATTCCGTGACCCAGCCACCAGGCGACGCGAAGGAGCATCGCTGGGTATTAGTGGGTATTCTGGTCGCCACTCTGGTCGCCGGGGATTCCCACATACCCCGTCGGAAGCGGCGCAGTCTCACCTGCATCTGTCGGGATGCCTACACGCATTTCCCAGCGTATAAAACAATCTACTGTGTAAAATATATATACTGATATTGAATTAAGAATATAATTATGCGGGCACTCCGAAACAAATGACTGATAAACCACACTCGAACGTTTTATCGAATACAATAATTTATGAAAATGTTTTCTTATGATGTGATTTGTAACCAATTATAACGTTATTACATCACGTTATGGGCCAGTTTGGGGCTAATTGAAAAAGGAAAAGCGGAACCCGAACACAAATTACCGACACTATATCAAGTGTTAAATGGCACTTATCGACGCCAAAACGAGCGAGAGATCATTGATGATGAAAAATACACAATTTAAGGCGATAAATCAACGTCATTGCTAACTCGAATCGCGGTAGCGACTATCTCAATGCTTCACTCTTATATTTATTACTTAAATCATAGTTTGGTCTGGTCCCTAGCTAGTACTTACCCGTTTCGATTGTAATAGATGTTCTTTATTAAAAGTTGATATTAATTAAAAAGTACCATTTCAATCTGTTTTTTTTTTTTTCAGAATGATACGTAAAAATACCTTATTAGAAAAAAGTACAGAGAACTACCAGCATTCGTCACTCTAGAAGCGTTAATTGAGGAAGGTACTGCCAATAAACAATCGGCAATTTAAAATTTTCGTTAAGTCTTATTATCTTTTACCGTATATATCAGTTAGATATATATATCGACTGTTTAGTTTTTAATCATAGCAATAGTAAATAAAACATCAGCTTAAACGGTGATCTGCCTGTCTTAAGGTCCGTCTCATGATGTTGTGGAAGGCGTGTTAAGTCTTTCAATCCTCACTTGCACAGCGTGGCTATGGCCTTCTCATGCTGATTACAAAACCTGTAGTGGTGTCGTTATGGTTTGATAATAATGTTAAGTCATCATCACCATCATCATGGTCAACCCATTGCCGGCTTACTACAGAGCACAGGTCTCCTCTCAATATGAGAAGGGTTCGGCCATAGTCCACCAAGATGGCCGTGTGCGGATTGGCAGACTTCATACGCCTTTGAGAACATTATGGAGAACTCTCAGGCGTGTAGGTTTCCTCACCATGTTTTCCTTCACCGTTGAAGCAAGTGATATATATTAATTGCTTAAAAACGCACATAACTCCGAAAAGTTAGAGGTACGAAGGATCGAACCCCGATTTATTCGGAGGCGGACGTCCTAACCACTAGGCTATCACAGCTTAATAGTACACCACCTTAATTCTATTTTCCGCATGTTTTTCCCATCCTCGGTTGCCTGGCGAGCTCGCTACTGAGTGACAAAGACATCATCATGATCAACCCATTACCGGCTCACTACAGAGCACGGGTCTCTTCTCAATATGAGAATGGTTTGGCCATAGTCCACCACGCTGGCTATGTGCGGATTGGCAGACTTCACACGCTTTTGAGAACATTATGGAGAACTCTCAGGCGTGCAGGTTTCCTCACGATGTTTTCCTTCACCGTTGAAGCAAGTGATATATATATATTTTTTAAACGCACATAACACACGAAAAGTTAGAGGTGCGTGCCCGGATTCGAACCGCCGACCTCTGATTAGGAGGCTGACGCCCTAACCACTAGGCTATCACCGCTTTTTAGTGACAAAGACAAGGTGTCTTTATCGCTTGGTAAACGTAGGTAGTAGGATTTTATAACAAAAGGTTATTATATCATACACATGCCTTTAAGTTTATTTATTGTTTATTTACGGAACTTGTTATGGTGTAGAGTGACTTGGTGTTGTGCAGAGTAATAAAAAAAACGGTTATACATTTTGCATTCAATTAATCTCATTAACGGATTGACGGAAGAGATAATTGTTAAACATTGTACTATGAAATTCTCCATAATCATATATGATATTATGAATATGAAAGTTACATTGGTAGTGTGCTGTGTAGTAGAATCCCGCACGCGTATCCCTATTTGTATTCAATACGCACGTTCTAATACGGAGCGCGATTCATCGACAGTGAGCAATTTATCTCAGCCAAGAATCGAACCCCAGCCTTGCAAGCAATTGCAACAACATTTCCTGTTGCCTTGCATGACACCGAATTGCTTCTACAAACGGCAGTGAATGCAGATTGTCTATTATCGTTTTGTTTTAGCCAACGCCGCGCCGCGTCGCGTACCTTAGCGTCTGTAAACGAGATTTGTCTATTCTCATACATAGGTAATCTTTTAAGTGATAGTCTACGCAGATTGGATTCAAATACTTTATAATAAAAGTATATATATATTTATTTATTACGAAAAACAAACAGCTAATAAATTTTTTCATAAAACATTTTTAACATTATCAGGTAATGTGAATGTTTAGCTTTTTTCAGGTTTCACAACGTTCACAAATAGTTTCAAAGTAAGATACGTGTCATTTGCTTGATTCAATATACAATATATAATAATAATGAAACTGCAATATAAAAGATAGGTCAAAACTTAAACACAAAAAAATCAAAATTTTTAAACATTCAAGTCCAAGATTGGTTTCCTAAACTTAATTGTTATTAAAATTATTTTAGAATAAGAACTCAAGTATTAATTTTTAAATTCACAAATGTTAATTAATACAATTATATAAGACTAGCTTCGGCCCGCGATTTCGTTTCAATAATTTTATGTTTATCTATGTATCATTTATGCAAAATATTAAGAATTATATTTCTATGTAGTCCTCCACTCTCGCGTTTATTGTAATTTTTATTTTCATTAAATTTGTAATTTTAATAATGCATGCTGATTTAGATTATTTTGAATGTAATTCATTGTATGCAACGTGAAGGCTAACATTAAGTAAATAATTATATAAAAATATACATCTGTGAATATTAAATTATAATCGTAAAGAAATCTTAAATACTTGAAATTCAACAGACCTACTCGAACGGTTTACTACTGTTTTTAATGTTTTAGTAAATCTTTATTTTACTTTTAGCCAGGTCTTAATGGCAATACATTTTAATAGAATTCATACAAGGCGGGGTATATCATCATCATCATCATGAACAACCCATTACCGGCTCACTACAGAGCACGGGTCTCCTCTCAATATGAGAAGGGTTTGGCCATAGTCCACCACGCTGGCCATGTGCGGATTGGCAGACTTCACACGCCTTTGAGAACATTATGGAGAACTCTCAGGCGTGCAGGGTATATACTACCTCATTAATAGATAGATTACCTTCGTCCACAAGCCAGGTTAACAGGTCTTTCTATTATTTGAACAAAACTGAGCTATTGCTTACTGTCATTATAATATGATATTATCCTAGACCAGGGTTCATGAACATTTTTAAAACAACAGTCTGATTCAAAAAATAATGATTAAAGTTACTTTCACATGCAAATATCTATGTTATGTTATAATTAATAAATAATGTTGATACTTGCAAAGTATGTTAACAAAATACGAATAGGTACATCTATAAAATTTCCGCAACATATTTATGTCAAGGTATTTTTCATTTTTTATTATATAGTTTATATATATATATATATATATATATATATATATATATATATATATATATATATATATATATATATATTATTAAAATAATGAAAAATAGAATATATGTACAAGGTTTATATGAATAAAATAGTTATGAATGAGAATTATAATTTATCCGATTGAAGAAAACACTAAAGAATAACACGAACTTAAAAGGCCAGCCGAGTGAATGCAGCGAGAAACAAAAATAACAGATACGTCCTAGTCTATGGAACGCGTGCCAATGGTTCACTATCCCTTTTCTAGTGCATTAATATAAGCAAATGTATGAACTGCACGTGTATGCTGCCATAATAACTGATGATCGGATTTGCAGGCACAGAAGAGAATAATCATTCTGCCCGTATGTTAATTACCTGTAAGCACAAATTAAATACGCTCATTATCTTCAGTGGACTTTTACCATGTGTGTGAGCTACAAACATTTGTTAAGATTTACAAACTAATCGAATATTTAATCTGAATACATGTTTTTTTTTTCGGACTGCCTATTAGCTGTACTAACCCTATTGGTTGCCACAGCGTAACCGGGCTGTTTGGCGAGCTTCGGAAAGAAGCTCTACCAGAAGAAATTTTGAGCCCTAGGGCTCGAAGAAACTAAGGGAACGTCTGCCTAAGGGCGCCTCCTTTGAGGCCGAACCTCGGCGACGCGACGTTTGGAATTGGAACACAGTTTCTGGAGGCTGGTTGGAATTTAGATACAAGTATCTAGAACAAAATTTATAAAAAAAAACTTCCTAATAAATAAGTGAGTAACAACATGAGCGAGTTAATTTACGTAACCCAATTAGGCAATGCCAGTGCGAGTTTCAATATGTCTATACAAGTACATGTGTGGAGCCGATGTTTTTTTGTCCAAAACTCAACTAAAAATTATTCGAGCGGTGACGCTAGCGGCGCCGCCTGCAGCCTTATAAGTCAACCTTCCTATTCGCCCCCGCAGGGTCCTAAAACGCAGAACCTCCGTTCGAACCATTTTACTATGTCTGATTAATATATTTTAAACGATCGATGACAGCATACATTTAGACAGATAGATAATAATTTCAATGAACAGAACGTAAGGAAACAATACAAGACTATTAAACCAAAACAAGTACTGAAATATAATGTTACATATGTATACAAAGTATACAAGTAATAAAATACATTCTTAAATCTATAATTATATTTATATATATAAATATATATAAAAGAAAGTCGTCTTAGTTACTCTATTTATAACTCAAGAACGGCTGAACCGATTTTCCTTGTCATTTCCTGAGATGGAAAGATACTTTTTATCCCGTTACATTTTCCGCGGAATTTATGAAAAACTATATTTCACGACTATGAACTATAACTACAGTTTCAGCTTGCCACAGAAATTTTCCCCGCATCGGTAGCTTATTCCATAGGAGTTTTTCATCATCATCATCATCATTATCATGAACAACCCATTACCGGCTCACTACAGAGCACGGGTCTCCTCTCAATATGAGAAGGGTTTGGCCGTAATCCACCACGCTGGCCATGTGTGGATTGGCAGAATTCACATAAGGAGTTTTTAAAAACCCCTAATCTACGCGAACAAAGTCACGCGCATTGTCTAGTTAATTAATTTAAACATTTTTATAGTTTTGGAAATTATCTTTTTTTTAAAATCATATAAACGTTTGTACATTAACTTTTATGTTGCCATGAAAACGAAGATGAGATGGATGAAAAGGATGAACGAGTATATTGAAGTGAAAGCTGACAGAAGATTTTTTTTACGAATACCTACATAGCTTGGGATAAGGGCAAGAAGAAGATGAACGAGAAGCTACATATCGTTATTACTGTAGGTACTTCATTTTCGATATTTATTAATAATCATCATCATCTTCCAGAGCCTATACAAGCGTCCTCATATAGCGGTTTTAGAGAAGAGACTTTATTAGACCACGCTGTCCAAATAGGCTTTGACTACCATTAAAATAATATTTACAATATTTACGATTAGTCGTTAGGGCGTCAGCCTCCTAATCAGAGGTCGGCGGTTCGAATCCGGGCACACACCTCTAACTTTTCGGAGTTATGTGCGTTTTAAAAAAAAATAAATATCACTGGCTTCAACGGTGAAGGAAAACATCGTAAGGAAACCTGCACGCCTGAGAGGTCTCCATAATGTTTTCAAAGGCGTGTGAAGTCTGCCAATCCGCACATGGCCAGCGTGGTGGACTATGGCCAAACCCTTCTCATATTGAGAGGAGACCCGTGCTCTGTAGTGAGCCGGAAATGGGTTGATCATGATGATGATGATGATGGCTTAAAGTATTTACGGGGTATATAACGAGACGGTACTGAGAGATTTTTTAAATAATAAAATAAGGACCCAATTTTTAGAATCAACCCGGGATTTGAACCCAGACATGCTAACCACGAGAAACACAAGACAGTTTATCTGTAATATTGTTAATCAGCAAGTTGTTAAACAGGCAGACGTCATTGTTATAGAATGCTGACAGCAAATGATGGCTAGGAATACGTCACCCGCCCCCGACCAGCGCTGCCACCGACACCCAAGCGTGTTGCATCGTTTAAGTGCCAGTTTACGTATTCAGATGCCCGGTACGCGTTGATTGAATGAGCTTGTTTCAGAACGATGAAACGTACGCTCTAAATAGCTCTATTTAAATTAAACACTATTAGTATCTCTGATTCATGTGAATCAACTAGAAACTGAATTCTGAATCTATACGTACCTTATATTCCTTTGGTTATAGTTATTACACTATTGCTAATAGACCATAGAATAACTTGGTGGTAACGACGCGTCGTTTTAAGGATTGTTTTCCGTAGCAAAAAGACAGGTGTGATAGAGATCGGCCTATTGAAGAAAACTTTGATCTGAACAACATAAACACCGGCGAAGACGTGACGCCAAGCGATTTAGCGTTCTGGCACGATAGTTATATAGTAGATAGTTCCGTAGATACCAATTAAGAGTGTGGGTTTACCATACCCTAACAGCTTAGCCGGCTACCATCTTAGACTGCATCATCACTTACCATCAGATGATATTGCCGTAAAGGTCTAACTTGTAGTGTATAAAAAAAAACATAAACGCGTAATTTTCTATCTTACGTAACAAAATCCGTCGTCATTGCCGATAAAGCATACTGAAAGTGGCTAGGATACGTTTTATATCGCACTCAATTGGTATTCGATGTTTATTTATCGGTACGTTATAAAATAGGAAGGCGTCATTGTTACAAAACGCTGATAAAATTGGTGGCGTCACCAGCCTACAACAAGCATTGCCACTGATACCCATGTGTGTTTATATTGTAAAAGTATCGATTAACGTATTTGGCCACTCACATAAGTTGCTTGAATGAGCTTCTTTCAAACCGCTAAAACTTGCACACTAAATAGTTAATAAAAACTTTGTCTGGTGGGAGGCTTCGGCCGTTGCTAGCTACCACCCTACCGACACAGAAATGTTGCCAAGCGATTTAGAACGCGCGTAGAAACCAATTAGGAGTGTGGGTTTACCATACCCCTAACAGGTTAGCCCGCTACCATCTTAGACTGCATCGTCACTTACCACCAGGTGAGATAGCTGTCAAGGGCCAACTTGTAGTGCATAAAAAAAAAGCTGTATTAGATTAAACACAATAATTGTCTATGTTCAATGCGACTAAAAAAAAAAAAAATATCACTTGCTTCAACGGTGAAGGAAAACATCCTGAGGAAACCTGCACGCCTGAGTTCTCCATAATGTTCTCAAAGGCGTGTGAAGTCTACCAATCCGCATATGGCCCGCGTGGTGGACTATGGCCAAACCATTCTCATATTGAGAGGAGACACGTGCTCTGAAGTGAGCCGGTAATGGGTTGATCATATGATGACATGCTTACGTTTTATATAAACTTATAACTTATATCTGATAATTGTTATAAAATTTTATACCTTTTTATGAATTTTTAATTTCTAGTAGCGTGTTTTTACTTCTAATATTAAGATTATTTAAGTCGCATTTCTTATTGATTTTTTTTATATTCAATACATATAACATACATAAAATTTTCAAAAATGTGTTTTCCCTGCAATGTCATTATTTTGACTTCCTTAAATTTTTCTCTTAATGACTCTCTTGGAATCATATTATAAATTGCCCAAACAGCCTTCCGCAGCACGAATATAGTGTTAATATCATTCCCCCATAATTAAATACATACGACATATTGCTATGAAAATAACTAAAATACACAAGCCTAGCCGTTTCTATATCTGTCATATGGCGTATAATTTTAATCACGTATGCAGCAGAACTAAATCTGTTCGATAACTTATTTACATGAGGGCCCCATTGAAATTTCGTATTTATCAATTCTGATTCCTCATTTTTAAGCAGTTCAGTATTAACATATTTAACTTTCGGTAATGAAAATTTAATACACTTAGTTTCTTTTTCAAATTAAATTTTGAATGATGGCTCTAAATAGAACCAAATTATTGACTTCAAACCATTTAACTACTTAAGAAATACGAGATAGTTGTTTACATCGTCAAAAGCTGTTTTATGTCGCTTAATTTTAAACATGTGTATCATCAGCAAACAATAATATCCTACGACTGTCGTTAGCAAGGTAAGGAAGGTCATAGCTGTAAATGAGGAACAGAAAAGGTCCTAAGATAAATCCATGACGAACTCTTCTTTTCACAAATGAACCATTCAAACGCTTTCCATTAACTTCAACTTTCTGATTTCTATAGTTATGATAAGATATCAATAAACCTAGAGCCCTTAATTCCATAGTGGCGTAGTTATCTTACCAATGTTTATGTTGAACACAATCGAACGCCTTGAACAAATCACAGAAGGCACAAAGTGTGTTACGTGATTCCTCCCAAGCTTCAAATATATTGTATTTTAAGTCAACACCAGCGTCAGTCGTTGAGTGACCTATTGTAAAGCCATAATGCTTATTGTGTAATAAATGATTGTTATTAAAATGTTGTACTGAAAACGAGTAATACAGAAATTGGTCTAAAGTTACTGGGGTCGGTGGTACTCCCTGATTTAAGCAGTGGAACTATTTTACTGTGACTGAACGGAAATGACTGAATTAAAAAATGTTACTACATTCAAGCACATTATTTTTTAACAAAGAGACTTTCTCTTATGTATAACCCACTATAAGAAATTTTATGTTAAAAATAATTAAGAATTATGAAAAAATATTCGCGGGTTGATTTAGTATTTATAAGCATTAAGGGATCTGGCCACACCCATGATAAACTAGAATCGATTGAAATGCCGAATTGCCACCACATCTAAAAACGTCTATATACATTTTTGTCTTACCTTGATTAGATATTAATCGTAGTACGAGTATTATATATCTCAAATAAACCCTTTAACATCTATTTTATATAACTTTGGCATAAAGTATTTTGTACTGACTACTGCCTTGTTTCGTATATGGAGATGGCCACTGTCTAAAATAAACGAGATTTCATATTAGTATGTCACTCGGGCATTGTAAAACTCGGTGATAAGGGTCCAACAAGTACCGAGAGTAAGAAAATTAATCTGAGCTGTTGGATAAATGCAACAATCCTATTTATATAATAATTTAATTAACCTTTACAGTTAGTGATAAATTTTTCTAATAAATTTCAGCGTAGACTGTCAAAATCGACTTGCAAAACAATTAGCATGTCTCAATGGAAATCACGTAGGGTCGATTTACTTTCGTTCGCTAAAAGGCGTTTTCAGTAGGCACAAGTAGGTGCTTGTACGTTTCAATGCTACTTGGCATTTATTTCGATTTTTATTCGAGACTAATTAATCTTTTCATTTTCATTATATTCAAATTATATTAAAAAAAAATTTACTGTACTAAATTGGTAATATTATAAAGTGCCTACATTCCACCCACATACAGATTTTATCATCATTTACGTTGAAGTAGCTATGAAGAGTAGCAAAGAGCAGATAAAGGAAAAAACCCAGACAAAATATCGGTAAAGAGAAATTTTTACACTGGATATTGGAACCGATTGGAGGTATTAGACTGAGATCTATAAAGCGTGGCCAAAGTAAGTGTTGAAACGAGACAGATTTGTATGAGACACATATCTTTTTCTCCTTTTAACTGTTTCTTAAGTCTCTGACTTAACAAAAAAAATGTAAAAAGTTTATGTGTTTACATAAAGCTCACAATCCAATAATTTTGTTTCAATCGCGTCGATGTTGAGTGAAAATATGATGTGCTAACGCCATTAACTGTAGTATTTTATCTGTAGTTTTGAGATCTATTAATGTCAATTATGATATAGAGCAGTGACCGCATCTACAGGTGTCGAGATCGAGCCCTCCGGGTGCGGTCTGTGACCCGCCCACTGAAACGCTCTCTGACATTTCGCCACGCTCGTATCAACAGATGGTTGCCATGCCAACGCCTAAACAGTTCACGACCTTTCAACTGGCTGGAGTTATCTCTGTCTTCGTAAGGAAACAATAATTCAAGCACTTTTATTCGCGTATTTTTCCAACCGATCGTTTTATGTTTAAACTTGAAGGTAACATTAACAATGTTACGTAATTATATAGCTAGTTTAGATTGCACCTATCTCGAATTCAGTAATTTGGATGAACAATACTTTGATATATTTATATCGTTATTTATATATAAGCAAATAGCTTTTTTGTAGCATACGTAATGTTACAGATTGATTTATCGCTTGAGGTTAGCTCTAAGTCCACTGTTTCAAACAGTTTGAACAATATTTAGGTATGTTTAAAAATTATTTATACAGAACCAGTTTTGTTATGTTTAGTGCCAGCATTCAGGCCAATTTTGAATACCTAGGATTATAGTAAGCCCTAGATAACACACGTGACTAATGACGTATTTTACTACCTACTTAACCACGTCGTCAATAATTACGATGTACCTAAAAATAGCAAGTTATAACGAGCTACATCGTCAATCGTCATTCGTCGCAGATAGTACATACGTCGCTCAGGATGACCAGAAACGTATTTTTAGCCGAACGCAATGATTTATCCGATCTACGTAACTTGTCGACTATCTCATCCGGGCGTCGACGTCACGGGAGCGCGTGGCGCGCGGCTAATTGTGGCATAACCAAAACGGTCTCCGGAGCCGCGGCGAGCGCTCCGCATAGCGGCCGAAAGCGGAGCGTGATTCAGCGCGGAGAAAGTGGTGGCAGCAGGAACGGAATCTCGGTGACGCGCGAGCACGCGGCGAGCCTCCGTGCCCACGCGTGCTCGCGCACCGCACGCTCCTCGCCATCACTACACTTGTGCGCCCCGTAGTTTTCGCGCGCCTCCCGTCGTCGTCGCGACGCCGCGCCATTTTCTCGCGCACGTGGGCGACGGCAGCCAAACGAGGACGCCCGGCTCGAACGCCATTAACGCGGCCGTCGTGAATGAATACCGACCTCGACCGGGTGGCTGGCGTCCATTGATAGGGCGCGCAGCGGTCCACGACCGCGGCACCGCACCTCATCGCACGGGGGCGGCGTGCTGCACGCCCTCGCCGGCTTCGCGCTCGCCTCAGTCGAGGATGTGGCGCTCTCGGCGCGACGACACTCTCCGCGTGCAAAATCTGTGTTCATTTATCAGTAGTCGTTCGTGACCCATCCGTGTAGTTGTAGTTCCCAATAAGTAATGTTCTGTGATCGCTTCAATTTCCTTAGGACCTTTAGTAAATAAGTTAGATTCAGGTGCTCGTGCAACGGCGCAGTGGCGCGAGTGCGTGCAGGTGCAAGTGCCGGCGTGTGTGTGCGAGTGCCAGTGGAAGTGTGCGTGCGGAACGGGGATGCGCTCGTGCGATGCTCTCGGTGATTGCGATGCGTCGGCCGGAGGACGAGGAGCTGGGCGGGCGCGGCGACGGCGCGGGCGACGAGTTCGTGGACATCTCGCACATGCAGCTGCTGGTGGAAGCGGGCCCGAGCGGCCTGCACTACCCCGGCCCACCGCCGCCGCTCGCGCAGCACCAGCCCTATGCACAGCCGCCCGCGCACCCCGCCGTCAGCGCTACGGTCACCTCCGCCACCGCCACCGCCACCGCCTCCGTCGACGACTTGTTTGCACTCTATTTTACACCGGGCACTCATGGTGAGGCATTAACATAGCATACCTTAAAATGATCTCTCAAATAAATCCTCAGGTAACGCTGCATAAACCCTTCGCTGCCAAATCGTGAACCGGTAAGACCTAACAATGGACAAGAGTAACCGTCCAATACTGATATGGTACTCTCCACACGTAGTAACGCTGACTACAACTACTATCCTTGCGACAAATCTCAGTGTGAAGAAATTTCCCTAATCCCCAAAATCCCAAAACTAAGGCTGCTGTAATAGAATATGATTCTGTATAACGTCTTTAAGGACTTTGCCTATCATGTGTTGCGTGTTTGTTGGATAATATGGAAACGTTTAACGGAATGCGAAAAAGGACAAATGGGCTATTAAAAAGGTATTTGTGAGCCAGAAAATCTACAGAAAAATCTATATTCTACCCCTTCAGACGTATTCTATGCACACATGAACTTCTTGAGTCAAAAATTCTCAGTTCAATGAGACTGATGCCATCTCATATAGTCACTTTGGCAAATATTTTTACAGTTAATAAACACAAGGAAAATAAAGCACACTAACCCTTTCGATATAATATTCTTAATGAAGTTAAATCGTACGTAACTACCAGCGCTTGCGCCGGTTTCCAGATTCCCAAATTTAAAAATAAAATCGCCTGTTAAAGCAAACTATTTTTGTTCATATTTAATCTTATAAAATACTATAAAGGTATTGTAAGTAATTATAGCATAACAATCCGAATCCAAAAGTATCAAACGTGTACGATCACTAAAGTAAAACTATGGGATCAGCAAGAAAAAGGTTTAAATCTTAATAAGTTCAACGCTTTTGCAACCATCTTCATTTGAAAGTTTTAATGGTAGATATGCGCCAGTTAACTCTCAGTTAAAATAAAACAAGCAGAAATATTTCGTGTCAGCAACAGACGTGTTTATAAAATTTTGGTCAGCGTTCCGTCCATCGTTATCTGGACCGGACGGAGCTAATCGGCTGTGTCTGCGACAAAACGCTATCAGGTTTGCTCGCTATTACCATACATTGCCATTCTGATTTGTATACGTGGCACCACCATTGAACATCATAAGAATTTCTTCCTATTTTTATCAAATGGATGGGAAAACGAATGGAACAAATGTATATTCTCAAATAACACAAAATAACATACTTTATTTGAATATATCTGTCAAAATATTGTCCTTTATTTCTATTGATAATAAGTTCTACATTCATCGGTTGAAGTAATATCTATCAGCCGACATGGAATCGCTAAAATATGTGTGTGCTATCATATTTTTAAATTAGAGCCTATTCAGGGTGTGTTAATTGGTATGTATAGTCTTGAAAGCTTAATCCTCTGGCCCGAAGAGGTAATACGGTAAACGTTGAAATGGCCATAGAGGTATTATGGTAATGTTGACTAAGAGGCCCCAAAGGCTGATAAACGACCAAACAATCCGAAATCGTTTTCGTGAATAGGTCTGCGTTCCCGATGGCCGCTAAAATCTCCATATTTAGCACCCCGCAATCGCAGGACCAGTTTGCAAAAATGAGAAATTGGGAGGAAAAAGACTAACGCTGAGTTTGCTTCTCTGATAAATCTGGTTTCAGTATGAGGCCAGATACAAGATGTTCTCGAGTTTGGAAGACCACAGGACGTCGAGAAGATACGGAATTTTAGCAGGAACAATAAAGATTTGGGCCGATATTTGGATCGGTGGAAGAACCGATTTCATTCATCGGGGGATTATGCGAAAAGTTTTAGTATTTTAGACTTAATGATCCCTTTGCCAAGCCGGTTAGGTGATTAACGAATTTCCCAATCGACTTTCTAGTAGCAAAACAATGCACGTCCTTGCAAGGCTGGAGTCGTAACAAGCACTCTTGATGCTCGTGTAAGCGTTCTGCCACGGCGTGCTCAGTTGCTAGACCTCAACCCATTTGAGCTTGCTTGAGATATAGTCCAAAGAGGAGCTCTGCCGAGAACGGATTCCGTGCCTACAACAACTTTTAACTGGACAAGAAGAAATAGATTTTAAGCAAACCTAATCGCTCATTTGATTTGATTAGTTACCAAAGTAAGAAGTTGAGTTCATATTCAAGAAATCTTAAGCGTGCAGATATGCTCACAACATTTTCCCTCTACGTTTAAGCAAATGACGAATAAATAAAAATATTTTATTCTTTTAATAAAATATTTGCACTTAACCCCGAAATGCGTGCCAGCGATTTAACTCGATCCACCCAAAAGGATGCTGGATTCTTGACCAGTACGGGTAGTTTATCACCGCGTACGATGTTTAAATTTTTGCCAATTAACGGCCACAACTGTAATTATGAAGTACATAATAGCATTCTCTTTTGTTCTGTTCTCTTCTTGGCATTCTCTTTTGTGATATGAGGTACTGGGGGATCTACGTGTTTCTATAATCTTCTTTAATTTTCTTAATTTTTTTTTCCTACAAGTTAGCCCTTGACGGCAATTTCACCTGATGGTAAGTGATGATGCAGTCTAAGATGGTCGCGGGCTAACCTGTTAGGGGTATGGCAAACCCATACTCCAAATTGATTTCTAGACGAAGTCGTGCCGGAACGCTTAATCGCTTGGCGACACGTCTTTGTCGGTAAGATGGTAACTAGCCACGGGCAAAGCCTCCGACCAGACCAGACTCGAACCGGGAATCGAACCCAGGACCTCCAACTTTATAATGCGATAGCGCATACGCTGCGACACGGAGATCGTCAGATTTTGCTGTATATATAGTACTTAAAAAACTAGTTACACGAACAATGCAATTCCAGAAACAGAGTATGAAGAAGCGATATAGCCCACGTGAGAGCTTATGGCAATGTAGCAAGAAATGCTTCAAAATCAAAACTTCTTAATTCTTCTTCTATCTGGCCATAAGATGGTGCGTTTAATTTCCACTAACAACTACGTCGTATTTTTTTTTTATACACTATCTCACCTGGTGGTAAGCGGTGATTCAGTCTAGGATGATAGCGGGCTAACCTGTTAGGGGTGTGGTAAGCATTCCTATCTGGTTTCTACGCGACATCGCGGAAAGCTAAATCGCTTTGTGACACGTCTTGGTCGGTAGGGTTGTTACTAGCTACGACCGAAGCCTCCCACCAGATTAGACTCGAGCCGGGAATCGAACCCACGACTTCCAACTTTATAATGCGACAGCGCACGCACTGCGCCACGAAGGTCGCCAAATATATTGAAAACCTTTACTTTTCCAGCAGCTTTTGTCTATCTTTTCAATTTGTAAACCTTTTTTAAGCCACTTTAATAAAGCTTTTGACTATAATCCCACGTGGTGGTAAATGTTGAACCAGTTAGCGATATAGCAGATAAAATATATAAAACATACCCCTTTACAGTCGGATTCTAAGCGATATCGTACGGTTACGCAAAATTACTTGACGGCACACCTTTGTGTGTAGGGTGGTTTATAGGCACGACCGAGGCCTCCCGCCACACATCAATATATTCATCATCATGATCGACCCATTGTCAGCTCACTACAGAGAACGGGTCTCGTCTCAATATGAGAAGGGTTCGGCCATAGTCCACCACGCTGGCCATATGCAGATTGGCAGACTTCACACGCCTTTAAGAACATTATGGGGAACTCTCAGGCGTGCAGGTTTCCTAACGACGTTTTCCTTCACTGTTGAGGCGAGTGATATTTTAATTGATTAAAAACACACATCACTTCGAAAAGTTAGAGGTGCGTTCCCGGGATCGAACCCCCGACCTCTGATTAGGAGGCGGTCTATCACGGTTTATCAATATATGAGGAAATAATCATGATTTATGGACTACTGTGTTCTTAATTACGAGTTTGGCTAATACGGCCATTGTATCGCTGCTATCGCGGCTCGCTGGAAATGCCTTGATACCCCTAACATACAAATGTTAAACGGTAAAATCGATGGGATTTTCAGGTCAATCATGTCGATTAACTCTTACTTTCGAATGGCAAACATAGTCTGTTGTTAATTAAGAGAAAGAAAGATATTAATGAGGAAAAATGCTACTTCTATTTTTCTTCGTTGTTAATACCTATTAATGTCCACTTATAGATATCCGGTGAGGGTGAGTCTGTTGTCATGTCATCTACACACCTAAAGGAAGTATTTACTTATTAATACTGAATCGCCTATTAGCTGTGATAGCCTAGTGGTTATGACGTCAGCCTCCTAATTAGAGGTTGGGGATTCGAACCCGGGCACGCACAAGCGTATAATATATACCTTTTCCTTTATATATATATAACTTTTCGGGGTAATGTGCGTTTTTAAGCAATTAAAATGTCACACGCCTCAACGGTGAAGGAAAACATCGTGAGGAAACCTGCACGCCTGAGAGTAGTCCATAATGTTCTCAAAGGCGTGTTAAGTATGCCAACCCGCACATGGTCAAATGCCTGGCTTCGTGCAGTATCATGATGCAAAATTATTCCCCAAAGGCTGACACTATACCATCTCTTATCATATGTCCCTTAAAATGAAGCGTTTAATAAGGAATCTGGTATTAAAAACTCTAGCTCATCCATTCTATAACCTACCCTCATTGGCTGATTCGCCGCGATATCACAGAAACAAAACTCACGTAAAAGTGTAAAATAGGTGTATGAAGTTTGAATGAAAGTCATATTATGTTTTTGAAATTAGATACCTATATTCGCATTTCCTTAAATAATTAGAAATAAAAACACTTATGACAATTACAGGTAAAATAGGGTATACAAAAAATATTAATTGTTCGATTAGTAAGTCTAGGTACCTGGAATTAAGAAAATAGATTTCCTCTGACCTCTAACTGGGTTAAAATAGGGATTAGAATTTTAAATGAAATCTTTAGTGTAACTATGTTTTTATCACACGATTTTTATAAATATCATGAAAAATTTCAAAATCATCGCCGACCAAGTCACCAGGCAAAGACTAGTAAATCTACACATCTATTATCAAGAACAATTTTTTTTTGGCCGGACCCGGTAATCGATTCTAGTCTCGTGATCATTACCAACGGTGTAGAAGGTTAATGCCTGAATTTTAATTATATTATTGAAATTTCTTGAAATAGATAACTGTTTCTACCAGTATCTACACCCACATAACTTTTTCAATTAAGGAGTTGTGCACACCCCTCGAATAGCTTCGTACATTTTTTATAGTAGAATTTTATAGTCTGCATTGAAAATGTTTAAAAGAGGCGGAGCTAAGACAATCTACTTGGTCTATGATTGGGCGTTGAAGGCTTGCGAAATAGCGGTGAAATTTTTTTTCAATTTTTATTCTCTTCTTTCTCTATTTAGGCGTCCTTAATTAATTTTATGTATCGTAAATCTAGACATATTAAAAAGCTAACTTGCTAGTTATCTTCATTCGTGTAATCAGTTTAATTTAGTTATAAAATTAGATAGGTTATTGATCTTATTTTTTCCTTAAAAATCATATGTATATCAACCTACCTAGATATCGTTTAGATTTCGTTTGAATAATCAAACCTCTTTTGTTAGAATAAATCTCTACGAATTCTAAGAAGACATCTTTAAATTTAACGGCGTAATGCAATTACATTTTTTGTAATTAATGACACAGCATTAATGACAGACATAAGATGCAACTCGCTCGCATACAAGATGTTTATTCACTCTTGTTTTGAAGATGCCGCATGTGTCAACAAAATGAGCATTCCAGATCCTTGCAATACTTATAAAATTTGAGACTGCAAAGGCATCTTACGCGTTTAGTAGATGTCAACTCCGTCATGTAGCAGACCCTTAGACCATGCTAAAGACCTTAACTCATTTTTCGACTCGACATGGTTTCGACTCTTACGAATTTTTATTAAGAATACAGTTAACAAATCTTACATATAAACTTTCGTCACCTAATCTACACCCGTGTTCGTTGCTTTTCGGGAAACGCTTATCTGTACCTACCGGTAATTGGCAGTTTTAGACTAATACTTCCAAATTACAATAAGCATACCTAATTTCTATCAATAGGTATACTATTTCATCCCCTGAGAGGTAGACATCTTACACATCATTATCAGGGATGTCTTTAATTGAAATCTACTGCAAAAGTAAACCACAGCATGAATCACAAAATTTAGATTTTTGACGACCTCCGTGGCGCAATGCGCTGTCACATTATAAAGTTGGAGGTCCTGGGTTCGATTCCCGGCTCGAGTCTGGTCTGGTGGGAGGCTTCGGCCGTGGCTAGTAACCACCTTTCTGACAAAGCCTTGTCGCCAAGCGATTTAGCGTTTCGGCACGATGTCGCGTAGAAACCAATTAGGAGTGTGGGTTTACCATACCCCTAACAGGTTAGCCCGCTACCATCCTAGACTGCATCATCACTTACCACCATGCAAGATTGCCTTCAAGGACTAAAATAGTCCTTTCAAAGGCACTTTTGACGCGTCAATAATTTACATAGCAGTGATTTGAAGGTGATAACTACATTCGTAAACTTAAAACTAAAGCTCTGAGGGTTCCAAACGCGACCTGGTCTAACAAGAAGCCCAAAACAAACTTTGCCAGGTAATTAGGAGTGTGGATCTACCATACCTCTAACAGGTTAGCCCGCTACCATCCTAGACTACATCATCCAGGGTGAGATAGCCATCAAGGGCCAACTTGTAGTACACAAATTAGCGTTCCGGCACAATGTCGTGTAGAAACCAATTAGGAGTATGGGTTTACCATACCCCTAAGAAGTTAGCTCGTTACCATCCTAGACCGCATCATCACTTACCATCAGGTGAGATGCCGTCAAGGGCTAACTTGTGGTGTATAAAAAAAATTGCAAAACAGCACCCAAACGTGGTGTCAAATAACAATGTAGTCACGTATAGAATAGCTTCTGGTATGCACGGTGTGTTAATAAAGAGGTTCAACCCACGCCGTACGCGTCACATTGGGAACGTCGGCTCATCTATGGTGCCCACGAAAAGCCATTACACCTCGCTAGATGTTCCCAGATCGTCGATAGCTGGCCAGCTTTGAACAGCCCGCGCTTGCTCTCGGGGGCACGCACGTGCCTTTGATCGGCCCGCACCGTCTCACGTCACTATTATAAATTGACTATCCACTTCATACCTTTCCGGACATGCCAACTGTTTTCCGGTAAAGTAGCTGCATTTTTATTCCACTAAAAGTTAATCTTTGAAGGCAATCTTACCTGGTGGTAAGTGATGGTGCTGTCTAAGATGGCAGCGGGCTAACCTGTCAGGGGTATGGTAGACCGAAACTCCTAATTACCTAGCTCAGTTGGTTGTGGGCTTCTTCTTAGACCAAGGCGTGTTTGAACCCTCATAGCTTTAGTTTTAAGGTTACGAATGTAGTTATCACCATCAATGTAAATTTTTGACGCGTCAAAAGTGCCTTTTAAAGAACTATTTGAATAAAGATTACGATTGATTGATTGATTGATTAAATTGATTTATACGCGACTTCGTGCCGAAATTCTAAATCATTTGGCGACACACTTTTGTCGGTGGGGTGGTAACTAGCCACGGCCGAAGCCGAAGCTTACTAGACTTGACCAGAGAAAATTCAGAAATCCTAAATTGTTTCTGCTGGGGATGGAACCCGGAACCTTCCGCTTGTAGCCCACAGCGCTCAACACTACGCTAGGATGGTATTTGGATTATTGTATCCACATCCATTCATGACATGACGTCACAGGCCTGTGCTATGCATTCCTAGACAGAAAATATTGGATTTATCCGTCCTTACACATCCTTACTTCCTTACTTGTCTCGGCTGTGAATATCCAAAACAGGGAATAAGGCCATAAGGCGGCAGAAAGCATTTTTTTTTTTATTTGCTAACAATTACAGTGGTAAATAATTTTATAATCTCCCATTTTCCAAACTAGTATTACCAAAACAATTTTGTATTAGGAAAACTTTTTCTTAAAGACTTTGAACATTCATAATATAGAACGTGGCAAATACAGCTTTAAATTATAGTCCTATATTTGTCGTATGAAATTTACTAAGAAAATCAAAATCACATATTTTTTTACGATTATGTAAAATTAAGCTTTTACATAACCAGACAAAGTTTGTTGTACAAGTGGAAGACTATGTTTTTTCACTCTATATAACCAGTTTAAAATGTACTGTTTTATGAAATAGTTACAAAAAGCGTACAAAACTAAGTCACCGTATTAAACAAATTCATCGATTGTTCCAGAGTATATAAAAAAGAATGATTTATTTATGGGCGCTTTTTCTTTAGACAATAACCTTTTTCCCATGGCATGACATACCTAATATCCAGAATTTCCTAAGCTTCTTCGCAGACTGCCGCACTCTCCGTAAGAGCCACAGGAATCGTGAAAGCTATTTTCATCCGTGCGTCTCTTTTTAGACGGAGACACAAAAGAAAGGTGTTATTTTTCACCGCAATGTGTGGCTGTGTGTGGGTCTTTCTGTGGCACTGCAGCGACATAGGCTTATTTGAAAGCTAGTTTCTTGGCCTCGGCCCATAGCTATAATTTATCAATTTCTGTGCAGCCAATCACAAGATATGGAAGATGAAAGATAGGATGAAAAAAGAGAACATTTTTTAAATCAAATAATTTACAACCAAATGGTCGCCTTAGCATCACTGAGTGGTAGCGGTAGGGGACACGTCAACCTATTAATAATAACAATTATTATATACACATAAGTATTACTTAAGAAACTAATTAATTTTTAACTGTTAAATGTTTTTTCATTGCGGTCACGTCCAATGTCTGAGTCGTCCTTTATTGGAGCTGTTACGATATGAACTTGATATTAAAATACTTTGATACTTGACGTAGGGTGTATTTGCGTAAAGTTAGATGGTTGGTCTGACTAGTCCAAGGCATTAGATTACATTTGAAACCGGCACTCATGAAATTCATTATTTAGCGGCTGCCTTCAAGTGCAGTGCGCAAGGCAGTGCGCAATCAACCTGAAGATGCCTGGGCAGGCGCACCTGTGTATCGGAACCAGTGATGGGGAACAATTGCCATCATTAGAGTCTATCGAGCCCACACGCTAAATATTCAAATTGACGCAATGACAATGCAAGTTGATTTAAAAGTCAATAAATTATCGCTAATGCCCAATTTGCGTCGACCGGCTAACAATGGCAGTTCCCGCAATTACTTAAACGCATGTTACTGCAAAAGATACGATCTAAGTCCGAGGCGGCCTGACTTCGGCCGGCCAGTTATTGTCTCACCCGATACGAGTACACGCTCTGCAATTACACTATCGATTACAGCTGACTCAGTCCACTCCGAACCGAACGAACGATTGACTGCGCTATAAAACGTTGTTTTTACTAACCGTAATTAGTGTTTCGTTTAAACAAGATTTGCCTTGTAGGGCGCAGCGGTAAACTGCTCAAACGTGTGTAGCCGTATCTTACTTATCGCTGACTCACAATGTATAAAATTCAAGCGACGTCCAACTGAACGGCTCCTGGAAACGAAAACGGCATAAAGTATTCACGTCAGTTTGCAATCTTATTATCTCTTAGACCGGAAGATCTCGGTTCAGTGATACCGTTTTACATCAGCTATGGCAGACAGTTTTACATCAGCTAGGTACGTTTAACGGAAACATTGTCAGATTATTCGTGTGTAAATATATTGCTATGGAATATATCTGATCTGCTTTAGTTTAGAGGTTAGCAAGTTCGAATTGTGAGGAAGTGCCTCGTGGGAAGCGGTGATAGCCTCGTGGTTACGGCGTCAGCCTCCTAGTCAGAGCTCGGCGGTTCGAATCCGGAGTTTTTCGGAGTAATGTGCGTTTTAAAACAAAAAATAAAATATCACTTGCTTCAACGGTGAAACAAAACATCGTGAGGAAACCTGCATGCCTGAAAGTTCTCCATAATGTTCTCAAAGGTGTGAAGTCTGCCGATCCGCACATGGCCAGCGTGGTGGACTATGGCCAAATCATTCTCATATTGACAGGAGACCAGTGCTCTGTAGTGAGCCGGTAATGGGTTGATCATGATGATGATGAAGTTCGAATTCAAATAGTTAACAAGTTCCCACTTTTATTGACAATATTTTGAATTTATGTACGTTTTAAGCAATGAAATATCACTTAACGGTGAAGAACCCTGCATGCCTGAGAGCTCTTCGTAATGTTCTTAAAAGCATGTGAAGTCTATCACTTGACGGATTAGCTAGTTGGATATTGGCCTAAATCCTACTCATGATGAGAAGACCCGTACCCTATAGAAGGTCAGTGGAAATGTGGTGATGATTTTTCCAACCCATTCCCGCAACATTTTATTTATCCACTACAATTTAGCCCTTGACGGCAATCTCACCTGATGCTAGTAGCGGGCTAGGCGACATCGTGCCGGAACGTTAAATCGCTTGTCGACACGTCTTCATCGGTAGGGTGGTAATTAGCCACGGACGAAGCCTCCCACCAGACAAAAATAGTGTAAACTATCAAAACTTATTTCTTAATTCTTAATTACAATAGCGCAGTTACCGCAATTAAATATTGTTAAGCTATGTTGATCTAAATTCTATAATAGGCATGTATGCTACAAAGGATGCTTATGATCATGGACATAAGTGATTGGAGTTATCTCCTAATAGTTTAAAGCTTTTTATAAAACGTAGGCTTATAAGTGTTCTTATCCTATTATGATAAAGTATACATAAGAAAATGTTGAGTATGAATTTCACAAACTTCATAGCTTATCAAATTTAATAAATTACTATATGAGATGGAGAATGTTATAGCTTTCTTTATAGACCTGATCGCGTTTCGAACCTTAGTTAGTTTTTCGTTAGCATGAAGTTATCACACCTCGCGAAAAAAAAATTATATTAAATATACGCTTCATAGATACATGTACTAGTGTTACATAAACTGAGTTTGAATCTTGAATTTTGATAGTGAGAATGACATTTCCTTCTCGAACCACTGGTTGAACGAGTTGGTGACGAGACATGGGGGAATCGAAAATTATTAACTAGCTGATTTATAACTAGCTAATGCCCGCGACTTCGTCTGAGTTAGTGTGTGGGTAAGTGTGTTTGTTTGTCTTCCAATTACAAAACAATGGATTACTTAACCAAAGACCTTGAAATAATTACGGGATAAACATGAAATTATCTCTTTTGTAATGAAAATTACTCGGAACAAACAGAAATCGGACTACCTACGCGTTAATGAATTAAAACTAAATACACATTTGGACTTTCATCCCCTGAACGTACTGAATTCCAGGATAAAACTATTCTATATGTTGAACCGGAGTGCCAGCTACTCCTATACCAAGTTTCATTCAAATCCATCCCGTAGTTTCAGCTTGATGCGCGGCCAAGTTTAAAAATCTGATAAATGATTGACTCATCAAGTCAATCTAAAACAAGTCTAATTCAAAAATTGTAATTTTATTTACAATTTTTTGATTTAGAGTTAACAGACAATTTAATAGATACTTGAAAGGCTACAATTATGAGTTTATCGGTGTTTATCGAGTTTATTGTTGTGTTAAATCTAGATAGATTTCAGAGTTTAAATACTCTGCAAAACAATGGAACACTGGGTCAAACGAAATTTACACCTATACCCAAAACTGTTGCCAAAGGGATAACTATTCTAAATTATTCAACGGGCAGGAAGTCAGCAGTAAAAAACGGTTTAAATGCTATAATACGCAGTAAGTATAACAAAAAGCAACAGTATGAGGAAATAAGTACAGCGTACAACGCTTTTGATGATAATCTCCGGTAGCATTCCACTGAATGCGAGAATCCTGCGTCCCGAATACGTGACATCAGACAAGTGGTTTCTAGCACTTATAACTATATTGACGATGACCTCCCTGGCGCAGTGGAGACCTATATTATGCTGCCTAGGTTCGAACCCACTGGGTTAATTTGAAACATCGACAATTTCTAACCCGCCTTGCAGCAGCGAATAAATTCTAAATAGAAATGTTACCTGCAATCTTATAAATTTCTAAATAGAAAATATAATGATGATTATTTCTAAATATAAATTGTAATTGGGTCTTCAGCTATATCGTTCACTTACCTCCTCAAAGTAACTAAGACTTTCGTGGAAAAAACATATTATAAGAAAGTTAGAATTGCACTTACTTCATCGTCTTGCGTATAAAGATGTCAGACCGTTGTGTATGCTCAAGATATTTTGTTGGAAGTAAAGAGCAGATAAAATTTCTAGTAGCCGCTCTTTTTTTTATTTTGTTAGCTAAAATGTTATACGATTGCTTGTATAGATAGCCTTTCATTGCTTTAATAGTTTACTAAAGAGTTTACTAAAAGTAAAGAATTCTTTACTTTTCTCGCTTGTGAAGTCAACATGTCCTGAGGATGATCCGGTGTCGGGTCGAAACGTGCGTAGAGGTTCTAGTGGAAGATTTTGTGTGGTGTTATATTATACAAATCTAATATCAATAATCAATAATCAAATTATACTTGCTGTTTATTGTTTATCACGGACTTCCGCAAAGTAACGTCTGCTTCTATTCATTAGTTTACTAAATCATTTAATGCAAACAAGACTATATCAGATTTCTACCTTTTTCTCAAGATATAACTGCAGTCCGATTAAATCTTATGAGTTTTTTTTTTTGAGATTTAGCTTCTGTAATAATTAATTAAAATGGATAACGCTGTTTTCCATTCTTGTGTTGTCATGAGAATTCCTCTTCGAGACTTGGAATGCACGTCTTTGGCGATGACATCAGCCAAGCGGTCAAACTTATAAATACAGTAGTTAATTCTATTTCAGTCTTCATTAAAAACCTTTTTAAAGCAGATATTATTATTTAATGGATGAATAACCATAGCAATATCATTATTGGTACGAATTCAACCACAATTTTAGTCATCACAAAGTTTTCTGTATCACAATAGATATTTAAGTACACGAAGCCAAATATAAAAGTAGTAGTTGAAGTAAAGATTTTTACTGATAATAAAGTGTAACGATACATATCTTATTACAAGGATCAGCGTTCTTAATTTGGTTTTGTGTAATCTTTTGAATTCTTAGTGACACAAGTTCTTATTTACATGCCAAACATTTTCGGAGAAGATTTCGCTTATTTTGTCCATTTATGAGTTAGTTGAGTGTGATATCATGATTGTCATGAAGGTAACATGACAAGTAATGTTACCTTCATGACAAACATCTGTGAAACCAATCGGTCAAGCTTTGTCACAAGATTGTGAGAGAAGATTCTGATTACTTGTCATGTTTAGTTTTGGGGACTGGTTTTTATTTTGATTTCTTGGTAATATAATGAACTGGTGATAGACATATTATCAACAAATCAAAACTTTCAAAAGAACTTGTATGTAGGACTGCTTGAATAAACACTTTTTTGTATTTATCTATTCTCAGGACACATTTTTATGATCGTATTAAACTAGAAACACTTTTATTTAAATCACTCAAATATGCGACGACAGCGTTAAACGCTTCCAGACTGACGTTGGAGTAGATACCAGATATAAATACGTGTCTACGGTTGTTACAAATTGCTTTAACATTTCAGTTAATATTTTCAGTAGAGTGGAGGACACATTCGAAAGAATCTGTTTAAAAACTGGAAATGAGCCAATGTTTGTCTCATTTTAAAGTTTTATGCAATCGCCCTATTTTTTCTCATCCAAATTAGTTGCACGCGACACCAGATACATCTCAACGTATCTTCATCAAAATGCTCAAACTCAACAGGGAGATTAGAGATGATCATAATTAAACTGCGAACCATTCTGATTACTCATACAAATACTTTAGGTGTAAAGCCGTTATATCAGTTCTATACAAAGTTTCCTTTTCATAATTGAAAGCCAATTTGAAATTCAATTATGAAAAGGAAACTTTGCTAGTCAAACGATAGAAATGAAAGTATATACGTGATATATAAGAAATTCATTTCATAATAGGTGTAATTATCATAACTGTTGACTAATATTTAACAGAAGAAAAAGAAACATTTGATGATATCTTCAGGTTTTTTTAATCTTTACACTAATCATTTTTTACCTTCTATTTTTATAATTTATAGTGATAGTTTAAACTGGTAGTAATTTTGGTTTTGTACTGAAAAGTAATAAAGAATATTTGCTCACTTTTGTATGTGATCCTTGGTCTTAAAGAATCGGTGCCCGTTTTGACAGATGACATGATGGCAGTTAGGGTTGACGGTAAATATTGTTATTGTGATAAATTACAGAAAAAAGTATTCTAACATCACGAATTCTTTCTACTTTAGTTCCTGACTACAGGCGAAAGTACTACGTATAAATTTATAAGCAGAGTTTCGCTTCTAGTACCGGCAAAGCTTTCATAGTAACATAAGTATCACAATGTTTTAATGATGTCTTATTTGTGGCCAACTGTACCTACATGAAAGAAACCAAGTGTCCATTATGTATTAAAATTAATTACCGTCATCTCGGTCGCGTGCCCTCGACTTTGACTCATCAATAGGGTTACCAAATCATCGTAAATTTACGATATTGTATGCTATTAAGAAATATCACTTTTATTTAAGTCTAGGTGAAATATATATTTTGGCATTATATGTATAGCTTGTGGTATGGTATCATAGGCATTATATGCATATCTTGTTCGAATACATTAATATTCATTTTTGCAAGATTTCAATGTTCGTTAGCAGTAAAAACTCACTTATTTTATAAAAAAAATAGATTACAATACAATATTACGTTTGACATGACCCATTTCATTTCCACAGAAAAATACTCTTTACTATTATTTCGTAATTTTCCCCTGAAAACTTAAAGGATTATTAGTTTATTTGTCATGTTCTCGTCACAATCATGTGATTCAAGTTGTATTTGCCTAAATCATATCATCTTATGTATATAGCAAGTTTTGAGATTGCAAATACTTTTGTTAGTATTTATAGAATTATCTTATTTTATTATTATTTAATTTAATTATTATATGAAGCTGTGATAGCTTAGTGGTTAGGGTGTCAGCCTCTTAATCAGAGGTCGGCGGTTCGAATCCGGGCACGCACCTCTAACTTTTCGGAGCAATGTGCGTTTTTAAAAAATTAAAAAATCACTTACTTCAACGGTGAAGGAAAACATCGTGAGGAAACCTGCACGCCTGAGAGTTCTCCATAATGTTCTCAAAGGGTGTAAAGTCCGCCAATCCGCACATGGCCAACGTGGAGACTCGTGCTCTTTAGTGAGTCAGTAATGGAATGATCATGATGATGATTATTATAACACTAATTTTTGTTTGCCATGTACACATTTGACTTTGTCCGAAAACTTTTTTTTTTTCTTTTTCTTGGGTTGCCTATCCGAATAGCGAATGTTTACTGTCAGCTTAGTACACTCCCGTCTGTTCTTCGTGATTAGAAATAGTTATACTGGACCCGCGATCTTAAAGCAAATGTTATTAATTAAAGTAATTAATAAAGTCCGGTCGCAAGTTCGCTTGCTTATGGCAAACCTACTCATAATTGACCGAGGAAGACTAATGTAATAAGCAGCGCAATAGAAAAAAAGCGGATACTGTAATTGATGAACGCGGGCAAGGCCTGTGGAGTACTGCTGGATGAATTAGCTTACACCACATTCACAGTTTTGAGCAGTTCAACGCATTTTGTGGTTCTAACACCCTGTTTTCATTACTTTGTTTATTTTTTCCCTCTTTCTTTTATCATATGTGTGTAGATAATAAAGCGTCTTTATAGTTATGATTATTATTTGAGTACAGCTCTTGCTTTTCTCAGCTCTCGGCTGGTTTTATTTGCAATTTTATACTCAACAACTACTGATAAATCTATGCATTTTAATATGTAATTTTAACTTTATTTAAACCACACCACTTTTACTTACACCGTCCGACCCACTGGAGGCGCCCTTAGGCAGACGTTCCCTTAGTTTCTTCGAACCCTAGGGCTCAAAATTTCTTACAGCCCGGTTACACTGTGGCAACCAATTACGCTGGGCTAACACAGCTAATAGACAGTCCGAAAAAAAATATTACTTACAATACAGACCTTACGCCCGTTTCGCTCCAACACCGGAGTATCTTAAGGTGATTATTTTTAAACCCAAATGGAGATATGCCTTTAATAAAGCTATCATACTTCTAATAGGTTAGTCGACCTCCATTATTGCCTACTACCGGTATAATCAAGGGTTAAATAAAAACAAACGCTAGATTGCTTACCAATTTTTACTTTGCGGGCTAACCTGTTTGAGGTGTGGTGAACGCATACTCTTATTTCGTTTCAACGCGACATCGTGCTGGAACGCTAAACCGCTTGGCGACACGCTTTTGTCGGGTGGTAACTAGCCACGGCTGAAGCCTCCCACGAGACCAGATTCGAGCTGGGAATCGAACCCAGGACCTCCAAGTTTATAATACGACAGCGCACGCGCTGCGCTATGGAGTTCGTCAAAATCTTCGTCCCAATAGCTTGTAGGACTTGTTAGGGAAACGTTAGACGCATGCGCAGACGGTCGCGCCAGCCGGCGCTGGCGCAATAATTAGATAAACGAGCCGTGTGGAGAGGTCCCGACCGCAATTACTAAATGCACTACTCCGGCTGCTCCCCATAAATAATCAACGATATGGGACGCCACTTCTGACTCACACGGAATATCGGTCACCAAATACCTTCAAAATGATCTCATAAATTATTACCTACTTACCTTCTGCTTCAAAATAGAGCGTGGAAAGTTTTCGTTTTTATTTAAATGGCACAGGCATTGCAAATTGTACAATATTTAAACAATACTAGTTAGTGTAGTTATACAAGGTATAGGTAATCAGAATTTACCTTAAATTAAAAAATATGAAATAAAAAAAACCGTATTTTATTTAATCTATGGCGAAACGTATTTTCCCTCTTGATTAGAAGATAACCTCATTTTAAACGACTTCCAAATGATGGGCGAGGTTCCCAATTCGATTGTATTTCATTGTGTTTGTTTCCTCAAAACTCCGTTCATTTATAAACTGGTTCTCTACTTTATACTTCCCAGGTGTCATCAGATCAGGATTTGATGATTGGATCCCGGAGAAATCGAGGAACAGGCACACCGATAGCGATTTGGGTATTTATTTTTTGTAATATAGGTATACATTCGCACTACAATTTGGTCAATGGCACAGATGATGAAGATGGCCACCGGAACTGCATAACGTAAGTTATTTACGAATTCGAATATTTCAATGTCGTTGTTCAAAAATTTGTGCTCTTCACGATGTATTTGGTAAAGTGGAGCTAATGGTAGTACCTGGAGAACTCCTAAATAACTAACTACCCTTTATTGGGAAAAGAAATATTTTGTAAAAAATAATGAACAGTTGACATTGGAATCATTTATCTTTTTACAAACTTATTTGAAGAGTTATAGATTTTAATTGAAAGGATATACTTTCAGATTAGACCGATAGATATTTTTTCCAATCTTTTAGATTAGGAAACAATTTGTCGCCCAAGTAAACGCAATTATTTATTTTTCTTTCCTGTGAATGGTCAGTTGTGATGCTACACTAGAATAGTCCTTACCTAACTAACTGCCATTGGCTTTATCGTCAGGTAATGTCAAACCGATAGACCGCTTTTTGGCCTACTTTTCCATTACAGTAAATTTTATAATTAATCGGGTACTTATTGTTAGAAATGAAATTTCTTAATCATTGAATTCCTGCTAACGCTCGTTCATCGCTGATAGAAAGTTCCAAACCATATGGCTCTATCTAGCTATGCTTCCTAAAGTTTTGTATCTTCCGTGAAGTACGTATCCATGCCCGCTCGTAAGGTCTTTCAAATCTAATCCAATCAAAAACAGCTTTATTCATATAAACCTATTACAGGCATCTATGAATCGTTAATATATATCGCATTTTTCATGATTTCTATTCGTGAAGTTCCAACTTAAAACTAAAGCTAAGAGGGTTTCTCATAGGATATTTAAGTAAGTAAGCCCATCTAGTATAAACTACCACTTATCCTATGTATCTTTTTTATATTTACTACTACCACTAAAAAGCAAAAATTTATTGAATTAGAAAACCTGCTACAAAAAGCTCCCGGGAACTAAAAAAAATAATTGGATATATTTACATACATACCAATTCCTAACCTGTTATCAATATTATTTCAAAATTCCAGTTAAAAAAATAAACTTAATACACTTACGAATATTTTAAAACTTCTCAAACCGCAATAAGTTCACCTCTTCCATCTACTTTGAACACATAATAAACTGTTTTAATACTTACCAAGTAGTAGTTTATACTTTTTGTAATTTTTATGTATCATATGAAGTACTCCTCCTCTATAATAGTAACAATGATTATTTTTCCTGGATTGCTTGTCACCTCGAAATCAATTTTAATGCCCTCTTCTGAAAAACTAACCTGAACGAAACGAATGGAACATTAATCTCTCTAGACCTAGGTGAAGAATATACATATATATTAGCTTTTTATTAGACCCGGCCAACGTTGTTTTGTAAAATATGTCTTGGGAATTTCTAGTGTAGAAAAAAATAACTAAGTGTGTCAGAATGTGGTATATAAGTGAAAGAGGCATGGAGCGCTGTGAACGATGAGAGAATATAAACATAAATGTTGTATTGTTTCAATAGTTTTAGTTTTGCCATAAGATCAGGAAATTTTTTATCGTATTAGAGTGAATAGCAATCACAAAAAAAAAGCGATAAATGATCAGTTATTGAGCGTGATGATTTTATTCCTAAAATTACTATTAAATAATAGGGGTTGGAGATAGAAGATTAAAATTAAGAGTTGTTTCGGAGGAGTATGGGAACTCACATTGTGACGCGAGAATTTTATACATAAGATTTATAGATATTCTAATCCTAGATACACACACACAGCAACAATGACACGAATAGATAAAACAGTCAAAAGATCCAGCTGAACGTAACTTGAGTTATACCTACTGACACGCACTACTCCGCGACTTGAATAATTTGACTTTGATTCAAGTTGTATATCAAACCAGACAGCTCTGACAAGCAGGCCGACCATATCTCATACGATACTGTTGTAAATCTGAAACGATTGACACAAAATTACAAATAATATTTCAAAGACGCCAAATATTTGAATAAATACAATTTATGGCTGTTAAATAAACGCACTCGCTATATTTTTTATTGTAATATTTTGTAATATACATGCATATTACAAAAACTGCATGTGTTTTTGTATACAGTACAATTTAGCCCTTGATGGCTATCTCATTTAATGGTAAGTGATGATACAGTCTAAGATGGTAGCGGTTTTAACCTGTTAGGACCCCTAGGTAAACCATACCATACCAAGTTAAAATGGGCTTATGGGCTTCGGTAGGGTGATAACTGGCCACGGCCGAAGCCTCCAACAGACTACACTCGAGCCGGGAATTGTACCCAGGACCTCTACCTTTGTAATACGACAGCAGGTCGTCAAATTTACAGACATTAGATTTATCTACAGAAGAGAGCTCAACCCCTGAGCGTCTTGCTTCGTTCCGGCACGATGTCGCGTTGAAACGAATGAGGAGCGTGGGTTTACCATACTCCTAACAGGCTAGCCCGCTACCATCCTAGACAGCTTCACTTACCACCAGGTGAGATAGCCGTCAAGGGCTTACTTGTAGTGTATAAAAAAAATAGAAAAAAAAAAGATTCCCTCATAGCTTTAGTTTTAAGTTTACGAATGTAGTTATCACCATCAAATCACTACTTTGTAAATTATTGACGCGTCAAAAGCGCCTTTTAAAGGACTATTTGAATAAAGATTATTTGAATTTGAATTTGAATTTGATTATTATCAGCGCATTGCTGAAATCACTTGACGACTCGGGCTGAATTTGACATACTGACAACTATCATAACGTAAACAACCGCTTAGTAAGATATTTTTGAAATCCAACTTAATTTTATCGATGCTGCAGGATACAGCTATCACATTTCATCTTTGTACCGCTATGTCAACAAAAAACAATATATCAGGATGAGTCAAGAGTCAAAGTTTCGCAGCAGATGGCAACAGCAATTGCTTTAGTGTGTTGGCGGAGACAATGCCTCTAATCCGTGTCGTTCAAAACTCGCAGGCCTTACCTTGACTCCTACGCCTCACTGCTCCGCTTACTGGCAGACTGAAATCCGTCAAAGTGATTTACTTTCTATAATAACCTACGCGTAGCCATGTACACTTTTCACTTTCACTTGTATTTGGAAGTAGATAGCAAACGCAAAAACGAACACATTTAATAATCAGTGGCCAAGTGTGATAAGAGTACACCAAACAATAACTTAAAGCCAAATGCTTTTTCAAATACCCTTACGATAATGTCGCTACCTGTCATCTCCATACAAAATATGCGACGCAACCGTCGTTTGTCAACTTATGAGTTTTGTATGAAGCCATTTCTGGTTTGTAACATATAAAAAAATTACTGGATCGGTTAGTCGAAGATGATAATCAGAAGGGTCTGTATATTTGAAGGTGATAATCTCAAGTGTTTCTCATTTCTTTATGATTATATTTCATTACCCCCAAGCTCAAAGTTGAAGACACACGATTGTACGGGGTGAAAATAAAGTGATCTCCAGTTTTCCGATTTTTGATTCGGGATCTAATGCTGGTCATTACGCAGAGCGAGAGGTGCAGAAGCTGTAGGCACGAGGAATTAATCATGTAAAATGACACAAAGTAAAACTAAATTATAATCTTTGCTGAAATGATCGTAATTATAAAATATATTAAGATCATTTAAGCTAAGTTATCTACTTAACGCAAACTAAGATACAGTTTAAACTGTCTAATGGGTGCCAAAAACCAACGTCGCTCTTCGATCGAGAGCTTAATACGGCGTTGTCGGAACACTAAAAATGTAGTAATAAGTTAGATAAGAGAGCGTTGTCTCAAGTAGATGTATTATAATCCGTGTACGAGATTTCGTTATGTTATTATTCATGAGGAATGGCCTCCGAGCTAATGAATGAACGGGCCACGGTGCCGCCCACGTCATCTCCATTCATACAGGGCCCTGCGTGGTCGTGAGCAACCTCAATGACGACTTACTACGACATAGGAAGTAGGCTGTTCGAATACGTTGCTAATAAAATAGGTATTTTTCATCGATAAGGGTTATTTTCTACCCCTAACTCTACGATGCATGATTTTAATGCTAACGGCAATACTAAAACCCTTATAATACCAACTGTGTTGTACTTTAACCATTACACAATATTTCAATAAAAATTAAGTTTTAATTAAATTAGTTAAGACCACAGTAAATTCAGAAACAATCAACTTCTAAATAGACCCTAACGGTCATCGAACCTCCCCCTCAAAGAAATATTCTTTATTGTGAAATATATATAGAAAATGTTAATATTAATTTATAAAAAGAGCAGATTCTATATACGACAAGGTTTAGCTACGAGTAAGAAAATTGTTTTACTTACGCAACAATCTTTATTGAAATATAATATACTTATTATTTCTTACAACCAGCTGTTTTATTCTAAGTAAAGGAAATATTTTTATAGAGTTTGTAAACGATCAAGATAATATTACGAGTATTAAAATGAACCCGAGAAAATTGGGCCAACTTAGATGTTTACCATTCAAGTTTTTGTTGCTTTATGAGATCAGAGGCGATAGTGAAATGGCAAAGTTGAGGGTAAAACGCTCTCCGCCAGCAACTCATGCCGCAGTATGAATGAGATGTAGGGAGGAGAATTAGCAGTGGGGTGGGGAGGGGGGCAACTGGCATGCTTTTCGTGGCCACGGCCGGGGCCACGGAATGACGTCCGTGTAGTTAGGACGCGTGCGCGCTGGACGTCAAGGTTCAAGGACTTGGCATCGATCGGCACCGGCGTACTGTTCGCGGCCACGGCCACTCGCGAATCAATGCTTGCCAGTGCCAATGCCAATGCCACGGACGTACACGTTTTTCCTCGCTTCCGCAGTCATAACAAAAGTCGTGTGCATTCTATTTTATGCCTACAAATGCATGCATATAGTCACATAAATGAAATGGAACAGGCATGTAATCTGCTTTGATACAAAAATAGGTATACAAGTAAAACAAGCTTCTCGTATATTAAAAGGGTAGTTCTTGTGCTACTAACTTTAAAACTGTCATACCACAATGCTACACAAATCTTGAAACCTTGCTTCCATACAGATGAATCAGTTACGTTAAAATATATATGGAAAATGACAGCAGAAGCCTAACAGTGGTTCAAACTTTTATTCTGCATTTCAGTAAGACCGTTTCTTTTTTTAAATATGTAAGTTTTAAGACTCCAAGAGGTTCTTTGCGCCGTCTGAACAAATAAACTCATTGAAAAACCGTTATAAAAATATAGGTAATTTTAATTACAAATATTTTTTTAAACTATTCAATATATTCAATAACAAATAGCACAACAAATATGAAAAAAGCTATATACTTGTATTATCCGTTCCGGTGTGATGTCGCGTAGAATCAGACGAAACTGTGGTTTTAACATTCCTATCAGGTAAGCTCACTTCAATTTTAAATTGGATCATTACTTATAACCAGATGAGCTTACATCAAAGACTAACTTGCAGCTAAATAAATAAAATATATGTACCTATTTTTTTTTATTTAAATATCACTTGCTTCAACGGTGAAGGAAAACATCGTGAGGAAACCTGCACGCCTGAGAGTTCTCCATAATGTTCTCAAATGCGTGTGAAGTCTGCCAATCCGCACATGGCCAGCGTGGTTGACTATGGCCAAACCCTTCTCATATTGAGAGGAGACCCGTGCTCTGTAGTGAGCCGGTAATGGGTTGATGATGATTATGTGCCTATGTTTTATTGGAAATATGAGATTTGATCTTTGACCCACCATGCCGGTTTAACGTTAAGCAATTACTAATACAGTTTTGAAATAAAAACGAGACCGACATCTGCTAAAGGTGATTTCCGAGGCACGCGAGTTGACCTCGTCTATTGGCTCCTATACACAATTTCTGTTTATTAATGAAACAAAGAGCTGAAAAACCACTAGAAATATGAATATAAAGGGGGTATTTTTAGTGTAAATGGGCATGATTGGCCGCGTAATCCGCCGTGGCCCGTAAATAAGCGACGCGTGCGCCTCTGATTACATTACTATGGAGCCGGAACAGTGGCTACGATAGAGTCGTATGCATATTTAATTTAAGCAAATTATAAATTTCGTCTTAATTATTCATTTTATAGTTTATAAAATAGAATATTACGAAAGATTATTCAGTAGAATATTGTACAGATACTGTGGTTACGTATTTTATCTTTGAACCTTCAGTGACAGATAAGGTTTTGCTGACGCAATTCAAGCTTTGCGAGGTATATTTTGAAAAATGTAGTGATTACGCTAAACTATTGAAAATAAATTAATGAAATATAAATTAATGAAAGATATAAGAGAATTCCATCTGTTTGAACACTGCGATAAAACATATGCTTTTCCTTAATTGATTCCTTACATAAGTACTTAATGGACAATCCCTCAACTGTAGAATTAAATACAAATAATAAAATATATTATGAATATATATGTATCACAGTACATGCGTTATCACCCTACTGTCAAAGTCATATCGCCAAGCGATTCAACTTCCCTTATAATGCAGCGCAAAACCTTATTAGTAGGATGGGTACAGCGGGCACCACTGGCTCCTCTTGTGCTCTAGATGCGACAATATTCACTCAACGTCTGCAAAAGGTGATCAGGCCGGCAATCAGACAATATATGTGTCACATACATGCGTTATCACGCTACTGTCATACCGCCAAGCGATTCAACGTTCCGGTATAATACAGAGTAAAACCTTATTAGTAGGATGGGTACAGCCGGCACCACTGGCTCCTCTGGTGCTCTAGATGCGACAATAATCACTCAACGTCTGCAAAAGGTGATCATGCCGGCAATCAGACAATATATGTGTCACAGTACATGCGTTATCACGCTTCTGTCATACCGCCAAGCGATTCAACGTTCCGGTATAATGCAGCGTAAAACCTTATTAGTAGGATGGGTACAGCCGGCACCACTGGCTCCTCTGGTGCTCTAGATGCGACAATAATCACTCAACGTCTGCAAAAGGTGATCATGCCGGCAATCAGACAATATATGTGTCACAGTACATGCGTTATCACGCTTCTGTCATACCGCCAAGCGATTCAACGTTCCGGTATAATGCAGCGTAAAACCTTATTAGTAGGATGGGTACAGCCGGCACCACTGGCTCCTCTGGTGCTCTAGATGCGACAATAATCACTCAACGTCTGCAAAAGGTGATCATGCCGGCAATCAGACAATATATGTGTCACAGTACATGCGTTATCACGCTTCTGTCATACCGCCAAGCGATTCAACGTTCCGGTATAATGCAGCGTAAAACCTTATTAGTAGGATGGGTACAGCCGGCACCACTGGCTCCTCTGGTGCTCTAGATGCGACAATAATCACTCAACGTCTGCAAAAGGTGATCATGCCGGCAATCAGACAATATATGTGTCACAGTACATGCGTTATCACGCTTCTGTCATACCGCCAAGCGATTCAACGTTCCGGTATAATGCAGCGTAAAACCTTATTAGTAGGATGGGTACAGCCGGCACCACTGGCTCCTCTGGTGCTCTAGATGCGACAATAGTCACTCATCATTAGGAGAACGTGATCAGACCAGCTATCAGACTTGAGATCTCCCATTCTATAATACGACAGCAGACCCGCTGCGTCACGGAGGTCTTCAAAATGATGAGAATTTATTATGTACCAATAAAAATAATAAAAGAATGTCAACTCCATCCGAAGTGTGTGATCGCTGATTGCGACGCGAGTACCGCGCGTGTCAAATTGCGACGCCCACACACGAGCGCGCGCGCATCCAGCGTCGTGAAGGCCTTATTATGTCGATAGGGACTCATTTCGCTACCCTTTTCATTTGCTCAGCCAGCAAAAATATTTTATTAAATATATTTATTTATTTAAGCATCTTTATTGCACAGTATAAAGAAAAGTGGAAAAAATTAAATAAATGGTTATGGAGATGGTGATGACAAAAAAAAACCCCGGCTAAGTTTTTTGTGAGTTTCTCCTTAGACCTGGGCGCGATTTGAACCCTCGTAGCTTTAGTTTAAGTTGTCGAGTGTAGTTATCACCATCACTTGACGAATAGAAATAATGAAATGAATGATTCATAGATGGCTGTAATAGATTTATGTGAATAAAGCTATTTTTGATTTGATTTCTTGATTTTATTTCAAAAGGCGACCTTATCACTAAAACCGATATCCTCCAGGCTATCTGTTCGAAAGAAGGCGACTGATGTAAACAGGCGGGAAATCAAAACACTTATACATATATACATACTAATAGCTACATACTAGTATAAAAATATAAATATATAATTTCTAATCTAAAATATTTGAATCTAAATAATTGGGTGATTTTATCGCCATTTTACTTCACTACAATTTAGCCCTTAACTGCAATCTCATGGTGGTATGTGAGGATATAGGTATCATAGCGGGCTAACCTGTAAGGTTTCTCCGCTACATCGTACCAAAACGCTCGATCGCTTGCAGTTTAATGAATTACATTGGGTATTACTTCAATAACAATAGAATTTAATTAAATTAGCAGTAATTAATTGATCATTATTGTAAACTTTATTATTGTTTCATTTTATTTTATTACTTATTCAGATCCCTTTATAGTCATTTTATTGCTTTATGATTGTTTATACTGATAGATTTATATCTAAGTATACATAGTAGATGGAATAGAAAGATGGATTTTTCTTACATTTCACTCATCTTAATACGTCTACATAACCGTACCGATTGACTGAAATAAAGGAATTTTGATTAGAATTAAAGTTACAGGTAAATACATTTATAATAAGTCGACATAATTCACAAAAAAAAGTGCCATAAAACTTCATTCATGTGCCAGGTGTCATTCTTAAATCCATAGGAAATGTTGTGGTGCGCGCCATTCATGAAATTTCCCACCTACCGGTGGTGTGAGAAGCTAGGGGGCGACGAGAGCGCTCGGAGGGTGGGTTGCCTCCCTGTTTATGAATGGGGCCACACGTCATTGATATCGATCGCTGCGGCCCGCGGCCCTGTTTGAGGTTACCACGCCACGGCCATTGCCGGTCGTTCAACAGGTGGTTATTTGACGCACGCCCAGACTTTTCCGCGAAAGTAATTTGTTATCACTCCAACACTGACGTCATTGTCTGATAATGTTGATATGTGATGACGCTGTGACGTGATAATTATCAACGCGCTTTAATGTGAGCTTTACAATGCAATAAACTAGCACCCGCGATATTGTTGTGCGCATAAACAAGTAATTTAAATATGATATCCTAGCAAATACATAACGCGCACACACAATCACACATTCACACTCATTCACACATACACATACATACACACACACACTCAACACACTCATTTACTCTCATTGTTAGTTTTAGTTACTATTTGATAATTTAATGCTCAAGAAATGTTGTATTGTGGAAGGAATTATCTTCTGCAATACAGCTTTTCTTAGTGCAGAGCGTAAGGACAAACCTATTTACCTAAGCGTTTAGCGGACACCAAGATTCAGCCGCATCTAGGTACAGGCTACGTGTTGGACATATTAAGCATATAATAACAAATAATTTTTTCGATTATGTTAAGTTCGCCACACAATAGATTGAATTGAGAACTTTTGATTAATTGCACTTTTAAGGTAACTTTTTCGCGATCGAATAATTCTTAAAAATCTCGCACCCAGTTTATTGGGCGATATCAATTAATCTATGAAACATTCAATTAAAAAAGTATTTATTCTAATAATCCCTCAAACAGCGGACTGTTAATGCGTCATCAAATTATATTGAAATGTTTTAATGGTGATAGCTATGCATTCTCAAAATTAAAAATAAAGATATCATGATTCTAAACGCACCCTAAGATGGCCTCGAATAGCCAAGATGTAGACGTCGATTTTAACATTTCTACGTACTTTAGTATGTATTAGACTTACGAAGACGAATAAAATAAGTAAACCAATGAACTCATAAATTGCCTTCTTGTATAGAACAGTTTATTGGGTGCGTTTCTTATGGTCTTTACTATAAATAAAGAGCGCAACGAACTGTTTCCTATTATAAAAATAACGTTGTTTGAGATGATGCATTTAATAACTAAGTACATTGTTGCTGACTACTAGGAGGACTTGTTTTTTTGCCTTTAGGTAATTATTAACATCCGAGGAAAAATGGTCCAAAATATAAAACAATAAGAATTTATAATTAAACCTGCAGATATGAAATCAGAATGGATTTAGTAGCCAGTAGTTTTTTTTTTAAATGATATATTATCAAACTGGTACGCCACAGAGGTTAAATTTAATGTAATTATGTTATGTCATATGATTTATATATATGTAGCAAAGAATAGGCGTTACTTTTGTATAGTTCGTGGCAATGAAAATAAAGTTTAATTTGCTCTAATCCTTCACCGATATCCCAAGATATATTATCTTTATATAAACATATTTCTTCTGTGTGTGTGTTTGTCACTGAACTGCTCCTTAACGGCTGAACCAATTTTGATGAAATTTTTTGTGTGTCTTCATGTGGATTCGAGATTGGTTTGGATTCACAATTCGGTCTTATTTAAATCATTTTTAAATTTATAATTTATTGTTGATTTTGGAATGTTTACCATTAGATCTGACAGACTACGCTACGACCGCAGTATCGAATTGTGAGATATATATGTAATGACGTTAGATATTGTGATAACTTTTTAATAAAAATGTTCATTAACACGAGATTGTTAGAGCTTGTTAAGAGTTAAATTTTCGAATTAAAGACGTGTGTACGGGACATCGTTTGTCGAGTCGGCTAGTAATATTATAAATTACACGCGAATTTGTCATGTTCTATATTAATTTTCTTTATTTAGATTCCGTTATTGCCTTGCAACATATTTCTGAAATTTCAGTGAAAACTATACGTAATCGTGCGTCACGGCGAAACTACTCTGGGGTGGTAGCACGCAAGGGGCGTGTGACGTCATGATCGCTTCCACCCTTAACAGGCTTCTGTCTAAGTCACAGCGAAGTTACTAATGATATTAGATATAAGCAATCAATTGACGCGTTTCATCATATTTATAAACAGCTGTTTCATATATTTAGGTCACATAAATATTTTAATTTTATGTTGTACCAATAGCAGTGTAGGTTAGGTACTTCTTTCAGGAAACTTCTTTATGTTGGACCCCATACCTGAGCAGGCTTTAATGAGCTAGTTTTACGTGTATGTGCAACGAAGCTACAGTTGCAACGTGAACGTACAGGAAGTGTACGTGAATCGCATAGAATTGTAGAGATAGAAAAAAAAAATTACGTATGGTTTTCGCCGATTACAAAATGATCTTTTTATATAATGGACTTTTGCATAGTAACGCCAGCTTCTATCTATTATTTGTATTAACTTCACAGTAAAATTTCATGTTTGTTATAATATTACAAATCCTAAGCCTAGTGTTTAAGACCCTTCGCAAAAACACACCTTTTTGTAGTTACGTACCTGCCTCTGTAATTTAAGTAATTTTAATCAAATATTTAAAGTTGCACTTGCTCGCTTGCTTTACGAATGAAGTATTGTTAGGAAATGTTCAACTTGGCAAAATGGTAGACAATGGCTGAACTCCTCATGCTTAGAGGAGATCCGCGCCTTGTAGTGGGCCAGTAATGGGTTGATAATGGCGATGACTACGAATCTTCTGACTTCTTGGAAACATGCCTAGCACAGTAATTATTTTTTTTTTTTTTTTAAACAAGTAAAGGCACATTTACAATTAAAGAATTCCGCACAGTGCCACGAAACCTTACGGTTTATCCATACACTGGCGTAATAAAAATGCAACAGTAAAACAGTATCTACGCTGCGAAAAAAGGTATTAAAACATATTAAAGTTATTTCAATATATGATAAAGTAAACCTAGAGTCCTATTATTTTGGTAGTACGTGGTAGGTAATTGTCTAATTTCTTAAGCTATCTAGTTATTTACGCTCAAAGTTTTTCATGCTATGCTCTAAAATAGAATGTTAACAAGTGATTAAACTTTAGTTTTATAAAGGTTAACAAATATATGGATAACGTGTAAATAGATTAATTAATTAGAATGATCAGCCGATTACAATTATACAGCGAAAGTCGTGGATAACCTTAATATCCACCCAACATATAAATTTATACCGAGCAAGTTGACTACCATTTCTGTGTTCAACACTTGTAAGGCATCACTACTTAGGTATATAATTGAAGGTTTTTTACCAAAACCATGTACCTAGACGCTCACTTATAAATAGGTAGCGTGCCATAGCTTTTTAGGTTTTGTGTGTTATTGCCAACCCAAATTACTCACTAACGCTCGTCATACGTTATCGGCACACGACACAAAGAAATTTGCGTAAACACATTACGTGAGAACGTCGATTAGCCGAAGTTTATGGCTGAAACACAACAGATAAATAGGCAGACCTACGTCAGCGGTGGTATATCTCTGTGAAATTACATTTTTCGAGTGGCGGCGTTATTATAAAGGTGACATGGTGGTGTGACGCGCGACCGACGTACCAGCGATGCCAGCCAACATTGCTTACCGATGAGCATACTATATAATTTCGCACGACGTTATTTTCACGCGTGTTATCGGTCAATATATATCTAACACTTTTCACTTGTTTTCTATTCTCATGGTCGCATAGTCGTTATTGTCGCTTCGCATGCTCAACATCGATGAGGGTTTAGTTGTCGATGAGATTCCCGGGTTGGATCGAGTAATAACTCGATCCAACCATCGCAATGTATAACTATGTTAACCTAATAATAATTAGGCTAACATGGTTATACATTGCGATGGGAAGAAAGCAATATTACCAACAGAATATTGTATATGTATGTGAAATGGCAAAGGATTAGAGGAAGACCAAAGAAGAGATGAATGGAGTGTGTAAAAGAGGAAATGTGTGTTAAAAGTGTGGGTAGTGAAGTGACGATTGATAGACGTGAGTGGAAGAAGAAGAGATGTTGTGCCCACATAGCATGAGATAAGGGTAGGAAGACAAAAAACATCAGTTCGCTTATCTATTGGACATTTCTGTCTATTGCCCAAGCTGGTTGACCAGAAACTTTTGCTATCGTTAACCTTTACCGCCAACAACGATGGAAGCAATGCCGAATAAAGCCAGGATGAGACCTGTAGCAAATTTTACCAAACGGCCTTGTATAGCATAACATATTCAGCCTTTACCAATAAACACTTCTTGACTTAATCTGGGCAAATTATGAGATAGGTAACACTTTGTTGGGTTGATTCCCCTGTAAGTTTGGTGGTGTTGCCTCCAACAATGTTACAATATTGTGTCAGCACAACTACTTCCCACGTATTTCAATTGTACGGGCTAATCAAGAAAAGTTTTGTACCCTAGTGGGGTACAAAACTTTTCTTGATTAGTCCCTTAGAGCGGGGCCTACAGTATATGTTGACTTTTACTACGGGGCTACCTAATCCGGCACTTGTTGTAAAGTCGCCAAGATCTAGAATTACATTTGAAACAGCTAGGTTTAACTTGGCAAAACAACGAAACAGCTAAAAATAGTTCTGACTTTCTACGCCGGTACTCATCACAAGATTGTCTTTCAAGTGCCAAGTCGATAACACCGTAAATAAAGAACTCAATACAATTTGGGTACCGATCTGTGTACACTACCTACCGATACTGTCAAATTGGGTACCCACTACGAAGTACTAGACGATTGAAATTAATTGTAGGAAAAATAAGGCCAGAATTTATTAAGGGTGTAAGATAAAATTTACATAAAGTTATAAAATCTATTCATTAATTTAAAATAGGTTGCCTACAAAGTCTACTATTTTAGTATGTTTTTTATATACTGAATGTTAACTTATTTCTTCAGTAAGATATACCTCACACAGCAAGCATAAATTAATTTATCTGACAGGTGAATATCGGTGCCAAGTGAAATATACGTAATCACTATTAAACACATGCAACTATATTTTTAATTACTGAAAATAAAGAAGAATTTTCCAACTTTTGTCATATTTTAAGTTGGAACTATTCTGCCGTCATAAAAAAAGAAGCGCATCTAAAAAAACCATGAATTAGATGAAAAAGACTATAAAACTATAAAACTCACAGTAAAAAATAGAAATACTGACAGAAGCGCAATTTTTTCTTGATTCCAAATACATAATGTACCTCTCAATATTGCAAAACTCTCTAGACGGTCACGTCTAAGAAAGAGTGTCGACTCTTTCTTTGAGTGGCTTTATAATAAAGTGAAAATCTGTTCTGTCTACTAGCCAGTTCTACACCCACCAACCGGCACTGACAGCCGCCCGTGGGAGCCGCTAGCCAATACAAACTGTTTGTTGTTGTTGACATCCCACGATTGCGTCTTGGTCATATTTGTATACACTAGCTTGACCTAGACTAGAGGTCTTCGAACTTTATGTCTCATCTTGAACTTACCGATGCAGAACCAAGATACCCAAGTTATGAAACAAATGAACTTCAAATATATTTTTGTCGTTTCGTACAGTGCTACTATACGTCTCTTCGATATATTTAAATTTCATAGAAATTCATTCATAGAGATCAATTTTTTAGCCGATGACGTAAAGACCTGCTTAAATAAGATCCTCTATCATTAACCGATGACCCACCCTTCACATCTAATGACCCCCAATTTATTTTTCAATGTTACAGCCGCTTGAAGGAGTTGGTCAAACTTGAGGGAATAAACGCAATAGCAAACGTAAATTTTATAAAACCTGGTAAAGGTTTTACATGAATGAAACATTTTTGAATTTTGATGTCTAGACCACTTAAGGGTATCATCCTACCTGAATGCTTAAACGAACTCTTCTCTATAGCCAAGTATGAAAAAAATATATGTAGGCCCATTATATCGTCATATCGAATTTTAAGCCGTACAAGAACGGTATCCAGTTTCAAGGTAGAGCAGAATATAAAGCCCCTGGTTGTCCCAAGTGAACAAATTTGGTGGTGGTAAATATCCTTACTAATATTATAATATATTTATGATATATTTTTAATTAGTAACGCTTTTACGTTTTGAATACACTATAAAGATCAGCACATAGGTATTTACTTTACAATTTAATTGTCTCAATTTTAGGTATATTTGTCGTATGCATTATGAAGATTGGCAGAATAGTTATTATCCCAGGAGAATTCCCGTGAAGTTGCCAGCATCAGCTACTAAACTATCCTACAAAGTATTAATCATAAAATGCGTTAACAGTAACATCCAATACAATCGCGGCAAACTATGACGTGTGTACGAAAATCAACAAACCATATGTGATGAAACAGCCAAGCGACGGGAATAGACGACGGGCATTAGGATAACGAGCCGAAATAGAACCCCGCCTCTGAAGTCCGAACCAAAAGTAGTCAAGTTAATTATAGCACGATCCCCGCAGGACGTTTTCATCTCGTGATTCACCTGCTGTATACTCGATTGTTCGCATTTTACGTCAATCGGTCGCGTGTAGTTTACGAGCGCAGCGCCGCTGTGCGGGAGCGTCAGCTGACGGCCAGGAATATCCCTGACATCGCGGCCACGCTATGCCGCCTGCGCCCGCGCACCCACAAATAGCGCGCTATAATTAGAAGCCGGTGAAATCGTGGGTTTGTTATTTTTCTTTATCGTCTCCGTTACGCGATAATTGGGTTAGCGGCTGCATGTGGGCCCGATCGGCGTCGGCGTGTCTCACCAGCCGGCCATTGTCCTTACGCCTCGCTGCTCCTCACACACTGCATAATGCACACCACAGTGTCGTACGCACCTCTTGTACTCCCTCCCTCCCCAATGGGAATAATTCAGCATCCAAAATACGTCACCACGCGTAGCTATTGGTTTTAAATTACGTGGATTAATATTTAAGGCCTCGAGCTGACCAATTTCAATAATATTTAATTTAAAATTGAACTGACCTTGGACATGAGCTCGATTTTTTCCACTACGAAGCTTTCTAATATATACACAGTGAGGCACCGATACGCTATATCTCCTGTAGAGCATCCCGTAGAATACCAGATGCTGCAGCATCACCCAAAGTACCAGTACAGTTGATTACAAATCAATCGCGATTCCTCTTTTGTCAAGTAGGAAATGGACTGATGATCCTCAAACTCTTGAACATATTTTTGATATTTATAGCAATCAAATCAGTTTTCAAGCAGAACTATCGCACCAAACTGGGTCCATTCGTTTTGGCGCCTGGATGGCACGGACAAATACAAGTTAATATCCTCTGTCCAAGATAAGCCAATCAGTGGCATGTCCAAAGAGTGTCTCATGCCAACAAGTTAATAAAATCCTCACAATCAAAAAGGGCCATTAAGCAGGTAGGTTGGTGCCGCCCACTCGCTAACAGCAAGCAGATAATTGCTGCACCGTAACCGCGAGCTGACACAATCCGCCAATTAGTAATGGATACAATCATTACTGTCCGTTTACCTTGCCCACCTGTACAATGTAAATGTATATTGTACCTCCATATAAAGAGATACAGGTAGTTAAATAGCTACTTGGGTATATACAGTACCTAATACCGTGTATGGCCATCGTCATCGCTGAGTTAGGCAGAGCTTGAAAACTGGTTAAATTTTCTACCATAAAATGTTAACGTACTTACTCTATTTTGAAAACAAAATTGTAATTATTGCTTAAATTATCATATAAGATAATTATACAATTATCAATTCCGTTGCACACACATTTCTAAACTAATCTAAATAGACAGGTCTAAAAATGATCTTGTCCTTTTAGCATAGTAAAAAGAATGGCACTACTTTAAAACCAGCCAAATATGTAAGTTTAAGAGATTTGTGTACGACAGATTTGCCACCAGTACCTGTGAACAGTATCAGGGAAAGCGATCAGTTAACTAATAAATGGGTGTTTTCCTTGTTTGATCGGTGACTGGGTTGACTGAACGCTCGTGTTCAATCCTACACTTAACAGTACGATGGGGAAAGGTGCATAGCATACGCATGATTTCTTAGTTTCGTTGATCTCGAGCCCTCGTGATTAAAGACCAATTATAGATCAACAACACTTATTTAATCGAAATAAATATCGGTTAATTTAAAACCGTCCTGAAATCCATGTTCGAGGTCGCGACCCTGTTTGTTTTCGAACAACATCGTGAAACTTAACTTATTTTACCCCTGAGCAAAGATGGTTTCAATTGTGTAACATGTAAACTTTTTTAACCTGAACAATTTTTGGAGCAGAGGATAATCAAAGTTTTAATAATGATGCTTCTTAAAACACTTCGTTTACTTTGGAATTTTGTGTAGAACTAAGAAAGAACTAAAGAAAAAGAAACAAGCGAGCCGAGGTTATCTCATAGCAAAAAGAAAACGAGGTATACATGGCGATTGAGCTCAAAGTCAAAAAGTTTACAAAGACCACATCAAAACGGACAAAGCACTTCAATATGTTATAATATTAATAAAATAAGTATTATTTTTATTAAATCTACAATCACTTTTGTGGTTAACTCTCGAAGACTTTATATTTTATACATATTTACAAAATGATGTTCAGGGTAGCACCTACAAGGTTGCATTTTTGCTGGCGTTTATAAGGTGTTTATAGCCTCAGCTACATCGTTTACTATATACTTAGTAAAATTAACATTGCTGTGTCTCATTATTGGTTATAGGTATCTATGTTGGAAAGACCATAAAGCTTCTTTTCCCACCAGAAATGTCCTTTGTCGCTACGCTATGGTTGGGTGTAAAATTCACTAAGAGAATCGCTTAATTTTTTTTTGATGTTTCTGATTCATGGCAATCTGTTTTCCAACAATAATCCATTTCTTTGTTTGATTTCTCAGTTTATGTTTTCCTCAAGAGCCATACCTGTATGAAACTTTTCTTACGACTCTCTTTATGTCAATACTTAATTATGTTGAATTAATTTGCACTCCAGCTAAGCTTGGCTAAGCTAGCTATTTTTAGTTTGACACACATTTATAGCTTAGCAACGCAGCACATGTCTCATGCAAAGGCAGCCTTAGTGTGAAAATTCTGATTCCTGTACTTTAACTTAATAGTACGATAGAATATAGGATCTCTTTTTTTATTACAGTAGGCAAAACTAACATAGGCAAACCAATTAAAAATCTACCTAAAAAGATTAAGGGCAAATGCAATGTTAGATCGATTTTCTTTGTCACAGTGAGTTTTCCAAGAATAGCACTATGACACTAGTTAGGTATGAGCATTTGGCAGCATTAAGTGTTGTAATGTGATACAAAATTTTTGCATTCTGCACTGACTCATACAACAAAAATCTTCTAAGTCACTTGGCTTACTTCTGACCAACTAAGACTAAAAGTAAGATTGTCCTGAAAACACAATAACACCACAGACCATACATACTGTGGTATAATATTTTTTTATTTTTTGCGATATCTTGATATCTGTATTTTTATATAAACTATTTTATTATGAATCATGAAAAAGGACGGGAGAATAGAAGACTATACTAGGGTATTCAGCGGGAGCGGTTTTTCCACGGTTTTCTTGAATTAATGTATTAAGGTTGAGGGAGCCGCGTCCGCGGAGTGCGAAGTTTCCCGCCATTTCTCGCTACCTTCAATTTTCCATTGACATTGGCTAATCAGAAAAGAAAAAAAATTAAACATAAGCTAAAGCAGTGACCTAAATAAAAAATTAAAAATTAAAAAAGATCTTATCCTACTACCAAAGCAGTTAATAATTATGGGAACGAGATAGTAGATGAGAGGTGCAAAAAAAACGTAATTTCATTTATTTAGCACTGTTACGAATATAAAATATATACCTATGTGTCTATGTCGGTAAAATTTACTTACCTAGGTACCTATATTCGTTATGAGGATAATGCAGGTAATTAGATTTATTTCTTCAATACGAAAATCATAGAATTTCCTTGTAACGTTTTTCTTTTAACCTCCGAGTTAGTTAAAAATAAAATCTTGTCCATGCGGACAACTTTATAATTAGTTAGATGTCAAAGGTATAATTATAATATCTATTCTTGACTCATTGGTAATTTTACCAAAAATTCTACTTTGACTGAAAGTTTAAAAAATGTTTTATAGGTTATATGTTGCTAAAAGAACTTTATATTTTCACATAAATTGTAGTTTGAATAACTGTTGAAATGCTATATGTGGTTACCTAACAAGATACCCAACTATAGTATGTTTACATACGAAATGTAGGATTTCAATAATATTAATATATATAATCAATATATTTTGAAGTATTATAGTCCGGCCATAAAAAGTATAGTAAAGAAATGTTAAAATGATATTATGTCACCTTCGTAAGTTACCCATGACAAGTGAAGTTTCTTCGAGATAACTACTAACTAACTTTGCTAACGAAAGTCGATACTGTTTGATTGGCACTCATAAATTTGTAAAAATACTTTTTAAAAATAATATTTAACAATAATTTGTGATTTCTGTTTACTAATGAAATGTAGAGTTCGGAATAAAGTCTTTAGTTTACTTATATGAAATGAATGCTCATATAGGTTTAAACTTATAGTTTAAGCAATAGTGATGAAATTTAGACTCAAAGCCTCAAGTCACTGTAGAGTGGAGGCTTCGGCATGAGCGGTAGCGGGCAGCGAGAGGCGACTTGAAGCGGGCGGAGGGTGGCGGGAGCTGCGGGGGGCGGCGCGGGCGGTGGGCGGTGTCGGGCGGTGACGTCAGCCAGAGGGGGGAATATACGGCCGCACGATTGGCTAAGCTGCGCGCGCCGCTACCGAATATGGGACCGCGGCTCCATTGATAAAACTGCAGCGCGGGGTCGCGCGGCGCCAGTCCCTTTCGCACCGGCCGCGTGAGAGGCCGTTTTCACGCTGGCGTTGTTCGTAATTCCGCTCGGCCCGTGGGCTGAGGAGCAGGTGGTGCCGGACGGGATGGGCACCGACTCGGAGCTCCCGACCGGCCCGCACCTTCTGTCGCTGGCGGACGTTGGAGCGCTCGGCTTCGATTGCGCCCTGAAGCCGGCGCTGGCGCCAGTGGCCGGCGGCGCGCCTGCAGACCTCAACACACCCGTCACCACATCGGATCTACCAGCCTTCTTCCCTAATCTGCTCGAGCCTCCGCCTATATCAGGTGCGCACCGACTCGCACGCCAGGTCGCCTCTGAGCACTCCAGCGGCATCCGTAGGCGGAACTCGCCCCCGACGGTTTCCAACCGATAACGTTGTAAATAAATAAACATTACCGCGACTGTCAATATTTTTCTCATGCACTTCGCAGTGAAGCGGTCATTCGTATATTAAAAACAGTGCTATCCGAGTATACCAGTTACCTTAACTAACAAAAATATTCACCAAATTTACTTCACTAAAATACTTGGCCGATTAAATTCAGTGGTTCAACATGTAGTGAAAAGGAAAGTTCGCTAACCTTCCCCGTACCAACCTACACTAGCAAAGGATCGATACTGGAACGGGGAAATCTTGAATGAAAAGATTTCATTGTGATTTTCCGCTAGTTCAGTGCCTTTCAGCAGTGATAGGTCAACATAGTGTCTTTACGTATGTGAGAGTTAACTTAAACAAATGGTTTGTGTCACATGACCTACTTGTGGTAAATATGCCTGTTTATATATTAGTTCCACACATAGCAATAGATATTGCCAACTCATAATTAAATCTTTATTACAAAAATAATCTAACATAAATATTTAGACCAGTACTTTTTTAAATAAATATTAAACATTTGGTTTTAATCGAAGAAATCTCCGATTAATAAAATTTATTTCCACAAATTCATTTACGTTACAAAAAAAAAAAATACTTATTAGACAATTAGATATTACCCATACCCAATTAAAATTACGGATGTAGGTACAAATATTACCTTTATAAGTATTGCCTTATAAATCTAATTATAAAATGAGAATTTCCATGCCAATTAAATATTGACAGCCTAATTAGATTTTCTTTCTGAAGAACATGTTGACTTAATACAATTTGTATTTCCTTAATAATACGTAACTTTTTAATTTTCAGTAATATTTTGATGTTAAGGAATAGATTTCCCAAATGGGTCATGGTCGTTTCAATTTTGACTCTACAAATATATAAAAAAAAAATTTTTTGGAATTTTCTTAAATATGTATAACTATCTAATGTACAAAAATCGATTTTAAATACATTTTTTTTTTCATAACAATTAAATGTTGTCTCAGTAGTACACCTACCTAACAATATAAAATATTTTATTTCCCAATAGATGCAATTTAATTCTAACCAAACAACTATTAAACTTAGTAGGTACCCATGAATACTCACGTCTCGAAGCACTTCACTCTATTTTAATAAAGTTATTGCTACGCGATTAATATCTATAATCAGTTAATAAATAACAAGTGGAATATTTTCACATATAGCGTTTGAAATTCATTGATATTTTGGAATCTCTAACACCAAACAAAGAGTCTCTACATTCTAAATCCCTACAAACTTACTTCGGTAGCGTAAAACTGACAAAAAAATCCTTAGCTACTGTTATTACGCCCATACATTACGGAACTACTCACCTATACAAATATTCTATAATAGTTTCGAACCTTTTAGAACTCTAATATCGATTATACACCTTTTTGTTTGTTAAACTGAAATGAATACTTATAGACTATAAAAAGGTAGATACTTATACAATATAAAAAATATATATACAGGTACTTCTTATTTTAAATAGTTCAGACACAGGGTAGACATATTATACAGCTCCGTTCTTTAACAAATTTGTTTTTTAACTTTATCTACGTTAACGTCATAAACTTTGTAAAGACGCTATTTACTCCAGACCTTGTAATACATTATTAAAAAAACTCAAAAATATATAAGAAGTAGAATTTTTGTGATCGCAAGGAAATATATGAATCCCCTTTAAAGCAGAAATCATCTACTTCTCCAGTTAATTCGGCATAACTCGTCAGAACTCATGTATCGCCTAGTTCTTGACGCAACTGGGATAAATCTCGCAGAGAAATCACGTACTATGCATGCGTACAAAAATCGTCTTAGGATAACTTAGAGTGTGTTAACAATCAAACTCTTTTCAAAATCGTAACAATAATAGTCTATAGAATAACGTGCGTTTATCATCTAGGTAGATGCTAGACGCTTTCTGAAAGGGCATTTCATTGTCTTTTTATTAGTAATAAGTATATTTATTTTTATAAGTGATAAGTATATGAAGCGGTGATAGCTTAGTGGTTACGGCGTCAGCCTCCTAATCAGAGGTCGGCGGTTCGAATCCGGGCACGCACCTCTAAGTTTTCGAAGTTATGTGCGTTTTTAAAAATTAAAATATCACTTGCTTCAACGGTGAAGGATAACATCGTGAGGAAACCTGCACGCCTGAGAGTTTTCCATGTTTTTAAAGGAGTGTGAAGTCTGCCAATCCGCACATGGCTAGCGTGGTGGACTATGGCCAAACCCTCTCATATTGAGAGGAGACCCGTGCTCTGTAGTGAGCCGGTAATGGGTTGATCATGATGATGATGAAGTATATTTGTAAAAATAAAAGAAAAAACAAAAGATTTCAATTAAATATATTTGTATTTGTATTAATTAGATAGGTAGGACCTGATTTAGATTTATAGCTGCTCACGACGTAGGTACGTACCTACACCAGTAGAACATTGATAGACGAGCATTTTATCGACATCCGACGCTTATCACCACATCCGTCGCACTCTGTTACAAAATACGCAAAATATTCGACAAAACATCACAATTCACTGTTTTAATAATAATAGGTACCTAGGTACCTTATAAATACGGTGAACTTGGGTAGCGCACACTTTTAACGTATAACGAAATTAATTGTAAAAGTTCTCGGCATTGGACACTGTATTAAATATTACTATGTGGGTAGTTTTTCGCTAACCTTGATATGATTCATATCTGATAGCATGCTGTTTGTTTGTTACAGGTAGTTTACCAGGCGATGAGCTGTCGCTGGCATATTCACCGCGACGACACAAGCATGAGGCGTCGCTGTCGCCGGGCGCGCGCGCCGAGGACGCGAGCAACGCGTCCAGCGCGAGCGCCTCGCTGTACGGGCCGCCCATGGGCAGCAAGCGAGCGCCCTCGCCGCCCCTGCAGTGGCTGCTGCCGGCCGGCGCCGGCCCGGGCAGCGTCGACAAGTACTTCCAGCAGGAGTACGAAGAACGTGTCGAACTCTTACCGCCCGAGTGCCAGTCCGTGTACTGCCCTCCCCCGCAGTCGTGCCCCCCACAGCACTGCGAGTATCGGCCCCAGCCGCAGCCCCCGCCGCAGCACACGTGGGAAACGCAAGAGTACGCGGCCGTCCCCCAGCCGGCCCCCGGCCCCTCCGGCGTGCCCAAACGTGAGCCTTACCCTAGCCCCGCTGGCGACAACAGGCCCGTGCAGCTCGCCGAGTACAACCCGTCCACGAGTAAGGGTCACGAAATTCTTTCCCAAGTCTACCAACAGAGCGTGCAACCGCTGCGATTGGTGGCAGTCAAACCACGCAAATATCCCAATCGGCCGAGCAAGACGCCGGTCCACGAGCGGCCGTACGCGTGCCCCGTGGAGGGCTGCGACCGCAGGTTTTCGAGATCGGATGAGCTGACCAGGCACATCCGCATCCACACAGGCCAAAAGCCGTTCCAGTGCCGGATCTGCATGCGGTCGTTCAGCCGATCGGACCACCTGACGACGCACGTGCGGACGCACACCGGGGAGAAGCCGTTCGCCTGCGACGTGTGCGGGCGCAAGTTCGCGCGCTCGGACGAGAAGAAGCGGCACGCGAAGGTGCACCTGAAGCAGCGGCTGAAGCGCGAGCGCGGCGGCGGCGGGCCGCACCACCACGAGCCGCACCCGCACGCGCCGCTCTAGCCCGCGGCCGCCGCGCCCGCCGCTGCCCGCACGCCCCGTGCGCCCTCGCCCGCACATTCCAGTGGCGATGAATTTTGAATGAACTTTTATTAAATTTCACGTTGAAGTTATCAAATAATTTCATCGCATAGATTTTAAAAATTGTCTTTAACGAAGCTTTATTAACTCTACATTTGTAGTTCACTGAAATTTATATATCTTTTTATACGTATTTGTAATGACTATGAAAGAAGCGATTGACTTGATGTATTTATTTTAAATTAGATAGAATAATTGAATAAACTTGACTGGGAACAAATATAAAAATGAAGCGATGTGGCCTAAGGCGTCCAGCGCGACGGAAGGTTACGTGGCTGCCTCTGGGTGCCGAACGCAGTGCTGACACATATCTTTCTGTCTCTCGATAGTAGTAAGAATTTAATGTTTCTCAGATTGTTATCGACCGCAAGGTCAAGTTCATGTGTGGGCATAGAGAAGTGATCGTTATGAAGTGATATGTACCTACTATAGACCTCTTTGCTGAGAGTGAATGTTTGGGAAATGTTTGCCATCCGCTAATGTAGAGTTATTAATTAACGAGCGTAGATAGGTACTGTTTATAATATTTGAAAAATGTTTACCTTCTATTGGTGTTAAAATAATTGTGGCAAACATTGTCTGACTGAGATTATCTTCTTATAAGTAGGTACTAGGTGTATTTTTAAGGACTTTTAAATAATTAATGTTCTTATACTTGACGGAACTAACGTGAAACTGTGCCATTCATTTAACTTTACGATGTGCCACGGCAATTTTATTTAATACTAAGTGTAACACGACTGCTGATTAAGTGATAATATTATTATTATATGTATATTTTATTTACGTTTTTAATATGTCTAGTCGAAGATATGGGTGTGTGTGTCGACTGCCGTTTGCCCTCGTCCGTCACCTTGGAACCCATTTCTCTTCCTTTCGACAGCTGCTGTCATGATCTTCTTGCTCAAACGTTTATTGGACAAAATTTGCTCAAGTCACTCTCTCTCTCTCTTATAATTTCACTCTACCGATTGTTTATCGGTTCAAGCTTATACTAACGCTCTCCAGCCTTGTCCCTTGTCGCACTTGTTATTTTTGTTACTTCACTTCACTTTATATTTCCCAGTAGTAAATATATATTTTAACGTTTTTTTTTTTTTGTAATTAGACTAATTTAGTAAACATAGCTCGTAGGATTTCAATTATGATCTCTTAATCATTATAAATTATTTGCAATTATAGCCAAGGCCCTTTATTTATAATACTCATAGGTTTCTGTATGGATAGATAACTACGCGTTTATATCGCCGCTTGAATTTGAGTGGCGGCTAGGTATTGTTAACTATATTTTAGCGAAACTACTTTTTGTAATAAGGGTCGTTGAGCGCTTGACCATTCACAAATCAATCGTCGTTTAAAATTTTAAACGAATATTGATAAACATATGGAAATTCAAGAGGATCTTCGTTTCATATGCATTTCGTCTATATGACAAACTAATTGACTCCTAAAGAGTATATTTCTTGATTTTTCTTGTGAATACGATTAAGAAAATGTTTTCTTTTTAAATGGTAACAAATAATAAAACCATTTAAAAGTATAATTATAAAAACTATCACTTCCTAAGGAAGACGTATTATATAACTGAATAACCAATATAATTTTCTTAATTTTTCAATATTCGTGTGAAGATGTTGCTTTCAAATATAGAAAGTTATAGCACAAATGGTATAACTATAGATAAATTATCTGTTATTATACGAAAAATCTGTTAATCTGTTAATAAGTATAAAAAAAAAATTGCCTACAACTTAAGGACAAGGTTGTTTATTATTACAATAGAACTTTATATATTTAATGTATTAATAAAACGTTTACGTACATACTCGACAATGACGAAACTGTAGCATCCTGTGCTTGAATACGGAAAAACACCACAAATCAAACAAACAAACAAAAAGTGATAAAAATGCAACAGGGTGGTCGTTTTGTGTAAAGTAGTGTTTATATGAATTTTTAGGATATCTGACAATAATAAAACTAACTCTTGCGCATACAACTGCCTACTTCAACTGAAAATCAGGTGGGCAAAAATAATTGACGGACATAAAGTTTCCACATATTAAATTACTATGCAATGACTGCGCTAGAAAACTATTTGATATCAAAGAAAAAAGGATTTAATGTAAAATCTCTAAACATGATTATATTCAAACGATTTTGGCGAAAAGTCTATTTCTTATGGTACGAGCGATAGAAACTATCCCACGTGCTGTCAAGCGTGTTAAGTTAAAACAAATCTTAGTAGGTAGGTATGCATGCCTAATAGGCATGTCTGAAACACTTAATTTAATTACTGTTGTTTCGCCGTTGTGCTCGTGCCATTATTGTGAATGTATTTCTGTGTTATATTGTGTATTCATGTGTTAACTTTAGGAATGTTACTCAGAAAAAGCATTGTTGCCAATCATCGAGCTTGATGTTACGCAGAAAAAGTGTAACATCGAGCTCGCTTTTTATAGTAGCACAAATTTAAATAGGTAATAATGTACTATGTCCAACGAATTCTAGGCACACGCCAGTAATAATAATATTAATAATTCGTTTATTAGATTTTCATAGATTCAACTTACTCGTTATCGTCTTTGAGAACGAAGGCATTTGAAATTGTTTAATTTTAAGTTGAGTGTCTTTAGACAGCAAGGGTCGGACACACACTGAAGTACCTGCTTGTGATTTGCAGCCCAGTGGACCACAAGTACATAGTACATTATTACTAAAGACCACGAATGATCCATTTTCATTAACGAACGTGGCACAGTTGCGTGTAGTGAGTGGAAATTTTAATGAGCTGTAAAATGATAATGTTAAAGAAATATCTGCTGCCCAATTCGGTAACTTTTCCATCTAGTTGCCAAGTTGTTTTTGTTTATTTATAACGTTTTATTGCCGACGTAGTTGCATACTCATCGCAAGGTCACCACAGGTGAGTAACTTTCAGAAAAGTTACTGAATAAGGGAACGGAAGAATGCGTTGTGCGAGTTCATAAAAGTGTTCTAACGTAGAAGAGACAGTGTTCTCTATTAGGCAAGGCTAGCGTAGATAGATTATAATAAAGTGTATTCATGTTAGATAAACGAGTGACAATTGAAACTGAGAAGACTAAAATCATTTATGTAATATTGCGACGCGTTGCCGTTATTAATATACGATTTGTAATAAGGTATTAAAGTTAATCTCATAGCGGTCGCACATTATGTTGGATCACTGGAACCCTATGGGGACCTTAAGGCAAGTGCGATGTCAGTTTACCCAAAATATTACTTGTCTTTTACAGTTTATAATTAACTTTATTTGCAATGTTGCGTTTTACGTAGTTTTGTTTGCAAAACATTCACAGCTCTGTCCTAATTAGCAGGCATAGAAAAACACCGGGTAGGCTATAATTATAATTTGGGTAAACTGTCTTGTCCGTTTGTCGACGCCATATACCAACAATTTGTAATGTTATCGCATATTGTGGGGCGACTATTGAGACACTATACATTGTTGAAAGCTAGTGTATTACACTTCTGTTGCGCAACACGCGTCATTAAATACGTTTCATATTACCAACTGTTTAGCTCTTACAAAGTTTTTTAAAGTGACGTCATGGTGTCCACATGGATGACACCTAAAAATAAGTACCAATTTTGTGTACGATTGTTTACAATTTAAGCCGTCTGTCTATCTGTTCACCGGCGTGTACGATGTTGTTGATGTTCTAAATTTAACTAGCCATAAGTTCTTATTACGTATTGTTAAAACTCACTAATTTTTACTAAATTCTATTAAATAATTGTAAATACACTCTTACTAAATTTGACTTTAATGTGTATATAAGAGATTTTTTTTTTATTTAATATGAAAATTCACCTAAGGTGGGAAAAATACAAATTGTTGAAAATTTGATACGTAATTTTATTTTTTATTTATAAATTACTATCGCCCGCAGGTAAGCCTATTCACGGTGATAGATACACTATTAGTTAGAGAATTAAACTATTTTGTTTCAAATGCTAATTTGTTATGAATTAGAAAATTGTACCTACTCCTAAAGATATAAAATGGTCAAATTTAAACTGTTGAAACGTATCTAGTAAGATGTAATTTCTGAAAATCGTAGGAATTTCACTTTGGTTTTCATTTTATAGACGTTATAAACACCAGTAACTTATTAATCCAAACTTATCTTAGAAGTGCTATAAAAGTGGTTTGGTTATTTGTTTGTTGCGTATGCTCGACACGACCACTGTACCGTTGATGATGATGAAATTTACCATATATATAAATATAGATGCACTTAGGAATCTTTTTTATCCCGAAATAGGACCAGGGTAACGTTTATAGGGGATTAATGAAAACAACTTTAGATGTTGCTTGTAGGTACCACGGTGTCTTCTTGCAACTAGCTTGATTCTCTCTTCTCTTCTTTTATTTCATCACTACAAGTTATTCAATCCACTACAAGTTAGACCTTTGCGGCATTCTCGAGCTAAATGAATGGTGGCGGATAAATGAATGGGGTCACTAGAAAACAAAGAAATACAGATAGTAATCAGGTTCTTATAAACAATGAGAACAGTGCCAGTAGCTAGGTTCGTTTGGCTAACTTTTCTTGAATCCCCAAAGCTGGGTGCTCATTGGAAGAAACTTTTTGAATTGTGACTCTTCTACGATACTATATTAGTACGTAACGACCCGTTTTTTAATAGTTTAATAAAGTTGATCAATAGTGGATCACGTAGGACGTGGAACGTTCGAAAGAGGTCGCGGTCAAAGGCCAAACTGGTCAAAGGACTGTGGCAAAAACTTGGTCAACTCGCTGTAACCTGATGATTTATATATGGTGGGAATAGAAAGCAATTGTTCATTATGAGCTTGTACCGCCGGGCAGAACCATCGATACGGATCTCTACTGCCAACCACTGATGAGAGTAGAAGAGTGTGGTATACTGTTACTATATTATTAAGTGTTAACTTATCTCCAATCTTTTATATAGTAGGTAATTAATAACTTCAAAGGATTTTATCTTTTCTATTATGATCTCGTAGAGATGCTCCGAGCAGAATTATCTCTATCGCTTGCTTAGTGATGACAGTTTTTCTTACGAGGCCGTAGTTAACGACCATATACGAAACTATAAGGCGACACGCATTTTGGCCTTTATACTGCCCACCAGAGTTGAATTCGTTAGCTTATTTCGTTCTCGAAATTGGATACACCTAACTGGAACAGGTGTCCTAACTTCCTTCCTTTACAATATTATAATCGACTACAAACATTTAGATAATCTAACCGACACAAACATGCAACGCGTGAAATTCCACGCTCTTAGCTGATATTCCTAGAAAAAATTTATTTAGTTGGCAACGATATGAACAACATTAGGCTGTTAAATTTAGTGTGACAAATGGGGACTATTGGCACTGAAAAGTGTTTACCTACTCGTATTTAACACGATTTTGTTGAAAAGATAAACTAAAGCGTCGACAGAGTTGGTTTTATTTTAGACAAAAAATTGTTTCCATCTGAAGAATTCTGAAAACCAGAAGTTTTTAAAATACATAAAAATTGCTTCGGTAACCAGAAAATTGAACTCAGAGTTACTTACGAGTTATGTCATTGTCATCGTGATCATCATGATCAACCCATTACCGGCTCACTACAGAGCACGGGTCTCCTCTCAATATGAGAAGGCTATGGCCATAGGCCATGTGCGGACTAGGCATTGGCAGACTTCACACCCCTTTGAGAACATTATGGAGAACTCTCAGGCGTGAAGGTTTCCTCGCGATGTTTTCCTTCACCTTTGAAGCAAGTGATATTTTAATTTTTTAAAACGCACATAACTCCGAAAAGTTAGAGGTGCGTGCCCGGATTCGAACCGCCGACCTCTGATTAGGAGGCTGACGCTCTAACCATTAGGCTATCACCGCTTCATGTCATTGTCATCTTAAACAATCTCAACAGAGTGCTTCTTCAAATCTTTACAGATTTTCATTCCACGGTCTTGCCGCGCGGGGATTGTCTGAGGCCGAGGTCTTTTAACCGTGCTTAACCTTACCTCTGACTTAAGCAAAAGTTAAAACGAGACGAAATTATATGTCGTATATAACCAACTCGTTTTAACACTAACCTAGACTGAGAGAAAGTCATAGTGCACTGTATAGATCGCAGCCTTTGACTTCGGCGTCAGTTCGATTCCAGACGCAACCATCTTCAGCTTATGCGTTTAGAGTTTAGTCGGGCTATGATTAGGTTATTTGAATGAGTGGGAGACCTGTAAAACATTTATTTTTTTCACGCTGGGAAATGCTTTTACGCATATCCTCCGGAGGCGACACAGGCAAGACTGCGCCGCTTCTGACGGGGTATGTGGGACTCCCCGGTGGCCAGAGAATCCATTAAAACCCAGCGATGCTCCTTCGCGTCGCCTGGGGGCTGGGTCAGGGGAACACTTGTGCACTCGACCGCGGCCCAGCCAGAGACGTGTAAAACATGCCATATTCATCTTAACCTAAGTAGGTCAAGAAAAGAAAAAGAAAATACACCTAAGAACAAATCTCGGCAATACTAACATTTTTATTTCCTTAGGAAAAATCAATGTTTGTTATCTATATATATAAAAGCGAAATACCACTGACTGACTGACTGACTGACTGATGATCACGATATCTCAGAAACTATAGAACGAACGAACTTGAAATTTGGAAGGTAGATTTCTTTTATGAAGTAGAGGTCAGCTAAGAACCGGTTTTGAGAAAAACCACCCCTAAAGGGTTGAAATGGGGGTTGGAAGTTTGTATGAAAGTCCTTTATTTTTGAAGTTAGAGACATGAAAGTTGGTAACTTAGTTTTTAATTATTAATGATAAAGATCTGTATAATCAATGTTACGAAAATCTACCCCAAGGGGGGTGAAATGGGGGTTGTAAGTTTTCATGAGGATTCTATGTTTTCAAAGTAAGGGACATAAAAATGGGCATTTAGGTAATTTGTTTTAAATAATAAAAACCTGTATGCGCAATATTACAAAAATCCACCCCTAAAGGGTAGAAATGGGGGTTGGAAGTTTGTATGAAAGTCCTATATTTTTGAAGTTAGATACATGAAAGTTGGCAACTAAGTTGTTAATTATAAATAATATAGATCTGTATAATCAATGTTACGAAAATCTACCCTAAGGGGGGTGAAATGGGGGTTGGAAGTTTTCATCAGGATTCTATGTTTTCGAAGTCAGGGGACATGAAAATTGGCATTTAGGTAATTTGTTGTAAATAATAAAAACCTCTATACGCAATATTATAAAAATCCACCCCTAAGGGGTAGAAACGGGGGTTGGAAGTTTGTATGAAAGTCCTATATTTTTGAAGTTAAAGACATGAAAGTTGGCAACTAAGTTTTTAATTATAAATGATAAAGATCTGTATAATCAATGTTACGAAAATCTACCCCAAGGGGGGTGAAATGGGGGTTGGAAGTTTTCATCAGGATTCTATGTTTTCGAAGTTAGGGGACATGAAAATTGGCATTTAGGTAATTTGTTGTAAATAATAAAAACCTCTATACGCAATATTACAAAAATCCATACCTAAGGAGTTGAAATGGGGGTTGGTAGTTTATATGAATGTCCTATATTTTTGAAGTTAAAGACATGAAAGTTGGCAACTAAGTTTTTAATTATAAATGATAAAGATCTGTATAATCAATGTTACGAAAATCTACCCCAAGGGGGGTGAAATGGGGGTTGGAAGTTTTCATCAGGATTCTATGTTTTCGAAGTTAGGGGACATGAAAATTGGCATTTAGGTAATTTGTTGTAAATAATAAAAACCTCTATACGCAATATTACAAAAATCCATACCTAAGGAGTTGAAATGGGGGTTGGTAGTTTATATGAATGTCCTATATTTTTGAAGTTAAAGACATGAAAATTGGCAACTAAGTTGTTAATAATAAATAATATAGATCTGTATAATCAATGTTACGAAAATCTACCCTAAGAGGGGTGAAATGGGGGTTGGAAGTTTTCACGAGGATTCTATGTTTTCGAAGTTAGAGATATGAAAATTGGCATTTAGGTAATTTGTTTTAAATAATAAAAACTGTATACGAAATATTACAAAAATCCACCCCTAAGGTACCCCTTTTCTACCGAAAAGGGGGTTGAAAGTTTGTATGAAAGTCCTATATTTTTGAAGTTAGAGACATGAAAGTTGGCATCTAAGTTTTTAATTATAAATGATAACGATCTGTATAATCAATGTTACGAAAATCTACTCCAAGAGGGGTGAAATGGGGGTAGGAAGTTTTCATGAGAATTCTAAGTTTTCGAAGTTAGGGATATGAAAATTGATATTTAGGTAATTTGTTTTAAATAATAAAAACCTGTATATACCCAATATTACAAAAATCCATCCCAAAAGGGGTGAGAGGAGTCAGGGGTTGGAAGGTTACATGTAAGTTCAGTTTAAGGCAATTAGAGCATTACTTTTCAGTAAATATGACATGTAGGTATAAGCTCTTTTGCAAAATCACACATTGAAAGTGGAAACATAAAGAATGTAAAGGAATGTTTGGGAGTTAGGCCCTGCTAAGGTGTAGACATCCGCTAATAATTTGTGAAAATCCGCCGCAAAGAGGTTAATACCGGGTTTCATGTTGGTTGAAAATCTTATAGTTTTACTTCTTTGAATCCATTGAAATACTTTGTACTAAGAAATCCTTAATATTCAGACAAATTCATAGTAATATTATAAATGCGAATGTGAGTTTGTATGTTGGTTTGTCCTTCAATCACGTCGCAACAGAGCAATGCATCGACATGATTTTTGAAATTATAGTTGAGGACCTGGAGAGCTCCCGTTGGAATTTTTACAACTTATTCTGACTGAATTTTAAAAACTTATTTTACGCGGGCGAAGTCGCGGGCGCCAGCTAGTTTCTAAATATAATTTAGTTTTTCTGGTGTGATAAGAGTTTTGCCATACTAATTTTGTTGTTTTAAACTTTGCCATCTGCATTGCTAAAAAGTATTCGTTAATAGTAATAAATGTGTGAAAACAAAAATCAAAATTTTAAATATTCGTTGAGTATACGGAGAGATATGAATAGTATAGGATAATATGAAGAAAAAAGTGGATCCGACGCGAATTAACACTGACGAAGTCGCGGGCATCAGCTAGTTTGCAATAAAACAAAAGATTATAATAAAATAAATAATTTATATAATCATAAAAAACACACTTAAGTATAAAATTCTGTAATAAACATTTAATATGACTAAACTGTAGTAAGCATTTATTAAACATAACATAAATTATTCCATATCTTACGAAAATCACCTTCTAAAAAAAAACGGTTAAGTAAGAGTCAAACTCGCGTGGAGAAAGTAAGAAAGTTAGTAAGAAATAATTTGCCGTTTTCCAGGAATTTCTACGATTTTTTGTAAAATATAATTTCTGTAAGCTTTGAGATCTACAATTCCGTATTTTTTATTTTTTTCACATCGAGTAGTGTTACATTTTAATATATTTTCTTTATCAACTTTTATTATTTATAATTGGTAATTTGTATCCCACATGGTTTTTTCCCCATGCATTTTGGCATACAAGAGATGTTTTTTTGTGAAGTACATTATATAGTATGTTCCAAAGTTCCAAGTTTTTTTATGTTGTAGTTTCAGATAAAATAAACTATGACAGAGAGCCACAGGTGTAAACAAAGGTTTCGTTATTATAACCTACGAAGCTCTCAATAGTAGTAGTAATATAACAAATAGCCATAAGCAAACTATTCATGAAATGAAATGCAGATGCCAATCTGATGCAATATAATAAATACTTACTAAGACGGGTTACAAAGAAGAAAGGAGTTGGAAGAAAGAAGTCCTGGCTACGATATATACGGAAGTGAACCAGAATCATGGTCAGAGAATAATTCCACTTGGCCAAAACAAGAACTTTATAATAAATTACTCTCTCCGTTAGTGAAGGAAGAAAAAATAAAGAAAAGTCAAGGACGCATTTACAAATTTGCCGCGGGTAGTCTATAATTTTTTTTCCTTCCCAGCAAAGTGTAAGTTTTCCGATATTTTTACAACCTAACAACCGAACTATTCTATAACAGCACCAGGAATTGGTTGTTAGGTATATTTTTGAGCTAAAAAAGCCAATGGTCATATTCGTTCTTACCTTACCCTACCATTATCACATTTAGGTACATAAATAAATAGTTTTTTTTTTTTTCAATTTGCAGCCCTAGTCCCAAGCTGACTCAATCGCTCTACGCTCTCATCTATTGGTAAACCTACCTCTGTTTCAAGACCACTTTAACCCAGTTTACACCGTGACCGGTTGGAATCACTCGAGAAACAGAGAGTTCACTGTAATGTGCACCTTATAGCTTGTTAAACTGTTTGACGAAGGCCAGACAACTTGGGTTGAATTCTATAGAGGGTACTTCGATTTAACACAGTCAAGATTAATGTTAAAGCGGGATATTTTATTGTCAGACACCACGACTAGTCTCGTTTTAACTGTTTCGTTTTTAGTCGAAGTACACTGTATGTGTTCAGCCTTAAACTGAGATTTATCAAACGTAGTTTGATTTTGTTAAGCCAAAGTTACTGTCAAAACTAGAGAGTTTTATGTCAGATCTTTGCTGGTTTTATAGATTACGGCCTAAGACCAGAGTCCTCCCTTCCGAATTTATCCGTATACTAACTGTTATATAATGTTCGACTACAGAGTTCCTCAGAGAGCAAGTTAAACCATCTATCCGAGTGCTGGCATACCAATTATGTAAATTTCAACACATAAATAAATAGATAAAGAAAAATCCTCTTATAGACATAGAAAGCCTCATTCTAGGATGTGGCCTAAGCTCGAGTTGACCTTATCATCTTTCAATGATCTAATTATTGATACTTAAAACTCAAATATTTGCAGATTGTGGTGTACCTTAAAAATGGCACTGCGTCTGGATTCACTGTTATACTAGTAAAAGTGTTTTTTTTAAGCAATGTATGTCTTAGCAACACAAATCAATCAGGATTTCGTTTCAGTATTACCTTGGAGTCCGGAAATATTATACGGCTCAACGGGTAAGAACTGCCAATCACAATTGATCTTGTATACATATCGCATATACATAATAAATGATTCAATTAACAACGGTTATAAATAAGCGTTGCTTTGGTAGGCATCCCAGAAGATGGACAGAAAGAATCCGTACCAAATCTATGTCCAGCTGTGGATGGAGTTAAAATGCTTGTACTATACTAAAGTGCACTAAATAATGTACAAGCCATTTAAACTTAAAAACATGCTGTAGAGGTTTTGGCATATATTTTTACGACCGGCCGCCCGCCTGACCTCAACCCTCTTTGGGAATACTTTCGTTGGTGGATTAACCGCCACCTTCGGTTCAAGGGTCACGTTGGAATCTACCTTTTTAATCGCAGAAATGTTCTACTGTTACCCACTTTTACGACCTTTATCCCCTAGTCGCCTTTTACGACATCCATGAGCAGATATGGAGCAGTTGCATTCTTAACCGGAACTGCACGGACCACTAAAGTAATGTACAAGCATTACATGTAAAATTACTGTACATTATTTAATGCACTATAGTGACGAGCTCTGGAAGGGAAATCGTAAAGCTTTAAGCAACTCACAAAAAACCGGACGTTATTCATCTGAAAATATTATTTCTCCATAATATAATCGATAACTAGTCCAGGAAAAATAAAATGTAAATTAAAGTTTCAGTGCTACAAGTGATATGTTAAAGTTGATTGCTTGTGATCGAGAATAGCGGATATTATAATAGCGGATCCTAATATTTTTTTAGATTAGTGCCTGTTTTCAGTTATCTTAATACATTTTACAGAGAATATTATTATATTATACAACCTTTATTTTGTTTTTCAAAAGAACGATGGAATATAACAATGTTTTCTATCATGAGGAATATATAATTTAAAATTAAAGCATCGGCATTATATGGATTCAGTTATAACAGTGACTGAACAAAGAGGCATTAAAGTTAATCCTTTGCTTTTTGCTAATATTATAGAAGGGTTTCAAGACTTGGAAAGGTATATAGGTAAAAATTCTGTTGTACACAATTCTACTGAAATTGGCCGGTGAAAAAGTGGCTAAGGCTAAATGTCTAGATCCGTCAATTTATTCTGAGATTTGTGTATAACATAATTGGCATGAACTTGTAGATTTTAAGAGATTAATCTATGAACGTTATTTTCATCTATTGATTATAAATTGCTCTAACTCTTCCAAGCATATTCGCAACGCTACTGCGGTTCCATGGGATCTCAATTTCAGTAGCATGTTACGTGGTCTCCTGCTCATCGTTCTTGGCGAGGTTGGGCTCGGACTCCGCGCGCCGCTTGAGCCCATCAGCGTCGGGCGAGTGAGGTCGCTCGACTGACTCTTCGATTGCAGCTGCAGCTGCTTTTATGTCTGGTGCACTTCGGCTGACGTCCTGTTTGGGTTACATTAAATTCATTTCAGAAGGTCTGTTCAAACTGAAGAGCTTGGCCTCATAAACCGTCGCGTTTTGTATTTGTAGAAACTCACTAGCACTAGCAAAAGGAGCAAACAAAGAGTATGACGTAAGCATTCGTTTTGAAAAACAATCTAATCTACGAGATCAAAAAAACGCGAGATGCTGCTTCTCGCTTTAGTTAAGCGACTATTCGCAAACACTTTCGTGCTAGTTCATCTTTACACCTCAGCTTGAATTGTAGTAAAGTAAAACTGGCCTTATGATTTCTGTTTAGAGTCGCATTTTCCGTACAACTTATTTTTAATATTGCAATCATGTGCTGGCTGCGACAGTGTGGACGAATTTAAGTTTTAAAACAAGGCTAATACGACTCAATTTACTATGACGTTAGTGTGATTCAATATTCAAAAACGGCTCCACTATTGTTAGCAAACAAATCTTATACTAACGGTACTGAGCTCTAGCGGGCACATTCGGTGCGAACGAGTCTCGTCCCACGCGGTTTTTTAACTCAGTTTGATCAGACCTTTACAGATCTATATATATATATACAGCTTATATTTTTTTAATTACATAGTATTGTAAAATAGTATGTACTATTCCAATAAAATTAAATTAATGAGACAGGATTCAAACGGAATTAATATCATTTGGCAGAACTTATCAACCGGTGCATATTATAAACCTGATATAGAACAAATAATATTTAAACAATATTTATGTTATATAAAGGATGGTTGGAATATAATTCCTTAATGATTATTTAATTGACGTTAGTATAGGACGCGTATGCGAAGCTGACGTATTAGGACGTGATAATTAATATACTTACAGAGTCTGGTTCTATATAATCTGTGGGCTCCTGTTTTACTTGCGCGTTCATTTTGTCGTTCAGATAACAGACCCCGTTCAAATCTATTGCGCTGTTGGAGAAAATGGCCGCCGCACCCACCGAAGCATCCACTAAAGGTTCACTCTAAAAGTACCAAAAGTAGATTACAGACAATTTATAAATTTAACATTTTTCAATTTTCTATGACCTAGTCTGGTGTAAGCCTGGTATATGCAATATTTGTCATTTGCTCAATCATGACTCGCAAAGACTCGTAAATACAGAAATATTGTTTAGATCTCCTTATGATCCAAAATTAATTCTACTGAATAATTAAAAAAAAAGACCTGACCTAACCTTACTCTTATTAATAATCCGAGAGTGGGTATGTTTGTTTATAACACTTCACGCCTTACCAACTGAACTTATTAGGAATTTGTGCGCGAATTATTTTTGTACGAAATCTGTGATAACAAACATTCATATTCAAAGGAAAACTTATCTCTATAAGAGATGTGTTCCTGCTACCCTCAGATGTGAGTATAATGATTCATAAAATTACTTGCGTCCTGGAAAAAACAAACGTCGCGGGCTAGTTTTATATTATGCCGTTAGATATGATAGATACCCAAGTTCTCCCCCACTCTAAGGGAGGTCTTGGATAAGGGAGAACTTGGAAGTGATTTCCTGTGTTATGAACAATTATTTTGTTTCTTTCAATGCAAGTAAGCCTTATTCTAGGTGTTTTGGCAAAGCTTTTTAAGGAATAAATAATTACCATTGCAACATTATCCGGGATAAGAAACTTAAGCTGCACCGGTTTTTTATCCAACAACTCCACATCACATGTTTTATGTGGTGACGATAAATCTTTTGACTCTTTTTGCTCTCTGAAACCAAATGAAATCGTTTTGGTATTTAAATGTCATCAGTACATCAAACAATAGACTCCCACTGCTGGTAATGATCTTGACGATCTCCCTGACGCAGCCTGTAGTCTAATAGGCAGAAAGCCCCGGGTTCCTTTCCTAGCAGGGTAAATCTATAAATTTATTATTTCTCTAGTCTAGTATGGTCTAAGGTTTCGGCCTTTGGAGTTCCGGCGCGATGTCGCGTAGAAACCTTTAAAGAGTTAGCATTTACCATACCCCTAACAGATTAGCTCGCTACCATCTTAGACTGCAGTCATCACTTATCACTAGTCGATATTGACATCAAGGGTAACTTGAAGTGTTATAAAAAACTATAACAAAAATTTGTATGTATTTCTGTTCCTAAAATAGCAACAGCACAAAGTTCCCTGTAGAAATAACAGTTAAAGCCCGCAACGTGGTAGGTCTAACCTATATCAATCAACTCATAGATATAATATGATCATAAAAGGTAGATTATTTATTATAAAATTTCTCACAAATTTAGTCTCACAATCGTAGACTAGTTTTCGAATATCGAATCACACTAACGTTATAGTAAATTGAGTCGTATCAGCAAATTTTAAAGCTGAGATTCGTCCACACTTCCACAGCCAGCACAAGATTATTAAATAAAAAATAATAGCACGACAATTGCGACTCTATTACATAAACATAAGTTCTTTTTTCATTTGACGTTTTAGTGTTTTAGTACTCGAAACTATATACAAAGGCTAAAGCAGTGGGGCATTAATATATTAAATAAAAAATAATAGCACGACAATTGCGACTCTATTACATAAACATAAGTTCTTTTTTCATTTGACGTTTTAGTGTTTTAGTACTCGAAACTATATACAAAGGCTAAAGCAGTGGGGCATTAATATACTGAGAATGATTAAGGTTATAAAACTATAATTACTTTTTGGGTGTCGCATGGTGACTGTCACTTTTGTCATTCTGATGTTGTGTGATTAAATCGCAGGCTTTTCCAAGAATCACGATGGAAACGAGCACTCTCACCGATATCAGGCATAAATAGGCTATCAGTATCAGAAGCACGGCAGCAAACCTTGAAAGAACACATTTTTATTCCATTTTAGTAATCATATCAAATGCTGGCAGCTGGTCTAAATTAAAATAGGAAAATTGTATAGCTTTTTCATGGTAGATTTGTAAGCTATTTTTTACGTTCCTCTTTCTTTAAACATAGCTTAAATTAACAACAAAAACTACTTTAGATCCGATTTGAATTTTCTTTCTATAGTTTTTATTTTTAACTGTATCCACCAGTACACCTGGGTAGCTTACATTTTGCAAAACTGACAGAGAAAACTTTAAACGATTTTGATTAATGTGATACTAAGTAAAACGATTGATGTTGTTTCTTTGACAGCTTTTTTAACTCAAAATTAAAGTATCGGACAGGAAGTAAGCCAGTGTAGCACACATAATTAAGTATTTAATCAGTTATATTATTTTCAGTACTAGTGGCAAGGTACAGGGCGCTGTCCACTTCCTGCCCTCGGCAAGCAATAGGCGAGCAAGATCATCGGTTCTGGTTATAAATTATAATCACTAAAATATTGATATTATAAAATATAATATTAATATTGATATTAAATAATAATTCAAATATTGTGTCAAAGCCCACCAAAGCAGGATTGAAGCAGCATACCTGAGGACGATGACGATGGTTTTTACATTTGTTTATAAATAACTCACCCATCTAATTTAACTGCATGAACCAACACTCTTGTTATAACAACAGCTAGAGGTAATGGTATGAAACCCATTCTCCGTGCGACAAGGTCAGAATGATCACTAAACGCATACTTCTGGCGGGTCTGTGCGACATCGTAAGCCAAGCTTACTGTGTACTCCCTGTACACTCCGTACGGTATTTCATTAAACCTGTAAAAAATTGTCACATAATTTAAAAAGATAATATAAAAGTATAGTGTACACCAGGAGGATAAGTTTTGCAACACAATATTTCTGTCTTAAATTTTCTTGTATAATTTTATGTGATTAGACAAAAACCAAGCTTTGATAGCCTAATAGTTCAGAAGTCCCCCTCCTAATTCTGATTAATATTAATCGAATATCGGAATCGGATGCGTGCCCGGAATCGAACCCCATCCGAGCATCTCTAACTTTTAGAAGTTTTGAGGACCTGGCGCAGCGCTGTCGCATTATAAATTTGGAGTCCTGGGTTCGATTCCGGTCGAGTCTGGTCTGGCGGGGCTTCGGCCGTGGCTATTTACCACCCTACCGACAAAGACTGTAGTGTAGAAGTGTAGAAACCAATTAGGAGTATGGGTTTACCATACCCCTAACAGATTAGCCTGCTACCATCTTAGACCCCATCATCACTTACCATCAGGTGAGATGCTGTCAAGGGCTAACTTGTGTTGTATAAAAATAAAATTATGAGCGTTTTAAGCAATTAAAATACTATTAGCTTCAACGGTGAAGAAAAACATTGTGATGCTTCAAAACAATACCTTTTTCTTTTCTTACCTTGTAATAAAGGCATGTTTGACCCAGTCGATAATAACCTCAAAAGTGAGCACAAGCACACAGTCTGGGGCTAAGATCCAGAATCTCTCTTCCTTCCACATATATTCTTTCATAGTTTGTAGCACCACTATGAAGAGCAGCACTGACAAGTGAAGACGTTCCCTTACATCACTACATGAGACTTGGAACAGATTGTTTTTGTCAAACTTTTTGAAAACACTTCCCTTGAGCTCGACAAACTGAAATAAATGTATGGAACTCATAAAAATTTTTGAACATGTAATATAGTAAGCAGAGTAATCAACTTATTTGCCAAAAATTTTGTGGGTATGCATCAAAAATTCTTTCCACAGGTCTATTTGAAGAAAGATTGTTTTGACTTTAATCAAATTATATAAAATTGTCATCATCATCATCATCTTCAGCCCATTAAATTCCCCCTGCTGGGCACAAACATCCTTTCTCATGAAAAAGCTGAGAAAAGTTAAGAGATTTCATGCTGCTCCAATGTGAATTGGAGAATTTAGAAATTACTTAACAAATTTAGTAATTATATACTTAATGATATAAGCGGTGATAGCCTAGCTAGTGGTTAGGGCATCAGCCTCCTAATCAGAGGTCAGCGGTTCGAATCAGGGCACGCACCTCTAGCTTTTCAGAGAAAAAAATATCACTTGCTTCAACGGTGAAGGAAAACATGGTGAGGAAACCTGCACGCCTGAGAGTTCTCCATAATGTTCTCAAAGGCGTGTGAAGTCTGCCAATCCGCACATGGCCAGCATAGTGGACTATGGCCAAACCCTTTTCATATTGAGAGGAAACCCGTTCTGTGTAGTGAGCCGGTTGATCTCACTGGTGGTGAGTGAATGGGTTGATCATGATGATGATGATGATACTTAATGATTACACATCAAACCATACTCACATTATTAGACATCATTATAATGAGAAGACTTTTATTATTGGAATTGAAAGCTACATTGAGCGTTGTAGCTTGAAATAGTATTAACAAGCTGTGAAGAACTGGTATTATACTAAGAAATAATATATTATATAAGAATTCAATTATCTTTTGATTAGTTTAGACAAACAAACTAAATATAAAAGTCACATGTTTATACTATGGGTTTGTATGTAGTTTGTCAGTCTCAAGAGCTACTTGCACAGTTATATTGTAAAATTGTAATTAAATAAATTATTTATAGTGTATGGACAAGTGATAGTAAACTTCATTCTTTAGAGGATTAAACTTGTACACTGGAATAATAGTAATTCCACATTCATTACAGGATGTGTTGCAGGATTGATAAGCTAAAATATAGTAATTTTTGTCTCTATATGTATGCATATGGAGACTGAAATTATTACTTCAGAGTAAAATTATGAGTTTACAGTTTTGTTATTATTAAGAATGCAATGCTTCCCATTCATCCAATTGACAAAAAACAAACAAAAATTAAAATGCCCTTACACTCTTTATACAAAACAAATTATAATTTATTTATAAATTATAAATTTAAAAAAAGGATACAGACATAAACCATGGCAAATATTAAATGTGGAATAACACCAAGGTGTTCTCTCTTTCTGTCACGAGGCTCAGTTGCTGTCCAGAACAATGCATCAATTGTATCTTGTCCAAAAGCTGAGAACAACCTATCCCCAACCTCAAGCATATTATAGAATATATATAACTTCATAACACTCTGGCTCTTCACTAAATGGTACATCATATTAGTGTCAATATAGCACATTAGAATACTACATACTAATAAAATAAAACCTTTAAGTACATCACATGTTTCAGCTGGGTTGAGTATACTTTTTCTTGGATATGAAGAGAACCTGAAGTATAGGAAGAAACAAATTAAACTAATTATATATATTTTTTCAAATTGACTACCCATTGAAAGTTATCAAAATTAGTTGTAACTCACCCAAAACATTGTCTGAATACTCTATCAAAGAAGGACCAAAAGGCCATTACAAATCTCAATGGAAGAAATGTATAAACAAACAGCATTGAATCTGCACACTGAAAGAAGCCATAAACCATGAACTTTTCTAGTTCTTGTGGAATTTTAAAAAAAGAATAGACTTTCTCCCTTCGTGCGGAAAACCTCTCCTCATCATGTTCCAGTAAATATCCTCTCGTAAGTTCCACATGTAGAAATGCAAATAGAGAGGCTGACTTAGATCCATCTATAAAAATAATATCATCACATTACAGCTTACTAATGAAGTTTACCAAAGAAAAGGAAAATATGAACATAAATTTTCTAAAGGTATATACCTTTATGACGACTTTCTCTACTACTTTTATCATTAATATCACCAGGACAGTGTTGAATGTTAGTTATACTCTTGAATCGTAACCTCTTTGTATGTTCTTGCAAATCGTCATTTTTTAACGTCATGGTAGACAGGCCTTATTAGTCTAGCAAATAAGTAACATTTCCAGATTTCTTTTGGTTTATTCTAAACTGATAAATATGTTTTTTAGATCTTTATTTTGCGGTAGCTGTGTATTTTCTTCACAATTCACTAACATTTTTATTTTGACATTGACATTGACATTAACATTCGAGGTTGGTATCACGTTTTTTTTTATGGCTACGCTGCTCTGGGTTTTATTTATTCTAAGCCCATTATAATAGTCAAAAGAGAATGTAAACTGAAGAGATGTAAGCACTCGTAGACCTCTAATGTTTTACCTATGTAGTATAGATAGTAAAGACAAATAATTGTATTAACTTTTCATACCAGGTACAGGTACATAGGTAGATAAATAGTCAGATTTATAGTGATGTTGCTCCCACTTTTCTGTTGCCACAACATCTCTATCGATACTATTAAATCCAGTTTCACAATTAAACCAATGTACTGTATGTGCTGTGAAATTAGTTAAAAACTGTGATGCTCATTGCTCCGCTTCTTGTTAAGACCTTACGGGCACCATTGACAACATTACCAATCTATATTAATCTGTGTTGATATCTGTCTGTCATCTGTCAACATCTTAGTACTGACAATAATAAATATTGACAATGACATTTTTGAATTTAGCGTTGTTTAATCGAGTTTGTGGTTCATGTTTGGCATTCTAAATATTTGTTAGAAACCTATATTAGCTATTTTATTAAAAAATGTAGTATGTGACTAAAAAATGTGCATATTTATGAAATAGATAAGATCATGGTGATTTCAGCGCCATTTCTGTAAAAGATTGTCTACGATTTTAATACTAAGTAAACCTGTAAGTAGGTAACTATGTCGCGCCAAGTCGACTTAAATATTACTAAACTTTTGGTTGGATCCGGTCTCGATGGGGAAGAAAACGACTTCTGTGATTTCACTATAGCAGATCAAAACTCTGTTACTGAATCTCAAGGTATAACTCCGACAACACCGTCTAATTTCAAACCGGTACTCGGTGCTAACGTTACTTATGTAGTTGCATGTGTTCTTCTAAACGAACGGAATGAGTTGCTTATGATGCAAGAAGCGAAAGAAAGTTGTGCTGGTAAATGGTACCTGCCGGCTGGACGAATGGAGAAAGGCGAAACAATTGTGGAAGCTGCTACCAGAGAGGTACTGGAGGAAACAGGATTGCACTGTAATCCTGATACTCTATTAGTTGTTGAAACAGCAGGGGGTACTTGGTTTCGGTTTGTCTTAACAGGTGCTGTTACTGGTGGTGAACTTAAAACACCAGCTAGAGCTGACAAAGAATCTCTTCAAGCTAAGTGGATAAAAAATTTACAAGAAATAACATTAAGGTCAAATGATATCTTGCACCTCATTGACAAAGCAAAACAGTACAAGCAGAGCCAACCAGGGGAAACTTGGCACAATAACATCCTCCCAGCGTCCATTCCACACATTAAGGACCTAATGAGATTGGTAATATTAATTAAAAAACGAAGTACTAATAGGTTGCATGTATTGCTGAGTGAAAAAACCACCTTGCATTTTCCAACATGCGAGATTAATCCAGCAAAAAGTGTACATTCAACATTGAGGAGATTTATGGTGGAAATGTTTGGTGCTGATGTAGCTCAACATAGACCCTTAGGATTGCTCAATATAGAGGCAGATCCCTCTGCAGATGGCTGCTGTCTCACTTTGCTTGTTGTGTTTAGACCGCCTATGGAAGAGGTACCTTTGATTGGTAAATGTGCATGGCATGAGTTGTCACAAGATGTGGAAAAGAAACTGATTCCACTTGTTTCATCAAAAAACTCAACAGTAGAGTTACATGTTGTGCGCTAATAAATTTAGGTTATTTATTTCGGCAGCTTCCCACTGAATCTTATTACTAATTTGAGATTTTAGAACTAACTTTGTTTAACATTTAAATTAGCTCTCTTGTTATTTGTGATAAGGCAATAACCGTCCATAATCATGTAATCTCGTTAATATAGTATTGTTATTCTTGTTATATACAATTAATAAATTAACATTCCAATAATAAATGACATTATGATAGACATGTCTGGTGAAGGTGATATTATATATATAAACCTAATTAGGTCTGATTAGGTATTTAATTGGCTTGCCAAATGTTATATTTCCTATAACCTACTGCTTACTATATATAGATAGTTGATTTAAGTTTCTGCATAGAACTTATTGACAATAGATTAAAATACTTAATTTTTTCTTTCTACAAGGAATCTGGCTAACTTAAAATACATAGATGCTGTTGGAGAACAATATAAATAGTGAAAGTGTATAATTTAAGTGCACTTGGACTTTCACAAAGCTGTGTTGTTTATGTAATAATAGTATGTGAACACAAATATAATACCTATTATTATTTCAAATGCACAATTAAAGAAAGCTCAACCAAACCCTATTTAAATTCCATCAATTGTTTCCTCACAAAAACAGTCAGGTCCCAAAAAAGATAATATTAGTATGTTGTAGAATTAATATTATTGTCTCATGCTATGCAAAAATATATACAATAATTGTTCCTTTTTTCTTTTTCTCCTCTTGTAAGGCATTAAAATACCAAATCAATAAAAATTAACATTTTTTTTTTAATTTATTATATTATTACTATATATGCCTATTTATTTTTTCACAAATAATTATATCACTGTACCTTGAAATTATAAATAGTTTTTAACCTACTCTTAATTATTTGGTATTCACCAATTTTTTATTGTTATTATTTAGTCCTGGTTTATTTGGTAATAAATCATATTATATAATGTTATGATGTTTTTGCTTTTATTACCTATCCACCAACCCCAGTGGCAAATATGAATCTGCTTCAATGAGGATACACACATATGTTGAACGAAATCTATGCCTAAGTACCTATGTAGTATGTGAATGTAAAAATTCTAATAGCTAATGCAGTTGGTTTAGCAAAATGCCACGCCTTCAAACATCAAGGCCGCATTCCTCACTAACGACGTGCTTTGGCCATGACTCAACTAGGTAGAGTTCGTCTAAGCCGAAATGACGCGCCCCACCTCTGCATTTACTCACACAAGCCCAACTCAAATATGAACGCAATACATATAAACATGGTATTATAATTGGTCGCTCAGTTGTATACTTGCTAAGAAACGTTATTCTCGGATTTGTTGTCCAACTAGTTTAGTTAATATTAAACGCGCGAGAGGAGAGGACGTATTGTTTCATACAATGGGACGGCGTTGCTCAATAGAGCGAGCGTTATCGGATTTATTACCCAACTAGTCAACCGTCTTGTGCACTCAGAGATCGTAGTTTACTGATAAATCGACGCTCCCACACAGATGATGTGTTGTTGTTTTATTTGCACTCACACATTTAAATACACTAATTAAGTAGTGGGGCGCGTCATTTCAGTTTAGACAATCTCTACCGATATTTACCGATTAAATACCTACAATAATATTATTTATCTTGTCTACGTCACTACAGATGGACGTCCACCGGTGGGCTTAGTTTTAATGTAGACATTTTCGTTCAATGGACTTAGCCGCTCATGGCCTATGATTTATTTGATGGTACCTTTCCTCTAGTCGTTTATCAGTCAGTGCATAGTCCTCATAGCCCATTGACTCTCGTCTCGCTTAGCTCGTAAATGTAGTTCCTTGCGGATTACCGCAAGGAACCGTTTTGATCACTCTATCCATTGCTCGCCTTATTTTCTTTCGCAGTCAAAGCTGTATACTTTTTAAACTTTCATTGAATACTCACAAGATCGTCTGTCCATCGGCATTACACTATAGTATCTAGGTATATTAATTATTTAGTCTTGTGTAACATGTTACCGCGAATTGACGTAGAGGTCGTTATTATAACGTAGGTAACTGAAATCCAACGGACATTGCTTCCTCGTTTATAACTGTCTGGAATTACATAATGCTTTCCGTTTTCACTACTATATAGGTACCTACCTAACTACTATCAAATATATAGGTAATAATAGACTAATTTCAAATCAAGCGCGAATAGGCATAAGACAAGCGCCATCTAACCTATAACTGGCTAATTGGCTGAAAAAGTGTGGCTGGATCCGATTTTTAAAAATCCTCCACGCTTGAAAGATATTTAGTTTTCACGGTGGAATAATGTTCATGTTTATCAAAAATAAGGTCCAACCTAGACCTCATCAGTACCTTCTGGTACTGATGGTCGTCAAGCGCAAACCTATCTAAAAAAAAAGGTACCTAGTAGGTACCTTAGCCAACAATCATCATTCTCGCCCTCTTATCATGAGAAGGTCGATAGACTAACATACACTAACTACTACATTCAAATTATTAGATATACTTCTCACGACGATATTGTTTAGAGTTTTAAAGCAAGTGATATACCTACAATTTAGAATTGCTTGAATTAAAATAGATCTCACATTACTACGAAAAGTTACGAGGTGCGTGACGGCAATCGCACTCGATCCCTCGATCCGATCGATCGTTAAAAGTTAGTTTTTTCTTCATACTGGGGGTAGATAACCGTAAACCAGGTCTGACGGAAAAGGGATTGGTAGGTGTAATATAAATATTCAATATTTACCTAATCAAAGTCGGTTCAGCAACAAACACAACATCTCAATTACGTTAGAACGGGTAATAATTAGAGATAAATGAGAAATTTATATTTAAAAAAAAAACAATTAAGGTTTTCGTTGATTTAATTAAGCGATAAAAAATTGCACTGACTAGAAAATCAAAAATAGGTTAACCTATCTAATAAAACTCTCAAAACATTTATTGCATCAAATTAAAATATACTTAGGTAAGTTCTTTTACATCGCATCAGTACCTACGATAAAATTTGCTACATTAAAACATGAAACATACATACATACATCAGTTGATGAGTATAAAAACTTAATATTAACATTCGAATTGCAAACTATTTTTTTTTCGGTGTCACAATCAAAGTATGAGGCCCAAAGAAGGGTAACTCATTTATTAACCTTTGTTCTAATAACAATCAAAAGGATTTATTGAACACGAGTGTAATCAAAAACATTCATCTTATCACCATAGCCCATATAAGCAAAATCAGTTATCGAATAAAATCTACATGGATACACAAAAATTACCAACCCTTATAAATCGCACGAACAATTTCTTAATTTCTTTAATAGATTTCAATAATGGTATGAAGGGGAATGGGGGGTCCAGTAAACCATAGGGCACAGCGATAAATAACCAAATATTATCATGCTCATAATTAGAGCCATCGGGTGATCTATCCGAAACCCCTCCCAACGTTAGTGACTATTGTACTGTGTCTGTTCTTCTTTTGTGTTTGATTGATTTAATAAATTAAGAGAGCAAGATGAGGGGTTGTACATATATACACATGTTCCTAACACAACACAATACCAACTTGTTATAGGAAAGAAATTCTAAATAGGTTAAATAATATACACATTACAAAGGAAATGATAAATAAACTGGTTCACTGTACCCCTTGCATAATACAATACATAACTACATAATATGATTTGTATATCTATAAGTGAATAAATAACTAAATAAGCAATAGTTTAAAATCACCCAAAAAGCAATAGGCACACCAGAGTACTGATTCTCTGTGGTATTCAAATACAAACAACGCACAAAATTTGTTTTTGCGCAGCACGAAAGTGCTTTTCATATCCCTAAATGTCTGTCATGTACTTACTCATGATTGTTTGCCGTTAGTGGTAGTCAATTAACTCTTGACTTCATGCACTTGTGGATATATAAACATTTATAGTTGTAGTATACATCTAAAAAACCATCTAGCTCCTAGAGCTTTCAATTATAATGAAACCCCAATATTTCGGCCTTCCTACGCGCAAGCTCACTTCAAGGCGGCCTAAAAGATTGGAGACTACTGTACTTCACAAAATCCACCCTCACATCAAAAGGCAGTTTCAACTCTAATTTTGCTTTTGGTGTTAACCTAATTTTCTGAACCCTGATATAATTATAAATCTGTAAGTGATTTTTCTGTACAATTCTGCTTTCTCTAGCGATTCATTCATAGAATATATATATATATATATATATATTTTTTTTTTGGAAATTTTTACGATGTATGAGTTTTTCTTAATTTGTGTTTTACAGGAGTGTGATATGAAGGTACATCGATTCACTAACTTAGAAAATAAACAAAAGGCTTTGAATACGTTATGCAGATCCATTATTTTCCTTTTTTCCACAATTGGGGGGAAAGCATAAAACCTTACTAATCAAGAGCTGACATCAGTACAGATAATTATTATTTATTTTAAAGAATTGTTTTAAAGTGTCACATTTTCGAGATACAAGCTTTCAAAGTTTTCATTTGAAGATTCGAATAAACGTACAACTTAACTAAGAGAGCCATTTTGTGCATTTAATGTCAGTTCTAAACATAAACATATAAACTTTAAAAAGCTTTTATTTCGGATACCTAATACTTTTATTAATTTTATCAATAGCTTGATTAATACAGGTTTTATGCGTGGCCGCTAAATTTAAAAGTAAAAGTAGAACGATAAGCCAAGCTCCATACAAAAATATTCAAACCCTTATAAGTAGTTTAGAAGACGCACGAGTCACGCTTCGCCATCCACTGAGTTAGGGTCTGAATTAGGGTCCCGACAGGAATGTAACTATGTAGGAACTAATTGAAATTTGCGTGACAATGCGCAGAGGTGAGAAGAATATTTATTATATTTAGATTATTAATATAAAATTACGGTTAAAAGGGTTAAACTCGATCTAAGAGCTAAACTCGAGGATAGCTGAAACAAGTTGCCTTTTTTTATATCGGTTCAAACCCCGAGAAGGGAAAATTGGAAAAATTACACGGGTAAAAGTAAAACCAGATTTGATCTTTATAACATTAAAAAAAATCCTCTCAAAATTAGAGCGATTGTTATATTCATACCGATGTTCGTAATTTTGAAGTAACTATTCCTATTACTTTTTCGAGCAAATACCATTAAAATAATGTTAGTAATTTTGAAATAACTACTACTTTTTCGAGCAAATAATACTCACTAAAATTTGTGTTTTTGTCTATTTTTGAAACCTTATTCCATGCGAACGAAGTCGGTATCAGCTTGTTATTAATATATGATAATTAAAAATTTAAAGAAAAGAACGGAAGGAAGAACACAATTTTTTTTTTTACTCGATTATGCCTCAATCTCAATCGTATGTTTCACCATAAAACGCCAAAATAAATAAGCTAACCTACTACACCCAATTTAAACTTAAAATGATAATCCGTTAAGTTAAGCTTGAATAATTTTCTTTTTCTAATAAGCCCCGGCAAAGTCCATTAGTTAGATAAATATAGACTTAATCAAAATTTAGTATATACCAAAATAAAATATTGTAGTTAGATATTCTTATTACCTCTAAGAGTACACAATTTCCTGCAGAAATGGTGCAACCAAAACATTAACTACAGACATGACTGTGTCCCAGCATTTTCAAAAACCTGAGTTGTTTGCCATGTTTTGTGTTTAAACCTCTAGAGATAATAACGAATCGTTTCATATTGATAGAAAATAATAAAAAAATGGAATATGACAAATCTTACTTAATCTAGTTATTATAATACTGCTAATCTAAAAATGCATTTGTGTGAAAGACTTTTATGTGGTAACACAGCTTAATTTATGAGTAATTATATATATATACAATTTGTACAAATCATAATTATTATGACATGAGAAATTCATAATAAATAAAAAGATCTCATCATTGAATTCATTGATGAGTGATAACACAAAAAAATTCAAATGAAAATAAACAACTCATTGTATTTTAACAATTGATAAATATGAAGTAATCATCAAACAATATAGGTGATTTAGAAAAAAAAACAAATAAGAAAATCATTATTAGAAATACTTCTTTAAAATTTGACATGAGAAATTTATTATAAACAAAAAGATCTCATAATTAAATTCATTGATGAGTGAAACACAAAAAAATTCAAATGAAAATAAATAAACAACTCATTGTATTTTAACCATTGATAAATTTTATGTAATTTATCAAACAATACAGGCGATTTAGAAACAAAACAAATAAAATCATTATTAGAAATACTTCATTAAAATTTTGTATGTTGTGTATAAATTAATAAATATGTTTTATAGTTTAAAAGAACATAGAAGCAATAATTTCTACTTAATCTTAAAGATCGCAGTAGTTCTAAAATCATCGGAACAAAACAAGCCTCTTTGAAATTTAATAACAATTACAATATAAGTAATAACTAATAAGCTACACTTGTTAATCAAATTCGTGTCTTTTTAATAGGCAAAAGCCTGTGTCATGTTAGCACTTACATTTGGGATTAATATTATAAGTTTTGTATACTCATTCTCGGCTAGCCGTCTAGCTGCACTCCTCGGATCCAATTATTTAGGTCATTGGACTCTGGGCAATCTAGTACGTTCTCTGTGGCTACATCTGGAGTCAGCAACCGCCTTGATGCTGCTTGGCCGGAGAGGTAGGCGCCGTGCACAGTGGAGTAGAAACTGCTGTGAGTGTGCTCTCCCGCAAAGAGCAACACAGGCTGAAACCAGATGAACGACATCACACTAAAGAACAAATTTTGCATGTAAGTGTAGCTTGGCTTCTTCAGGCCAGAAGTACTGAACCAATTTAGCTCAAATTTTAAATGTATCTCCAATAAAACCCTGATTTAACACCACTATTTGTGAAAAACTGAATGAGACGTCGGACTGTATAGCTTTATAGTTTGAAATAGCAGACATCCTTAAAATTAGATTTATATGTTGGGAAAGAGAACAATAACGGGAACTCGAACAGGAATGATATATGGAATAATCTTCAATACCAAATGTTGCAGGCATCTGCTAGTTATGGTTTACGGTAAATTTGAACAGAAATGTATAAAATTTTCTATAATATAAAATAACATATCTACTAGTTTAACAACATATCTATTACTTTTTTTATGGTTAAACTGTTTAAAAATATTGAATGTATAGAACTTATAACGTCATCATATTCAATCACTGAAGTTTTCAAAATTAACCAAAAGTGAGTTAAATGTGGTTTTAATCATTTAAGTAAGGTTGGTTGGTGTATTTTAAAAGAAAAGCAAATACATTCAAATTTTGCATAAATAGTTAACAGTTGTTGTGCAAACGTAAATATACAAGGCAGATTTTCACAGACAAGTGGCATTCTCACCCGTACTCTGAAACTTAGTACAACAGGGTCACTATGCTGGCCAATATAGTTAAGTAAACTAGCCTTTGATATATTCTAATTGGGTACTAAATTGGGTTATAGTTTAAACATGTTATTATATAAATTGAGTAATAGTTTAAACATGTTATTATAGAATATTTATATAACTATAATGATTGTTGAAAATATGATGAGACCTCTAAGATCTATGACCACTTACAAAGTAGTAGATTTAAAACAGAATATTAAGAAGTAATTAATATGGCCAGAATATTAAGAAGTAATTAATATGGCATATATCATAAATATAATATCACCATATCCTCAAATCGCTCAAGCAGTTATTGAGATTCTTAGTCAATAAAATGGATAGAAGTTTACTTTGGTAGTTAAAGTCAATGTTAAAGTCAACCATTGAACATCAAGTTTGGCAGATATGTAATATTATAACTTTTATCCAAAATTAACTGTCACCCTTCAATCACTAGTATTCGCTGACAAGTACACTCATTAAGATAGGAAAATATCATGTATATAATTAACTTAGTTACTTTTTACAGTGGAAGAATTTTCAAAATTGATCCAGCAGAATCCTCTCTATAGTATGAGTCTAAGTAATTATTATAAAGGAGATTGAAATGAATTTTACCTTTTTATCATGTACATTTCTGAATAATGGTTGTGCTAAGCTCTCTATATCACTTTGACTTGCTCCAACAGCGATAGCTGTATATGCACCTCTTGTGTAAGGCTGCTTTTTCCAACTGGTACTGTAAATTAATGTTAAATAAAGAATTGTTATTTAAATTATTTACATAACTCAAACTATCTCATATGTTTAATTTAATATCAACCCTTATGTTATAAAATGTTTTTCTTATAAATTATCTTGCTACCCAAGGTAAAACAAAGCTTTATTGAAGCTTAATTTATACCTTAGGTAGCTGGTCTATCTGGTCTATCAACTTTGGTGATGATTCAGTATATGATATATTTCTACTTTATATACAACCTAATTATATATACATATTAATCAATATGTAATCAGGTTGTTATGTTGTCTGACTGAAACCTATGATTTTAATTAAAATCATAGGTTTTTTTTTTATACACTAGCCCTTGACGGCTATCTCAACTGGTGACGATAAGTATAGTGTAGACGATAGTGGTAAGTGACGATACAGTCTAGGGTGGTAGCGGGGTAACCTGTTAGGGATATAGTAAACCCACACTCCTAATTGGTTTCTATGAGACATCGTGCCAGAACGCTAAATCGCTTGGCGACACGTCTTTGTAGGTAGGGTGGTAAGTAGCCACGGCCGAAGCCTGCCACAAGACCAGACTCGAGCCAGGAATCGAACCCAGGACCTCCAACTTTATAATGCGACAGCGCACACACTGCACCACTGAGATCGTCAAAAATTTATCAACATTATCAATTTTATATGAAATTATATATTTATTATCACCACTACTTGGATTTAGATAAAGGTGGAATTATAAATATATTTGAATGGATGCTACCAATGCTTTGAACACATGTCATTTATGTAATAATGTTATGTAATCAGTTTGTCATAGTTGTATAGTTTGACCAACAGAACTGCTAAATATAAATATCTCACAATATCCCAGTTATCTATGATATTGTTTTAGTTACTACAATTATCTACCAAAAATATATATCTTACTACAAGAATATTTTCTTTCAAAATTAACCAGTCAATTTGTTAAAAACTTTACTTACCATACACATGTTTGAGGTTCTGGAATAAAAGGATCATTTAAAAATTTACGCAAAAGTTTTGTACAAGTAGCACCAACTTCTTCCATTGATAATGTTTCCATATACTCTGCTTCTCTTCCAGACACCCAGCCTAACAAAAGAGTCTCTGTTACTTTAACAAATGAATAAATCTTTTTAAACCATGATTTTGAAACATCTTCTGGAACCTGTGGACTATCCCAAAGCAACATGATCTCAGTTATGTCAGGATTCAAGAATGGCCTCTCATATTCTAAAAAAATTTTGTCAACTGCATTAAATGAAAGTCGCTCAATTGATTCTAACTTATACTGCGGCAATGATGGCTCAAACAAAGTTGCCACTTTATCCTTTAAAACACCCAAGGGAATAGTACATATCACATGATTTGCATAGTAACTTTGTCCATTTTCACACACAACTTCAACACAATGTGACAGCTTTTTACTTATTTTTTCAGAATTATTTATATGACCTTCGCTGGTATCCCCTGCCTTCTCAGGCGACGCTTTGGCAATATCTTCTATCACAGTTTGGTCTGAATCTTCTGATTCCTCACCCACCTCGTCAAACTTACTCAAACTACTATGCTGTTCTGAGTCCCATCTAATTTTTGTAACAGGCTGGTTTTTTAATATCTTGTCAGGTGATATATTTTTTGTCACAGGTTCCAAAATTGAACTAAATCCTGATGGTATGACTATATTACCACCCTGAAGTTCAGTGTAGCTGCCTAATTCCAAGAGATCAATATCATCCATAGTATTACAGCCTGATATACATGTTTCACGTTTTAAAAGGCAATCGAATATTAATCGTCTTAGTTTCTTTTCCTCAGAGTTTGGTAATCGTTCTAGATAAATAGTAGCTTCCAGATTTATGTGTTCACCTACACTATGAATATCTGGAGGTGGAAGGTATTGACATAAGAAATACTCTTCGCACCGCCTGAGGAAACAGACGTACGCTTCATGTATTTCGTGTAAAACTCCAAAAGGCACTTGCTTTCCATCTTCAGTGGCTGCTATAACCTTGTGAGGCTTAGGTATATTTATTATATTAACGAGTCCATTTCCTGTTGCTAATTCAAATATCGGGTTACCAAGGACGCCATGTATATAATTGGCTCCTAATTCTACACTATGACTTTTCAACGGTATTGATATTATTCTTCCGCCGATACGTTTTCTAGCTTCTAATATTATGAAGTCTTGCAAGCCATTTTTCACCAAGTGATCTGCGGCGGCTAGTCCAGCTATACCACCACCGATTATTACGACGTCATATTTATTTGTTTCACATTTCTTACGAGAATTTATGCTTTCGTCACCCATAATATTAAAAGAAGAAATTGCTTTATTTTTTATCGCCGAAGTTTTGACGCTCAGTCAGCTGTTAATTTGACATTTTTTTTACCAAAGAACATAAGTTTTATAGTCTGTTGTTGATATACACTGTAAACGCACATACATATATATTATTTAACGTAGGGTTTATGTCCTCTTTGTCATTTTGTCATGATAGTGTTACATTGTTTGATTGTTATTACAAAATGTTAGTAAACATTCAATTTTCTTGGCTAACATTTAATCACAAATTGTTACAAATATTTATTGTGTAATATTTTCCAACATTTAAGAACCTTAGCTGTATTGTACAAATCCTACAACTTTAAAAAAAATTATTAACTTGTGTACTAACAATATGGTTTGATAATGTTTACTCATAAACATTAACTCAAATTTTAGTTATGACTTGTGATAAAATGTTAGCAAACACTGATGTATTGGTAAAAAATTGATATAGGTACGTTACACGAAAACCAGTAGATGAAACTACTTTTGATTTAATTTGTTTTAGGAAGTAGTCAATTCTTATTATTTTTTTATGTTTTGGTCCGTGTTGGTTTTCAATTTGTTGTCAAGCACCATGGGTAATCAACCTACTTTTAAAAGGGTATATCAACCTACTTTTACTACGATAGTTAAAAAGCCATAATATTATACCGTACCTATCAATGTACTTTGTGGCCATACCTTCCTAATGACGTATAATCCTGTCACCCCGCTCCCCCTCCCACACTACCTCTTCCTGAATTTAGCAACTATTGCTCTCTCACTTAGATTTATATCTTTTCCTATAGCTATTACTGTCTAATGACCTTTGAATATGCTGAATAATACATAAAATCTTTGTTTACTTCCATAGCAGTTGTATCTTTCGCGAGTGTTTTTGATTATTGTTATTGTGAGTAATATTATCACTTCTTATGATTATTTCATGGTATCTGTGAGTAATTAGTGGAATTTCGGAAAATACTAATACTCTGAACAGTTATAAAGTTGCAAAAGTGTGTGAAATTAATAGTTTGCTCTAGATTTAATATCAATAGTCATTGTGTGTATTCAACTGCTTACAAATTATTTGGTGTTATGCTCGGGTTATTTATTATGTAATATAGAGATGAAAGCGATTAATCTGGGACGGAATAGTGATACGAGAATCACCTAAACAAACCTTATAATCTGTCAAATTCATCAGTGAAATAAATAAACATTGTAAGTTTCGACACGTGGGTCTCCGTGAATTAAAATCGATAAAGACGTAAGCGTGCGCCAGTCTATCAACAAGACTATTCTACGTCAAGGTCACTTCACATAAACACGTGCAATGTCGGATTCTATTTACAATCATGACTTTCTTTTAGAACCGAGTTTAGAAATCAAGCAGGAGTCGCCTTTCGAGTTAGGGACTATGTCAGCATCCGTTCCGATTCCGCAAAGGCGTACTGATATCTGTGACTTCAGCTCAGACATAGATCTATGTTTACAAGACTCTCAAGTTGACTCTTTTCATAGTGTACCTACACTATCCTACAGTAAGCTATCCTTTGATACTGAATCTCCAAAAATGGAACCATTTAAAATGGAAGATGATGATATATTCCAAGTGGATAAAGCTGACTTGATATTGGGGCCAACTCTTGCTGAGCTAAATGCAAACCCGGACACATCTCTTGATGATTTAAACTTTGAAGATTTACTTTTACCAGAAGAGAATGGTTACTGTATACAAATAGGGGGTGCAATGAGTGGTTCAAAACGCACTATAAACTCTTTACAGACTAACACATTAATGACAGAGAGCCCTTGTAGCCCATATGGGCATGCTCAACTTGCATTTTCGCCATCTAGCCAACACAGCTCTGCCTCTTCAAGTTTTGCGCCCCCTATGAACCAATTGCCAGAATTGCTTCTCCGCATGGATGGTTACAGTGGTGAAATATCTTTGGTGCAGTCAGTGCCTGCATCGTCAGTCTTGCCACCCTTTCCGAGCAGTGTCAAAACACATCAAGCACCACTTTCGTCATCAGCACCAACACATCTTACAATGGACCAGGTGAGTTATATATTTTTAAATAACTGGAAATTGTCTAGAATTATTCATATAGAAAGTATTTTTTTTTTTTTAAGTCTTTATAAAGTTCAATAATTGTAAAATTTAAATACAAAAACTGTACTCTGGCTGTACTTTGATTTGTGTCTCACGAAAATTATATATGTTTAAATTTTATATATATTTAAATCTTAAAACTTTAATTATTACCAGATATGGCAAAGGCGGGAGCCCCGGAAGCACCTGTTATCCACCAGCTCCCTGGCAGAAGCAGGTTCTGTTTCTTCCCTGTCTGGTGGCTTATTGAGCCCGGGCACTGGAGATTTCTCACAAGATGAAGATGACAGGGACATTGAGTCTGATGAAGACAGTGACAGATATGAAGATCTCTCTTCAGATGGTAATTAATTAGCCTTACCATAATACTCTACTCTAGTTATTTTTTACTGGTTGTTATTTATTTTTGTTATATATTTTGTATTACCTGCAATTGCAGTTTTATCTAGCAAGAACATATGTTTTCACACTTCATTACTATGAATAGCTATAACAAAATAAAAAATGATATAAAAATAGTAATTGAAAAAAAAGATAGGTTCCTTCTAGTAAGTTGGAAATTGAATGGGTGTATGATATGCCTATAAATTAAACTTTAGTCAAATAATCCTTTCAAAGGCAGGCTTTTGATGTGTCAATAACTTACATACCCAAGCTTTTGTATCATTATAACAATCTTTTAATCTATAGGAAGGCTTTTCTACAAGCCTTACACTAGAATAGTATATAACTTATGATATACACTAATATTTAGATAACTTATGAGCTAGCTTTAAATATAGAATTGACTCATTATTAAATATAATTTTTCAGATTCTAATGACGACTGTCCAGAGCGTAAGGAGGCAAGACAAAATGCAAAAAGAGAAAGGTACTTTTGGCAATACAATGTTCAAGCTAAGGGGCCTAAGGGGCAAAGGCTGATTTTAAAGAAAAAATCGGAAGACCCACATGTCCTAAACTCAGTTACAGACCCAGTGTTTAGTCCAAACTGTAATGTGAAAGGCATCAAACACAGGTAATGAAATCATTAACAAATAAGTAAGATTTGAATATAGTACATAATTGGGATTATATAATCTTTTTTGTAACAAATATGTATTTTTAGCGGAAAAGCACGAAAGGGGGATGGCAATGACCTAACGCCTAATCCAAGAAAACTTTATTTAATCGGTTCAGAACTGGACAAATTGGGTAAAGTTATAAATGACATGACTCCTGTCAGTGAGTTGCCATTTAATGTTAGGCCAAAGACAAGAAAAGAGAAAAACAAACTCGCCTCACGAGCTTGCAGATTGAAGAAAAAGGCACAACATGAAGCAAACAAGTTAAAACTGTATGGTTTACAACAGGAACATAGTAAGTTGTTTTTTTTTTTTGCTTTTAAATAACAGAATTTTTATCTAAAATTTATTCAAGGCCAGAAATATTTTTATTAATTTCTTACAAGTATGGAATATGGACATAATATTAGAATAGGTTTGCAATAGTTGAGTCTTAATCAATTTAAATTTATTTCCTAGGACGTTTGATGAATGGAATCAATCAATTGAAGCAAATTGTCAGTGGCCGAGTCACTAATCCTGAAAACAGTGTTGATTGGTCGACACACATCAATGGTGTAGTTAATTCAGCAACAGGTATGTTTTTGTAATAGACTTGCATAATATATAAAGTGAATATTGAATTATTTATATTGCATTCCTTGTAATTTATTCACATTTTAATGAAAACTTCAATACAGTCTGTCAGCAAAGTTCCCAGGGCTTTAAAGCATGTATCATTTATAAACTCAATATGGGTCTGCTTTTTGCATGAAAGGTCAATATTAAAGTTAGGATATGAATGCAAGAATTACATACTAAAAGCAAATTATTTGTTCCAGAGGTCAAAATAGCTGGTAAAACTTCTGAATTTGTTAATACAATATTGGACAATGTGAAATCGGGACAAAATAATGGTGGTCTAACCGACATTTAAAGGTAACATTTACGAATATTATAAACGAAAGGCTGTTTTATGTACCTCCAAAGTTATTTAGAGAAAAATCTTTTATGTATTTCATATGAAAGCTTTATTGTCATAGACAATTTTATTTTTGTATGGAACAAAAATAGAAAAAAAATAGGTGTAATAAATACTAAATAAGAGATATCAAAAGGCAACTAATAGAAATGGTGAAAACAATTCTCATGAAATCATTAATTATTATTTTGTTGTTTATTAGACTTGTGTATTGTTTCTTTATAATTAAGATAGTAGATTTTAAGTTGATAACAAATGTAAGCCAAACGATAATATTAGTAATAGCATAAAATATGTGCTAGATCTTAGGGAAATTATAATATTTTACTATATTCATAAGTTTAAAACTATGATATGTCATCATTCTTCACTCATTTTGAAATTTTAGAGATCATTCTCATAGATTCATTCATATAATAAATTCTTTTATAATTAAAAAAAAATCGTTATTGGCAAAGGTCTTACTATAAAATTTACGGGTTGTAATAAAAACTGAGTAATGGGTTTGGTAAGTAATAATTTATGAGAGTGTTATACATTATGAATAAATACTTTTTACAAGTGCCATCTCAAATATATTAATATTTTATGTATTTATTATTTTTTATGATAGTAATATTTGGTCAATATAAAAAAAAAACAAAAACACATAAAATTGTATTCTCAATGATGTCCATTGCAAAAAGGGATTTGTTATATGAATAAGGTATAATTATAACTGCTATTCTGCTTAGCATATTATAATGACATTGTATGTAGTCATCCTCAAGTTTAAACTAGTCAGTATGTGTGTGTCATTCATTATAAATATATATAAATGTTTACATTATGATATGTAAATAAAAGCTAATGATAGTTATCATATATTTTTAATATACATAATGGTGCCAATATTGTTGTACATATATACAACTAAACTTAAAGAATTGTTCTATCATTTTCCACAGGATTAGGTGTGAACTACTATATTGATATTGTGTACAACAGAATCGCCACCATTATCATTTAATGTGGGTTGAAAAGCGTTGGTATAAAACAAATAACCGCTAACGCATTATAAAGACGCGATTTTTGTCGCACTATGACAGACATTGAGTGTTAAACTTAGAGATCAGTATAAGATAGAGGTCTTTAGCTAAGCGTTAAACGCGACCTCTTTTAAACGCCTTACAGTTAAGATTTATTATATTTTACCAAAACAAATTATATATAGAAATATTTATACAAAAGATATATATAAATTATATACATATTATACATAAACACAGAGACGAGAATTTATGCATGTAAAGATTATTCTCTCAATAAATTCTATTTTATATATGCATTCCATAATATTATTTGCTATATATACAGGGTGTCAAGCGACTCACTGTCGAAAACACAAACCTTCTGTATGAGTGATTTTATAAAAATCACATAAAATGCTTGCCTTCATCGGATATTGCCCTTTGATTATTATTAAAAGAAAAACATAACATAAAAATAAGGTGATATAATATCATATTTCAAGGGCAACAATTAGAGTTTCATTGTTTTACATATCGTTAATTATAATATAACACATACATCATACATGTAACATTATTGTGAAAATAAACGGCCTTTTTGGCTTATGTATGCCCAGTGAACGTTGTATAGGTACTGCCTTCATTATTTATAAATAATAAAGTGCAGATTTATAAATTCTTACAATTATTGAATTTATATAGTTTATTTTAATTCGTTTTAAGTAAATTTCATATTTTACTCTTACTGTAGTGTTGTTTAAAATTTTGACATTTTATTTCGTCTACAAATTGAACATAAACATGTCTATGATTAGTATCTTAATGAAATGAATTATGACAATATGTTTTTACCATTACAGTTAAAAACGAAACCTAGGCTCATACTAATTAAAAAAAAATCTTAACTACACACTTAATGCATCTGACGTAAATATTGACACCTCTTCATACATACCTTGACAAAGTTCACGTCTCAAATAGATGTGCGTATTACGATTAGTTGGTATTTATCTAATGGAGAATTAGGGTTCCTGAAATAAAGTTCTATTACTTTCAAAATGCACCCCTCCAATTAATTTTACTCAAAGTAAAAGTCATTGATGTTAGACATACCAAATTTTGGTTTGATTTTAATTTTACAATAACTAAATCAATATATGGCAGCCCTAAAGTGTCACTGATGCAATAATCGATAACAGTTCTACGATTACAAAATACGTACAAATTTATCGATAAACAAGATTTTTCTCTTTTTCTTTTCATTTATACCATAATGTAATTTATTGTACAATGAGATAATTTTATTGTAACAAAAGACCTGTGAAGCTCTGATCGCGCTCGATTTGATTGTCACTGAAACTTATGGATGCGATCAGGTTTTTTTTGAATATACTGAGCCTCATTCACTGATATTAACATTTGGTTGGAATTTCCCATTCTATGGAAAGAGAAAAAAAAACATTTAACTCAACGCCTCCTGTTATTCCAAGCCCCTGAGATATTCGAGTATTGCACACAAACATACGGAAGCTATATTTTAACTCTAAAATATTATTCATCAACAAGCACATCAGAAAACATTATTCAACATAATAATTATATTTATACTATTTTCCGTCTTACATTTATCATATTCTTATGTAAATGATGTGTAGATTTTAGCACATACTACATATTATACATTGCACATATTTTTCGTGTCAATAGTTTATCATCTTCAGTAGATATATACAACAATTTCATAAGCATTTTGTCATTGCAATATATTTGTTATTTCTTTTAAATCTTTCTTTACTATGATATTATATAATATTTAAGATATTAATTATTAGATGTATTGTTAGTTGTTTTAAGAGTAAATATATTAAGATGTTTATGGGAAATAAATACTTAGATGTTATGTTATTATATTAATTTATGCCTTCTGGTTTTACACTGTTACTTACAACATCAATATTTACTTTTAACTCCAAAAATGGCTACATATTATATAAATCATTCCTTTGTTTCGAAGCATTAAATATTTTATATATATAGCAGTATGTTATGTATAGTTGACTACATTTATGCAGTGGTTATAATTTTGCAATAATAGGTTCACTTGGCTATCCTACAATCAATGTGAAAAGTTTCTCCAAAAGTTATATTAGAAAACCTTAATTATACCTTTCAATACATTAAACATGTAATATTATATAAACTATGTACTTCACTGCATTTTAATTGTTTTTATTTTTTTGGATTTTTTAAGATGCTGTTTTTTATTATAACAAATGGTATCCAATGATAAAACGCCTATATGACAATCCATCGCATGAAGCCAATATGACAATTTAGACATGATTGTGTAATTTATTTTTTACTGGGTTAAAATGGGTATTGGATGGGTATTGCAGACACTTCCCTTCTATGGAAGGAAGAATAAATTACGTAAAGTATTAAAACTAGGAGCGACAACGTTGGTTGTATACCTACGACTTGAATGAACCTAGTGATAATACTTATGCTCATTTGAATCTTGTCAAATAGAAGGATTTTTTAATTAGGTAATAGAAGCGTATAGGTGATATAGACGACATCAAACGGGTCGCAGTTAGATGCTGGAAATAAGCGACTCAAGACAGTGGAGTTTAGAATTCTACAGACAAAGGAACTATATATTGATTATGGTATGACATGGAGTTGAAATGCTTTCGAGTCTGGGTGTAAGGCAGTCTTTATTGATTTTTTAATATGGTGCCATTACTTATTATTTCAATTTATTTTTATCGGGTCCAGGTACATTTGGTTTAGTTAGTAGGTATATATCGCTGGTAGTTGATTACCTAGGTAGCGGCCTAGTGGTTCACTACACGTTTAAACGTTTGCGTTGATCTTGTCAACAGTTGCCCAATTACCATAATCGACCACTCATTACTTCTACCTGAAGCCGATTCAGTGTACTTTATTTCATCTCATCTAAACTACTTCTTTCATAAGTAAGACTCTAGAACTGAGTAGACTCCATAAATCTAGTCTTTATTCAAATCTAGGCCTCTCACTGACTCATTAGAAACGTTTATATATTTTTTGCATTATTGTGATCATCTATTTTATGTAATTTTAGCAATTAATATAGGCATATAATTAAAATTAAATCTGTGGCGCTCTTGAAGTACAAGTATTAAAATTAGGATTAGTCCTTAAGGTTTTATAATATATTAAGATATTAGATATACTCTATGAATTCGGTTCGGCTCTTTGTACGGTTATATTATAATGCGCTTTACCATTGCGAATTGTATTTATATGTATATATTCAGACTTTATCACGTTAATACTTATTTCCGAATCTCTGTTTTTGCTACCGTGTTGCAGTTTGTGTGTTATTGGCTGAAATTTAAGCACTCTCGCTTAAAGTGAGTACTGTAGCAAATTGAAACGTAGTGTGTATTTTGGCGGTAACGTGTTTAAGATAAGAAATTATCTGTAAATTCCACCGTGGAGATTTGCCTGATTGTCGCAGATTATAGTAAATAAAGCGAAATGTTTGAAATCAGAATGCATGCGATGCCAGGCAGCGACAGTCTGATAAATTCGTTAGCTAGCCGACGCCGCCATTCGACTTGAGTTCGCCCTGACAAAGCGTGCAAACTATTTGAGCAAACAAAATATATCCTATATATTAAAACAATACTTTAAAATGATGAAATTAAAGTCTGTGGATAGGTATTTACACGAAATAACCGTAGCGAAAACACCACGCCACGCAGTAAGTTACTTAATCCGGCACTGTATATTATGTATTATATAATACATAATAGGTAGGTTGATAGTGGCATGTAATGGTGTCCATTTCGGAAGCGAACATGTAACAAAACAATATTGTTCCTGTATCTGTACAAATCTGGCAGAAAGGCGCCGTAGAAGACAGAATAATTAGAAAAAAAGGTCTTTTTGATTAAGGGATCTAATTTATGTTTAACATTATATTACATAGGTACTAGTATATGTCAAAAGGTCTTTAGCTAGGATTTATGTAAATCATATTTTTTGTAGAGTCCAGTTTCGTTGAGGCTTTGAATTGTTTTCGTTCCGTTTGTGGAAAAGGTAACTCTTCCTTGACGTGTCTTGATACTATAATTTACAATCTTAAAGTTATTTTGATATTAGATCCATATACCCATGGTCATTGTACGTGTTACGATACGTTTTGAATGTAGTATCCTTTCGTAAAGTAGACAACTATACTAACAATAAATAGTGAGCTATTATTCAGTGTTCAGTCAGACATCAGTGGTCATTTGCGAACGTGTAGGTCTCACAACGCATGGTTTGCTTAACACTGTAATAAAGCTATTGGTACCACCCAAGATACCGAAACAACAACTTCTGGCATAATTAGGGATTAAGTTCTTGATATCGTAGCTTACTTGTTATTATATTTTCATTATTAATTAACTGCCACTGGTGGCTGGTATGAAACTTCCAAAGGATTACTTTGAAAAGGGGAAAAATCGAAATTTCTTTTTTACGTTTTCTGATGGTTAAAGAACCTCTCCAACGCTCCGAACCTTTTTCGAAAGTTTCCTTTTTGCATTTCGAAAAAAAAAAATTACATAGCTAACAGAGCTAATGAGCAAGATTTGCGCTTACATAGCACACGTCATAATACTTATATACTTAAAACACATGCTTGGGTACTAAAGCGTGTGTTAATGTATATAGTCATTATTTTCTGTTCTATTAGGTTAATTCAAGACAATTTAATATAAATCGAAGATTTATTTTTATCAGTAGAATCATTTATATTTCATTGATATCCTTGCCATTCTTTCGGGATAGCTGTTTTCCCAGAAATAATTTAAAGACAAATCTGTCATTTACAATCTTAGTGTGAGCTGCTATCAGAAGTGTAAAGTTTCATATTATTGAACTGGAAACACTGTTGATTTATTTTGTACCCTTCCATTCAATATAATAACCGTAAAATTAAATATATACATATAAAAATAGCATTTGTTATACTTCATTAAACGAACCTTACATAATATTATATACTAGAATGTTTTGAACTTTTATTTTATTTTGCTATATAAACCAAACTGAACTGTTCTGCGATCCAACAGGCTGTGCTTAATTGTATAACCTATGTTTTATGTTGTTTTCTTAAATGAAATTTGAGTTATTTTAATAATAACTTTTGTTATATTAGGTGTATTTGTAAAATATGTTATTTTTTTAATTAATCAGATTGTTTATGAATTTAAATAAATAAAAGAATCAATGTAGATTATAATGTTTTATTTACTGAATGTAGATTAAAATTATTTATTTACTAAATGTAAATTAAAATGTTTTATATATTAAATGTACAAGTTTGAATTGAGTATGCCATTGACTTTCGTTTTACAGATGCTGTTAATAATTTTTAGTTTCTCCAATATTTTTTGTATTTCATCTGTTTGATATTCTTCAGTGTGTTCAATATAATACACAAGTAAAGCAGCTGGTAACTCCAAATGTTCTCTTAGACATGTTACTGAAACAAAAAAGTAATTGCTATAATCTACAATATACTTTTGTATTTATACCTTTGGTGCTGCAGGTGTCCATGGACTATAGTAAATGCTAAACACCAGGTGACCGGCCAGCCCATTTGCTTGCTCAAAAATATAAATAGGGGAAAATTAAATTTAAACAACAATGTACTTTTATGCACTAGACCATAAATATTAGACACAATATTGCTCCCTCCAAAAAATATATTTCTTTTATCAAGATAAACCTTGCTCTTTACAGAATGTTATTTCAATTCATATATTTGTATTCACATTCCCTTAGTTAACGTGGGTGAAACCACAGTGCTAGTATAATATAAATAACTAAAATCACCTCCTGCAGCAACTCCTGATACAATATTTGGCTGTTCTAGTTTTTCGAATTTGAAATCCCTCTGCTGCTCTGGTTCTATAGAAGTAGTCAGCTGTCTGATAACCAATGGTGAATAAACTTGATTTGCAGTTTGATAATCGATTAACGGTTTTGTCTGTATGGCTATGACATCTCTACACGTACTTAGAAGTGGCTTCAAAAGTTCTACAATCTCACCACTATCAATCAGGTTGTAATCGTTAATTGTACAAACATAATTATGTGGTGGGTATGGGTATAACTCATATAAATGAAGAGTTGTATTAGGTATAGTATTTTTAAGATGTAAATGGGCCTCAGGGTGCATTTTTACACATTCTGTTATAAACTTGCCTTCTAAAACAAAGACTGTGCCACTTTCATATCGAAACTCGTTTGGCATGGGCCATTGCCATTCTAATCTGTAAAAGAAAAACTATAATCATCATCTGTTTCACTACTTTTAGATCCTACTATAATGTTTTTATTCAGGTTGTTTAGCATACTTCATGGTACACCAAGAATACCTCAGAAGTAGAATGAACAAACTTAAAGCACAATAGTTAGAATACCACTTCTAAAATACCCTACATGTGTTTTGCAATTATGCATAGTTTTTGAGTGGGCAGTTAATTTTTTTGTGGATTTTTTTTTTTGTTATACGATAGTTATGAAGTGTACTACTATGCATAGAATTGTTAGATCTTTAAACTAGCTCAAGATGTAAATCCTTTGGTCGTAAGTGATTAAATTTGGTTTTAGACAGTTAAACAAATTTTACAGCAATTAAAAATATAAAAATTCTACGGGGCATGATTGAATTTTATTTTATAATTCTGTAGTTACTTTTAACAAATATTTCTGTGTTAAAATTTATTATACAAAAATTACGTAAATCTTGAGCATTATCAAGTTACTTACGGTTCCCTATCAATTATTTCGTCGTCCCAATCTTCCCATGCAGATCTACTGACTGGTTCAACAATTTCTCCAAATGTACTCATTCTAATTAACAAAATACTGTGGCTCTGCAAGAAACTAATATTATTCTTCCCTTTCAAGAATAAGAATATTGTTCATATTTATTACTGTTTCACTGATATGATTTTATTCGGTTTTATACATTTTTAACTAAATATATGAAACATGGAATGTAAGATGAAGATGATGATAAAATTACATGTAAAAATAAGAGCTTTCGGCTAACTTCTATCGAATTGAATAGGTATTGATCGTAGTCCCAGAAACGAATATAAAATATAAACAGATACTGTCTGGATTGATATGATTGTCTATGTCAGGTGATATTGCATATTTTCACTTTTTTAAATTAATTCCTCACTTTCAGGGAAGGCAAACAATAAACATCGGTAATCATATAGCTTTAGCTTTTTAGCAGTCGTATATATGTTTTGCCTTGCTTAGATTTTTTAAAGGCAAAGCCTTATCAAACTTTTTTTTTTCTTTTCATTTAATCATTATTCATTAATGATGCATCTGTTTTTTTGTCAATGCAAGATTAATATCTCCTCTTTGAATATTTCCCATATATTTTGTAAAATATGTTTAAATTTTCAATGATTATTATCTAAACATATGGACTATCTTAAATTCTATCCTTATTTATTATGTTCAAATTTCTTGAAGCGTTATATTGATACAATTGAATCAATCTAACAATTCTCGATAATTACAAATGTTTAAAATATTTTTTAATTAATACGTTAATTTATAAAAAAAATATTTATAAAAAAATCCTTTAGGTTTTTCTTCAATCTTCTTGTAATATTGTATAAGTCATCAACCAGCACTAAGCGCTGAATCCTGCATGATACACACGAAAAGAAAATATTATGATTGATAATCATTTCTATAGCAATAATTACACAGTGGTGAGTCATTTATTTCCATTCTACATAATATATAAATGTGAATTAATAAGGCAAAATCCAGATCTAAAATGGTAAATAATTGAGTAGTATTTTGTAGCGCTGTCTGGCTACAAAACTAAAATGCCAGGTCTTTTAAGAGTATTGAGTTCAGTTGTCAGTTAAATGACTCATCAGAGTTAGTTATACAAACATAATACAAACACTTTGACTGGACGTCACGTTGTATATTTTAATTTCTGTGGTAAAATATTCTACTTTATCTGCAGGTGCTATGTAGTCTTTGCCCTGAGTAGTGTGCTGTAAAAAAAAAACAAAAGAAAACAATATGGCAGAAGGCAGACCGAAATCCACTGTTTTTGGAAATTGAGGAATATAATGAAAAAAAAAATAGTTTAAAAATAATAAAACATTCATATTAGGATAACAGTGTTTTGCTACCTATTAATGTGTATTTGTAATTGTAAATAGGCAATCATGTTAAAGGTGTGAATTTATTATTTTTCTTGAATACAGAAAAAAAACGTATCTTATAAAATTCATCTTTATTTTAGGACAAGGGACAAGTCACTTTTGAAGATAAATGGCCATCAATGCGGCCTATAGTTTTAAAGTTATTGAAACAAGAGACTGTTACCCAGATCGAATGGCAAGATCTTTTCGGGGCGGTGCATTCAGTTTGCCTGTGGGATGAAAGAGGCCCATACAAAGTTAGAGAAGCTCTGCAGCAGGACATTATGATGTATATCAAACAGGCACAGGCTCGAGTTCTGGCCCAGCGAGAAGACCAGGCTCTCCTCAAAGCGTACATTGCGGAATGGGGGAAGTTTTTTACTCAGTGTAACTACTTGCCTACGCCATTCCGTCAATTAGAGAGTTCCATTAATAATATCAGCAAAGTAGCGAGTGCGAATGCTTCAAACTCTCAAAAAAAGAATAATAATAATAATATAGAAGAGAGTTTAGTAAGGAAGTTGATGTTGGATTCATGGAACCAAAGTATCTTTATGGATATTAAGCAAAGACTTCAAGATTCTGCTATGAAGCTTGTTCAAGCAGAACGCAATGGTGAATCCTTTGACTCTCAGTTAGTTATTGGTGTTCGCGAGTCATATGGTAAGAAGGAACTTTGTTTTTCACCATCATCCTCAGCTAATAGAAAGCAGTGGATGCTTAGCACCTGCAAACTAACACCTTACACTAATTCCTTGCATTTTGGTGGACCTTATTGATTATTTTTACATGTTTGTGAAAATAACCAAGACCAATGGCCTTTATACATGCTCTGTATGACAAAGGAGATTAAAATTATTTTCATTTTGCACTTGCTTCATTAGTATAAAATTGTATCATTACCGAAATCAAACCTAGGACTTGTAACCTGTTCTTGAACTTCGTTTACATGAGATCGGGACTTCATTGTCCTACTGTATTTTGTTTATTTAAGTGTAGGATATTGATATTTATGTAATTAATGAAATCAATGTTTTTTTATGTATTTTTCAGTTAATTTATGCTCAAACTCCATTGATAAGCTTCAAATATATAGGGATAACTTTGAGGCTGCCTATATGCAAGCAACTGAGGAATTTTATAAATTCAAAGCAAATGAACATTTGTTATCAAATGGTGTTCAATCTTATATGAAATATGCTGATCAACGTCTTAAGGAGGAAGAAGCTCGGGCTCATCGATACTTAGAACCAGGAAGTGGAAGTGTTGCTGCACTCACACAGTGTTGCGAAAGAGTTCTAATCGGAGAGCATCTGCCTACATTGTTAGCAGAGAGTGCTCCTTTAATAAAAGCTGGAGAAACAGACAAACTGCAGCTAATGTTTAGACTTCTTGATAGAGTTCCTGAGGGTGTTACACCTGTTTTAAGAGATTTAGAAGCTCATATTGTCTCGGCTGGGTTGGCTGATATGGTAGCTTCTGCTGATATAATAACATCAGACTCTGAGAAGTATGTTGAGCGACTTCTAGATCTTTTTAAGAGATTTAGTACCTTAGTAAAGGATGCTTTCTTGGATGATCCAAGGTTTTTGACTGCCAGAGACAAGGCATACAAGTGTGTAGTGAATGATACTACAGTATTCAAATTAGAATTGCCATCCTCAGCCCTTTTGCGTGGCAGTAAAGGCACAGCACCTGAAAGTAAATGTCCTGAACTACTTGCTAACTACTGTGATATGTTGTTACGTAAAACACCTTTGAGTAAACGATTGACTAGTGAGCAAATAGAATCTCGGTTAAGAGATGTATTATTAGTGCTGAAATATATTGAAAACAAAGATGTCTTTATGAGATATCACAAAGCACATCTCACTAGGAGGTTAATATTAGACTCCAGTGCAGATTCTGAAAAAGAGGAAGATATGGTGGAATGGCTTCGTGAAGTTGGCATGCCAGCTGATTATGTCAACAAATTGGCTCGTATGTTTCAAGATATTAAAGTCAGTGAAGATCTGAATACTCAATTTAGAGGCGAAACTACAAGGCATGATGCCATTAATATTAAAATACTGAATGCCGGTGCATGGGCCCGTGGCTCTGAAAGAGTCACTGTAAGTTTGCCACTTGAATTGGAAGACTACATACCAGAAGTAGAAGACTTTTATAAGAAGAAACATTCTGGCAGGAAATTGCAATGGTATCATCATATGAGCAATGGAACCATTACATTTGCCAACACAGTGGGTAGATTTGATTTAGATGTTACAACATTCCAAATGGCTGTATTGTTTGCTTGGAATCAGAGACCTATGGAAAAAGTAACATATGAAAACTTACGACTTGCAACAGAATTGCCCGATCCAGAATTAAGAAGAACTTTATGGTCGCTAGTTGCTTTTCCTAAACTTAAACGTCAGTTATTATGCTATGAACCTGCTGTGCAAAATCTCAAAGACTTTTCAGAAAACACAATTTTTTGGGTCAATCAGGAATTTGCTCTTATCAAGAATGGGAAGCCACAGAGACGGGGAAAGATTAATTTAATTGGAAGGCTCCAACTTAGTACTGAACGTTCACAATTAGAAGATAATCATTCCATTGTTCAGCTAAGGATTCTACGAACTCAAGAAGCTATTATAAAGATCTTGAAGATGCGAAAACGAATCACTAACACTGCTCTTCAGGTAATCTCTATAAAAAAATAAAATAAGATAATAATCTTATTTTATTTTATTTGTTTATATACAAGTTAGCCCTTGACAGCTATTTCACCTGGTTGTAAATGATCATACAGTCTAAGATGGTAGCAGGCTAACCTGTTAGGGGTATGGTAAACCCACTCATAATTAGTTTCTACGCGCTATCGTGCCGGAATGCTAAATTGCTGAGCGACACGTCTTTGTCGGTAGGGTGGTAACTAGCCACGGCCTAAGCCTCCCACCAGTACAGACTCGAGCCGGGAATCGATCCCAGGACCTCCAACTTTATAATGCGACAGCGCACGCACTGCGCCACGGAAGTCGTCAAATTTTAAATTTTATATCCAAAACTTATATTGTAAATCGTTTTTTTCTTCTACGAAACTTCTGTAGGTATGCTTTGAAAAATGTTTTTGTTCCACATTCCAAACTATTGTTAAAATGAGTAAAACAGCATATTATTTTTTTTGCCTTTATATGTTAAGTTCTCTTATTATTGTTACAGAGCGAACTTATGGAAATCCTGAAGAATATGTTCCTGCCGTCGAAAAAAATGATAAAAGAACAGTTAGAATGGCTGATTGAACATAAATATATGCGACGCGACGATGAGGACATCAATACTTTTATATATATGGCCTAAGTAAACTTCTTAATTCAAGTGTATGTGAATTTCAAATAAATTATTTACTCATGATCAGCTAATTTTGTTTTTAATGTGAAAAATGTTCCGCTTGATTTTGTTTGGTGTAAAGGACTGACTTGGAGGGTCTTCTAGGATAGCAATCCCTCCACTGTGTCCCATCATATTCTGAGATATAAACATTTAGTACCTACCTATTATCAATTGTTGATGACAAATGTACAATCTCAATTCTGCATTTATACTAGCTACCTGTAGATAATTTTTAATAATAAAAAACTCAGAACCAGGTTTGACCTGTACATATTATATATGATAGTATTAATTATTTCCACCACAGCTTCTGCTCTATTGTTTATATGTGAACTTTTGTTAAAATAAAATATCGATGATTATTATTACAATAGGTTTTTATTTAAATATATAAGACTATATACTTAAGAAAGATATAAAACGTAAATAAACAATATGTTATTTAATTTTTCCCTGGTTCAATGGTTTCTCCTCCTTGAATCTGACCCCAACCAATCAACCTGTAACAAGGAAGCAGTGTTTATAATAACTCAATTCAAATTATTAAAGGTCCAAAGTCTTCATTTTCCGTTTCTATTTAATAAAATCTATAATGTCTCAACCGATAAATACGCAAGGAGTTTGAATGCTTTCAAAATATGCATTTTATATGTATTACAACCACTTAGTAAGCTACTGAATAGATGAGTAGGTTTTTTTTATTTACTACAAGTTAGTCTTTGACGGCTCTCTCCTGTTGATGATGCAGTCTAAGATGGTAGCAGGCTAACCTGTTAGGGGTATGGTAAATACTCCGTGGCGCAGCGCGCGCCCTGGGCGTCAAAAAGGTTGGTGTGCTTTGGTCATGTGAAAAATCACTACATATTGAATAGGTGCAATATTCAATAAACAAAAAGCTCGCATGTCGGGTCAAAACCACTTGTGTTGGTTATTTGCTTTTGAGCGTATTATTTATTGCATTTAATAATAAGAAAAATGAACCTACCTCCAATGGTTTTCGACTCTTCTGCTAAGTGCTACTTTCTCCCCAATCTCAGTGCAAACGGGACTGGTGAGTGCTATTTTTGCCAAGTCAGCCTTTGTAGCAATTACTTTACCCCCAGTGCTAAGAGAGCCGATGTTTACTAGCAGCGCCTGGAAAAACAATATAAACACATTGTATAATATACGAGGTTATAATAAATGTACTTATAAGGAATAGAGAAAAATACTGGTGGAGGATTTACTTAGTTAATTTCCACTCCTGCCACCAGTATGTTTTTGACTGATCTTACTTTTGTAAGATCAGTCCAAATAGGCCTATCCAAACTTTGGATAAAAATGTGAGGTGAAGGTCATAACCACTACATTTTGTTACTTAAAACAAAGCTTTTAATTATATCGTTTTTGTAATATAAATCTCAACTATTTTATTGTATTTGTAATCTTAATTACACTAGATTCGTTTCTAGAAGCGTTTATAAAAAAATAATGATATTGAGTAAGAACCTTTCACGATTTTAAATAGTTTACAGCTAGGTACAGGAGAAAGAGAATAATACAATATTTATAAATAGTAATTATTGTATATACCCATACTGTGTGCCCTGAAAGCTTGTAATAAAGAAATTGCTACAGTCGACGTGCAAAGAGTATGACGAATAGTAGTTTCCAAGCTCACCTCGTTCCGTGTTAGTTTTTGCACTTTTGCAGCCTTCTTGTCGCCTTCGGTGCGGACGCCCAGAAGACGCTTGAGAAGGTAGTAGGACACCTCGAGCTTGACAAAGATGCCTGGTAAAGCTCCCACAGCGCCCAGAACCTAAGAACAGCTTTTTGTTATCATTCCAATATAACTCTGTAAAAAAACTCAGTAAAACTTAGCGTAATCGGGGATAACATTTGTCTCACAAAGACGTCGATGTCAGCCACGGATCTACGATTTTCGATCGATCGAAGAGATCAAGTAAATTAGTTGCTCGGTACTCGATCTATACTATGCGACAGCAACCGTAGATGCTTTGACAGAGAAATGAGACACTGCACACTTGTTTAAGAGTGTCTACAATAATACCCAAATTAAAAGAAGAAAGAAGAATTGTTAAACACATGAGTTTGAAAGGTTATATGTCAACTAAAACGTAGACCTGATTTCAGCCTATCATAGAGGTGTGTCAGGGTTAATTCCTTGAAGTCCACACCTGCTCTGTTGAGGGAATAAAGAGAGATAAGCCCTTTTCGCACGTTGCTCAGTGTTCGTGGTCATAACCTACCGGATCTGGGTGGGATCCTGTAACTTCTGGTAGGTTTTTTTTATACACACAGACACAACTCCCACCAGAGCAGAATCCTGCCGGGAATCGAACCCAGAACCTCCAACATTATAATGCGACAGCGGACGCGCTGTGTCACGGAAGTTGTCAAAGTTCAGCAAAGGATTGTCCAGAAGTAGATTATGGGACAAGTGTCGTTTACGGGGATTAACCGCACGAGAATCTACATCCAGCCCTTTATTGAGTTACTGTTTTTAAAGTTACAAACTAGGGGCGAATTGTCATCTCCACACAACATTCATGTATGAAAACGGACAGTTGACAACTAGTTGAAAAAGACAATGAATCTGCGTACAGGGCTGGGTGGAATACGTATACAAGTGTCCCATTCACCGTCCGACCCCCGTTATCCCAAACGTCGCCTAAGCCGAAGTTCGGCCTCAAAGGAGGCGCCCTTAGGCAGTCGTTCCCTTAGTTTCTTCGAGCTAAAAATTTCTTCTGGCAGAGCTTCTTTCCGAAGCTCGCCAAACAGCCCGGTTACGCTGTGGCAACCGATAGGGTTTGTACAGCTAATAGACAGTCAAAAATGTATACAAGTGTAGAGAACACTGCACCTGTCCAACGAGTCTGTCGGCGCGGCACAGCGTGGGCTCGATCTTGGTGCCCACGCCGATGAGCCCGCCCGGCACCGCGAACTGCAGCTCGTTCTGCTCCGCGAACAGCGACACGATGCGCGAGAAGATCGGCCGGCACGTCAGCTTGCCGTCTGCGTCCTTGCTCACGAGCCCCGGCCTCACCTGGCATTGTTCAATTATCCTTACTAATATTATAAACAAGAAAATGTTTATGCATCCATGTATGGATGATTGTTACTCCTTTACGCAAAACTTCTGAACCAAATTGAATTAAATTTCCAGTGGAGATTAAACTATACCTTATAATAATAATATGACATGAAGACTAGAAAATTTTCCTTTGTGAAAAACCAGATTGAAATTAAACGAAAATTTATTTGTTCACATATTACAGTGAACAAATGAATTTAGTTGTTGATAGATAGTTACAAATAGTTTCCTTCCCTATTCAAGGACACTGTCGGGCTATGTGTCGCTATAATTAAGTAATTATTGTAACACAACGAGAAAATATTATTCAGTATCAACAGTAGTAACAAACTGTAGGATTTTGTTTTCCTTCACCGTTGAAGCAAGTGATATTTTTTATTTTTAAATAGCACTTAATTACTTAGGAGTAATTACTTAGGAGTAAACCCAGAAGAACACAACTAGACAACTAGTTGGTAGGTATGTATTGTTGTAACAATTGCAACGTTACTAATAAACAACGTATTAAATTCTCATGTTCAATATACACGTCAGAGACAACCAACCTCGATCTCCATGCCAACGGTAAGAACGCCCTGTAGGATGGACCCTCCGGCAACGCCACCGCGCAGGTCGTCGACCTCGCAGCCCGGCTTGTTCACGTCGAACGAACGGATTACGATCATCCGCGGCGGAGATGTGAAGTCTCGCATTGGCACGGGAATCTTTTTTGTTATGTACTCGCATAAAACCTGCACACAACATATCGTATCAATGCAACGCAACGCAATAAAATGCCATTTTTAATTAATTTCCAACAAATTGTCCGATTTTATTTAACCGTTACATTGTATTCAAATTCAAAATTCAAATAATCTTTATCTAAATAGTCCTTTAAAGGGCACTTATGACGCGTCAATAATTTACATAGTAGTGATTTGATGGTGATAACGACATTCGTAAACTTAAAACTAAAGCTATGAGGGTTCCAAGCGCACCCTGGTCTAGGAAGACCACAACAAACTTAGCCAGGTAAATTTTCACTTCCTCACATGACACTTAAAATTATATTAAGATCTATCTTATTACGGCAATATTTTATTCCCATGCTTGTTTATCATTTACATAATGCTATACACTAAGACTTTATTTTTTTATACACTACGGGAAACCATAAACTAGATATTCTATGGCAGCGAAATCAATCGCGACTTCAGAGCCCAAGAACACGCATTTTTATAGATTCGTGTCGGGAAAAAACTTGAGAATTCGCATGAGATGTAAATTGTTCATATCCCAATTACAAAGCCTACCCTAATATGCTTGCTATAATTTCTATCCAATATGATTAATCTTGACAAAGCATAACACCAACCTCAATATTATATTTAAGTTGAGCGGAAATGGGTACAATAGGCGCTCCTTCCGCCACTGTCCCTTTCACGAACATCGTGATCTGTTCGTGCTGTTCTTTCGCTTGGCCCTCCTTGACCAAATCTATTTTATTCTGCAGGATGAGTATGTGTTTCAATTTCATAATCTCTATGGCAGCCAAATGTTCACTCGTCTGGGGCTGTGGGCACGACTCGTTCCCTGGGGATTGTACGCAGAATGTTTAACATGATTGCCTGGCTAGAAATCAGAACTTGAAGGAATGCTGGATCGAAAAATTAGTTGATTTTGCGAGTTACGCAATTATTTCTTTTTTGTTATAGATACACCACAAGTTAGCTCTTGACGGCATCTCACCTAAGTGTGGTAAGTGATGATGCAGGGTAACCTGTTAGGGGAATGGTAAACCCTCATAATTAGTTTCTACACGAAATCGTGCCGGAACGCTTAATCGCTTGGCGACACGTCTTTGTGGATTGGGTGGTAACTGGGCACGGCCTACGCCTCCCACCAGACCAGAATCCAGCCAGGAATCGAACCTAGAACCTCCAACATTATACAGCGACAGCGGACGCGCTGTGCCATGGAGGTCGTCAAATATTATATAAAATATTTTTATAATTATATGCCTTATCATCTAATATCTATCTATCATATCATTCTAAATTTTCAACCGGACCATGGACGAGAGAATAAAAATTGTAAAAATAGATATCAAATAAACCAAGGAATCCCCCCATTTTCTTACCAGCAATTAGTAGTAACGCTGCGTCCATGACGGCGGCGCCGTTAAGCATGGTGGCCATGAGGATGTCGTGGCCGGGGCAGTCCACGAAGCTGACGTGGCGCACGAGTTGAAAGCGCCCGGTGCAGGCGGGGCGCAGGCACGGGAAGTTGTCGTCCTTGGAGGAGCCACCCGAAATGAAACTTGTGGGTCGAGCGCATTTCGGGTTGTCGCATTTGTAGATTTTAGCATTAGCGTAACCTTCAAACAAGAATGAAATTTATTTGGGATGAATTATTATCTGTTCACTGTACATACATTGTATGATCTCTTTGGTGATAGCATAGGCAGTCTTTACAAACTTACAATTTTGATAGGACTGAATATAGACCCTAAAATGACCCCTATGAAAAATGCTTTTCATACAGGTTGAACCGCGTTGGAAGGAACTGCGCCGTGGCCAAAGATTTCTAAAAATCGTATACCTAAAAGCGTATCACGTAGTATCCAGGTCGGGTTAACTTTTAAACCTAAAATAACCCTCCGAAAACCCATATTAAACTGCTGCAGTATTTTAGGATCATTGGCATCCAACGAAGTTCAACCTTCCGGGGTAAAACAAATACCAGCAGGCGCCTGACTTACCTAACATAATCAAGGTGCGTTTTACTTGAAAAGTTAAAAATCCATGTCCATCCAGTCCATCCTTTTAATCTGTTTCAACTGTTGCTAACTAAGCAAGTCGTTATACGATTCAAAGACAAGACGTGGCCCTCGATTCAAGGTGTGACAAATAAAGATATTTATCGAAAAAAACACATCCAATTTAACAATTTAAATGGAATCGGGGTAAGAACCCCATGCAATAGTGGTAACTATATATATATATATATATATATATATATATATATATATATAGTTACCACTCCACTCCCGTAGAAAGTTCTTATCATAATATGAATGATTTGAATTTAACCGCAGTTACCATAAAAAGTCATTATCAGAGCAATTTTATTTATTGTTCACGAAAAGTTAGATTATACATAATCTTGAGTAGCTATTTTTTTTTAAAGCATATTAGGTAGCTAATTTTTTCAAATCTCTCTCATACAAGAAGCTTGTGACATTGAATTATTATTAGTCAAAAATTTATTTTAGCTAGAGAGCTGATGGCAATTTCGGTATACAATGTACCTTGAATACCTATGACATATACACGTACATACGTGCCTGGAAGAGATCCTTTAGATTGGTGCAAAAATTATCCCAGAAAATCCTAGACAGCAAATTAAAAGAAAACTGTGATATGCTCCCACCACTAAGTACCTAAATTGTAATGAAAAAAGTATATGAAAACTGCCACCAAGTCTCTTGCTGTTATTCGCACGCCAGTAACATCTAAGTGCAGTAAAATATTGCATAAATAAAATTTTTACTGACAAAGAAGTTTAATCTTATATTAATTAACAACAGACATGTATACAATACAAAAAATCTAACCATGTAAATATTATTTTCATAAGTAAAATTAAACTACCAAAATATTATACCTATTTATATTAATACTAAGCAATTTTAGGTCTACTAACAAATTAAACATACTTTTGATGATTTTATGGATTGGATCCTTGTAATATAATATACATCCATCATCATAATGTATAATATATATAGTAAAAAACTATCACAGGATCATAAAAAAAGATCCCTGTTTAATATGTTTACATGTACATTCATCATGATCAACCCATTGCCGGCTCACTACAGACCACGGGTCTCCTCTCAATATGAGAAGGGTTTGGCCATAGTCCACCACGCTGGCCATGTGAGGATTGGCAGACTTCACACACCTTTGAGAACATTATGGAGAACTCTGAGTTGTGTAGGTTTCCTCACGATGTTTTCCTTCACCGTTAAAGCAAGTGATATTTTAATTGCTTAAAAACGCACATAACTTTGAAAAGTTAGAGGTGCGTGCCCGGGTTCGAACCCCCGACATCTGATTATGAGGTCCTAACCACTAGGCTATCACAGCTTCACTACATGTACATTAACCACTGTTAATAAATCAGATTTAGGATTGAATACAGAAAAGTATTGAAGTGAAGTATGGTAATCCTGATTTTAAGTGTTATATTTGATTCTAAGGTGCATTTAATTGTGTATGGGAATAATTCAACATGATTATAAGGCATGCTGAAATATTAATAATATTCTTGTCAAGAGAAGTCCATTGCGTTTAAAAAATGAGTTTTGCACCCTAATGTCTTCTTCCTATAATAAAGTAATTTATTTGTTTTTGACTATATTAATTTATGAACCACTTCAAGTTTTTTCTGTTATAATGCACTAGTCAAATAATATAGCTTTTTTCTTCCACCTGTGTTCGAAGATGGGATATTTTTTAAACATTAATCTTGAAATCCCACTGTCACACCAAGTCAAATTTAATATTTATTAATATTCACTATTACATAGCTATTTTCTTCTATTACACAGCTATTTTTAAGAAAAAAAAGGTGAAGAGACAGGTATATAAACAAAAATGTATACAAAAAGGGTAGAAACCTTTTGGTATTGTCTTTCATTATGAGTTATGAAAACCTGACAATTTTGAAGCATTTTAGTAACAATAAATGAAATTATAAATTGGTTGAAAGTAAATATATACATTATATATTTATGTTGGAGAAGAGGGATAGAATATTTTAGTATGGACCAGCCACTCATATAACCCTTATTAATAAATAGCTGGCATAAAAAAGTATTATACATTATACAAGTGTCAGGTTTCTGATCTAATACAAAATAGTGGATAAGTGGGTAAGCCAAAATATTCAAACCACCTTAGTAAAGTTGCTTGCAAAGTTTGTAAGCAGAAATTCTACTCCTAAAGAGACTACTGATTCATATTATAAAGTAATCTTTTTTTTTTGTGGTAAATTTTACACAACTATGTATGTATGTAATGATATTTTTTCTTAAACCAAAGATTCCTAAAATAATTTTCCTACAACAGTTATGTGTTATGAATTTGAATACAATCGAGACACATTTAATTGAAATGTGATATTGCATTATAGTGTAGGCCTAATACTGTTAAAATCATTTACACTGTACAATATTATAAATTCTATCATAAAATAATTATAATTGTTGAATGTATAAGTTTTATGAAGAATCATTTTGGTTAAACATTAAAATAAATATTTCCTGCACTTAATTGTTCCACATTTACATTCAGTGCGGTTTCTGAGCAATGCTATGTTCTGTTGTTGTATTTCAAATCTAGACTTAATGGGGGACACAGATGATGTGGCTGTATTTGCTTCAGAAGCGCTTGGAACACAGACCTCTTCCTCAATAATAACCTCCTTGGGTAAACTAGCATTGTTTAGGTCATCATCATTGTCATTACACTTTTGTAAATAATCAAAGCATATTTCTTCTCCAGCTTCAATATCCTTTGTTGCAAATAAAGCTAGCATTGGTAGGTTTGGGTCAAGACAATCCGCCCATACTGCCCACACACCTAAGTTAGGGTCACATGAATGATTTATAAAATGTGACACATTTCCCAAATTGCATGCATCTACCACATAGGGATTCTCGCAAGAGTTAAAATCCAGGTCGAATAAATAGGTTAAACCATTTGCATCATACTCTCTACCCCGTTTTTCTGCTTCTTCAAATGTTATTACTTCACCCACATACTGGCATAAAAATTGTCCCTTTTTGATCTTCTGTTCTGTTCTGACACCCCATCCACAACCATTAGGTGTTCTAAATATAGTGAGTTTTACATGTCTGCCTTTTTGAACTACACGATTGTTGCATTCTGATGAACATTTGCATGCTTTGTTACATTCATATATTGGTGTTCCTGAAGCTACTCTGAGCCTTTTGTGGACTGTATAACCAAACAGACCTGCTTGCATACCACAACATGATTTTGATCTACAATTACAAGCTTCACATTCACAACCTATTGGAGGTTCATTTGGTATAGTCACACCAGCACCAGGTATAGACTCATTTATGTATGTAAAGTTTTCTGGTGGACCAGTAAGATCAACATCATTTTCCACACACAGCTTATTTGATTTATCAACTTGATTTAAATAGTCTTCCCAGTCTCTTAGTGCCATCAATTGGCGACATCGTCTCCTCGTTGAAACATACAGTTGTAAGGTATTCCTTGTATCCTGAACAAGGTCAGAAACGTGGAGCTCCTCTGTTTCTGGTAAATGTAGCATAGACAGCAATTTAAGGTAAAGTTTTGCTTTTAATTTTGTTAGATCTGATTCTTCAACTTCATCAATTCTACTGACAAGATTCTGTTCACTAAGCAAATTATCAAAGGACAGTTCCTCCTTCAGTGATTCTATTTTATCATAATGGCTAAGCTCTTTGTATCTCACAAATTCATTAAGTATATCAGGGCAGTTATCAAGATTTTCAATTGGTTCCCATGTATTTTCACTATCATCCCAGCCTTTCCATTTAATATAAAACATTTCTTTACCAAACTCAAACTTGAAATCTATAATTCTTTCTATTATGAACTCTTCTGGTTTTTGTTTTCTTTGTTTTTTGTTTGGAGGCTTCCCAGGCGTTTTCTCAATTTCAGGAAGTAAATGTCGCTTTTTGGCTTTTTTAATTTTTTCAAAAAAGTTACTTTCATCTCTTTCATCTGCTCTTTGATTGTATATTCTTAGGACTGAGTCGTTCAGGCGCTCTGCAACATACCATGTGTTTCAAATTAATAATCAATTAAATTTTATCTACTAAATGTTTAAATTAATGTATAGTAAATCAATATCTTTTGATCATATTTCAATTTAATCCACATGGTATAATGCAAAGAAGCTGATCCTGAGTTTTGATAATTATAAATAATTATAAAATAAGCAATTTTTTAATGAAAGATATCTGAACTATTTTCATATTAACTGTTTCACTTCAGTGACTGTTAATACAAGTTGAAGGGAAATTAAATATTAAAGTATTTGTAAAGTTAAGTTGTGGTCACTCTAACTCTCATTGAATATTGTTTATATTTACTAGCAGAGATTTTATAAATATTCCACAGGAACCCTTTCATGTTTAAATATAATTAGAGAGTATATCTGTTTCCCCATTCTGATAGTCATGACCTCATGGTCTAAACTATTTCCTACTGTACTTTCCTGTGGTAAAAAACATGGGCTGGCAAACATTCACCTTTAATAAGTCTCGCCATCAAAAAATCTTAAGCCTATATGAAATGGTTTGAGGACCTCCAGTGCACAGCACATACAGTGTACCATTATAAGTTGTGGGTCCATGGTTTGATTGTGGCTAGTTACCAAAAAAGACCTGTCTCCAAGTGATTTAGCATCCAACACAATTTCATGTAGAAACCAATTAAGAGTATGGCTTTACCATAACTCTTACAGGTTAGCAGTCTAAAATCTTAAGACTTCATCATCACTTACCACCAGGTGAAATTGCTGTCGGGGGCTAACTCGTAGTGTAAAAAAAAGATAAAATGAAACTAAACATTAAGACGTTCTTTTAGTTAAGTAGATTGAAACAATAAGTGTAATTTTTAGTGGCTCTGCCACAAATTCAGTTGACAAATTCTACCAAGAACAAACTGGAAAGAAACATAGAAGTCAGTCTTTTCTATAATACGTGAGATGGTATGTTTTGTATGAATAAATATGGAGTACCTCCTATAATTCCTTACACCTGGTTTAAATTGTGCATATGGCAAACCAATTGTGTAGAGTTGCCGCAAAGAGAAAGCATTTTTTTTTCCGGACTGACTATTAGCTGACCTATTGGTTATGACAGTGTAACTGGGATGTTTGGCGAGCTTCAGAAAGAAGCTCTACTAAATGAAATTTTGAGCACTAGGGCTCGAAGAAACTACGGGAACGTCGTCCTAACGGTGCCTATTGTGAGGCCGAACCTCGGCTTAGGCGACGGCAACGTTTGGGATAATGGGGGGGGGGGGTTTTGGACGGCGCGAGAATACAAATATTATATACACATATGTTTAGAAATGTTTTGTGAAATAATAAAATAACAGTTATAAAAGAAAGGAAATGAAGATTTAATTTTTGTTTTGGCAATCAATAACCTAAAAGAACATAATATACTGGCAATTTTTGTGGGAAATGCCTCTTCAGATGTTTTATTCAGAATGTTCTATAAATGATGTTTGAAATAGTTTGGGTTGTTAACAATAGATTGCATTCAGATTAACAATCTCATAGGATAATCAAAAATCTATTTTGATTGTTCAACAGGCAGTGAAATTGTCAATAATTCTATCTCTATCTATTAAAGCATATTAATTAGCAAACAAAAATGTTTGCTCAACAAAAGTGCCATAAAGTATTTAACTAAACTATTATATGCAAATGAGAAAAAAGACTGTAGCTAAAAGATGCATTGACTTAGAGACGTGGTTCAATTTAATCTTCAGTTCATGGCTGGATTATCAGAACAAAATAGTGAAGAAAAAACAGAGAGAAAAAAAACTAGCAAACATATGAGCTAAAAGAGTGATACAGCTCTCACAAGATCCACAAAGCTGTATCTATTAATTCTTTTAAGTGAGCCAAATTTGTCAACATTAAATGAGAATATTTTTTTGTACTCACCCAATTTAATAGTAATATTCCTCTCTAATTCATTTTTGAATCTAACAGTCTGCACTCCAGAAATTGCTTTCACTACTGTAGATTTTCCATGAGCTACATGGCCTATGGTACCAATGTTAATAGTAGCCTGTCTGGATATGACTTCAGGAGATAATGCTGATAATTTTGTGACATCCTAAAATAAAAAGGTATTATGAATTGTTTTATTAGTATTGTTTTTATTTTTGCAAGCATAAATAATAATGTTATAATAATTATATTTTCATTTCTACATTAACAATATTTCAACACAATAATAAAAATTTCAAACATATAGGTTATGAGTTATACACATATGTGTATATTACAATTTAATGATGTGATTGTACAAATTAAGTTCATGCGATATGAGAGAAAATTTGCGGTTCTTTATATTATTATATTTAATGTTTCAAACTTACTAGTTTTGACAAATCTTGCTGATGTAAGTTTGATTGAGCTCGTCCCTCATTAGAAGTCATGATTTCAGATTTAACTGCAATTAGTATAAAACAATACTACATGTACAAAGTACAAGTTAAATAAATCGTTTCAATATGAACGACGACCACGGTTTTCAAAACACTACTTATTTGAGACTTGATTAAACAGAGCTTTAATGCGTGGCCATAGCTTTCAGAGATCCAGTTTTCTAGGTAGGTATTTGCTAGCGCGAACTACTAACGACAGCACATGTGTGACATATGCGTGACATTTCACAGTATAGCCATCTGTGGTATAGCCAATAAATTAAAAAAGTTAAAAGAACAATGCACAGATTATTATACATGGAACTAGAAATCGTACTTAGCATGTATATATTTACCTAAGGTTGGAAAAAAGGCGGAAGACTTCGTATTCGGCGGGCGCGGTTTTTTCACGCTTTTCTTGAATTAATGTTTGAGGGTACCGCGTCCGCCGAGTGCGAAGTTTCCCGCTTTTTTCCCTAACTTCAATTCTTCCATGCTATAAACTTGACATTGGCTAATCTGTGTAAAGCAATAAAAAGAGGAAAAATATGTACCTATTAAAAGGTGAATCGTTAATTTGCGAAAAATATATAATACTCCAGGTACCTATAGTCTGGGCTAGAGCCTAGAGCTGTAACCCATGTATTAATATTAATATTAGATAATCTGCATTCTGCGCAGCCCTCCGTATAACTGGTGACTGGATGTCAGTTGGTTGTCACTTGTCACTTATATTGTGAAGAACAGTGAAGAAAGAAAACCACTGTTTTCCGACCCGTTTCTCTATAAATTGCTATATATAAAATCATCATAATGTCAATGGTGAAGACTCATATGCTGGTAAATTAAATTTTATTTCATATAATTAAATTAATATTTAGAAGTATATTTTTACATTACGTAACCGTTTTAGGTGCGCTCGCTAAGCACATCTTCGTCAGCGGCTCAGCTTGTCAAACCTCCTGTACAAGTTTTTGGTTTGGAGGGCAGATATGCATCGGCTCTATATTCGGCAGGTACAAAAACCAAGAGCTTAGATGCAGTTGAGAAAGAACTGACTAACTTTCAAAAGTCCATTAAAACTGATGCAAAGCTGAATGAGTTCATTGTTAACCCAACTCTTAAGAGAAGTTTAAAAGTAGATGCTTTGAAACATCTTGCTTCTAAAGTAAGTAGTTTCAGATATTTTTATGCTCTTAAAAATTGATTTTTGGTACTTCGTTTATTTATGATATACATATATAATATTTTGGTAAATGCATATGATGTAAACTTAAGTTCAAATATGTTGGAATTGTTTGGCCTGTGTGTTCTGTGGGTCTTATATTTTTGGGGTTCTGATTTAATTCTTCAAAGCAGAGAAGAAACAAACATTCCAAGAAAATATACTCTACCACATATCACTGAAAAATATATTTTTATTTTATGTTACACATAAATATTACAAGTAAATATTAGATATAATTTCTGCTTTCACAGAATTATTGTATTATAGGCTCGGGTGACTTACCAGTGGGTGAATTTATTACTATATTTTCTCTTCATATTAACTACTATAGTATTATATAATAAGTGGGCTCACTTAAATAATATTATATATAAATTTTACAGACAAACCTTTCTGCTACTACATCCAATCTATTGGGACTAATGGCTGAAAATGGTCGCTTAAACAAATTAGAGGCGGTTATAAATGCATTCAAAATTATGATGTCAGCTCACCGCGGAGAAGTGACCTGTGAGGTAATCACTGCCAAACCCTTGGATCAGGCCCAAAAACAAAATCTGGAAGCTGCATTGAAGGTATATAAACTACTTCAAGTATCTTGCATCCTATCTAAATTGTATCAAGAGAGTTTAGTATTGAAATTAAAATAAGACTTCAATGACACAAAGTTGGCCACTCTAACTTTACTTTCACACAAAGTGAGTATGGCTATTAAACAAACACTACACCTTATTAATTCACAGCTTTTTGCTTTTGCAATAATGCTTAGTCAAATCTCACATCCACAAATTGAGTATGTAGGATCCAGGAGTACCTCATGCAGTCATTATACATGGTGAATGACATATATAAATGTTTAGTCTCTTTATGAAAAGAAAAAAAAAATACATATACATATTGATGTTTAGATCCCTAATAAGTTCAGAATATTTAGTATCCAATTTAATTAGTGATTATTATAAGGAATTATCATACACTCATCATCATCACTACCAACCCATTACAAGGCAGACTTATCTCAGATTGACAATGGTTGTGTCTGTAGACCACAGTGACCAAGTGTGGATTGGTACCATTCATGTAGTTGAAAATAAACAACTCTTAGGTATACAGGTTTCCATGATGTTCCTTAAAATCTCAAAAATATTAAAGTGATATTTACATTTAAAATTGCTTTTTCATTTATTAATAAATCAGAAGGGGCTTAACCACTAGGCAGTAATTTCATACAGTATAACTACCTAAATTAGTTTGTATTGAAGTAAAAGTAATAAAGTAAAAAGAGCTTCTTTCTAGTGACTCAAGATAATGTTTACCTATTGAGATAGATATTATAATAGTTAACTTTTTGACTTTATAATATCTATTACAATTTTTATATGAAATTAATGGGTTTAAAAATAAACTTGTTAATTTTATATTATATTATTTTTTATCAAAGTATTTTTGTTATAACTAGTTTTATGCACAGATTTTTTTTTGGTTTGTTGATAATATTTTTTTGATTTCCAGAAATTCCTGAAAGGCAATGAGACCCTACAACTTACTGCTTCAGTTGATCCATCTTTGATTGGAGGCATGGTTGTTTCAATTGGTGACAAATATGTTGACATGAGTGTTGCCAGTAAAGTCAAGAAATATACTGAACTCATCAGTGCTGCTGTTTGAAGAAACAAATAATTCAGTATAATTTATCACGTAGCAAAAAAATATTTATCTGTATGTAGTCATGTTATATGTTAAGTAAAGATCCTCTGCAACATGACAACAAAGTATTTTATTTTCACCTTCAATTGAATTTCAGACATAATATAATAAAATCTTTAAAAATATTAAACTATGCTAACAGAAGTCAAAAGTTTTATTATTATTATAAAGTAAAATGTTAGGAGCTGAAACATTGAAATAATTGTGTGGTTATTGCAAAACTATAGTAAGTAAATTCTCGTTATATAATATCTTCTAGCCACATAGACTGGGGACAATAAAGATCACATACTGTACCATATAAATACTGTTCATGTAAATACATGAAGAATAGCTATAAGCAACAGCCAGATAAACCAATATTACTCATTTTGTATGGGAATTGTGGCAAGAATACTTTCAATAGATTACATTCTTTGGGTGGTATAAAGTTCTACTGGGTGGTTAATGTACTTAATAATGTCTATTGTATATTCGTAACCCTTTGCCCACCAAAAATATTACTCCAGCCATCCAGCCAGGTTGCCGCATAGCTGGGTACATTTTGTGTGCTACACCCATGCAGTTCAGCTTAATAAAAAATCCAGTTATTTTAGACAATTTTTATTAGTATCTGAAGCTTTCATAAATTATGAAATTTTGTAACAGTAATTTTAGATTCTACAAATAGTATTATATAGTTTACCATAAAACCATATTTATGAGAAATCAGCAAACTAAAGTATTTGTGCATTTGGCACAAAATATGTAGTAAAAAGAATTATTCTAGAATCTAGAGTAACTTAATGAAAATATAATAACATAATACTTTTCGTGCTTCCAGCACATGAACTTAAATTATTCTTTAACAAATAAGTATTCTAAAATAAATAAACATAAGTCATATTCTTTAGAATTAACAAAAGATTTTGAGATCATTTCAAATTGAGATCAACAATAGTAAAACTAAGTACATTATCAGCCTTCTGTGGCTGCAGATTTTTCTTTAAGCATGGCGTTTTCGGCTTCTAACTCTGCGATCCGCGCCTTTGCTGCCTCTAATTCATCTTCACCTCCATCTGAACCAAGGTGTTTACGCACATATTCAAGGGCATCTTCTGGTTTATCTGGTTCCTCATAGAGACTAACAAGAACCTTTGTTAATGCGTCCATTACGCCTGCACGTTCTATATAACGTCTAAATTCTTCCCTTTTAGAATCAATTGGCTGTAACAGTATATAATACATTAATATATAGGCACATTCTATTTACATGTTCATATTACAGATATTTTGGGATTCTTAATTAAATAGCTCGAGGGAAAGGACAAATAATTAATCACGTAATATTATTCAAATCATTCAACGTAATTTGAAGAGATCGAAGATTATTTTATTATTACCTTATACGACGACATGATTATCCTTCTTTAACAATATCTTGATTTAACTTTTATTCTTAACAGTTTTCTATTAATCGCAATAGTGTATAGGTACCTAGTCAGTGTTTTTTTCTTTTTGTAGTGATTTAATTTCGTACCCATGTACCTACTTCCAAAGAGTATGTAATGATTATCTTAATCCAATGAATACAGAAACATACCTACCTAGGTATATCGATAAAAACTCATAACAAATCTTTTTGATTTAACACTTGACAGATAACAGAAACATAGTCTATTTCCTCTTTGGCTAGAAATTATAACCAAAAAGTTGTAGAGTCCCTCCTATATGACCATAGAATAGGATATAAATAGAGGTTAGACTATTTTAGTCAAATAGGTACAGTAAAAGCTCACATCCTTTTTCGCGTTTTTACTATTCGATGATTAAAAACCTGACCAATTATTCCTATATTCGCGGATCTCATAAAAATTTATATATTCGCGGATTTAATAAGTACAAGCTGCATAATAATAAAATAATTCCTATAGGTATCCAACCCAAAATGCTTTTTAAATGCCGTCAAATGGTTAAATGATATCGCAGAGGGCTTTCGACGCGATCGGTATTTTTGAGAATTTAAACAGAACGAAAGCAACCTTATTGATTAAGATATTAAATGTTAAATTCACAACCCATTGAAGCAGAAACCAACAAGCACTGGAAACGTGACATTTAATTTGAAAAATCTTAGTGAATGGCAAATCACCTGTGCAACTGCCTTATCCTTATTTTTAAGAGGCAAATGGCTAATGCAACTGCTGCGTATCAGTCTGAATTGAAGCTTTTATGATGTATTTATTAATTAAGAGATATATTTTACAAGTTGTTTGTAAGGGTTTAAAAAATTATTAATCTGTATACGTACAAAATAGATATAAGCTTGACTATAGAATACTATTATTTATATAATGTAATTAAGGAGGCCGCCAGTATTTGGTTCCCGCCAAAACGGTGACAAGTGATTGGTCCATGAAAAATAGCAAGAACAATGGACGCCACGGGGACATTGTTATAAGTTGTTAGTTGAGTGATATTTTTGGAAGAAAGGTTTAAATGTAACTAGTGTATTTATCTAAGTTTTTACACAAGCAAGAAAAAATTACAAAATTCTTCAAATCATTGCCATTTTTTTTCATTGCCTAAGCTAAGATCAAAATGTTCAAAGACTTCAATTAAATTGTTTATATTTTTAAATATATATTTGTTTTATTTTTAATTTCGTCATCTAGGAACGTATCCCTTATAATCCCATATAAATTACCATCCCGTATTCGCGGCATATTTATGGCACATATACCCCGTGAGTTAAGAGCTTTTACTGTACCTTATAGCTAGATATCTCATTCTCTGGAGCCCGACTTCTCGTTCTAAATTAGGTGTCACCGAGTCTTTCTTTATTATATACAGGTTGATAGGGATAGGTACGTGCTGTAGATTTTTGTGGGTTATTGTATTAATATGAAGACTGATTTTGGGCACTAATGCACATTACTTTTTATGCAGCAGACGAGTGATCAGGCAAAATATTATTTGAATACTGGCTTGGTGCCGTATCTAGAGGCGCGATTGTAAGCAAATAAATGAATGTGCAACCTAAAAATTTTGCAGAGATTATTCTCTGTAAAGTAATTTTTTTGATTGATTGAGTCTGTATCCATTATCCAGTTGGGTCAAACCACCAGGCCATGGAGGTGTGAGTTCGTTTCGAATAAAATGAAATACTTATATCTTTTTAATGAGGATTGATTAATAAAAGGAAATTGATACTTGCAATATATTGTTAACGATTGTGTGAAATTATAACAAATTAGTCTTCTTTTTATATAACTTTATTATCTTGACAATAAACAACTATGTATTTTTGAAATTAACTTAAATAATAATGAATTTGTCATAAATCAATCGCGCTTGTACCGCCTCCTTCCAAAAAAACGCCACCGCTAGTTCCCGCTCTTTTTCTCCTTCACTTACGTTCGAAAACCGAAGTTGTCTCTTCTTTAAAATGAGCACTCGTACGTCATTTAACATTTGAAATTGATAGTTTATATTCGTAAATACAAATATTAAATTAATTGTACTATAATATGATCTCTAACAATATACTATTCCAAACTACTATATTACACCTTTAAGGATTATTAATAAATAAATGTAGGCATTTAACTAAAATTGATGACTTATAACTTAAAAACTTCGAATAATACAATATCCCACCCCCATTTAAAACGATAAAATTATTATATATATTACAAAAAGTAGCCCAAATTACTTCTTGTGTGAATTCTTAACCTGCATGTGAAAGACCTATCAAAATCGCTTCTAGTCTTAAGGATTAGCCTGAATATACATACCACCACCACCTACCACACAATCACACGCTACACACCGTCTTCGCTGGCGAAGACGAGGTTCCCGCTATCTTACGTCATCCGGACGTGGGCTACATCCACGGCCTCGGAGACGTACGGACCACTCACCGTCCAAGCCCCTGTTATCCCAAACGTCGCCTAAGCCGAGGTTCGGCCTCAAAGGATGCGCCCTTAGGCAGTCGTTCCCTTAGTTTCTTCGAGCCCCAGGGCTCACGCTGTGGCAACCAATAGGGTTTGTGCAGCTAATAGACAGTCCGAAAAAAAGAAATTTAAAACACTTGTCTCGAGAAAAATGTTTATTTTAAAGATTTATGTGAATAACAAAAAGCAAGCGTCTATCAGGCTGAGACGAATTTACTTACGAAAACAAATAAGTTATTTAATAAACAGCCAAGATGCATTAAAAGCCATCGACACCTAATGTTAACGTTAAGGTAACTTCTGTTCTAGCTTAAGAAATTAACGGTAGATTTATATAACAAGCTGAAAAAACAGTGTCGATAACCCGGGTTTCCGGCTATCAGGAATATGTACGGAACGAAGAACGAGCTATATATTTTACGAACACAGCCTTCCTTAACTTTATACCTTATAATGTAGCTAATCGTTTAAATTTAGGTGCAAGTATTCAAGTTTTTTTTACCCTTTGATGAATTTGAATTCATGAAACTGTTTTATAGCTTGTCATTACGGCATAATCATGTAATTATGCAATGTAAGTATCCCGCCGTCCCCTTTTAGCGAGGATCAGCAACGGAGAGAACGTTACGATTCTTAAATATTTCGAATCAACCGTAAAACTAGAAGTCACTGAAAACTCCGAAACTGATTGATTTGTCATAATCAACACATTGACAACCTGTTGGGAAGATTACTAATCAACTTTAGGCCATAGAGGCTTGAATCCAGAATCAAATCCAGGAATTGAGGCTTGAATAAATGTAAAATAAATTCAAAAACAACAAACTATTCTTTTAAAAGGAATTAAGTTCATCAGGTCATCCCGGTTTAAATAAAACACATTTGATCAAATTAAGTTTTAATATAATACTCATTTATCGATAAAAACAAGTTAGTGGAAACTGAATGCTTTATTAAGCATATTAATAATTATAACTAAGCATTCACACAAGCAACAAGCAAGAGGAATTGTTAAAAATTAATGTGTTCAGTTTAAAAATAAAATATCTTCTATCATGTTTGTGGGTCATGTGATTATCACATTGCTGTTTTACAACTGTTATTGGCTGAATAGAAGTGCAATTGTGTAGTGCGGCCTATACTGTAATGGCATCAGCCAATGAAAGAGTATGGTAATCTCCACATTATTAGTGACACTGCAATAACTGACCCCTGGTTAATTTAGGAGCTTTATTAAGACTCATCATCACTGCTTGCTTTTGCTTTAGGTTTTGGTCCACCGGCTCTCTTTGCCATAATGATTTGATCAACCTTTAAAATGGTAGTTGCAGCACCAACTGCATACTTAAGGCCCCAGTACTTCAGAACATATAAATCGAGAATACCCTTTTCATTTACATCACAAACACCACTGCTTTCTGAATCAATGTCAAATCCAGCATACTTGTTGTTTTCCTGTAACATAAATATAGCAGTGTTATAACATTGTTGTTTTTTGTAAAGAAACATAAAAGTTAGAAGTAACTTCTTTGCTTTTGCGATTCTTTGACATATTTCTGTTAGGGACTAACTTACATCAGAATTAGCAGGGTCATTGTATTCATTAAAAAATATCTCAACTTAAATGTGACTTATCAGCAAACAATTAAAAACCAAGTAGAAGACTTACCCTGTGCGCTTTGTAGATATTGTTGACAACTTCTGTGGCATTTGCGCCAGAGTTGTCAGCTAAAGCTCGTGGAATGCTTTCGAGGGCTAGAGCAAACTTACGAACAGCATACTGTTCCAACCCTGGTAGTGTATCAGCATATTGCAGAAGTTTTTGAGCCAGTTCTATTTCAGTTGCACCAGCACCAGCTACAAACCTGAAATAATTGTAAATATTACAGTTGATACTCAGCTACAATGCTAATTATATGAAGCTGTGATAGCCTGGTGGTTAGGAAGTCAGCCTCCTAATCAGAGGTTGGGGGTTTAAGCCCAGGCACGCACCTATAACTATTCTGAGTTATGTGTGTTGTTAAGCAGTTAACATATCACTTTCTTCAACGATGAAGGACAACATTGTGAGGAAACCTGCACACCTGAGAGTTCTCCATGATGTTCTCAAAGGCATGTGAAGTCTGCCAATCCACACATGGCCAGCCTGGTGGACTATTCTCATATTGATAGGAGATCAGTGCTCTGTAGTGAGCTGAGAATGGGTTGATCATAATGATGATGTGATAAAAGATTTAAGTTTCAGTCATTATTACTAAATTAAGAGTACTTGGTTGATGAATTTTTGAAAATTAATTAAAAAAAATATTAGTTAAATCTATTCATACCTTCCATCTCTAGCAATGCCTTTGAATGTGTTCACACCATCATCAATAGCTCTCTCAATGTCATCCATGTAGTTTTCTGTTGAACCTCTAACAACAATTGTAGAGATGCGGGATTCATTACTCTCCATGTTGAACACAACTACACGAGTGTCTCCAACTTCATCAACACGGACTGCATCACAATATCCCAGTTCTTGAGCAGTAGGAGTAGTTAACCTTGGTAGGACCTACAAGACACACTTCTTATTAGGAATGTATATATGTGAAAATATGATTTATGATTTAGAAATTTTAACTTACGACTCCATTCACAGTTTTGGCAAGACGCCGAAGATCAAATTTAGAATTAAGACGAACTGCCATTATCCCATACTTGTTGAGGAAATGCAATGCCATATCACCAAATTTAGCTCCAGCAATAATTACTTTTACCCCAGTATCTGAAATTTCTTTTATTTGTTTTTCTAGGAGAGATTCCTCACCCTTGCTAAAGTTTAGAAGTTCATCAGCTGACTTGATGAGGACTGTGCCTTTTGTTTCTGTTTGAGTGATATCCACAGGGCAAGAATAAATTGCAACTTTAGCTTTGAGGGCACTTGTTATATCTCCTTCAACTTCTCTTTTAAAAACCATGCCTGAAAAGACTTCAGATTGAAGTAACCCAGCTCCAAGGATCTGTAATAAAACATACATATTTTATTGTTACAGGTATTTCTGTACCTTTCAAAGTATAAATAATGCCAATCTGCAATAATTCTAATTGGACGCTGGATGTCTTAAACTCTTTTATTTTTCACTTCTTTCTTTCTCTCTTTAATTTTAGTTACTGAGACACATAAATAAATGGAAGGACTAGAAATTATGCCTTTCTCATAACTGGTTGTAGAAAGTAACTAACTTACCTTACATATCCTGACATTATCTACATTGAATGTTGTTTTTTCAGGCAGGATTGCTACAGATGCTCTAGCAACAAGGCTGGCTATAAAATCTTCATTTCCATACTGTTTGGACATTATTGCCGGTTTTATTCCTTTTACAACTTCCTCAACATTTTTAGAATCTTTGATTTCGTGACAAACAAGTTCAGGGAGTATTTCTAAGCACTTGTCAAGTGCTCTTTCATAACCTTCAGCAATTTCACTTGTCGTAACTCCAAGACGTAGAAGTTCATCTGCTGCTTCAAGTAAGGCTCCAGACAATACAATTACAAAATTAGTGCCATCACCAACTTCTGCATCCTGCATCTGACTAGCCAAGACCATAAGTTTCGCGGCAGGATGTTCAACATCCAACTCCCGTATTATAGTGCCTGCATCGCTTGTCACAAACTGTTTATCAATGTGATTTATAATCATCTTGTTCATACCATTAGGACCGTATGCAGACCGGACACTTCGAGCAAATTGTTTGCAAGCGTTTATATTTCGGTATACAGCTTCTTCCAAGCCAGAAAACATCTAAAAAAAAAAATAAGTTTATTGAAATTCGTAGTAGTAGTAGTAGATAATAAAGCCTCTTAGAAGCCTCGTTAAAGGCATTTAAAATTGAGTGTTCTTTAAAGCAAAATGTCTTTTATCTTTATAATTCTTGGTTTTACTTAAATATTTTAACGTTCTTGATGTGATAATAGATAGGTATTATAAAAAAAATCTGTAACAATCATAATTTTGGAACTTGAAATATCATGTGGGCACCATTGCACATGACATGAAAAGATTTGGTTATAATATTGTAAATATTCTCACCCGCGCCCCCTCTTTTAACATTTGTGGCACACCCGGTGCCTTAGGTATATGAAGAGCCATCTTTGAGTTTTAATGTTTTGAAATTATGAGTAATTTTAACATAAAATTCACGATAAGCTTCAGAACTCGAGTTAGCCGAAAACCACAACCAAAGACAAGAAAACAATAGAGTTAAGAGCTGAGTAATCATATAGAAAGTTACATAGTAAAACAAACCACCCAATATATTAGTAACTCCAGAGAGTATATAATCACTTATGGTAGTGCTGGCTACTACCAAAAATATTAACCCCTACACAAATGTTATTTCAAAATTATAAATTTTTGAATTTGAGAGTTTAAATTTAATAAAAATATGTTATTAATGGAAAACTCTAGTAGAACAATTATTTTCGTGTATGAGCAAGAAATAATAGCCCAGCCTAGATATTTTTTACTACAAAATAATATGTTGTCTGTAAAAGTATTGAGCTAAAGTCTAAAAGAAGTGAAGGCGCGGTTTTTTCACGCTTTTCTTGAATTAATGTTTGTTGGCTAATTTTGAAAAGGACTGGTGTTGGTTGTGTCGTGGACAGTTTTGGTATCGTTTGTGTAGTGGCTGGTTTTCTGAATGGTTAACAGGTATTGATTTGGGAAAGATTTGAGGAAGCCGTGTCCGCGGAGTGCGAAGTTTCCCCCCATTTCTCCCTAACTTCTACATTGCTATAAACTTGACATTGGCTAATCTGTGCAAAGCCATAAAAAGAGAGAACTAATAAAATAATAAACTTGACATTGGCTCATCTGTGCAAAGCCTTAAAACGAAAAAAAAAAGAAGTCCCGAGAAAGGCGGGAGACTTCGTTTATGGCGGGCGCGGTTTTTCCACACTTTTCTTGAATCAATGTTTGTTAGCTAATTTTGAAAAGGACTGGTGTTGGTTGTGTCGTGGACAGTTTTGGTGTCGTTTGTGTAGTGGCTGGTTTTCTAAATGGTTAAAAGGTATTCATTTGGGAAAAGTTTCAGGGAGCCGCGTCCGCATAGTGCGAAGTTTCCCGCCATTTCTCCCTAACCTCTACATTACTATTAACTTGACATTGGCTAATCTGTGCAAAGCCATAAAAAGAAAGAACGTCACTAAATATATAACGTCGTCATTTTTGGCTCCACTGGCTAGTGGAGATACAAAACCGACGTTAGATTTACTCAATTTTCAACCTTCTTATACTATACTATGCCTGGAATGGAAGCCCTAAACATTGTATTATAAAGTAAAATTAATATCTCTTTCAAGTACAATTTTGTGACACTTACTTTTTATTGAAAAAATCCCTATTGAATCCGGTCTGGTGGCAAGGCATGTCCAACCTGCACGGACTATAACAACCCCCTCCAGTGGGCACACAGGGAACCGCATAGCATTTCTCTGTGCCGATCTTCTAAAGCGGTGATAGCCTAGTGGTTAGGGCGTCAGCCTCCTAATCAGAGGTCGGCGGTTCGAATCCGGGCACGCGCCTCTAACTTTTCGGAGTTATGTGCGTTTTTAAAACAATAAAATATTACTTGCTTCAACGGTGAAAGAAAACATCGTGAGGAAACCTGCACGCCCGAGAGTTCTCCATAATGTTCTCAAAGGCGTGTGTAGTCTGCCAATCCGCACACGGCCAGCATGGCGGACTATGCGCCAAACTCTTCTCATATTGAGGGGAGACCAGTGCTCTGTAGTGAGCCGGTAATGGGTTGATCATGATGATGACCTTCTCGGTAGTCTTTTTTTCTCTCTTCTCTCTTCAACGCTTTTTAATATAAGCGCAAGTGCACAAGATCTCAAGTGTGAACTTGCGGGGCATTAAAAGCATAGCATGTCTCAGGGTGTCTTATTCACTCTATACATAGCATTCTTCACTTGGTGCTTTCCCGATCGCGAAGGTGTAGGTGTTGAACTATACTTCGTATTATGCCACTTCTTTCGAACCTTGACAGTACGTCAAGAATGCTTTTCCCACTCGTCTTCTTTCGTATTGCTTCATTTTTTTCAGTAGCAACACCTTGTTTGGTGAGCACTACAAGCACAACTGAAACCCTCGCCTATTAGATACATCAGATTCTAAATATCTAAAGATATGAAGAATAATAAAAAGAAAAGAAAAAACAAAGTGCAAACAAATTACTTTTATTTGATTAATACGTGAAATTATTCCTCCAATTATGTTCATGCATATAGTAAGTAGATCATAGGTCATTAAAATTATTTATAATTAAAGTAGTGAACGAAGAAACGGTTTCGTTCTCTGGGTTACCTACATATTTATTCAGTCTATTGAAATTTTGATAGTAAGTGATTTATCCGGTAGTTGACTGCTTTTATGCGAAGAAGTACCTAATGTATTTCTATGGGTCTAGAAAAAATACCACGAAAATATATTCGCCATAAAATATTCGACTACCTACCGAACTAAAAGTGTGAAAATGCTGATCAATCGATCAAAAGATATTTGGGTTAAGTTGGTGCACTAATATTAAAGGTGGCTAATTGATTTTGAAATTTTATCACAATAAGACCTAGATACGAAATAGTACACGAATGATAAATTTACACTTTGTCTACCTACAAGTTTTGTCAAGTAATTTTACACATAAAATATTACAAAATACTACATACCAGGGAAACGATCTTAATAAAACTATTTCTAAAACTACATATCATATCATATTATCAAATAGGTACACCATATCTACTAAGTATATAATTCGGATTTGATACATTGTCAACAGCGACCAAAAAACCAACACTGTATGTGTATTAATTTTAATTCTTCATAACAAGTTACGGAAATATTTTCTATCATGTTCATTAAATGGTAAACATTAGAAGATTTTCCAAATATATAACATTTTCAATAGGTAGGATCAATAACATCAAGTAATCTAATTGATTAAATGATAGTAATTGTAATAAGCTGATATTGATTTCTCAGTTCTATGAATATATCTTCTAAAATAGTTTGTGAATGTATAGTAAACTTTACTCGAAATTTATATTTACAACTTTGCAACTTGAAAATAGTGTTTGAATTATCTAAGCGACAATGTAATTTTTATTAGCAATGTAACAACCATCGCAGCAAGTCCCTTAAAAAACCTATAAGTAACCTTTGACACAGGTTACTTATAGGTTTTTTCATTTAATTTCGTGATGTATCAATAGTAGAAATTCATTTAACTCATTCATCTTGTTGGCTTAAACTCTTCCAATCTTGGATAAATAATGTATTATAAACGCGGCCAGTATGATCATTAATATAATAAATATACAGTCCAATACATTACATAAAATAATGTTTAGATCGAAAAACTCTATTTAATATTATTTGAATGATATAACTAGGGAACCGTTCAAGTAAGCAGATTTTTTTTGCAAATTTCTCTGCCCTCCATTTTGTCTCAAGAAACTAAACTCTCCCCCCCTTCAACCCTTAAATTAAACATACGTCAAATTTTTAAAACATGTTTCCATGTGTTCTGGTTTCTCTATTGATTCATAAAAGCACAGTAGTAATACTCTAATATAAAATATTGCATATTTTATATTAGAGTATTATTACTATATAAAATATATTGCATATTACCAATTTTATATTTGAATCTATTTAATTAAACGTAAAATTTTAATCAAATTTTATTATTAACATGATACTCGACTATTATAATTCAGATATAAACACAAATACACTGCAAACTTCTTTTAAAATTTTGGTATATTAATTCAAATAACAGTTCTCAGTCCATGACATACAAATCCATTTTGACTTAGCTCAGCTAGACTCAATGTTAAAACGAAACTGATTTATGTGGGCCACATAGCTGTCTTAAGACAGAAGTAAGGCTTTGATGGCATTGAATGTGTGGTGTTTATTTTAGTGTTATTTTGAATTTATGTACATTTTCATCATTAAACTCAAAATTGACTAAATTTTGCAGGAAATGTATAAAAATAAATTCTGCTGTCTTGACCAAACCCCTCCATCCGCAATGTCAACTAAAAGAAAGCAAATACCCTCTACTGCTTAAGTAATACTTGAACGACCCCCTAGACAAATAACCATAAAAGGGTACCAATTCGTTGTTGATATTTATATTTACATAGATTTTTTTGACAGCATATATATAACATATTATTTTATCAAAACCAATAACATAATAATACAATTATTCTAACAAAATGGTACAAGTTGCTGTGTGAAGCGTACAATACAATTTCATATTTTGATAGCACTGCTCATTCTAAGCAATCATACTATTCTAGCGTTTTCTATTACTAACATCACAGGCCACTCCCAAGAAAGATTCATCTCATTCCTAGTAATTTTAATAATACTGTCTGATATTGACCTAAAAAAATATTTGCGTTTCGTGAGCCTCTTAATTTAAAATCACATATTTTTGGAATTGACAGATGCATAGGAAAACAAATTGTTTTTCTATTCTTAAGCAAAGATATTAAATTAGATCTATATGAGAAATTGAGATCTAAATGATTGACAGTTGTGAAATGTCAGAGCAAATACTGTAAATGATAAAATAAAATAGGTTATATTTGTGAGACTAAAGAAAACTAAGTGTTATAAGATAAAACAGGTATACATAAAATAGCAAAATAAGTGGAAATAAACTTTAGATAACTAATTTTCTTAAAAATAATAAAGTAAAATACTACAGTCTTTTACATAGTCCATATTTGTTATATAAGTACAGAAAATAGAACTAAATTAGGAAATTATAAAACTAAATACTTCAGAAAAGCTTGATAATTAAAAGAGTACGAGATCAACTGTAAGTCAACGAAATTTAAAGCACACAATTATTTCCTTAGGCATAAGATGTAAGATGTGTGGTACATAATTTAGAAATAAAATATAGTATAGGTTTATAAAAGATCATTACAAAAATATTCTCGAATTCAAAAAAATTCATGTCTCTTCAATTTTATTTCGAGTCAGGACTACTGCAATGCTGAACTGTGCAACAACACAGTTTTAACCTTTACAAGCATTTAAACATTTAACATTTAATAATTTTAGATTATATTTCTAGCAACTCTGGTAAATACAATGAAGTCTAAAACACTACTTATGATATTTAAACCACAAGAAGTAGTACTTAACCTAATTAAAGTAATTGTAAGATCTATAAAACTACACAGGCTATAATATGTTAAATAGGTTCTAATTTCCAAGGCAAGCAGCACCCAGTCATTTGTGTTATGACGTAGACATTGAATTTTTAACAGTGCTTACATATAGTTAAAGTTTTTATCTAAGTATAAGAAACTAGCATTATTATATTGAATTTTAACTCACCTCAAAAGTTCTGTGTGATTGCAATTTAATAAAGAAGGATTGTGTAAAGAAATATACTAAAATGGAATTTTGAATATTGGAATTGATATTTAAAAATAAAGTAATATTTTACTTACGCTCCTGAAGTAGGATTGCCTTAAGATTTCTTATACAGAGTTATATTATATGATACTGAATACTGGGTCACTGGTGTTAAGTCGGTTATTATAATTATAAGCCTCGGTCTACCCACAGCTGGGCTGGAGTCGTAGACCATCCAAGCTGCTCGATTGCGTGAAGGCAGGCTAGCCTTGCTCATAAGGAGTTAATACGCACTGCGCTAATTTAAGACAAATGGGTTCGATTAAGGTGGGATGGGTTAAAGTAATTCCGTGAAACACGGGTTTCATATCTACAGGCTTGTGCCAGGTAGGACCCTGGCCTTAGACACCACAGTCCAATTTAAAACATCTAGTTGTTACGGTTTTTTGTATAGTACGATAAAAATATTGCCTTTCATGAGACACCCAAAAGATTAGAAACATCAAAGATACACGAACAATTTACGTAGTGACGGCACAATACATCGTCATGCCACTTTCCGTTTTTTTCTTCTAATGTTATGCCTACTTAACATTGAAAAGAAATGAAGGGATGTTTACATTATAACAATATTTTGACAAACTAGTACGAGCGGATCGCTCGAGCAGCTGGATGCGGCCTCAGACTCGTATGTAGACTACGAGCTGGTGGACCGCGTATCAGAAGAGGTTCCGCGGCGGCGGCACGGACACGACGGCTGCGCCCGCGCGGCCCGTGCTCAGCGGTGCGAGCTTGCGCCACGTGTTGGTCTCCGAGTCGTACATCTCCACCACGCATAGATACTGCACGCCGTCGTATCCGCCTGTAGGAACACCCCATTTCCATCAGTAGCAATAATGGTGCCAATACCAAGCCCTTAGTATAAGATTAAGACGCTCGAAATTGTAAATGCATTTTCAAGAACTAAAACTTTACAGCATCATGAAAAATAGACCCCGCTAAATTAGAGTTGCAAATGGACGTAGTGTTTCATCCACATTTAGAAATAATTAGCTTATTTATGATATTTGTTAACCATTAATGTCTGCCATAATAGAGGTGTATGGTAGTATTCAAATGATACATTATTTATTAATCTGGGATCTTTTTGTTGACAAAAGTGTGGAATTTAACGATCACTTTATTAGCTAGAACGCAATTGAGTGTGAATTGATGTGGACGCCAAAATGGTGAACTTCTGTTTTTTATTTTACAACACTGGCTGGCGCTGTGGACGAATTTGAGCATTTAAACAAGGGTGAAAAGTGACACGTTTAAATCACGTAATTATAATAAGGTTTATTACTTGTACACAAGTTTCTAAACTAAAACTGCACAGTGGTTTGATCAGTGCCTGTCTACCTTTTATTGATAATTATCATTGTAAGGATGTGTTTTACGTGGCAAATAAATTATTTATTTTATTGATGGTATCATTGCAGTGTGACTCACCAACTGCAACGATCCTGTCGCCCAACAGGCAGGAGCCGATGGCGTCGCGGCCGTAGGACAGGCGCGCGAGCAGCACCCAGGAGTCATTTGCAGGGTCGTAGCGCTCCACGCAGGCCAGACGTCCGCCCACCGTGTTGGCGGGCGCCTCGTGCCCGCCCAGCGCATACAGGAACCCGTTCGCCGCGCACACCTGCAAATCAATAAGGTAATATTAATAAGCTTTGGCTAACATGCCTCGGTCTTGAGTCACGCGCTTATGACGGCGTAGTTAGCCTCGTCATGCCTTAAGTACTGTCTGTACCAGGTAGTTATATGATCTTCGCCACAGGTCGTTCAGTTGGGCCAGTGGTTGATGATTGGTTCGTAGCATCAGAGGGAACACTTGCATACGACTATAGCTTGCATTCAGCAAAACACAGGAGCCGACACGCCTCACAGGTAGATCCCACAATGTTCTGGTGACTAGTACACAGTAACACAGCGGCCGCAACTTCTCATATTATGCAGTGCGAGGTAGATTATACTAACACTGACGCCGCCGCGTCGTCTTGTCATGGGCGCACAGTTGGTCCAGTGGTTGGTGGCGGGGTCATAGCACTCCACGGAGCGCAGACACGCGCCGCCGTCACGCCCGCCCACTGCGTACAGTCGCCCACGCAGCGACGCTACGCCGCACGTACTACGTGCGCCAGCCATCGGTGACACGATCGTCCACGTTCGCGAGCACGCATCCCACCTGTAACAGAACCATTTTCCACGTTCACATTAAAACAAGCATGATAAAATATAGTTTATTTTTTTTAAGAAATTATAATTAAGAAGCATAATTAAGTAATCATGATCAACCCATTACCGGCTCACTACAGAGCGCGGGTCTCCTCTCAACATGAGATGGGTTCGGCCATAGTCCACCACGCTGGCCGTGTGCGGATTGGCAGTATTCACACGCCTTTGAAAACATTATGGAGAACTCTCAGGCGTGCAGTTTTCCTCACGGTGTTTTCCTTCACCGTTGAAGCAAGTGATATTTTAATTGCTTTAAAACGCACATAACTCCGAAAAGTTAGAAGTGCGTGCCCGGATTCGAACCGCCGACCTCTGATTAGGAGGCTGACGCCCTAACCACTAGGCTATCACCGCTTCTGGTTCAGTCATTTACGCCTAAGTCGTGAGTAATTATAGACGCAATTCAGGGAAGCTTTATTAAATACCTTTCGACAGAATTGAGATAGATCCATCCGTCGTGACCTCCAACAGCGTAGATGGGGGAGTTGGCTCCGGCGCCAAGCACGGCAACGCCTAGGCCGTGGCGGTGAGTGTTCATTGGCGCGAGAGTGCTCCAACTCAGAGATGTGAGATCAAAACACTCAACCTAAATTTGGATTGACAGATGTTTCTCTTTAGTATACAACATATTGGTGTTATGTTTAGTATTTTGACTATTTTAACATCGAAAAAAAAAAATGGATCATAATGATATTATGACACAATTTGTTAAAATCATTAAAGTATGTAAACATGCATTTATCATACAAACTTAATTTTACTAAAATCTTCAAATCTATGTATTACCGTATTTAAAGTTTTCAGTCCATCTCTGCCACCAACAACAATGAGTTTATTTTGCATCACTGCAACTCCAAACTGCAATCTTCTGGCCCCCATCCTCATGAATGGAGTCCATGAGTTTGTTCGAGGATCATACATTTCCATATTGCTGGCTCCCTAAAAAATAATAATAAAACATAATGAATACAAATAAATGTTTATCTTGAGTGTAGCACCTGCTTAGAGCATAGACACCTATGCTCAAAGCACTCCCTAACCAAAGAGGAAGCATGTGCTCAGTGGTTTGACATTAAAAGGCTGTAACTGGACTATTTGTATGCACTCTTAATTTGACGACAAATCCAAATTACCCTACCTTATAACCATCCATGCCTCCAATAGCCAATAGTCTTCCGATAGTAGAGGTCCGAGGTCTAGTTCTATGTGAGAATAAAAGGGACCGCCTATCTGGTAATAGGTGCCACTTTACAGCTTCCATTATTAGGGGCTGGCATTCGGGAATATCTCCACATACTTGTTCCACTTTATCTATCAAATACTGGAAACAAATAGATTAATCTGTACCTTATGCATGTTTTAATAATTTTTAAATAAGTGACATCACACTCCAAAACTGCTAAGTGGGAAGGACATAACAATATTTTATTAAAAGAATTGACTAGCAATATAAAGCCTTGCCCAGGAATCTAACTTGCAACTTGTTATTCATAGTAATGAGCCACTTTATTCTGAACCAACTTACCACTGTATTGACAAGGAAGCTAAATACTAGATATGACTGTAAATGGATTATGCTACTTGTGAATACATTTTAGTTTAAATGGTCCTCAAATAATTGTTTAATTTTTTTCTTTATAATATTAATATTCATTTATTTCAGGTGATTAGATACCCATAATTGATACATAATATTTAAAGCTAACATAAAAATGTATAAAAAAGTAAAACAGCATTCCAGTAAGTCAAGTCAATGTAGAAAAAGAGAAAATTAGGAAAAACCCAAAGAGGAACATTCAAACTATTAACAGCTCAAAGTTCAATGGGTTAAAAGGCCAAATATAAATTTCCGTCAAATAATGGTTAGTTGTAATTAAAATGCATCTTGCTAAATACCTCTGATGAGAGGAGAGGAAGCTTGACCAACTTAAGTAACTCTGACAAATTCTTATCCCTATTAGCATTGTCATGCTTCACCCAAGTCATAAGACTTTCAAACACAGTTTCTTCAGTCTCTACATTGAGATCATCTGATTTGAGCAATTCTGACATCTGTTCTGTTTGCAATGACAGGAACTCTTGGTGCTTAACAACCTAGAACAGTAATTGAAACCATAAAATGTATGCACAAATCAGAAAATTGACCCAAATATGTTAATTGGGGATTCCTTTTTAGATCAAAGAATGTTAAGCTATTAAATTTATGTAGCTATCATTATCATACCACTGCAACTGAAATATATAAATAATAATAAAGACAATTAAATTTTAACTGTTTGTGAAACCAGATATAATTCAATAGGTATACTTAAGTGTTTTCCTATATACACACTCTACACTCTATTAAACTATTTAATCATGCAAACTATTTTTATTCTGACTATCTAAGGCATGTATACTTTTAAGGTATAAACTTGATATGGAATGCAGTATATAATGAACAAGGAAATAACCTTAAGTTACAAAATAATAATAGCAAATCATTATATTTTATTTTAAATTCTTACCATCTATTTCAAAGAATTTGTTTATGACCGCTTTTTCACTTTATGGTAAGTGGTAATGCAGTTTGGTATCCTTAAAGGAGTTGGGCCCAAACTGATAATTTCAATGTTGTAATCAAGTTGCTAAATCCAAAATTGGATATTTGTATAAATAAATTTTAAGGTCTTTAGTTTTTTTTTACAGTATTTGATTTATTAATTTACGATTACTGATCCTTATTTAAAAGTAATTCATTTACACTAAAGCACAAAGCATTAGTTTTTTTTTTTGTATCTTGGCAATAACAGAACAAAAAAGTAAGCAATTAACAAAAATATATCTTGACCTGCATAAAATGTTGCTGAATATAATCCACAGCACTTTTGTGCAAACTCATGCAAGATTGTTGCTCAGCAAACAAAGCTATTCCTAAACAATTGCATGGATCCAACTGCTTTTCTAGAAAATCACAACAAGCCTTTGTTACTGAATGCAATTGGAGTAAGCTGGCTGTTGAAAGTAGGATCTCCACAGTTTCTTCACTTAGCTCTGGAATAAAATTAGGAATGGTAATACTAAATTGAAACATGTACAAAGGAACAAAGAAATGTATTTATATCAATGTTAAATACCTATAATGCCTGTATAGCAATACTGCACAAGTGATCTTAGTGTTTGTGAGTCAACCCTCTCTAAAGTTATTTCTGATGACTGGGCTTCCCTTAGGGAGCCTGTGAACATGGCTGCAAAGTATTCACTGCAAGATGCTAATACCACTTTGTGTGCTGGAATCCTATTACAAAATATAAAATTATTGAAATTAACTTTAACATTGTACACATAGAGTAAATATCACAGTATGTATGTATATACATACTTCTATTAATATTAATTTTTTATCAAATTACCATTTCAACAAACTTTCAAATATTAAATTTTCAAGTCAAATGGAATATAGAATTAATTAATTCTATACACTCTTAAGGTGATCAATAAATAAAGACAATGACAGTAATGTATAAAATAGCTGTAAGTTAAATTAAATGGTGATACCAAGTAGATAACAAAGCTAAGTTTGTTGGTTTTTTTTAAGGCTAGGGTGCCTATTGAAGCTCTTGTTAACACAATATGTAGTTATTGCCTTACAATAACACAATAAAATACCTTAATATATATCATCTATATCTTAAAAGGTTTTGTTTTCAAACAAAAGAATATACAATTTTGTAGGTTTCTTATTCTGTAACTTTAATAAGCCCTCTCTATTTGCTTCCTGATTTAATGTGGTCTAATATAATAATTTAATCAATCTATCTATCCATAAAATATCTACATTATCATATCAATATCATTCCTGTTTGTGTAAAATTTAAACAAAGCGTAAAGAAAATTTGTTGCGAAAACAATAATTATTTCTTAACTTACCTGCATCCGCCGGCAATTAATGTAACATCGCAAAGTTTTTGCGATTGGTAATATCCGTAAATATTTTTCATCGCACTTTCTGAATGACCTTTATTGAAATGGAATTCATCTGGATTAGATCCACTTGAAAGGCTTAGTTGGCTCAACTCTCGAGGCAGTCCTTCGTCAATAGAATTAGTCGATACATTATCTTTAGCCGCCTCCGGCTTTTGAGAGTCAGAGTTCGACATTTCTAGTCAGTAAAATTTAATTTTTGAGTTCTATATTAATCGATAAACTGGACATCTAGAACCCAACAATCCTAAGCAAATTAAAACAATGAACTGGTGTCTGATAGGTATATTAAAAATAATAAACAGCATAGATTATATATACACAGAGCTAAGCAAATTGAAAACAAAGAGAACATTAGAGACCACAGAGTAATTGATAACTTCGACCGTTTCGTTGTACGCAAATATCTAAACTAAATTGAGAAAAAAGGCGGGAGACTTCGTATATGGCGGGCGCGGGTTTTTTCACGCTTTTCTTGAATTAATGTTTGTTGGCTAATTTTGAAAAGGACTGCTGTTGGTTGTGTCGTGGACAGTTTTGGTGTCGTTTGTGTAGTGGCTGGTTTTCTTAATGGTGAACAGGTATTGATTTGGGAAAGGTTTGAGGAACCCGCGTCCGCGGAGTGCGAAGTTTCCCGCCATTTCTCCCTAACTTCTACATTGCTATAAGCTTGACATTGGCTAATCTGTGTAAAGCCATAAAACGAAAGAAAAAAAAAACTAAATTGACATATCTAAACATAGTACTATCCTTTTCAATTTTTTTAAAAAGGATACCAGTTTTAGTCGCGACTTAAATAGATGAAGCCAGGGAGAAGCATTTATACAGCTTATGTAAGAAAATTGAGACAAAGCATCGTATTTTCTGTGTGCGTGTGCGTGTTGGTTTTTCATTTGGCGAACTGTAAAAGTTTGCCGTACAAAATACTGGCACTGTTGTCATTACTAAATTTTTGTGCTCGTCTATATCATAACTAAGCGAATTTAATGTATACAAACAAAAGTTACCCATAAAGACATTTGTGTTTTGTTCAAATTATTCCAACTGATGCATAAAATAAATAAAAATCGTATAGCGAAACAATTTAAATTTATGATTTAAAAAAAGTAATTCAATTTAAGCAGTTTTGTTAATAGTTAATGAAAAATATAAATAAAATCGCAAAATAAAAACTCTTTAATGGTCTTAAAAAAATAATTACGTTATACATTAAAATCTGGTAGTAATATCGGAAGAAGATACCTTTTATAAAGTTTGTAGACCTGCAATTTAATGCAATTAAATGGTTTGTGTAATCAATCGGCGATTAGCGCAAAAACATCTTTCTGCATTTGTTTCGCTGCTTCCACAGAGTACTTTTTGCTGCTTCGTTCTATGTTTTGCGTTTCGCGTGATTTCGTTCTGCTCTTTTTATATTTTGTTTATTTGGATTTTATTTAAAGCCTTAGACTACATAGTTACTTAGCAGCAGGTGAGATTGCAGTTAAGGGTTAATTTGTAGTAGAATAAAAAAAAACTTGACTTGGGTTGGATTACCGCTAAATAAACATATTTCCTTAATTTCAAGCTAGAGAACTTTTAAACAGAAAAACCAGCTAAAACTGTAGCTATATTAACACCTTTTAGGTGTCACACCAAGGTGATATTAAAATAAAATTTGGTTTAAGCATTTTTTTATTTATTAACCTAAAAGCGAATTTTGATTTCTTTTACTTTAAACAAAAGGTATTTCATAAAACTTCAAATACGTATTTTAGATCTCGTGATGATCTGACTGAGGGGCTAATTAAAATAATACAGGTGCATTTGTTACCTGCTATGACATTTTAAACAACGTTCTACAGATCTATTTTAAAGCATAATTATCCTAAAACATTGAAATCCCATTTGCGACTATGAAAGCTGTTCCTCAAATGATATCCTTTAGAACTTTTAAGTAATTTCTTTGGCTTTGTGCCAAATGACATTACGTCTAAATTCAAAGCAATAAAATCCATCTAATGAGTTGTACTATGTGGAATAAAACTAGCTACACAGTTATGAATACTTAAAATATACAGGACCAGTATTTAAAGGTCTAAATAATACCATTTCCGACCTCTCAAGTTAATTTTCAAAATCATTGATATTCGATTTTAAAATTTTTCCATTTAATCGCCATTCACAACTATTTTGTCAAAACGGTAGGCAAACTAGCTAAACTGTTAGGGTTCTTATCGGTTTTTATGAGATGCTTAATGGCTTGGCAAGGAAGTTGATCAAATGCTCTATAATATCAAATCATTTTGCTATTTACATAGATACCCTCGCCTAAATTATTTTCTTTGAGCAGCATGTTGTATAAATGTACTTACACACTACTACATAAATGGAGTAAAGATTTCAATGTCGATAATATTGAATAGAATATAAAGGTAAACAAAAAGCAAGTAATATGATTTAAGGTGTTCCAAATAATGGAAAAAAAATAAACGAATTATATCTGGCTGAGGCATTTATTAACATTTATTTTTATTTTTCGATTTTTTTTTATCTTAATACAACATATATAGTAATTAACAATACATAATAAATAGTCCAAAAGTATATTACGCCTACAAAATAGCGTAGTCGTTATAAGATTACCGCCATATGAATTGCTGATACACATCTTGTGAATGTAAAGGCAACTCATGAATGGCACTGTTGAAAGTTAGGAATGTTCTCTGAGAGAATAGGAAATTGTGGTGTTACGGAATGAGTGTGTAAGGAATGATTTTCGGACATCAGGGGTTTGAGGAAAAAAGAAAATACTTAGGTACATGTCAACTACATCTACTCTGTTTCATATAGGCCTGGCAACATTAACTGAATCGAGTAGCCTGGTGAAAATATCGTAGACAATCGGAAGATATTATTTAACATTCTCTATCAATTTAATTTCAGCAACGATTTGATTTGTGTAGTTTTAGATAATACCTTCTTGATACATTGTTTGTCTTTCGGCAAACATAACAATCTGGGAAAATATACGTATGTAAATCTCTATCTAGTGGTAATGGAACGTATATAAGTATCTACAAAAATAGTTGCATTTTTAAACAATATACACATTTGAAAAACAATAGCCGAAATTATACAAATGTCTTAATAAATAAAATAGCATTCAGGCTGCAAACACTTGTCTGAACATTGTTAAATTAAAAGGTAACATTAACTACAAGGGTGTCATCTAAAAATATTGTTTCATCAACAATAAAGTTCATTGAAGTATATCAAGATCTTTAAAGTTCTCTTATGTAATTGAGCGTAGAGATAATATTGTTAGGTAAGATACCTACCATTGTATAGGTGTTACGAGAAAAGGGTATAAGAATATTCATATAATTATAACATGTACTTCCAACTGAGATTGATTAATGAGCATTCGATTTTTAAATTAGGAGTACCTAAAGATACAGCACGTTTTGGGATTAAGTACTTAAGCATTCATTTGCATCTTACTTAATTTCACTAGCTGTGCGTTCTGTGATGAGAATATTACAGGTACTGAGAGATTGTGCTTGCATAGTATTTGTACGATAGTATTTAATGTACGCACTCAGGTAGGCATATATGATGGAATGACGTGACGAAGCAATGACACGTGAGATTGTTATTCAAATGCTGGACGAACTAACCACACGAGGACACATACATTTAATCAAACGAAGACGATTAGATATCTTACGAAGATAAAAATTGACCGAAATTGCTAAACGTTTACTAAGTTATTTGTTTGCGTAAACTGAACAAATGTGTTTTTCACATTGCAGCAGTATTATATGTAAATTATAATATTAAATATCCGTCCGCAAGCCTACTTATTAAACACACAATTAGCCCGTATTTCGTACAGACTGACATGATTGTAACATATTACACGTATTTAAATTAATAATCACATTGATAGTATTTAGTCTATCCTCAAGATCATGAATTGCGTCTTAACCTATAATATTAAAAATATCACAATAAATTGCTGTGCACATACGAAACAGGCAAATTTTGAGTGCAATTACATTATAATATTTAATAGCATTATTTTATTCTAAAAATATAAGATTCATACATTGATAAATTAATAAACAAGTGTTTCAATCGAAAGAACGTTTATATATAGGTATAGATATAGGGGACCAGTCGCCGATTTATATTAGTCGTATTAATTTCTTTTACCCTACGAAAGTGGACAATAGTAATATTGATTTAATTGGCGATTTCAGATGTTTTTGTTGCTATTTATAATTGACACAAATATTCGTGTTTGTAAATACTTATATATCTTGAGAATTCATTGGCACGTTATATTATGCAAATTCAGCCTAAACTACAATGAATATTAAGTTTAATTTGCTATAGTCGTGAACAGCAGGTATTTGGACCATACTTAGAGAATGTTGACTTAACAACGTACGGTAGCTTTGTACTTTCTTCAGTTAGTAACTCCAGAGGATGCGCCGGTGTCGAAGCGAAACATGCGTGGCATTTTGGAAAATCTGCGTGGAGAATGAAGAAATTATAAAATTAGCCGTGCACGTTTGCTATATATAGGACATTAATAGCAAATAAAGCTTAATGTTCATTGTAAATCATGGACTTTGGAAAGTAACGCCTGCTGTATACACCTTAAAAAAAAAATTAGAATCATAAAACAAACATTTAAATAAAAATACTGTAAAATTAGATGAGATGGTCCTAATAAAAACGTAACAATTTAACTCAATCGCATGTAGATACCTAATAAGATGAAGATGGCGGTTATAGTGTGTGTAGTGAAATGAGAGAAAAAATCAACACAAAGAGTTGCAAAAGTAATCCCAAGTTGGCCGTTAAAATAAATAGTAGGTACCTTCCCACTTTTATGGAAAAAATTATAGGTGCATAGACATTAAGTCTTTTGTCACAAAAAATATAAACTTTTTTTTATTGCTTATTGTGGCTGACTAGTTTTAGGCGATGGCTAAGTATAACCATAAATATGGCTCAATAGGTATCGACCTTTGCCGTGCCTTTCCTTTGACTAATTTATCCAGATTCGTATTTCGATTCTGCTGTCAAATCGATAATTCGAGCTCTGAAGTGTAAGGTGTTTGATTGACAACGGAACGTTTGCACCGCCGCCGCAAAGATAAATCTTTAAGTGATTTCCACCAAAGCATTCGTGAAATAAGAACGTAAGTACATTCAAATAATGATATCTGTAGTTTTTTTTTGTTATATTAAGAATCTAATTTTAAATACCGCAGAGACTGATGGCTCAAGAACATACGTTCTATCAGACTACAACGGTATTTATTTCGTTTTGTCGGGTTGTAGGTATCTATTAATTTAACTTATAGGGTTTTTGTGTAGACAATTAAACTGCGAAGCTTTGATGTGCCTCCTTAATCACAAAAGATTTATCATTAAAACACTAAAGTTCGCATTTTAAAAACGTGCATATTTTAATAATAATTTAATCCTATATTTGAATAATTGAATGCTTAAAGATACTGTTATTTTTTTTTTATTTAATCCTTAGTTCTATACACAAAAATATAGTGCAATTATACATAAGTACTACCACGTCATTAAGTGCAATAGATTAACGAATTACAACCATAGATAATAAAGTGTATCTACTTATAGTGTTTATTTTATATAAACTATAACTAAATCTATATATTTTATGTAAATCTATATGCTTGTAACTACTTGTAATAATGTGTTTTACTTATACATAAATAAATATATATATGTGATTAACATTAATATATTTGACATAACTAGGTAATTTGATTTAATACTATTGTGCGATATACTAAACACCTACAAAAATTAATGCGAACATTAGTGTGGGCGGTATTTCCACAGATTTTTTAGAGAAGGTATTCCTTACTTACATGTGGCTGGCTATTAGGGAGTTAATCCATATAATAATTCCTATATTCTTTTGTTGGTGTGTATGATTAATCTGAGTTTTGAAATGTGAAGATAAAATGCATAACAAAAGGAAATATAAAAAGACAAAGTTGGCAATTTCGGGACGTCCTGCAGATTAAAAAAAAATTCAAGGATTACTGTGAATAAAAAAAAATAATAAAAAAAATACTCTACGGTAACTAAGCGGTATACGAGAGCGTCTCGTTTACTGTCAAGGATCGACAATTGATGTTACGCTGTAAAAACTCGGCTACGGGACGCCCGGCATCAGTAGATGGTTCGATTTATATTTCACTTAACTATTTATATTTACTTAATGAAGTATAAATTGTAATAATGTATACAACTAAATGTATAGTAGACATGTGCGCGTACATAGAAGGGTGTCGCAAGAGAGCGGCATGCCGCTTTTTGTGACGGCATACAAGTTCATTTTACTTCCAAAGTTACTTATATGATAACAATAGATGTTACGCAATATCATTTTGTAAAAGTAGTGAAAATATTTTATAACGCCATTGAATTCTCAGTTCATTAAAGGTATTCACAAGTACGAGTAGGTATACACATCTATGTGCGTATTCCCATCCAAACGATTAAAATCAAAACACAAGGATGCTTGCTGTACTCGGCAAAAAAAACCATAATAATATAAATAGAAGGATAGACTTGTGACTAGATCATTACTTCTCAGACTTCTTTGGTAAATTATAACAAAGAGCACATTCAGTCACAGTATTATGCTATTCGTATTGAAAAATCTATATCTTAAATTAATATACGTTAAAGTACTTAACAATTGAATTCATAATAAATACACATGTAATGGTTTTTGAGGATTGTTTAATTATACTAACTAAACTAAACTAACATAACAGCTGCCTGAATTAAAATATTTAAATCGTAAAGACAATACGTAAAGTTAATTTAAATTATGATAATTTTTTGTAAGTATAAATAAGTCTTGACTAAGGCGACTGCTCGCAAAATTAATTTTCGAAATTGAAAGCAGCCGCCGCGCCGCGTGCCGAATGTAGGCCGAGAAACTGAAGAAGCACACTTCATTAGCTATATACACGTATTAACCGATCTTTTATATACTTTACAACCCTCATAATAAGGAATTAAATAACTTAGTATACATTAAAATTAATAAATAATTAAATTGTTTGACAAATCAAGATCTAGTTAACCTAAAACATTTAAGTAGGTATGTTAATATGTATTTTCTACCGACTATCAAATGTCGACTACCAGTCTCACATATTAGTAAGTGCTAGAAGGTAAGAAATGAGAAATAAATCAGCTGCGGAGAGATTATTAGGACGAAACCAAGTCGCATTACTAGCATACTTCCGACGATATCTAGTACTCGTACTCAAGTCCCCGGCGCAGCACACACGTTTTTGAACGGAATGTGTTTGAGTTTCAGATCAGAGTTCGCTGTCGGAATCCTTACACTACACTTTCAGTGGCTATGTTTTGAGAGATCGCACCACTACTTGATATGTTTCAATATGTTCATCGCGATAACTAGGTAACTTGACTGGTTACGCCCGAATATGTCTTGAGGAGATTTGCAGCACTCGCTGTATGCAAGTGCACATGGTCGATCGGTTTAAGTGGCAGTCTGTCTGTGCAGCTTGGAACTTCCGTAACAGCACTGGGGTTTCAGGGTCCGGGAGGGATTTACTTAGCGACCACGCGCCCACCGCAAAAGCGCGTCGGCTAGAACGTCGAGATGGGCCTTCGTCTGGAAAAAGAAATATATATTATGTAGGTAGGTATATATTCAAAATCATTCTTAAATATACGTTATATGGTGCAAAAACAAACATATAGGTAGACATATAGGTGTAACAGTTATAATATTGTTACGTGTTAGAGTTTAGGGATTTATAATAAGAAAACGGGATGATTCTGTGATCTTTTCAATGTAAGGTTCCAAAACGTATTTTCAATTATTTTGCAGGTTTATCGGTGTCTAGAATACTAGCCAAGGTATCACAAATGTTTCACTTGGCTTTCCTTCGCTCTTAAGAAATATTCACTCATTTCCGATATACATGGATGGCTTTTATGCCTCTTATTTGACTGGAACCTTCTTTAATTAAATCAAAATGAAAAGTTCTGCAATCATTTATTTCATGAATATATTTATGATTTGATTTGACATACCAACTTCTTGCGTTGTTCATGAATCAAGAGTTATAAGATTTATAGGGGATCAATAATGGGATTGATTATTACCGTTTTATAAAACATGCAGGCCTGTCTATCTTCGTCTTCCCCATTGGGGCAGTCTATGAAGCCGTCGCAAAGTACGTGATCATCGATGCAGCGGTAGCGGCCCTGGCGATCCGGCGTAGGGCATGCGAACCGTTCCATGCCGTCAGCGGCTGGCGGGCACTCTGTAAAGAAAACAACATGTTTAAAGTAAGTGTCCGTCTAAATATGAATCAGGAACTCAGTATTTTGCTAACTTAACTCAAAATATAACTATCAAACTGTCAGTAAAATTATAAAACCGGAGACATTTATTTTCGATGTACTAGATATATACATTAATGATCGAAGATTTTAGCAATTTAAAATTAATTAAACTTTATAGGGATTCAGTAGACTTCTAACAGACCAGTACTAGGAGAAAATTCTAGAAATACTAGAAAAAAAAAACACCGTTGTTTTTTTATGTGAAAAATAGTTTTTAAGGGTTGCGTACTGTAACGGGGTAGACAGAAACAGAAGTAGATTATAATGCGACAGCGCACGCACTATGCCACGGAGTTCGTGAAAAAAATGTTTATGAAAAGTAGTATCAATCTGACAGTATAAATGAAGTCTCTTTTACTGTACAAACAGATAACCAGGCTTACAAATCTAACTGGGACATTTCAATCGGTTGTTGGATAGTTTGCGATACGATAGATTGTGTAAATATGATGGATCGACAATAGAATGGGCGATCAGGCTAGGCCAAGCTGACAGGACTGGAACATCATGACGGATCTGAGCTGTGAACTTTGTATTATGAGTGTATATTTAGTTTCCAGCCTTCACTCATTCAGCACGTGTTAAAAGTTTAACAACTATTTTAATTGAGTTTGCCAACAATACTGCTGCGTGGGTACAGCATATTAAATTTTACATTTACTTATGTGAATTTAAATTCAAATTCAAATAAAATTCAAATAAAATTCAAATTCAAATTCAAGTTCAAATAATCTTTATTCTAATAGTCCTTTAAAAGGGACTTTTGACGCGTCAATAATTTACATATTAGTGATTTGATGGTGGTAACTACATTTGTAAACTAAATAGCATATACCTACTTTTTGAAGTGAATTGAGTGTACATATCGTAAACGAGAAGGAAGATCGAACGTAAAAATCTACATAGTATTGATATTATTAAAATGGAGCATTAGATACCATATGTTTGTCGAATAACTAATTATCAGCTTGATTTTATTTTATTATTAGTTGTTTTAGCGTTATAGCTGCTATAGCTATACTCATTCTAAAAACTCTCTACCTATTATGGTTCATGAGCTACAGCCAACTGACAGACAGTAGAAGGGCGGACAGCTGAGTCTTAATAATGGGGTCTTAATAATGGGGTCTTATACGCTTCGGGTATGGAACCCTAAAAGCGGTGAACTGTTTATGGAATACAGTTTAGTATGAAACGACGTATTCTGTGGCGCAGTGTAGTGCGTGGGATGTCCTTCTTTCGATTTCCGACTCAAGTCTGGTTTAGTGGAAGGCTGTGGCTAGTTGACACCCTACTGGCAAACACATATCGCCATATGTCATTTCATACTCTGTAAAGATTTATTATACTGTTTTCACTCACTAACAGCTCAACGGTAAGTTCTAGGAAAATCTTGTGTAAATAGTGAGTCTTAATTATTTTTTGTGGCAAAATACAATATGTTATATATATCTTATTTAAATGTTTTGATAGGAAAAACAAGCATAATTAATTGATATAACAAACTTTGTGTAATATTAAAAAATAAAAAATAGTAATAATTAATACAAACTATATATAATTAATATAATCTATTTCAGTTTTCAGTATTAACGTGAGGGAACTGATCGTATGACAGCAACGCACTGCTACGCCGTAGCTACGCAGAGCTACGCCGAGGCAAACAAAAAAAGCATTTCACATAATCATGTCTGTCAAATAAACGTTTGAAGTTTAAAGGTACAATTCATTTCTATTCTATTTTATTATATAACAATCTTTTTGTCTGGACAACAGGCACCTGTTCATTTAATATGATCAATTTCAAATGCTCACAGAAGCAACAGGGACATTTTAATTGGTTCTTTGATCTCATTCAAAAGACTCATAAAACTTAAATTCATTATAATTCATTATTTGTTTTGTTTTGTGCAGTAATGCGAAATTATTTTAATTTCGTTTAGCTTTTCGATTAATCTAGCATGCTGTAGTCATTTCTTTCTAGACCAATTTGCTTGGGACATTTTTCTCATAAAATTTCTTAATTTCATTTGTGAATCTATGCAAAAAAGTTAAAGGGGTTTAATTCGAAGTGGTAGGAGTAGGTATATAATTTTTTAGCGATCTAGTGGTAAACTGCAGAGATACATTTCGAATATATTTCAATTTGTCTTCAAATATTTACGTCAGTGAGTTAAGTATAGCAGTGGTTTGAAGATCATAATTAATTACTTAATGGAAACAATGCAGTGTATAATTCACATCACCATGTCTTAATCGTATTCTTTTTTATACACCACAAGTTAGCCCTTGACGACATCTCACCTGATGGTACGTGATGATGCGTTCTAAGATGGTAACGGGCTAACCTATTAGGGGTATTGTAAACCCATACGCCTGATTGGTTTCTACACGACATCATGTCAAAACGCTAATTCGCTTGGCGATTCAAACCCAGGACCTCCAACTTTTAAAATACAACAGCGCATGACAATCACTTAAAACGCCACAGATGGATCAACTCCGGATTGTGGGACTAGTATAAAGGTTGTGGCTGTGGAATGTTTAGTAATTGAAATTTGTAATTGTTTGCACATAAACCAAAAGCCCATTTCTGCTACTATCCCAAAGGTTAAGTGCGTAGGTAGCAGCAATGTGAACAACGAGACCTTTGAAGGTGTCATGTAAATTCTACTAAAGCCAACGATGTCAACCTGCTGTTCCACGAGTACTTTGCAGGATTGCTGCAATTAAATGAAAACTATGGTTATGATTAGGAAAATGAACAATATCTTATCGTTTGTAAACCCAGTATAAGTGTATCGAGGCATTCATTTTTAATTGGTATTAAGTATTGGTGTTATCTTTTATTGATTACCATTGATTTACCACTAGCCGTAGATCGATCATTAACGCACAAAAAATGGGACGGAAAAGTAGTGCACAAATAGCGACGCGTGCACTCCTTTCCCCAGTGTGACAAGGCTAGACGAAAGTCACTGATTCTAACACTCGAGCCGTATAATCCAAATGAATTACAAAGCACTACGCGCCGCTATAGATAATATAACGGCAAGATGTCTAGTGTATTAGACGGGTTGTAATACATCGATATACCGATATGTAGGAATGTATAGTTAGTTGGTGACAAATTCTCGCCTTGTTTTTGTATGACGCACTCTATCTACGGCTAGTGGTAAATCAATGTTGATTACATTCAGTTGTCTATGAGTAACCTTAGTCAATTTTTAAATCAAACTCTCCAGACTAGCACCATTTTGGTTGAAGATAGAAAAGGATGTTCAGCTTTCTTATAAATTCATTGTTATAAGTTCTTATTTTATTCGATGCCAACATCTATTAATATAAAGTTATTAATTTTGATTCACTTATACCAGTGAATAAGGTAGGATAGTCCATGGTCTAGATACGAACAGTATCATAAATATTATTAGCAAGGTGACATATTCTAATTAGTAAATACACAATTAATATTACACAGGTATGACTTAAAGGGTTTAATTTCTTCGAAACATGGATAGATGAAAGGTCCCCAAAGTCAAACACATATTGTACAGGCAGATACGTGTACTTAATCTAATCAAAAGTGTAGGGTTTCAAAAGGGGTCTTTGAATACATCGAGATAGGATTTGACGCTTGGGGAAACCAATATTTTTTTACACAAGGTTTATCTCACATTGTGCTTATTAAAATTTTAAGTTTTAGTAAAACTAGAAAAGTTTTTGCTTTTTTAGTAAGTGTTCGAAGAATAACAGTAATGAAGAGGTTTTAACACGATAGCACTTTAGCCCTAACCCATACAAAACGTACACACTTTTACACTTATATTATTTTTAAGTATTACTGGGTAGGAACACCGTAAGCTAGGTTATAGTAGAATTTTAAGTAACGGTTACATGGTAGATACTTTATGGCAGACAAGAATCATGTATTACGTATTTATTCCAGGTAGGTTAGGTAAATATGTGCCAAAATTATAAATTTGATGCTTTTATTAAAGTGATGTCACTCCTACATCCACATCTATACTAATATTACAATTTCCAAAGTAACTCGTTTTTTTACGCCAATAGTCCTTCCCCAAAACTAAAATATAATAATAACAAGGTATGATAGAAAGATAAAATACTTTGAATCCCGGAAAAGATTTCTCGTAGCATTTAAATGAAAACCCTAATGTTAACGCAGACGAAGTAGCGGACATAAGCTAGTGCTATAAATTGCGGTATTTAAATTAAGAAAGGTACGGAAAGTACCTAAGTACTACCCAAATTTTAGTGAAAAAGATGTAGTACCTTCTTTTTCATTCATACGTTGAAAACTTTCTGTTTCAATAACATTCCCACAGAAGCCTTTTTTACGTTTTTACTAGAAAGTAAATATAGTGTCTCTAATCTTACTAAAGTTAAAGTTAGAATGAAAACCGAATCGATGGTTATAGCTACAAATTTATGTTACCCTAGTCCGCGCTTACCAAGATAGCCGGCTACTCGGCGTTGAGCGTCTATTTTTAGCCACGCCGGGGAAAGTGAGGCCACGGCTCGATTGCGAGCGCCCTCTACTTGTACGAATAACTCGGTGGGTCGCTACGTCTTGTGCATTCGTAAGCAGGCCTCGAGACCATTCAGGCAAACGGGAGTCTACTAAAACTATATTTTTATGATTTCAGTTAATGCCTGCCACCTGGGAAACTAAGTTAAATTGCTTTTCTACTGAATCACTTAATGGAATTGTAGCGGCGGAGGATATTGCATGCAATCAGTGTGTACCCGATGAATTGCAGAGCAGTGTTTCCGGCAGAAAGGTGCAGTCTAAATGCGGTCTGTAAAATGATCACCCAGTTACTGAATTGTTGCAAAGTAGTTTAACGACCTTAACAGACCGATTTAGGTCTCACTAATCGACGTTAAATTATAATGATTGTTATATTTAAGGTAAAAATGCATGTTATTTGTTTGTATTGCGATGTAATGGGCGAACATTTTTAATTCAAAAGAATTCAAAGTTATAAGCTGTTTTGCAAAAGTTACTCGTAGCAAGCAGGTACCTACTTGCTTTGACGGGAAGTTGAACAATAATTGTTTTAGTTGAAGTTTGTGACCAGTGAAATATATTCGAAAAATGAATGTTGCAGGGAAATTAAAATAATATTTTATCATTTTTCTATGTATGGCATGAAATTCTGACGTTTTTTTTAGTTTATATTATTTATTTACCCCGACTTCACACTAGCTGTTCCCAGCGGTTTCATGTATGTTGAGAACAGTCACCGTGAGAAACAGCTGGTATATATTTTGCTCATAATGTATTAACATGCGTAACGTTATGTTATTAAGCACAATAATAACCGCGTACCTCACAAAGTACCCTATAAATACATCCAAATAAAAAGTAAGAGGCGTAGTTTATTTACGACAAATTGATTTGATAATGAAATTATTTTATTTTGTAACAATACTTTATCCCAGATGTTTAAAAGTTTGAAAATCGCAATTTAATTTTTGAATAACTTTCTACATAAAACGCATTATTATGGTTTATTCATCAGATGTAGTTTCTGAACAGCATTTTTGAAGTACAAAGCATTTATGTACCTACAACGTACCATTTAGTTTGCGTACTATCTTAAACCAGCCTTGCCAGTCAACCCTTTATTTTCCCCGGAATCCAAGTATTCTTTATCCCCAGGATGCAAGCTATCTTTGTGCTTAATTTATTCAGGATCAGTGTAGTAGCTGAGCCGAACATAAATTTACAGATTTTCGCTTTAATAATAATAGTACGGATTTCAGTAGCTAAAATAACGAAACAACAGATACCGAATAAATTATAGAGGTGAGTCACGTCAAATAATGACTATGATAGAAATAGCTACGAGTATATAGTATGATCATTAATTATATGCCAGTTGCCAGTTGTTTTGTGACCCCTTTATAACAGAACCGTGTACGTGGGAGTTATCCAAGGATCAAGTGAGAGCGTCGTAGACTTGCTGGCGGCGAATATCAGCTGGCTACTATAATAGATTCATGGATATCTATAGAAAATACTGATGGTTAAGCAACATGGACAATTTTTTTTTTTGTGGATTACAGACTGGGGAAGCCTTATTGGCCCCCACCTTTTCGGCCCTAAGAGAGATGCCGCCTAAAAGCATACTATGCATCCTTTTACCGGGTTCACTCAGCAAAATGTTAATCGTTATACAATTGGTAAAGTATTCTAATCCCACCAACTTGATCCGAGCAGCGTAGCGAAACTAAATGCTGTACATCTACTACTACCCTACGATGGCTAAAAGGGTTGGGTGCCCAGCTTAGGCCATGTTATCGATGATAATATTCATATTGTATGTAATAATAGGTAATACGAGGTCACGACGATTTGGCTCTTGGCTGGAATAATATAATCGATGACGTCAGCTTCTTATCCGCGTAGTACGCAATTCAAGTCTTTCACGTTGAATACAAACAATTCTCGAACAACACACTTTTACATGTTCATTTTACCTCACAATAGAACATTTTCCTTTGATTTGGCTTAGCTTATGTGTTGGATTCTCAAATATGTGATTCAAACGTTTTAACAAAATAAAGATCACTATCTTATATAAGCATTTTCTAAGCAAAGTTATAGGTAGACTAGCAGTGTATTTTAATAAAAACCACCATGTTATCAGCGTATTCCCATCTACTTTTGTATCTATTATTTCACCTGAATAATCGATAAGCGTAACGAATAGATGTTCGAGACTTTGTCCTTACGTAAATTGCTAGTTTTTCATAGAACTAAGACGTTTTCCATCTAAGTACAATACTTAAATTATATTACAAACGCAAATGTGAGTTCATTTGTTTATTTTTAACGTTTTAAGACCATAAACACTAAACTGATTTTAAAAATACTTTCAGTAATAGAAAGTTTCATTATCAGCAAGTAACATAGACTTTTTTACATTTTATTCCTGTATTCACAGGTGAACTGGATCGATGTGGGTGAGCCCGCGTAAGCACTCCATAATAAGGGAATAAGGAAACCCCAAATTTTTCATTCCCGTACCCTGGATCGGTAGTATAGGGCCGAACCTTGAATCAAACCTCATCTCGTTATTCAAAATGACATCGTGTACGTGAACGCTAACCCGTATTTGAGCAGCGTAGAGGGTCTAAGCTCTAAATAACTTAAATAACTAAAATAGATCTGGGACCAGTAGTTACATACATATGTTAGAAATAAGCTAATATCCATGCATAAGCTATTTCGTTAATATTAAACAAGCAATTAATTAGATCGCATCAAATGAAGAGCTTTAATCTGCTTTTAATTAGAAAAGTGCTAAGTCGGAAAGGTTTTAACCTTTTTACTACTAGTTTTGTGTACATTATGTATAACTTAATCCTGAATGGAAAGAAATGCTAAAGGTTCAACTCAGTGAAAACGAGTTTCTTACCCGATTAAATCGAAGCTAAAGTGCAGCTAACTATTTTTTCAGGCCGAAAAGAGAGTTCCGGAGTTTACTTTCCTATAAATATTAACGAGATACCGTGTTACGTGCTTCAGAAGGTTTCGCTCCCTAGAGCGACGCTGTTTTGAACGGCATGTACAATTAAACGCTGTTTTAGAAGGTTTTCTACCTAATATCCCATGAACCTTAAGAGGTAGATACAATAAATAATAGATAATAAAGCATCATAATCATCATGATCAACCCATTCTCGGCTCACTCCAGAGCACGTGTCTCCTATTAATATGAGAAGGGTTTGGCCATAGACCGTCATGTGCGGATTGGCAGACTTCACACGCCTTTAAGAACATTATGGATAACTCTCAGGCGTGCGGGTTTCCTCACGATGTTTTCCTTCACCGTTGAAGCAAGTGATATTTTAATTGCTTAAAAACGCACATAACTCCGAAAAGTTATAGGTACGTGCCTGGCTGCGAATCCGACAGTAAATAATAAAAAAAAAAACATAATCGCAATCAGGATTATATTGCACGGTAGTGCAAAAACTTTCCTGTGCAAGCCGGTCTCTTTAGCAAGTTATTTTCTATGTAATACATGCAGCCAAGAGGTTGTATTCACACTTAAGTAAGTGCTTATGGAGACTAAAATTGTCTAAAAGATGCATATTCACTCTTCGTGGGGATAGCTGAATCCGGAACGGCATTACAGATCTTTCAGATCTAACTGGTCGGCATTACCAACTAAGAACCATTAGGTTTAAGTTTAAAATATTGATTTTTTTTCAAGTATTTTTACCTGTTTCTTTTTTTTTGTGTTTCTCGTACCTAAAGGTGCTTTCTCCATATTTTATATTTATCCTACGATGATAACAATCTTTCTGTAATTTTATATACTTTTTAATTTGGGTAAATCTCGAATGATTAACTAACATATTTTTTAATCGAAAGTTTTTAAGCATTATGTTTAAAATATGTACCTACTACATTGTGTTTTGTGGTTATACGTATACAATCATTTAACACCATTGCTACGGCGTAGACAGTGAGCTACGGCGTAGGCTTCGAGTTTCGACCTCGATACATTGTTTCATTGTAAACTGTTCCATCAAGTTACCCGTGTCTAAAATCTCACGAACGGTTGACAGTGAATTAAATTCTATTGTAGTTGTATTGTAGCTCGCTATAATGATTCTTTTATAGGCTGTAGTACGCGAACTATTACACAACGCTAATACCATTGAAATCCTTTTGCTAGTCGGTACTAAATGACATATTCGAAAATAATTTATCATATTTCTTTAGATAGCTATTGAATTAATGTAAACCTAACCAATACTAATAGTTCTAATGACACATTATTGACACAATCACTTAATATAATGAGCAATAGTAAGTTGTCTGTATATTTCATTTAATTTGACGACCTCCGTGGCGCAGCGCGTGCGCTGTTGCATTTTAAAGTCGGAGGTCCTAGGTTCAATTCCCGGCTCGAGTCTGGTCTGGTGGGAGGCTTCGGCCGTGGCTGGTTACCACCCTACCGATAAAGAGGTGTCGCCAAGCGATTTAGCGTTCCGGCACGATGTCGTGTAGAAACCAATTAGGAGTATGAGTTTACAATACCCCTAACAAGTTAGCCCGCTACCACATTACGCATAGACGCATCATCACTTACCATCAGGTGAGATGAAGTCAAGGGCTAATTTGTGGTGAATAAAAAAAAAAATGTATTTAAAATTAATTTGTGAAGTTTTATATACCACCTTCTCCACATTCTGATAAAAATTGAGAAAATAATAATAATAATAGTATTTAACATAATAATAGTTTATTTAAGTTTCTACGCCCCCGACGACGGTTTAACATAACAAGGCGCGGCTGGTTCTGGTAATCTATACCACTTATAAGTATTCAAATAAAAGTTGAAATTAAAGAAGCTTCAACTTCATATTTCCAATAATCAATACTAAAAAGTTTGAAAGATAGAAGGTAATATCCTATATCTGCAAAGTTTATATTTAGCTCTCGGCTTAAAGTTACGACGTTAAGTTCTATTGTAAGTTTATTTCGCAAAAGAAGCACAACAATGCACGGTATATCTTTGTACCCGTTGTGGGTATTGACTTCGTATCACAACTTCCGATGAATCGGTTCAGCTTGTAATATTTTCTTTGAGAGTATAGAGAGACATGAATCAGTATCAGTATGGAGCACCGTCAGCGAGTGGGCGTTGTCGGGGGAAGATTGCAGATCCATTAATCATATTACGGGCACTTTATTGCTTCAATAAAACACTGATGTAAACCTACTTAACATGGCGCAATAGACTTAAGGCTACGTAGGATCAGTAATATAGTACAGTATCTACTGTCAGTAATATAACCAATAGTGTATTTAAGACTTGATTATGATTATGACGACTATTATAGTTATTGTAGCTGTTCAGAATTTAATCAATTGAAATAGAGATAAACTAAATATTAGGAGTTAGCTATTGTTGAATTTTAATTAGTACTAGCTAGTAAGATGCTGTGGGAATAGTGGGTTTAGGAAAATCAAACGTAAAGTAAAACGTGAAAACGGAATTAGAATTGGCCGAAAGCGGACCAAAACCGGATGATATTGAGATAGGATCTGAGCCTATTAAAGTGGACCTAACTTGACCTTTCAGTCCAATTTGCAATGCGTGTAAAATAAACAAAAGAAAATGCTATTGTTTCGCGTGTACACTCATTTTATGTTCTTTTGGGCGTATTGGGAAGGTGTAAACAAAAAAGCACTTAAGCTTTGTACGTTTTTGTACAAAGCTCAAAAATATTAAATCAAGCTAAATTTAAATAATAAAATGTAAAATATTTTTACATCTAAACATATTGCATCGTGTAACAGCACGTTATAAGTACGTCACTCCAATATTGGCAAATGAGACAAGCTCAATGTCCCTTCCGCATCGATCGACGAGCTTCACACTAAATAATGTAGCTGTCTAAACAAACAAGAGAGGTATTTATAACACAATGTGTATGGGTAGAAGGGTCACGATAAAAACAGACTGATCCGAGCTATTTCATAACATTGCGTAAATGTTCGCGTTTGTGTTCAAAGGCTGTAATTTATAAATAAATCCTGGACTCTCCATAAGTTATAACTATATCTGGGTGAACTCTTTATTTTGATTGACTTTTATCTTCATCTTCTTTTAGTGCCATCTCCTACCGGAGGTTGGCTATCATTAAGGCTAATTGGATCTTGTTCACTACCGCCCTAAACAATGACCTTGAGCTCATATTAAACCACTGTCGAAGGTGGATTGACTTTTATTTAATGCCTAAGGCAAAGTTTATTTTTTAGTTTTTCAATTTATTCACAAACTATTGAATAAATTTTGATGAATATTGGCATTACAATTATCACTATGAAAGAACATTTAAACTCAATTTAATCTCTAAATACTACAGTATATTTAAATTGCGATGTAATTTGAAACTATCGATTCGTTATTCAAAGCACAATCCAATTTAAAATACGTAGTTGAATTTACATAGTTTTAAAAAAAAAAATGTTCCTAGGATTTTATATTATATTTATTGATAATCTATCTGGTCGATGACATTTTGATTATCTCATGTATTGAAAAAATAAACAACTTATTACAAGAAAAAAATAAGAATAAAGTTCCTATAAAAATATATATATATTAAGAGTATAAATTACCATTTATTATTAGCAACCTAGACGTCGTTTACCAGTCTAGCCGTTACTAGTGAACTACAATCAGTCAGAAAGCGTTTCCAATAATAGCGTACCATGAAAATAGCATTTATTGACATTTGAAAAATAATACCTACTCGTAGAAGGCAATTAAAGCGAAAATCGTATGTCATATTGAGCTGAATGCTTTTATTGGGAAACTTATGTGTTAATATTCATACGTTATATGGTTAAGTGCATAGGCTGACAGTGCAGGGGGTATTGTGTATTTTAAAGTTTGATGCCAAAAGTTCAAGTTGCCAAACAATAGGCAATGTGCCGCTGAGGCTCATCGCAGAGGCTATAGTTCCGCCTATTGCACAGTTCGTAAGAAACGTGTAATGGAAGCTGTTACTATAATGCTGCCTCAATCATAATGTATAAAGCTATAAAATCTAAAAGCTCCAAGCTCTAACTCTTATGTTATTAATGCCAAATTATGTTTATTACTTTGGCCGTCTTTCATTTTACAGAACAACGCTTTACAATCGAAATCGGAATCGAACCCAGGACCTCTATGTTTGTAATGCGACAGCGTACGCACTGCACCACGGAGTTCGTCAATATGTCGTCGTATGCTTATAGTAATTTAAAAATATCATAACTAGTAATAAGTTTGAGGTGACGTTTTAACCACTAGGCTATCATCGCTTACTGTTAATAAAATTAGCTGTTATGCTAACATAAATTCTGTTTAACTTATTCGTAATACTAAAAAGCTAAACATGAGGAAATTTGGTTGGACTTGGATCTCGGATTCACATTTGTTGGGAATATCAGTATCTATCAAATATTAGTTGGGTAGTATTGAAATTTGATATGCTTTGAGCACAGAGATGAGCTAAGGAAGGGTTTTTTTTAATTCTACCCGTTAGATCTTATCTTTGTATGAAAGTCAGTCATTCTTCAAGTTATTTCCATGAAAATTAATATTTAAGCTTGTTGGCTTACTTAAGTTATTGGGAATTCCACCTTTAAGAGTTATATTTGTGATGGACGTTCAGTGTACCTATTCAATTAATATTATGAAATGCGGTATTTATTTTGTTATTTAAACTGTGTATATAAAATAACTGACTTATTGACTGATCTATTTACTCAGGTGAATTTTAAGCATCCCGAGATATATTATAATATAACGTATACTTTTTTTTACAAATTTATCCTCCAAGTGGGGAAAATATGTGGTTAGTTTTTTAAACTCTGTCAATTTTGAAGTTAAATACATGTTAACATCTTAATCTAAGTGAAGCCGCGAGCAAGAGCTTTACTATAACTTAATTTCAGCTTAAGTTTACCAGTATTATTAATATTTCAATAATTATGTTGTTGGTTAGCAGGGTTTATTTATTTATTCTGTAGCAGACAAATAATAATTTAAACGAGTTTCAAAATAATAGGTATGACTCACGAGTACATACCTTGTTTGTGGCATTGAAGTCACATAAATAAAATGAAACACATGTTTTTATCATCAATTCATCTGATAAAAACGTATGTTGGCCTTTTTACTTTATAAATGTTGAATGTAATTTGTATGGACATTGTACCATTGACCATGTGACTCTTGTACGCTGCTATGTTATTAATCCATTTAATTACGAAAGGGATTTCAGCTAGCAATTTCTGTACCGACCTTATTTTGTACGTGACTAACTTGGCGCAAAATAACAATTTATAGCAAAATTTAATTCGATTTTGCCTAGCTTTTTGTATGCAAAGATTAAATAAACCATTCGGTCCAATAGTTACATTTAGTTTTTATGGTAACATACCTAAGCAAATCTCTTAAAGAAATAATATATGATGCAAATGGAACGTCTACGAAACGAATCAGTCAACGAATCATCATATATATATATGTATATCGATCATTCTATATTGACGTTCACGTTGGCTGTAACCTTCCTTTATTCCTGCCGACGACTTTGATATCATTCTTGTTTCACTAAAATCAGTGTATCGTTTGTGAAGAATATACAATACCGTTGTGGAGTAGAGTATTTATACGCTTTTATAATGGCCACGAACTTAGCCACAAAGAATATAAAATGATCAGTAAATATATATATATAATGAATCATGTTATTTATACGCGATGGACTTTGTTTTATCTGCCCTCTAGAAAGCGGAGAAAACATGTTCGTCAGTTATAAAAGATTTATGTTGGAAATGAGCAACGACTTCAGTCAGTAATTTAATATAAATTAAACATATGTATTATGATAATTTTGTATGAGTCAGTCAGTCATAGGCGAGGTAAAAATGTTAAAACGTTTTTAGCCTTGAAATAAATAGGCCTGACCTGACACACGGATGGGCAGACAAACTTGCTTTTGAAATGAACGTTGTACTGGAACGTTACATACGAACCTACTATTTGGCTCGAAATCTTAATAATTTCCTTCATAAATTGATATCGAATAACAATTTTAAATAATTTAAGTAACAGGTTCTGTAAAATAAGAATGCTGCTACGAGAAATCACAAATGCCTCGACAGCTGGGTGGAACGTGTTTTCACTTATCCATGCCATATTTGCGTAGGGTTGAGATTGGGCACTGCGTGGCTTGTAGATGACGCTTTCACAATTTATGTAAGCCAGGACTGTTGGCTTACCGCCAAAGTTCGGATGCCCTTGTTAGCTTCTCAAGAAAACTACTTTTTCTCAGTTTAATTTAATTGTTTATTTATTCCAATTAGCCTTCTTCTTCAACTTAACATTTTCCCGTATTTAAGCATTCTGCTCATAAAATGTTATTTTTATCCATCGTCTCATTTTTTCTATAGTTCTATATAACTATAGAACTGTAGAAAAAATGAGACGATGGACGATGGAGACAAAGTAATTAGGGTAAACAACACACAAATTTGATAAAAATAAACAGTTTATTTTTGTCAAATTTGTCTATATCTATGGCGGTAGAATTATTTATTATTCAATCTTTGAAATTTCAGCCTAGGCCTATGGCCTTACGGACTCTTTGACTGAAATTGAGTATGATCAATTTCAGTAAAAGAGTTCGTTAAAAGAATTAAATCAAATTAATTCATATTAATAATTTTTTTTGCCAATTACTTATACGACATCCATCTTTTGGTTTGAAAAAAATAAAGGTATATCATAAACATTTTCAGATTCCTTTCCTGCAAGTAAAAAGTTTTATTATCTCACAATTCAGAAACAGATTTGAAACAGAGACTTTTTACAATCTTTACACGAAATCCCTAACCTGTACCCAGCGGTTGCGCTCAAGTTATCTGTAGCGTACATGTTGTTTTTTTAATATACGCTACAGAAAACTATAGATATAAATAGCTATAGGTTAGAAAAACCCTTATCACTTAGCGGTGTCAAGTACTCTATGATCGTTTTCATACGTAAAAAACTTAATTTATATTGGTGGAGCCATTTCGGGGGAGCACGACCAAAAACACCGTGACATGAGATATGTATAGATATACGAGTAGATAGTGTAATACGATATAAAACAACTTCATTTTAAATTTACTGTCATAATATGTATATCAAACAGGCAAATTAACTCCACATTCGTGAGACCCCACTTATCGAGGTTTCTAAATATGCTAAGTGGGATAAAAACTGATTATACACGTGTGCCCCGAATTTTTCTTTGGTAATGTTCGATCAATTGTTCCAGCACTATCAAGATCGCAGGTAGGAGTTTAATTGGACTCTATTTGTCGAGCAGCTACTTTAGCCGATTGTGGACAATTAGTTAACTAAATATAGTACAAATTGCGTCGATTGGCTACCTGCGTCAAGCCTTAATTGGGGGTTTAGTTCTAATCGGCTATTACAAGAGAACGTAGGTAACGTTGGAACTAAAATAAACATTACGAATACGTGCGTGAGCTTTATACGACTGGAATAGCCGCCTGCAACGAGGTCATTTCCCTTTCTTATTTTCCTTACTTAACCGGGTTATAATAACACAGTTATAGAAACGTAAGCACGTTTCAATAACTGTGCTATTATAACCTTCTTACCGTGAAACTTAACACCGGAAATAAAACTGTATGTAATAACCTCAGCTGAAGCGGTGATAGCCTAGTGGTTAGGACGTCAGCCTCCTAATCAGAGGTCGGCGGTTCGAATCCGGGCACGCACCTCTAACTTTTCGGAGTTATGTGCGTTTTTAAGAATTAAAATATCACTTGCTTCAACGGTGAAGGAAAACATCGTGAGGAAACCTGCACGCCTGAGAGTTCTCCATAATGTTCTCAAAGGCGTGTGAAGTCTGCCAATCCGCACATGGCCAGCGTGGTGGACTATGGCCAAACCCTTCTCATATTGAGAGGAGGCCCGCGCTCTGTAGTGAGCCGGCAATGGGTTGATCATGATGATGATGAATAACCTCAGTGTTTTTTATGTACGGTCTCGTTATTCCAGTTGAATTCAATTAGAAAATAACACTAAATCTAGGCTGTTTGTTCAGAATTATATTCAGGTACCAAAAAAACGTATCGTAGACGAAAATAAAGTTGTAAGTTTTTAATACATAAAAATACTTATACATAAAAACTATTATTACAAAATAATCTTGTCCATTTTTTGATGTTCGAGATTTTTAATTACCCCCATATTTGATGTTTAATGATCCTATTCGTTAAAGTTAGTAACGGAAGTAAATTATGAAATAAGTACGTAGAGAGCAGAAACTAGAGGTCTTTGAGATTTAAAAAAATGCTAGAGGTTATATTAGATACGATATTTAATTTACAGGTTGGCCACGTACCCAAAAAATTTAGAATGCCCTTCTGGCTTTGGTTTTATGCACCACCTATAGTGAGTACCATCAAATAAACACCTTAGGCTTCATTATAAGTCTTTGCTATTCTAGATTTGATTAGGCAAGCGCTAGATATGCGGTGTGGTCACCTGGATGAGTCTTGGCTATAATTGTGTCCGCTAAGTGGCTTTGTTGACGAGATATAGAATTTATCTTCGACATTTAATTCGTTCGAAATTCCTATGCTATGAGAATTGGAAAGTAACGCGCCTCTGTGAACGTCTTTGGAATTTGGATAGACAGATGCGGGCGGTGTGCGAGGTGCGAGGCCCAGAGGGGGGTGAGCACCTGCGCAGGATGCATCGCGAGCGGCGTGCAGTCGCCGCGCCAGCCAGTCTGGCGCCTCGGGCCACCCCCGCGCCCCCCTACCGTCGCCGCACCGCCCGCTTCCACGCCCGCGCTTGTTTTCAACTTTGATTGATAATTTGTTGCTAGAGTGCGTTTTCCGTGGCGAAAATATTACAATGTTTTATTCAATTGTTTGTAATTGTGCTATAAATGTAGCGGAAATGCGCTCATTAACACTAGTTTCTTGTTTTTAGTTTTATATGCTAGGTATCTTATTTTCGTCAGCCTGCTCATATTTTTGATATTTTCGAATTTGTTACTACATATCTTTACTTGCTGTTACTCGCTTTCACCCGCGTAACGTAATTATGAATATAATTTATTGTGAATACAATAGTATGACGCTCAACGAACCTCACAGATATACGCAGCCTTGCTTATAGTACGTATTTTGATTTGTTATACGTTCAAATAACACATAGCAAATATTTTGTCTAAATGGAGTTTATTGATAAGTTTCAAATCAATGTTTCCTCTTCATAACCTAGGGTAAATCTTAAAGTTGTAAATCAAATACAAAAGCTATGATAAATACTTAGAGTAGGGTAGTTAAACAATAGTCAATCACTATCATTGAAATCTAATTGTTTCTTTTGATGAGAACGAGCCAGAAATCAGGTGCATTTCTATGAAAAGTGTTTTTATGAAAAGTGAAAAGAGCCTTTGATATGATAAAATTTATTTCTTCTCAAGTATTAACAGACATTATAACATTACCTCCATTCAAGAGTATAAAATCTATAAATAGATCTTATAAAAGTAGACCTAATAAATCACAAGTAGTGAAAGCTGATATAACTTATTTCCCAAGTCGTATGATAATAAAATACTCGGATGTTCTATAAAGTTTTTGTATTCAGCTTTTGTGGTCCGCTTACGCATTTTGTTGTTTACTTAGATTCACCTATAAATATATCCGACTATGTGCTGAGAATTCGAAAGAAGTTGGATTGCAAATGTGCGAGCTGGTAAGTCCTTGGCTGACCTCTAGAAGAGTGTAGGCGGAGGTGGCGCCTCGGCATATACCTACTTGAATCTCGTTAAGCTTTCAGCTATAACGGCTTTTAAATCCAACGTATAAAATAAGATTTCATACCTGTCCTATATTTTAAGTTCTCAGCTGCAGTCTGATACGAGCTATTGCTCATTGTCACCATTGGAACTGGTCTAACTTTATAAAGAGTGACAATTTGTCTTGCGTTGTCTGGTGGGAGGCTTCGGCCGTGGCTAGTTACCACTCTACCGACAAAGACGTGTCGCCAAGCGATTTAGCGTTTTTTTAGGAGTATGGGTTTACCATACCCCTAACAGTTTAGCCCGCTACCATCTTAGATTGCATCATCAATTACCATCAGGTGAGATTAAAAAAAAAAAATTGGTTCCGGTTACGACTATTAATATTATGCCTTGATATATTTTTGCCTAAAAATTGCAGTGAATTAGAGAAAACTTGCATTGATAGATTTATAAATTATGATTATGTACGGTTACTCGTATCAAACCAATAAATATTAAGAATTCATCCGAAGCTTGTTAAATGTGTGTTATTATTTGTACCACACTGTCAAAGTATAATAAAGGTTTTTATCATTGCCATTCTATCATCTTTTCAGCCACTCTTTAACAACTGTTGCTATACCCGGGATGACTACAATTGTTATTACAAATTCCGCAGATGGGTAAATCCTATCCATAAAGTGTTGAAATCTAGCTCCTACCTACAAGGCTGCACTTGATCAGGCGCCGTCAATATAAATCAACCGATTCTTGAAAAATTGAGTGAGCAAAACCGTTATGTTCATATTTTTATAAGAACGTACTTACGGACTATGCGGGGCGAAGACACATCCAATACATTAGTCCAAAGTTCTTGAGTTATACATTGTGTAACTAGCAAGACTTGCAACGCAAACAGTCTATTCAAAACAAGGTGTCGGAGCCTGCGGTAATCCGCTTTGAGTATGGACCTTTTCAAGCTAATCTATCTATATCTTCAACGTATATTATTACATATCACAAAACGTTACACGACTAGATAAATAACGTTCGCAATGCTCTGTGGGATTTAGGCCGGCGTCCTAGCGATTAAATCTGATTAGGGTTCTTGGCATATCAGGAAGGATGGACCCTTTTGTAGTACACTAATCACATTTCACTGAAGCAGACCAACGCAAAATAAAAACCACTCGCAAAATAACTGTTTAGTCTATTAAGATTTAAATACTCAGTTTTTTTTATATACTACAAGTTAGCTCTTGCCAAAGATGGTAGCGGGCTAGCCTGTTAGGGGTAAGGTAAGCCCATAACTCCTAATTGGTTTCTACGCGGCATTGTTCCGGAACGCTAAATCGCTTGGCGATACGTCTTTGTCGGTAGAGTGGTAACTGGCCCAAGCATCCCATCACACCACACTCGAGCCGGGAATCGAACCTAGGACCTCCAACTTTATAATGCGACAGCGCACGCGCTGCGCCACGGAGGCCGTCAAAATCAACAAAGTGATGAAATAAACAACTGAGAATTCGCTGTTATTTCGTTGCTTATTTCATTTGTATTCGAATAGCGCAGTGTTCAGAAACATGTCACTGAAGTAGCTCCAGTGGTGTCCCATAGGAAAACAGCGGAAAGGTTCTCTCACATCTCGGAGGAGAGTTTCAATCATACTTGAGCTGCGATGAAGAATATAATGTAACAGAAGAAGAATGACGTGGGCTGGTCAGCAAATGAAAACGTGGAATACAGTAAACTGGCCTGTAGGTATTTTTATATTCTATTAGAAATTGAGTTAACCTTTGGTTTCGAAGTACGCTTACTGTGGACTTAATAAGAAAGCTTGTAGTGGGCGATGGATGTGCTACGCTTGGAGTACCTCTGCGACGAGATCCATAAAAGAAAGGACCAATATCACAATCAAATCGGTAAGAGTACATCGGTAAGCGCAACATTGGACTAAACTACTTTACAAAGTGACATATTATTTATTAATTAATTAATTAATTAATTTATTTATTTATATGAAAGCCCACTGTGACTGCTGACTTATATATTATAGCAGAATTTTTAACATAATATTTTTCCATAGTTTTTTATTTGTAACATTGAGTAGATAGAACCTTTACTTTTGTGTAAAATGTTTTTTTTTATTAGTATGTAAACAAAATAATCGTCTTGGTGAAAATAAGGTTGTAATTACATGTTGAGTTAGCCCTTAAATGGGGTATACTATGTCAGTAATTAAGATTTGTGATATTGAGTTTATCTTTCCTTTTATTTTCCTCCTTTTTACTTTTTGCTTTAATTAATTGTTTACTTTCTTTGCGTATTTATTGTTTAATCTTCAATTCCTTTGAATAAAGGGCTGCTTGAATACCAGTACTACGCTTTTTAGTATTGAGTTACAGTGAGTTGAGTTTACAGTGCCAGCTCCTATGTCACACATTTTATATTACATCATATATGGTATGTATGGTATGACATATAGGTAATCCTAAGCGTGTTTTTTGTAAAGATTAACAATAGTGACCCGGGGCAAACTTATACCAGATGTTACATTACTTACCTAATTTAATTCTAGATATATTGTCCGAATACTAATAATTATCTATGACCTAAAAAAAGTAGTGGTGTAACAATAAGACGAACACGTACGTACATAACAAACTCGTGAAATCTAACTCTTTCTGGCAACATTTAAGTGTATTCTACTCGTTACTTTCCTTTACCTTTCGTCTCTGTTTGTTGTACATATTCACAGTTCGTTTATTTTATTCAGTTAGCAAATGTAGACTTTTTGGACATGAAAGGTTTCCGGATTAAAATGGACCGTCGCTACCAGTAAATATTGGGTGCTACGTACTATATAAATCACAAATTAGATACACTCAGTGACCAGGGCTGAAATGTCTTGAAATTTATCATTGGATTGTGTGAAAATAACAACCTCCGTGGTTTTGACGACCTTTTTTTTTTCACTCTACAAGTAATCCTTTGACAGCTATGTTGCCTGGTGATGATGCAGTCTAAAATGGGAGCGGGCTAACCTGTTGGAGCTATGGTAATCGCTCCATATAATTATTATAATCCTACTAATATTAGTAGGATGCGTGCGTTTATAATATATAAACGCGAAAGTTTGCAAGTATGGATTCGATGGATGGATGTTTGTTACTCTTTTACGTAAAAACTACTGAGTGGATTTTAATGAAACATTACAATAATATGGCCTGTACATCAGAATAACACATAGGCTAGAATTTATAAAGATATTGTGCGAATTTTCCGAAATTTGACGATAAGTGTCAAGTAAGTAGAAAAAAATCTACCATCGCGTGATGATTTTAATGTCATAATGTTAGTTCTTTTCCACGCCACGCTAATATAAGTTACTCGAAATAATAATCCTGCGTAGACCAAGTCGCGGGCATCAGCTAGTAATTTCATAATTTTAATTCATTCCATTATTAGCCTATTATAATCCTATTTTTGGGAAAGGGTCTCCTCTTTCTTAGGACAGAGGATTTTGTTATATAAGACTCACTGTGTTTGTAAGAATTGCGCCTACAATAAAACACATATTCAGCGTTCGATTCGTGATAAATGACTGACAAACACACAGAGTTTTGCTTCGACAATATTGGAACGAAGTTCCTTATCGCGCGTTGTAAAAGGGGGCTAGACGGAAAAAATTCTTACGAAAAGTTGTCACGACACTTTTTGTTATTGTAAGCTGTGCGGCGTCGCATGCTTCTCTGTCTGTCTCTCTCTCTCTTATAGAAAGCAAGCCAGATATTTTCATTTCTTTTTCGCATTGAACAGTGTGGTGTCGCGACGATTATTTTTGTTGAGTATACAGGTTTTTTGTAAATAATAAATAATAAAAAATAATTATGAATCCTGACAGTGTTTCTGCACAAGTTCCGGATATTGCTGATGGAGTACAAAATTGAGCCTACTGATTAAGTTTATATAACATTATATTTGTTAATAATAAAAAAATATATTATTATAACTTAAATAAAATAAAATTTTATTACAATTCCTTGACTAATTAATCGAAAGGAACTTCGTTCCATCCGGGTGTCCCTTGACACCTCTCAAGTTTTTTATATCTCGAAATCACTCACTCACACAAATCTGTTTAGATATGGCTTAGGATCGTCAAGTCCATACGTAAAAATAACCGTCGAATTGAAGACCTTCCTTCTTCCTTTAAAGGTGGTTAAAAATGAAAGACACAATTGTAGGTTGTAGCAAACCATTCATGGAGAACTCGGATTTCTGTAGAAAAATTAATAATTCATGCCAGCAGTCCGTGGGAGACTTGCGGTTTCCATAAGTGAAGACTAGACGTTGTAGAAAAGAGTGCGAAATCTTTATTTAAAGTCAGTAAAATGCCATTTCACATTCATACATTATTCATAAAATTTGCTTTTCATATAGGCTGAGGTCTCACAGAATCTGGAATCAGAGGTGTAAATATATTTCCCGCCATTTCCTCACGCTCTGCTTGCTTTTTCGTGCATAACGTAGGTATGATAAAGTCTTTTATTTATCGCTTGTTTCATATATTCATTTTCCATTGGCGGGGAAAATTGAAATGTAGCATCAAAAACAAATTAAAACATATTTTGGTATAAATCTATAGTAAACTGTAACAGGAGGGAACTCTGTACTTTAAATATTTATAATACATATATATATATAATGCATATATATATTGTATATAATATATATATATATATATATATATATATGCTTTACTATCGATACAGAGTCCTTAACATTATTTTTTCACGCTGAAACTAGTGAATGGATTTGAATGAAATTTGGTATAGGAGTAGCTGATACTCCGGTTCAACATATAGGGTAGTTTTACTCCGAAATTCAGCACGGTTCCCGTTAAAAACGTTAAAAAATGGTTATGAAAAATGAATTAACTGTTTTTCGTAAAAAATCATTAAATCATAGTATTTACTAGGCAGACGTGATTTTAAGTGATTTCGGTCGCCCATCTACATTAGCGCCACTAGAGGAGCCACTGATGCTTATCCGTGTCCAGACAGTTTAAAGGCTTGTGTAAAGCCAAGGGCCATTTCAAATATTGTTATTTCTTACAGTCGAGACATTAATATATATAATATAGAATTGAAGTAATTATACCTTTTATGGATTTTTAATATACAAAAATTTCTCTTGTTTCTATCTTTTTTCATTTGAAACTTAAGACCAGGCTAAGTAATATATAAGAATATTTATAGAGATGTAGAACAAGTAAATATAAATAAAGATAAACACGAAATTTACCAGTAACATATATGCGTGAAAGGGGTGAGCAAATATTGCCTGTGTGTTATCTAAACATACATAATTGTGTTATTAATCACGAGCGTAGTCTCGCAATTAAATTTGCATTATATATGAGCTGGAAGTATCTAAGAAATGCCATACAAGATTCTTGTTTGTTTGAACATTTTGTATGTATTGTGCCGCAGAGTATTAGATGACACAGTAGCTGTTGACAATAACCGTTTATTCCCGCAATAGAATAATATTTTTTTTTTTTTTTTTTTTTTTATTTCATAATCATAATTCTTAATACATATCTAATGATATAAGAATGGATTCAATCCGCTCCGATACTGATCAGTTCTGCTCATCAGCTATTCAAGTACTAATTAAAGCTAAAGCTTGAACGTTTTCCATTGCGTCTGAGGAAAAGTGTTATTAAAGCCGATTAACCCTACAGATTTTGGGATTGTTACGGAAAAAAACATTTGTTTCCTATCTTAACTGTGAAGTAACCGACAAAGGCGTTTTTCCAAGCGATTTAGCGTTCCCTCACGATGTCGTGTAAAAACCAATTAGGAGTATGGGTTTACCATACTCCTAGCAGGTTAGCCCGCTACCATCTTAGACAGCATCATCACTTACCATCAGCTGAGATTGCCGTCAAGGGCTAACATGTAGAGGATAAAAAAAAGAGATGTAAGCAAAATGTTATTCTTCTTTAATTTTATATTTTAGATAGAAATGAAATTAAACAAAAATAATGCAGGTTGCAAACTAGAACGCCAACTAGAATGTGGTGTGGTGTGTCTTACTTTACTTGTACATGGTTGGTTTTGTTCTCAAGTGTATGCTGCAATAGACAGCCATAGTCGTATGCAAAAAGATCTGATTTTACTATACTGTTGTAAATAAAAAACCTGTCGGGTTTAAAATTTTGACAACGAGAAGAAAACGTGCTTAATAGAAACGCTATAATACAGTGAGCACTTTGAACTATATATGTATATAGTGACTTTAGTTTTTAGTTTATCACGTAAAAATAATATATTTTTGTTGGTTATAAAAATCTTTTAACTCCATAGAAATTATGGTAAAAACCGCTTTTAATCAGTTAGATTAACTTGACCTTGAGTATCATTTAACACTTTTACGTAGTGAATTTTAAGCTGTTCCAGCGGATATAAGGTAAATAGCCTGCCGAGTTGATCGTAATCTATGCCAAAATCTATTCGAAATGAGGGCAACATTTATGCGAAAATTGGTATAATCAGTCTTTGAAATAAACCCTTTCATCAACGCTCGTTTATGATACCAATCTACCTTCAGCGGTCTATGCTGTGTCTACTAATTCATTATCTGAAGGAAAAATATCTGTGTAATTTAATTAGATGAGTTAGCACTTTTAGATATTTTTATACATTCTTTATTTATCATTGTTTAAGCCTTTTATGAATTCATATTATAATTCTTGGAACAACAAACCATTCGCACGTTTTCAAATTGTGCCCAGAATTGGATCATTAATAGACAGAGGATAATGGTTTAAATGTTAAAAGAAAGATAATATTTTCCGAGCAGCTTTTGGAGATGTTATTATTATATTATACATTTTTAAACGAGGTTAATTGATGCGAGAGCTTTGTTTTGCCTAGGGGATGTACAAAACATTTTCCATTTCTTTACTAAACGAGAAAGCTTTCTCTTTATCCTTGAAAATTTTGGCTTAAGATAATATACTATGTACTTGTCACGGGTTTTAATGTGTTTTTGAAAAGAGTGCTTTAACTTATCGTATAAAACAGTTAAAACTGATTTCAATTTTGAGATAACAAAATACCTTGCTGAATCCTGCTTACCCTCTCTCTGAAACTCGTCAGATACAAGACTAAAGGCGTCAGTTTTGTCAATTGACAAATGCTTATCAAATAGCCAATATTTTTGTTTCACAATTTTAGAAAGAAAGATGCCATGTTTATTTTGTCTGTCAGGACACGCTTTCAAGGACTCACGTGGTTAGGGCGTTCGCCTCTTAATCAGAGGTCTGTGGTTCGAACCCGGGCACCCTATAGCTATAGGTGAAGGAAAACATCGTGTGTAAATCTGCACGCCTGAGAGTTCTTCATAATGTTCTCAAAGGCGTGTGATGACTGCTAATCCGACGCACATGGCCAGCGTGGTGGACTATGGCCAAACCCTTCTCATATTGAGAGGAGACCTGTGCTCTGTAGTGAGCCGGCAATGGGTTGATCAAGATGATGATGATGATGGACTAAGGAATCAAATCGTCACGTTATAGGACTTCAGGGGTGCCAGGTCGAGTAACCTCCACGTGTGCCCGAGTGCTGTGGGTCTCTTTTGATTCGGCCCTGGGGAAGAGCAGCATTGGGGCCGGTGTACTCTTGTAACATCGGTTAAGAAAGTTTCAAGTAGTATAGAATACATAAAAGAAAGCCAATTTAATGAGATTTAAAATTATAAATAGGGTTCAATGACATGGTCGGAGCGTAAACCTAACGGTTGGTCATGTTGGGTTTTTGGACTGGGTATTAGTTCGTTCGCTTATAGATAATTTTAGAAATGTAAAGATATATAAGGTTTAGGGGCTAGGGGCGTCTCTTGTGAGACTCGGACCTCGACTGACGTTGAGTATATGGATTGTTGGACTGGCAGTTAATTTCGAACGCCTCCGGGATTATGTATGAGACTCACGGCCGGATGACGTCAGAATCGAGGCGTTGTGTTTCATGTGTTTGTGTGTGACCTCTTTAAGAAGCGTTGTCGGTCGTCATTTGAGCGTACGGGCCGAGAACAACGTGTTTGGGGCATCTCTTGATGAGAGATACGTTGGGGTCGAGAGTGCAGTCGGTTCTCTTACAGTATGTTTTGGAGAGCTTTTTAAGATAATGATCATGGTATCCTAGTAGTACTATCGTCGGTAAATCAAGCCTCTATGTAGGTCTACGTTTACAGTGTTTCAATGTCGAACCACTTTCTGCCCGTGTCAATGCGCCATAACTTTGAAGTGCTTGGAAGCTCTTGTAGGATCTAAAGGCAATGTATAGAATGCTAAGGCAGGACGCATACGACGACGATATATTTATAGTACGCACGATATATTTATATCGTATAGGGTGATCCTAAAATGCCCCTCAGTAATTGACTGAGGGGATTATCTTGTGCTTGCTGCATAGAATGCAAGTACTGCACAGGTCGGACTCTTTAAACCTACGAATTACAGGACGGTTCGGCAATGACATTTATTTAGTCAGGAATATTGATTTATTTATACTCTTTATTTGCACACAACTACTGGTTCATTAAAATGTAGAAGGACCGAAAAACATAGATAAAAGTAGAATACAAAAGGCCACCTCATCCCTTAATAGCGATCTCTACCAGGCAACCTTAGCATAAGGAGAAAATACAGCGAGAACAAATTAATTATAAAATTTAATGCAAAAACGATACGTAAATTCATATATGTATATATATTTAATTAACTAATATATATACTATAACTAATGCATAATATATCATCATCATCATCATAATCAACCCATTGCCGGCTCACTACAGAGTACGGGTGTCCTCTCAATATGAGAAGGGTTTGGCCATAGTCTACCACGCTGGCCATGTGTGGATTGGCAGACTTTACACGCCTTTCGTGCATGCAGGTTTCCTCGCGATGTTTTCATTCACCGTTGAAGCGAGTGATATTTTAATTGCTTAAAAACGCATATAACTCCGAAAAGTTAGTGGTGCGTTCCCTGGTTCGAACCCCCGACCTCTGATTTGGAGGCGGACGTCCTAACCACTAGGTTATCACAGCTTCACTAGGCTATCACAGCATAGATATAAGTTTAACAATAATTATTGTATAAATTAAATAATAGAACACGTAAGTTATAAAGTTGTTTAAAAACAAATTAATCCGTTCCAGATTTATTAATGAAGTAAATTGTAGTATTAATAGCCTAGACGTTTATCTACGTGTTTATATATTTCAAATTCGGATAATTAAATATGAGCGCTTTGTAAATTAAGTGGAAATGAGGTTGATAATTATTATTACCGGTACCAAGAATAATTTATATCGGGTAAGTAATAGTATATATCGTGAAAGGTCAACTTGTTGAATATGTAATAAAATTTAAACTTAGTGTTTCCAAGTAAATTGAGTAATTTTTTGGCACCTTAATTCCTTGGAAATGATTCTGTTTCCATATATGAAATTGCATTTTTTTTATAAAAATAATCTGTACAAATGTTACCGTGGGCTTTGGATTTCACTACAAAAGACCTATGCCCAGCATTGGGTTCCTTAAAAATTTTGAAATCGGCGAACATAATGAATATCTGTAGTCTAGTAGTCTGTTCTATAGTCTGCTTGTCTGTTAAAATTTTACGCCTCAAAAATAATTAAAAAAAAAATCCACGTCATAGATGCCACTGGCTAACTAGTGCAAAACAAACTGATTAAGTTTATGAGTATATTTCAATAGGTACTTATACTTGATGCGGTAAAAGGTAATATTATTAAGTTACCAGAAATTTATTCATTGAACATTAATTTATCAGTTGAGCGAGTTCGAGTTTTTAAAAGGCCGATGCGTCTCATGGGTAAATGCCAAAAGCTGAGTCCTCTTCACACGAAGCATAATGACACTAAAGTTTTGTTGGTTCTGTTTTCCAATTGGATAATTTAAATTATATCACCTCAAAAAGTTCAGCGGTTCAATTTGCTTTCGTTATAAATTGCTCTTTCTATTTTTAGAAACACAATATAGTGTGGGTAATGCAGGTTTATTTTTATCTGGCTTCTTCCTTTTATGTGGCGCTACAGCGTATGGAAAAATACGTGCTTAATTGCTATTTATGCAACTGTTACGTAATGAAAAAACAGCACTTGAGTTAAAATGACCCCATTTAGCCAAATGCTGCTTTTATACGAGGTTATTAAAATAGTGTAGTATGGGAGTTGTAATGAATAATTACGTATAGTAAAAGTACAGACAAATAAAATTATCACACGTGAATTAAGTAAAACGTAAAATAATTTTATTTGTAAAGAAAAAATACAATTACGGGATTTGAGGAATTTGAATTTTTGATATATAACAATTATAGTAACTAAAAAAAAGGAATGTTTTGCTTCTTGAAGATGCCTCGATCTTTGGCTCGATATAATGATAATATTTTAATTGTATTATTTATTTCAAAGACCGATAGAAAAATCTAAATCAGTTTGTTTAATTTTAATTTCACTCTATGATGATGACGAAGACGTAGTTAAGCTTACACAGCCAGCTCTTCTGTAATAATGAAATAAATACTTCATTTGAAATTTAGAATTGTCTATGGTAGCAGATGTGATACAGACGTTCCAATTCCAAACCAACGTAACAACTATTTCAAATCTCCATAAAATAAAGGAATTTAGGTTATTAAGCTAGTAGATACGTTATCGTTACGAATCGATACGGCTGACAATTTTATTACTGGAACATTTTCAAATAGTACACTATAGTCATAAATCTTGTTATCACACACCAGGAAATGTGTTTACGCATTCCCTCTGGAAGCGGCGCAGTCTTACCTGTATGTGGGACTATCAGACGTCCAGACTGGCAACCAGAATACCCACTCAAACCTAGCGATGCTCTATCGCGTCGCCTGGTTTCTGGGTTACGGGAACGCTTGCGCACTCGACCGCAACCCGTTGGGAAAGTGCCGTGGCAAGTGGCGTGGGTAGGCTAGTTAAGATGATTATAAAACAACTATAGCGGAGAACTTTAAAAAGCAAAGATCCATAAGTCAAACAACATTATAATCTAAAGACCTTAGTTTAACTGTTGGTTGATCGTTATAAACTAACTTGATCGAGGTTCATTTCATGTATTCATTAGCTAATCGCTTAATTTAATTGAGAAAAAGAAGTTAGTTTATCATCATGATCAACCCATTGCCGGCTCACTACAGAGCACGGGTCTCCTCTCAATATGAGAAGGGTTAGGCCACAGTCCACCACGCTGGTCATGTGCGAATCGGCAGATTTCACACGCCTTTTTCTTGATTCATTTCCTCACGATGTTTTTGCTTCACCGTTGAAGCAAGTGATTTTTAAATTGCTTAAAAACGCACATAACTCAGAAAGTAAGAGATGCGTGCCCGGGTTCGAACTCCCGACCTCTAATTAGGAGGCGGACGTCCTAACCACTAAGCTATCACGGCTTCTGCTCGTATATACATATATAATAAGCGCATAACTGTAGATACTGTAGATACATCTTATTCGTAATATCGTTTTCCGACTGGGCACCGGCTTTTATCTGTTTTCCGATTGGATCCTTTTGAATGATGTCATCGGAAAATGTTAAAGGGTGAATGGGGGGGAATTAAATTGCTTTGCAAAATGTTACGCGGAACCTTTTCACCGAACTGCCAAAATAGAATGTATTTTGGGAACTTTTTGTAAAGAATATTCAATTTTATACAATATAAATATTTTTCAATGCTGCCTCAGTTTTCTAGTCGTCGGCAGAAGAAACTACAATATGCAGATCATGAGCTGGGTTTGATTCCCGAGTCGACACAAAAACTATTAGGTAGTTTAAATGGTAGTTATTGGGTTTTCGGAACCAGATTGAGTTAATAAATTGGTGGTATTTAGTACCATGGAGTTTTGTTACTGACATGTGAGGCATCTTAGAGTGTAGGTAGTGAGATTTATCCCAGTTGTAGGACATTGATTTTACATTCATTATCAATTGCGATGACCTGAATTTATGTTAACTTTTTTTTGTATATTCAATTTTAAGAGGGTTTTGCTGTAGTTAAAAGTAAATTTACTTAGCTAATATCAATGCAAGAAGCCTTTTCGTATTTGTGATAGAAATTACCAGCGAGGCAAAAGTAGGTATATTGGTTTAACGATTAATTCTATTGCAACATTCCAATAACGCGAGTGAATCCGTTTAGGCGTGAATTAGCTGATTCAGGTAATAATTTCTGATTCAAGGTAAACATAATTGTATTAAATCACACAATTATGTTTACCTTCAATCATATAATTATGTTTACCTTAAATCTGAAATTGAAAAATAAACCATTATATTATTCACAAAGATTTTCATGATGAGTTAGTATTTGGAGATAATTTTTATTAATGTTACAATATCATGCCTACATGCCAATAAAATTCAGAGTAAGTTATCTCTACGAGTATATATCACGTTACGTTATATTATTTCTAATGTTACGTAAATTGATGAACAAAAATAACTTATACCAATAACCCGATAGGTACTTGAAGTGCTAAATTTGATACACGTTCAGATCATCATCATCAACATGAACAACCCATTACCAGCATACTGCAGAGCACGGGTCTCCTCTCAATATGAGCAGGGTTTGGCCATAGTCCACCACGCTGGCCATGTGCGGATTGGCAGACTTCACACGCCTTTGAGAACATTATGGAGAACTCTCAGGCATGCAGGTTTCCTCACGATGTTTTCCTTCACCGTTGAAGCAAGTGATATTTAAATTTTTTGAAAAACGCACATAACTCCGAAAAGTTACAGGTGCATGCCCGGATTCGAACCGCCGACCTCTGTATAGGAGGCTGACGCCCTACCACTAGGCTATCACCGCTTTTTTTATCACGTTCAGATACAAAAACACATTACAAAGTTTGGCAATTTTTTCGTGTACATTTACCTACTTGGGTACTTAAAGTGAAAGGTTTCAAAGTTTCTATCAGAAATTTAATAATAAAAGTCTATTATTATGCCTTTGAAGCGGTGGAATTAAGGCACTTAGCGGAGTAGTGATCGATCGTTTAGTACACGCGTTGTGAAGCCTTTTGTCAATATACGGGCTGGTTGAATTATAGGCAGTTAAAGGCCTAAGCTTACGTGCCGTATTGTTTGCCACGGGTCATGGTTTTCAGATTGTGATAGAAGCTTCGGCGTGTCATAATTCCATAACCTGATGCCTGAGTAAAATACTGAAGTTGGTGTTATTTAGTTGGGATAACGCAAGGTACTATTGACAAGGTACGTCTTATAATTTAGTGGTATCGGGGTTTTTTTTAAGCGGTGATAGCCTAGTGGTTAGGGCGTCAGCCTCCTAATCAGAGGTCAGCGGTTCGAATCCGGGCACGCACCTCTAACTTTTCGGAGTTATGTGCGTTTTTAAATAATTAAAATATCACTTGCTTCAACGGTGAAGGAAAACATCGTGAGGAAACCTGCACGCCTGAGAGTTCTCCATAATGTTCTCAAAGGCGTGTGAAGTCTGCCAATCCGCACATGGCCAGCGTGGTGGACTATGGCTAAACCCTTCTCATATTGAGAAGAGACCCGTGCTCTGTAGTGAGCCGGTAATGGGTTGATCATGATGATAATGATGGGGTTTTTTTTATACACCACTAGTTAGCACTTGACGACATCTCATCTGATGGTAAGTGATGATGCGGTCTAAGATGGTAGCGGGCTAACTTGTTAGGGGTAGGAAAAACTCATACTCCTAATTCGTTTCTACACGACATCGTGCCGGAACGCTAAATCGCTTGGCGGCACGTCTTTGTCGGTAGGGTGGTAACTAGTAGCGGCTGAAGCCTCCTACCAGACCAGACTCGAGCTGGGAATCGAACCCAGGAATTCAACTTTATAATTCAACAGCGCGCGCGCTGTGCCACGGAGGTCGTCAAATCGCCGTCGTTCAATCCGGCAGGGGTAATTCGGCAATTTGTTGTTTCTGAATTTGCTATGGTCTGGTCTGGTGGGAGATAACAGGTTAGCCCACTACCTATAAAAGAAGTTTTAGGTTTATTGTATATCGCATAATTTATTTTAGGGATTTAAGGGATTTCCAGATTTCTTGTGTCGTTTGTATTCAGCGGATAACTGCGACTCTTTTTTATGTCGTCTATGATTGCACCAATTGTAGGTTTTTCAATGCCATTTCAGCACATTGAATCTCCAATATCCATCAGTCCTCACCTATTGCCACTTCTTGCTGCAGCCCACTATGCAGGCTCTTCTATTCTAACTTCTCAATTCTTGATCACGTAGAGGTAATCTATCTCTCTGCATCACCATTTGAGTCCGAGCTTTCTTGCGTGGACCGAAGTTATTTGTAGGAAGGGGCTCATACTATTTCTGCGGGAGATTAGTTTCAATCTTGTGAAGGAAGTGCTATTGTAGTAGTGAACTATCGTAGGGATATGGGAGCGCGTGTGTGCGGGTGTGAATGAGCAGGGTTGCGGGGGGCGCGACGCTCGGGGCGCGGTATCGACGCGCGCGGCACGCCTGCGCTGAACCACTCACCTGTTGCCGTGAGGCCGTGGAAAGATACTCTTTCAAATTAAGGTGGACACCTGATACCGAAATAAAAGCAAAGTTTTCGATCGACCGTTGTAACGTCATAGGCTCTTTTCCTTTCAGATTAAACATTGAATGGCTGCTGTTTATCATTCACCGACCGATATCAATTACGATATCCTATAGAATCATCCTTTTGATATTCCATTGCCATTAGCCAAACGTTACCGGGATTTCCTGACCAGATTCTCCTGGCACTGGGAACTCGAACTCATTTATCATCATCATCATCATCATCATCATGATCAACCCATTACCGGCTCACTACAAAGCACGGGTCTCCTCTCAATATGAGAAGGGTTTGGTCATAGTCGGCTAGCCATATGTGGATTGGCAGAGTTCACACGCCTTAGTGAACATTATGGAGAACTCTCAGGCGTGCAGGTTTCCTCACGATGTTTTCCTTTACCGTTGAAGCAAATGATTTTAATTTTTTCAAAACGCACATAACTTCGAAAATATACCGCATATCCGATACCGCAATTTTCCGTCTTGATGGGGATTCTCTTCTCATTTGGGCTAGAAACTTGAGGAACTGTCAATTAATGGTTAACTATTCGCGTGGACGATGCAATTATGTAATGTATGTAAGAAAGGAAAAAAGTATTTTGTTTGGTACAATAAGAAAATGTAAGATTATTTCATTTTGTAATGTAAAAATATTCCTAGTTCCATGTTCCAATATCCCAATGCGAAATATTTCCAAAGCTTTGATTGTGATTCGTATTATTTTAAAATTTCATTTACCACGAATATACGAATGTACGTTACAAAGGAACGTGGGCAAAAAAACCTCCTGGTACGTTAAACATACATTCGACGTTAAAAATGTTTTCAGTTCTCTCCAGACTTTATGCTTCAACTAATGTAATTATTTCAAAATCATGACGCAATTCTTTCATATATATGTATTATTAAATAAACAATGTATTTTTTTTATTATTTATAGGTTTAACAAAGAGTAGTTTAAGAAGTATCGCGAGAAATTTTTGAATTGTCAAGAAAATATTATACCTACTACACGTACTTAATAACATCTCACTTGAAATTCGGGTGAAAAGCGATTTGGTTTTAGTAATACATTTTTATGCTTCTCATATATGTATATTTTATTATAGGTTTTACGGCAAATTGAATGTGATCGTTTATCACCAAAGTGTACTGACATCGAGAATATTTATAGCTGTTTTACTTAACGGTAAATGGTTACCTTAAATGTATTGAAGGTACAAACCTACCGCAGCTGTAGTTTATGCTAAGTACGTATGTAAGATCCGTATGCTCAAGTGTGTTTACCACACAAATCTAAATAATCTATTGGTACGAATTCTCAGCGTGTGCGATACCGCCAGTGAGCGTAGAAGCTTTGCATGAAGCTTCTGGAAATCAAAAGATAAATCAACACTTGGGTAATTTCTTTGCAAATAATACGCAACAATGCCATCCATTATGGTCTTGTAAGCATGTCACTACGGATAACAAGGCCCGAGGATTTGAAGCTTCGGAGAGAAGTTAAAGAAAGTTGCTTATTTGTAGTCTGCGTTCGTTTCATACACTGCATTACCTCTTGGAGACAGGATAGTTTTGAGCTCGGGTTTTGAGTTCCCGCGGGATTAAGCAAAATAAAATCCAAAATAAATAGTAAAGTTACTTGAAATGGTTAAATGTTAAGGAAATTTTCCTAAACGACATCAGATAAGAGCATATAAAAAACGTAGGGATTCTCGCCAATCAATTTATTTTTAACAAATTTCAAAACACTTATAAATCTAGATATGTGAGGCGAACTCTAAAGAATTTAATTCAAAAAAGATAAAACATTGTGAATTATCACGTAGGCAATCTTCTCTTAATACTAATATACCGAGATATTTAAATCCTGACAAGTTTTTATTACGTAGTTTTTTTTTTTTTGCATTTGATAGCCCAATTATTGAGGAAATTTTACAAAGTTCTTTTGTAACTCTAATTAATTAGATATAGCCACCGTGCGCCGCACATGAAAGAGCAATAGTAAATAATAAGCTAAATTATTGCTTTTATTCAAATTTTTTCTCCAATGTTATTTAAAAACCAAAAAATAAACGGTAAACTGAAACTTATAAAAACGGGAGAAAATAAGTATTCATTCATTCTTGTAGCAGTGACTGCCCCTGGTTTTGCGAACTCTTAAAGTTCAAGTAGTAAATAAATAAAGTAAATGATTAATTTTGTACTTTGTCTTTTTAATGTTATTAGTAACATACTAACATAGTAATTAAAGATAAAATGTAATTAACATACTAACAATCTATGGACCATGTCCACAAACGGTTAAATAAAGAAAAAAAGGGGTAGCCATATAAAAGTTACTAACTATTTAATGGCTCATATAGTCTTTTTTACTCATCCAAACCTTTCGGATAGTTTCGGATTACAGTTCTATTACTATTTCTTTGCTCTTTTATATCCGTGTATGTGAAATCGTGTAACTGTTAGATCATGACTTTACAGAGAAATTCAATATATTCGCTGTAAATGCCACTGTTGAAGTATATTGAAACTTTGACCTATTCTACCTATCTTCCTTATTTCCATTTCATGAATACATGATCTTATCTGCTAGCTGGTTTCTACGGCTAGCTATCATCTTACCTTGCACTCTCTGACAGTTATTGGGTTAAAAGAATTTAAAGTGGTTTCTGAAACCAAATGATATAGTAGATACCAGAATGTAGTATAGGTGATTGTAAATATCATCATCATCATCATGATCAACCCATTACCGGCTCACTACAGAGCACGGGTCTCCTCTCAATATGAGAAGGGTTTAGCCATAGTCCACCACGCTGGCCATGCGCGGATTGGCAGACTTCACAAGCCTTTGAGAACATTATGGAGAACTCTCAGGCGTGCAGGTTTCCTCACGATGTTTTCCTTCACCGTTGAAGCAAGTAATATTTTAATTGTTTAAAAACGCACATGACTCCGAAAAGTTAGAGGTGCGTGCCAGGATTCGAACCGCCGACCTCTGATTTGGAGGCTGATGCCCTAACCACTAGGCAATCACCGCTTCAATGTATTGTAAATATATTAAATTGCAACCATACACACTCACTTATGCAATCACATACATATATAAAGTACTAGTTCTTTTGCGAACACACGTTTTTAATAATTTTATTATAAAAGAAAATTTATGTTTTATGAGAAGCAAAATTGTTGTTTATTTGTCTTAAGAGCAAAAAAACACCAGGTTTTCTTCTTAGAAAACAAATAAACCTTTTTATTTTCATTGTAAGTTTCGGTAGGACGCCCCGTCAAAACCGATTTGGGTTCAATAAATTGCCTTACGTCTTTTCAGATAATGGAGCTTTCATTTATTACTAGGTGAAGCACCTACGAGTACCACCGTATACGAGCGCTACGATGTTTACTAGAGAATCTCATTATGCAACGACGGATAAAAAAATGCAGTAACGTATTTTGTGGCGCTTGTCTTCAACTATTCTATTAAAATATCCTTATTTATTATCTTATTACAAAGAATACCTTCGCTGCTGGATAAAACACTGACAAGTCACAGGCTTCTTTGTAAAAATGTGCAAGCAATGTGCTTTATAATACCGCTTAAGACGCTTTCCCCGTAAACAAATAATTAAACCTTTCAAAAAGTAAAATTCATTAAAGAATATTTTTATAAATATTCTATATACTTAGTGTCTATCACGTAGAATATTTATTGAATTATATGATATATGATCAATTTTGTTACGAAATATGAATATGCCAGAGCAGAAAGTGTACTTTTGCAAGTTAACAATACGGGTACGTTAAATTAGTTAAATATGCAATTTTAGCAATTCAAAACCAGAAGTTAGTAAATTATCGTAATCCACACCCATGCCTGCACATCACGGTTATTATTACTAATATGTGATAATTATTTGTGAAACGTGTATAGCCCATTAACCCTCTTTTAGAGCAAAGTCTTAGGTCTATGCTTTTAAAACTTCTTATATGAGGTTATGTGAGCAGAGGTCGTTGGAACATTAATAAGCAGATGATGATCAGATATCAGAAGTTGGCACTTCAGTCAGTTCAGTCAGTCAGTCAGTCAGGAGACACATTGCTCGGAAGACCAAAAGATGTTGTGCTCAAATCTAAACTTCTTCTCACTGCCGTTTCGGCAACAGCGACTGGGTCTCTGTTAATTTGAGATATCAAATTATATCAATTTGAGATATAAAATCTAAAGCTGTTAGAGTGGCGAGCATGCACTGAAAAGCTCAGCGTTGGTAGACTTCGAATGTCTTTGTAAAGAAACTATGGTAAAGAACGAACCGCAAAAGATCGCTGGATACCGAGCCGTACCGAGTGAAAATCACTGCAAAAGGCATTTTTAATGATGATGAAAGTATATATAAAATGACTGATTCACACTCTACGTGACGTTAATTTACTTACGACAAAAAAAAATAATGGTATTTGTAAGTTGGATTTACAGTTTAATTAATTATTTAAACGTTGCGATTTGAAGGGTTTTTCGCGTGGGTTTTTCTCCGAACACGAGCCGGGCTCTAACCATAATGTTCTGAGAAAAGGTTAATTGTGTTTTACTTCGCCACAACCTGGCTATAACGGTGAGATGGCTTACATAAATTTCATGTAATTAAACCTCATGATGCCTTAATTATTTTTGCTGAATTATGATTTGACATTATATAGTTCTGGTAAATAATTAAACCTTAAATATTATGTGCTTATATTTTATGATGTAACCGCCTTATATCCGCATCTTGGAACCCCCCCTGATGTTTGACTTCCTCAAACCAATTTTAAGCCTGAAAGGTGAGACGTACAGAGTTACTTTCTAATTTATATACTACTTTTATACGTACGGATGAATAAATTATGATCAATTTTTCAGTGATTTGTCAATTCATTTAATTTATTCCTTTTTAAACTCCCGACGCAAAAGAGGGGTGTTATAAGTTTGTCCTCTATGTGTTTCTGTCCTTGGCATTGGGACTATTAAATGAGTAAACCGATTTGTATGTGTAATGTACACCACATTACATTTGACAGCTAGTTTTTATCGATGGTTTTAAGTCATGTCTATAAAAATTGGTGCAGCGATTTGCTTGACGTGGAAGGTACTTAAAGGTTATGAAACATCTCTTAACGATGTATACAATCAGACATGTTTTATTTATGTGAAGATTTTATAGTTTACAATTTAATATTTCTTGCGGTTAATTGGTATTTACTCGTTTGTAGGTATTCTTTGATCTAGGCGCCGTCCGCAATATCCGAGTTTGTATCTATCTTGTAAATCCCGGCTAAGTATTCTTTAAGTCAATATCTAAGGGGAATTCTCGTTAATCTTTATGCTCGTTTCCAATACTGCTTATATTTGATGCCTTTTGGGTTCCGTTTTCAACACCGCCCTATAAATTATTCAGGGCATTAAGATAAAGGTAAATGTGAAATTTATCTCCTATCACTTAATTTAATCTCTACTGTGATAGCGTTTCAATCGTGCCCATTAACATACTTATTATTCATTTGTTATTCTAGATGCGAAATAATTGATAACATTAAAAGTTACATGGAATTTCAGTGTGATTATATCGTACGAACGAATAGTATCGATTAAAGTACAAAATCAAGAAGCACAGAGGAACTTCCTTACCTACCTTACTTTTTTATTATGTGATAGCTGTAACGCTCTCACTAACGTTGCCTGCATACTTATTTTAAGTATCTCTAAGTCTTACCTAATGCGAAATATTTGATAAGATTACAAGTAAAAGTTACCTAGAATGTCAGTATCATCACCATCATGATCAACCCATTACCGGCTCACTACAGAGCACGGGTCTCCTCTCAATATGAGAAGGGTTTGGCCATAGTACACCACGCTGGCTATGTGCGGATTGGCAGTCTTTACACGCCTTTGAGAATATTATGGAGAACTCTCAGGCGTGCAGGTTTCCTCACGATGTTTTCCTTCAACGTTGAAGCAAGTGCTATTCTAAATTTATAAAAACGCACATCAATCCGAAAAGTTAGAGGTGCCTGCCCGGATTCGAACCGCTGACCTCTGATTAGGAGGCAAACGGTCTAAACACTAGGCTACCACATTCACCGCTTGAATGTCAGTATAATTAAGTTTAAACAGTCAAATTGTTGAGACACCTAGAAGTTCCGCACAAAGTCGCGATGGTCAAACGTGCTATTATCGTTAGATGTGGTTAATTTAACCTCCTTAGTGGTCGCCGAGTTAAAGCGAGCCGTCGGAAACAACTAATGAACCTGTTGCATGTGACTGATAGATTGGATGACGGTTTACCAACAATGCTCGGCCAACATCCTGTTAAATGAACATTATTAAGTTTATCTGAACAATAATGTATCTCTATGACCTAAGTCTAACTAACTGGTAACTAGCCGAGCCCAAAGCCTCCCACCAGACCTGAAAATCATGATGATCATACATCATGATGGTCAGGTAATGATCAACCAATTCTTGGCTCACTACAGAGCACGGGTCTCCTCTCAATAAGAGAAGGGTTTGGCCATAGTCCACCACGCTGGCCATGTGCGGATTGGCACACTTCACACGCCATTATGGAGAACTCTCAAGCGTGCAGGTTTCCTAAAGTTATAGGTATGTGATCGGGTTCGAACTCCCGACCTGATTAGGAGGCTGACGTCCTAACCACTATCACAGCTTGGACCTGACCTACGTGGCAGAGGAAAGAGATAATTATTGATAGTAATTGGTCTGCTCCTAATTCAAGTCTTGTGCCGGTTTCTTTCTTTCTGCAAAAAGTCCAGTTACGGGCTGCACACTTTCTCTATGGGGCCGTGGTATTTCGAGGGAAACTCTAAAAGGGTCTAAATGTGGATCTTAGCAGCAGTTACTTTGGCCAAAGAATTACTTTGTGCAGTCGAAGGGGTAATATTGTGAACATCTTGGTATTTCTCGTTGCGGGGATATCGACGTCAATTTCTAATTCGACATGTTTTTATTTTGATAACTTTATTATTAATTTAAGATATAAAAATCTGATATTTTGATAAGCAGAAATGGATATAAATATAACTTATCTGAAGTGTAAAGTGTAAGTTTCTAGGAAGTTAGAAGAAGTAAATATACGGTCTAAATATAATCATTTCGAGGTAGGCGTTACCTGTAGCTTCAAGGTAGCATCGGTCACGGAAACGTTCCGCCAACGACTGTCAGCAAAACATTTATATTTTTATTTACCTATTGTTGTTAGGGTATAGCAGTAGTATATTAAGTGGATACCTGTTATAAAAGGCATTTAAGCGATAGCTTAGTTACTTGGCGGCAAAGATAAATTCATAAAATATCATTTTCTAAATTGCTCTTGCCTTGGTTCGAACCCGGGACCTACCACTTTTAGAACCTCTCTCTCGCTCTCCAGGGTGGCGCTTGCTAGGTAGGTCATCAATGCTTTTAACGTTTAATTATTTCGAACTGTAAATAAAAGTTAAAAAAATAACGTATTTAATTTATCAAGAAAGTATTTCAGTTATACCCTCTTTTATAACCAATTTTACTAGCCAAATAATGAAAAGGCCAATTTCAATAGCGATTCATTTTAATTTTGATTTAGTACTGCTCAGAGATCCTATTTTGGCCATATCACAGTTTCATTGGACTGTGCGCGTGCTACGATTTGAACGTTATAAATAAGGGAATGCGAACGGATCCAGTGTGAAATGCAATTTATAAAGCACTATATTTCGACGGTTTGTCAGATGGTTGAAGCTATACGCGCTCTTGTTGTGCATTAAAACTCGCATAGCGATCTAGTTCGAAGCTCGAACTTTCTGATTTACGAACCCAACGCGCAGCGCAAATATTTGAAGATATGTTTAAATGAATCGACTTGATAAAGTTGATAACGTAATTTAATATCTTTGGTAGTTGAATTATATAATAAATTTATAGTATACATTTTTTCAGAGATAAATTAACTGATACCCGTGTCTTCGTCCACGGAAATATCCCGACGCAAGTAGATAGATGGGTATGAATGTTTCAAAAGTGGGCATCTGTTCTTTACAGTTCCGATCGTACAATAGTAATAGTTTTTAAACTAAGGGTTGAAATCGCAATTTTAGTTGAGTTGTTAGTGCTGAAATCAAAAATCACCAAAGAACTTCCTTACCTATCTTTATAAAAGTACTAAATTGCATTTAACTCCGTTCAGTGTTGTGTGTGATGAGCTAACAGAGACAAAAAATTAAAAAAAAAAAAAAAAAATTTTTGTTCTATAATAGTGTTATAAATTTCCTGAATTACAATTTTCTAAATAAATGTAATGCACAGATGTCTTGTTTTATTATTAATTAGGAATTTATTATGATTAGGTAAGATTAATGTTGCCAGTATTTTTTAAGCTACTAAGTACAAAATTATAACTTTAGCACTTAATACCTTTTGCTTTCGCAGATTTTGTAATTAAGTCTTCTAAATCTGGAGAAAAGGTTCAAAGAAAAAGTTGAAAATTATTGTCCCAGGGACACTTTGCTTTTATTATATTGAAAGTAATAAAATTAAAAAGGTTTGAAGAAACGTTGTCGAATTCTTTTAAATCGCAACCTTCCCGCGGATCAACTATAATCTCATCTATCACGAGTAAGTATATTGAGATCAATATGCATTTCAGTTAAATTTTATTTGTTGAATATGCGTCAACTGGAGAAATCAAAATTTAATTCATCAACATCACAGATCATATTGTGTAAAGTTCGAAGTAATATAAATAGTTATATACTAAATATAATATATATTTATATTTAGAAGAGTAAAAGCGCTTTTGTACTGGTTGTTGACTTGTTTTGTGTCTTGAGTTAACTAGTCAGACGATGAAAAAAAAAATATAAGCCTCCATAGCCAAAATAAATACAGAATATATCCTATCTCAGGTTTCAAACAGCCGTTTAAAATAAGAATTCACTCACTATTTTACTTGAGGAAAATTTGATGAGTTCTTCGACAACATCCAAAACACCTATAAAAGTGACGAACTATCACTATATATTTTGAGTGAGGAAATAAGTTATATTTAAACATTAAACATATATCTAAGAATCTGTACAGAACCAAAATCGGAGACATTTTCTGCTTGGCTTTTTATTGCACATACATGTCCAGTATATTTAGCTCAACGCTCTGCTCAAAGCCAATCAGATTTAGTCTTTTATAGATAGGAGTAGAAAACGGATAGTATTGTGATTTCAAGTGTGCCTATGAGTTTAGCTATTTGTTCATATGAGGACATTGACCTGTCTGCTACATTATGGACTCACACCTGCGCCTCCCAGTCGTTTGCTTTAATATTCAGGGAGATATAGTCTAAGTCTTTGTGTTTTAGTACCGTAATGGTAAAAATGAACTCTTGTAACGCGACTCTGTCCTCCTTTCACAATTTTATATTTCAGTAACATTTATTGAGGTACCCTTAAAAAGCCTTGGAATTTAATCATAAATAATGTTTTTTTAGCTCTATTCACAACAGGTGTTTCAGCTTTTTTTACGTATACATTTTTTTTAATTTAAACTTAAAATTATATCCATATCTCAGTCGATGCCCTCTTTTCATTTAGCCTGTAAATGATAACTCTTTTAGAAATGAAGAAACAGTTTTTATTACATACGACTTATGAATTTGTACCTAGATTGAACAGGTTACAAGTGGTGGGGTGCAGAGCGGAGATGAAGCGATAACTTTATCATGACATCTACTAGTAATTTGATTTTTCGCACACCTCTCTCGTGCTATCTTCAAAGGGAACCCAGCTTAGTGTATAAACATGCCCTAACTTCTAAGGGCATCTTTGTACACTAAAAATAAGGTTGTCAGAGTGAGATTACTACTACTAGAGTGTCGCTACTATGTAAATTATTGACGCGTCAAAAGTGCCTTTTAAGGGACTATTTGAATAAAGTTTATTTGAATTTGAATTGGAAGCGGTGATAGCCTAGTCATTAGGGCGTCAGCCTCCTATCCTAATCAGAGGTCGGCGGTTCGAATCCGGGCACGCACCTCTAACTTTTCGGAGTTACATAACTTTTTTTTTTAGCGTTTTAAAAAAAAAAATATTACTTGCTTCAACGGTGAAGGAAAACATCGTGAGGAAACGTGCTTGCGTGAGAGTTCTCGATAATGTTCTCAAAGGCGTGTGAAGTCTGCCAATCCGCACATGGCCAGCGTGGTGAACTATGGCCAAACCCTTCTAATATTGAGAGGAGACCCGTGCTCGGTAGTAAGCCGGTAATGGGTTGATCATGTTGATGATGATGATGAATTACTTTTTTTACTACGGTGCTCATTTTAGCAATGGTAGATCGCAGCGCATTGTATAGCAAATGCAACTAATGTCTTGGTATTTCTTCTGCGTTGTCCATATTAACGTATCCATGTGTGTCTATTCTACAATAAAACGCGTAACTATGTGTGGTGCGTGAGCTCATAATAATTGTCATGTTTTACCTTTGCATGTCGTAACGAATGAAATGTCGTAACTTTAGTAATTAGTAGAATGCCAGAAGTAATTTAAAAAGTGATTAGACCAGATGGTTCTGTCAAACGGGAAATGTTTAATGTCACAAAGGCACCTAAGAAATTCATATTATAAATAGCTTTATTCATGTAAACCTATTACAGGCATCTTTCATAGATGCCTGTAATAGGTTTACATGAATTATAATGTATTTTGCATTATTTTAATTAGAGAGATAACTATATTGGCCAACTTCAAACTAAAGCTAAGATGGTTAAAATCGCGCCCAGGTCTAAGAAGCCCACAACAAACTTAGCTGGGAGTTTTTTTTTAGCCAAAGGTTTAGGTATTTAGGAAAGGTATGTTACCATACCATGTTTTATGGTACCATCTTCAATATTTTATTAACTTCAGATACTATCAGGGCCTTATTCCATCGGGACACTTTCTCCCAACAGTGTCATGTGTGATGCCACAGATGACGTACATTATTTGTTCATGGAGTCTACTCGGTGTGACATCTCGTAGTTTGCGCTTTGTATTTCACAATTACCCTTTTCATATTCAGTTACACTAGAGTAAATTTACATATTTGATGTATAAGATATGTAATATTGCAGAGATATAAAGCGAAAAGCGAAACGTGTTAAGTGCAAATAAAATGAAATGTGTCGGATAAAATACCAGGCTATTTTTAGACGAAAGTTTGTGGGGATTAATAAATATGCTTTTGAACATTGGCAAGAGGTTCACGTATGTGTTGCGTACGTGTCGAACCTTTCTCCATCGGAGATGAGTACGTGGGTATGTACGTAGTTATGCCCATAACCAGGGTTCAATGACACTGTGCCTCACTTCCTGAGTTTCAGCACGCCACAATACATGGATAGATTAACGCCCTTAGGCATCAAAATGTAGAAGAATTCTCGCGTTCTAAAATGAAACTCGTTTTAATATTGTCATATTAAGTTGAATAGGAACATTTAATAGAGGTTTAATTAAGAAACGTGTAAGAAAAGTGTCTATTTAAAATGAGATTTCTTTCGCACAGGTCAATTAGGGGTGCGGTATCGCACCTTAAAGGCGTGGTGTAAGATACGCTTACTTTTTGAAATGTTCTTATATTTAAAGGAATGAACTCTAAAAGGCTATATTAAGTTCGTTGGGTTAAAGTGAGTGCTTTTATTTTAAGGTTTTCATGAATTGGTTTCATGATTGGTACAAACATATTGGTGATTCAAAGCGACAGCTCACATTTCGACGACCTCCGTGGCGCAGCGCGCGCGATGTCGCATTATAAAGTTAGAGGTTCTGGGTTCGATTCCCGGCTCGAGTCTGGTCTGGTGGGAGTCATCCTTCCGAAAAAGGTATAGCGTTCCGGCATGATGTCGTGTAGAAACCAATTATGAGTGCGGGTTTTCCATACCCGCAACAGGTTAGCCCGCTACCATCTTAGACTGCATCACTTACCATCACGTGAGATTGCCGTCAAGGGCTAACTTGTAGTGGAAAAAAAATTATGTAACATAAAACAAAGAATTCTTTAATAGGAAAAAAATCATAAACCTATTTCCCAGAATCTACGTAGTGTATATGTTAACTACTAGACCAACGGACATCCTATTACTGTCAGATACAAATGAGTGAAGTAATAGTAATGGACAGCTTTTTTATTTCTATTTTTTTTTCACGATGGTTTTACGGCCGGTATTCTTTCCTTCAGCCGGTATTCTTTGCGTAAATTGTAGGGGTAATAACGGTACGCTTTGTAGGTACTTTAACGTCTGCGTCTGTGCCCTAGGGCAACACTGTCAACGTAGAGCGCATGGTTCCAGTTTCTTTTGCATATAATAACTGGTATATGAGATAGCGGTGATAGCCTAGTGGGTAGGGCGTCAGCCTCCTAATCAGAGGTCGGCGGTTCGAATCCGGGCACGCACCTCTAACCTTTCGGAGTTATGTGCGTTTAAAAAAAAAATATCACTTGCTTCAACGGTGAAGGAAAACATCGTGAGGAAACCTGCACGCCTGAGAGTTCTCCATAATGCTCTCAAAGGCGTGTGAAGTCTGCCAATCCGCACATGGCCAGCGTGGTGGACTATGGCCAAACCCTTCTTATATTGAGAGGAGACTCGTGCTCTGTAGTGAGCCGGTAATGGGTTGATCATGATGATGATGATATGAGACTGTGAACTAGTTCTTAATATTAAACAAGGGTCACCATCTCAGTGCGTTATGTGCGTTATGAAGCATAATTAATTAAGTAAATACGATCTCGTCTTTTTGGTCTCCTTGACATAACAAATATCGTTTACCAATTGGTTCGATAATTCCGAATGAGAAACTAATATTTGCTTTTATTCAGAAAAACTCAATAAACCTACTTATTGATCATAAAGTAAGATCTAACTCGGTTTAACGCCATGGGAATTTATAATTGCAACAATATTGTAACTGTACCATTCTTGTACATTAAATGTCTTTTGAAACCGAATCAGTATGTCTGTTCGCTCCTTGCGCATTAACAATTAAGCTGATTCAAATAATAATGACGGCAATCTCACCTGATGGTATGTGATTGTGCGATCTAAGATAGTAGCGGGCTAACCTGTTAGGGGTATGGTAAACATGGGTTTACCATACCCCTAACCTAACAGGTTAGCCCGCTGTCGCGTAGAAAACAATCAGGAGTATGGACTCCTGATTGTTTTCTACGCGACAGCGTGCCGAAACGCTAAATTGCTTGGCGACAAGTGTTTGTCGGTTGGTAACTAGCCACAGCCGAAGCCTCCCACCAGATCAGACTCGAGCCGAGAATCCCCCAGGACCTCCAACTTTATAATGCGAAAGGGCGCGCGCTGCGTCACGGAGGTCGTCGAAACTATTATATAATTGAAATAATTATTTCCGGGTTTAATTCTTCACTTCAATTCTAGAATGGTCGACTGATTTTTCATAAAACTAGAAGTGCCTGATCGGAAAAGTAATTCGTAGCGAAATTTGCGATAGGCTACAAAACTTGTTCTTCAATAATGATGTCAAATCACAGATAGGCAGTTAATGAAATATTTGTTAACAAAAATATAGAAAAATATTATTAAAACGTTAGTATCAGGTTAAAAATAAACAGTTATCCTACATTAAATATATTTATTTCATATTTAATGTTTTTGCTTATATATTACGCCACCTACTTTCTTCTACTTTCTTTTTTCCTAATCCTAAGGTTGCCTGGCAGAGATCGCTACTAAGCGATAAGGCCGCCTTTTGTATCCTGTTTCTTCTTGTTTTTCTTATTATTTATATTTATATGTGGTGTACAAATAAATAAAAATTAAACAAGACTTTAAGCATCCGAGCTGTAACAGTGAAAAGTTTAATCCACCGGGTCATAAACATTATAAAGTAACCGAGCATAACTTTGTCGATAAAAGTTTTTACTCGCTTTGATCGTTAATACTAATTTAAAGCAAAGCTTGTAGCGCTATTTAAAATTACTATAGCTTTGCAAGTTAAAAGTTAAGTTTTTTTTTGGAATTTGAGTCTAAGTATCAAATGTTATCGTGTACCTCGACGCGTTAGTGGTCGTAGAGGTATGAGTTACTCGGTATTTCCAATCAAAAGGGCACTTATGAACCACCGTACCGAAATGGAATTAGATCTTATCAAATTCAAGGAATTCAACGAAGAACTGGAAACTTTTGATAAGATTTTGACGAGTCTCTGTCGATTTGAGCGATTTAAGTAATTATAAATAGAAATAATTATAAATATAGGTAATTAATTAAAAGTAGAAATAATTTTTGATAAGGTTATAACGATATAAGCAGTCTTTCTCCGCTATTAGGAAGTAGTTATTTTATGTTTAGCTCCAAATAATTATTAGTAGGTAAGACCATTGTAAAATATGAACATCATGATCAACCCATTGCCGGCTCACTACAGAGCACGGGTCTCCTCCCAATATGAGAACGGTTTGGCCGTAGTCCACCACGCACTGGACTGTGCGGACTGCCAGACTTCATACGCCTTTCAGAAGATTACGTAGAATTCTCAGGCCATCAGGTTTTCTCGCGGTATTTTCTTAACCGCTGAAGCGAGTTATATTTTAATTGCTTAAAAACGCAGATAACTCCGATAAGTTAGAGGTGCGTGCCCGGAATCGAACCTCCGACCTCTGATTAGGAGGGGGACTTCCTGACCAATAGGTTAATAAACATACATATTATATAAACGAAATTATAGACGCCAACTAGTCAAAATAGTCTGTGGTACAGAACTATTCAATTCGAGCCTCCTCATATACCATTGTTTATAAATAGCAAAATTAATAGAAATAAGTAAGTTTTAGCCTTCGTTCTTAGATCTGGATGCCTTAAGGCATGTTTAAACATCGAAGTTGATGCTCCCAATTGATAACTACTAAGAGTTGACAACAATTCTCATCTATAAGAGCTCAAGCTTTCATTTGTCGATAACTTGGTTGATACAAATCATAGAGGATAAATATAGTTTACTTTTAGTCAAATATATTTTATATTATGGTAAACATACGCGGGCGTTTTCTAATCATTCGCATCTCGAATGCGTTTCCTAACAGCCAATGAAAACACGGATTGAAAAAATCTTGTTAGCTTCAATGGTTTCTTTTCTAAATTAAATATAAAATATTTAATTTCACGGGATCTATAATATTGGTGATTTAAACAATATCACCGAATAGAAAATTTTATTTACAAGTGCGTATGTCATTAATATATTTACGATTATCACCTTCATGGTTAAAAAAGAAAAAAAGAAGAAAAAGAAAAAAATATTTATTCAAGAATGTTTTAACATGACATTAATCCGTTGTTGGGACATCCTTTTAAGTAAGTATTTTACTAAAAACTTTTAGGTAAGTATTTTTTTTGTAACAAAGTCTCTCATAAATATAATAATCGCTTAGGTCGGTTAGTTAAAATATAACCATAGTTTAATTTTGTGAAAGCTTCATTGGCCATGGCAGTTGGTAACCCAATTAATATGTTCCGTGTCGCAGCGACAATTTTCAGAACACTCCGCGTACTGTTATTAAAATATAATTAAAACTGGTAATTGGTTGAACCAGTGGAAAAACTAAGTTCTTAAAGCTGTTTAATTAGTGAAGATACTTCAATGTACATTTATTCAAATCTAATCAAATTCAGATAAATTAACTGATAGAAATAGCTTTTGATCTTTCGGTTTCTTTCTTTGACTTATTTTTATTCGTTATATGAGAATGGGATGCGGTTAAATTTAAAAAAGTTAGAGCTTCAAAAATGACACTTTTCGTAAGGATGACGAATGTTGGATTTCATCCTTTAGAAAAACTAATATATTCATTATTAGGAGCCTTTGTAAGATAACCTTTGTCTTATTCGTCCAATTAAAAAGCTATTTAATTATAAAATAATAGTTTAGGTTATTAAAAAAAATTTAAATTAAAATAGGTACACCCGTACGTATTTTGATTTAAATTTTTAGTTAGTAGCCTCTATGTTGAAGGTATATACGTGGCTCTAATTATGCTGAAAAACAATATAACGTTACGACTCTTAATTAACGCGGGTAAAACGCCAGAGAACACAGTTATTGATAAAGACAGTACGATTATATGATGGTTGTTTTACCAGGTGGTATTAACAATTAACTGTTGTACCTACTGATAAATTGCAGGTTAAAGAAAATTATTTTTCTTTTCCGGTGAGTCATCATCATCATGATCATCCTATTCTCGGCTTACTACAGAGCACGGGTCTCCTCTCAATATGAGAAGGGTTTGGCCTTAGTCCACCACGCTGGCCAAGTGCGGATTGGCAGACTTCACACGCCTTTTAGAATATTATGGAGAACTCTCAGGCGTGCAGGTTTCCTCACGATGTTTTCCTTCACCGGTGAAGCAAGTGATATTTTAATTGCTTAAAAACGCACATAACTCCGAAAAGTTTTAGGTGCGGGTGCCCGGGTTCGAACCCCCGACCTCTGATTAGGAGGCTAACGTCTTAACCACTAGGCTATCACAGCTACTTCTTTCCGGTGAGTATTAATCTTATATTCGCAATAGCGATAACAAGAGCGTGAAGCAATAGTTGTCACATTCAGAATTCACGTGCGAAGTGTTCGATACTAAACGATGTAGGAGCACGACATCTAGATATATGACTCGTAATTGTCGTTCCAACGAATGTAGTATCTGCTTCGGCGACACCTGGACCATTTAGCCGTTCACTCGGACCAGGCCTCAATTGTCATAGCTCTATTAAAGTCAACTACTGAATGCGTAGGAACATGTTGCATGCGACATGAATTTTGATTAGCCGATGAATGGGGAATCATTCGGTTAGTTTTAACGTCGCTGCTTGCAGCCACTACATAAGCAATGACACCTGAGTGGATTATGCTAAGCTTTATTCTTCTTGAAAACCATGACACGTATAGTATGCTACACTGAAAAAAAAATATTATCAAGGAATTGAGAATTTCACTTAAGTATTTTATGTTTGATTTCAATATAAAAATATAACACTGTTACAATATATATATTGTGATAGACTCAAATGATTAATATCTCCTTATTTGAATCATAAGTAAGAAATAAATTTTGCTGTGCCGACATAGCACAACATTGACACATATGATTATTTGCTTAATTTGACTATGTTGAGTTTGCTTTTCTTACTTACTTTTCTTCAGGACGTTGGAGGACATCACCATGCATAAATGTCACTACTATTGAAATCTGTAATTTCCTCTAAATCGTGACGCATATTCAACTTTTTCGCTATAAACTTTAAATTATTTTATAAAAGATAAAATTAAAAAAAATACTAAAAATAATTATAATTCTTACTAAAATATGTATATATCCAAGCGTTTTGACTCAAATTTTGAATGCAGAGATTTTAGATTGACACATAGGCTAATTTATCCCGAAAAATGAATGAATCTGCGAAAAACTGAAAAAAAAAACAGCTAGTGTCATATAAAATACACTGGGCAAACCAAAATCGTATCATTTTTTTAAACACCACCTTAACACAAAAGATTTTACTTTACAAAAATACATTAATGTATGTAAATTATTTATTATTATAGCGATATATCGTGAACACATGAACTGCTATGTTAATTAATTTAGTATCATATTAATTTGGCAACCAAATAATGCGAACGTTTTGACTTGACTTTTCAGAGGAGGAGTCGATGGAGGTTTTATTACAATGGTCAGAGTAATGTGAAATATGAAAATGTTGCTATTGTGTAGCCGGCCTAATTATTAAGGCTTCTTTTCCATTGTCTCGGTTTTTTGAGAAAACAAACAAATGTTTAGATTCTCGTTTTCATTGTTATGAAACAATTTTGCTATATATTTTTGTGTTCAGTTTAGGGGATAACCTTTGGGGGAATTAAGTACTAACTCTGGGAAAAGACGTGCAAGAATATATCAATCAGAAAATTGTTTGATGACGCGATAACCTCAACAGGTTCTAGTAATACGATTAATGTTACCTAGGCTAGTAACATTCTTATGGCGTAAAAATTTTGCTAGACAACACCGCTGGCGCTTTGTAAGTTAGAGGTCCGCGGTTGGATCCCACGCAGAAGCAATTAGGGGATTTATTAGATTCATTTTCTCTAATTTGGCCTGGTAAGAGGGCTTGCTTATTTACCATCCTACTGGCAAAGACGTGTAACCAAACGGCTTAATGTAATTTTAAGTGGCATGTGAAATGGTGATGACAAAAAGAAAATTTACCTGGCTAAATTTTTTGTAGAAGCGGTGATAGCCTAGGTTAGGGCGTCAGCCTCCTAATCAGAGGTCGGCGGTTCGAATCCGGGACGCACCTCAAACTTTTCGGAGTTATGTGCGTTTTGAAAAAATTAAAATATCACTTGCTTCAACGGTGAAGGAAAACATCGTGAGGAAACCTGCACGCCTGAGAGTTCTCTATAATGTTCTCAAAGTCGTGTGAAATCTGCCAATCCGCACATAGCCAGCGTGGTGGACTATGGCCAAATCCTTCTCATATTGAGAGGAGACCCGTGCTCTGTCGTGCGCCGGTAATGGGTTGATCGTGATGATGCTGAAATTTTTTGTGGGCTTCTTCTCAGACCGAGACGCGTTTGGAATACTCATAGCTTTAGTTTTAAAGTTTCGAATGTAGTTATCACCATCAAATCACTACTATGTAAATTATTGACGCGTCAAAAGTGCCTTTTAAAGGACTATTTGAAAAAAGATTATTCGAATTTGAATTTAACGTTACGGTATGATGCCGAGAGAAACCAAATCGTGGTTTAGACTGCATCCTCCTTTATCAGTAGGTGAGATTCATAGTCAGCTCAGACAGTCAAGGGTTAACTTGTAGTGGAATAACAAGATTTCATACAAAGCTTTTATATGAAGAGATGTCAAAATATAGTCAAATAACATTTCATGACCAGTTTTCATAAAATAAATATCCACGAGATAGAGTAACGTATTTTTATACAGATTTAAGTAGATGTAAGAAAAATATTTTTTATCCGACAATACATTGAATATGAAAGTAAATAGTCTGAATTTACCATGCAACGAATGGCTGACGCCAAATGTTGATATTACTATTTTGAAGCACGGACGAAAGTGTAAAAGTTATACGAACCAGAAAATTGTGGTACACTATTTACTGATATTCATAGATTTTTTTCGCGATGTGTATATGTCAAACGGTCATTGATTTATAGTAAGTATGGTCATCAAACTGGTGAATCATAGCCTTGTTGAAGGCTTGGTCGATCCCAAACAAGATGGTCCCACTCGTTAGAGCTACCACGTGCTCCTCAATTATTCTCAGTTTGTGGTGGAGTTTTGTTTTCTTTCGGACTGTCTTTTAGCTGTGCTAACAGTATTGGTTACCACAGCGTAACTGGGCTGTTTGGCGAGCTTCGGAAAAAAGCTCTGACAGAAGAAATTTTGAGCCCTAGGGCTCGAAGAAACTAAGGGAACGTCTTCTTTTGAGGCTGAACCTCGGCTTAGGCGACGTTTGTGATAACGGGGGGGTCTAACGATGAGTGGTCCGAGGCCGTGGATAGATCCCACGTCCGGATGACGTAAGATAGCAGGGACCTCGTCTTTGCCGGCGAAGACGGCGTTTAGCATATGATTGTGTGGTAGGTAGTACGATTACGTTGTCAGTAGTCATCTGATCGTCAGGGTCATGAAGGATATGTTTAGGTCTCCTCTTTCGGAGAGGAGCGCTTAGGTCGGGGGAGTAAAAAGAAGCCGCAACTACGAGAGGGTTGGGGTGTCAGATTGACGTGGTCGAGCAACGCCACCATAAGAGCCGACGGCAGCACAATGAAAAAGTCATTATTAACCAACGTAACCCCCACTACGCTGGCAAGAGGGAACTATCTGTCTGAACTGTCTTTGAAGAAGTAATGTTGAGTTTCAGAATAATCAGGACTATAAAGCCGAAACTCAAGTGATTGTCCTTCTAGCCAAGTTAAGCTTAAATAGTAAGCACCTTAGAATTACTAAAACAATGAAACACCATGCCACGTGATCAACACATGGTCCCGATTCATTTCCGTACGTTAGCGATAATAAACTTGGCTAGGGCCCTAGTTCTTACTCTCTAGCTTCGAGCGACTGAGTCGTACGATAATTACCTAGTTCTCAGGGACTTTATGTAATGTAACTTGAGAAACTATGTCACTTTTGTACGTTAATTCTTAAATTAAAAATTAAGTCTGAAATTTAATTAGTAATTTATTTTATATAGCAGTAGCTTAATTCCGTTACACTAAACTCTGTCTGATATTATTGTCTTTAAAGGAACCTTAGAATCACATGAAAAATATAGTATTACATTTAATACCCTATATCTGCTACGTATCTACGTATTATAAAAGGCGTACGTATACTACGTATTTTAACTAAAGTTATAGTAGCAAATAATAATATAAGTTTAAAAACTGAACACACATAGACACTTAATGCCCCCCGTGACGCAGCGCGTGTATTATAAAGTTGAAGATCCTATACCTGGTTCAAGTCTGGACAAGTGGGAGGCTTCGGTCGTGGCTAGTCACCACCGTACTGGCAAAGATATACTGCCAAGCATTTAGCATGCCCGATGTCGTATAGAAGCTAATTAGGAGTATGAGATACACATAGGCCTAACAGGCTAGCTCACATCCATCTTAGATAGCATGATCATTTATTACGTGAGATTGCCATTATAGGCGAACCTGTAGTGGAATAAAAAAACAATCTTGGAGCTGTGGTATTATTGTACTACTTACCTATTTGTAGAACATCATAAGGCCGATGTCGCTTAGAAGCTAATTAGGAGTACGAGATACCCTTATGGGTTATCCCTAACAGGTTAGTCCACAACGATCTTAGATAGCATAATCATTTACTAGGCGAGATTGCCGTCATAGCCGAACCTGTAGTGGAATAAAAAAGGACATAGTCTGGAAGCTGTGGTGTTCTTGTATTGCTTACCTATTTGTGGGATATCATAAGGTCGATGTCGTGTAGAAGCTAATTAGAAACGAGATACTTATAACCCTTACAGGTTAGCCCACATCTATCTTAGAAAGCATCATCATTACTAGGTGAGGTTGCCCTTATAAGAGAACTTGTAGTAGAATATAAAAAGGACATAGTCTGGAAGCTGTGGTGTTTTTGCATTGCTTACCTATCTGTGGGACAACGTAAGGCCGATGTCGCTTAGAAGCTAATGATGAGTATGAGATACACATATCCCTAACAGGTTAGCCCATCCATCTTAGATAGCACCATCATTTACTAGGCGAGATTGCCGTTATAAGAGAACCTGTAGTGGAATAAAAAAGGACAGAAAGTCTGGAAGCTGTTCTTGTATTGCTTACCTATCTGTGGGACATCATAAGGCCTTCCGGAGCGAGACGCGCGCAACATCATCTGGCTCGCGAGCTCGGCGGGCAGGTGCGGCGCGCGCTTGTTGTTGCGCGCCCGACGCCGCTCCTTGTGCAGCGCGGCCTGCTGGTGTTGGACGTAGGGCCGGTCAGGGTCCGCGGGCACCGCGTCCGGCTCGAAGATCTCGTGCAAGGGGGGAGAGCGCAGCTGCAGGTCGCGGCCGCTGCGCCACTCGTAGCGGCGCGGCGCGGGCTCGGCGGCGGAGCGCAGCGCCAGCGCCGCCAGCACCGTGGTCACGCAGCACACGCGCATCCTCACCGCCGCCCGCGCGTTCCACCACACGCGCATCCCCTGCTACTAAGTGAACGGCCCGCTGCGCACACCCACCGGGCGCCTGCCCAACCGCATTATTCGAACTCCAATATTAAATTAAACCCGTTTCTTCTTGAGCTGCAGCTCAGTGGCTCTGTTATGGGTCTTCCAATTTTAGGTCAGATTTCACGACTTCCAGCTCTGTAACAAAGATACAGTATTCATGTTAGATTAAATCAAATCAAATCAAAAAAAGCTTTATTCATATAAGCCTATGTATTACAGGCATGTATGAATCGTTCATATATATATATATATATATATCACATTTTTCATTATTTCTATTCATGAAGTGTTGGTGATAACTACACTCGCCAACTTAAAACTAAAGATAAGAGGGTTCAAATCGCGCCCAGGTACCGTTTTCGTTTTATAAAAACTTTGAACTTATTGATAGAAATATATTAATATGTCTATCAAGTTTAAAGTTTTAATAAAACGGAAACTTATAGAAAAATCATATTACTATATTAACGATTATATAGACAATAAAAAAGCTTGGGTGTTCATCTTTAATTGCTCTTCTTCTCTTCATACTATAATTTATTATTGATTATGTGAGATGGTGACAGCAACAAAAACCCGACTAAGTTTGTTGTGTTTCTTTTTAGACCTGGGCAAGATTGTTGATTTTAGGTATTAAAACAAAACACAACACTTTAATTTAGCCAAACGATAAAGCATAGCCAAATATGACAAAACTATTTTGACTTTACTGGACACAGACAGATATTTCGACAAGCAGCAAAACAGCCGTAAAGCAGCGCGTGCGCTGTCGTAATATAATATATGGGGACTTTATTATTTATTATTTTTATATCGTATTTTATCTGGTGGCAGGCTTCGGTTGCAACTAGTTACTAACCTACTCGTAAAGACCGTACCGGTGTAATAACATTGAATCATATTAGCGCGTTCTAAGACGGCGAAATATGACGATCTCCGTGGCGCAGCCCGCGCGCTGTCGCATTATAAAGTTGGAGGTTCTGGGTTCGATTCCTGGCTCGAGTCTGGTCTGGTGGGAGGCTGCGGCCGTGGCTAGTTACCACCCTACCGACAAAGACGTGTCGCAAAGCGATTTAGCGTTCCGGCACGATGTCGCGTAGAATCCAATTAGGAGTATTACCATACCCCTAACAGGTTAGCACGCTACCATCTTAGATAGCATCATCACTTACCATCAGGTGAGATTGCCGTCAAGTGCTAACTTGTAGTGGATAAAAAAATATATCGAGGCGGTGGTTTTTTGTACAGTATAGACCATAAACATACAATAAGGCCAATCTCGTACGAAAGTGCGTCCCATTTAAAGAAGGTAGTTTGATCAAATTATGTCGAAGTATTTTGCTAGGCCGAATAAATAAATGGCTTTAGAAAATATATCTCTTTTCCCCTGAGGCAGTAATTTTATCCCTAAGAATACTAATAAACGGATTAACGTTATGTTTTGCTCCTTTTATCCTTGAAAGTGCACGGTTCCTCTATATACATAGCATAGGATAGAGCTGAAGCGCCATTCCGTTATTACTTCTTAATATTAAAATTGGTCGTGGTATACACACGCATACCGAGGGACATTTCTATATATATAACCGACCAATCTTATTAATGACAAAGTGAGTTAGTTTGTATTTCTTTTACGCATCAAATTTGGCATTTATATGATAAGTAAGGGGAGACGGATATAATACAATACACGCAAATAGTAAGCATACTTATTTATAGCAGAAGCCGCGGGCATTGTTAGTTTGCAACGTAATGTTTTTTTTTGTCTTTACACATATGCACACATATTTTATAAACCTGTAATATATTATGAATAGGAATTAAAATATCGTTTACACAACGTGTTATACACATATAGAATAACCAACACATTTTGCTCTTGTAACAAGTAAATATATTTTATATATTGCTGTGCCTTGAATATTCTTGAATTGAATAGTATTGCTTCCCCATTAAAAATACTTTAATTATATTTTTATAATTTGTAAAATTCCGATTTCGGTCAGCTAATGACGATGGTATTTTAATAAACAACTGAGGCGCCATACTATTACAAAAAAAATCCCGTCTTATGCTGCGTGAAATATACTTCTTTATTTCTTTCGTTCTTCCTGCGCCCACTATCGGAGTATCTAAAAAGTTGATCATTTGTTTTCGTAAATATTAGCACTTCATATATATATTGATCAATTAGTGAACCGAAAATTTTAAGTAAAAATTAAACAGTGGTATTCCATTTTCATTCAACAAACATACTTAAACTTGATCAGAGGGACTTCTATCAAAATATAGAAAGTTTAATAAAATTGTACTATTTGAGATTAGTAACTTTAAACAGAGAATCGCATTTGTCTGATTAATTTGATAGACTATGATGTATTATTTACCTACTTGGTTTGTTAACTGATCCACGGTATTGATCCAAAAGATAGTCAACATAATATATAGACGGCTGCACTGTCGAGTTTACTGGAAATGTGGAAACTTTTATAATAAAAACAAATTAACTGTTCTCTAAGTGCTAGCGTCGGCCACTCCCTTTTGCGTTTACTTTTAGAATGAAAGTTGGTCCTTTATCTTACTTGTAACTTAGATAGACTATGTCCAAATACAAGTATGACAGGTTAAAGAAATATGTCTCTACCCTCGACTTCATTGTACGTCTCCCATTCGCCCGCGGCTTCACTCCTGTTAAGTTCGGCGTCCTCGTGTTTATAACTTCGAAACTTTCACATTTATTTCAACCCCTATTTTACTCCCATATAGAATAAATTTTCAAATCTATTATTAGTCAAATTTTCCCTTCAATCCTTTGTCCATTTTATTACCTTGTGTAATGTAAAAATATAAAGTAATTAGTGTCAAGTAAGTTTTATACTTATATTTTATAGTATATGATAAAAAAAAGTTTATTATTACATGGTTAAAATGCAGCTAACCTGTTTTTAATAGAAAACGTGTGATTTTGCAAAATTAGTGAAAAAAAATCATCGTATATAAAATTAAGAATCTAACACGTATAAAATAAAACTATTTTTTATTTTATTTACACACTTTTATTGTACACCACGAAAAAGGACAAATAAAACAAAAAAAGACAGAAAATAACAGACACAGTAGTATACAATTTGGCGGCCTTATCGCTACATAGCGATCTCTTCCAGGCAACCAAATATGTAGAAGATATAGAGATACGGAAAGAGGAAGGTGGTGCAAAATATATACATAAATATATAACTTGATATAAACAAATATATACATACTAATAAAATAACCATATTAATATATATCTTAAAATATATAAATATATATATATATATATATATATATATATATATATATATATATATATATATATATATAGTATAAATAAATAATCCTCAAAAATAAAACTAAAATTGGGCCGCAGATAAAAAGTGATTTTTAACCATGTTTTTAAATATTTTTATAGATTTTGCCTCTCTAATGTCTAAGGGCAAGATATTCCATAGCTTAACAGCCTGAATAGTGAAGGAATTGTGGAAGAAAGAAGAATTATGTGCAGGCACCCTTAGTTTCAGCTTCCTCGCTGTACGGAGAACTTCACCAGGGCGACCTACAAATTAAAATTTCTCCTTTAAGTAAGGCGGAGCGGAAGGATGAAATAATACACAGTAGAGAATAAAAAGAATATGCAAGTTCCGGCGAAGTCGGATGGGTAACCACTTGAGACGAGAACGAAATTGTGAAACATGGTCATACTTGCGTAAACCAAATATAAACCGAATACTTATATTTTGAAGTCTCTCAAGTTTATTTAACTGGTCTTCTGTCAAGTTAACGTAGCTTGCGTCAGCATAATCAAGAATAGGAAGAAGGAGAGTCTGTGCTAGCATAACCTTGGTGGGAATTGGAAGAAAAGATCGAAGACGACGCAAGGAGCCGAGAGAAGCAAAAGTCTTCCTGCTAACTTCTTTTAAATGTTTTGACCAACTTAAGGTGCAATCCAAATGAATACCGAGACTTTTAACAGTGTCACAATACGGAATTGTGACACCACCAAATACAATAGGTGGCAGAGTAAACCAGTCAACCCTTGAGATAAGATTACGACTTCCAACAATCATTGTCTTGGATTTACTTGGATTTACGGAGAGACCATAGGATCGACTCCATTCAAGTACAGAGTTCAGATCCCTATTCATTCTAGAAATGGCTGCTGGAAGATTCTCAAGAGATGACTGAGTATAAATCTGAACATCATCTGCATACATATGATAGGGAGAAGATAGATTTTGAGTAATAGAATTAATGAAAACAGAAAAGAGTAATGGTGACAACACGCCCCCTTGTGGCACACCAGCAGAGATATCACACCAAGATGAAAAGGTTTCACCTAGTTGGACACGCTGCCGCCGGCCTCGAAGGTAACTATGAAACCAGTCAATAGCTGATGGAGATATGTTAAGAGAACGCAACAAACTCAACAGTATATCGATATCAACAGTATTAAAAGCATTGCTGAAATCCAGCAAGGTCAACACTGTGAGTTGTTTATTATCCATGCCCAAACGTATGTTGTCAGTAACTTTAATCAGAGCAGTAGCCGTACTATGCCCAGATCGGAAACCGGATTGAAACGGGTTATGCAAGGAGGGTTATGAAGGAGAGGAAAACTACATTAAAATAATACAGCATAGAGGAAGACGACTGAATGTGGATGCAGATAAAGTACACGTGGCATCCCAAATAAGCGGCTTTCCCAGCAGCCTCCAAGGAACGAGCGTCATACCATCAGGTTTCTTGCCATCGTTCCGTGCCAAACCAATAGTTTCTAATACAGCTGGTACGTGACCGGTAGTAAGAGCTTTACGGATTACGCCTTTAAGGGTGCTATTGCATGGCTAAACATGTAATAAAAATAAGTATATAATCTTGAAACCCTCCTAGAGGCCAAAACCGATACAAAGACATCAGGTCAAGGTCCCTATGTTTTTGCAATAACTTTGAAGTAAGAGGATACTAACTTTGAATCTATCAACGCTCACATCTCATCATCATGATTGGCACTCCATTTTAAATTTCAATGAAAAAATTCACTAGTGGTTGTAACTATTTACGAATTAAACACAATTTCACCGTCAGGTTATTTCGATATTGCGTATACTGAACGTTGAAAACAAGAATTGATGGATTTTTTACAATTTGCTTTCGTTTAATTTAAAATCTTGTTTGTAATATTGCCGCAATAACTTTGGCGCATACTTTTTAATACGATAATTTTTTTATTAATACGTGTCAACAAACTTTTTTGATTACTGATTATATAGGTTTTTGCCCAGGATTTGCCATATCATATTACAGCCTTTAAGGGCGCAAGCTATCTCTATGACAAACTTCTTTAACACATGGCATGTCGTATAGAAGCTTCTAAAAAGAAGCTTTCAGTAATAATAATTGTAGCCAATTGGAGGACGAATGTTTCATTCTATCATTTGTTTGAATACGCCCCGAGGGGATATTAGAATGGCGGATAAGAAAAATAAGGTAGTCTTTAATCATAATAGAAACGTCTTCAATTCGCGCCTAATCTTTAATATCACGCTGACGTATTTAATATTACGGCCAACGAAATCTTTGTAATTTCATTGGAGTAAAACATTTATCCATTAGCTGTACTTAATAGCAGAACTCATACAACAGAACAGAAATGATTCGAATATCATTAATTCTGATATATTGCGGGCTAAATTTTAGGTGCGAAATAATTACTAAAATAAATTGCTTCGTATTTCTTGGTGGTTCTAGTGTTTGTGCGCAATTATAAGCAAACAACTAACTAGCAAATGAACATTATATTATTTAAAAAATCTCGATTCGTTTTAACCAAAATAGAATACCTTAATAATGTAGTACGAAAGAAAGGATATTATTTCTCACAATACAATTGTACATTTTTGGAATCTTCAATCAAAATCAAAGTCTTTCATTACTTGAAACATTTGTCTCGGGGTTTTATTATTCTCTGCTTATTTTTGTCATTCATATTTGCTATGTTAGAATTATCATAATTTTACCGTGAAGCAATGCCGAAGATGTGATAGCCTAGTGGTTGGGACGTCCGCCTCCTGGTCAGAGGCCGGAGGTTCGAATCCGGACACGCACCTCTAAATTTTCGAAGATATGTGCGTTTTTAAGCAATTAAAATATTACTTGCTTCAACGGTGAAGGAAAACATCGTGAGGAAACCTGAGAGTTTATAATATTCTCAAAGGCGTGAAAAGTCTGCCAATACGCATATGGCCAGCGTGGTGGACTATGGCCAAACCCTTCTCATATTGAGAGTAGACCCTAGCTCTGTAGTGAGTCGGCAATGGGTTGATCATGATGATGACGAATGCCGAAGCCTTTATGAATACACTTGTAACATCTTAAATCGTAATTTTTGGGAGAATAATTAATTAAAATAAATTGCAGAAATACTACCACGGACTAACGATTAGGTTTTTTTATGATATTTCCGGAACATCCTTTTGTTATATTTGATGTTATTTCTACTGGTGTGATAAAGGTGGATAAAGTCGTCCCACAAGTGTTAATTTTTACCGTTACGTTTACTGCAGTGGCAAAAGGTCTGTACAATTCTAGATAAAATAGGTATCGGTTAGCAATTAATCAAGCGGTACTGTACTTATTTGTTTGTTACCGCCAGTTATCGATGTTCCACCTAGCGCCACCCGCATACGTGCGGGTGATATATCTTCTACATGCCACGTAACTTTACGTGTCGTAAACTTCCCCATTAGACACCTTACCGGGTAAGTCGCTTTACGATCTCGTCTACTCCCCAAACCGTTTTTGTCCTTTTCCATGTGAGACACTTCTTGTAAAATATTTAACAAGTTATATTCACGGCTTTACCTGCGTTTAACCTACTAGGGCAGTATAAAAAGGTAGTGACAAAATTGTCCGTTAGGTCCATCTTACATAGTCATCATGATCAACCCATCACCGGCTCACTACAGAGCACGGGTCTCCTCTCAATATGAGAAGGGTTTGGCCATAGTCCACCACGCTGGCCATGCGCGGATTGGCAGACTTCGCACGCATTTGAGAACATTATGGAGTACTCTCAGGCGTGCAGGTTTCCTCACGATGTTTTCCTTCACCGTTGAAGCAAGTGATATTTAAATTATATTCAACACTTTGTTAACGCAAAAGAAATGGATGTTCTTCGGATTATAACGCATTAACTCATAATAATATTATAGAGGAAGGAAACGTTTTAATTCTTTTCCACTTTACCTTATTTTTTTTAAAACGCACATAACTCCGAAAAGTTAGAGGTGCGTGCCCGAATTCGAACCGCCTACCTCTGATTAGGAGGCTGACGCCGAACCACTAGGCTATCACAGCTACATACTTTTATCTTACACTTACTATCTTATATACTCGTAGTAAACACACTTTTTATGTCAGGATATGCCGGATAAAAATTAATATATATATCACTTTACGATTCTATTCAAAAGAATATTTCTTCCATTGTTTCGTTGATGCGTGAAAGAAGAACAAACCAACCAAAAACATTCGCTCCTACAAAAATTTTACTGTATAATCTTTATACTTAAAAATTTTGTCAATGTTATTTAAGTAAGAGACATTGCACTCAATAGTTTTAGACTGCCCTTATTATACTGGGAACTTAAGGGCCAAAACCTGTAGCGTGCTATCGGCAAGGCTATATTTATAATCGGGTGGTGCGGTGGGCCGTTGACGTCATCGCCGTGGGCGGGCGGGCGGCGGGCGAGCCGGGCGGCCGCGGCGCGCCCTCGGATACGCACTTGCAAATTCGCACCTCCATGAATGGAGGAATTATATTATCCCCAGACCGACTCGCGGTGAGCGCGACCTGAGCTGAACCCTAAAATATCTGCGCGCACACGTTATATCGATACATCAGTCTGTTCATGTTATTGAACCGCTGCGACGGAATAGCATTTGCCACAGTAAGATATTCGCATCGGTGCAATACTCTTACTTTTGCAAATAGTATATTGTCATGATAATAAAAGAAAGCAATCGCTGGCGGAGTAGTTTAAAAATAAGAGGCAAACATAGTCATTTTTGTGGGATTCATAAGTTATTTAGTGATTTTATCAAAATGCAAAACTGCAGTTGAAAGTTCTGTAAAAAAATACATGAATTATTCATAGCCAAATTGGCGTCTGCCCTTTAATAGTGGAGTACGATCGATATCCATGTCACTGGTCTCAATGGAACATATTTTATTTATACTCGTAACTGTGCCCGCGATTACACACGCGCCAACCATGGGTCGTAGCGTGATACGACGAATGGTTGGCGCGTGTGTTAATGTGGAAGTTAGTGCGTTCAAAAATACGCACTGTTCATTTTTATATTATTTACGTGTAGATACTAAATATCCACACATTTCAAAAACCGACTGAAGTGTGTGCTAATAATAAACCCACCAATTTATCCTTTGTATAATCCTTAATATCCTAATAAGACTTTTCTGTAAGCGTACGTTTTATAAACACTATGAATTTATTTATAGACATCTCCAAGATTAAAATAGGTAATTTGATATAAAATAAAATAATCGCAACTACTCGTATTTCATGCGGTATTCCGATGAATCTGTTCCTATTGTTAAAACCTTACCTAGATCTCAATCAAATCCTCTCTCTCAATCTATACTTATAATAAATACTGCAACAGCGTTGATGCGCAACGAGATATAAAAATAAACATGTTCTGTTTTAGACACTATCGATATTAAAACCTTTTTCGTACCAAAAAAATGTAAATATTTTTCATATGCAATTCTCGTCCAATGACATTCATATAAGGGCCTGACGCATTCCGCAGCAGGTATGGAGCTACAAATACACGGCGGGCCTCGTCAACGAGGCTTAATTCACAGAGGCGTATACTCACGCACCAAGTCTTCGCTTTGTTCGTTCGTTGTATATATATATCATCATGATCAACTGCCGGATCACTTCAGCACGGGTCTCCTTTCAATATGAGAAGGGTTTGGCCATAGTCCACCTAGACTTCACACTTCACACGCCTTTGAGAACATTATGGAGCACTCTCAGGCTTGCAGGACTTCCATTGATGTTTTCCTTGTCACGATGTTGAAGCAAGTGATATTTTAATTGCTTAAATACGCACATAACTTTAAGTTAGAGGTGCGTGTCAGGGATCGAACCCCGACCTGATTAAGACGTCGATTTTGTTTGGTAGGAGGCTTCGGCCGTGGCTAGTTATCACTCTACCGACAAAGACGACGGCCAAGCGATTTAGCGTTCCGACACGATGTCGTGTAGAAACCAATTAGAAGTGTGAGTTTACCATAACAGGTTAGCCCGCTACTATCTTAGACCGCGTCATCATTTGCCATCAGGTGAAACGCAGTGAGGGCTAACTTGTGGTAAATAAAAAAAAAAGAGGCGGACGTCCTAACCACTAGGTTATCATAGCTTATAAGGATAGCCTGGTTATTATTCAAACAACCCTTGCGACGCAATTTTGTCGTCTTAATTTAGTTAAATGCTTTCTTAAGAGACGAACGAACAAAACGAGGATGTGGTGCGTGACTTTACGCCCCCGTGAATTAAGCCCCGTTGGCGAGGCCCGCCTTGTACTTGTAGCTTCATACCTAAGCTGAGGTATGAAACGATAGATTTCATATATAAGTAAGCTACATATGAAATCTATCGTTTTTCACACTTTTATTCACCAACTTCCTGATTTTTACCTCATCGTTAAATTCTTTTTTAAAAATTTCTACAACTATTAAGGATACGCGGTAAGACGTCTACAAATATATATATTATATATACTCGTATTATAAACAACCAACAATTTTCCGAATAAGCTGAATCGTAAAGAATTCCGTCACGCTTCCTATGTGAACGCGGGCCTTGAAAGTAATAATAGGAGTAATTTGTGAAAAATATTTTGTGATAGCTATTCGTGGAACTGAGTAGTTTTACCAATTATGAGAAATGTTATTCTCGGTTCTCTATATTTGAGCTCGGAAATTTTGTGACTTCATTTAAATAGAAGTCTAACAGCTATTTCGAGAAATATCCATGACTTACTGTTAAAGAATTAAAGTTAAATATTTTATTCACAGTTATTCATCCTTTTTTATAGGCAACATTACGAAATACGTAATTACGTAAGTAAGTAAGCCATTGCTTATCATTAATTTAAAATATTTTAATATTAATTTCAAGGTGTTCTATATCCAATTTGATTGTTTTTCTTAAACGTTTAGAAATATAATTATAATGTCCTATTTATTAGAGTTAACGTTAAAAATATATATATTTTTTTATCCACTTAAAGTTAACCCTTGCCGGCATCTCACCTGATGGTAAGTGATGATGTGGTCTAAGATGGTAGCGGGCTAACCAGTGTAACCTTTGTTAGTGGTATGGTAAACCCATATTCCTAATTGGTTTCTACACGACATTGTGCCGGAACGCTAAATTGCTTTGCGACACGTCTTTGTCGATAGGGTGGTAACTAGCCACGGCCGAAGCCTCCCACCAGATCAGATTCGAGCCAGGAATCGAACCCACGACCTCCGACTTTACAACGTCGCCACGGAGGTCGTCAAAATTACATAGGAGCAAAGCTTTCAATGAGTTTTCACGGCAAAGTTGAGGGTAGGTGATATTTATTGTAAACATAAATTTAACGTACAATACGTCAATATCAAATATTTACAGCTCAAGCCAAATGAAAAGTAAGAGAGATCGTGTATTTCCCTATTTTTATCTAAATTCATCCGAATTGATAAATATATCGCCCACACAAGTTTCGGCATCGCGTTTGACCATTATTTATGTTACCGAAGGAACGTATTGAATTTGTATGTAATATTTTTACTACAAATATTTCCTTCGTAAAGGTTTATTCTAAAATCCTCGTCCTAAGGGCTCATGGCCAGACGAATGGTAACTAAAAAATAACAAGACGTTTCATAGTTAACAACGTTATTTCCATATTGTTTTTGTAGGACTTAGTTTGGATAACTGCTACCATCAATTTCGTATTAATTTTGTCCTTTCACTTGAAGGATTTTCTGAAACAATACAACTTTCCAGTGATTTCAGTGGCTATGGCGATGCAATTGTAGCTTAATAGAAGACTATATTTTTAGTTAATACGTTATGAGGCTTCTTTATTGAAATACAAATACTATGGAAGAGTATATATTATATCTAATTTGTTTTACATTATTTCCTAACCTTATGGAAGACACCACAGCCTAAGATGCGCCCTACGAGATAGTCATCTATAATTTTCTCGCGCTATTTCTATAACAGTAGACGGGTATTTTGTGTTTATATATTACTGATATTTAATTGACTTTTTGCAAAAATGTCATACATACACACTTCATAATAGAATAACTCTTATAGATATAATAATATTATATATAACTATTATACGATAATTCTTAAACCTCGATGCGTGATTAATATTATGATAGTGCGTTGTGGGTTTGTCCTTAAATCAACAGCGTCCGTGAAATGGATTGAAGTGTTTTTTTGCACAGGGATAGTTTATGGGACGAGGAGTGAAAAAGAGTTACTTTTATCCTGGAAATATGAATGAGCTATTCGTATTCAGCGGAATACAGCTGAAGCGCTATTCTTATATAACCTTTTCATGTATATTGCTTTTGAATTTAAAATATTAGTTGCGTAACACGGTTGAAGAAGTGAGCACTTCTAGCTTATAATAAATTAGTTGACGTGTTTCGCTAACAAGGGTAAACTTGACACGAGCAGGGTCTGAGATTTTCAGAGTATCTTGACTCCAAAGTGAACGTTTTAATGTTATGGGTCCCTCAGGAGAAAATGTCACGGCTAACAAGGATTCCTTAGCTGCGTCTACAAGCCGCAATGTAGCGTAGTTAAGGCTCAAATAGTATAACATGTCTTTCTATTATAATTTGTACCTAAAATATAAGAGGAGTAATGGTGATAACAAAACGAAAATTTACCTGGCTAAGTTTGTTGTGGTCTTCTCTTTAGACCAGGGCGCGTTTGGAACCCTCATAGCTTTAGTTTTAAGTTCACGAATGTAGTTATCAAAATCAATTCTCGACTATCTAAATTATTGACGCGTCAAAAGTGCATTTTACAGGGATTATTTGAATAAAGATTATGATCGATTGAATGATTCATTGAGACAAAAATGAACATAATTCCGACATTACGACGAACATAAACTAACACTTTATACAAATTTTTCTGTTAGATTTATTTTATTATTTATCCATTAAATAAGTATCAGAGATCATTACAATAGAAATAAATCAATATGATAAGTATATTTTAACAAATAATTTTTCTCTCTCGTATTTTTTTTTTTCTATGTTACTTCTAATATTTCCAAGAATATGTGTACATTCATGTTGATCAGTTTAGTAGTTATGGCGTGGAAGCGTAATAAATAAACTTACACACACACATATATAGTAGACATAGAATATACGAGACTAAAGTACATATGTGCATAAACATAGACTGCTAAAACATTAAGCCGTAGTTGGGTAAAAATAGCATGCATCATTAAAAGTTTTACGTTAAATTATCCTCTACTATAAAACACATAGGTGCACGGTGAATGCGAGGCTGAAACAAAAAGCGTTGGTGTACGCAGCCATTGTTAAGACCGCTTGCTTAAAGTTGTGGTATCTTAATGAAAAAGCTTTGTTGGGGACCGAGAACGATCTCAGGTCCTATGACCTTTATCGTTCGACCGGTTGCTCACCACAATAACCGTTCAAGTATTGATTCCATGAATGAAACAGTCGAAAATATTGAGGGTAGTGATTTGATGAAAGGTGACGATAGTCATCGAGCGCAATCAAATGTTTAAATGTTTTTATATAAATACAACACCTTGGGCAAAGGTTATTGTATTTATATAAAAATTATATATATTAATTGTCTATTAATTCGCCTTTTGTAAAGTAATTAAGTAGTGGAAAACGAAAATAGAATGTTAAGTTATATTGGGCATAAGATTGAAAAGCCACGTTGTAAAATATTGGTTCTTTAAGAATCACGATTATTTTATTTTTAACCAAACCTCTATATCCATTAAAAAATAAGGTAAAGCGTAAAAGAATTGAAACGTTTCCTTTCTCTATAATATTATTATGAGTTAATGCGTTATAATCCGAAGAACATACATTTCATTTGCGTTAACAAAGTGTTGAATATAATTAAAATATCACTTGCTTCAACGGTGAAGAAATACATCGTTAGGAAACCTGCACGCCTGAGAGTTCTCCATAATGTTCTCAAAGGCGTGTGAAGTCTGCCAATCCGCACATGACCAGTGTGGTGGACTACGGCCAAACCCTTCTCATATTGAGAGGAGATCCGTGCTCTGTAGTGAGCTGGTAATGGGTTGATCATGGTGATGATGATGATGATGATCATGAATATAATTATTTTACAAAATAATAGGAAAACAGATGTGTCTTCCTTTTTCTTAGACATTCTCGGATCATTTATCTCTCACAATGTTATTTTATTCAGATATGTTTTATTTGAGACTTTGTGAAGAGCAAACATTTAACAATACTGCAGATTGTACATACTCTTTTGATGTCAACTCTGATCTGGTTGGTTTATGTATTATGTTTGAATTACTTTAAATATGAAATGTTAGTAGTATTTGTTGATTCCGTGAAAAACGCTTGAAGAAGTAACATGTCTAATTATCTGACATAACTTTTGTATTTTATATAAATTTCATAATGATTACGTTTCAGCAAAAATAAATTCAAAATGTTTTAAATAGTTTTCTAATCAGTCCTTAAGTGTCTTTTGGGTTTGAAAGTGATCCCATTACCGTTTGAAAGTGACCGTCACTAACATTTGAAAGGCAAATAGCATATAATAGAAATATATAAATCACACAATACAATACAATACTGTGAAATTTAAACTAAAAGATTTATGTATGGTTATGTTTGAGATCATGAAGCTTAATCTAGATGTGAACTAGGGGTCGTATATCTTTTATGCACAAACGATGCACCGTTGACTACACGTAAACTCCCTCGCCGTATGTATTTATATTTAAATTTTGCATTATCTCTCAAACTTACGTGCGAAATATAGTGCAAATTATCTGATCTAAAGCGCGAAGTTTATCTACATAAGATTGCCTTGATGATAAGATGGCTTTTTTGTGGTGCTTTGTGTTAATTCAAAGCACTAGGAATGATCTAACTTTTGAGGCTTATTAATAAGAAATAGACTGAAATAGACTAGAGCTGTGATAGCCTAGTGGTTAGGACGCCAGCCTCCTAATAAGAGATCGGGGTTTCGAATCCGGGCACCTATAACTTTTCGGAGTTATGTGCGTTTTTAAACGATTAAAATATCACTTGCTCCAAAGGTGAAGGAAACATGGTGAGGAAACCTGCACGCCTCAGAGTTCTCCATAATATTCTCAAAGGCGTGTAAAGTCTGCCAATCTGCAAATGGCCAGTGTGGTAGACTATGGCTGGCCCATTTTCATATTGAGAGGAGACCGGTGCTCGGTAGTGAGCCTCCAATGGGTTTATCATGATGAATAAAAACAAATTAAAGGGTTAAAAATTAACTGTAGTCTTCGTAGTTAGAACGTGCGTGTTTGTGTTTTTCTCGATCGATCGTAGTCGATCTTAAAAAGGGCAATATTTTTCAATGCCTCACATTGTACGGAGGTACGAAACCCTTCTTTTGCGAGTCCAACTCGTTCTTATTGACATGCCCGGTAAGTAGACAGGTCAAAGGTTAGCAGCCCAAAATGCAAGTGGTTCGTAATAGTATAATATGTTCGTAAGGTATATGCGTGTTTAGGCTACACGAAATCGGCATGTGCCGTGTCACCCGGGCTATTCACTTGATGTGAACTTCAATTCAATTACACCTATCACGCAAGCTGATCTTTACCGATTCACAGTAAAAACGTTACCATTATCATTTTAACCTACCCTATCTAACACTGTTCTAATATTCTATGTGTGTCACACCCGAACATTGGGCCAAGTTAATTGATTGCGATACGAATGCGGGTCCAAAACGTGCGTTGCCAGAGTTTGGGTTTTTAATTAAACTTCTAGTTGATGTTAACAGCGCGTCTTCTTCCACTATCGCCCGTCAATTAATTACCTCACCTTTTACACGGACATGCAATCCATAGATCTCTTCTTTGGTTTTGTTCTTACTACTTTGGCGACGTCAGTGGCGCAGCGCGTGCGCTGTCATGTTATAAAGTTGGAGGTCCTGGGTTCGATTTCCGGCTAGAGTCTGGTCTCGTGGGAGGCTGCGACCGCGGCTTGTTCCCACCCTACCGACTAAGACGTGTTGCCAAACGAGTTAGCGTTCCGGCACGATGTCGCGTAGAAACCAATTAGGTAAGTAGTATTGGTCTAGCAGGTTACCCCTAACAGTTTAGCTCGTTACCATCTTAGACTGCAAAATCACTTACCATCAGGTGAGATTGCCGTCAAAGGCTGTCTTGTAGTGTATAAAAAACTTATAACATTCACTTCTACACTAATTGCGCAGCTTTACGCTATAGATACATCCTAGTAGGATGCAGTAGGATGATGATCATGATACATCGTTTTGTATCGTCTCTGTCTTAGTAAGCAAAAAATATTAATAAATATAAACTACTTTCAAATATTATATTCTTAGATACCTACTATGGTGTTCAGTTTTGTTATCCGCGGGTATCTTGATAAAATTTGACATATTTTTTCACTACAAAATAACAAAAAGTAGTTTGGATTAAATCTTTGAAATTACTTCAAAGAAAAATTACTTCTTATTTAAGGATAAAAATATATTTCAAACATTCATGAACCGTTGAAAGACGAACGATTTTGTTTTAATATACCGCAAACGTGGGATACAAGGTAAATAGATTTATATAAGTGAGATACTCCTGTATTCGTTCAAAAGCAATTTCCTGTCTTTAGCTTTGGGATTGCTTTGATAAGGTTGACAAACTTGTTCTCCACGAGTCTTCACGTCTTAACCAGATTTTATTTCTCCATGAATATATAAGTATTTTAAATCGTATTTTTTTAATCCACTACAAGTAAGCCCTTGACGTCAATCTCTCCAGGTTTAAGTTATGATGCAGTCTAAGATGGTAGCGGGCTAACTTGTTAATAGTATGGTGGAACCATACTCCTACTTGGTTTCTACGTGGCATCGTGCCGGAACGCTAAATCGTTTGGCGACACTTCTTTGCCGGTAGGTTGAGAACTAGTCGCGGCCGAAGCCACACACAAAACCAGTCTCTAGCTGGGGATCGTACCCAAGACCTTCAACTTTATAATGCGACAGCGCACGCGCTGCACCACGGCGGTCGTCAAATTTCGACTTCTTATCCGCGTCAAAGTATAAAATAGTTATGATTATATGAACGAAGAGAAAAAAATATGTTTCAAGTGTGGTTAATAATTTTGTATTGAAGCGGCTTATTGTAAGGATCGCAGTGCATGGAACTGTTTATGATTCAGCTTATCATTGACCACTTTTTGGCATTTGTTAAGCGAAACACTTACTGCATTTCGAAAAAAAAAAACATTTTCAACTCCGCTATACCACCAAATATTTTTTCAATATTTCAATATTTTTGGTTGTCTTTATTTGCACATTTTATATGATAATATCCTTTGTAACCCAATAAAAATTTAAAAATATGTAGCTACTTACTACTGTTGTTCTGTCAATAAATATTACAAATTTATATATTATAGAAATTATTTATTTATATATTTTTTTTATATAAGTAAGTATGTAAGTGTTGCGATTTCCCGACTTTATATATTTGTCTGCTTTTTTCGAATAGGTAGCCTGGAAGAGATCGCTTTTTGTTTTAAGGTTTTTTTAAGGTCGCTTAATCAACCTCTTATACTTGCGGATTAGCAATACTATTTACAATATAGTATCTAAGAACATATCAGTATTATTTTGAGCGTAGGTAATGTTTCTTAATGTTGTTTTGCTTATTCAAGAGATGACACAGAACGGCAGAGCTATTGGATGTTCGTAGGATGATACTATTAAGGATGAAATACAGTATGTCGCGACGTTGCGTATGTAAATGTTATGACATGCCAGAGTCTCTATTGTGCTTGCAACCCACTTGGCTCAGATCTATGTTTGACGGAAAATCCTCAAGCCTGTATGCTAGCAAACCTTTATCCAAATCAATTTCATACAACGTAATCTGTCCGAACCGTGCGACTTTACTAATTATTATTTATTTACGTTTGTTTTCCCGGACTAAGAAAAATCCTATGTACTTTCCGTGCCAAGTTTGACAAAACTGTTTTAGTGAAAAGTACCGGGATGTGCCATTTTCTGACAAAATCAGTTCAAGTACACGGTATGAACAACTTATGTAATAATGAACACGTTGCAGTACATTACAAGTTAGGATCTAACGGCAGGGGCTATTTGGGAATTTTTCTAGTCTGGACTAGTCTGAGGCTTCGACCTTGGCTAGTTTTCTCCCTACCGATAAAGGCAAATTTAGGCGTTCCAGTTCGATGCCGAATAGAAAACGATTAGGGTATGGATTTATTATAACTACCATCCCACTAAAGGTCAGCCATTAATTAAGACTCCATTTACTGAGACAAATATACATAGAATTAACACCAGGTGTTATTGCAGTTAAGAACTAACTTGCAGTGGATATAAAAATGGCACACTTCCCTCTAGGGATAGACACTGAGTGGCGGCAGTCTGCGTGTCTGCGCCAGGCACAACTACTGTGCCGCTAACCTAATTGGCGACATTTCTTTGTATAATGCAAATTTTATAGCACGACGTTATTTAAGTAGTGCGCAAGGTAAGCAATCCTTTGTCTTTTACGGCAATTCAGTTATGAGTGGTTTTAAATATTTCGGCACTGTTTACATATTTTCAATTATTATAAATTACAATATTTTCTTTTTGATTCTTTAGTAATAGAGACTTCTTGCATGTGTTTATTTCATATTAAATACATGCTGCACGAGTGCACCAAGCTTTCGGCCAGCAGAGGGAAATGGCGAATGCTCGTGAGGCGCATAACACATTGATTTTCCACTTTCCGTAGATCGATCATTAACGCTCAATAATGGGACGGAAAAGTAGTGCACAAATAGCGTCGCGTGCACTCAATTACCCCAGTGTGTGACAAGGCTAGACGACAGTCACCGATTCTAACACTCGAGCCGTATAATCCAAATGAATTACAAAGCACTACGCGCCGCTATAGATAATATAACGGCCAGATGTCTAGTGTATCAGACGGGTTGTAATACATCGATGTACCGATATGTAGGAATGTATAGTTAGTTGGTGACAAATTCTCGCCTTGTTTTTGTATGACGCGCTCTAACTAGCTATCGGCTAGTTGTAAATCAATGGCATAACATCTGACCTCAATGACATTGCTTCGTGATGACCACGACCGCTCTGCCAAGTGTGTAAAGACGAAGAAAAAGACAATTTATATGCAAGTTTTTTTTCAAAACAATTTCTAAACGAAATAGTTTCTTCTTTATAATCTTCTTTCTTTATTTAATTGCATGATGTCTCGCAACGCAATGGCTCTTTTTTTTCCTACGCAAAAACAACACAGTACTTGCAATGCGCGGCGTGACGTGATGATGATTTTTTATTGGTAAACTATCTTTTATCCGCATCTTGACAAAAAGGCCGATCAACTCGAAATAAAAATTGCATTCTTCGTTCCATCAAATTTCATGATTTTTTGGTGCATTCGGTGTTGCTATTATTATAAAAATTACAAAACTTACTTACTGATGTTGATGACAGGGTTAAACCGAGTTAGATCTTACTTTAAGATCAATAAGTAGGTTTATTGAGTTTTTCTGAAAAAAAATATCCTCTGTAGTCAAGCATGCTTGACGAGGGATCGCGAGGTCATAGGTTTACACGAAATTGTTAGGTCAGCAGTGAGTTAATTCCGGTATTAATCAGTGTTCCAGTCGAAAGCATTTAAATGTGATAAAAATAGCTAAAGCTCGACAATCCGTGTTGTTGTAGCATAACACTATACACTTAGTCTTACTTAATCCCTTTACTGTTAGTATAAGAGCGTAACGTAGTACCCACCAGTAGTTACCCACTGTAATCGGCGGTGGATGGTGATTATGAACCCACTTGGTTTATTTTGAGCTAAACGATAAGCGTGGTCGTTATAGCTGACAAATAACACGTGACATTTCGAAATATCGTGTTTAACTCTGACATTTAGTTGCTTTGTGTATCTATGAATGATTTAATTCGCTTATTCGCCCTCAACTCACAAAGCATAGCAATTTAGATTGTTAGGGAAGCGGTGAAACCAAGTTGCCACATGTGCCGCTTTGACGCCATCTCCGACACTTCACACGGCGGACATCTTGTAACCACAAGAGGGAATCGTGTAAAATATGGTATAATAGTAGTGTAGTAATCATAATTGAAGTTGTTTTGTACCTTAATTCAGGTTGTTTTTTCACTTTTAGGTACAATTTACGACCTAGCAGCGGATGGAACTTTTCTTTCCGTGATAGATTTTTGTTTGGCAATTTTTTTATCGTTTTCTTTATAAATATTGTGATAAACAATAACTAACGAAGGTATTATTAATTTATGTCTTATTAATATTTTGAATTCGTATTAGAAACTGTATGTAGACGCAGAATGGTAAAAAAACTTGCTTACTTATTAATACTTTATACGTTTGAACGAGTGATAAATCTTTAGGACCTTAATAAATAATAGCTGCATTTATTTTTGATGAGTTTAAATTGTTTAAAACTAGAATCATCTGATATAATTTACATAATTTATATAGTTGACGTAATGTATCAAATTATTACACTAACGTGCGTGTTAACATGTGTCGTTGAGTTCTTAATAAACATAAGATTTTCACGAAATTTAAGCGTAAAGAAACTGATAATAAATCGTTTCATAAAAAATTGTAAAATATGATATATTATAATGTAAAGGTTTTAAGAGCTATGGAGTATAACCGTTATTTTTTTTTGGAATTAATACAATGCATTTAAATCCGTTTAGATGCTGCGTAATGGATGCCCTATCAAACAAACAGGCTGACAAATTAAAAAAAAAACCGTCAGTTCCGTAATAATAATATTCCGTTATAGAAGTATCTAGATTTAAGTAAGTTATCAATTTAGTTTCGACATATTTGTGTCTATATGTGTTACAGTCAATATTTAAAAACTGATATAGCTCTAATTTTTCCACTTACCCTCTAGCAAGCTTTAGATTAGATCTACTTTTAGCCACGGGCCGATCTTGAGCACCCGATTATATTAGCGAAACAATTAAAGCTAGATACTAAAGGTCAACCAATTTGTAAAACCTTTTTGTTATTGTATAATTTTTATATTTAAGTTTCAAACGAAAATCTTATTTATTATACCTCTTCGAGCAGAAGCTCTTCGTTCAAAAGGTATTTTATTTTAAAAGGTATATCATTCGCAGTTTTTCTAAGATAATTACCGTTTAATAGGTACTATAAGGGAGCTGAAGGCATCCCACGCTCAAACGTCCTAAGGAATAATTAAAAAACTGGCTAGGGCAAGACAAACCCAGAGTTCCGCATCTTAAATGAAAAATTATAAGTATTTATTTAGCTGAACCATTCAAAATCACTGAGCCGCACTAATTTTTGATTAATTAATTAAAAAATTACCTATTAAAACATTATTACATTATGACCTTGTGGTTCCATTTAAAACATACAATGTTATGCATACAATTTGACTATGACAGCGATTTTGACCCTTTTTCTATTCATTGTTATGTGGTATCAATATTTAAAAAAAATAATAATCTCTTGCAAGGTGATTAGGTTCCGTTCAACCTTAAGCGACGCATTTGCCCATCGCATTGTTTTCAAAAACAAAGCTGCCAACTTTAATAAAAAAGCCTTGTTAGTCAATTTCAGTATAACTTCATCGCAGCGCTATCATCACAACATCTACCGATGTCTATAATGATGTATTGTTAATATCTGATCTCATTCAATGTTCAATTTCTCAGATCAAACGAGTTTGTTACTTGCTTACCGCAATTAATTACGTTCAATAATATAACCTACCTTGTGATGGCGTACGCCGTCTCATAGCTAATCTACACATAACCCATTCTGACCGTAGGCGGCGACATGCTTTGAGCTCCGAAACACTTTAATACCCGCGATCGTATTTACTCGTCGACGCGCCGCTCTGTGGGTAGGGTTCAATCATCACAAAGACCTTTCAAAATTCTGTACGTAGCATATTTCGTCGGTAAGCTGAAATACGTACGAAGTTTTGTTCTATTATTTCAAATAGTCACCATTTTATAATTGAATTTTGTATATAATAAAGCCTATCTACTTTCATCAAGATCAACCGATTATCGGATCACTACAGAGCACGGGTCTCTTTTCAATATAACCCCCCTCGGGTTTGACCATAGTCCACCACTTTTTTATAGGCAGACTTCACACGATTTTGAGAGCATTAAGGAGTACTCTCAGGCGAGCAGGTTTCATCAGCGTGTTTTCCTTCACCGTTGAAGTAAGTGATATTTTAATTGCTTAAATACGCACATCGAAAAGTTGAGGTGCGTGCCCGGGTTCGATCCCCAGACCTCGGATTAGGAGGTGGACGTCCTTACTACTAGGCTATCGCAGCTTCGGCTTCTATCTACTATAGGTAGTTATATTGTTAAAATACTACTGTCTTACATAAAACAATGAATAGGTGTATTTGAGTCGTTTGTGATAAATTTAGTGGAGGCCAGTTTTATTTTGGTTCTCGTTAACAATGCTCCCAGTGGTCGCTAACTTAATTTGAGCAGTTCAAGTTATGTTAGTGATAGGTAAGTGACTTATAACAAAGGTCGCCCTATTGTTTTGTTATCACCATCTTGTATCAAAGCGTACTCTGCTGTGGCGATAACTTCAAAACAATAACAAAAGTTGTAACGCTCACTTTATCGGAAGCTATTCGCGGCAGTTTACTACCGCTACAATCTTTTGTTCTTACCGTGTGCCATACACTTTATTTATAAAGATAAAAAGGGGATGTGTTACTGTATTCGCCAGGCCATTAGCTTTTAGAAATGCTGGTAGCATGAATAATTAAAAAGGCAGGCTACAATTTTTAAGAGCTTTTATAATTATTAATTACTAGCAGTTGCCCGCGACTTCGTCTGCGTAGAATTGCTGATTTCTCTTGAGATTTAGGTTACCCGTGCAGGCCAATGCCCTGCTTCAGAAAGTAAGCTACAGGCAAATGTCACATTGCGTTTGTCAATTTTCGTGTTTCTAAATTAAAAAACATAGGACTTTCATACAAACTTCAAACCCCTCTTTTACCCTCTTCGGGGTAGATTTGAATGAAAAAAAATTCTAACCTTACTTACGCCCTAAAAGAAACCTATTTTAAAAATAGGCTTCAAGCTTGTAGACTTCATAATAAAAAAAAATAAGCAAAAACTATCATCACCTTTTTTACCACCCTTAACAGGTAATATTTAAAAAAAATTGATGTACAGGTTTTTTATTTATTATTATTAATCTTAATGCGAATTTTTGTGTCTCTAACTCTAAAATCAAAGAAATTTCATACAAACTTCCAACCCCTCTTTTACCCTCTTAGGGGTGGAATTTTCAATTATCCTTTCTTAGCTGACATCTCTTAACTATCAACTACCTACTTGCTAAATTATAGCTTTATACGTACAATAGTTTTTGAGATCTCGTGTTTAATCAGTACGTCAGTAAGTCAGTATGTAAGTATGTAAGTGACCTTTCGCTTTTATATATATAGATAAGTCAAGTGCGATTCCGAAGAGTATTTTATCTCTAAAGGCAGAGGCTTTATATACTACAAGTTGACGGCTATCTCACCTGGTGGTAAGTGATGATGCTGTCTAGGATGGTAGCGGGCTATCCTGTTAGGAGTATGGGTGGGTTTAACGCTCCTAATTGGTTTCGACATTCGCGACATCGTGCTTAACGTTAAATAGGTATAGGTAGGGTGATAACTAGCCACGGCCGAAGTCTTCCACCAGACAAAAAATCTGTTATGTCATTCAGTCGGCCATTCTCAAACATTATTCCAAATTCTTGATGCACCATTTTTTTTTTTATATACATAGCGAGCAAACGAGCAGGCGGGTCACCTGATGGTAAGTGATTACCGCCGCCCATGAACATTTGCAGCATTAGAGGAACCGCCAATGCGTTGCTGGCCCTTGAGCAATTTGTTAATCCGCCCTTTGAAGATCCCCATATTATAACCATTAGGGAACACAGAAGATGGAAGCTGGTTCCACAGTTTGCAAGTGCGCGGCCTGGAATAGCGGGTGGAAGGACCAGGCATCCAGGTGGTGAGGATGAAATTTGCTTCTGCGACGAAAACGTGATTGGACAGTGATGTTTGGCGTTATGTCTAATACCTGTGTAGTGTGCCATATCGTTCATTCGGTCCGCTCGCTTGTTTGCGTAGCGTAAAAACCACAAATCAAGCGGAACTGCGCACGGTTTAACGATTCCAGACTGGCTTTTACACGAAAGCGCTCATAGCTTTAGTGTCGGCTGTATATTGTGAACTATAAAACACGCAAAGTGGATGTTTCTTATATCTTCCTGGTTTTATTTTACAAAGCTGATTTACTTATAATAATAAACTAGGTCTAGGCTCTGAATATGAGTCCCATTCGGTGTCGAGACCCTTGGTCCGTGGGGTCCTAGCGCTATAGGGTTTTTTAGGGAAATAGCAAAAATGTTAGTCGACATTACAGGAGACCGAAGAGCTGCCAGCTACCTCGGACAACGAATTAGTCTTGCAATCCAAAGGGGAAACGCTGCCAGTATCTTCGGAACCTTGCCTAAAGGGACTCCTTTTAATAATATATTTTAGTTTTAGTTTTAGGTTCAATTTAAGGTTTATTTTAAGTGTTCATAATATAGTTACATTGTTTTAGTTGTTAATAATAATTGAATAAATACTTTTTTCTGGAGATTATTCGTTTCTGGAGGACGGTTAGATATACGATTAAAATGTGTTTGTATTAAAATATTTTGAATTATAAACTAAGAATGCGATACTGTTTATTTTTATTTACGCTTGAGAACTGTCTTAATTGTGTCCAAATGAAATCGTAGCATCTTCTGGAAATGGAAGACGGATAAATAACTGAACCGTTATCGTAGTGAAGCTACAAGTTTATGTTGCTGACGTCCAAAAATGAAAATTTATTGTTGGGGCCGTCTTAACTATTAAGTTACGGTTACTGGTGTTTGTTGTGTGAAGCAAGTTCCAAATATACGTCAAATCAAACGTACGTATACATTGATTTTCTGTTTCTTTCAGATTTTTATTTTTACTGTATATGTCGGTGGGGTAGTCACTTGATGCCTCATACATATACATATATCTATATGCATATATACATATTAAGTTTGTGGAATTCAGTAATCATGATTCAGCCATGACACGCTACTGGACCCATAGGTTTTCTTGAACTCTAATAACTTTTTTATTCTCTAATTCGAAGTATTGTATTTGATGGCCGTTAATGTACAACAATAACATTTTTTTTATAATTAATTTTAATTGATAAAACAATTATTAACAAAACTCATTGCATGAAAGGTTAAAGATAACTACAGAAACCTCGGGTGCCTTAGTATGCACTAGCTTACTCTTACACATGAAAGGAAAACTGGCTGTAACATTAATTTATGGAATATCGACATTAGCTTTGTTCCCTTGTATAGCTTTCATGAATGACCTTCATAGCAGTGTTGGCCATGCCAAAATTACATCGGCCTTAACCCGAAAAAAATCGCAAAAAACCTAGAAATTCATAAGTTTCTATTGTTCGTATAAATGTTTCTGTTTGAGTTTATGGCGACTTTAAATTTGGTTGTTACAAGAGGTTTATTGAATAAAGTCATTATTTGAGAGCAAAATGAGTCTCACTCGAAATTGTTTTCATTTTGATAATGCAACTGTTTAGAAATGTTGTGTATCGTTACGTGTGATGAAAGAGTGAAATGAAATGAATATGGAAATTTATACGTGGACATGTAACAATATCTGATAGAGCTGAGCCCTTCAGTTAAGTGTAAAACCTGTGTCAGACGGACTCGCTCTTCCCATATTAAAAATGAAATAAGATTCTAAAAACTATTGTGATCAAGCATTTTGCAAGCGACTACGGGGTTTCTTAATTAGTGCCAGCTAGGAATAGTTCTCGCCTAGCTAGAACATGCGTCCTTCGATTCATTCTTTTTATCCACAGCACTCTTTGACAGGAGCCTAATTTTCTTTTATTACACTACAAGTTAGCTCTTCATTGCAACCCCACCAGGTGATGAGCGATAGTGCGGTCTAAGATGGTAAGGAACTAAGTCGTCATAACGTCGTCGTTGGTAGGTAACTAGCCACGGATACAGCCTCCCACTAGACTAGTCTGGCCCATTGCCGTTTTATTATACTGATGGTTTGAGTCAATGGTCTTACCTTATTTGTACTCTACATATTTTATCCAGCGTGAAAACTTCTTACATAGACATTTTTCGGTGAAACTAAAGAATGCCTACAGCAAAATAAGAAAATCCTCTGTTTTCCTTATATTATTATTTGTCTACTTTTTTTTTTTTGAGATGAACACCTTTTTGTTCATTAGCTCTTTGGGCTTAAATTATAAATTGTGTAAGAATATTTATAATGGATACCACGCTTTTATTAAGGAAATAAAGTAAATATTAATAACATTATCTTGAGCATGAAGAATAAACTCATTTAATTAATTTTACGAGGCACTCCCGTCCTTGGAGATTCAAAAGGCCCAAATAAATTATAAGCAAAGGTCACAAAGGTATACATTTACACTCTAATATTAAGCCATAGTTTACTCTAAACTAAGTTCTTATATTCACTACTTGCTCCATATCAATACTGTAATCTTCTTCAGGAATGTTGATATTTTTGAAAGTATATTTAAAAAAACAAATATAAATGAAAATATTATAAATTTTCAAACAATAATTTGTTCGAAGACAGCGATAAGTTGGCAAGATTCTGTCTTTTATGAAAAATGTAATTATTTAAGCAAAATAACCGAAGTAACTAATGACGTCACTGAAAAATATTTATGTAGGTAGGTACTATGACATTCAAGATAAAAAACTACTGTTTCAAGTTTACCTTTAATTCGGTTCCACCGAATTAAAGATTCTGACAGTTTTAATTTTATGACGTTTCATTTAATAGGTACTTCTCAGTTAATACGATATTTATAATGTTATAAATGGATGAGATCAAATTAATAATAATATTGTTACGAACATTTAAGATCAAATTTCGTTCTGGTTACCTATCCGACTTCGCCCGAACTTGCGTTCTCTACCTTACTAAAAGGAGAAATTTGATTTTGTAGGTCGCCATGTAAAGTTTTCCGTACTGCCTCAAGCTCAATGCCTTGAGTTGGGATCTTCTTCTTCTTTGTCGTTACACTCTTGACAGAGTGGTCGTGGTCATCATGAAGCAGTGTCTTTGAGGACAGATGTTATACGCTTCACGAGCATCCGCCACTTTTCGAGTCCGAAAGCCTGGTGCACTCGTGCAAAGGACCGCCCACAGCAGACCTTATCTGATCGGTCCATCGCATGGGTGACCTTCCTCGACCTCTAATGCCCTCCACCTTGCCCTGCACGACAAGACGCTCTATGGAGTCACTCTCACGCCGTGAGATGTGTCCGAAGAATTTTAAGAAGTTGGGATCTACAGATCTCTTTTTTAATTTTCATCTCGGATAAACAAGCCGATGGATCACATGATTAGGTGATTACCACCATCCATGAAAATCTGCAGCTCCAGGGAAACCACCGATGCTTAAGAAGAACCCATCCCAATAATTTGTTTCTGCTCAGCATCATACCGGAACGCTAAATCGCTCGGCGGTATGTCTTTGCCGGTAACTATATTATAAGGAATACAAACTAACAACGGTCTGATTAATTTCAGAATAAGGTTATGTAACATCGCTCCTACACATCCCACGCTAACGTTGTTAACTAGGATTAAATTCTCAACTGTTGTTTAAATTATTAAACACTGATTACGCCCTACATTAGAAATAAAATTGCTTTAAGTTGGGAACAGGTTCAAGTAAATTTATTCTTGAGCCTATAGTAATGCTTTTAATCAATATGCTTAGTTATAATAGCTTTCTAAACGTTAAGCTGATACATAAAATTTCTTGCGGAGAACCTATATGTTTTTTAACTTCATCTGGAAATCGAACCCATGGTACATAGTCGAACATGTTGACGTCTAAGCCTAGTTAACCTAATATATTTTGAATACTATAGGAGATTTTTCTTCAACCATATCTACATAATTTACATAAGTTTGAACATTTTTGACGACCTCTGTAGTGCAATAAAGTTGGAGATCCTGGATTCGATTCCCGGCTCGCGTCTGCTCTGGTGGGAAACTTGGGCTGTGGCTAGCTACCACCCTGCCTATAAAGACGTGCCAAGCCATTAAGCGTTCCGGTACGATGTCACGTAGAAACCAATTAGGGTTGTTGTATGGGGTTGCTTTACCCCATAGCAGGTTAGCCAGCTACCATCTTGGACTACATCACAACTTATCGCCAGATGAGAATGCCGTCAAAAAAAGTCATAACCTAAAATCGCCATTTAAAAGGCAAGGAAGGCATCTAATCTGCAAGGGGATACTGGAATGATGACTAACTGACCTACCGAAACTTACTCACTATCTCACTGGGTTTAAACCTTCTTATGATTTATACGAAAATGAATTGCCCGCAAAAAAATAATATTGAATTGAACTTCTTGGTTGGGTAGAAGAAATTTTTTGATAAGCGTATGACATTAAATAAGCTACTTTTTCATCGAATTTTTCATTCTAACAAAATGTAAATATAAACAAAATAAATAGTTTCATTCAGAATGCCGGTAAAAAGTTGTTAAACGTGAAATAACCTCTTTAGAATATTTCGAAATAGGTGACAGAATGAAAGTACACTCTTAAAAGGAAGGCCTTTCTCTTGAAATGAAATTTAGCTGGAAATAAAAATCTGATAACACAAATTAGTTTCCCCGCAATAAGGTACCGCTTTATTATAAAAGGAATTTATCTTTTGAGTTCATATCCCTTTTAGCTCGGACGTATTATTATGAGGGAAGTAAAATATTAAAAAGCTAAAATTATTACGTATTTTGAACGAGCGATATCTTGGAGTAAACATACTCGTAAGCGACGATGCATTTTTCATCAATCAGCTTAGATATAATAGCTTTAGAATTTCTGAACGCCAAGCTGATAATGAAAATTTGTTATGGAGAACCACTTAACTATAGTTTTTAACTTGATCTGGAAATTGAACCCATGGTTTTAGTGTTCCGGCACGATGTCAGGTAGAAACCAATTAGGAGTGTGGGTTTACCATACCCCTAACAGGTTAGCCCGCTACCATCTTAGACTGGATCATCACTTACCACCAGGTGAGATAGCCGTCAAAGGCTAACTTGTCGTATACATAAAAAATAAAACTAAACATATTATATTTTTCATATTATTAATTCGGAAATAGCAATGTCTCTAAACGCGGTCATACTTCCCATCATAAATGTGTTGGAGTATTCATCATTAAAAAAAAAAATCTGTATCTAAACATGCATTCCCGTCCTTGCACGTAAATGCTGGAATCAAACGGCACGAGACTGTGATGTGATGTTTTTTTTTCTTTCGGACTGTCTATTAGCTGTGCTAATTGTTGCCACAGCGTAACCGGGCTGTTTTGTGAGCTTCGGAAAGAAGCTCTGCCAGATGAAATTTTGAGCCCTTGGGCTCGAACTAAGGGAAACCTGTGATGTGTGGCTATTAACCTTTGCCCATCAGTGGAAGTCAATCGTTTGAAATAAGGACGATGAAGATGATATAACTTATTTATATTTGAACAAATTCATTCGTATTTAAAATATTGGAGATAAGATAAGTGCTTTTTTATACATTACGTCATTATGTCGGAGAAAACTAAAAATATATGTTATCTACTGTCACAATTGGCTCCAGAGTTACCAAAGGGCGTTATCGGAGTTCTAATAACCGCTCTGAGCAATCCAGCCACATCGAGATTTGGAACACAGTAGATTGTTTGCAAGCTTGCAACCACACTCCCAATAGATAACGCACTGTCGTCGACTGAAAGTTATACGAATGTTATCGAACGGGAAATAATCATGATCTTACCACTGGAATACGTACTTATATTCATCCACCAACAACTTACTTAACTTTAAAGTTCAGTAAGTTGTTTCAAGATAATAATCTTGTAAGCCGAGACCGAAAAAATATCATCATCTTAAAGTAGCATTGAAGACTGCCGCAATTGATATAGTCGTATTGCTTAAGTAACCAATACCTAAATCAGCGACGGATTTATTTTATTTTTCTTAAAATTGACATGACACTAACGGCCCGATATAATCTTTTCCAAATAATAATCAAAACACGTTACCTATCAGTGTAAAATGATTATTATATTGATAAATAAACAAATAAATCCTTTATTTCACAAAAACAAGCATCAAAATAAGTACATAAACAACTTGTAAACACATTTAATGGTGAGTATGGTTAGTATGGTGAATATGTGGTATGTATGTATGTATATATGTACTTGCGCAATATAATCTACTGCCCCTGATATAATGTTTTAACATGATTACTAGAGTACGCAAAGGATAGAAATCTTAAACCAATTACTTACAACACCAGCTCTTATAACAATGAACCTAGTCGTATTTAAGATTCGTTTGTTTGAATTAATTAATCTGCAGTGAGCTGATGGAATAAATGTAAATTTGACTTGAAGCAGAATATGATTTACAGTGTATGAAAATATAGCTGTTAAAATAATGTTGCCTTTTTAAATATACATTCAGGGCGATTATTATTAGCGTACTTTCTTTCTGTTTATTTACACAGATAAAATAGTAACGGCACTTATAAAATTATTTGTCTTCCATAAAATAGTTGAAGTTACGAAATATTTGGCACAAATATATGTTTAAAATCATTATAGCTCGCCTTAGGACAAACTATACACTCAAAGGAATTAATTTTATATAAAACCTTTGTGAAATTAATGTTTCGTAAATAATACCATTCGCAAAAAGTAAAATGTAATTAATACAATTTGATATTATTATGAAGTCCTTTGTATTTTCATTAAGCTAGAACATAAAGATGAACCAATTTAAATATAGTATTTGTTCTCTATCAACCTACTACTATTTGTTATCTTTTTGCTGTTGAACCTTCAGACAATGCTTGCCGAATGAGGCAACTAGATTCGAGTGCATGAGCTTTGTATGTCTCTCAATACTATTTTCATTTCCGAACATGACATTCCGTGGTACAATATATTTCATAATAATAAGGTAACACATTCTAGTTTTTATCGGTCAAGTTTATTTCAGTACTTACTAGCCCGAAGTCAGTAACACAGATGTTAATAAGCATTGTTTAGCCCGAGCCTCGGCGAGCTCATTAAAACATCGGTTCATACATATGTTTTAACCTTTAAAGCCCGCCAAACTACTTTGGGGCAGCGTGTTGGGTGCTTTAACTCCGTTGTTCCTAAGAGGCCTAGTAGTTGGAAATTGATAGCGGGACGATTATGAATAATACATTATTGTACAGAAATAATGTACTACATAATAGTGAAAATGATTACGCAACAAACTGTTGGTACAGTGAAGCGCTGAATACATGCCAGATTATATCACGCGTAGCATAAAGGGTTCACGACGTGACACAGTTACTGACCACAGTTCACTCGGGATAAGTTTGAAATGAAACTCTATTAGGAGCCGTAATTAGCCAAACCTGGCTTTATTCACTTACACAATACCTATTGGGAACAAATGGTAGGAAGTAGAAAATTTAGCGGTACAGATATATGCCCGGATGTACAGGTTTTATGTATTTCCGATTTATTTCTACCAAATTTTTTGCTGTGTTTGTAGATGATATCATTTTATCTTATGCTCATAGATATGTTCAGCAGACACTATCACAGTTTATTTTTTTAAATTACACTCGGAGTTATGTGCGTTTAAAAAAAAATATCACTTGTTTTACTTCAACGGTGAAAGAAGACACAAAAACAAAAGTGTGAGGAAACCTGCACGCCTGAGAGTTCTCCATAATGTTCTACAAGGCGTGTGAAGTCCGCTAATCCGCACATGGCCAGCGTGGTAGACTATGGCCAAAACTTTCTCATATTGAGAGGAGACCCGTGCTCTGTAGTGAGCCGGCAATGGGTTGATCATGATGATGATGACACATTTCATATTGATCTAAGAGCATTTGCGAGGCAGGATCTGTCCAGGTCCTCCAACAGGACATAGACATATCGCTGCGTTAGGAAAGTTGTCCTTTTGTTTTGACAATATTTTTTTAATTTTATTTGTATTCATCCACACTTTGTTAAACCTTTTCGTATGGCGTTGTAGAATTTGGCAATGTAATGTATTATGTTTGACCCTTTATAATTAAGAATAACTTAATTATGAGCCTTAGAATTCTAATTTAAGTGTTTTATTTCGAATTGAAATATATATTTATTTAATTTTTATACATTTATTTTTATTAAATATTAATTGTATGTATGGAATTGAAGACGTTAACTTAACGATCTCCTACTTTATTATAATCAATAACTATAAAACCCTATAGAGCGGCTGAGAGACGACTTTCAGTAGAAATTTGGGCGTACCCCTAAGGGGTTAAACAGGTAAAGTTCGTAGGAAATTCCGTCACTTTTCATAGGTATGCTTTAAACATACGGTATTTCACTTAGGGGAATGGGAGAAGGATCTTTACCCTTCTCTGTGAGAAGAGTTTTGAGGTTTTTGTATAAACAAATATCGACTTCGACAAAATGTTTTTGGGGTAGGGAGGACCACACTAGGTGGATTTTGTGTTAGTTGTGTTGCCTTTTAAAGGCCAATTCGAATTATCTTCGGATTTGAATTTGAAGTATTCCTTACAATATTCCAATTTTTTATTTCGTTTCTTACTAAATATATGCATTTGTTAAAATCATCCTACCTATTCTATACCACAGTAAAATTAAATTCATGGCGCAGGTTTAAGAAACTTTAAATATAATAGTATAAAATTAACACCACAGTTATATAGGGGATGAAATTTGTACCAAAATTTGTCGTTTTCAAGTGATATTTGTGATTTGTATCAAGTTGATTGGCTAACTGATTAATCTACCTACGCACAATTTAAACCCTCCGATGGATAAGGCTGCTAGTTGACGCACAGAAAGCAAAGATATTTTTACGAAATGATTGCCATATTCATAAAAATACTGCATTTAAAATATTCTCGATCACTTAAAATAATACATGAATGCATGATATTTTTACTTTGTTTGTCGATTAATATAAAACGATAACGAAAATAGCACTCGTTCGAAAATAACATTCACAAATACATCAATGTTGGAAACGAAATTCTGGGTTTCAGGCGCACTATGAGATTTTTAATGTAATATATACGAGTTTATCATTTACGTAATTAATATCTTTTTTTATCATTTACGTAATTAATAATACTACAATAGGAATTTTGTGGGAAATTTAAGCTTAATAACGAGATGTCGTCCGGTAGATTATAATAAAAATTTATGCAATTTCCTAACTTTATGTAACCTAGTCAACTGCAGACCAAGTTTATTTTTTATAAAATTAACAATTATTGTAGTTACAGTTTTTGAAAATATTTTTACGAGCACACATAAAATTTTCGTATATTTATTGGTTATAGACGGTCATTATTTTAATCTTTAAAATTTATTTCCCAAAGACTTTATTTTTTCGGCCCCTTTTTATAAATAACATGACAATACATCAATGTATTCTCTTTGCGATGATTTATTTCGAGATAACGTTTCACGAGACCTTAAGAAAACTTATAACAGCAATGTATAATGTATTAACTAACATATAGTGAATTATATTGGTAAAGTGCAAAATGTCGCTACTGCAAAGTAGCTACTGTCCTACACTAATCAATAATTTTCATCACACTTGCTCGTTATTTGGATTTTATTGCATTGACTTAAGGCACACGTTTTTCATTTAACATATTTGTACTTATGTTTTATTTGTGCCTTACATCAAGTTTATATTCATTGCATAGCATGGTTTTATATATGTTGACAAAACATTTTTAATTTAACAGTTTTGTTTTAAAATTTCATAAAATTAAATGATTAATTGTTTATACATATTTTTACTTATTTTTTTTTACTTTATTGACTGTGTGACTAATTACTTTGTTGTTGGTGATTATTTGATTTTATTTGTCCAAGATTTTTTTGTGTTTTTCTATTATTTTCCTTTTCTTTACATACTTTTTTCATACTTTCAGACTTATTGATCACTAGTGGTCGTCCACGACTTCGTTTTGTAGGTTGGCTGTGTGGTGATTTGGGGTTTAAAGTCAGTAAATCGTCTTCTACTGCTTATCTATAGTGATCCTTTGTCACGTATTTAACAGATACCTATAAAAAACTAAACTGTTTTTATAAATATTTAAAAAAAACGGTATACTTTTTTATATTATGTTTTCTTTTTTAAAGCGTCCTTACCACAACCAAATATGCGATAAATTTTATCGCATATTTGGCTTAATTTGAAAGCCGGGTCTTCTGTAGGATTCTTATTATGATCAATTATCGAAACAAATTAAAGTAATCCTAAAAGTACATATAAAAGTAGATGAATTAGAAGTACAAGACATGAAGAAATAACTATAGAACTTTTAAATGCTAAGATTTCAGAATAAGATAAGGCAATACGTTTTCTATAAAGAACTTTTATTTACAGCTATACACAATACGGACCGTTGTCATTATTTACCTATTTTTGTATCAATTCTTAAAGCGTATATACTTATTCAGAATCATTTTATTCACTAAGCAAAGAATATCAAATGAATAATTTATTTCAGCCTACACTTGGTATTTCCATTCATGGGATTCAATAAAAGCCTGGAAACGTTTAGGTACCTACTACATATTATTTATATGAAAACTTTATAGTTATTTTCGATGTCAATAAGAGTAATCACATCGTGTTTAGGTATCTCTTAAACTTAAATATGTATTAAATATTTATTGCTTCTCGGTTTTTTTACTAGTTATTTACTTATTTTAATATTTATTTTATTTTAGAAAGGGATTTGTCTATTATTATTTTTCTACTTAATTATGTACACATTCAACATCTGTATTCATCATGATCAACCCATTACTGTCTCACTACAGAGCACGGGTCTCCTCCCAATATGAGAAGGGTTTGGCCATAGTCCACCACGCTGGCCATGTGCGGATTGGTAGAATTCACACGCCTTTGAGAACATTATGGAGAACTTTCAAGCGTGCAGGTTTCCTCACGATGTTTTTCTTTACCGTTGAAGCAAGTGATATTTCAATTGTTTAAAAACGCACATAACTCCGGAAGGTTAGAGGCGCGTAGTAGGGTTAGGGTGCACGGATTCGAACCGCCGACCTTTGGTTAAGAAGCTGACGCCCTAACTACTAGGCTATCATAGCTTCTACTACATCTGTATTAAATAAGCTATATTTCGGTGTAAAAATTAATTTCCTTATGATTACTTCCAACATGCGTAGTAGGTGCAATAATACGAGTTCGTAGAATTTATTTTCTACAAAATAATATTTTTCAATGTTATTTTAAGCCAGCAAACATTAAGCGGTAGCGGTTTTTAAGAGGTACAGAGTTAGTGAGAGCAGAAAAAAACACAATTAACTAAACATACTTTGGTTAATACAACACTTAAAATCGCGTGATGCAATCATTATGTGTACATCTATTTATAATTGGTTGACACTCAGTCTATACCTTCCTTACGTTAAACCAAACGAGGGTTATCAGGTTATACTAGATGCTCGAAGCCAGTTTTTCAAAAGAGATTTTTAATTGGATTATTAAGTGAAATAGAGATTCATTTCACATACCTAATTCACATTTAAAGCGACCTTAAATCTCGGTACTGCTTTCTCTCATTCCCGTCTATTGTCCTGCTATGAATGAAACACTAACGAACCTTTTTTAGAACCCCGTCACAGGGGAACATCAGTTATGCATGTGAAGCTGACTAAATTTAGAATGTGTTGGTAAAAGGAAAAGGCCCATTCTTGGTGGTTTACTATATATCTAACTCTTTCAGTAGTATTAAGTTGGAAAGTAGTTAGGTGAAAGAACGACCAACCAATAAAGTCACATTCTAATAATTTTATTATTTTATTATACATTAAAACATTTGAAGATATCAAAAATGCGTGTTTTATTTTCATAACTACTACATACTAAAAGTTTTAATTGACTGGTTGACTGGTTTTCGCCATATCTTCATCGATAGAGAAAAAGCAATGACGATATTTCAAGGAAATGGGCGGAGTACTTTCGCCTTTAGTATTTTCTATTTTAATAAATGAAATTTCTATAGACATATTTTCCGCAACCATCTCTTCGAAAAGGATTTGCAGTTATATAGGCACGATCAGTAAATTGTCTTCTTACTGCACTGGATGCTAAAGTGTGATTCAGAACTAATAAAAGATTAGATGGACTCTTTTGGCCTACTCGTAAATTGTAGTAAATCAAAAGCTCTATTCATTAGTAGTAGTAAAATTTGGAGTATGATCTTACTTGGTGCTCGATGATAAAGCTAATAACCTCGAATTCATAATTGAACAATCAATCTACGTAAATCATCTACAAGAGTGTACAGACAATCTCGTAGTCTATGATCTTAGTAGACGGTTGTATTTTTTCTCTGTTCTTTGAAAAAGCTGCAAAATTTCTTACCTTTGCGCACTAAAACTATACTAGCAAAATCTCTTATCGTCTATGCAAACGTATGCTGCCTAGATGCAACGGAAAAAATATATATAATAAAATAGAAAGGCTTCTGCATTTGTGCATTCTTTTTATCTTTGGTTTGCGCAAATTCGATTATACTTCGGAGTTCAACGTCAGCTCAAGTGGTACCCTATTCGCTTTCGCAGGATGTTCATATTCTTACATATTCATCATGATCAAACTATTGCAGGCTCACTACAGAGCACGGATCTCTTCACAATAGGAGAAGAGTTTGGCCATAGTCCACCACGCTGGCCATGTGCGAATTGGTAGACTTCACACGCCTTTGAGAACACTATGGAGAACTCTCAAGCATGCAGGTTTCCCCACGATGTTTTTCCTTAACGGTTGAAGCAAGTGATATTCTAAGTGCTTAAAACGCATGTAACTCCGAAAGTTATAGGTGCATGCCCAGAATGGAACCCATGACCTCTAATTAGGAGGCGGACGTCTTTCTATCACAGCTTTATATTCTTACATTATTGTTTAAATATTTTGAAATCTCTATGCTTACGGGAGTGCTTTCAAATTGTTCTCCCATTAAACAGACCACTTCATTAAACTCTTACTTTACTTAATGATTAATTTGAAGTATATTCGTTATAGTTTACTTCATTTGTTAGTGTAATATACTATTTCATATAATATATAGTTTAAATATTAATATTAATATGTGTGTACCAGCACTCTCTTAGTCTATTTTTTTCACATTCAGATACTTCTGGCAGAAATCTCTCAATAGATAAGTCGTCCTTGTACACGTCCTGTCCTTTTTATGTTTAGTCTTAAGTTGTTGGTACGGAATAAATAAATCAATACAAAGAGTTAAGTATAACCTAGTAAAAAAGTAAGTGTAATAAAGTTTTTTTTATAATATCCAATTTTTTTGATATCAGCTAAGAGAATTCAAATTCATTATCAGCAAGAGTAAATAATTATTAATTTATCAAGCAGAGATATAACATTTTAATTATTGAATGAAGTCCTTTCATTTCCATGTATTAAACTTGTGGCCATTCATTTTCAACTCCAATTTTGTTGCCAAAAATTACAATGTCAAGGAAAACTACAATACCCTTTTCTGCATTTGCAATAAAGTTAGACAAGCATTGATATAAATAGTATTAAAAAAAAAGATTAATAAAAACAGATCAACGAAGTCGCGATATCCTTTTCTACCATTTTGCAACGAAGCCCTGAAGATATAGCAGCTTGGATAAAAAGAAGGTTGTCAGCTTGTCATAAAAAAAGAGTTTATCAGGATTTACACCTATAATGCCTGTTTATGTCATGAGAATGGATGACGGCTAAAATAATTCTCGGCAATGTAAAGAAGGACGTATTGCCGTCTGAAGCTTAGAAAGCTGACCGTAAGTTTGCCACGCCTACGCAGAAAAAGGTGACATTTTCACGGCCGTTTGTAGGACAAGCAATATGCCGCGAGCACAAAGTTTTATTAACACTAATTGCATCTTTATTAGTACGCGACATGTTAGTAGAATGCTATTGTCATCTCTAAAAGTCTCAGAGGCGAGCGATAGTAACATTCATATTTTAGGGAAGTCAAAGTGTAATGAATAGAACCAGGCGTTACTTTGCGGAAGTCCATGATAAACAATAAACAGCAAGTATAATTTGCTATACTCCGTCGACAACCGGGAACCGACTTCACAGGCAAGAAAAGTAAAGTCTTACTTTTCTCGCTTGTGAAGTCAACACCTCCTGAGGATGATCCGGTGTCGGGTCGAAACCTGCGTAGAGGTTCTAGTGGAAGATTTTGTGTGGTGTTATATTATACAAATCTCCCGGTTGTCGGCGGAATATAGCAAATTATACTTGTTGTTTATTGTTAAGTCAAGGTGTGTCATACAATGATATTAAGCTTAATTTGCCGTTATCTGTTTAAAAGTGGCATATCTGCACGGTGCAATTTCAAATGTCGTCCATCATTATACATTCATATATACAGTGTAAGACTAATGACTAAGCCTATGGACGCATTCAGAATCTGTATCTTGTGGTGTGTAAAGTAAATTATTTAAGTTTAAGTATAAATTGAAAATATATCTTATAGAACAACAAAACTTAAAATATGTATACTGTAAATATACTGATAAGAAGAAAAATAAATGAATGCAAAATATAAAATTACAAAACATAAACACATTTTAAATCCTTGCTATCACTTATCGTTTCAGCACTTAGCATTAGTATTAGTATTAGTATTAGTATTACTATTGGCATTCATCATCATGAACAACCCATTATCGGCTCACTACAGAGCACGGGTCTCCTCTAAATATGAGAAACCACGCTGGCCATGTGCGGATTGGCAGAACAGTTTTTAAGATCAATCTCACCATTCAGTTGAGCTGGAAACAGGTTTTTAGCCATCATCATGTCCCATTGCCGGCTCACTACAGAGCACGGGTATCCTCTCAATATGAGAAGGGTTTGGCTATAGTCCACCACGCTGGCCATGTGCGGATTGGCAGACTTCACACCCCTTTGAGAACATTATGGAGAACTCTCAAGCGTGCAGGTTTCCTCACGATGTTTTCCTTCACCGTTTAAGCAAGTGATATTTTTTTTTTTAAACGCAATTAACTTCTAAAAGTTGTAGGCCCGGATTCGAACCGCCGACTTCTGATTAGGAGGCTGACGCCCTAACTACTAGGCTCTCACCGCATTAATTCAACTATTGGCATTACTATTTAATAATTTGTAATCTCGCTTTTTCTTTTTTTTATCTTTGTGTAATTAAGGTAAGTTAGGTTACGTGTATATAAGTGATCGCGTCCGATTGTACCAATATTCTCCCACTGAAAACCAGCGCTGTGGCTTGCTGCAGCTGATGCTGAGTGGATTTCATTTATTTGGTCTTCATCTTTATATATATGTATAGTATAGTATATAGTAAGCAAGGCAAACTATGTACTTATGCATGCAAAAATGTATGCCTGAATAAAAAACTTTTTCTTTCTTTATTTCTTAAAGTTTTACAATTTTATGCAGATTACATCACATTAGTTAACACTATCAACTCACTACCATGTCAATTATAGATGCGTCAAAAATGCCTTTTTAAGTATTATTTGAATAAAGATTACGATTGATTGATTAGGCTTAATGATCATTTTATACCATGGACTTCCTTAAAGTAACTCCTGCTTCTATTCAAGGTGTGTCGTATAAAATTGTTTTTCTTTCATAATAGTTATAGATTTAAGTGATGGTAATTAGATTTAAAGTCAGTCAAGTGTATGACACAAACGTAAAATTGAGTGGTTTCTATAAATTTCGCAAATCTCGTAAGTTGATAAAAGAATTTCTCAAAAAATTTTGTTAAGAATATAAAAAGTTATTATGGAGCTCACTAATTTGCTAAGGGGTCAATTTGAATTTGTACTACTTCGTCGGACTTGAATGAATTGATCTATTATGTCAGTTTAACCAACTGCTTCAGTTGATGCGATGCGATTTAAAATAATTTACGTGTTTACGATAGTCAAGTTTGTGTTGCAGGACAGTTCGCCTAACAGCATATAAATTAATTAATCAGCATGATTGAGAAAGAAACACAAAACATCTTCACAAACATTGATATTTATAATCTCACTTTGAAACATAAAATTAAAAGTACAGTCAAAAGTATATTGTTAAACAAAAGAGCGAAATTGTAAGAATATTTTTTTTAACGGATTCAGTTTGAAGTCCTGAAAAATGATCGATTATGATAGCTGACATGTACAACTTGACTATTCGAGTAGTTGCTCACTCTACGCTTGACTCTTTGCTAATTGATCTGATTGATTAAATAATTAAACGTCCCACACATGCATTTTTTCACAAGGGAAAGATGTTTGAGGTTAATGGTGCTAGGTAAATAAACTTTACAATGTAGTCGAAAAACCTCTTCCCATTGTCGTCCAACAAGGAATAAATAATTGACACCCGACGCACGTATTTATAGAAAACACCCATAATAGGCTTGAAATTTATGAGAATAGACCCTAGTATTCTAGAAATATAATTTATTGGCGGCTTGTTATATTGGTGTACTTTTGGCAAAATTTACTCATCATCGTCATCATGATCAACCTATTGCCGGCACTACAGAGCACGGGTCTCTTCTCAATTTGAGAAGGGTTTGGCCATAGTCCATCAGGCTGGTCATGTGGGGATTGGCAGAAATCACACGCCTTTGAGAACATTATGGAAAACTCTGGCATGCAGGTTTCTCAACGATGTTTTCCTTGACCGTTGAAGCGAGTGATATTTTAATTGTTTAGCATGTAACTCCGATAAGGCGGACGTCCTAACGTTAAAGCTGCACTTTACGCGTAATAAACACATAATTCTCAAATAAACTCTTATTAAAATATAGGCATGACATTTCACGCTTTACGTTTACATATTGTATGCGTTATTAAAGAACATTACTCATTAGCATTATTATAACTCAACGCATGGTACGCCGCAATGTTAGTTGGTTCGTAGTTGTTCATTGGACGACCCACGCATTCGCAATTTAATTCGCGTATAAAATATAGAATGGCTCTTTCTTCTTCTTTCTACATTATATCCTCATTTTCTCTATATAACGATGTATGCTAATGCGCCTAAACGTGACACGTCTGTAAATTTTCACTCATAATTCTCGCCAACAAAATTATCAAATCACCATCGCCAAAGCAGTTTTGCTTGGAAAAGTAATGACGGTACCAGAAGTAGCTTTTGATACTTCTGTCGCTCGCTGACAACTCGCCGCTCGTGGACGCCTCGTAGCTTTGTCGTGGTCAATATACTCTAAAGCTCCTTAGAGACCGCGTTGCCGTGTCGTTTCTTTCTAAATAAACTAGGCAATATCACATTTTGTTATTTTGTCATCGTCTCAAGCAATGGACGACTACTGCTGAACATTATTTTTTTATTTCGACACCAAGGTCTTTCTTGCGTTCAGGCCATCGGGGTTGGTTCATCCTATGCAACCGGTATGGATGTAGCTACTCTTGCACCTTGGGACCCCACTATCCATAATTTCTTTCGCGTCTGCTTTTTTCTTTTTTATTTCTTTTCATTAGCTTCGCAACTAGTTTATCTACGTCAACCGGTGACCTTTTACTATTTTCATGTTGTTATCTACTATATATTGAAGCTGAAATATCTTTTTCGGTTTATATTTACCTCCTACATTCGACGCTGCTACAAAATGTTTTGTTACATTACGTTGCGGTGAGATTTAGTAATTGATTTTATCTGTATTTGATGTTTGAATTTTTCCCGTATCAGTGAACTGGAAAATTATGTACTGATTGAATAAGGGCATTGCGTAGCTAAGGGAGGAAATTTCAGGTAATATTTGATACCGGCATATCTATAGCTGATCTATAAAATTCCAACTGTAACAAGAGATTTCTGATAAAAATATACTGAATAACAATTTCTTATGTGTGGTTAATTAAAAAAAATATATATATATATATACATTTTCATACAGATCGCAACTAAAGCGGGTAAAACGTAGACGAGAAGTATCTTATGTTTATCACAGTAGGTATATTAAGATAAATAAGCCTTGCTGCAAATTGTATGGGACATATATAGTGTGTAAGCTGTCAAGTATTTTATTTCTCAGAGAGACGCAACAATTTAACTTTACTTTTTATTGCAGTTGTTCCGCTACCGTTACGGAATGGATACCTGGATCCGTACAATTTCCCACTCCTTTTATCTTACGATCGTAACATTTATAATTCTACAAATTCCTTGTGCTATATCTTCCTTAAGTCTTGTCTTTATGTTATATCCTTTCAACCTCGTGTTAAGACTAGGGCAGGGCTTCTATTGTTTAAATTCTCCGAACAATATAGTTATGAACATTGTTGGTCGGAATTTACATCAAACAGCCTAGTTTAGTAGTCGAAGATGCCGAACTTAATAACATTCAAGAACTTATTATTAAATTTACCTGCTATTCTATATAACAATAGATTCCATGGCTAATGATTCTGTCTGACCAAACTAATGCCAGCGTTGCTTTAATAAACTTTAGACCAAACCAGTCTTCAACACTTCAATAAACTATAGATGCTCGAAATTGAAATTGTTGCTAAATGAATTCGAAGGTTACGATAACCTTCAAATTCATTTAGCTACAGCAAAGTTGTTTTATTTTATTATCGAATAAAAATTTGCTGTTTGTAAAACCCGTGTTAAGAAGCATTATCTGTCAATTTAATTTGTATTTATTCCTTCAATATTTTTATATTAGTATGTATATATTATAGAAATTATTTATTTAGAATATTTTTAATAGTATGTAATTATTAGTGTGTATATATGTATAAGTATTGCGATTTCCTGTCTTTTATTTTTGTCAGATTCTTATAAAAAGGTGGCCTGGAAGAGATCGCTTTAAGTGATAAGGGCGCCTTTTGCTTTTATATTATTTATTTCTTGTTGTTCTCTTTTCCTTTCTTTTGTATACAATAAAATTGTATAAATAAATAAATAAAATAAGTTGTTCTCGATTATGATGTGTAACTTCTAAAAGCATGATATGAGAAGGGTTAAGTAGAAGGAAAGTTTAATATGTACATTTTATTCACCTCAAATTGTAAACACACAAACCAACACTCTTTCAATTGTAATTCTTTTAAGCTTATTGCAATTTAGTGCAGATTTTCGTTCTATAAATTTTGTATAATATAAGTATAACTTGAAGCTTCTGCGTGTACACATTTGCGTATTTAACAATTTTTTTTCTCGACTAGGAACGTGAAAGAATTCATGCGGGTGTACCCAAATAACCTTTATTATCTTTGTAAGAATTAAAAGAAAAACTAATAAAGAGCAAATGCATAGAGGTACCTGAAAACAGATAAATGTAATTTCTTACTTTATTAAAATATGGTTGAAAGACAAACGAACTAGCAAACAACAGTCTAGTAAATCTGTAGTACCCGTTGTAGGTGTAGTAGTGTGTGCTATTCTGGGTATAAGCTGGTTCACAAAGCATTAGCATTATATGTATGAAAACGTGTAATACTGTTATCAATAAAGAACCTAATAATGTAAAGATACAATGGCGAATTAACTAAGTTAAGTTAGCTAAGGTTAGAAACGACGTCAGGGTTAAGCTCATCCAAGCCAAGACACAAATCTATCCCCGGAGACGTGCAATCTCTTTTCCGATTCCGCTGTAATACCTGCTTAAATTTTTCTAAGATTCTCTCTTGTGGTAGTTAACCCACTTCTATCGACTTAATATTGTATGAGTATATTTATGAAAGCTTTGAATTTTGTATTTGAAATAACCTATGTATGTTGCTGTTGTACCTATATTTTTTTCACTGAGGCGCATAATAATTTAACATATTATAAGATTCAAATATGAAATTATTTTTAATGCCACTATATTCCATATTGCTTTATTTGGCATATATCCTTTTGATGTGGTCTTCAACTCTATTTTTCATTATTGCTCACTATTTCATAATGCCTAGAACGTATATTAACATCTTCCATTTAGATATCATCTTAATTTTTATCTGAAAACGTAATAAATTTTACGTTAAAAGTGAAAACTAGTGGCTTAAATGTTTTATTTATGTCATGTTCAAGATACAACCTTTTTAGGTCTTATTTAGGTCGGTTGCCAACAGTTTGCTGCCAACGATCAACTTTCCCGTTCATTCCTCTAAAATATTTTTACAGACCATCCAATTTGGAACAGTTTTCTATATTTGTTAGAAGTTTTCTTTATTTGTATATTTGTAAGAGGATCAACGTTACATAAACACTTTCGCATTCCTTCTATAAGTTTAATATCAAAATTTAAGTTAAGGTTCGAACATGAATATCCGTTGTACTCATGTATCTTATATTACTTTAAAATGTAACACTATGTATTCTCAAATTGTTTGAAATCGCTTCTCTTAGTTGAAATTGCTTATTGTATTTAACAAAAATTTTCACCAACACAAATAATGACCCACCGAATAACTTTGATAATATTATTATCTTCTTGGATTTTCAACTAAGCCACTACTTCAATACCGTTCGCGAAGCTTAATTATGGGCTTGCTCGAGTGTTTTTTTTAATGCAGGCTGTATAATAGTTGTAAATTAAATGATGCCATCATCATTCTGTTGTTTAAACATAAAAGCGTAACAATCGAACAAACAAATTTACATTCGCATTCAAAATTACAAGTTATATACTAACTTTTAAGATTTCTAAAAACATATGTTTATATTTTATTAATATCGGCACGCCAATCGCTTATGAGCTGGATTTGGTTTTGGAGGTGCCGTTCAAATTTCGAGCATACCCTTTCCGGTAAGATTTTTTTTAAATCTTAATTAACACTTAATTTACACTTCAGATACTATAATTATATTTCACATTAACACTATAATTATATGTCACAGGTTGTCAGGACTTAGTTCACTGAAGAGATATCCAAGTGCTTTTATAAAAATGCTTCGAAGGCAGTCTGCATGCATGATCAGACTACGTGTCCAATCAAATTGCAGCGAGTATTACAGGGATTTGTACCTAATCTCTGCGAAGCTGTTAACAGCTCAGTTGGAAGACATCTTCGAGCTTCTCGATTTGAAAGGACTTTGCATCAATTGGTAAAGAACAAATCTCAAGTATTATTGCTTCAACGGTTAAGGAAAACATCGTGAGGAAACCTGCATGCCTGAGCGTTCTACATAATGTTGTCAAAGGCATGTGAATGTGGTGGTGTGGTGTTGCGGCGGACTATGGACTATAAACCCTTCTCATATTGAGAGGAGACCCGTGCTCTGTAGTGAGCCGGCAATGGGTTGATCGTGATGATGACGACATCTCAAGTTCTCACGGCAGAGACTGTTGTACTTTAATAAAATGTTCAATAAACCAAGCATAGTTCTTCAACAGGTGGGCCTAAGAACGAACACAAGTAAGATCAAGCTCATGTTCGTCGAAAAGTCTATATTTCAAAGAGTATTTTTGTCAAAATTATGATCCATTCAATCAGTAAAAATGAAATCTAAGTAAGAACCAGATTAATTAATGCCACCATGGACGAGTAGCAGTTCAGTATCTATGGACGTCGGGGCCTCGTGATGCTGGAGAGACGACGTTGGTAAACTCCTTACTAGGTCAATTACTTTTATGATAGTATTTAAATTGGCACAAGACCGGGAATTCCTCACAAAATATGTGCTTAGAAATTATAAGACGATTATACAATGTGATACGAGAGTTGCCGTGAACTTGGTTTATTACAAATTATTTTTATTTTTCAAAACATTTGGTAAATCTAGTTTAGGTATTCATATCTAAAAGGAAACTGAATCCTTCAAATGTCGAAAACTTTCAATTTTTAATTTGAATTCTTGGTTATTATTAGAAAAAAACACTCCTTGCACAGGCATGATGAATAACAACCTAGAAGTATTTCTATTCTCTTAAAGTAAAATGTTTTTTTTCTATGAACTAATGATTTTAACAATGTTGAGTTTTTTTAAGTGAATCGTAACTTATAAGCTGAAATTAGGTGTTCCTTTTTATAATAATATTTAAATCGTTATTATTGAAAGGTTATTTTAGGTCCTAAGAAAAAGGTATTTGGTGATTTCTTATTCTGACACATGGGTCCTGCGAAGTGACGTCACGCCCTACGTCAGAAGGCTAAGGCGGTTGAGGAACTGCGTGATAATGTGCAGAAAATAAGACTAATATTTATTCTTAATTGGTTAATAAATTGCTAAAAATTATCAGAGGAAACCTATTTGAAATTTATAACTTAGATTAAAAATTTTAATTCAGAATTTTTTAAATTTTCAGAATTTCGTGTATTACGTATGTGGACTATTAAATTATGGCTTAATAATAATGAGAGATGACATTTTTTCTATACGTATTCTAAATATAATGTAGAAAGGAAAAAAATGGTATGCAAATAAAACGAAAAAAAAAATGTAAAGAAAATTTATTCAACATAGAATAATATACGCTGAAACAAACCAAGCATGAGACTAAAAAAGCATAAAATTTAAAGCACGCAACCAAATAGCAAAATTTCAATTGAATAATAGCAGCAAATCAAAATATAGGTCAAATGGTTACACAAATAATTATTTTAATAATAACTTACGTGTTTGTATGCGAGCGCGATACGTTCCCGTTCGCAGTAATGAGACACTTAGTACGGAAAGGGCACCGTGTGTTGTGTTATGCCGGCGGCGACAAGACACGGCGTCACGGCGCGATGGTACGGTCGACGCAGCGTGCGAGGCGGCACTGGCAGCCTGCGGCGGCTCGGGAGAGGCTCGTGGGAGGCGTCCCGGGACGTGCGACTGGCGCGGCTGCGGGCAACTACTGGAGGCACAAGGCAGACCGCCACCCGCGGCACGCCGCGCACAGCGCAGCCCGCCCACGGCTGGGTGCTCGCCGTCACGCTACTTACCCCACACCGAATAATATCACACCGAATAATACCACACGCACTTAAGCATAATTGCAAATAACTCGTTTGATTCGCTATTTCAATATTATTCGAGTGCTGTACTTCATGTGGTTGACATACTTCCTTTTTTTTTGTATAAAGCTGTTGTTTACGGTCTTAGGTACTTGCTCATTTATATATTCAAGTTTGCTGACAACGAACTGGTTGTTTACCTTGTTTTTATAGATGTTGGGGAGGTTTTATTAGTGAAAGCCCGTCGGCGAAGTAATATTAAAGATGGCAATACCTACGAGTATGTGTACTACTTTTCAGAAATATTTCTAGTGCGTCATCTAGTTTAGTCATCTGATGTGAGTCACAATTTATGTATTTTTATGTATATATAACAATAGCCGTGCATAGAACGTCAATGTAATATTGTATTGAGCTAAGAAACGATTTCATGAAAGTCCTTACATGAAATACTCGTAGGATTTGAATTTATGGTGATAATTTTGTATAATAAACTACCTGCCTACCGCCTGCCTTAGCCTTTTCAGAAAATTACCTCTAAAGGGTAAACAAATTTACAAGAGAATTCGCTTTGGGTGGTTTTCGAGGCCCCACGTAGTGATGAAGTTCAGAGGTTTTTCTTTGTTTTTGCCTAGTTCAAAAATTCATTTTTGATTTTTGGCGTTTATCATTTGGTAGTGAAAAGTAAGATACACTTGCGTAACAAGATGGTGGATAAAAAGACGTCGCCCGATAGGAACAAACTGTTACTTTAGCAAAAGCGAAAGCGAAAAAAATATATATGAGATCGTTGAATCAGCTACCTCAAAAAAAAATTGTGACCCTACTTCAGCCTCCCTGTTTTCAAAGCGTATATATATTTTACTTATTATTGGAGGCACGAAAAAATGTCAGTGACGACAAAGGTCCATTCCCTTGAAGGCTCTTCGGCAGGTACTATAAGAGCGATCAACTTCTGACAGTTCCTGCATAAGAATATCATAAGTAAGTAAATAGTAAGTTGCATTCTAAATGATGGGCCAAAAATGTTTGGAGAAAAAAAAATTATGGTTGAGTTTACAAATGTCCAGTCATATAAAAAAATCCTCAATACTATACGTTCAGAGACTACGCTGAACTTATAGTATATCTCAATTACGTCTTCACTTAATAGTTAGGGGAAAATGTTCATTCTCATTTTATAATAAAACTCAAGTGTTTTTTTTAAATTTACATTCAATTGCAGTATATACGAGTCACCTTGTTCCATGACTTTTTGCCATGGTGTAGATAGTGACATGATTTTTGTGACTTTGCGTAGACTTACTAAAATTACGCGATAAGTAGTTTCCCAATTCCTAATTCCTTAGCTATGTCGTAACTACTGATATGCCGATTCTGCTCCAATTTTTCAATAATGGCGTTTTTTATGCGTAGCAAAGAGAGTGAGGTGTTATTTTTGTTCTTGCATTAATAAAATAAATACATTAGGAATTAATAAAATAAACCGTCTGATATAAACAATTACAAGTAGAATTAACATCAGTTACATTTATTTCCATCAAATCAACATGTTATACGAAACAGGCTGATACGATTCTAGCACGGAAAAATAAATTAGACATACTCGTATGCTCAGCCAGTGCTAAATAATAAGGACTATAAAAACATAAAACCTCCCCTTTTGTCTAGGATAGTATTAAAAGAATTCATTGCTCTAATTTTTGCAGCCTGCAAGCTCATATGCAATACTCGTACATTCTCCAAAAATGCAAAAAGAGTATTAATATCCTGCGGGCTTCATCAGGGGTTTGGTGCCTACCCATACTACTGTTGTTTGTGTAAACAACAAGTAACAGTAACAACAAATATTTCGTAGCAATGTGTCCATGAGCTTTGTGTTACTATGAACAATGCGTCACTAATTTCGAGTATCCCTTTTTCTAAATTGTTGTACGTGGATTAATTTTGAGGGTAAACTAATTCCGAACTCATTCATCTGTAGTTTGATAACGATCAGCTTCGTAGAATTTGATAATCGCAATAGTGGTTCATTTCTTTTAGTCGATGTTTCCATTTAGAAGTCATTAATAAAATAAAGCTAATACGTAAAGTGTGTTTAAACATTCAGGATACGGCTAGCATCTCTCCAATCACTGAAGTCCAATCACAGCACACTGATATCGTGATTATCTCCGCTGCGTTCTCCATTTAATTATTGATTCTAAAATTAGTTATCCGTGTTGAACTTTTATAAAAACAATTGAATATTAAAAATTTAAACATACTTGTTTTAAATAAGAATATAATATCTTTTTTACGTAAATATAATAAGTATAATAAAATAAAGTTTAGGTCACTTATCTAGGGGGCAAAAGAGCAACATTAAGGCTTTTTGATGACCTCCGTGGCACAGTGCGTGCGCTGTTGCATTATAAAGTTGGAGGTCCTGGGTTTATGTTGATGTTGATGATTTCCGGCTCGAGTCTGGTCTGGTGGGAGGCTTCGGCCGTGGGTAGTTACCACCCTACCGACAAAAATGTGTCACGAAAGCGATTTAGCATTCCGGCACGATATCGCATAGAAACCAATTAGGAGTGTGAGTTTACCATACCCCTAACAGGTTAGCCCGCTACCATCCGCATCGTCACCTACCACTGAGTGAGATTGCCGTCAAGGGTTAACCAAGGGTGTAGTGTATAAAAAAAAAGACATTAAGGCTAGCAAACACCAAGGACGGTAAGACGGAGCATTCAATCTTTACCCAACGTAATTAGCACAAAATACAGATTCCAATGTTTAGAGATAGAACTTAAAGCAAAGGGGATTTCTAATCGCAGCGTTGAAAAGCGCTACCCGTAGTTAGGTATGATTTTACTTTGGTTACAAAAAAAAATGCTCTGCTATTCTTAGTGTGATATTTCCTGTAAGAATTCTTTTTAGATTTTTTTTGTGTAAAATAAGATAGATATACTGCTTTAATTAATTAAAATATCACTTGCTCCAACAGCGAAGGAAAACATCGAGAAGAAACCTGAACGCCTGAGAGTTCTCCATAATGTTCTCAAAGTCGTGTGAAGTCTGCCAATCCGCACATGGCCAGCGTGGTGGACTATTGTCAAATCCTTGTCATATTGAGAGCAGACTCGTGCTCTGTAGTGAGCCGGTAATGGGTTGATCATGATGACTGCTTTAATTCGTGCAGGTTTAATTTTAAAACCGGCAAAGTGACCGGTGCTGTGAACGATGAATTCGTTGTATAAAAAACACTGAAATCTAAACATCCCTGCCCTTTACGCTTTCATGGATAAAAATCAAAGTAAAAAAGCGTGTGGAAGCCAGTGGGTGCACATATCAAATTTGTTTGGATTTAGTTTTTCCTCCATTTTGCTAGCTCTTGGTTCACGCTTTTCCCGTTTGTAAAAATAGCCGGTGTGGTTTTTCCTAACACTATTAACATGCCACATTCACATGTGTAAATTCCAGTGATTTTGCACTTTATTTTGTTTCATTCAAAACTATTTTACAAATAAACTGGTTCACTTTACGAAATATGTAAAACTAGCTGTTCCGCGTTTCTAAGCTGCGGGTATTTTAGTCTTACTTGAATATAATCCCTCGCGTTTTTCAATTTTTCATTATTTCTATCTTTTTCATTATCACAATGATTTCAAGCATAGTATAAAGATACTATGCTTGAAATCACTATGCGTGATTACTATGCGTGAATTGTGAAGAAATTAAAATATCACTTGCTTTAACGATGAAAGAAAACATCGCGAGGAAAAATGCACGCCTGAGAGTTCTTCATAATGTTTTCAAAGGTTGTGTGAAGTCTGCCAATCCGCACATGGCCGGCGTGGTGGACTATGGCCAAACCCTTCTCATATTGAGAGGAGACCCGTGCTCTGTAGTGAGCCGGTAATGGGTTGTTCATAATGATTATGATGATATACAACAGAACACCAAACCACCTTTAAAACCATGCCTATAAAACACAGCTTCTTAGAAATCATTAATAACTCTTTACAGATAAACTCTATGCGGTTTGGTGTTCTGGATGCGATATAATATTTATATCACAAACTGCACTTCAAGGTTCGGGCTCATCGTTGCATGAGCCAGGTTCGCACTAGTAGTTTTTTTTTATTTTCAATTTATTTACCAAGAACGCATTAAACATTACTATCAGCACTCAAAATACTAAGAGCGGCCTTCTCAGAGCGAATGTGCAACGGACAATTAATCGCCAGTGTTACCCCCTCCAAGTCTTTAACCACTGCTGTAGTCGGCAAGTATCCAACCGGACCTTTCTCTCGCAGCAGACAGTGACACAGTGACCGTGTAAGCGCTGAGGGCTTGCCATGAACCTCCATACGATTATATTGCCGATGACAATCGCGATTTTCAATTCCATTGGACCACAAGTGGCAGCGCAAAGTGATCAAACAAATTTGAGTTTCGCTGAAAATCTATACGCAACACTATCTGGTGCTTGTGAGTTGTTAACCTCAACCTTCACATATGATAACAATCGTTTCTGTAAGTAATGCAAATTTCAATTTACGGTTGCAGGTCGAGCTATATTGGACCTTCAGGTCAATTCGATGAACAGTCAAAATGCAATTTTAAAAACTATGAAAGTTATTTATCTGAACGACACGGACATAAAAACATTTTCCATCGATAAAAGCTTCCAGACTCTGACACAGCCCGGCGTATTTGACATAACGAAACAAACAAAAATTATTATTCACGGATACCGGGACAATTCGCAATCATCAGTGTCGTTAGATTTAGCTCAAGGTTACAATGAAAAGAAAATGTTCAATGTGCTTCTAGTAGACGCTGAGGAAATGATGAATCAAAGGTACATACTATCGGTACACAATGCTCGTCTAGTAGGCAAGAGGCTTGCCAATTTGTTAGCTAATTTAGAAAATTTTGGAGCCAGTGCGGAAGACTTTCACCTTCTTGGTATTAGTTTAGGAGCACACGTAGCAGGATGGACCGGAAAATACTTCCATCGATACAGGTCTCACACTATAGGCCGGATAACAGGCCTCGATCCGGCAGGCCCTTGTTTTTCTTTTGCGTATGCCGATCAGAGGCTGGATAAAATGGACGCAAAATATGTAGACGTGTTGCATTCGAACAGGTTAGTGCAAGGGGTGATCGAACCTTTGGGTCATTCAGACTTTTATATAAACGGAGGTGGACCTAGCCAGCCAGGATGCGTGATGCCATCGTGCAGTCACCTGAGAGCAGCGCAAATTTACGCAGAAAGCATAAGAATACCGAAATCGTTCGTGGGTATTCGATGTAAAAGTTGGCAGGAATTTGAGGCGAATGCATGCAAAGATAAAAATTATGCCGTTCTTGGATACGGTTCCTCGACCTCGACCCGTGGTCTTTATTACTTAAGGACGACCGCCAGTTCCCCTTTCGGCCTCGGTATGAATGGCACTAAACATGTAGCCCCACCACAGAACAATAATAATGATTGGCTAATGAATTTAAGTTACACTTAAATTCATATCACTATCACACGTGCGCAGTTATGATTAATAAAATAAATTAATCTAAGTGTTACTTAAATTAATTAATTTATATCCTTTTACAAATTAATAGTTGCCATAATATTCAATTTAAGGGGTTGCTAAGCGTATCTGTGGTATTAAAATAAAGAAATAGTATTAAACCGTTGTTTGTTGTAACATGGTATTTAAAATGATTGCGTGGTTAGACTTTATATTATATACCTCGCTATGTGAAACACTGTGATATGCTCCGGTGAGATTAACAAGTTTTATAGACCATTAAAGACAATAGACTAATTAACTCACATTTTAATTATTCAAAAATGTAACGTATTCGTTTTTAACCTTGATTCGACTTTGTTTACATTCAAAGCGAACATTTTGTACAATTTAGGTTTTCAAGAAGTAAATTGGTTAAAGCCGCACAATGAGTGGTATATGTTTACATTATTTATGAATAACTAATCATTTAAACAATTAAAATTGAACTTCATTTACTTATTTTATCTGCGATTTCTTTATATTTCTTGCTTGCTTTGTAGGAAATAAAAAACTTGGATAAATACAAATTATGCAATTTATAATTACTACAATCTTTATAAAAAAACACACACACAAATTTTAACGGTTGTCACAGATTGTAACAAATTAAGTTTAATGAGACGTTATTAATCATGGACTCCGAAAGTAAAGCCTGTTTCTATTCAATACATATAAGGTAATATTATAACCGAATATGTAATAGCATATAACTAAGTTTGCTTACATATTTTCAAACACGCATGAATTACGAGTATGTTATGTAAGTTAAAAGCTGCGAAATAACTGTCTCATATAGCGATCAGAGTTCTAATTAATTGTCTACGTACATTCAAGGTATTTTGAAATAATAACACACTTCTCTTTAAATACACGTTTATTGCAGACATATTTGTTAAGTAATTGACTGAAGGTAAACATATTATGACTAGTAGCTTTCCTCCTCATTGGAACTCTTCTCTGGTCCTATCTGATTGGGTTTTCAAGATCAATCCCACCAATTCAGTGGAGCTGGAAACAGGTTTTTAGACATCATCATGTTCAACCCATTGCTGGCTCACTACAGAGCACGAGCCATAGTCTACCACGCTGGCCATGTGCGGATTGGCAGACTTCACACGCCTTTGAGAACATTATGAAGAACTCTCAGGCGTACAGGTTTCATCACGATGTTTTCGTTCACCGTTGAAGCAATTGATATTTTAATTGTTTCGCACATAACTCCGAAAAGTTAGAGGTGCGTGCCCGGATTCGAACGGCCGACCTCTGATTAAGAGGCTGACGCCCTAACCACTAGGCTATCACAGCTTGAACGCTTGACATGTAATGACTCTTAGCTTTTCGGCAGACCTACGACCTTATTAATACAGAATAATATTCATGCCTTATATACATGATTTCCAAAATCTCTCACGTCAAAGGTCAGACCAAGGCACCCAAATTCTGTACACGATAGCGTAAAAATGTGCGTTCGCCATGCGACCAATCACAAGCTTCCTGCTTATTTGCACGCCAGCGCGTATCAGGTTGGACTTGTCTAAAGATCAATAAAAATATTTCGTTAAGTTTGTCATTCGCGTGTTTTTAACATCAAAACAAACTTAGTATAATACTTTGATTTTTATGGTTTGAGCTGTGACGATAGATCATATTAGTGGCAAAAATGCTGATTTAACATCTTAATAGTGCTTCAAGTATGTATGACTATATCCTATGTTCTAGATTCCAGTTAACGAAATAATATTCGCTCTGTTTAGGTGTAATGGTTGAGTTAGTAGTGAAAGAAATGCAATAAATTCACTCGGAGCACTTTCTATTGTGTTCAGTGCGTTGGAATCGGTAAATGTTATTTATGAAAAACAATAAAAAGTAATGTGTTTACCATTTCCCTATTAGGCACACTTGGTATGCCACAGTGTTACTGACCGCGCCAACAAACGACTTGACGTGCTCTTGTTTACGTCACAGTTTCGTAATTTATCGCGCCGAATGCTGAGCACTGTTACGTCTCGCAACTCCAAGTTTTAGCATTACAGTGCCTCGCTGATTAATTGAATTTGAGTAATCAATTACTGTTTGTCACAGCGCTGGTAATCGACCAGTAAATCTTTGCTTAAATGGAATTGATTTTGAGATAAGGTCGACAATGATGCCCATTTTATTACACTCAAATCTGTAAATTAAACTAAATTGACAGTCCTTAAAGAAGTGTTTATTCTTTTCAATGTTTTTGGTAGATCGGTCAACTCATATTTGCTGAAGTAATTTGTACTTTAACAAAACTAAGTAGGTTAGTTAAGAGATATATTTTAATGTGTCTTATTCAAACTATTCTAGCAAAACTTTGACATACAAAAATGTGTATATCGACGTCAAGTTAATGTATAATTATTATTTATTCATAATAGATTATAAGATATTATTAATAAAAGCAAATTTTATTTTTATTCATTGCGCTCTTGGTGCGATGCATAATTACAGTCCAATTTGTAATAAGCAGGTAAAAGGTGAGTTAGAATTTACATGGTTTATTTATTGTTTGTAACAATCCAGTTTGGAATCTTTCTTTGTTAGACTAGTGGCCATTTTAAGGCTGGTCTAGACTTAGAAGGGAAGGTTACGGCTGAGCTGAGCATTTAGAATACTGTTTGCCTAGTCAGCATCTCTCAACATACAGAGCGTAACGTTATATAAATAACCGGAGTAGTGAATAAAATGTAACGATAAAAAAGTGTATATAAAATTGAAGCAACGCTTTGAATAAAAAAAATGGCTTATCATTTGGGATGAGAAATTCAAATACTTTATTATTTATTAAGCAAGAGACTGCTCGCCACGGCCGCGGTGAATTGGCGGTAACATTTCGCTTAAATTAATTTGCCACTGTCTGAAAGGTAATAAGTTGTTAATGTAAGACCTGCGGTAAAAAGAAATAACCAAGAAGAAAAAAATATTTCAAAGCAAGAACACTCTGTCTAACAAGATATGTTTTTAAGTTAAACCTCAAGAGGAATTTCAAATAAATAATTTTATAGCGTAAATCATATAATTGTATTATTTTATTATAGTATTAAAAAAATATATGTAAATAGTTCATAAATAGACTAAGTTATTTCTTAATTTGATTATTTATGACAGTTTTTCCGTCATTATTGAAGAGTCCTTGCGTCCTTTACTCCAAAGATCTTCTTAAATAAAATTGTTTTGTTTGATAAAAGGATAGGTGGGGATTTTAGGCTTAGAAGAATAAACACATTTAACTTAATATGCTAAAATCCGCCACACCAAAACCTGTACGGTGTAATGTATCTTTGTTTTTGTTATGTATTTTTTGTCCTACCACACCTACCTCTCACGCTCTTAAAATAAAAAAAATCCCAACAGTCAACGACTTTTACTTATTTCAATATCAATATACACTCAGATTGTTTTTTACCAAGCTATCATTTATTAGTAAGTTATAATTAATTTAATTTATACTGTGTCAAATAATTTGTTAAATATAAAATGTTTATATTTTTCAGAGAGTTTCCTTAATTTTTAAAACCTACCGACAATTATATAATTTAAATAACCTTAAAACTATGGTTTACTATCATAGGCGCAGTAAAAAATATGCCGTACTAAATAATAACTACTATAATCATTAATACCTCTTAGTATAAACAAAGAGGTATTAATGATTATAGTAGTATTAAAGTCTATACTAGACTTGGCCCTTGGGCTATATAGACGCAACAGTGGATACATTTTTGGGATTCGACTCAGGCAAGCACCGCATATACAATAATTTCACCCTCATAATTACAGCGTATGATGCCGTCTTCTGCTGAACAAAGGTTTTTTATACAGAGTTCCATACTCCACGCTCTTGTGGCGCTTGTGTCTCGACTCTACCAACAGTTTCCAGTGCCAAGTCGCCACTCCAACGTCAATCGGTCCTCCGTGCTACGTGCTCTGCCACTTCAGCTTCGCAACTCGTTCAACTGTGTAGATAGCTCTAGTCCATCTACAGATGTCTTCTGACTCCTGATTTCATCATTTTTTTTTTACACTACAAGTCAGCCCTTGACGGCTATCTCACCTGGTGGTAAATGATGATTTTTTTTTATCCACTACAAGTTAGCCAGTTCGCCATCAGGCGAGATTACCGTCAAGGTAATCTCGCCTGATGGTAAGTGATGATGCAGTCTAAGATGGTAGCGGGTTAACCTGTTAGGGGAATGGTAAACCCACACTCCTAATTGGTTTCTACGCGACATCGTGCCGGAACGCTAAATCGCTTTGCGATACGTCTTTGTCGGTAGGTTGGTAACTAGCTACGGCCAAAGCATCCTACCAGACCCGATTCGAGCCGGGAATCGAACCCAGGACCTCCAACATTAGAATGTGACAGCGCCACGGAGGTCGTTAAGACAAGAATCATACAAGAATGCTCCGAGCATAGCTCTTGCCATTGCTCGCGCAAGTGTCTCAGAGTCATCTTATTAGCGCAATTGATAGTGGTGGTTTCAAACTACAGTTTTTTCCAAAATTCATTCATTCTAAAATTATTTACTACATCTTATAAAATGAGTTACGAAGCAACACTGATTCATAATGTTATATAATTCGACAAGAAAATATTCAGATCATGACGGCACGAGCAGGTAACAATATGTACAATTTCATTGTCTTACCACTTAATGATCTAACCACTTAAGGGACTTAAATGGGCCCGGGCTCTATAACGCGCGCTTAGCCTTACCACTGACTTTAGAAACAGTTAAAACGAGACAAAGTTATCTGACCGACATACATTTGTCTCCTTAACTATAAATTAATAAATTAACTCAGTACTAATAAATTAACACAGCCAGAGACATTGTGATAACACTTATCACTCTCAATTATTTTATCATCATGATTTCTTCTTCTAATTATTCGTTCACTCTTGGCAGAGTGGTCATGGTTATGATTTGACCTTCACAGCAGCATTTTTTTTGACAGCAGCTTACGATCTCCTTCCAGCGATTTCTGTTGGTAGCATCTTGGGAGCACTCGGAGATCGATAAATCTGTAGCGGAACGGATTGAGCCCGTCCACCTAGTAGGGGAGCGACCACGTAGACGTGTGCCATCATGATTTACTCATAATTTTTCTCAGCATGAATGGGGTTGTTGCTGTGGTCAACAACGCTGGACAAGTGTGGATTGGTAGACTTTTCAAAGGCTACGTGCTACTGCACCGTAGTAAGTAGCAATCGAAATATGAAACACTGTCATTATCTAGATTGAGCAAAGAAGATAAGAACCATCAGAAGTTACTTATAGTGTGACCCATTTAATTTTAACTTCATTTTAACGTTCTTATTTGTTACTACAATTTTCGCATTTTGCATACAACTTTTGTTAAGTAGGTACATGTTTTTTAAATATTTCATTCGCTATTTTATACAATTCCAACGTTCATGATATTGCTACCTCTTAGTTTCATTTATTTTAACTGTTCAAATCGCAATTTTATTGATTTTTAAACAACGTTTAATTCCCTATTTAACACTTTAAATCGGAATTCGGATACAAACATTTTTTGGATTTTCAATATAAAAATGATGAATGAAATTCTGGATTTAGTAACATAAGGATGACATAGCTGAAGAACTGGGAATTGACCACAAAACTATTTTGACTCATTTGAAAAAGATAGGTGTGTACCTATCTTTTTCAAATGAGTAATAAATTTATAGAAAAGTGGATCACGTTCAACAAGAACGTGCGAAAAGGTTTTGGTCAAAGGTTCACAGACTGCCAAAATCCGGCTTAACTAGCAATAAGTTGATGCCCTAGCCAAGGTTGCATTTGCTTGAGTAGATAGCGGGTTTGTAATAAAACCTTTTATATTTGCTGCCGTGCATCATCCTCAGCCTATTAATATTCCATTGCTGATCATGAATCATGAGGTTTATTTCTTTTTAAACAAAGGATATTTAAAATAAAATAAACTTCTATTGCAATAGAAGTTTATTTAGCATGCATGCTAGTGATATTAGTCAGTATCGAGGACTTATTGTGCTCCTTGAGGTGGTAAATCTTAATTTCCTTGTCTCAGACTGGTACTGAATGTCTTCAAATAAAAAGAAGCCTCACAATGCATGGTCTGACAAGAAATGGTGTAGTCCAAAAGTTTAAAGTGTAATCCTTCTAAATTAATAATTAACAAATAAACCAACTTGGATCTATTAAAAAATTAGATAGAGATTGACACAAACTATAAGACGTGCGTATAAACTAGTTTAAAGTGTAGCATTGCTAATCTATCTATTATTTATTTTAATTTAATAATATTATTATTGTTAATAAATAACCGCACTTGGATCTATTACATACGAGATAAAGATTGACACACACTATAAGACGTGTGTATAAACTAGTTGCAAATAAAATCACAATCACTAAACAAGATAATAATAAAGTAAGTTATATTCCTTTCCAAATAGCCTTGTCTATAAAATGAATGCAAAACTTTTATGACACTGCTAATAAGGATATAAATTTAAATACACGTCACGTAACAGGTTCTTAAACTTAACCAACTGTTATATTCTGACTAGTTTGATGTTAAGACTTACTGAACAAAGTTTCAGATTGTAAGACGCTGAAAATGGTAGTTGTTCTCATATCTACAGTTTAAAGTTTGTTTAGTAATACTTATTAAGTTACAACAATTTAGCTGTTGATCATGGGTAAGAATCTGTTACGGGTTACATCATCATGATCGAGTTGATCAATGTCGGCTCACTACAGAGCACGGGTCTCCTCTCAACATGAGAAGGGTTTGGCCATAGTCGACCACGCTGGCCATGTGCAGATTGGCAGACTTCACACTTATATTAAGAAATCGTCGAATTAAGAACATCGTCCTTTCGTTTTCTAGGAAAAGGTAACAGACAACAGACGTATAGTGCAAATACACACACACACACACACACACACACACACACACACACCGATAATCACTTATCCCAAACGCATACAAGGTTTTCCTTTCATCGTAGTGGCTAAAAAGTATTTGACACGACCTTTTACTTACTGCCATATTTTTTACATTGTTATGTAGATAGTCTGTTATTATGTAAAAGAACATACGTATTAGGAGTGTCATGTAAAATGATGGTTTCATTTTATATATTTTACTGTGGCCGCAGATATAAAACTTTTACAATGGTAGGGACGTAAGTTCTTTGAGCAAATAAACACATAAACCTTGGCTATTTTTGAGACGTTCGCAATATAAACTAAATCTAACAGTCAACAAACCAAAGGAATAGAACTTACTATCTATAACTATGTAATGCTCATTTTATGTTCACTAGTTTTTTTCTATATATATATATAATTCAAAATTCAAATTCAAATTCAAAATAATCTTTATTCAAATAGTCCTTAAAAAGGCACTTTTGACGCGTCAATAATTTACACAGTAGTTATTTCATGGTGATAACTATATTCGTAAACTTAAAACTAAAGCTATGAGGGTTCCAAACGCGCCCCGGTCTAAGAAGAAGCCCACAACAAACTTAGCCGGGGTTTTTCTTTTTTTTCGTTATCACCATTTCACATAATGATTAAAATTAATAATAAACTATAGTACCTATGGAGATAGAGCAATTCACACCCAAGCTTTTTTATCGTTTATATGATCCTTAATATCGTAATATGATTTTTCTACAAGCTATAAGGGCATATCCGTAGATATATACGTGTACATAGAATTAAATACTCATATGCATATTGTATAGAAAAGAACTAGTAAAAGTATATATATGAACATAGGATGTAAGGCTTTAGCACTAGAGCAGGTTGCCCAGGTTGCCAATTGCTTTAAGTTCTGCTGAATAATAATTTTTCTATTGCATTTGAGCATCTGCATATAAATCTGCTATACTAATTTAGAGTGCAAGTGTTCGTTTGAAGAACAGTGCCTGAATATCATATCTAAAAGTGCTTTAAAACAGGCAAAGTTTATTTGTAGGAATATTTCACATTTACAACTTTAATTAAGAGCTTTTTTTAGTCTAGTACTAATTAAACTATTTCTCCAAGACTTTCAAGGTCATAGCTCCATTTGCTAAAGTATGTCCTACGATAAACTTACCGGTACGCGTTTTATTTCAAGTCTGCCCAGCAGCAATCTGTTATGCGACGGTCATGGCCTACTTACGGATTCTGTTTTTTTATACACTACAAGTTTGCCCTTGACGGTTACCTCACCTGGTGGTAAGTGATGATGCCGTCTAGGGTGGTCGCGGGCTAACCTGTTAGGAGTATGGTATCCCCACGCTCCTAATTGGTTTCTACGCGACATCGTGCCGGAACGACAAATCGCTTTGCGACACGTCTCCGATCAGACCAGACTCGAACCCAGGAACTACAACTTTATAATGAGACGCTCTGCGCCACGGAGGTCATCAAAATCTTACACGGATGACAGCAAAATAAGCTTAATGTTCATTGTATATCATGGACTTACGCAATGTTCATCATCATCATCATGATCAACCCATTACCGGCTCACTACAGAGCACGGGTCTCCTTTCAATATGAGAAGAGTTTGGCCATATAGGCCATTTGGCAGACTTCACACGCCTTTGAGAACATTATGGAGAACACTCAGGCGTGCAGGTTTCCTCACGATGTTTTCCTTCACCGTTGAAGCAAGTGATATTTTTAATTTTTTTTTTAAACGCACATAACTCCGAAAAGTCAGAGGTGCGTGCCTGGATTCGAACCGCCGACCTCTGATTAGGAGGCTGACGCTTGAACCACTAGGCTATCACAGCTTCTACCCAATACGCAATGTTAGTCTTGCTTTAATATAATATTATAATTAAAATGTTTAATACATTATATGCGTGTGTACATATTGCTTGTATTTTTGCTGCAGGCGTATTCAACCAAATATTTTTCTCTTTGAATTGTTTTCAATTGAAATGTATTTTATCAAATGCTATATTTATAGCTAACCTGAAATAATATGCCTTACTTAGCCTGGAGATGAAAGATTTTATGAAACCAAATTTAAAAAGAGTTTATGATAAAACTCTATTTATTTATTATACTCATATCATTAGTGATGGAAGCGGAAGTCAGCAGTTACCACCCTACCAACAAAGCCGCCAATGGCCAACTTGTAGTGTATAAAATAAAATAAATAAAAAAAATAGCAGAAAATTCCAAAGATTTGCGGTGTCTATTTAAAACTAGGAACGAAAGTGCTTAATCTGTCCATGGTATATCAAATATTAAATATGATGACACCTCACATTAATAGGGTAAAAGTTGAGGCCTAGACTAAATACACATTCAAAACAATATTTTTACATTAAATAGTTCTCGAGCTAACTCTCCAAAGAATGCCAAACATAGCGCAGCGAGTGATCGGGTTTGATTTCGGGAGGCTTCGGCCGCGGCCTGTTATCTTTCTGGCAAAAACGTAACGCCAAGCGATTTAGCATTAAGATCGATTGGGTGAATGGGTTCAGCCGGCAACGCATCGGTGTTATAGATGTGCATGGGCGAGGGAAATCGCTTAACAGCAGGTAAACCGTCTGCTCATGATAAACCCATTATCGGCTCACTAAAGAGCACGGGTCTCCTCTCACACGTAGTTTTCACACGCCTTTGAGAGCATTATGGAGAACTCTCAGGCATGCAGGTTTCCTCAGGATGTTTTCCTTCACCGTTGAAGCAAGTGGTATTTTAATTGCTTAAAAACGCACATTACTCCAAAAAGTTATAGGTGCATGCCCGGGTTCGAAGCCCCGACCTCTGATTTGGAGGCGGACGTCCTAACCACTAGGCTGTCACAGCTACAGTGTGTGTGTGTAAATATTTAAAGAAATCAAACCTTGTAGAGTTCAGATACACAGGCAACCTTGCGACGATGATGAGGCGACTCAATTAGAAGAAAAACAGCGCAGTAGGACCAGTTCAGATCAATAGATACTAGCATTGCAGCACTCAGTCAAACTCCCCCGCCTATTCTCCTGCGACGAGAACTTTTGCATGTTGTATTTATTCGAACCGAAACAACCTTTCCCTAACGAGGGTGACATTTAAACTACTAGCTCATAAACTTCGCCCCGCCCGTTAATACAGACGTGCCAAGATAACGTTTAGTTGTCATTAACGCCTCCAGACTTCACTTAATCCTAAAGACAAAACCATGTACGGGAAAATATGAAGCTTGTACTTTGTTGTTGTTACAGACAAAGTTATACGTAACTATCGAACGTCGGATAGTTTTTAGCATAAAGGAGTGGGATTTTGACGACCTCCGTGGCGCAGTGCGTGCTCTGTCACATTATTAAGTTGGAGGTTCTGGGTTCAATTCCCGGCTCGAGTCCGGTCTGTTTGTTAGATATACTATAGACCAATATCTTTGTAGTTAATATTATTACGGGTATAACAGTACGGGTATATCTTTGTAGTTAATATTCTGACGAACTCCGTGGCGCAGTGCATCGCATTATAAAGTTAGAGGGCCTGGGTTCGATTCCCGGCTCGAGACTGGTCTGGTTGGAGGCTTCGGCCGTGGCTTGTTACTAACCTACCGACAAAGACGTGTCGCCAAGCTATTAAGCGTTCCGACCCGATGTCGCGTAGAAACCAGTTAGGAGTGTGGGTTTACCTTATCTCTAACAGGTAAGCCCGCTACCATCTTAGACTGCATCATCACTTACTATCAGGTGAGATAGCCGTCAAGGGCTAACTTGTAGTGTAAAAAAAAGCTATTAATTAAATTCAATAAGCTTTATGATGATAAAAAGTAATTAATCAATACTTAAAGTTTTCCTCATCTCCAATTCTTTATTGCACCTTTTATTTGGTTATCTGAAAGTGATCGCTCTTTAGAGATAAGACCTTCTTTTTCTATCTACGCCTATTTCATTTTCAAGTTTATATCTGTGCCACTGCTGGTGCACATATATATGTATATGAGTATAGATGGCTCTGGTGAAGGAAAATATTTTCCCACCACGATAAAAGCTGTAGTGTCATTGGGCCTTCTTTCAAAGAGATTTCTGTGAGTTTTCCATAGATATAATAGAAAAGATCTTTTAATAAATCACGTACTTAAAATTTTCTATTTTCTATCGCTCTATTATTTCCAATAGCTTCAATAAATCCACAGATTTCGCAAGCTTAAAGTATTTATGCTCGGTACCTAACTCTGTTGTTCGTGGGGAACGGGACTCGTTTCGCCGATTCGACGCTTCTCTACCATTATACACTTGCAGTTGCTTATTTGTTTATATCACGTCTGTGCACACGTAAAATTACTGTACTGATTGAGATGAAACTTTCGTAGTTCGAAAGCTTATGGACAGGATACTTACGTACAGTAAGTTCCTAGCTTTCTTACGGAAATTAAGTAAGTTAATTAATAATGATATTACGTTTAACTTTATTATTTTCCATATAATTAAAAATTAACTTTCTACCAACCAAGGAGGAACTAAGGACCTTCAAATTTTAAAAAAGATATACCCGTATAACTAATCTGTTATATAAATCTTGAATATTTAATATTATTATACGTTACTTGTGTCAAAGAACAGTTCCTAATTGGGATTTTGAGCGTTGTTGCGACTTTTATATTAGGTATTATACAGAATCAGGGCATTATTAACACAAGTATTTTCTTATGGTCTTAAAGTCTGATAAAAATAGTCAGTAATCAAATGCTGGAGAGATCTTTGCTCGAAATAGAATCTACTCATTTTAGATTCTACTTCGTAATTAGCGAGTTAATACAAGAGTCATAAATCTTTTAATAACTCACACACGCAGGTTTTTATTAGGTATTTGAAGTTACTTAGCTGATGTGGAATTTGTCGGGACACAGTTTTGAGAACCAATTCATTGGGTGCTCGAATGGTATCGCCATAAAGGTAAACACAATGTTGGTGGACAACCAACTAATTAAGAGACAATATTCAATTTTTCACTGGGACAGCAGCCGTTGAAACAAAAATATCCATCTAGAATAGTGGACGTTAATCGGCTGATATGATGATGATGATGATGATGAACGCCGACTAATGTCTGTTATGTTTTGTTATTACCAAATTTTGGTTCACGATTTTATTACGGGTACTGAATTTAAATGTCGATTTACGTATTCAGCAATGGAACCTCTGGCTTTACGCCCATAGGCTGACATTTTGTACCTTTATGATGTTTCTGTGATCGACAAACCAAAGCATGTCTCCAAATTCTCCTGGGCGAATTTAGGGTCAGTTCCTCAGTCTGTCAGACTATAGTTAGTAGTATAGACCCCCAACTATAGTTCTGTAATAAATACATAATTTTGACTTAATATGTCAGTCGATGCATTAAGCCGATAATTATATAAAAACGTACGAAAACTATTTGTATAGACTATTTATTTTGTATACATTCAAATAAACAATCTTGTCCATAGGCGTATTTCAAAAACTGACTATTACCAGTTGTAAATTGTTGTACGATTTAATAAGTGTCCTGTAGTTTTTTTTTTAATAAAAGAAAAGAGTTGCACAAGTCTGAGTTGGAATACGATAAAATACAAACAACGATACCTCACAACAATTAAAATTAGAGAAACAGAAACAAAACAAGTAATTTAAAATATATGTTTAAATAGTTGTGTATAAACTTATTCGTTTAATACACGCCAAAACATGTACCTATTAGATCCTAACAAGAATTTCTGTGTTATGTTAAATGTCGCTACAACGTTTATTCTGAGTTCAAATTAATTCATAGATACGATTTTATACATGTTTAATGTTCTATTACAATTTCCATTAGTCTGTTCGCAACACTAATGTAGATTGGACTATTTGAAATTCAGTAATTTATAACTAAAACTATTTACATAACATCGTAGTTAAAGGTTCCACTCTCAGCTGAAATAAGCTATTGCCAGCATTATGTATGTTGATTCTAAACTAGTTACAACCCACAGTTTCACTCGTAGTTCCCTACAGCAATTATTTTCTCAGAATATTCTCTACAGTGAACAACAAAGAAGGTCACAAAACTCCATTTTAAATTTAACGGAGAAAACGATACATTCACAAATAAACAAAAAATCCTTATAAATCGACTCACAATTTACACTTGAGCATACCATTAAAAATCACGATTTACGCTAACGTAAATTACAAGGGATTGATTCGAATTCGTTTATTAATGCCGTAGCAGAAGTAATAAGAAACACGCGATATTTTTTGTCCTCATTTAGCCCGCGGTCGAAAATAGATTGTTCAGTCGTTGAACCGTTCAAAACTGAAAGAGAAACTCCGCATCGCAATTATAATGTTGTTTGTAACTCGATTTGGAGATAATCAAAGAAAATTAACTCTTTTTTACTCTAAGAGTACAATTTACGTAGCTCACTAACTTATATATGACCTTATACATACTTTTAGCGTCAAGTAGGTGCGAGAAGTATATCTACTATAGTGTGAAATGAAAAACAGTACTGCATAAAAGAAGGTGCTCGGTTCTTTGTTTTTTTTAATTGGTTCACTGATTTCTCCGTCAATTGTGGACCGATTGTGAAAATATTGTTGTTGTTCCAAATGCTAGGTTAAGTTAGGTTAGGTTATCCGCAAATTTTATGGTAGTTTTCAGTGGATTTGTTAAATTCCCTCAAATGAAATGTTGTGTCAAAAGTTTGTTTAACTTTAAAGATTGTTATATGGTCGAATCTAATTTATTTACAACTTAGATTAGTTAATAAATTAATCATAACGAATTCGAGTTAACTATAAAAACATACAAAATAACTGATTAACTCTATTATATATCACCATCATCATCGTCATAATCATCATAAACCGATTGATAAACAAAGTGGCCGGTTGTACGCTTCGGTCTTCTGTACTATGATCTTGATACTACGCTCTTCCGGAAACCGGCTTGTTCGGGAGGCTGGAAGTCGACGAACCTATTAGCGAGGCGATTCGTTATGACTTTCGAGAGTTCTTATAGAATTGGCTCAGAAGCGAGATGGGTCTGTAGTTTTTCGGCAAGGTATTGTCACCTTTTTTGAAGAACAAAACCACCACGCTTCCGTCCTCTGGCGTAATGCCTTGATGAATGACCGAATATTATATTTACTACTATGCTGTAATCGTCATGAGCATATTGACACAAGACCCCTTAAGTACAAGAGGGTTGTAGATTTCGTCAGAGGGTAATTCTTACTTTCCTACTAATATTAAAAGTAAACGTGTGATCGTCGGTTATCCCTTAAATCACACAGCAACAGAGGAACGGATTGACGTGTTTTTTGATGAGATACATAATGGAGCGCGATAAATTCCTGCTATTTATATCCTGAAAAAATCAACAGTTTCTGTGGGATTGAAAGTAGTTCTGTTGATATTATCATATCAAGGTTAAACAGCTGAACGTGTGAGAGATTTGATTTAATGGGTATTAAGGTGTCTTAAAGTTTTAACATATCACATTTATAAACACTAACTGTTGCCCTCGACTTCGTTCGGGCGGATTAATAGGTTTAAAATAAAATTAAAAGCAATGTTTGTATTTCAAGATTATCCCATTGTCGTTCCCTTTTCCATCATATAAATTTAATTGGATTGGAGGCTATGGGACGCTATAGCTATAGTTGTTGTATATAAAGTTTTTTTTTAACCCTGGGTTTCTTGTGTTAAACCAAGGTGTAATAAATATCCATTTTTAAATTTCAGCCGAATTGCTTTGTAAGTTTCGGCGTGAAGAATTGACTAACATTAGAATATTATACAATTAGTGTGATTTTATCCCGAAAACCTATCCGATTAGGGTGCACTACATCGACTAACTTCTCTTTTTTGCTTAGATAATGAACCGATTTTGACAAAATGTACCACATCGTGGCTTGAATCCATGGCGAAACTAAGAACATTGGATTAGATTTCATCCCCTTAAAACAAAAGATTGACACGGAGTTTCAGAAAAGTATACCCGAGTGAAACCTGTAGTGAGTGTACCGAAATGCATCAAATGCACGCATGCAGAGATTCTAAATTGTATGAACTAAATATCACAATACCTAAAACATGCTAATGTATAAGAACGAGTGAAATTAAATTAGATTATAATACTTCGTTAAATAGTGGACAAAGTACCGGAATAATTCTGACACGCTTTTTATTTCAAATGAGCAATTAAAGTAAAAATCTGTGCGAGTTCTTTTAAAGCCCAGTGGAGATGTTCTATTATCCACTACACGGGTTAAATTAGATTTTAACTGAAGTGTATTGTGCTATTGCTCGTCCGTTTTCACTCTCGTGTTCACTTTTCCAATTACCGACTGTATTGCATCTTCTACTGTATCTTTCGTTGCTATCGTTTTTGTTTTATTTCTTCTGTTTAAGTATCATTTCAACATGGAATTTTGATTTAAATCATTGTCTACGTTTGTGGATTAGCTAGCGGTTATGTTAAACGTATAAGCAACGATTTAGTATAAAATAACCTTAAAAAATCCGAATCCGTTCGAATCCGGGCACCTCTAACTTTTCAGAGTTATGTGCGTTCACTTGCTACAACGGTGAAGGAAAACATCGTGAGGAAACCTGCACGCCTGAGAGTTCTCCATAATGTTCTGAAAGGCGTGTGAAGTCTGCCAATCCGCACATGGCCAGCGTGGTGGACTATGGCCAAACCCTTCTCATATTGAGAGGAGACCCGTGCTCTGTAGTGAGCCGGTAATGGGTTGATCATGATGATGATGAACCTTAAAAATGGGATGGGTACCTACCTCTCTACCTAGGTATTTTTGTTCAGGATTTTACCTACAACTTTTACCCATTGTGTGTGTTGCATATTCGGACTCAGATCGGTTGCGATAGTTGAATGAATGGAAACTAAAATATCCAACTTATAAGATAGAAATAATATTTTAAAACTCACGAACGTGAAACGTCATTTCGCATTCGTACAACTTGACCTTTAACAATATCCGTAAAAGTTGTTACTTTGGTGCATACTGGTTTCGATAACGTTCACTATCCATCAGACTAGCTCTTGATATTTCCTGCGACGGTAACCGCATTTTGTTTATTTTTAAGGGTACCGTACCTCAAAAGGAATAATAAATAATAGTTTAAAAAACTAAAAAAACACGCTACTGCACGCATGCGTAGTTCGCGCACTAGCTCTGTCTCTCTTACTCGCATGCAAAGGATGCGGAAAGAAATTAATTAATCCTGGCGAATCTAATTAGGATAATCGGATATTTTGATCGGATTATTGCATTGTCATCGACCTTTGACAGGTGTGCAAAGTTTGAATCAAATCTGATCGTTCAAAGTAGGGCAAAATCGAGCTCAAAGGAGTCGGTTACAAACAAACATACATACATACAGGTGAAGCTAATAAAAGCGTGTTAAAAATAAAACGCTTCGAATGGATCACTTTGTGTTCCGTCTGTCTAGCTGTTCTTATGTCAGGCAATATCCTCTTTTTCGGAAATGCGTCGAAAATGTACTCAGGTCTACGCTTAAAGCTGTGAAATAATCAAAAATCCATGTTTAAAGAAGAAACCAGTATTTCGGCACACTTAATGGGATCATAATTTGTAAGGTACTTTATGACATTTAGCAAGTGTATTACTAGTAGTAAAAGTATAGTCTATATTTTCTTTGATTTAATTATAAAGTTATACCTTTATAACAAAATCGTAGAAATTAAACTGCTAGAATCAATTCCTGGAATATTTATAATTTGTACTTGCAAATGTTAACCCTCGGCGGGCGAGCCCGCTTAGAACTTGTGCTCTCCTTTTAATAAATTGTTGGTATTCCGGGTCTTAAAGAAGACGTTCTATCCTATATCCATTCCTATGGTGAAATCTACCCCCTTACCAAACTTTGCCGGAATCTGTTTAATGATTGGGTAATGAAAGGTAACAGAGAAAAATAAGTAAAATTCAAATAATTTACATATTTTTAATTTCTTACTGATTTTAATATTATATATTTCTATGAAGTTATATCTGTCGTCAAATCAATATACCAGTACGGTTTTTGAGAGGTAATCTAAAATGAAATAGAATAATTTATACAACATTTTCATAGATGAAGATACAGGTAAATAAATAATTTACTTAATCTTAGCGCCGATGCTAAAATTTCTAAAGGTCCGATCTGATTGAGGGCTTTGAGCCCGCGGCTATTTAACACTCCGGTTAAGCCGTACCGCCTATTTAGCTTTGTCGATGCCGCGTAGACACCGATTAGGGGTATGAGTTTAATTACGGTGTATAAATAATTCCGTGCGTTAAATAAACCCTACCCCTTCTTGTTAAGCGCACTTCTATCTTAGAATGAATTGTTCCTTACTATTAACTTAGAAACAACCCTAATATAATAATGCATATTATACTATATTACATTTATATTTTTGACGACACTTGTTTGATTGGCAGGGACAATTTAAAAATTTATCATTCCAAATTTTCAATGTATGGGCTTCCTACAAAGAATTTCCGCCAAGCGATTTGGCGTTCTTGTACGATGTCGCGTAGAATTAACAGAAACCATGTTAGCCCATAAATTACCACCAGGTAAAGGCATTCCCCTTTAAACACATACCACTAATTGGTTTCTGCGCGATATCGTGCCGGAACGCTAAATCGCTTGGCGACACGTCTTTATCGGTAAGGAGCCGAAATTCGAACAATTTCGAACCGAAAATTGGAATGAACTCAACTCTAATAGCCGGAGTTTCAAGAGGTTGCTCGCAAGTAAGTAATTTGGAGTAATGCGCCAACGAGGTCGAGGTATTATTATTACCCAACAAAACACCCCATACCGAAAATACATGTATGCAAAATCACAAACAGTGAGCACAACGCTAACGTAAGCAATTGGCAACAGTTGTTCATCTTCGCACGCGACGTCGGTTGGGGCGAATTTATAAAATTCCAGCGGTCATCATTTCACAAGCATAAAGTATTTTTGGGTGGTAAGTGTGTCGCTAGCTATGAGCGAACCCGCCGCAGCGCCACTGCTCGGCGATTGAAAGCTTGCCAGCAACGGCTCAGCGGCCAAAATAATTTTCACTCCTATTTCAATGCTTACCTTTGCGTACGGATGTTCTTATGTAAAATTAAATGTCTGTACTTACGATTAGTTGACGTCGTCGACGAAATACGGGAATCGTTACTGATGCCAATAGTATCCTACTTTTCGATGACCTACTAGATTTGTGGCACTTGGACTCCATGGCCCCATGTTATCCAAAGCAAACGGATTAAATATGACTATGAAAGAGGCTGAAGAGAGGATATTATATTCGTGCTTGTGTACGCTAGTTGCCGGATAATTAGCTTGATGACCTCCGTAACGCAGCGTGTGTGCTGTCGCATTTTATACTAGGAAGTCCTGGGTTCGATTCCCGGCTAAATTCTGCCAGGCTTCGGCTGTGTCGAGTTACCACTCTACCGATGATGACGTGTCGCGATGTGATTAAGCGTTCCGGCACGATTAGTCTGCATCATCACTGACCCACCAGATGAGATTGCCATCAAGGGATAACTTCAGAAGAATATAAAAAAGGAGGTCAGCCATAGTAATAAAATTAAAATATATTTCTGTGATAGCCTAGTGGTTAGGTTATGTCAGCCTCCTAATCAGAGGTCGAATGGTGAAGGAAAACATCGTTCTCAAAAGAAGTCTGCCAATCCGCACATGGCCATCGTGGTGGAATATGAGAAGGGTTTGGCCATAGCCAAATCCTTCTCATATTGAGAGGAGACCCGTGCTCTGTAATGAGCCGAAAAGGGGTTCATCATGATGATAATGATGATTATATTCGCAAAATTCAACGCAATTTTGCGCATATATTGAATTTTAATCCGAAAAAAATAATCAACTGGCCAGGCAAACAAACTGTGCAGCTCGCATATCTAAATCGACTACATATTGATATGCAAATATGTACCTAGAACGTTACTGTTGCCACTGATCACTCGCTTGTAAAGTTGTAAATTCAGCATAAGTGTATTAAATTACTAGCACGTGACTGCAACTTAAGCTGTGATAGCCTAGTGGTTAGGACGTCCGCCTCCTAATGAGAGGTCGGAGGTTTAAACCCGGGCACGCACCAATAACTTTTCGGAGTTATGCGCGTTTTTAAGCACTTAAAATATCACTAGCTTCAACGGTAAAGGAAAACATCGTGAGGAAACCTGCATGCCTGAGAGTTCTCCATAATGTTCTCAAAGGCGTGTGAAGTCTGCCAATCCGTACACGGCCAGCGTGGTGGACTATGGCTGAACCCTTCTCATATTGAGAGGAGACCCGTGCTCTGTAGTGAGCCGGTAATGGTTTGATCATGATGAGCTTATATTAAAGGATATTTTTACATTATAACTGCTTAAGTAATTTTGTTGGTATCACAGTAACTTTCGCTTTTAAACTAAACTTAGGTAGTATATATTTTTCTCAATGTTCGACATGACCTCGAACTATAAGAGGAGGTAAACAAATTATTCCAAATTATAGTCGGAAAGAGACTTTTAGCTCCGGAAGGTATAAGACGTTAAGGAAATCATAAACATTTAACCAGAGAAGGTCGATTTTATGTTGGAAATATATTCTTGCGAACTCCCATATCACGGCTTGCGGTAGGAGAAAACTAGAAAAAAACGTCACGTAACGAATATGCGTTATACGGCTCCCACCGGCGTAATACGGTAGCGGTAACCGCCATACTTGTTTATGTCAAGTTAGTTAATTGTGACTTTTTCCGATGGTGAGAGTTGAGTACAGAAACTCGTATCTCACACGGGTCAGACTACACACGTTTTTTAACCTTTTGCTATTCCGAACATGGCGTTTTAAATCCACATTGGAAGAACAAAATATATGAACGTTCATTCAACTACGCCCAATTTTTTCTAAGCAGTGAGAATACTTAAGGATAAACCGCACACCAATACTAATAATTACCGAAATTTTCTTTGCGACGCGTTGCTGTTACTTTCCTATTGAGTTGTTTTCCTTGTTAGTTTGCAGTTTAATAACATATACTTGCAAGGCTGGATGAAGCTCTGGAGCACGAGTAATTATGAAAGTTATGCAGAAGCCTTAAGCGCGTATTTTCTTTTTAAAGAATATTAGTTTATTTTCCACAAAGAACATTCTTTTGTTTACTGTGGATGCATTGGTAAGAGAATCGCACAACTAAATGCGCTGCAAACTAGGTTCTTTAAAGTAAAGACGTATTGTCTTTAAAAACAGAGTTGTACTGCAATTTCATGAGATTTTATTGTTATGTGCGGGTATAAAATGCTATGGCAGGTATATTTGTTTTATAAACAGAGTACTCATGATATTTAATAACTAATATCAGAACCTTTTCTGTGATTAATACTTTAAGGAAAAAGTTGTACGAAGGATGGATACACAGACGTACCATAGGCACACTGGTGACGGTCACATGTGATGTCAAGTCCATTTTGTGTTTCGATTACTTTACTATATTGGTTTTATATATATGTTACCTTAAGTTTTAACCTTGGTAGTTGTTACAGTGGGTATATTTTTTTAATTGCGAGAATGATCCGAGAGGGAATTTTGGTAAAAAATACGTGATCTTCATATATACGTCATCAAGATGTAACCTAGGTCTAAAGCAAATTTCCTAGTATAATATATATATATATATATATATATATTTATACACCACAAATTTGCCCTTGATGGCATTTCACCTGATGGTAAGTGATGATGCGGTCTAAGATGGTAGCGAGCGAACCTGTTTGGGGTATGGTAAACCAATACTCCTAACTGGTTTCTACACGACATCGTGCCGGAACGCTAAATCGCTTGGCGACACGTCATTGTCGGTAGGGTGGTAACTAGCCACGGATAAGCCTCCCACCAGACCAGACTCGAGCCGGGAATCGAACCCAGGACCTCGAACTTCACAATGCGACAGCGCGCGCGCTGCGCCACGGAGGTCGTCAAAATTGGTACTAGAACAAACCTGCAAACTACGAAGCAGGTTTAAATTTGGAAGAATTCTCAATTAAGCCTCAAACTGAGTCATCAGGCGGCAGTTTTGTCTATCGCAATAGAAATAGCAATTTTTAAGAAACGAATACAATCTGAATATACATTAAAGTACATAAACTCAACTTTCTCTTACTTTCAAACTGCCGAGGTTCAAATAAAACCGATAAAAAACTTCTTCGCAACGGTTCGTAGTCGGTATCTGATTAGTCTGGAACTTGGTAATCAAAAATGCACTTTGTAAGTTTGTAGCTATTTCCTTTAAGTTTCAGAGGTCTTCGTTAAATACGTTTGGATGCTAATCATCTATCCTATCTACGATTCTACGACTAACAACCTATCTATGACTCATTAATATACATTATAATAAATTTCCTATTGATATCTTGGAGATGTCTATTAATAAGTTCAAAGTTTTTATAAAACGAAGGCTTATGGAAAAATCATATTACGATATTAAGGATTATATAAACGATAAAAAAGCTTGGGTGTGAAAAATCTCCATAGATACTATAATTTATTATTGATTATGTGAGATGGTGATAATAAAAAAAACCCGGCTAAGTTTGTTGTGGGCTTCTTCTTAGCCTGACCAGGGCGCGTTTGGAACCCTCATAGCTTCAGTTTTAAGTGTACGAATGTAGTTATCATCATCAAATCACTACTATGTAAATTATTGACGCGTCAAAAGTGCCTTTTAAAGGACTATTTGAATAAAGATTATTCGAATTGAATTGACTAACAGAATCGCTGCTTCAGTATGGGCTGGCGGCATTTATACAACATTCAGACATAAATCGACTGTTCATGATGATGCCATTTATCTACAAAGAGCTCAATGAGGTCCACCCAGACACCGGAATCTCCAGTAAGGCTATCGTATCATCGTCGTCAATCATGAACTCGTTCGTGAACGACATATTCGAACGCATCGCTGCCGAGGCTTCCCGTCTCGCCCACTACAACAAGAGGTCTACGATCACCTCTAGGGAGGTGCAGACGTCCGTGAGACAGTTGCTGCCCGGAGAGTTGGCCAAGCACGCCGTCAGTGAAGGCACCAAGGCCGTCACCAAGTACACCAGCTCAAAGTGAGGTGTGCTCTACTTTCACTTAATGACCGTAATCGTTGATGGGCGAAATAATAAATCAAAAGGATGGATGACTTATTTTTTCTGAAACAAATAAAAAAACTTTATTCATGCCATATAGCATATTACGTAAGCTGTAGATGTTACCTCGCCGCTGCCCCTACTTGAGCATTTGACTTGCTGAAGCACTATTAGCAAAAGCGTCAGAATTACGTTTGCCACGTGTGGCACAACCTGCTAAAGGCGTCAATTCAGGTTTGTGTAAGCCCTGCCAACCATAGCTTATATATATTGCACAGGTATTATTTTCCATTCCGTTTGTATTTTACAGCCACAGAAAATGCAATACTGGGATTATAAGGAACCTTGATTCTGACGTTGTAATAATTACTTGTTCAAGTTTGTGTCAAAGATTGTAGTTAATATTATTATATTGCATAGGTATAATTTTCCATTCCGATTGTATTTTACAGCCGGAGAAAATACAATCCTGGGATTATAAGGGACCTTGATTCTGACGTTGTAATAATTACTTATTCAAGTTTGTGTTAAAGATTGTAGTTAACATAATTATGTTGCATAGGTATTATTTTCCATTCCGTTTGTATTTTACAGCCGGAGAAAATACAATACTGGGATTATAAGGGACCTTGATTCTGACGTTGTAATAATTACTTGTTCGAGTTTGTGTCACAGATTGTAGTTAACATTATGTTAACATTTGAATGTCATAGCAAATAGGGGTCGCAAGTAATCTGTAGGTGGTAAAACGACCACCTACCGGTTTTCTTATGCGTAGTATGGGTAGTAGATGCATAACTTTATCTTAAAGGTTAAGTTAATGTGCGTGGGCTTCAAATTTATGGTTGTGTTATTATAACCGTAATAAGCAATCTTAAATTAAGACGAGATACTTATTTTATGTCATCCTCAACGAAACATTGTTTGTTAATGAATTAATACCTACTGTTAGATATTACGGGTATTACTGGCTTATTTAAATAAACTCATTTTTAAAAGGGTTCCAAGGTTTTAAGAAGTATAACAAATTCCCGATTTTGTCGTATTTTTAGAAATGTTTATAACTTCAAGTGATGTTTATATTAGTATCTATGAAATATTAATACTCTAATCTTAGTGTACTTAATTATTTACGCCATCACATAACACGTCAATGTGTTGCGTGTGAAAGTGGACATGTGTGTGAATTATTATTTATAATACATATTAACACTATCCTGGAACCTAATAATCCGTGTCTTTTGTACATTGGTTTCTCTAAAAATATTGATTGCTGATTCATTGAAAAGTTCATAGAACAATGGTTTGTAATTTTTAATAATGTATCACAAAACAGCATAAGTAGCCCAAATTTACTCATATAAAATGTGTAAAAGGCTAATTGGAAAAGTGCTACATTTTTAAAGCATTTGTACCTAAAAATGCTAACCCATACTAACCAGCACAATAAAATAAAATCTCTACAAACTGCCGTGCAACAATGCTTTTAAAGACAATACCTACATGTGTAAATAAATAAAACACAAACGTTAAAAAAGCAGTTAGTTTGTAGCGCGAAAGCCAGTTGTTCACTTCGATTGCGAATAAATCCACGTAAAATAAAAGACCGTTCTTTTTGAAGTGATTTGATTGCAGGGTCGAGACAAATTTTGTAAGCTATTGGGATTGTCTGTCAAAAAAATACTAAAACTGTGCACATCAGTGCATTTGCCTTTTAGAGCTGCGTTGAGGATTTACGCTCTGTTTAGCATCTAAGATATTGAATATTCGATTAATAATAATATAGAAGTGCACAAAATGGTCGGCTGAAAGTAAAATTCTAACGCTAAATTTTCGTTCATACCTCACTATACGGATGGAATATCGTATTTTAGATAAAAGCCACAAAAAGTTTATTTATTATACATCAAACATTTTAGTTATGATGTTATGTATTTATTTATTAAGATTTTTAGTTGTAGGTTAATCTAAGTTTTATGTAAAGCCACAAAATATAATCATCATGATAACCCATTGCCGGCTCACTACAGAGCACGGGTCTCCTCCCAATGGTATATTATAACCGGCATAATTTAATGTAATTGTGAGTAAAACAAAATATTCCAATTATGGATTAGATCCTGCACATTACATTCACTGTTTTCAAAAGAATTTATCTGTAAAATGATTCACTCGAACTTTCTTCTCTAAATATTTTTACATCACATATGTGAGATTCTGAGACAGGGTGTCTGTTATAAATAAGTTAAATCTCTAATTGAGTTATCTGGATTATGAACCAAGATTCCATATTGTGTTGTTTTCTGGAGGCTATCCAACATGCAACAGAATTCGTTTAACATGTTAAATAGTTTGTTTAAGACATAAGTTAAATTTTTAGTGTGTTTTCGGCATTGAGAGATTTTTTCAAAAATTGCACTCTCAGCACTGTCACATTCACATAAATGGTATAATTTAACTACTACAAAGCACGGTGGTGTGGTATTTTAGGTTCCTAAGGTTCCCCTTAACTCTAAGAATGCTATTAGGTATATCTTCTGATATTAATAATGAAATGATAAACCTATAAAATACTTTTGAGTATGTCTTTAAATTAAGGGTTTTTTAATTTATTTATTTTTTATAAAATTTTTGTCTTTGGAAATTAAATACGTTAAAAGTATTTCAAATTGAAATAAATTGAACGGCAGTATCCTTACATTCTAACCCACATGCTTGACGAATTCATTATCGTAGTAACGATGGTATGTTGTCCAATCAAATGAATAGCTAAGCTCATTGTAAGCTAGATGTTCGCCCCGAATTAAGACTTGACGCTGTACGGCAAATAACTTTATAATTGCACGAGCTTGAAAAGGCTTTCTTTACTGTTCAAAGTCCGCGAGCAGAAGTCCATTTTATCCGGTAGCTTGGAAAAGTTATAAATAAGCTTTATTTAAATTTCAACCATATCACCTAGCCAGTAGAATATAAAGTTATGTAACAGCAAATCAATGAAATCGTTAACCGGAATAGAAAGTTATAAAAAAAATATTTAGGTTCATATTACAATAGACAAGCGCTTTGCAAAGACGTAAAGGAAAATGCGTGTTATTTCCTAAAGTCTAACCTATTTAACCTTTTTCTTATACACTACAAGTTAGCCCTTGACGGCAATCTCAGCTAATGGTAAGTGATAATACAGTCTACGATGGTAGTGGGTTAACCTGCTATGGTAAATCCATACCCTTAATTGGTTTCTACGCGACATCGTGCCGGAACGCTAAATCGCTTGGCGACACGGCTTTGTCGGTAGGGTGGTAAAGCCTCCCCAAAAACCCAAACCAGACCATATAATGCGACAGCGCACGCACTACGCCACGGAAGTCATCAAAAGTAAAGTTAAGTAGGTATGCGTGTGTAGCTTGAAATTCGAATGTGACGAATTATGGAGATACCGAAACGCCGAATTCAGCTCGGGTGGGCAGCGTTTGGGAAACTGCGTGACATCTTTTCGTCCAACATCCCTCAGTGCCTGAAGACTAAAGTTTTCGAACAGTGCGTGTTGCCAGTGATGACTTACGGCTCTGAAACGTGGCCGCTCACTATGGGCCTCATAAGAAGGCTCAGAGTCACTCAACGGGCGATGGAGAGAGCTATGCTAGGAGTATCTCTACGTGATCAAATCAGAATTGAGGACATCCGTAGAAGAACCAGAGTTAACGACATAGCTCAGCAAATTGCGAAGTTGAAGTGGCAATGGGCGGGGCACATAGCTCGGAGAACCGATGGATGTTGAGGTCTCAAGGTGCTGGAATGGCGACCCCGCACCGGTAAACGTAGCGTTGGTCGACCCCCAACTAGGACAGACGACATCAGACGAGTCGCACGGAGCCGCTGGAAGCAAGCGGCCCAAGACCGTGAGCATTGGAACTCCCTACAAAAGACCTATGTCCAGCAGTGGACGTCAATCGGTTGTTAATGATGATGATGATGATGAAACGCCTTGCAGTCGTTATTTGGGTAGGTAATGGCTCTAGAATGCACGCTGCTGCATATTAGTGTTAGTTTATGATGATGATGATCGCACCATCTAGATGTTTTTTTTTTTATCATTACAAGCTTCAAAATACTCCAGATGACTGGCATAATTGGTTCATAAAAGTTTTTTTCAATATCTGTAGAAACGACACATTTTTTGCATAATAATGCTCCTATGATCGTCTTAAATTACAAATTAGTTGTATCTTGAATTTTGTTAAGATCGGTTAAATCAAAAATACATATGTATAACATTAGCAAACCAAAAAATGGATATACATTCGCTCACTGTATGGATTCCACGTATTATAAGATCGAAGAACGTATAAGTTTTAATGTTTATATTTAGCAATCTTGGAAGAGAGTGAAAAATAAACAAGAGCTTTTTACGTTTATTTTTAATGTTTACTGACGGTGAGGATAATTTGAAATATGCTTACATATATAAACTAAATTATCTTATACTTTACCTTACAAAATAAATCAATGATCGAAAATCCCGCTCATACAAAACTGTCACTCTTGGGTTTTATTACCTACACCGCTAAATCACTGAAAATTTCGCGGTATCTTCCGAACAAGATAAGTAGGCGTAACAAAAATAAATTGGCAAACAATTCGTGTTGGATTTTTGATTCATTAGATGGTCTCGAATATAACTAGAGTTTACAAAATTCTAACGAAAAGTGGGCGTTGAGGACAATGTTTGACATCTTAAGCGAAAAATCTGGGATTCTTTAAAATAACAAGCACCATATCATAAAAAAATGATCACCTAGGAGAATTTATTATAAACATAAAATCTGCAATGTCTATGGTCGCACCCCTCCGAAACGGCTCGACCGATTTTTATGAAACTTTTGCATGAACATAAATTTCGCCGCCCTACTTTCCCTTTTTTGTATGAACAACATCTGCAGAACAACGTTTGCCGGGTCAATGGGTATAACTTACCGACAAATATAATGAATAACAGGGTATAAAGAAGGGTACCTTACATAGTCTTAACAAAACAAATTATTTAAAAAAAAAAACTTGGTGGTTATGTTAGTTTTCTTTTTTATGGTTTTCGACCAGACGTTGTTACAGAAGAATGATCCTATCAACGTTAAGTTTTCTACAGTAATAACACAAGGCTTGTACTAACAAGCCTTGGATGTAGGGATCTCCGAAACCACTCGACCTTTTCGTAGAGACCAAATTTAGAAAATTTATTTCTTACAAACACCGCGGTAACTGAAAGAGATATATGAATGATTCTATTTAAAGCTGTATTGCTTGAAGAGGCTTATAAAAATACTCAACGACGCATATCTATATGTCAAGGTTAATTCACTTGCTCGCAAGCCAACCAATAACTCGAATTGAAAAGTAAAGGGTCTGGTTGCTTTGTAAAAAATCGTACAGTAACATAATACTGCGGTAAGAATAAATATTTCTTGATGTTATTAAAATTAAACTGTGATAGCCTCGTGGTTAGGACGTCAGGATCCTAATCAGAGGTCGGAGGTTCGAACCCAGGCACGCACCTATAACTTTTCGGAGTTATTTGCGTTTTTAAGCAATTAAAATATCACTTGCTTCTACGATGAAGGAAAACATAGTGAAGAAACCTGCATGCCTGAGAGTTCTCCGCAATGTTCTCAAAGGCGTGTGAAGTCTGCCAATCCGCACATGGCCAGCGTGGTGGACTATGGCCAAACCCTTCTCATATTGAGAGGAGACCCGTGCTCTGTAGTGAGCCAAGAATGGGTTGATCATGATGATGATAAGATCACCAACGAAAAATTTAAAATATAAAATCAATATGGTAAAAGTCAATGTATTCCGTTTGAGAAATACTCGTAATGTATGCTCGTGTACCAGTATATCCTTGTGTAAGTTTGTTAAATATTTAAGAAACCCTCGGATCAGGATGTTAATACCTACTCCAGGGATACGCATTCCTCATACGCTTTCCTACTTATGTACTTCACTTTCATTCAAATGTTGTATTATTAGAAAAGTTCTTTAAAAACCCTTTCCCTACTGAAACTAAAATTATTTACCTGTGATAGTTTGAGACTACTCTAAGTATAAATCACTTTAACTATTTTTTATTTATTATTACATTTATCAAAAACAAGTGTTGTTCTTTTTCTTACAAATACATAGGTATTTGTAAGTAATTTGCTACAATTTATTACAAAATGCATCTAAACTTTTAAACCTTCGCTTAAAATAAAAGTAATTTACGAACTGTACGTAAATTGTAACGTAAATTGTACGTACATTGTACACATTGTAGCTTACAACTAGACTTCGATATCTCATTCGCTATCTACAAATTCAACATTGGGATTATCAGTAAATATCCTTTTTTTACAATTTAATGTTACGCATTTAAACTAATTTTATGAATATTTCGGGATCCCATAAAAAATTTGGTAGAAAAATTACCCTTGTGAGACATTGACTGTGATTTTTGAATTAGCCACAGCCAAAATCAGACTCGAGCGTGGAATCGAACCCAGGACCTCCCAGGATTTGTAATACGACAGCGCACTCGCTGCGCCGTAGAGGTTGTTGAAATGCAATAAATATACCCGTTTATAAAAAGCGGTGTCGTGGCGTACTTATAAGGCATACATATTCTTGTTAGATCTACTACAGACCAATATCTTTGTAGTTAATTTTATTACGGGTATAATAGTACGGGTATATCTTTCTAGTTAACATTTTGACAACCTTCGAAGCGCAGTGCGTCGCATTATAAAGTTAGAGGTCCTGGGTTCGATTCCCGGCTCGAATCTGGTCTGGTGGGAGGCTTCGGCCGTGGCTAGTTACCACCACTCTACCGACTAAGACGTGTCGCCAAGCGATCTAGCGTTCCAGCACGATGTCGCGTAGAAACCAAATAGGAGCGTGGGTTTACCATACTCCTAACATATTAGCCCGCTACTATCCTAGACAGCATCATCACTTTTTAACAGGTGAGATAGCTGTCAAGGACTAAATTGCAGTGTATATAAAAAAGAGGGTATACAGCAAAAAAAAAAAAACATCGACGTAGAAATATTCAAAGTTAGATTAGATTACTCTTTTAAAAGTTACTTATTGGACGTTTTGTACTGTAGATATTTTGCATATAACTCGTATAAACGGCCTGACTTGTTGTACTGGCCGTAGAATACACATATAAATCGTAAGCTTACCTCCCCAAAGTTATACATGAATTGCAAATGCAAATTAAACCTTTACAGTATACCCACTGTACTCGGGCTTCTGTTTCAAGATTGACTGAATAAACATACATATATGTATGTGTTGAACATATTTACTATCAAGATTGTGAACTCCGCTATGAGACGCAATGTTTTGAAATTACGTCATAGCTATCTACACGGACGGACATTGGACGTCCACTTCTGGAGACGCCTCTCCATTGGCTTTCTTGTTTGATGTCATTTGTCCACGTTTTCAGATGCAGATTGCTATTACAACACTTTGGGACCGCAGCATCTCAATTCACCATTCAAAGTCCTGATTCAAGTCAAGATTTAGGTTGTGGTGGTATTATCACTCTTGTCATTCAATATAGGTCGATCTAAAACCATTTTAGAGCTTCTTGTGTTTATACTAGTACATACCAAACAATTCAATGGCCTCATACCTAATTTTGTAGGTTATTTACCAAAACTACTTACCAAGACTAAAGAGAAAGGTACTTGTTCCGTTACTTCCGTACATCGTCATGATCAACCCATTGCCGGCTCACTACAGAGCACGAGTCTTCTCTCAATATGAGAATGGTTTGGCCATAGTCCACCACACTGGCCATGTGCGGATTGGCAGACTTGACACGCCTTTGAGAACATTATGGAGTGGCGTGCAGGTTTCCTCACGATGTTTTCCTTCACCGTTGAAGCAAGTGATATTTTAATAGCTTCCGTACATAATAACTTTTAAATATATTGATAAAATGAGACTATAATTTACATGTAATGTTTTTAAAACCAAATCTTATAATTGCCTCTTATAATTCATTACTTTAAAAACAAAGTATGGAAGTTCCCGTTGACTTTCTATTGTAACATATACACATACACACATTCTGTTCTGACGTCTATGAATTTTTGTTATTGATACCAAACGTTTCACTGTTTTTGTTTTTGTTCAGTTCTTTTTACACGTTATTCTCGTATTTATAGATAAGAGCAGTAAATTGAAATGTGGCAATAAATTTTGAATAGATGATCTAAAACTGCGATGGGCGATATTTCTAAATTTACACAAAGACATAGTAAATATTTTTCATTTTGTATAATCGCGTAGGTTCAGGTTTAAATAAAAACTGTGTAAATAAGCAAGTTTGACTCCAGCTAGTAAATATATTTTTCTAGTAATAAGAAATAATACCAAAGCCTATCCGAGATGCTTTAAACAAGAGAACCGGTGGAACGGGAGCAGTTTTTTTTTTCAAATTAATATTGTATCCTATTCTAATCCCAGTAATTAATGTTAGCCTAATGTTAACGAAAACGAAAATGTACAAAGCGAATAGCACCAAAATAATCTAATCTGTGAGATATTTTACACTACTTTTCCATAAAAAGATTTTTGGTTCTACAAATTTGATTGACAATTGTTTCGTTTGTTATGAATTGGGTATGAACATAGCATAATTGATAGGAATACTTGAGACGTATCTTATTGTTTGTTATGTATATTATTAATTTTTCCAATATCTATTTTCATATGATGATTTGAAAAGAAATGGATTTTTTTCCTTTTTTAAATTTTGACGACCTCCGTGGAGCAGCGCGTGCGCTGTCGCATTATAAAGTTAGAGGTCCTGCGTTCGATTCCTGGCTTGAGTCTGCTCTGGTGGGAGGCTTTGGCCGTGACTAGTTACCACCCTACCGACAAAGACGTGCCAAGCGATTTAGCGTTCCGGCACGATGTCGTGAAGAAACCGATTAGGAGTATGGGTTTACGATAACTGGTTAGCCCGCTACCATCTTAGACTGCAACATCACATACCATCAGGTGAAATTGCAAAAAATGTTACTATCATAATGAATTGGAATAGACATAAAATAACCTCAGAAAATAGATGAGTTCCGATCATGTGATATATATGCCTAAAACTGCACTCACACAAAACTTCTGAAAAATAATCAGCATGGGTAAACATTCGCAACAAGTTTTGCACCCAAAGGAAGAGTGCACTCAATTTGTAATAAATTAGCACTATAAACATAACGATAGAGATGTTAACTACACTAAAATAAATTATGGCGAATCCATTCCAAAAATGTAGCAAGTATGCGATAAATAATATTGTGGATGAGTTAAAAATACAACGCGCCTACTGGCGATTGCTCAGGCTGCCCAGTGGCATCCGCGACCGCCTTGCGACCGGCGCCGACCTGGAGGAAAATCGGAAAATCGTCCGCTAATACCACAACCACGCCCTACTTTATTTTCATCGTGACACAAAAGTATGTTGATTTAATGAAACTAAAGTGATTGATCATTATCTATTATAAAATAATTTATATCGATGAATAATAGTATAAATTGTCAGTAATATTAAAATAATATATATGAAATATATTATAAATTTTCAGTAATATTTTTTCAGTGTTATTTCAATTTACAAAATCCGATATTGTACGGAATAGATTACAATTATTGTTCCTACTAACAAAAGTAATGTGTAAATCTGTAAAAGTGACAGTGTAAATAGCGTTGTAAATAAATAAGGTAAGGTAGAAAGTAGAATTGTCAACCGGATCTCATTTTCTCTACATGTAGATTAGCAGGTAACTATTAATAAATATATAGAAAACTGAAACAGCACATATAATTATTATCATAATGCTTGATATTGTCACTTGTATGTCATTATATTGTAGTATTAACTAAATGATACAAGTTAAGTTTAAAATACTGATAAATTTTTAAGATAAAATTGTTCGCTTCCGAATATGGAAAGTAAAAACTGTGATTTTTTTATGTTATTTTTTAAATCGTTTGGATTTTCCTTAAGTATATCTATCTACCCACTTTTTATTTTATTTTACTTACAAATTATCCAACCCATACTTCTAATATCTCTACCATTTACAAAACACCCGCAACTCTTACTACTGAGCAAGCAAGGTCACCGTTGCTTAATTTTTTTTATTTATGAAAGTTCAACTGAAGTCTTTGCAAAATATAATAAAATGACTGGAACTCTGTGCTCAGTTTTTTAATGCTCGTTTTACACTTAAATTCAACCTGTATTTGAGAAAAATCCTTTGCCCCTTATCCCCTGAACGAATGCAATGAGCACCGCTTCAGGGAATGCTGTTTCTTTTCGTTATTTTATCTGTCGTATTGGCTTTCTGTCAATCTTGGAACTGTTTTGTATATTACTAAATATGCCTGCACCTAGTACTATTTATAAGCGCGTAACCCTACTATTGCATCCTTAATTATCTGCTTATGTTATAATTTCGTATAAATATAACATAAAATCCTTTTCGCACTATGTTTTTCCAAGACTTTACCAAATTTACATGAAATCCGTTCAGGATTTATTTAAACAAAAAAATTTTGGTTTTTATTCATTTCGTAGGAACTGAGCTTATTCGGTTTTAAAAATATGTATCTTATAGTTTATAAACTATATCTGAGCTAAAAATTATGTCAACTACTGCTCTGTATCGATGTAAGAAAATAACAAAATAACATCACACACAATTCACCATTTATAATTTTAATACTTAAATAGGCATAGTTAAGATAGGGATAGTAGAGATAGACGAACATTTCTGCCAATTACGTAATTAAGTAATGTTTGAGGTGCAAATATCTCTTCATAGTGTTTTCAAAATTTACTTTACCAATTTGAATAAGGTGAAATGTGCAATGAAATTTGACTCCGCGTATAAACAATTTAGTTTACAACATTTTCATTTAGATCGTTTGTTTAACATTAACACAAAACAGTATTTTTATCATTTTTTAGTTGATATGCGTGATTTCTTTCTAGTCAGTAGGGATTTAAAATCTCAGGGTTCAATTATTACTGTATTAACTTTGTTTGAATACCTTTTCACTACTATAGTATCAGAAATAGTATTTTCTTTTTAAAACATACTTATTATTTATATTAGTTGTGTTCACATTACAAGGTTTAAAAAACGCTATTAATTAGAATATGGAGATAAAGCTTTATTGTATTATATGTCATTATTAATTATAAGTTATTGCTATAAAAATACATCTTTAATTCGCATTACATAACATAGATATTTCAATGTGCGAATTTGTTACAGATGGAATAAAAACGTATGTTTCTAAACACATATACATTTAATTATCATATTGGTAGGGGATTAGTAATTTTTTTTGATCAACCCATTATCTGCTCACTTCAGAGCACTGGTATCCTCTCAATATGAGACGGGTTTGGCCATAGTCCACCATGCTGGCCATGTGCGGATTGGTAGACTTCACACGCCTTCGAGAAAATTACGGAGAACTCTCAAGCGTGCAGGTTTCCTCACGATGTTTTCAATTTTTACTGACCACGAAAATTTTGGTTACAAATCAAAAACTAATCAAATAAAAAAATGGCTTTATTCTCATAAACCTATTACAGGCATCTATTAATCGTTCATATATATCACATGTTTCATTATTTCTATTAATGTCGGTGATAACTACACTCACCAGCTTAAAACTAAAGCTAAGAGGGTTCAAATCGCGCCCAGGTCTAAGAAGAAACCCACAACGAACTTAGCCGTGTTTATACAGTTATTGATAAACACGGTAAAAGTCACGGGTAAAGATTTAATTGCCATCATAAATGTTAAACGGCTTAAAGTGCATTCCACGGCTACAAGTGTTCAATATATATTACTGGATCTTACAAGAGTTACGAGTAGCTCCTATCAAAACCGCTGCAAGGTCGTAGGATAAAAATATCAGCGCATTTCTACCGCGTCCTATTTAATTTATAGCGAATTGTACACTAAATTGAATACATTCAGCTATCTCTGTTACATAACATTATTTTCGATTTCACTTTACTTCATACATAAATATAATAAAACAATGCAAATTAGGTAAAGGATATACGTAAAACCTCGCATAAGATCTAAGATAAAATTTAATTTTGGAACAGTTATTAATAATTATTTTTCAAGAGGCAACATTTAGCAACAAGACAAAGAGATTTTAATCATAGTATGGAATTCATTAGATAAATGATTCCTTAATATGATAGTATATATGCTGATTACCGCGACGTCGTAGATTCAGGGTATAAAGATTTTCCTGTCCTACTAAGATAAAATTTAATTTTGGAATAGTTATTAATAATTATTTTTCAAGAAGAGGCAACATTTAGCAACAAGACAAAGAGATTTCCTATCATAGTATGGAATTCATTAGATAAATGATTCCTTGATATGATAGTATACATGCTGATCACCGCGACGTCGTAGATTCAGGGTATAAAGATTTTCCTATGTCTCATTACTATTCTAGCTTCATTTTCCCGGCAAATAATTCTAATTTACAGTGATAGTTTTATTTAGATGAACAGATTTTTATGTTTTTGGAATGAGTAACTATTTAAAGAGTAAAGCAAATCTTATCTTACATGGTCTACTCAGTCGAGGAAAATTTGTAACGAAACTTATCGTTCCCATGGACACTAGTCTGGTTTTACAATTTTTATGTACATTTTGCGGGATAATATAACAAAACCGTCTTCCGTTTATTTCGGGATTTAAAAAACGTCACAAATGAGGAGTACGCACGGAAACTTTTAGTTTGAGACTTCACAAGGGGGTGCCCCTTTTAAGTAACTTAAGTTTGTATGTAACTAATAGAGTAGATATCGGCTAACGGTAGTATATATGTATATATGTAGGTATTATTAGAAGAAATGTTTAAAATTTATTTTATACAGATTACCAATGAGCTTGTTGTTATTTAGAATTAAATAGATAATTTAATAATAAAATATGAGTGCTGAATTGATGTAGAAACAGTTTTCATGTATAAATAGTCAATTTATATATTAAACAGATTAGAAGGTATTAGGTGGAATTCGACGCATTAAAAATGTTTACTTTTGATTTTGTTAAAAGTATTTATAACAAAGTATCTCCCTATTCTAGTCACCCCAAAACTGACCAGATGTTATTCGTGCTTTAACTTATTATAAATAGTAGTAAGTACAGTAGATTTTACAACTATATTTCTTTTATCTTTTCGTTCATACACTACAAGTTAGCCCTTGACGGCTATCTCACCTGATCATAAGTGATGATGCAGTCTAGGATGGTAGTGGGCTAACCTGTTAGGGGTATGGTAAACCCAAGCTCCTAATCGGTTTCTACGCGACCTCGTGCCGGAACGCTAAATCGCTTGGCGACACGTCGTTGTCGGTAGGGTGGTAACTAGCCACGCCCAAAGCCTCCCACCAGACCAGGCTCAAACCGTAATCGAACCCAGGACCTCCAACTTAAATTTTCACTACTTTACACTATTTGCATACGGTGTTTGCCTGCAAGGCTAACCATTTTTGTGCTGTACCTCAGTGCAAAGTACTGAATCTTGTAATGTGAAATGTGGCGAACCAAATAATTTATAAAAAAAAACAACCTACCTACCAACTCTTTTTTTTTGACCTAATAAGGCTGCCCAATTTGTCACGTAGGTAGCATTCAATTACAAATCTTTACAAATGAAAACAATAGCCGTTATGATTTTGTTTATTGCAAATGTGATTTTCACGTAATTTTTTTTCTTATAACTGAATAAAGGAACTCCTTTTCTCCCAACGTGCTCTATTGAAACAATCTGAAAGATCGAAATGAGATTTTATATGGTTTTACGCACCAAAATTACTTTTTGAAATTCTAAGAACAATAAAAGAAAAAAACATAATGGGAAGTTAAAACAACAACTGAAGTACGTGGCCAAAAAACAATGGCTTTGCCCTTTTGTACCCAATAAAAGGGTTACGATTCGATCAGCAGTCCATTATTTGTGTGTTTGGTAGGTAAGATAAATGAGACATAAGTGAAACAACGAAGACTAGTTAGTGTATTACTCAACACACAATTCATCTATCCATGTTGATACAAGCATAGACCGAATATAGGAAATGAATCTTTTATTTACAACTCATTCCTGTGATCCTGATGTTGATCTACACTTATTGGTCATACTTCTTTCTAATAATAAAATCATCATCATCATCATCATCATGACAACCCATTATCGGCTCACTACTGAGCACGGGTCTCCTCTCAATATGAGAAGGGTTTGGCCATAGTCCACCACGCTGGCCATATGCGGATTGGCAGACTTCACACGCCTTCGAGAACATTTCGGGGAACTCTCAGGCATGCAGGTTTCCTCACGATGTTTTCCTTCACCGTTGAAGCAAGTGATATTTTAATTGTTTTTTTTTTTTTAAAAACGCACATAACTCCGAAAAGTTAGAGGTGCGTGCCCGGATTCGAACCGCCGACCTCTGATTAAGAGGCTGACGCCCTAACCACTAGGCTATCACAGCTTCGTAAATAATAAAATGACACCGCCTAATTGTACGTAATTATTCGTCACGTTATATAACGCGACAATGATGAAGGAAAATCGATGTAAAATGTGAAGTGCGTCATTCGACGTAACGAGTACCTGCTGATCGCCTCCCATCGCACGTTTTTTAAAAAGAGCTAACAATGTATCACGAACTCGCGAATTATTCATTCCAAACCTGCAATGCAATATGTTATTCATTCAATGTAAAGTAGCTTAAATAGATAGTAGCTTCAATAAACCCGTAGAAATCTGGATTCCTTACTCATTTATTAATTAATTAAGAAATTCAAATAATAAATTAATATTAATACATATAATTGATTAAATTCTATAATTAAATTGGGCTAATTTCGAAAATTGAATATTGGTCAAAGCTTTTAAAATGATTATGTCTATTTAATTAACCTGTATGCGCATTGTGGGTAATTATATTTATAATAGCCATAAAAATTACAGTGTTTCGGGAGTGTTGCAAATTTTTGTCGTTATATTTTCACTACTATAGTAAAAATTAACTAAACTTTTTTTTTTTTTTGCTGGAAAGGTTTTAACGGCCAGCACCATTTCATGAAAATAAAATTATTAATGTTATATATACACTTTACAATATGTGCACATAGCACGTTTATGACCATGTTAACCATTAAACGTAAAGTAATGAGTAAATATATAAATTACGCTAGTCCTACAATTCCCGTTCTGTTCCCTGTTTGTTAGTTATAAAAACTACGATTTTAATGCTAAGGTATAAGCTAGTAAGTAGTTTTAGAACATACAGTTTCTATGGGCAGACGCTTTACTAACGTACAAATTTCCAGTCATTCATTTACTAACTTGAATCAACTTTACTTATCCTCGTTAAGCGACTGATATTCAGAGCCACTACAGGTTATGCGTCTGCTCTCGATCCCTTCACATATTGAGAGGAGACCCGTGCTCTGTAGTGAGTCGGTAATGGGTTGTTCATAATGATGATGATGATGAAAATATCAAAACATAAACACTTAAAGTAGACTAAGGTTTCCGCACTTAAAAGTGATCTGCATTTCAGTAGAGAGCTTGCCCTAAACCTTTTAACGTTTAAGTTTTTGCTGGATTACAATATCACAACATGTAATCAACATTTGTAATTATCACTAATTGCTTTCTTCGGTACGTTCGCGCTTCATTTCGCTTGTATATTATCTACGTACAACCTGAATTAACATTAAAATGAAACCGTACGAATGAACGAACTTTTGCGGTTATATAATGTTGTAAACGTATCCTCATAACAGCTGTTATGCCGGTACCCTTAAAATTAAATTAATAACAAATTTCCTAATTATCTAATAACTACTTTGCAAGTTATACTCGATCTAACTTTCTAAGGTTACCAAAGTATTCTCGTGTCACCGGCATGTCACAAGTTACCTTACTTTTTTTTTCGTACTGTCTATTAGCTGTATTAACCCTATTGGTTGCCACAGCGTAAGCAGGCTGTTTGGCGAGCTTCAGAAAGAAGCCAGAAGAAATTTTGAGCCCTAGGGCTCGAGAAACTAAGGGAACGTCTGCCTAAGGGCGCCTCCTTTGAGGCCGAAGCTCGGCTTAGGCGACGTGTGGGATAACGGGGGGTCTGACGGTGACTGGTCCGTACGTCTCCGAGGCCGTGGATGGAGCCCACGTCCGGATGACGTATGATAGCGGGGACCTCGTCTTCGGCGAAGACGGTGTGTAGCGTATGATTGTGTGGTAGGTGGTACGAGTATGTTGTCAGTAGTCATCTGATAGTCAGGGTCATGAAGATGGTTACCTGACTACCTTGCTGAACTTGTTTTGCAATCTAACGGGCATATCGTTTGACTATAGCCTTACTAATTCGTGTCACAAGCTTAACACTTAAGAGAGGAAATGGAAAAATGTATCACATTTTCTCGGAAGGAAAATATTTTATGTTTACATTATACGACCGCCAGCATAAAATCTCTAATGCTCCGACCAGCATTGCTAAGACTATTTGTAAAAGATTAACTTAACTGTAACAGCTGTCCGCCTTTGAAGATTAACTCTGAATATCGAACTTACCAGTAATATTAATAAAGTAATAAATATTAAATTAGGCCGTATTTTGGCGTAATTTTTACGTAATCTTTTAAAAATGAAATAGCCATAATTTTCTGTATTTTATCTAGATAAAGACTGTCCTTTCACCAAAATTAAGACTCGTTATTAACTTTTCACATGTATTTTTGTACGCTGATAGGCGCCGAAAATGTGTTGTCTATATATATAAAAGCGAAAGGTCACTTTCATACTTACATACTGATTAAACACGAGATCTCAAAAACTATTGTATGTATAAAGCTATAATTTATCAAGTAGGTAGTTGATAGTTAAGAGATGTCAGCTAAGAAAGGATATTTGGAAATTCCACCCCTAAGAGGGTAAAAGGCGGGTTGGAATTTTGTATGAATTTTCTTTGTTTTTAGAGTTAGAGACACAAAAATTTAAATAAAAAACATGTACATCATTTTTTTTTTTAATATTACCTGTTAAGGGTCGTAAACTAGGGGATGATAATTTTCGCTTATTTTTTTTATTATGAAGTCTACAAGCTTGAAATTTTAAAAATAGGTTGCTTTTAGGGCGTAAGTATAAGATTCGATTTTTTTTTCATCCAAATCTACCTAAATTTGTATGGAAGGGGTTTTGAAGTTTGTATGAAAGTCCTATGTTTTTTGATTTAGAGACACGAAATCGGCAATTTGACATTTACCTGTAGCTTAATTTCTGAAGCAGGGAATTGGCCACACGAGAAACCTCAATCTCACGAGAAATCAGCAATTATTTGCAGACGAAGTCGCGGGCAACAGCTAGTAATTTATATAAATGAATCTTTGCTTATAGATGACAGAATTACAAAATACTTATATGATAATTTATTTTAAAAAAATGTATTGACAGCTTTAAAAGTTAAGTTAATCGTTTTACGAGTATGCTGGGTAAATAATTCCGATGTTGTGTAATTGGTTATTAAACGGTGAACGCGTCTATGATTCACTGTTGTTAAATAATAAAAGTAGAACCTTAAATATACCTTTCAACTTACTTATACTTGAATAATTCTTTGTGTTATCGAGGTTCTTTCAGCAATTATAAAGTATCGTAAATTTTTGTTTCAATAGAATAAGTTGAATAAAAAAGGGATTGAACCTGTGCTTTAACGGTTTAAATTTTAGTTAGGTAGATCTTACAAATTATCTCCAACTTCGAAGTGACATCAACAATATGTGCTTGAACATGTAGCTCTAGCTAGCTAGAACTCAATGCACCATGGCCACTTTTCATACAAGCTTAGAGGACTAAAACTAAAAAGAAATTAAATATAGCGTAAAATTTTCTTATCCAAATAAAATATACCAAATTTCTATTTTAGAAATCCAAAAATATTTTAGTCTTACGTAATTTTAATTAAAGCTTTATTTTGACTTTAGGAAATAATAAAATCGGTTCAGGTTCAAGTGATGCGAGATCGATTTTACTAAAATTTACTTGAAGGTTACTAGGAAAACAGAAACCATTAGGGTATCTCCAGACCCACACTGTGCAAATTAGAAAGTCCAGCCGTGTGAGTTTAAAATATCCTTCCAATGCCTTAGTGATGTTAATCTGAATGCACGCTAACCATTATATTCTGGTGAATGTTAACATCAGCATCGATACCGATCTTAAAACGTATTCCAGCGGCGAACGTACGCAAGAATGACGACGCCGCGCCCACGGGATGTCTATCAAAGCTTATATTAATCTGGCGGGCATAGTTTTAGGTCGCATTAACGTAGCGCGTATTAAAAATAAACATACGTCCGGTTGCGGTGAGGAGTCAAAAACGAGCCGCGACATTTACAGCTGGTGCACTTTCTATTTGCGATCCGCAGACGGCCCCCACATCATATCAAACTAGCTGTCCAGTCATACATTTGGCCTCTAGAAGCGTGGACCTATTTATTTAATAATATTTTTTTATACACTACAAGTTAGCCCTTGACGGATATCTTGCCCGGTGGTAAGCAATGACACAGTCTAGGATGGTAACGGGCTAACCTGTACGATATGGTAAACCCACACTCCTAATTGGTTTTTACGCGACATAGTGTCGGAACGCTAAATCGCTTGGTGACACGTCTTTGTCGGTAGGGTGGTAACTAGCCACGGCCGAAGCCCACCAGACCAGACTCGAGCCGGGAATCGAACTCAAGACCTCACACTCTACGCACTGCGCCACGGATATATTATTAAATTATTTTTAAATTACTTTGAAAACATAGTAAAAGTTTCTCATTTTTTCTTAAATTCGTTTTATTTGTTCGTATCGATTTTAATTATTATTTTTGCGTTGCGTTTAATGTAGCTTCGTTATGATGCTTAAAATTTCATTGGTATTGGTTGAGGGGTAGAATGAATTTTTATTGAATTGTGCATAGGGTTAGTTAAATATTGATCAACATAGTTATACTTTCATCCCAGCAATGGTAACCTTTTCTTAGCAAACTTTTACTTTAAAATCGCTGTCCTCGCGGAGAAACAATGAGAGTTGAATTTGATTTCAATAAAAAGAAAAATTTGTAATGATTGTGCAAAATGGACTTGAAACGATAAACCGCTTAGTTCATAAGACAAGCTTTCTACCCAGTCACGAAACACTACCACCCATCTAACAAGCACTCGCCAAATAATCTAAACTCGTTGATACCGTGTTTAACTAAGCCGAGATCATACAATCAGCTCATTTATTAATATAAAATATCAGAAAAGTTCTCATAAAACATATAACGCACATGTCACAGTATAGCTGAGCAGGATACAGGTACATAGTTAACTCAGTAAGTTCGTTCGAAGGAAAATTTGCGGATACATCATTAGACCCTGATCACTGTCTATACGACAACTTGACATAAATATCAAATTTATACGCCCAAACACACTTCTTCTTTATTCTGGAGGAATTGGTTAGTCTGTAGACCGAGGTATAAGAGTAATCATATCATTGCAGCGTCCTTGGGATTATTAGTATTATCCTAACACGAGATCTGCAGAGTGTACTGTCTGCAAGTGTAATTTTACGGGAGTGTACATACAAACTATAGTGTTTTCCATTAATTGTTAGTACTGTATGTGAAAGTAAGAAAGTTGGTAGATCGATAAATATTACTAGTTAGTCGCTTAAGGTTTCACTCCCGTTAAGTATTTCTCAGATTTCTATTTGACCTTTCTAAGAGGAAGCTTAGTTTATTTATAATACACAACTTCATCCCAATTCGTTCAATGGTGTGGGCTGACAGCTCAGTCATTCACCCTTTTCTTTTATATATAAATATCTTTCTTAGCATAGGTAAGGTCTAAGGGTATAACTCCGTGGTTAAACTCTTGGGATTCCTTATTTTACGTTAACGTATGACGGTTGCGTTCTAGAAACCATTACTCCATTATCTACCACTTATTTACTTAAAATAATGGTTGACACTTAATTGGTAAAGTTTTAAGCTCTTGGGCTATGCGTCCTAAGAATTTGTAAGAATATAACTGCTCCATATCTGCCCGTGGATATCCTTAAAAGTGTCTAATATATAAAAGAAGCAAGGTGGTTAAAGTATAGTACCGAACACGTAAAAAGCCTACTTTTACGGTGAAAAGGAGAAATAATCAAAACCCACAAAACATATCACCAAGTTGAAGAATTAATGCTTCACTGACCCCACAAAGCCTGGGATTGATGCAGGCAAAATACTCGCAGCATCATATAACGTACCGACACAAGTAGGTCGCAGATAATTTGCCTTGAATACCTGATTAGAGCTGGACTATAGTATAATACATGAAATTGGGCTGGAGTTAGTCCTAACTTACCCAATATTAGGTGTGATGCTATGCACTGGATACGTTTTAGTACTTTTGTGTAAGATAATTAATCACCAAATGAGTCTACATGAGTCTAGAATAATAATTTCCACCCTGAAATATGTACTATACTGGATCTAAGGCGCAGTTCTGTTGTAATTACATTCTGAAGTGGCTGAACGGATATCGGTGAAATTTGATGGTCTTATAACAATATACTGTATACTCTTATCCTAATAACCTAGTGATATTTAAAATTTATGTAGGAGTGAGAGAAGTAGAGATAAAGCACTCCGCGATATTAACATCACGTAAAAAGAGCTCTGATGGTCTTCCAGCGTATTACGCACAAATAAAATTACATAACAATTACAGTATTTTGTATATTATTTCTATATTGTATTTGTTTGTTACTTTAATGTTAATAACACTAAATATACATTAAATAACTAAAAGAATTGCAAAAGAAGTTAGTTAGTCTAGTGTCTAGGACAATCGCCTCCTAATCAGAGGTCGGGGGTTCGATCCTGGGCACGCAACTGTAAGTTGTTAAAATATCGTGAGGAATCGCATGCCTCTATAATGTTCTCAAAGGCTTATGCAGTCAATCCGCACATGACCAGCGTAGTGGACTATGGCCAAACTCTCTCATATTGAGAGGAGATGATAATCACACATATTCACATACATTTGTAAAAACTCTTTGATGCGCAGTCGGTTGACAGAGATCTTTTTACATGACGCAACTTATACACGCGGGTGAAGCCGCGGGTAAAGTAGACAGTATTAAATTGTACATGTATATCATCATTTATCTTCAACTTATTTTTGAACATTATTAAAGTAACAGATTTCCTGCAAAAGAGACTTTAATGAAATTACCTTGTAAGGCAAACGTTATTATTATTATGAGCCAAAGTGTGCTATTGTTCCCCGTTCTGAGAATATTTGCGCGCTATATTTATTTTAATAAAAACGATGTAAACACCACAGCTCGAAAGTGCCGCATTACAAAACCTTATTCTGTATCTATATAAAGGTAAAGTAAGTCATAACATTCTTAAAACTTACCGGGGTTGTGATGTTGTACTGATCCATTGCCCGTATGGGTTATTAAGTGATTCGAATTAAGAAACTCGCATCGCTAGAAAATCCTTTCATTCTAATATTGCTACCTCATTTCGACGAATAGTGCGAACCATAGAGAATAGATTAATGAAAATTACCTCCAATATTTATCCCCGAAATTGGTTTAAATATTTTTTTTTGTATTTAATAAAATAATAAATTTTCCAGTGATAACAGAAATTTAACTCCGCAGACTAGAAAAAAAGATACTTAAAGTATAATAAATGATTTGCAGAAAATTCTATTACAAATGAAATAATACAAAAGGTGCCAACTGTCAAATTTCGCTAGCTATTTTACTTTCAAGAAATATCATAAACAAAAAAATGCTGGCGTCTTTGACGTGGTTGCTGAAGGGAGAAAATAACAGTCAGTATTTGTTTTCCTTCTCTCTCTCACGTATATAACGTCATGCTAAGTTTACATTAATAATTATCTCTTTTCGTTGACCTTTGTTTAATTCTGAGATAGACCATTAGTACCTGCGTAATACCGTTAATCAATCTAAATGTCTTGTGGGGCAATGTAACTAAATAAATATCTGCTTTTCCTGTTAGGCTTATTATAGGAGATATATACTGATGTATACTGGTGATAACAACAAAGTGTAGAAAAAATTCCAAGGTTTTTTTATCTACCCTCGAAAATAGGAATTTTCCATTTCGCTTCGTAGCTTATATTTAAAGCGCTTACGTTACGGGAAATAACAGAGAGACTATGTTAACGAAGCGAACTCCACATTTAATACTAAATACCGGTCAGGTAAGTGTCGGGCCACTCGTAGTGAGGGGTGTGTAATTGCCCATCACAGCAGTTTAAGTAATGTAATAGGAGTATCTATTGACTCCATACTCGGTGCTTCAGTTATAAGAAACAACAATTACTGTAAGTATTTGCAAAGTTTAGTCTTTGTTAAAATTTAAATTAATCTTTCTTCAAACTGTCTTTTAAAAATCACTTTAAATTGTTGTCAGAATTTTTAGATAACTACATTCGAAAACTTAAAAAAAAGACTGATATTATCATAGATCCCAAATGCGCCCTGGTCTAAGAAGCCTGATAACCAATTTAGCCGGGCATTCTTTTTGTTATCACTAACCTGACACTGTTATTTAAAATTCTTTAAAGGGATTCTAATTAAAGCATTAATACATTTTTTTTTATTTTTTTTACGTAGTTCTTTATAACAGATTAGAAATTTTCATACGCTTACGTTAAATACAAACTTTGAGCTTATTGACAACTCAAAGATGTCATCTTATATATATACGTATATTTTAATAATAGTTTATTTTTAAAATATACGCATTTTCCTTTAAATGAATTACTATTTTTTTTAATTGCTAGTAAATTGCGGTGAAAGTTGAATTATGCTTCTAACGTTGAAATTATTGGAGGCACTTATCGTTTAAATACACAAAACATATTATTTTACTTTTTCAAATATATTTTGGGTACATATAGATGGTCATTATTTCAAACTCTTTCAATTCAATATAGTAGTTACACTTGCCATTAGGTGATTGAGCGATCCGATACTATAATTCGTAGACACCGATGGTACCAGACTTCATTGTCTTACACAGTGATAATGTAGTCAAGTTTAACTTGTAGTGCCAAAAAACAAACTTACTATTACCCCTTGTTACAGGAGTAAACTTTAAAAATGGTGGCGGGAGATGTCACGCGCCGTGCCTCCATCACAGCGCCGTCGATGCACCGACGTCCTTCGGCGAGACGAGGATCACTCATCAAAGGATCTCAACCTTCCACATCCCAGGTAAAAACAATAAAAAATAAGCCCGAAAACCTACATTGGAGCAGTGAAGCTACCTTCAATGCCGTATTTCTCCTATGAGAGAGGAGACCTGCACATAGCAGTAGAACATTTATTATCGTTAAATAGATGTTTAAACTAAAAACTAAAAACCAATATCCAACTAAGTGAACGCATGGTCGTAAATGTTAGAGCAAACATTTGGTTTTGAATCTATTCCAAAAATAAGTATTAAAATATGAATGATATTATGGTCTCATTCTGATAAATTAATTGATATTTAAATGGCTACAAAAAGTTAATACATACAGAAATACTAAAGACACATATACAGCAGCCTGACAGCGAACTTTTCAGACGAACTAATAAAAATAAAACACAATACTACAAAAACTACCGGGCGGTATTTTAAAAATGGCACTGATAATAATGGAACGAGACTCGTATTTTTTTTTTACAACTATTTTCAAGTAAAGAGATATGATAGACATGCCTTTGCTTGGTGGGAAGCTTCATGAATGAAATTTATTTGATGCTTACATAAAAATTTAAGCTGCAGTAAAAGCTAGGTTATTCGACAAGTTATCAAGTCCTATTTCTGTCGTCGCTTCGTCAGCATTCTTTGTCTATTTATGCAATCGCTGACGTAACATTCAGTGAACAGCGAGCTATAAAGATACCTACTTAATATCGTGTATTTTAGTAGATACTCAAAATACTAACTTTTGGTTAGTACATTTATGGCATTCAAGAACATCTGGCTATATTTGCTTTCATGTCCATGCAAATGGCACCACAGTACGGCTTTCAAGCAAATATTGATAAACCTCTACTACTAGTTTGAATTGACACGTCCCCGCTAAACAACTGTGTCCATAATACTGCACTAGATGCGTACTTGTATATAATAGTTTCATTCTATATGTTAATTTAATATTTAGTGTTGCACTATAAAAGTAAAGAAAGATGAAGAAAATTTAATTATTAATAAACCATGCCCATCAAGAATCATGGACCATCAAGGTGAGGGATAGACGCGTTCGACATGTTGAGGATTCCACAAACGCGTATATCCTGACACAGCTAGGAATAAAAACGCGACTTTCCTCCATATGTTACCAACGGCTGCTTTCCTATTTCGGACACATCATGCGGTGGGGGAGCGATAACTTGGAAAAGCTTATTGTGACAGGCAATACAGACGGCAAAAGATCGGGAGGCCGCTCACCAACCAGATGGACAGACCAGCTGAGGGAATCTACTAAGTGCAAATTTCACACAATAGCGAGACTAGCCTCCGATAGAAGTCGGTGGAAAGAAATAATCCGCACGAGGTTGCAAGGACACCACCAGGATCACGATCTTCAGTAATGAAGAAACGACTGGAGAAAGAGAGAGAGAGAGATTACCTGAAAGTTGGTGGTTTAACGTGGTCTGCCTCGGACCACGTTAAACTGTCTATCCGGGTCATTTTGACCTCTTTAATTAACTTCCACTGGTTCTGAGCAACGCGTAGAGATCCCCAAATCAAGGGAGAAGAGAAATTGTCTCTTGTGGTATATTCTTGCTCTTCCTCTGTGACGAATCAAAAGGGACGCACAGCAATCGGGCACTAGTGTAGGTTAACCGATCAGATAACTAGTAACAACATACTCGTACCACCTATCACACAATCACACGCTACACACCGTCTTCGCCGGCGAAGATGAGGTCTCCGCTATCTTACGTCAGCCGGACGTGGGCCTCGGAGACGTACGGACCACTCACAGTCCGACCCTCCCGTTATTAAAAAAAAAAAGTGTAGATGGCCCGATCTGGTACCCCAAACGTGGACGGATATGCCAACTAATGACCCACCGAGGAGGTAGAGTCCATGTAAACTACATACATTGTAACCGATACCCCTTTTACAAAACACTAAAAATTGCCATGCAATATATTTCTCTTAAATTGTAAATTGTAAATAATACGAAAGTATCAAATAACTCTCGATTCTCGAGAACCATAATATATTGGATTATAACATTAATGTCGGGCGTTTCTGAATTTATTTCCAGAATATGTAAAATGTTAATTACTCATTAAGCAACCGAAGTGATAAGGGTAAACGTTGTGTTTTTATCTCGGATTCTATAGAAAATTCTCAGATGACTCTCATTAACTGCTCTGCCTTCCTCAGTGAGTGGGCAAATTTTTTACACATCGATACGGGAAATTATATACTATTATTCTATATAGTCTATGTCGAATTAAGGGCGTCCGAGTCGTTTTTTTAGTAAGAGTGACGTCAGCATTGCCAACGTCACGACGTTGTTGACTGTCTCTCATAGTAATTAAAACCAAAACTTGCGGGATTACACTTTTTTTGCGACCATAATTAAGAGGTACGAACGGTCCGGGGTCTCGAGTGAGAATGCCGCAACAACCGCCCGTATTTATAGCAAAGCATGCTTGCACAAAATTGATTGCTACCTTCTAGATACACTCATTAGCAAAGAAATGATTGACTAGTGATTTAAAGAGTTCAAATGTGGGTAATTATTGAATTCTTGATTTTCTTGGCGCCGCTGAATGAAGTTAATAACTCCTTCGCGCCGGCATCTATTGTATTTGCATGGATTTCTAAATTATGGCATTGTACTCTTCCTATCTTCTTCTTCGTGCCTTTATCCCGTTTTATGTGGGGTCGGCACAACACCTCTTCTTCTTCCACTGGCTTCTACCATCCAACAACAAAGGTTCTTCTTTATAGGTGTTGACAACCTTTTATAGCTCTATCCTCTTTTACACAATCCACAAAACTCTTCTTTGGTCTTCCACTCCTTTGCCCTATTATTAACATTCTTTTGGAACATAACTTTCTATATAACTATAATATGACGTTTCTTAAGTTGATAAGTAAAGAAAAATTCGCTGGATGTTCTGAGGATGAACGCTAGCGTTTAGAGCACAAAAAAAAATATTTATAAAATAAATTTTGATACGTCAGATTGTAAGGCGTGCTAGATCAACAAGCATATACTTATATATATGATTATAAAATATTAAAAATTCTAGCATTCAGCCTAATAAATATTTTACTTTTATTTTTAACTTTATACCATTTTATAATTCTCCGGTCTTGATATATGAGAATATACGAGATACGAGTATATATATCTCGTATATTCTCATATATCAATATACTTGTATGATATTATCATATATGATAATATCATACAAGTAGTAATAAATTGTTCTTTTCCTAACATTTACAGATTTTTATTCTAGTATTCATCTTAAGGCTCATATTTTATGATCTTTTTTCTGCCTACGGATTTTAATTTTTTCCTTACTTGTACGCTATGGCCAAAATATGAAAAATATATACAAACTAAATACAAAATTTAATTGGGAATCTGGTATTACGTTTTGTTTTTATCTCGCAATCTAAAGACCATTCCTAAATTACTCTCTTAAAATGCCAATTCTATGCTCAGTGGGCGGGCTAATTATGTATACAATGAATCGAATTAGCAATTAACCGCAAAGAGCATATCTGGGTTTATTGGTAGCATTGAAAGCGGGTGATTATACCTATGGACTAGCTGTTTTAAATTCGTAAGAACTAAGATCTAGAAATGAATCGAATAAAATATAACTATTCCAAAATTCCACAACAACTGAGCCCTTGACGGTAACATCACCTAAAATATAAATTAATAAAAATCTCTAAATTGGAGATATGTATTTGTCATAAGGGTGGTAACTTGCCACGGCCGCAGGCCCCAACAAGACTAGATTCTAACCGATAATCTGGCCCAGGACCTCCAACTCATGCAAACGCACGCACGTGTTGCGCCATTGAGATCTTCGAATCGAGTTTTTTTTAAGATGTTAGTCTAAAATGGTAGCGGGCTAACCTGTTAGGGGTATCGTAAACCCATACTCATAATTGGTTTCTACACGGCATTGTGCTGGAACGCTTGGCGACACGTCTTTGTCGGTAGGGTAACTAGCCACGACCGAAGCCTCCCACCAGACCAGACTCGAGCCGGGAATCGACCCCAGGGCCATCCAACTTCATAATGCGACAGCAAGCGCTGCGCCACGGATATTTCGAATCGAGAAGTCGAAAATATAAGTTTTAAGATTATGCTTTTCGGAATGGGGTGTTAATATACTGATTTATGTGTTATTCTCCACAGGAGGTGCCATGGGACATCATCGACCGATGCGCGCTCCCAATAGTTCTGTGCCACGCTCTCGCCGTAGTACTATCCGCTCTGCTGAACGCGATGCACATCAGCCAAATATCTGTATTCACGCTGTTCCTGTGGTTCGCCATTTCTGTCACCGGGTCGCTCTGGTTCTACCACAACCTCCAAGTAAGTCCATCGTCATTATCAACCTTTTACTGGCACTGGGTGTCTCTCAGAAAAGGAAGGGTTAGGATAGTACCACGGTAGCCAAGTGCTCAATGGTAGACTTTAGACGTTTTGGGAAGATCTTTCAAGCATACACCCATACTTCTAATTGGTTTCTACGTGACAGCCTGCTGGAACGCTAAATCGCTTGGCGACACGTCTTTGTCGGTAAGGTGGTAACTAGCCACGGCCGAATCCATCCACCAGACCAGACTCGAGCTGGGAATCGAACCCAGGACCTCCAACTTTATTGTGAGACAGCGCACGCGCTGCGCCACGGAGGTTGTCCAAAGTGCAAAGATTTTGCAAAATAGTAATATATTAAATATTATAGATAGTTTAATTTGAACTAAAAAAGCATATGTCTCGAAAAAGTTAGAGGTTAGTGCCGGAGATCGAACTCGATATCCCGAAACTGAGTTTAAGATCGAAGAAACCACAGGACCCAAATAATTCCATACTTCAAGTGTGTATGTTTGTTTTATGTTTGTTTTTCAGCTATATTCTGCGCAACTACTACATTATAATGACTATAATAACTGGGGTAATCCCCCCACGTCTCCTAGACACGTGCGAGCCTTTGTCCAGCATAAGCAATTCAAAGCATATACCTACGAACAACAAAGCTGCTGTGAGATATCTGGAGACAAAACTATCCAGTTAGTCTTGGTTACTGTGTGTGTACATGCATTTAATATTGGAGCAAAATATAAGCTTTCAGCTCCTAGATACAAAAGTTGTCAGGTAAAAAGAGAACAAGGTTTCAAAGAATTTATACAAGGGACTTTTGCTATATTACTTCTACAGTTTCTTTAATTTATTAGCTTAGAAATATCTCTGCATAATATTCCAAATGAGTTCAGTTTACAAAATGAAATATTCTATTGCGCGCGTGTGGTTCACCTTTGTAAATATGTATGTTATAAGAATTTAATTTATGGTTACAACAGGTGAAAGCTTTATTTATGTCTTCACTATATTATAGTTCACATTAAGATATTAACAATATTCACAGAGTTGCAGATAAAAGACAAACAATGGCACAAAAACACATTTGAAAATTAGTGCAAGCTAGCCTTTAATTTTATTTTTATTTATAACTTAATAGCCAATGTAATTTGGGATGGCATATTTTTAACGATATCCATTCTAATTTAATTTTATGTACCTAAACTTCTTAGTCAAAATACATATATAATATACAATACATAATAACATAATACATAAATCCTAAAACTCAACAATTTATCTTTCGGGCAATCGTTAAATAGAAATTATCAAATAGAATAAATATTGTGTCATAAACGTTCTTACTAGAAACACTGCCTATGTAATGCAATGTTACAATAAAAACTCAGTTATTCAGTACACATTTTTACGTGACGCGATTTATATTTACATAGTTGATTAAAAACAAAAGCCTGAAGCTTGATATACGAACAAAATACGTTTTATTGGGACTCATTATTTTGAGTCTACATGGGTAGTATGTGGGCTACATTTGCCCTCAACCGCAATCCCGTCTACCCACACGAACAAAGCTTTCTTATAACAGTGATGAAGTGAAATTAAATATAAATATACAAATGATTTAAAATTGAGTTTTGTTGTTCGAAGTATCTAGGCGATAAATATTTAATTTGTTTATAATATACTAATACGGTTAGTCTTCATACAGTAGGGATATTCTGATGAACAGCGATCTCATAAGCGAAATCCAGGAGACTAATAAAAATAAATAAATAATGAATAGAAGCAGGCGTTACTTTGCGGAAGTCCATGATAACCGGAGATGTTGACTTCACAAGCGCGATAAGCAAAGACTTTGCTTGTCGCGCTTGTGAAGTCAACATCTCCTGAGGATGATCCGGTGTCGGGTCGAAACGTGCGTAGAGGTTCTAGTGGAGTATTTTGTGTGGTGTTATACTATACTAATCTCCCGGTTGTCGGCGGAATATAGCAAATTATACTTGCTGTTCATTGTTTAATAAAAATAAATAAATCCATTTTTATTTCATAGTGAAAAAAAGTTCCAAGTAATAAATAATTAAAGGTTAAAATTAAAGGTTTAAATTAAAGGTTTCAACCTTTAATCAGAATCTGATCAGATCTGATATAACAAGGATATATAACAGTTAAACACCCGCTACCGTAAACTCTAACGGGGACGCTCGTAATTTTATGTATTATGGAATGGCGATTTTTCTTGGTATTATAAGCAGCCTCATTAACTCTTCTTAAACTATCTCTATTAAGGAAAATACATAAATAGGATTAATTGAAATACTGCCTAATGAAGCGTGCTTTCGAAATACATTCGAAACACCTGATAAATACGATAGAATTTAGGTTGAGCTTTTAATTTGAATATAGTCCCTCGCCTAAACATATAAATATCGGCCTTGGCCTATTCAACTGTAAATAAAATTAGCGTCCGTTAGAGAAGTTTAAATTTCCCTGACTGAGTGATAATATGCGATATATTCAATGAAGTTTAACTTCAAATTGTAATTGTAGGCATTGTATTAGTAAGACCGTATACTACTGTTTTTAACCTGTTACTAAATCGTTGAGGTATTTACTTTAGTGGTTTTTGTTTTTTGTTTTCGGTATTTACATTTTACCAACTTCACGTATAGATCAGATCTTGCAAATATATTTTGTACTTTTTGAAGTTATTGGAGGTGTCTGAAATTTGGTACAACTTTAAGAAGCGATGATGACAATATAATGGAATGAACTTAATTGACTATACAATCAAAGATAGTAAAAGCATCTCCACTCGTAAAATTGATTTGATGAAAAGTTAAACGACAAATAGGAACATCCGTCATAGTTCCCGTGAGATCGTAGATTTTGACAATAGCAAGTAAGTATTAACGAACTATATTTATTTATGCTGAGCAAAAGGCTTTCTATATTTGATGAGGTGCGTATATTTTCGTTAACACTTTTAGGAATCATAACTGATATTATACTGTCGTTATCACTATTATTAAGTGATTACCGGTTCATTGCAGGGCAAAAGTCACAACATGAGAAGGGTTTGGGTAATTTACCACGCCGACCTATTGCAGATTGGCCGGCTACACACGCCTTTGAAAACATTATAGGAATCTCTCAAACTTACATGTTTACTCAAAATGTTTTCCTTCGTCGTTAAGGCGAGTGAGATTTAATTTGGTTAACTTTAAACGCACATTTCACATAGATTGCGATAGTACGAGACGGGGGATCGAAGTCAGACTCCACGTAAAAGAGACCACTAGGCTATCACCGCTTAATCTTATAATATTTCATAGTTATTTCGAGTTTAATTTAAAAGAAAAGAGAATTCTTTATCACACCGCTAAAGTAACAATGGCCACCTACGCAACACAAATTACCTTAATTGTCAAAAAAACGTGACACGAGCTTCCCTTGAAAAACTTTTTAAGCCATACGATATTTGCTATTATAACAAATGAGAAAGTTTGATGTTCATTCTTCTTCCAATCAAGAAGTTTTTTAATTATACGCTTTATGTGGTACAAAGACTTTTTATCACGGAAAAATGCAAACTTCCTATGTTATGATGCGTGAGTTTGATACGTGATTCTGCTATAAGCGTGAACATTTAGCATCGTATAACATCCGAAAACTACTCAAATAAATAACAACGCTTAAAAAGCGCCGTTATTTTTATTTTATTTTTTAAACACTACGAGTTTTACAAAATGAAGTAAAAAAACGTCGTAGATAGATTTTTGGTGTTCCCTTTCTTTCTCGTAGCAATGGAGCTACAGATCTTATAGATTTATTCACGAATACTATCATCTTTCTACATTTTTATTTGTTATTCCAATTGAACTAATTTAGCGGCCCAAGGCACAGGAAATCTATCTAATAATTAGAGTTAGAGAAGTTTGAAACTCTCCAGCTTTACATATTCTCTAGAGTAGCAAATAATTCAATTTGGAACTATGAAAGCACGTCTTTATTTATAAACCAACGCTTTCAAATAGATATTGATGATCATAAAGATGCCTTTCAAATGTTTGTTATTCGAATATTATTTGGAAAAGAGAGAAGTTTAGGAGATTCTTATTTTTAGTCAATACCCCATTTTTGCTTTACGTAAGTAGCGTAAAAACAATGGGGATGGAAAATCGAGCATAGTAGTTTGCAAGCGCAATCTCACATAGTTTGCGCTCACTGATCCAAAGGGGTATTAACTCTGAACCGTTAATGATCCTGAAGAATAAAAGGTGTAAATTATGTGCTCGAAATCATTTCAGATTTGTTTTAGATAATGTAATTTAGGGTCATCAGAAATCGAAACAATATATGTATTTTTGTGAAAAGGAATCATACCTATAGTTACTCTTAGAATAATTTGATTCAACCTGCCTCTCGAATGAGTGTGTTTCAGAAATGTTTTCAGCAGAAACAACTATTGACTCTTGCCGGATGTTTCTCTGATTTTCTTTTAAAAATACTAACAATCTACTATATGTATTCGGATATGGTGTTTCGTGTCGTTGATATGAGCATTGAATATATGCATTTTTTACGATGACAGTTCTTTAAAGTAAACTAGCTCTGAAATCGGACAGTTGGCAACTTTTATAGTTTCCTACTTGCAAAAATCTTCGTATACATTCAAATACGGGATTTCTGGGTACAAATTATATATTTTAGAGCATCTATTTTAATAGTCTGCGGAGTTAATTTACTACTACCATAGTCATATAATATTTAATTTTTATGTGCAATATATTAAACTTTCAATAATCTATACTCCATGGCTTGGGCTTGACAAGGTCTGGTAAATGAAACCTTCATAATTCAAATCAAAGAACCGGATGCTGCTTTTCGTCGAAGCGAGATTAGAATGAGATTTTCTTGCGATGCCAGATGCTTCTTAATTCAAATTACATAAATCATAGGGGAAATGGATTCTTCTCGTAGTACAATATTATGACCCCGCTAAGCCCCAAGGATGTCATAATGTACTTTATTTCTAAAATCAGAACAAGCCATGTAATAAGCAATTGTCAGTTGTGTAAATATAAATTTTGTTATTCTAAATCTGGTTTCAATTCTGGGTTGATTAAAAATTTGTGTCAGAATTTTGTAGCGCATTTGTAACTAAAAAGTTATACGTACTTGTACTGTACGTGAAAAGGTGTTGAGTTGAATTGAATTGAACTTGATGAGAACTAGTTTTCTGTGAAAAGGTTTATTGAAAGTAATTACGTTTTCAATAACAGAACTAGAGCCTGACGAAAAGTTTAAACTTTTACCTACTGAAAACAACTGAGTATAGTATATTGTAAATTTTGGAAAAATAAATAATAGTTTAAAGCTCGGGTCCATCGGGGGACACATAAACCGGAAAATACAGCTTAACTCGCCACAGGTAATAAATTATAATTCTATGTTTCTTGTAAAATCTAATATGGAATTCTCTCACTGCCGTAAGCATATTAATTAGATTCACCTTCTCTAAATATGTATAGTAATAAACTTATGAAATTTATGAAATAGTAATTTATTAGATAGTACATCATCTTGACATGATTCCGACTGATCACATAATATTATATACTTTTAAAATTTTTTTTTTTTTTATCCACTACAAGTTAGCCCTTGACGGCAATCCCACCTGATGGTAAGTGATGATGCAGTCTAAGATGGTAGCGGGCTAACCTGTTAGGGGTATGGTAAACCCACACTCCTAATTGGTTTCTACGCGACATCGTGCCGGAACGCTAAATCACTTGGCGACACGTCTTTGTCGGTAGGGTGGTAACTAGCCACGGCCGAAGCCTCCCACCAGACCAGACTCGAGCCGGGAATCGAACCCAGGACCTTAAAGTTTATAATCCAACAGCGCGCGCGCTGCGCCACGGAGGTCGTCAACGTCAAATCTCTCTGATATATCACTTCGATAAATATAGTAAAAAAGTAGTTAATAATATCATCATATCATTTATTGATAGAAATAGATATAGATATTTATAGGATTAAGGTGCTTCCATGGAAGCGTGTCTAATACGAGACTGAGGTACTCGTATATCAGTTATTAGAATCTATATTGAAACATCGTATAGTCACTTATAATACACATAAAAACAATAACATATCGATTGACTTCGTTAATTTACCTATTGATAGGTTGCGTGCAGAGACAAAAGTATATTTAGGTATGTCATATATTTTCTACCTCCTAATGAGACTCTACTCTAATATTATATAATTATCATAATAGTACATCGTTAGAGTAATGACCATATGAAAGAAAGTAAAATGATCACAACATTCGTAAATCGACCAAAACTATTATTATATCAATTGCTATAAAACGTTACATGATATTAATTAGTTTCTACGAACATACGTAACCTTCGTGTCATACATAAAGAGCCTTTGCTCTCGGTTTCCTTTTTTTTTTAATCGAAAGCTCTACGTTAATATAAGAGTCATTCTGCCAATAGCCTAATCCTTTTATCCGTATATACAATATATTTATTGATTGTATTAGTTATTTATAGCGCATTTTTATATTATTTTCAAAAGTTTGACAACATCAGATTCCCCAAATTTCTGGGTCAACGTTAAAGGTTAAGGTATGTTATTTGGTCGTATTTGCACATTAATGTAACAACTTTCAACACCGTAATTTATTTATAAGGTACCAGCGCGTCATATTATGAAATAACATTCCGTTACGATGATACGTTAGGGTAGTTGAAACTGCGGAAAATCAAATGCAATACTATATTTGAACCTTGAGTTTAGCTCACTTTTAACTTTTATTAACTTGTAATTGGACCTTTTGTTAGTCTAGATAATTCACTTACCGTAAGACCCAATTATTTAAAGTAAAAAGTAAGTAATAAAACCTCATAGAGGGAAGGGAACCTCGCTCGACAGTACCAATAGTAAGCTGTTCATCCGAACTACTTGTAGGTGTTACGGTCACGGAATCTTGGATTGTTAAGAGTTTTTTGAAACAAAACTAGGCGATAAATAATTCATCATGATCAACCCATTGCCGGCTCACTACAGAGCACGGGTCTTCTTTCAGTATGAGAAGGGTTTGGCCATAGTCCACCACGTTGGCCATGTGCGGATTGGCAGACTTCACACGCCTTTGAGAACATTACGGAGAACTCTAAGGCGTGCAGGTTTCCTCGCGATGTTTTTCTTCACCGTTGTGCAAGTGATATTTTAATTGTTTTAAAAACGCACATAACTCCGAAAAGTTAGAGGTGCGTGCCCGGGTTCGAACCCCCGATCTCTGATTAGGAGGCGGACGTCCTAACCACTAGGCTTCGAAATCAAAACTTCGATAAATAATGATTCGCCTCTAATTTTAAAAATCATTAAACAGTGTTATTTAAATTAACTGCGACTAAGGTAGCGTAACGTATTTTTTTCTTTAAACCTGCATAGTTGTACCCATCGCCCATCCATTAGCAAGCTTCAAAATTGTGTCAACGTTGCAGTACACTAATATTTGATGCTAATATCACACACACGTACGAATTATAGCTGGTTAGGTTTTTGCGTCACGCGTGTATGTACTATCCTAGGTCAGGGAATGACAATATTGACTTAGGAAAACGTAAATGGCGTTTACCGAGAAATCGCTATATACTGGAAAATCGATTTCGCCATATACCTACCCATCATATTGAAGACCACCGCGAAACTAACTGACCAAGAATATAAAATAACCGCACCGCGAAAAATATAAAAGCTTTATTTCCGTTTTATCTAGAGTCATAGATGTAACGTAAATACTTTTTCGCCCTAAGATATCGCAAAAACAATTTAATGGCGAGGTCCTGGGTTCGATTCCCGGCTCGAGTCTGGTCTCACGCAAGGCTTCAGCCGTGGTACCTAGTTAACACCTTACCGCCTAAGACGTGTCGCCAAGCGATTTAGCATTCCGGCACGATGTCGCGTAGAAACCAATTAGGAATAGTATAATATGGGTTTACCATAACCCCTAATAGCTTAGCCCGCTTCCATCTTAGACTCCATCGTCACTCACCACCACGTGAGATGTCCGTCAAGACCTAAAGTTGTGGAATATAAAAAAAAACCTATCTTATTATTTCAACTTGGCTTTTATTATTTACTAGATGTGCCCGTGGCTTCGGCCGCATGATATATATGCGCATATATTGTATTCTTATTTGTCTACTAATATTATGAATGCGAAAATGTGTATGTTTCTTTGTTTAGTCGTTATCTATGATTGGCTCAACCACTGTACTAATTTGTATGCAAATTAGTAGCGTTAGCTTGTTTGTACCTGGGCACGGACATTGGACAGTTTTGCTCCCAGAATACTTACGACCGTTTGATTTTAAACCGAAAAGCTCCGGTTGTCCCACAACCATTCTTGTATAAATGTTAAACGTATTTAATGTCGAAAATAATATAACAATTAAAAGACATAGTTCCTTATAAAAATAATATAAACAAAAGTATTATAGTAAATACAATATTTGCACATTAAGTTAACAACTTTCTACTCCGATATATAATATTTATAAGGTACCAACGCGACTCATATTATGAAATAACATCCCGTTACGGTGATACGTCAGGGCGGTTGAAACCGCGGAAAATAAAATGCGCTACTATAAATATGAATCTTGATTTTAGCTCGCTTTTAAGTTTTATTAATAATTTATTATTGGACCTTTTGTTAGGCTAGATAATACCCACTTGGGCGAGGGCGGGTAACTATTGGGCTAGTTGTCCGCCATTGCACAAGTCTCCTTATAGTTTTGGGGGGGGATCAAGCTGTCCTGATCCTTCCTCTTGTAGTGCGGGAGAGGCCCGGCGGTAGGCTGGGGTGACTGGTAGGCGACCGGGAAGTATACAATGGGTCCCCCGGGCGTCCAGTAAAACCAGCGAGAGGGACATGCCGTGGTGGTTTTTAGTTCGGGTAGACCACCCATGGGTGGGAGTCCCACATAACCTCCGTCCTGCCCAAGGGACGGAAGTAGCTATAAAGCTTTTCCACCACGACAAAAAAAAAAAAAAGGCTAGATAATACCCAATTAATTAAAGCAAAAGTAAGTATAAATAACCTCTTAGAGGGAAGCTGATACGGCCGACGAGATACGCTCGACCGTACCTATAGTAAGCTGTTCATCCGAGCTACTTGTAGGTGTTACGGCAAGGGACCGTTGGTCCAACTTTCCTCTTGGAAAGTTATAAAATATATAGCACTTGTGAATGAAAACATCTATAGCGCGATGCAGAATTCATTTTTATATTTGTGGTGCCATCTGGTTTTGTGAAACCGCCACTTCACCTTAATTCGAAAAAAGATTTTGCAGCTTAGACCCATAAATGCAGCCTTATTGTAGCTAACTACAAACTAGCTGAATCCGGCTACGCTTCGCTACGGTCACTCGGATATGATCTCCTTTAAATGTTAATAAGGAGAATGTTTTTTTGTAGTGTCCACATTGTACTGTAGAAAGGAAGCCTTCGCCTTTATATCTAGTACCTAGCCAGTTTTTATTTCCATATAAGATATTTACTAGTAAGTAGTTGTGTACTTACCTACAGAGTAATCATCATGAACAACCTATTGCCGGCTCACTAGAGAGAATGGGGTCTCTCTCCTCTCAATAAGAGAAGGGTTTGGCTATAATCCACCACGCTGACCATGTGCGGATTGGTAGACTTCACTCGCAGAGAAGTCTCAGGCGTGCTGATTTCCTCATGATGTTTTCCTTCACCGTTGAAGCAAAACGCACATAACTTCGGAAAGTTAGAGGTGCGTGCCCAAGGTCTAACCTCCGACCTCTGATTAGGAGGCGGACCACTAGGCTATCACAGTTTATGGCTACGAAGATTTTTCTTATTAATATATTATTAATAATAATATATATACTTATAATTATTAATATATTATGTTACTGCAAAGGCAATGAAGAAAATTAATTGTTCAACATAGATCTCAAAACAACCTAGACCTTTGTTCATTGTGGCATCATTATAAGAGGTTGTAAAATATACTCGTAATAAAGCTGCCAAGATAAATAGAAATTCTCGAACAAAGTTTTCCAGTGCTTAATGAGAATAAAAACTCCAATAAAGACTTTTAGTTAAATATGTTAAATGCGCCTTTGTAAAACACAGTTCAATTAGATTTTATTTTACTATCAAGCATATTATTTTGTTGCAGTTATTTAAATCCGTCTCGAATATTTTAAGCTATAGCTTTCCGAAATTTTGACAAGATTTTTGTTTGGGGCGAATATAGGTAACTAATAAAATATAAGCAGATACACTTTGCGATTTATAATACATGAAATGCCAACATTTAAATCGGTCTTTACTTGGTAAAGACTCTTGAACGCTACGATGACACCGTAGACAACAGTAGACAACAAAGCTGTCACACTTTAATAACCCCCTTGTTTTGCGTCGAGGTTTGAAAATGGTCCTACACACAACTACGAAGAACGTAACACGAAATTTATTTTCACGGCTGGCTCAAATAAAGAGAAGTAAGTGAAGAGTCCAATTTTATGCCGCTTTATCTAGCAGCCGAAGCCGTATAATGTGATGATTTTGACATATTGGTTGATTGTAAAGAAACACATTTCCCTAAATATTTTTTTAACGTTAATGCTATAGAATTATCTAAATTATACATGGCTGGATTAAATGAAACTTGATTCGAACCCTGTTAAACCTTTTGGTTGAAATAATTCTTAAAGTCGGCACAGTACGGTTGGAGTATATCGCTTACAGATTAACAAACTAACAAACAAAGCTTTTCTCTTTATAATATTAGTATAGATTCATCATCATCATCATCATAATCAACCTATTACCGGCTCACTACAGAGCACGGGTCTCCTCTCAATATGAGAAGGGTTTGGCCATAGTCCACCACACTAGCCATGTGCGGATTGGCAGACTTCACACACCTTTGAGAACATTATGGAGAACTCTCAGGCATGCAGGTTTCCTCACGATGTTTTCCTTCACCGTTTTAGCAAGTGATATTTTAACTTACTTAAAAACGCACATAACTTCGAAAAGTTAGAGGTGCGTGCCCGGATTCGAACCGTCGACCTCTGATTAGGAGGCTAACGCCCTAACCACTAGGCTATCACCGCTTCATATAGATTACAAAGTACATTTATTCATGTCAGTCACACGTTACACTCGCCAAAGTTCTGAAATCCCACATAAATAATTGGTCTTCATAATGTAAATAGTCGGACGGCGCCAATTCGGAAATGAAGAATGAATTTTTCGATCGTCAACCAACCCACTCACTATGGGAAGCTGCTGACTCACGATTGTGTGGGATGGCACAGTGCAATAATACGCAAAGCTGATGTCATTTACTTTGGAGAAAGTCCATAACATTTTAGATGAGCACTAAAATAGGAGATCAGTTTACCGCATAAAATGGAAATGGGGACCCTATATCTATTCAGATATGAAATAATAAAAGCCGTGAGGAAACCGTTACTGCTTTTAATAATCAAATCGTATGTGGGTATGAAACAGTTCCCGTATGTAGGCTTAAAGTGCATTGGGTAGTATATCGCGTCAGACGAGCACGTGTGGAATGCCTGAAAGGTTAGAGTTCATGCCAAGATGTAGGACGAAATTCAGAATAATGATACCGTTCACCGCTACAATATACATTGCCTTTCTATTACCTGAAAAAATGCTCACAGTAACCATGGAAGGGGCGGACAGAGGGGTGTCAGAGAAATAACAGACTGCCATACAGAATTTAGGTCCCCGTGGCGATATTCTGAGTACACAAAACGTTTTATAGATAATCTATCTTTAGTAATATTACTAGTAACGGCCCTCCATTATTATTGATTTATAGGTCTCTATAAATAAAAAATATTATAAATAATCTCAACTAGTGACCAAGTGGTAAATGTGTTTAATAAATTTTTCAAGCAATTTCCGGCGACTTCAACTACGTTTATTTTGTATATTTAATCCAGCGAGAATCGTCTGTTTTACTGGGATGATAAGTCCATTCTAAGGATAATATCAGTTTCTTTTCTAAATTTGATCTGTTTCTGCATATATATATATATATATATAAACTATATATTATATATACTACTGTTATGTAAAAAATTAGTGAACCTGGGGCAATCGCAATAAATGTGAAAGTAAAATAAATATATATTTTCTTAATTTACAACACAATTTTAGTTGAATAAGTCGGGACATAGCGATATGTTTCAAATAAACAAATATAGATGGCATTGTTCTAATAACTTTGTTTATATTTCTGTGGTCCTTACTTAAGTCAGCGCGACATAGTCTTAAGTTATCTGTTAAGTCTTGAGTTATCTGTGAGCTCTAAATCTAGCACAGAGGATGTTTGGCGTGAGAAGTGTCACAGCCAACTATTTAGGGCGTTGTAGGTTTATGTTCCTCCTAGATTAGCTGAAACAAGGTGAATCCTGCATAAGATAAGGTTGGTTGCTGGCTAAAGGTGGTTATTTGACTGTTACTATCAGGAAGTGGTTCGTGTAAATCGACTTGTGTCGCGCGTATTAGTTTTAAGTGTCACTGTATATATAATAGTTGATTATTCTCCAGCTACCCTCGCTGGCTTTAGATGCGTGGTATTGTATACTTTTGGAAATCAGTGCTGAGTGTAGTTTTACGGCTATTTTAGTTGCGTATAAAGATTGTGTTTTATTTTGCGTACAGGTATTACTTATATACATAAAAATATATGCTAGCTAGGCCCTTAGAGACAATCGCATCCATCATACGATATCTAAACTAGGCTAATGTATTTAGCAGATATAATGTAACTAGAACAAAAGTGGGGGTTCAAGAGGAATAAAATAATAAACATCGTTAAAATTAAAATCTTCGAGACTCAGTTTTGTCGAAGCACACCCAAGCGCAAGGCAATATCGTGTATTTAATTTGTTATTATGAGAAACTCCAGTTGAATCTAGTTAATGAGCGAATAGTAGTATTATTATGAAAGGAAAATTCAGTAAACTTTTACACTATTATTAACGAGGGTTGTGAAAGGTATAGCCATAAATACTACTACTAATTTAGGAACAAAGTTTTGCTGCCTTACATTTCCACATAGCTATACACTCACTCAAAGCTGTGATAGCCTAATGGTTAGGACGACCGCCTCCTAATCGGAGGTCGGGGGTTCGATCCCGCTCACGCACCTTTAACTTTTCGGAGTTATGTGCGTTGAGCAATTAAAATATCACTCTCTTCAACGGTTAGGGAAAACATCGCGAGAAACCTGCATGCTTGAGATTTCTCCATAATGTTCTCAAAGGCGTGTGAAGTCTGCCCATGGCCAGCACGGTGGACTATGGCCAAACCCTTCTGATAGTGAGAAGAGACCCGTGCTCTATAGTGAGGCCGCAATGTGGTTGAATGTTAGTGCTAACGAGACAGACTTATGACACATTACGTTGTCTCCTTTTAACTAAGTAAGTGATTAAATACTAAAACTTGCTGGATAGCAAGCACTGTGTTGTCACTAATTATAATATGTAGGTAGTATACATTTACGAAAAAAAATACAGAATTATTATTTAAAGTAGGTACATACATGTCCATTTAAAATAATAAAGGAATACGTGTTTTTTTTTTCGGACTGTCTATTAATTGCGACAGCGTAACCGGGATGTGAAAACGTGTTTGATATTCTTCCATTGGATAGGGAATTTTACCCCTATCTCCTAGACGGTATTGAGCTACTATGGTAATAAAAGAGTTATCGCGTAATGGTTTTACTATAACTCGATTTTATTAGTATTATTTAAGCCTTTGATTGCTTTATACTTCATTTTTTGATTAACTGACTACTAAAACTAGTTTTATTTGGTAACACTGCGTTTTGGTAACAGTTGCGTGCCTGTCTGAAATTAAAACCGAAACTAACGTTGACAAAGTCACCGTTATTATTGGGTATTTTTTAAATATTTTTTTATATACACTACAAATTAGCCCTTGACGGTAATTACACCTGATGGTAAATGATGATGCAGCCTGAGATGGTAGCAGGCTAACCTGTTTGGGGTATGGCAAACCCACAATACTAATTGGCTACTACGCGTCATCGTGCCCAAACACTAAACCGCTTGGCGACACGTCTTTGTCGGTAGCTAGCCATTTCCAAAGCCTCCCACGAGTATAGACTCGAGCCGGGAATCGAACCCAGGATCTCCAATTTTATAATGGGCAGCGCACGCAGAAAATTTATTATGTCCATAATTCGGTGTTGCTTTAACGTTGGTGTTTGAAGTGGTTATTTATTTTCGGTCCACTTTGTACCGAAAATGATGAACTACAACAACAAGTACCTACGGGCTCCGTCAATGCGGAATACTCGTGTAGTTTAAATTGGGTTCATACATTTTTTCGTGATGTTCATAACACACCAACTCGTACTGGAACATCGGGTTTACACTTGTCTATCATAAGAAAGGAAGAATGCATAAATAAATTATCTTATAGTCCGATAGCCATGAGTGTATATGGATAAGAAATAATATCAAAATAATCCTTATTAGGTTTAAGCAGTTATATTGTGATGTAATTTAAAAAGTTCAAATTATGCGTGGGGCATTCAAAACTCGAATTGGTTGATATGACGTAAACAAAAGTTATCTGCCAATCCGGACCGTAACATTTAAATAAATAATGTCACTAAACACCTACGCAATAAGAGAACGCCAACGTAACGTTATTTAAATCGCCTGAATCGAACTGCAATTTTATGTATTTTTAAGTGAACCTAATTCAAAATAACATTTAACAGGTAGATATAATTACAATTAACAAATAAATAAAAAATGAAAATGTCATATATCTTATTATTACTCTCTCGATGAGGAGGCCCAAGATGTCTCGCTGGTCATAATGCGAACCGCGAGTGGCGGGCCCCATTAGGACACCTCCACGGGCTCTCGCCTTGCGACCTTGCACAGATTCCAAAGCAACCGTGCCTTAAAAGCACAAGGTGGATGGATAGGAGCTCTGGGCGGGCTGGATCGCCTCTATCGTGCCGTACCAGCACTAGAAGCTTCTCCCGCAAAAGAGCGACGATATTGGCCTCCGTCAACCTCTACCCCTCATGCAGGCATCCACCCTACGCGCGTGTGAGTGCAGTGGGCAGAGTTTTTAACTCCATATCTCCGTCAAATCCAAATGGACTCTGCTAAATCTTGTTTTGTTTAAAAATTTAACAACTTTGTTTTTTATATTAAAGGCGAATATCTACCTAAGTTAACTTGCAATTATGGCTATATTTAAGAAACACTATTATTTTAGTAAATACATATATATAATTTAATAGTAAAATATTAAAATTTGTACACATAATAAACCCACAAACTTACCTCGTAAAAAAATATTGCTAACTGTTGAAACTTTACAAGGTTACGAAACAAGAGTGGATAAATGAAAAACGCTTTAAGCGAAGTTTAGAAAACTTTTGTTATAACATTAAACAGATTTCAGAGATCTGGAAAAAAGTTAACTGGTCTATGCACAAAAGATAATAACATTGAATTTATTTTAATAACGTAAAGGCTATCTAATCCGTAAAGAGAAGATCGTATTTATTCTTCATTCAATTAAACAAGTTTGGTTGAGTAGAAGCTATTATAAAAGAAATAATTATTTACTATTTTTTGTGGTTATGCCCAGTTTTGTATAGCTGCTAGTTTAATATACAAACCCACCTTAAACGACTTTTCCTTTTCAATTTATACCGAAAAGTTTCGCTACGTATAAGTTGTTTTAGAGTTCTAGTTCTATTTGAACGCAGCGTATTATTGCTTAACCAAAGGATAATAACAGTAAAATTAAAATTATATCGACTGAATGTTGAAAATTAAGTTTGAAATGTTAAATAATTCATCGTACATTTCCTGATTTCTGTTTGATGAAGTCGTCAAACGTTCAGGCGTATGAAATGATCCTACCCTGATACTATCCTAATATCCTGATCCTAATAATATAAGTGTTTATACATTTATTGTTATTAGGTATGTATTTATGATTATGAAATAAATAAATTAAATTACCGAATATAAAAAAAAAAAAATGGTAATACAAGAGGTCGATCTTGGAGCGTTGCACTATTTAATAGGTAACCATTTACAATTATTTTTCTAGAATCCTAAAAGAAACTATTGTACTTGTTGTTCACTATTACGCAATCGCCTGATGAAATGTAAGCGTAAATATTTGTTCAAATTCGTGCAGCGTAAATAGCAACGACCTTTTAGTCAAACTACCATTTATAACGTTATGATACTATAATACTCAATTCACCCTCAATCGGTTACTAGTTGAAACAATAATGATAAAAAACATTATCATTAAATGGTATTATATGACATTAATTGATATTACTTATTGGATTTACCAAATAGCAAAATCATACGAAATATTCTAGTGTAGTGTTTAGAATACTCATGACGATGTTTGTTATATCTTCTGTGTTTAATAGTGTACTGCCTTAAACTAGCTACGAGTATATACCCACGATGGAATAAGCTACTTGATGCGCCCATAAAATTGTTTATAGACTGATAATGGAAAATTCGCTCGGGGCTAGTTCAGAGGTAGCTTTCTACTGAGCGTTGATAACGAGCTCACTATTATATTGTAGATGGAAATACTATATAACAATAACTACCGAGTTCGTGTAGCAACAGCGATTTATTTTTATTTAAGGAGTTTTAATTATATTCAAATAAAAAAGCAACCAACTACTTTGACAACCTCAGTGATACAGCGCGTGCGCTGTTGCATTATAAAGTTGGAGGTCCTGGATTCGATTCCCGGCTCGAGTCTGGTCTGGTAGGAGGCTAGTTACCACCCTACCGACAAAGACGTGTCGCCAAGCGATTTAGCGTTCCGACACGATGTCGCGTAGAAACCAATTAGGAGCGTGGGTTTACCATACTCCTAACAGGTAAGTCCGCTACCATCCTAGACAGTATCATCACTTAACACCAGGTGAGATTGCCGTCATGGGCTAACTTGTAATATAAAAAAAATAGTAAATTCAACACGTTGGAAGGCGTTAAAATAAGCTGTTTGCGTCGGCGAGTTGAACGAAGGCCGTGTAAAAAATAAGTTTGGATCCTACATTAATTATTTCATTATTCCCCAGCACTTTGTTAGCGAACTAGAAAACTTTTGTGCTAAGCAGGATGTTAAATCGTCATACCAAAGTTTATCTCCTAGTTAAGCTAAGTGATATTATAGTATAGATAGGTTTCGTAGGCAAATCTGAAAAGTAGTTTATAATTGAGGATTTTGAAAACTCATATCTCATACCAGCAGCCGTTCCGGTTTCCACTCTCTTCCAAATTAATTTCGAGGAAGTTTACTTTAACCAACTATATCTGTATTTTCTCATTGACATTCAGTTTTTCATAAATTCGTATGTATTAGAATTTTTTAATGTGTAGGACGTATGTATTTGCACCGATATTTTTTATTTCTAGAAGTAACATATTTGTTAATTCAGGGTGCAATCATACAAAATTTAGCCAAATTAATTCAGTAGATTCGGCATGAATGAGTTATAAACATACACAAAAGCACACTTACATGAAAACTTATACTAGTGTTAAATATATTAAGTACATAAAGATCAGTAATAATTTTAGTGTAAAATATAATAAACATGCAAATGAAATTATTTTAAAATTTTATGATACACCTATGCAAGTAAAACTTTGCTTTTTGTTTCTGTATGCGGTGGTCGAGGTTTCGTACCACTGATAGTTCCATTCCATACTCATTAAAGCTGGGTAAAATATTTTAGTTCCTTTTAATTTAAATGAAAGGGTAACTGACTGGCTTATCTATTAATGCACAGCTCACACCAGCAGATCTGGCCGAAATTTAGCATCTGTAGGCCATAATTATCATTACTTTGGTATTTACTAAAAAAAAATAAGAATTCCGTCCCAAACAAATCAAAACAAAATAGAGGTATTGTATGAGTATATTTTAGTTTTGAAGCCTATATCAGAATATGATCTATGTCAACGCAATTAAAATAAATTTGCGATCATATTGTACTTTAACCCATTTTGGTACGAAACATATAGACCCCTATCTAAAAAACTTACGCCATATAAGAGTAAGCGTTTATTTGTCCAACATGGAGGATCAAGCGTCTGATTTCGATAACTTCATACAAATATAGGTCTCTCCATACAATTGGGTCGGCTAGGTACAACGCTACTAGGTGAGGTTGGCAGTTCGGGAGGCCAACTGATTGGATTAGGTAATTTCAATCTCTTAGAAAGTAGGTATTTAGGGGCACATACCAAATTTTAATATAAGGTCCCTAATGTTCATTTTCCTTTCTCGTATTGCAAAATTTAATAATATCATGTTTCTATATTCCTATGACTTCTTTGGTAGGCTTTTCAACCTCATCTCGGCGATGAAATTTGTTATGTAAGTAGATTTGTACCGTATCAAATAACTCTGGAAGATATTGATTATAAACAGCATTTTTTTACTTACTAGAGCGACCTTGTTCACACGTTCTTACTAACTATTAAGTACTTTAAAGAAATTAAAGAAGAAAAGTCTTTATTAATTCGGTATTAGAATATTATAAGCAGATTCAAGCGATGCGGTGTATTTGTTATTTGTACTAGTAAATCGAATTATTTTAGAATTTATACACATGTATAGTATAACCATATAACTCTATCTTGTGTAACCTATAGGGCAAAAGGGTCTTAGCTGTGGCAAAAGAATCTTACTTGTCCAGAAAGTGAAGGTGTTATAAGTTTTAGTATTTATTTAGTAACTGCAAAAGACAAGTAACAACCGTAACCGTTTATTAATATCATTCATCATGATCAACCCATTACCGGCTCACTACAGAGCACGGGTCTCCTCTCCATATGAGAAGGGTTTGGCCGTAGTCCACCACGCTGGCCATGTGCGGATTGGCAGACTTCACACGCCTTTGAGAACATTGTAGAGAACTCTTAGGCATGCAGGTTTTCTCACGCTGTTTTCTTTCACTGTTGAAGCAAGTGATATTTTAATTGTTTAAAAACGCACATAACTCCATAAAGTTAGAGGTGCATGCCCGGATTCGAACCGCCGACCTCTGATTAGAAGGCAGACTCCCTAACCACTAAGCTATCACCGTTTTGTTACATCATTCAATGTTAGGTAATTATAAATATATTTTCCATACTATCTATAAACATAGTAAATTAAGGGATTGTTCAGTCAGCAAATAAAGAACATCATTAAATGTAGTTGAGAGTTTATTACGATTCTACAAATATGTGTATCCATTTTTACTAAATAACGAATTAAATTACAAAATATATTAAAAACCAGAACGAGCTGGACATTTTGTTTTCAATTATTTCTCTAAATTGGTTGTTGCCCCACGAGTCTCAAAGACTAGCAAAGATTGTTTCAATTAATGTTATGTATCCTCAGAGGGAAAAGCGCAGTTTATACCTACTTACCTAATGTCAGGTGGATAAAAATAAATATAATAATATATATAAGGTCCAAAAATTGATTGGAATGTATTACTTCCTATTGAAAAATTGAATTGAAAAATGAAAAATTAATAAAGAATATTTTTACAATCTTTTCAGTCCGTGTTGCCAGTTATGAATTACGGTTCCGGAACCTGGTTTTAAGGCTTATAGTCATTTCACGGGCGATGAAGAATGTCATGTCATCTGTCATGATTTCCAAATGTTTTAGATTTTAGTGTCTTTGAATTTACATATATATAATATCTTAATCATTAAATGAGAATATATAATTGAAGTATGTGATTTGACTTAAATGATTTAGATTTACTTTTGACTATTTTAATGATAAGTATCTCAATTGACTGTATTCTTAAGATACCGGATTTGAATAAGGCAAAACGGAAAACATGACGTTCCAATCGACCCTTTATAAGTTAGTGAGTCGTTGGTCGTTGTTGGTTAGATCTTGTTTAGTGTTGGTACCGAAAAGTGGTCTCCAAGGTTCTGGTTTTACAAAGGTGTGTAAAATGTAATAGATAACAAGTATAGATATCCTGTAAATAAATAAGAATAGATACTGAAGAAGTGTGTTTCTTAACACATCTAACCAAAATATTACCAGGAGAACATAAAATTGTTAGTCTTTTAATAATGTATTAGTAGCATCCGAAATGAAAATACCCTGATTTTATACCCCGTATACTACTGTACCAGGGTATCACTTATTAATCAATTCCTCCAATTCTTAATCCTACGAAAGGACAGAGTTAGCGGCATAGCGATGCAAAGCTGAACCCGTAAAAGGCGGGGCGCCTAATTCAGTGGATCGATAACCGTTGGTGTTAAAGAACGGACTACGCACCTTAAAACGTAGCGTGGGTAGACCTTCCTCGCCCACTAGATGGCCAGAAGACACCGAGGCAGGTTTGGGTGGGGCTATTTGCTAATTCTGCTATTATCTCTTCAATCTAAAATGGCACAAATAATTTTAATGATATTCAGAATTGAGATAGCCGACTTACTTCCTGAAGGTACATTACATAGCCGTAATAGATTTTTTAACCAATTATTTAATAATGATAATATTAATTTTCTTTAATTGACAACTAGGCCCTTTACACTCAATTAATACACAGAATTGATCTTTCAATTTTCCAAAGATAAAAAGAATAAAAATTAAACTTAAAATCACATTAAGTATACCAAATAAATGCCTTTTCCATCTTCCAGCGCCCCTTGTCAAATTTATAAACTGCTTGTATCTGTTATTGCTCAAAATACCATTCCAGCTTATCTACGCTCTTTTTATCACAGATACTACACGCTTTCTCCTTATCCAACAGCAAAAAACTCGTCAATGTGAAATCTTCATACATTCGAGACGCAGCAAGCCCTTAAACCTCATAAATATTTAAACGCGAGAACGAATTTGTAGAATCACCCTTCTTTCGCATTTGTAAAATTAATAAGGAAGTAGAGATAAAATACATACAAGCATATATATTGTTAAATATCAAATGTAAAGAGAATTATGTAACTAATACGGTAACCTAAATCCACCAGTGCTAAGTCGGCGCAGCTGCTCGTTATTTATAAAGAGTGCGTCGACATATTATTTGTCGATTCACTCATATAAGTGTATAGGTAGATAGCGCATGCAGTGTGTTGCCAACCTCGGCACATACACTTGCGTCATCGAGTCTATTCGAAAGTCCAATTTAAAAATAGGTTAACGGTAGTTTTCTAAATGTACCTACCTGCTTCTTAAACGATTTTCCTTTTGAACCATACTAGCAAAACTCTTTATTCCAATTTAATAGTCGTTAATAGACGTATAACTAGAAATTGAGATGTTGACAATAATTAAAAACTTTAAAATCACAGCTGTTAGTTAATCCTTTACGGCAGAGTGATTGATCATATGTGAGAGTAAATTAAAAAAACTAGTTATAGTCTGAACTGGTACATATACAACATTTTACCAGAAATTCCAAACTTATATTAAATTAAAAAATATATATTAGTTTGGATGTATGAATGTTTGTTATACATTCAAATCATAATGGATGAAGGAATCTACACAATTCAGCACATATATAGAATTGGAAAAAATTGTATGGCTCCAGTGATATAGATGTGATGGAGAGACCATGAATTTAAAACTTGACCACAACGTACGAGTATCTCTAAAGGAGATTTAGGGAAACATTATTTTTATCAGACAAGATCTGTCCGTGGATATACCAGCGCGAATAAAATTAGATCTCCCAAATGGAACCCTGCAGTTTTCCGACATAACAAGTAGCATATGTCACGCTCCGAACCATGAACTATATTAAATAAAATTTCACGGAAATCCGTTCCCTAACTGCTACGTGATCAAAAGACTAATAAACAGCCCACAAAGCAACAAACATAAAATCAAAAACGAATCTACGCTACTGACCCAATCTATTTCCGAGATATAAAATAGAGTATGTGCTATTTCAGACTAACAAACAAGGGAAGCAAACATCCATCCATCGTAACTTTCGCAATTTATAATAACAGTAAGATTAGCAATTACTGGGATGGGCTCACAGCTACAAGTTCTAAAGGTCGAGGCACTTGAGAGAGGTCATCGCCAAAATCAGACCGCCTAAGTCAGTCACCAATCCATGAACTAAATTATGATTTGCAATGCCGCAACCCACTGCTCTATGTTCCGGTCTTACCTTGACTCGAAATCAGTGGGGCACATTAATAATTAACGATTGTAGTGTAACAACCCTAAAATAGTTAGCGTAAACGTCATCACGTCACGCATGTCTGTAATGTACTGTAATACCTGAATAAAATATTCACTCGGCAGGTATTATAACCGACATTAATCACCCCGTCGCCGTCTATTTCTAATGGCCCGAGAGGGTGTCAGCGTTTTCAAAGGGGGTGTTTGATTAAGGTCGGACGTTCCGGACAAATCTCCATACAAAAGTTATCAGCACATCATTCTGCTATTTAATGTTTTAGATTCTAAACTAAGATACAATATCGCTTTGTCTCATCATAATCTAAATTTGGAAAACAAATGAAAATTATATATCTATGTCTGTCTGTTTGTGATTCATTATGGGAATTCACGTTCTTGGGCCGCTCGGTCCTCTCAACTATGTGCCTTTCCACTGCCATTTCCGTTTCGCAACTCGTTGATCTATATTGATTACCCTGTTTCTAATCATGATCCTTTCATTCCGAGATCATGTAGAAATTCCTTCGCTCACTGAGCTTCTTTTTTATATTTACATCATCAGTCAGTACCTTCTAATCGTAATAGACCTCATACTGGAACGCTAAATCGCTTGGTGGTATGACTTTGCCAGTAGGTTAACTAGCCGCAGGCGAAGCCTCCAGACCAGATTTGAGCCGGGAATCGAACCCAGGATCTAACACTTTATAATACGACATCACAGCACACTGTTCTGATAGCAAATCAAAAGTGTAAACAATCAATATACAATATTCAAAATCAAGAAAGAAAGAAGTTTATTATAGTTACAAATTACAACTAAAGCTAAAGTTAACACAATTTACATACATATATACAATACAAATTGTAAAAATAAAATAGTCTCTTAGTACGATAACATTATGCACCTGTTTTCCGAACTAGTTGTAAAATCAAAATTGTTTCATAATTATATTTAGATGATACTAAGATAAATATCAGTATAATTTAAATAGATTAATTAGTTTTGCAATATAACACTTTAGCCACAAACCCATTATCTAATTTTCGTCAGAGAAATCGCTAAAATTGCTCATGTTTTTCCCTACCTATGAAACTATGAGTTCAAAAGATACCCATCTATCTTATCGCCCTGCAATATTGTTAGGCATCAAACTAAACATTATCTTTTAAGCCCCATATCAAATAACGTGTTGTCAAATCGAGTACGTAAGCTCGTATATTTACGTACATACGCAACGGACAGCAATATTTTTTCTTATAATTGATTCTCATTAACTGTTGCTGGCAACTTCGTCGTTCTTCCATTGTTCTTGTTGTGGTTGGGTTGTTTACAGATTCCCGCAGCAACAGTTGGTATTCATGTGTCAATAACCAGTAGGTATACCAGCTACCTCAATGCATATGTCGTCACGCCCCACGGTAACTGCAGACTTTGTGTCAAGTTTACAAACATGTTTAACAAACACAAAAATAATTAAACAAACAGGCAGACACACTTTCACAATTAATATGTTTGTTTGGATTTTAGCGAAGGAAGTCGTGAGTTATCGTTGTTTATACACAGTTTATTAAACTAAACATATATATTATCATAAGGGGTACTCTAAATATCTGGCAATTATGAGTAAAATTCCATTTAGCACATACCCATCACGATTAGCTAGCAGGTCAAGTTACCAAAAAGAAAAAAATTCAAAAAGTCTTAGCCACAATCTAACGCCACCTCATATAAGCTTACACCTATTCAACATATAACGAGCAAGTTATTTCGATGGCTGCTCAACGGTTGGTAAGAATACCATTTGCTGATTAATTAATTCAAATAACTACGAATGTTTTGACTTAACATCTATTAGCCTCAAGTTATGTAATTTATGAATCATGCAACTCAACCAATTGCTATCTGATCTAACAATTGCCAGGTGACCTTTGCATTCAATGGAGGATGACTCTGAAGGCACTTAATAATTTCCACTCCCGTGTTAATAACTAAAGTATAACATAAGCAAGCGATAAACTTCAAAGTGATAATCCGGTTAGGCTAGACTCAACATTTTGCAAGAAGCAATGTGACAAGACATGAGTCATACATAAAAGGAGATTGACCATAAAAGTGTCATTCTTTCAAAAATGTTGTATCTTTATTAATATGATGTGTAAGCTTTTCTTCAATTTCTGTAGAAGATTTCATGACCAAATATTTCCACAATTCAAAATATAAACAATATTATCATGACTATAGTACATGCCAAAATCCGTAAACTGTAAAATTTGTAGTTATATCGCAAATAAAATTACGATGATAAACAACTGACCTAGATCGACATATGATGCCAATAGTTTTCCAACAGTAAAGGTAATTTTCCGACACGCACAGTATTTTTTTTACTCGAAGCATAGTTCGATGGCTAACGATACGATAAACGATGCAGCCTAAGAAGAAAACGCACTAACCTAGAAAGAGAATGACATTTCGTATTGACACGATGTCAAGTAGAAACCGAGAGTAGGAGTAGGTGTGGGCTTACCATACCGCCCTTAACAGGTTAGCCCGCTACGATCTTAGACCGCATCATCACTTACCATCAGGTGAGAAGCCGTCAAGGGCTAACTTGTGGTGTATAAAATAAATAAATCTCATTATTGCCTTCTACGTAGTATTGCGGGTGTTAACTGATTATGACGCCTATAACTGACGAATACAATCGCAGCATAGATCTGTGCTAATGAATACGCTATAAATCCTCAATTAAATGAGTCCAAAACCTGATTCGTCCTCGCCAGGAGGATCAGTAAGTACGCAGGAGCGTGCCGGATTGCAACAAAATCAGTGAGTCAATTTTCATCTATTTAATATGTATCCCTTTTGTTACAGGTCACAGCCGCAGGGAAAGCCGTGTTAGTGACAGGATGTGACAATGTATTAGGAAATGCGCTAGCTAGGAGACTAGACGACCTTGGTTATCACGTATTTGCAGGTTTCCAGAACAAGGCTGGTAACATAGACGCTGATATGCTCAAAGAAGACTGTTCTGGTAGACTACATACGCTTCAACTGGATATTACTTCAGAAACACAGGTAAGGTACCCAAGTAACGATAGAGCAAGTTGATTGTTACTCTCATACATTTATTATTTACGTAAATCTAGGACAATACCTTTAACAATCTGAAGCTCAGTGGTTCTAAGTTAACTATAGCGGAAATTCTATTACCATGATATTCTGAATTTATTATCATTCCAGTGGTATGATCCATATTGCATTATTACCGAAGTAACATAAGAAGGTATGTTAAATTTCAACTCAATCATCAGATCGCATTTAGCAAGTGTTTGAAGGTGGACAGAATAATAACAAATATTGATTAGGAAAGGGGAAGGAAAACAGACGAAACCGGAAAGCCTGAAAAACAAAAGTTAATGACTCAGGGCCCCGTAAGCCGGTAGAAAACAAGAAGCAATGAAGGGAAAAACATATTTTGCGGTCGATACATTTTAAGAACCTATTGAATTTTCGGAGAGTTAATAATATAATCGATATGACGCCAGTTTCCGCGCACCTTCATCTTCGTCGCTCGTTTTTTCGCGTGACTAGATAAGTTTCCATTCTTGGAAACGTATTTTGTTCAAATAAAACTCTGTATGTAAACATATATGGCTCATTTCATTGAAATCGTATAACTGATCAAATTAAAGCTTTCCTGCAAGTGTTCAAATTGTAATAGTTTTGTAAATCATGTTCTTATTTATGGATTTTACAAAAATGTTAACATTTGATCCATTATCATTGGTTTTCAACGACTGATTAGATCAGCTATATATATAAAGTTTGACATATCGTATATAACAAGGTCGACCCGACCTTTCAAACTTAATTGATAGCTACTTTTTAGGGCCGAGCACTATTTTGGAATGCAATTTATAGTTCATTACTGTATTTTGGGTGGATATTTTGTGGATCTATACGATCGCACTTAACACCAAAATCAAAAAAGGAATTAAATGTTCCAAATTATAGGATAAAGGCCCGGCTAAAGCGGTGTAGAGCTTTGTTAACAATTTCACAATCTTATACAATCTGAATATTACAATGTAAGAGAACTGGTTACAACGATTGGCCTCTAATTAAATACCTATTAGTTAATTGAGTGAAATAAAATAAAATATTTTCATAAAGCTGATTTATCAACGTATTGACAGTGATTTTAAAGAAAATCTGACAAAATTATGCATTCTTATAAATATAAAAATTTACCAGAAAAATAAAATATACGAAGCAAGTAGCTCACTTCCCAAGCATACGATCCTGTCACGTTATTTCTACTTTGGCATACGTATCGGTTTTAAACCTAAGTTTTTAGAACATGCAAAATGTTACGTATTCCTGTGTTGGTTCAAAGACACCACCACTCTTGCATTTGTAAGCTCAATGCAAGAAAGCAATGGTCTAATAAGTACTTATCACAATAGAAATAGACAACTATATAAGTATACCTAATTTGTGACTCTTCTAGAACCTGGTTTAGTTTTTCCCCATGGTCTCTAAAATGTTTAAATTGGTTGATACACAAACGGCCTCAATCGAAATTTTAACGTAATTTTTCCCCAGATTCTCTCGGCATCGTTGTACATCGTTGACCACCTACCAGAGGGCGCCCAAGGTTTGTGGGCGATTGTCAACTGCGAGTCGTGGTGTGCACTGGGCGAACTAGAATGGGTGCCATTCTCGGTGATCCGCCGAGCTATGGAGGTGAACCTATTGGGTATGTCGTACTACGCACTCTTGCTGTAAGATGGCTGTACCTTCGAGTCTGTTTCAACTTCAGTGCGACAGATGGCGCTGGTAGTTTTAGATTTGAACACAATATTCTGATACTTTTATCCATACATACACACTTTTTTATTATGATATAGAAAGCTTGGGTGTGATTGCCCTAACTAATAGATAAATATTTTTTAAATGACAATGATCCAACTCAAACAGTAAGTATACCCGGCTTAGTTTGTTGTGGGGTTCTTTTAAGACTGATACATTTGGTATCGTTGTAGATTTATCCAATATAGTTATCATCATCTCATAACAATGGGAAAAGTATGTAACTTGAACACTTAACTATTTTGTTATTGACTGTCATTTGAAAATATATAAATATATATAATAATTTTGTTTAATTGGTACACATATTGAAATGTTATAAACAATATTATGCTAATGTTTCTCGTTAAAGCCTTTCATAATCTGATTAATAATGTAGAAAAATAACAATGACTAACATAATAGAAACAGAATTGTTAATTTGCATATAAATAGTACTTTTTGTATCGTTAATCTTAAGCGTGAGCGTTTTCTTGCTCCTGCATTTTGTCGCAATTTAGGTAAAACTAAATCAATACAACATCTCTAATAAAAAAAAAATGACTCAATCGGTTATACTTCATTGGTTTGTGGACTAACACTAACTCAAAAGTTTTTACCCTACTTTTCGGAATTAAAAATAGCTTAGTATTAGCTTTAAGTGGTCTTAATGTTGTTAACAATAATTGCCGATTGCACGAGAGATTCAAATCCTATCGGTTCTTAAAATTATTAAATTTCTAAATTTCACACGTCCCCTAATTGTTGTACCACTTTAATAAAATTTTAAATTATAGAAGCACTAACTTTCTTACAAATGCGAACAACTTCAGAATGAGTTAATCGAATACGTATTTTTTCCAGAACTGGTTCGCTTCATTCAGGTGACCTCATCGCTAGCATATTCAATTACAATTGAAAAGAAAAGTCTTGGTGATCGGATTTTTTGCTTATTTGTATACCAGTCAAAATATTAATTTCATAATACTGTAGCATTTCCAATTATCACATTCAAAGGTCTTCACGAGCTGGGCGATAGTTCATGAAAATAAGCTGAAACTTTGTTACAAATGCTAACAATGTCAACTGAAGAAGTGCATTCAAACTTCAGAACGAGTTAATTGGGCGTGTCTCTTTCAAGCACTGAGTCGGCCCGTTCAAGTGATGTTGTCGCTAGAGATTTTTCCGATTTAAACAAAAATCTGTGAAGATAATTTTTTGCAAATTTTAGTATGTTATAATGTCGAAACATTATCTTACTAAAATTTTAGTAGGTAGCTACAATCTGCATATTCAAAGCTCTTCGCGATTCACGAAAACAGGCTGAAGCTTTCTTACAAATGCGAACAATGCCGGCTGAGTACATTCCAACTTCAGTACGAGTTAATTGGACGCGTCTCTTTGCAGGACCGAGCCGACTCGTTCAAGTGATGCTGCCGCTAGTGCGCCGCTCGCGGGGCCGCGTCGTGCTGGCGTCGTCGATCCTGACGCACGTGGCAGCACCGGTACGCGGAGTCCACGCGGCCTCGCTCGCCGCCCTTGACGCCCTCGCCGCCTGTCTGCGCCGTGAACTCAAGCCACGAGGCGTTGACGTCGTAAGTCTGTCGCGACGACTTTATTACACTTATAAAATCAATTTCGTTGATAACATTGGTTTAATACATAGCATGTTAATCATAGTGGGATGTCAAATGCAGGTTGAATGCAGAAACTCCTATAGTCGACGCATTTTAAACTGTGTCGTGTGGTAATAAATATTACTGACAGTAGGAATTTGCACGCAATATAACCCGTTATCGATACTAAGCTACCTGCACTACCATAATACCTACCTAACCAGTTACGTCAGACTCACCTAGAACGCACTCGCTGCATGTCTTCGCCGCGAACTTGACAATGCCGATCTTTTGACGACGACGACCTCCGTTGCACAGTGCGTGCGTTGACGCATTATTAAGTTGGAGGTCCTGGATTCGATTCCCGGCTCGAGTCTAATCTGATGGGAGACTTCGGCCGTGGCTAGTAACTACCCTAGCGACAAAGACGTGCCAAGCGATATAGCGTAGAAACTAATTAGGAGTATGGGTTTGCCATACCCCTAATAGGTTAGGCCGCTACCATCCTAGACTGCATCATCACCAGGTGAGAATTCCGTCAAGGGCTAACTTGAAATGCATAAAAAAAATGAGGCGTTGACATCACAATTCTTAAATACTCTTAACGACGTAATTACACCCGTTATATAAAAAGGTCATAAAGCCTTTTTTGTGATTTTACCTTAACTTAAACGCTCACGTTTAAAAAGTAGAGCTGTCTAGTCTAAATTTTCTTTATTTAAGCCAATTAGGAGATTTAAACAGATAAGCCCGCTACCATCTTGGACTACATCATCACTTACATTACCTTACTTTGGTAAGAAAGTAGTCAAGAGCTAGGCTTCTGGTGAAATAAAAAAATATAAAAGGTAGTATCAATGGTAGGAGTCTTTCCTACTCGAATTTTATAAATATACGTTTATAACGAGAACATTTTCAACAAAACCGCCATTTATCGGATACAATGAATAATAGAGCGTCATTTATCTTTTCAATCAGCTTTATCATTCATTAATCATTTATTATCTCGTAGCAACAAAGGGGCTGAACGTTTAGGTTGGTTTATACATTCAGCACACTAATAACCTATTCCTTTAGTTTCTGCAGAATATTACGTACTTGTAATATAAAAAGTTATACGAATTAGTTAAGAAAAATGTAAAAGAAAGAAATTAAAGTGTTTATACACTTTTATCACAGATAAGTGTAGAGGAAGAGTAAAAAGAGTAAATCATAATTCCTTCCTCTTTTATCTTAAAAAAATATTATTACTATTATTCGTAATAATATTTTTTTAAGATAAAAGACTACTTTTAAACTTTTCCTAATATCTATTTCTTAACTTATCCATTCTTACCACACCACATTTGCATCTCAACATTCGCATTTCGTTCGCGTGTACTCTTCTTTCTAATATGTACAAAACGAAAGGTCGTTTTGAACATTTTCCCTTCACGTTTAAGGAACATTCGTCACATATCACTCCTGGGACTTGTCGCTATTTCATCTATCCCGCATTCATTCTATTGTTCAATTATTTCGTCGTTTTGGAAGAGCGATTCGAGGTACCGCAAATCAGAGAAATACCGCCAAAGCCACATGTTCTATGTTCAGCTGATTTTAAAACACGTACAAATACACTCAAAATAGCTTATAAATATGATTATTTTAATATAAACATGACCCTTTACTTCATCACGTGTTACGAGCTAGCTCGAGTCTGGTCTGATGGGAGGCTTTGGCCATGGCTAATTAGCACCCTACCGGCAAAGACGTGTCGCCAAGCGATTTAGCGTTCAGGCACGATGTCGCGTAATAACCAATTAGAAGTGTGGATTTACCTTACCCTAACAGGTTAGCCCTCCACCATCCTAGACTGCATCATCAGTTACCACCAGGTGAGATAGCCGTCAAGGGCTAATTTGTAGTGTATTAAAAAAAAGATCACTATAAAAATAAAGTGGTGGTCGCTCCCCTACTAGGTGGATGCACTCAATCCGTTCCGCTACAGATTTATCGATCCCCGAATGCTCCCGTAATGCCACTAACAGAAATCGCTGGAGGGAGATCGTAAGAGCTGCTGTGAAGGCCAAATCATAACCACGACCACTCTGCCAAGAGTGAACGAATAAGAAGAATAAAAATAAAAAGCAACACGGTATCAATAATTCTATTGTAAACAATACTGGTTTTACAACTCGAGTTTCTAGCCTTTTTGAGCCTATATAAGTTGGCTGCTACGCTTTACATAGAACAATAACCACCTGACCTCAAATCGGTAGCATCGGTGACAATAAATGGGAGCGAAGGGAAAAGTTTCACACATGCAAGCTGAAACTAGGCCTAACTTAGTGGCATACTCAGGTCATACGAGAATATCCGCATTAGTTCGAACAACAAAATAATATTGTGTCCTCCAACAAAAATTCGACGTGTTATCTTTTTACTAAGATTGTAGTAGGATTATAAAATCTGCCTTTTTCATTGGTTAGCATGTTGTACGAATCAAGTAAATTTGTCTCTGTCTACCGACAACAGAAGGTTTTAAATCTGTTGCTGAAATATTTCTGCAAAAGTAGGTTGTATCTGTTACATTTTTAATAGTCATATTATTATTTTTTTTTATAATTTTGTTTTAGTTATAAGTTTGTTATGTTTAATTAGGAGATAATGGGGCTTCTGGGAAGAATACAATGGGTTCCCCAGGTGTTCAGCAAATCAACGATAAGGGAGGGAGTCCCACATAACCTCCGTCTTGCCCAACGGACGGAGGTAGCCATGAAGCTTTTCCACCACGGGAAAAAAAGGAAATAATGGCTGGCTGGCATGTGCGTTTCGTTTAAAAAAAGTTAATTTGAATTTGAGTTCGATTTCCGTTGTTTAGTACATTGGCGTTGTTCAACCTTGTGTACCTCTTAGACCACGTTAACTCTTTATCACTAAGTAATCTTAAACCATCAGGGGACTTTTAATATAATAAATAAATTTCTACAGCTAGAAGTAATGAAAAAAGTTATTGTGCTTATAGAAAGGGTATACATAAATGGTGTTTGTACAGCACCGTTAATGCACTAATAAATAATAATAATATATTGTCAATAATATAATAATATATCGTCGCCCTGAACCCCGGCCGTTTGGTTTACCCTTGCCGGGGCGTAATCCTCCGCCCGGTGCAAATATGTATTTATGTAATGTGTATGTAGGTTTATTTATTTTTATCTATTTAAGTATATTACATCACTTTTTAATTTTATATGTATTTATTTTGCTCACGGGCGTGAGAGGAAGTATATAGTGAATATAATAATATTATCGAAAGCGATGCTTAAACTTAACAACACAAAGAGTTAATTTATTTTCCAGTTTATCATGAAATAACAGTGTAACGGAAGTTTTTGGATGCAAGAACAACTTTCTAACAAGAAAAGCTGAAATTCGAAATCAGAATTTCTCGTTTACAATAACATCTTTAGTAACCAGTTTACGTAACCGGGATCGATGACGGCTTAGCGGGCTCCTCGAATCACGAGGGCGGGCGACGCAGATTTCTAAGTTATTATTTTAGGAGTACTAATAATTTTTTTTTTCTTTTTCATTATGATCAACCCGTTATCGGCTCACTACAGAGCACGGGTCTCCTCTCAATATGAGAATGCTTTGGCCATAGTCTACCACGCTGGCCATGTGCGGGTTGGCAGACTTCACACGCCTTTAAGAACATTATGGAGAACACTCAGGCATGCAGGTTTCCTCACGATGTTTACCAGCCCATACTCCTAATTGGTTTCTACGCGACATCGTGCCGGAACGCTAAATCGCTTGGCAACACGTCTGTGTCGGTAGGGTGGTAACTAGCCACGGACGAAGCCTACCACCAGACCAGACTAGAGCTGGGCATCAAACCCAGGACCTCCAACTTTATAATGCGACAGCGCACGCGCTGCGCCACGTCGTCAAATAATAAAAATATGTTAAGTACTTAGCCTAAAATTACCCTACAAATAAATATCTGGCACTGATAGATATTGGAATTCATTCTGCTTAATTTTACCAGTGTAAGATGTGACGCGAACATCTTCCCCACTTCGTTGACTAAATTAGCGGTTCAAATTCGACTTGAAAACTCGAATAAACTTTCTCAATTATCGGAATCCTCTTCGAACTTTATATTTTGTTTAATTAAGACCAACTAACTTAACGTTTTCCGATGTTTCTTTTCTATAAATCATTATTAAGGAGTTAATGTGGAATTAGTACCTTAGGTTTAGTATTATTGTTTGAACTATGATAGCATTATTTTGTTGTTTATAATTATTCGTTACCCTTAAATTTTTTCGTAGCGATGTCTGTTTGTTGTATAGCGGAAAAGTGGCTAAGTATATACTTTTTCTCTAAATAAAACACATCGATGATGAAGTCTAAATAGCTTTATCTTAAAAACTAGCCTCACTTAAGTAGATTAATTCACGGAACGGGTTATTATAAACTGATAAATCTTAAATTATATTAGAAACAGGATGAATGAGTTTTGAGAAATAAAGCCCTTATTTGTTTATTTAATAATATTATAATTGCGAAGGTGTGTTAGTTTACGTAATAATTTAATCCGTCCCTATTTCACGCAGCAAAAGAGTAATTAGAGATACTGTACTCGCGAATTGAGTACATATTTACATACGTAAAATATTAAATAAAATAAACAAGTCACTTTGAAGGAAAGGTATTTATAAACACTAAAGGCGCTCAAATGTTTCACTAACAGCCAACACACCCATAACGCTACAACAAATTAATTTATTTGTTGGTTAATTTAGAAAATTAATCTGTTTCAGGTAGTCGTTGCCGCCGGAGAATACACAACAGGTAACGCATGGCTCTCCGAGGAGAAACTTCTGGAACAAGCTCGCGATATGTGGAAACGGCTTAGCGACGAACAAAAGGGCGCCTACGGAGAAGACTATTTCGAGCAAGCGCTGCGCAGCCTCGAAAAATATACTAAGAGTGCCGTAAGTACAATTTGTTTTTGTTGGTATTACCATTCGCGCTAAATACGATAGTGGACTTGGAGGATTTAAAAAAAGGATTAATTTAATTACGATTTAATTAAAGTTAAAATTATTACATTAAAATATTAATTACGGACTGATTATTTTGGAGATATTTCGTCTTTTGTATTTTAGTATTTATTTTTTATTAATTATAGTAGTATTTAACTTAGTTATTTTTTTTTTTTGTTGTGTTTGTTTGTACATAATTTGTGTTGTGTTACGTTCTTGTATTATTCCATTTTTGTAGCATTGTTGTGCATGTCTTTAAGTGGCTTGTCACACCGTTACAACCTATGTGTCATGTGGAATATGCTTTGTGAAGAAGCCGTTGATGTACCTAATAAATAAATAAAATAAAATTACTAAATTAGAATATAATTCACTCTAACCGATGTAAGGCTAAGAATTATTTATTCTAGATCTTAACTAATAGTTAGCTTGGCCCTAATAAACAGTTTTCAAGGTAAAGTGCGCAACGTCAGCGATGTACCCAGGGCTGCCACACGTAATTTGCTAGTGTTTTTTTAACGGAAATGCGTTTATGCATCCCCTCTGGAATAGGGTAAGTGGCCACAGCGGCCAGAATACCAACTAGAACCCAGCGTTGCTCCTTCACATCCCCTGGTGGCTGCGCCTCGGGAACACTCGTGCACTAGACCGCAAACCAGTCAGCGGCGTCCGCAAAGGCAGATCCTCCACGGGGGGCCTATGATGGAGGTCCCCTAAATTTACTAGTGCTACGTAATCAAACGGCTGTTGAAATCTCTTTGTTTACTAATTATTATTGATTGTAAATGGTGTAAGGAGTGTCCTAACGAAATGACATACATGATTCATGATTTTATATATGACGAACAATGACAGGTGGTAAGGGTAATCAAAAAGTATCTTTCTCATCTTCAAGACTAAGAAATAACATGGACAAAATATCATATTGGTACTTAACTTGGAAATGGGATATATGTAGGATAATAAAAACACATTATGTATCGCGCTACTTTTCCCATTTTTGAATAATTTATGTGGAACGTGTGTAGCGTAACCGCAATAGACGTGATCATAATTTATTTACGACAACGATGAGTGTGTGTGTATATTTCACCAAAATTTTCTGCAACGCAGCATGGTGATCGCGAATTTGAATAGTTATAACACACATTTCAATCTATATAGTTTTACTAACCGTTTAGTTATACAATTTATTAACTAGATTTAATATTATATCCCCTTTTTATATCCCTTTTTTATTTATCCACTACATGTAAGCCCTTGACTTGATGATGCAGTCTTAGATGGTAGAGAGCTAACCTGTTAGAGGCATGGTAAACCCACATTCCTAATTGGTTTATACGCGACATCGTGCCGGTACGCTAAATCGCTTGGCGACACGTCTCTGTCGGTAGGGTGGTAATTAGCCACGGCCGAAGCCGGGAATCGAACCCAGGACCTCCAACTTTAAAATGTAACAAATATACACACATACACAAAAGCACACACACCAACTTACATTCAAACTTTCGCATTTCTACTTCAATTAATGTATACATACATTAATTGAAGTAGAAATCTTCGTATTCGTTAAACCTTGAAAAACGTTGCCTTCATTGAAATTTCAATACAACATTGACTTAATATCCACTGAGTGAACCGAAATTATTCAGTAATGTGTTGACTTTTCGAATAGTTAATTCGCTTAAGTGCAAAAATATTGTATGCTGAATAGGAGTGTGAGAGTGAGTGTGACCTTGGAAAATAAACATTAATATTGGAACGAAGTTCCTTACGGCAGGCTTGGAGGAGATAGGGATTTTGCTGCGCGACTGAACTGAGAAAAATGTGATAGTAAAACCGTAAGAAAAAGTCCGTGGAATGAAACCGTTAAATGAGACGTGCGCAGGCGCGACAGTCGTATATACAAGCGAGTAGTGTATAATACCTTTCTCTTTCTCTCTCTTTCTTTTCGTTCTCTCATCCCTTTGTCGATTCTACATTAGCCGAAGGAACTTCGTTCCTACCTGGTGTCCCACGACACCACATATACCTATATATATAATAGCCCAATTCCTGATACTATCACGCTTGTACCTTCATGAGTCAATCAAGTAAGTATACTCGCGCTATTACAGCAATAGAAGTAATAGCGCGAACATACGTTGCGACGCGGTATGGAAATTCACTCACTATAACTTGTATGCAAAAGTAGTCAAATCGAGCCGCTATTCAATACATATATACTAATATTATTTAGAGTATATGGTCAATAAACTTTGAATCTTAACTTCATCATGATCATCATGATGAACCATGTATCAATATGAGAAGGGTTTGGACATAGTCCACCACGCTGGCCATGTGAGGATTGGCAGACTTCACATGCCTTTAAGAACATTAGCGAGAACTCTTAGGCATGCAGGTTTCCTCACGATGTTTTCCTTCACCATTGCAGCAAGTGATATTTTAATTGCTTAAAAACGTACATAACTTTGAAAAGTTGGAGGTGCATGCCCGGGTTCGACCCCCGACCTCTGATTAGGGCCTCCTAATCAGAGGTCGGGGGTTAGGACGTCCGCCTGGACGTCCTAACCACTAGGCCATCACAGCTTCGATCTTAACTTAATAACCCTTTAACCATTAGAAAGCCGCTTTATAAAGATATATATATGTTCATATAATTTCACTCTAGTGTTATATAAAGTCTGAATAGCGGCGTTAATGAGCGAACGTGAAAGGTGAACTCATATTATATTTATCTTTCATACCGCAAGATTTGGCTTCAATATGATTATAAAATATTTGACTAAAGGTAAAACTAATTTATTTATTCATCTACTTTTGCTTTGAAATGTCTTACAATGAAGTTTACCTGAAAAATGTTTCTGTCTTTCGGCTGTAGAAAGCAATACCATTTTATTCTTAGATCATTCAGTTTAAGTTATTGCGAGTACGTATCAAAAGGCATCAATATATCGATATTTTGTCAACTTCTTAAAAGAATCTTCATTCTGAGCAGGCGGAAAAGTCAAAACCAACAGATTATTTTTTATTTCACTACAAGTTAGCACATAACTGCAATCATATCTGTCAGTGATGGTGCATTCTAACATGATATCGGATTATAGAATAGGAGTTTAGTAGTTACTCGTATATTAATCGATTATCTATTGTCTACGTGACGTTATTGCGAAACGCTAACAGCGAGTCATCGTCATTAGGGTGGTAACTGGCAACGGCCGAAAGCTCCCAGCAGACCGGAATATATTCAAAAATTATATTATCCCAAATTGCTCCCATTTCCTAAGAGCAAGTAGGTAGGTGACAGATACTCCTTTTCCAAGCACCTGCTACCTACTTAAAATAAAAAAAAAATTGTGTACGTAGGTAGGCACACAAGTAAAAAAAAACAACCTCTTAATGCCCCACTTAATATTCGTGTCTTAGGTTTAAAACATTGTGTTTCTAAAGTAATAGATAAATATAGATAGATAGATTTAATTTCACACAAATTCGTAATAAACATCATCATTTGACGCATAGGTATGCAAAAGCCTAATTAATTAAGGGTCTAATTGCTTAAGCAATCTTTTCCTCACCCTTGGCGATAGCAGTCTTCATAATTCTAATATATAGGTATATGTTACAGCTAAAAAGATTAGTAAAAGTAAACCCATAACAAATTGCCTCCGCTTCACGTTGATGAATTGAACGCCCACATGAAAGGCAATTTTAATTTTCTCCTCGATTTTAATAATTAAGTTCGCTAATTAATCATATTTTTCTAACCTTTTTGTAACGAGCTTGAGGCTGGCAGCGTGAATATGAAAATTTTAGACGCTAAGCAAACAGGTACGCCTTGATGGGAGGCTCTAAGTAATAAATGAAAATCCTTACTAATATTATAAATGCAAATGTGGCAATTTTATCGTTATGCTTTCACGTCTCAACTACGAAAGTTACAATAAGAACGAGTAAGTAAGTAAGTGAGGAACTACGCGAGAAAACCCGCGGGACGCAGCTAGAAAATACAAATACTCGTAAATAAAAATCTGCACATATATAATAAATCTTTATCTGGGTCAAATATTTCGAATAAATATATTTTTTGGTCGATCTGTTACACTTACGTAAATAATAAAAGGTTATCTTTGAATGTTTGTATTTTTCGATTTATTTAGTTATTTATAACTAGTAAATTACCACGACTTCCACGACACGTACTTCGTTTCTCTTCCCATAAGGAACGTTTGTAATTAAGGCTATACCACGTCTCATTCCTGTACCCGTATCTGCTCTGATTCCCAATATATCAATCTAATGTCGAGGAAGTTTGCTTTGTAAAACCGCGGGAACCATTAATTTTTCCGATATGAATGTGTAGCGTATGTGCTGATCCTGGGATAATCTATCTTCACTCAAAATTGTTATGGTTGACCTATCTATCAATATAGGTTATTTAATTCTTATTTTCCGGTTGATGCTATTTTTTAACAGTTATATTTTAGTAATAGTTATAGAATAATATTGTAATAATGTCACATAAATAAATACATAATTATGACTCATACCGTAATTGACGACTTCCGTGGTGCAGCGCGCGTTTTGTCTCATTGTAAAGTTGGAGGTCCTGGGTTCGATTCCCAGCTCGAGTCTGGTCTGGTGGGAGGCTTCGGCCGTGGCTAGTTATCATCCTACCGAAAAAGACGTGTCACCAAGCGATGAAGCATTCCGGCATGATATCGCTTAGAAACCATTTAGGAGGGTGGGCTTACCGTACTCCTAATATTTTAGCCTGCTAACATTTTAGACAGCAACATCACTTACCACCAGGTGAGATTGCCGTCCAGGGCTAACTTGTAATAGTATAAAAAACACCAATAAGACTTGAAATAATAATCAATGTTATCCAAAATCATCAGAAATATAGTAGTTTCTACAGGAAAGAGTATAGTTCAACTAGATCTAATCTCTGATATTTTGATTTTAAACTAGTTTGATTATCTTCAGCCGTAGATAAATGAAAGAACTTATTAAGATAATAGCGTATACCTATTGTAACAGGATCTTTTATGTTGTCCACAAAATAAATTTGATAAATAATATTGAAACGAGCCTCCAGCCAAAAAGTGATTATTAACAACAAAGGAGTGTAATATGTTTTCCATTACAGGACGCTGACCTGACTGCGGTGACTCGAGCCCTGAGTGACGGCGTGACCCGGACCTTCCCTCTCTCCCGCTACACGCCGGTCTCCCCTCGCGAAAAGCTGAAGTCATTGTTAGCGGAACATATGCCACGCTCTCTATACGAAGGCCTCTACGCCGATTAAATGGTATCAATAGGATCGGCTTCGATGATCTTCTAAGCGCTTTTATTATCTGTACACAACCGTCTATACTAAAGTTAACGAGCACAGATAATAAATGTTAACAAACTTTGACATTTCTCTCACGCAAGTCATATTCTCCTTTTTTACATAAATTATGTATTTTCATTGGCCGCAGGCTAGATGGACTAATATATTATATGAACGAGGCTTTTATTTAAAAAATTATAAATTGATTTTCTATGTTAATAACACAGGAACCCAATTAAAGAAACGATTGAATGAACCTGCGACTTTTACTTTTCCGTAGAAATCAAAGCGTTTCAGCGGGATTTAAAAACAAAGTCACAAACCACTTCTTTTGTATCTTTGCTATTATCTTTTGAAAAATTTAAAATTAAGGTACCTTCAATTTATTATGTAGTCATATTAAATGTCGTCTACATAATAGTAACCTAATAATTATAGTATATTGGTGGTGTACAGAAATATTAAATTTAAAAAAACAATATTGTATTATGCGATGCTGTTTTAACCTCAACATCTTCATACAAGCGAAACACGATGCTTGCGATACTTAATTGCTGTAATAAATTCTACTGAAACACTGTTTAGAACGAGTTTAGGTTCTCATGTGCAAAATGAGGCCACCTCGCAGTCGCTGAAGCCTGCATGAATTATGTAAGCTTTTAAGGTCGAGCAAGTTTTCTGATCATTTATGCAAGTTCCTCTCACTTGAACACGTTCCCAGCATCTCTTTTAAGTGAATGATTATAGATAGCGTAACATTGAACTATAATTCAGTATCTACAATATGATATCACTTACTCAATATTAGTTTAAAAATTATCGAATAAATTATATATTCTAGTTTGCCTAACTTTGAGGTCATACACAAGGAGAGATAAGGAAATACATACCGCCCCGGAATAAAGCATGGGACACTTTTTATAAATTTTATCTGTATAAGCCATAAAGCTGGGCTTTTAATCTGCATACCTGCTTATCACAGTTTTGGTGCAATTAAATTAAATATAATTATAACTCAGCTATAATCAACAGCAAAAAATGAGGAGTTTCTAAATTCAGCCTCACAGATATTCGAGCTAGTATTGTCGATATTAATGCATAATATTTGATTGATTAAACCAATTTTATAGTTTCATGTTTACTGTTTATTTTGTTTTCATAACTGATAAATGGTCCCATAAAATCAGGTTCAGATTTGATGATGGTCTTAGGAAATGGAAGGCGAAATACCTCAAAATATAGCGGCAAATAACTCGCAATAGTTCAGTCAAGATTGTGATTTCAAACCACTTCTAGCACAATTCTAGAGTTTGCTAAGAATGAACAGCTTTTTACAGAAGGTTCTTGGTACATTCTGTATGAACAAGTTTAAACCGAGAAAAATCTGCCTTTTTCAATTAAATAAACATACGCAGTTTAAAACTGGCCCAGACACTAGAACCTTGGAACCAATCGCAATATATTTAGTAGCTACTATCAACAATCCTGCCTCTATAATTAGATTTCTTAGAGCTCGAAAATACCAAATAGTCATAGACACCAGATAAACACTCGAAATTTAATTTCGATACGATAATTTGAAGATTAAAATTGATTTCTAAGATTTTATTACATTGTTAATTATAAGTGAAGCTAGCATAATTTTAATAAGAATAAATTCTATTAAAAATGCATCTTTGTGAATTAATTGATATTACTCACATTTGATATTATTCTACAGTACACTATCTACAGTTGTTTTTCCCATAGTGTCATTTATTTTAGCCAGGTCTACCAACTTTTACATGCTTTATCTGATAACATCAGATAAAGCATGTAAAAGTTTTTGACACAAATGATCGAGCATAAGAAGAATTTTTCATACACAAGTAAAGTTGTATATTTCACACATGTACATCTTCTAATATTATCCCACTATATCCATCGAGACATCGATTTAACTATGTCTTAGTCACTAACTATCCATTGGAGTCATTAAGATCACTTCAAAACTATGAGAGTGATGAAGATAGACTAGGGTCCATACTAGTAAACTGACATCGAGCTAATAACAAGTTTTCAGGTTCGGTCTGAAGCATAAGCATTGATCGATATCTGAGACCTGTTCTTAGGTCGATGTCTGTTTATGAATAGGGTCAAATGTATGTATGTCTATGTCTATATAATAATCCGGGACGGTATCTCAACGAATGACAAAACAAGATGACTAGATTTATAAAATTTCAGTCCAGGGTTAATCACGGCCGTCAAATCACAGCCTAATGTTACGATAATTCGAAATTTTCATGATCTTATTCATCATTGTCATGTTTCACAAATATAATTGTATTTGATACAAATTAATACTTGTTGTTTTTGTCATATGCCGAATTGCTCTTTAACTTGTTGTGTTTTTAAGTATTTTTAATCGTGTAATAGTTTGCGCTTCAGTCAAGTTGTAGTAGGTATTGTTTGTGGTAGTAAACAATGAAACAAATAGATGTTGATAATCTCATAGCCTGTAGCAATTTTAAAATCTTAAATAAAATGTTTCAATGATTCAAAACTATTAAAACAATACCGCGTTAATGATTTTTTATATTTTTCTTCTTTAATTGATATTTTCCTTTATTTCACTGATTAGTATTTAAGAAAAATTTTTTCTAGTTCTCCTATAAAATTGGTAAAAGTTAACTCACGTAATAATAAACAATGGTTTTCATACGGTATAGGATTATCAACGAATTTATTGCCATAAACAATTATAAGTATATGTAGGGTAGCTCAATATTAGTTTAGATTTTTTTTAGTGTTGTTTTTATTATTTTATAATTAGTACCAATTTAATTATTTTAAGGGCTGATTTAAATTATATAACTGAGCAATTTGTAAGATTGACTCTACATAAACTATATCGACGTCATTGCTTAGTTAATAACCATGATATTTAATGTGTAATTTAATTATAAACACTTTTCTTTATAATTCTTTACTAAATACTCGAAAAGAAACCTTAACGAATTAATATGAGGTTACACTATTATGTTTTTATAATCTGTTTAAATTAAGAATCTAAGTACCGAAATAGGAAATATATTTAATGAAATTATTATTTACTGTAATTTTTGACATGGCCCTTAACGAAACTTCTATTATTGCATTTATACATCCAATAAATATATCAACTGTGAAATATTGTATTCTAATTGTATTTATCCAGTCTGCAATTTTGTCTATGTTTTAATACGTATAAATAAAATGTTGAAAATCTATGCATTGTTTTATACCTAACCTGACATAACCTGAGTAATGAATTTATATAATGCCTTAGTTATTTTCCATGCTTCTATAATAACGTCTCTCTCACAGGAGAGATAGTTAAACCAAGTTAAAACCGAATACGTGACAATTCGGCTCGCCGAGGAATCAACCGCTAACTCATAATCTGCCATCTATCGAACAAGCTAATTTCTAAACAAACGAGGTAACATCGTGTACAAAAAAAATGAATCTAGCTTCACACATAATCTATCTCATAATTTTTTTTTCTGTATAAAAATATTCCAATTACGAAATTAACAGAAGCGCCGAATCTTCGTAAACGAAGACAAAGGAAAAGCAAAGTTAAATTATATTATTTTGATAATATAATTAATTATATAATTATTTTGATGCTTATTTTTGTGAAATAAATAATTTATTTAAATAAATGCCTATGCATATATATATATACCCAATAAAAGCCACACTCATCTGTGAGCCTAATTTAAAAAAGTATAAGTTTTATCTGCGATTATATTAATACTTATTGCTTACGGCTTATTGTCTTTTCCAAAAAATTTTGGATATAACATTCCAATCGTAAAGCCCTCGCGACACGTGCTCCGTTAGGCGGTGCACTTGGTGGACGCTAGAATATTTGACTCGAAAGCCAAATTGCTCGTCATTGATAAGCTTTTTAGCTTATATATTGTTCGAGAGGATAATACTCGGGCGAGTATTATCCTCTCGAACATCTTTGTTGAGTTGAGAAGACTTATAGACAACGGCATACGTATGCTGCATAGTAATCATATTATGTAGCAGATATGTACATAGTTCCCAGATTATACTTTACGAGTACGACTATTACTCCGTTATCTTACAGCACTTGGAATTAGTTCAGCTAGCATGAACTGACTTATGCATACTGTCTCGTTGGTCAAGTGGTTAGGAAGTTTGACTACAAATCAAGTACTGTGTAAAGTAGTTTCAACCAATACCAGCCAAAGCAAGAAAATTGTCTACTTCAGTGCTCTTTAAATATAAAGCACGTTTAGATGTCCAATCAACATGTGAAATCCTTAATTGCCGCATTTATGCAGCAAACAGTTAGGATAAAAAAATAAGATAAGAACTAACCAAATACACTATCAAATTAAATAACAAAGTACCTACAAATTCAAAGTAACAATTACTTACTTGTATAAATGCTTTAAATGTCACTGTTATTGAAATGGGTTAATTTCCTTTACGATAAACTACGTTTCAATTTATATAACACGATGTACCGAGAGTTAGTGGCTTCAAATAACTGATAAATTTTGGACTTACATTTTTTTATTAATTACATTAAAAAATATATACCATTTATTCATTTTTTTAACATAGTCCTTAACACGCTAATCATATCTACATCACCAGAAGATCTTTAATTATTAATAGATTTTTAAATCATTTTAAATTATATTTAATAGTTAGATTAAAGGGAACGCAATAGTAGATGAGAGATTGATCTATAATTTGCTAGAGCATGGTACAACAACATGGTTCTGGTATTATGGGTATTATGAGAATACCAGTTACGATATTGACTGCCGGAATTTATAAATCTAATTCCGAATCTTCAAATAGTAGATTGAATTTAGTTGTGCTACCCTTTTCCCATTCGTCCTTGTCGACAAGGATGGCGTTACTAAATTCAATCTTCTATCCGAAGTTTTGGGATTAGAATGGTCAGAAAATACAAAGGGAGCTAAAAGCTCTTCGGTGTTCCAAGCTACACTCCAAGGTGCAAGTTAATTTGGGATTGTAAACAAGCCGAAGTCGTATTCGAGCAAATGGGCACTAATCCAAAGGTGAGAGTTACACACTATGTAACGCCTAACTTGGGCCTTATTCAGACGTAATCTTTGTGCCTTATTCACTTGGTACTTGAAAACTCGTTGAATCAAATTAGTAGTTTTTTAACCTGTATTGGTTTAAAATGCGGACTACGAAATGCTAAAAAGTTGTTAATTCCATAGAACACAAATTGTTTTTTCCATAAAACACAAATTCAAGTTCAACATCTTCTACTCCTACTCGAAACGGGTATTACAGACTATTCCATAGTTGGATTACGAGTATGTCTTATGTTAGCACATTTTCAACAAAGCTGAACTAATTACTGAACTAGAACTTCCACTAACTATATCTCGTGACAGCATGAAAGTTAGCAAACTACATGATACATTGGCTGTTATGCGACATTAATTAGAGCCTTCATTTACAGAGCCTCACAATTATCCGGTTGCTTTCACGCCATACTCGTAAATGTAGGAGGATGTGTATAAATCATGTCCTATAAATTTGAATTGTTTAATTCTCCTCACAAATCTTCGGATTATCTTAATAAGGTAAAAGTTTTTTGCTTTACGACGCGAGTTCTTAGCTCGGGGCGAAACACTATCAATGCGAAAGCGTGTTTGTCGTCTGACCTTTATTCCATTAGTAGGCAACTATACAGATACAGTTACCTCAAATAAAAACCAAGAGCGAAACGGCAAGCAAGTAATATTTACTGAAGTCTGTATAATTCTTTTGTGTCGTAATCCTGATATTTTACCTATTACCAAGACTTTCAACTTGTATAATTAACTACATGAACCAATCAACGTGTGGCTTAATAACGCCCGTGTATATATATAAAAGTGACTACCTACGCTTATAGAAAAATATTTTTAAAAAATGTACGTTATTTCGCTACGGTACAACAACTGGCAAAGCAATTATTTTTATAGGCTTTTGTTCGGCTTTACTTATTTGTTAGTGGTTTGTAAGGCTTGTGTCTGGATAATTATTAATTATTCCAGCTATAACTTGCCATACAATCTGTTTAGGTAGGTGCAAATAATTCTGTTCTGAAAACAATACGTCGTTAACCTAAATTCTGTGATCCTAACTTTGGCATAAAATATTGGCTTTTCCACGTTATTATAACTAGTATCCCACTTTTTGCATTTGAGGAATTCCTTAGTGTATGCAAGCTGTAATCATTGAGGTAGTTTACCAAATTGTTGTTTGATAGTACGCTACTTTTGTAGACAAGTTTCTTCAGGAAGTAATCTTACCTTTTTTGATTACATTACATACATTTTTTAACCACATGATAAATATTAGTATTTTTTGGAAAAAGGAAACCTGAGCAGGTTGTCTTAATTAAATTAAAACGTTATATTAATAAAGGTATTCTGTATAAAATTTAACTGAAATTGAAAATCTGAAGTATCTGTCAATGCCTTTGTTCAGTTTATTTCAGACATTCTCGTCTCGCGTAGCGAAGGCATATTTCGAGTACCCGTAATCAAATTTTACCTTCAAATTCAATAAATCTCTATTCAAATTGGCATTTAAAAGGAGCTTTCTTAAATTTTTTAACGAAACTAGCAACACGCCTCAACTTTGCACGGGTAGCAGAGTATATAGATTTTTTTTTTGGGTTGTGCCGTATCAGTCTGTTTCGTATAGCATGTGGGACAAAGTAACATGAACGGAGCACGTACTCGTAGATTGAAATAAAACTGATATCCATTCTACTTGGAAAAAATATATTTTATTATTTTGACGACCTCCGAGCGTGCGCTATCCGCTTTATAAAGTTGGAGGTCCTGGGTTTGATTCCCGGCACGAGGCTGGTCTGGTGGGAGGCTTCGGCCGCGGTTAGTTACCACCCTAACCGCGACAAAGTCGGCCTCTCTCCTTGACCTCTCTTTGACAAAGACGTGTCGCCAAGCGATTTAGCGTTCCGGCACGATGTCGCGTTGAAACCAATTAGGAGCGTGGGTTTACCATACTCCAAACAGGTTAGCCCGCTCCCATCCTAGACAGCAACATCACTTACCACCAGGTGAGATTGCCGTCAAGGGCTAACTTGTAATGTATAAAAAAAAATCTTATCTTACAAATATTTGAAAAAGAAATAGTAAAGTAAGAGAAGTAAGAAATAATTAACTACCCAATAAATTCGCTTAATTAAAACATTTATATTGGTATTTGTTTTGCAGAAGAGGGCATAACCAATACATTTATGAAAATGTGTATGTCCATAAAGATATACTGTATTTCAAAATTAAAGAAAAAATGGACTTTAACGCACTGAACGTTAAAAGTAAAAATAAACTTGTATTGCCGTTTAGTAGGCTGCACAAAATTAGTAAGTACCTCATTTAAAGGAAATTGTATTTTATTTAACAAATTACCTAGTGAAATCTTGGAGATGTCTTGCAATAAGTTCAGTTTTTATACAACGTAAGCTTATAGAAAAATCGCATTACGATAATAAGGATTACATAAACAATATTATTTACTAAGTGAGATGGTAATAATAAAGAAAACCGACTAAGTTTGGTGTGGGCTTCCTCTTAGACCTGGGTGGTCGTGGTCTTTTTCGCTGCTAATTATGAATTCTATAAATGTGTATTACATTATTTTTAAGTATCATCGTACACAGCCAGTCATGATTTTTTCCAATATCTCCAGCCATCGTATTTCAGCCAATTTACAGAAAAATTTAATGAATACTCTCAAACCTCTCATGAATCACTCCGTGGATTGGTGAAAAGTGTGTGCAAATTCGTTCAGTAATTTTGTATTTTTTATATTATGGTATATATGACAGATACGTAATCTTTTTTTTTATATTTTAACTTTTTGTGAGATACTCGAACATATCATTACGTAATTCATTGTTAAAGTGCAAGCAATTTTCTTCAAACGAATTATTAGTTTTATGTAATCTTTTTCTGGCGGCCAGATGGTGACTGCAATACCCACTAAAACCTTCGCTCCTTCGCGTGGTGGCTGGGTCACGGAAACGCTCGTCCGCAACAATTTTATGTAGCCTAGTAAACTGTTCTGAAAATTTAGTTTTGCCTCTTACGTTTAAATTATTGTATTCACATTATTTCTTAAATGTAGAATTATTTTTTTGCACATACATTAAATTTTTAAATATTTCTTGGTTATTCATTTCAATCATTATTTTGACCTCATTAAATTTATTTCTCAATGACGCTCTCAGACCCATTTTATAAATAGCACGAACAGCTCTCCTCAGTAGCACAAAAATAATGTTAATGGCAGCATTACACAATACTTAATAAAATTTAATATGACATAATACTGTGAAAGTTTCTAACATAGACCAGCAGTTTTTGTGTTTGTCTGTGATATGACGTCTTTTAACCGTATAGGCAGCAGACCTAAAAACCCATGCCCATTGTTGTAAGCATCTAACGTTATTTCTAAAATAACTATAATTTACACCAGGTTCAACTCCTAATAATTGAGTATTCCAGTTATTTTCATATGTTTAACTCTTGGTAAAAGGAATTTCAACCCGCCGCTGTAACACTTAGCGAGAGTGTTGTTTACATCATGAACAGCTTTAGTGTGTTTTGGTAAGCACACAAAGTTGGACGATGTAAAGCAAATACATTTTAAATTAAGAATGTAAAGAAATCGTACTTAGATCTATTTGAACATTTGCGTATTCGGTGGTTTTGGCATTTTTCGTGTTACATTTTTTTGAGTATTTATACCTTTTTGATATGCGGTGTTAAATTTTGTTTCTTTTTTTGGTGTTATTTTTAGAATTTCTTTTGTATCGCAATATCATCCATTTCAGCAGATAGATGCCCACTGTCTCTTGTGTCTTCCGTATCCTAAAAACTTGCTTCGTAATAATACCCAATATATAAGATCTTCTTAAATCACATACTTTAATTATCAGTCCTTCAAACTACTCAGCTCCTTACTGCGCAATCGTTGAACTATATTGGTTAATCTAGCCTGTATTTCTGCATTGGACACATGGAGATCCCCGAGCTTAGCTCTACTGTATGCATCGAAGCTTGCTTATCTTGCCTGTAATCAGAACACTAATCAGCTTTTAGAGGCGAATATTGTCACTGTTTGGAGATTTTAGCCTTCCTGTACTACGGAACGTTACTTTGGACCAAAGTATGTACCCATACGCGAAAAACATTATCAACATCATTTTTTATCATGCTTCCTTTTACATCGGAGAGATTTAGAGTATAATCCGTATAGCAGCTGAAATACGGCTTTGCAAGCTTTGCAACTTTGGTAAATACAAGTTGTTACAATAACTAGGACGGACGGTTTAACGTGTTCTCCAAATCACGGAGTAACTCCAAGATAGTAAGCATACCCCTTTGTTAACAGTTTGTGGATCAACCGAATCGAATCTCTTGAATTCTCAGTAAAACATGCTAAATGCTAGACCAAGAAGCGGTGATAGCCTAGTGGTAAGGGCGTCGGCCTCCTAATCAGAGGTCGGTGGTTCGAATCCGGGGAAACCTCTAACTTTTCGGAGTTATGTGCGTCTTTTAAAAAAAAAAATTAAAGTATCACTTGCTTCAACGGTGAAGGAAAACATCGTGAGGTAACCTGCACGCCTGAGAGTTCTTGAAAATGTTCTCAAAGGCGTGTGCAGTCTGCCAATCCGCACATGGCCAGCGTGGTGGACTATGGCCAAACCCTTCTCATATTGAGAGGAGACCCGTGCTCTGTAGTGAGCTGGTAATGGGTTGTTTATGATGATGATGATGATGACTAGACAAACGTGGCTAGATAGTTGACTGCAATATCCGATTTATTTAATTAATTTACCTTTAAAATTCTTATGCAAACAGAAATATGACAATAATATAATTTTGGAGTTATTGATTTGGTAATGTATGAGTTTGATACAACGTCAAAAATGTTTCGTTACAAAAGGTAGCTTCCGTGTTACCGAATGAGGTAACTTTTGAAAGTATTATGAACACGGCTTACGCTTGGGAGTTGAACAACGTCTGTTCACTTTGCACTAGCCGACTTACATGGGTGGGTTGTTTTGGCTTTTAGCTATATACTCATACGTTATTTTTGTAATAAAGAGAACTTTGTTTTTATACTGAAACATAAGCTTTAGTTAAAACCAACCAACAAAATCTCTTCAAACCTTGTTCTATGTTAGTCAGAATAAAGAAGTGATAAATATTCTTTGAAGCGGTGATAGCCTAGTGGTTAGGGCGTCAGCCTCCTAATCAGAGGTCGGCGGTTCGAATCCGGGCACGCACCTCTAACTTATCGGGGTTATGTGCGTTTAAAAAAAAAATCACTTGCTTCAACGGTGAAGGAAAACATCGTGAGGAAACCTGCACGCCTGAGAGTTCTCCATAATGTTCTCAAAGTCGTGTGAAGTCTGCCAATCCGTACATCGCCAGCGTGGTGGACTATGGCCAAACCCTTCTCATAAGCCGGAAATGGGTTGATCATGATGAAATATTCTTTCAAACGATGAATGATTTTGAGATTAATCAATAGTCTATTATAATATAATAAATGCTGATGTGTCATTGTTTATTTGTGTACGCGTTGTGTGCGTACACCGAAACTATTGCTGGGTTGGATGATGGATTAGCGCAATATTGTCGGAGAATAAAACACCAGGGTAATGACTCTTCAAGTTTTCTATATTCAGGGTACCGCTACTTGCTTGCTTAGCTTCTATCCGCTATTTTCTTCAGGTTTCGCACTCTTCATTTCTGTGCCGAGTTGTTTCGAGAACTGGTTGCCCCGAACAACGAGACGCCGCTATTTATTTCGATGCCGTCTCTATTGCCCACCGACTCGACCAATCAGAGGCCGAGATACAAAATCGGTGGGCGTGGCTTGCAAAGGCTGTCTTCATGGCTCGGGGCTAACCCATAGAGAGAACCGCGCGTGGGTCTCTCTCGCACAATTTATATGCTATCTCTATCTAATGATACAATACAATATTATTCAAACTATTAGTAAAACTGTAAATCACACAAAATCAAACTATTCCTATTTACTATAAACTATTGCCATAAAGGGCCTATTAAAACTATTGTTATTAAAATCTATTTGCTATAAAAAGCCTATTAAACTATACTGTTATATACAAAGGAACAAACTATACTATTTTGCACCGCAAGTGCGCGACCTGCAGTCGGTCCCGCAACTTACGTGCTACGATTCTATCCTAGTTTCTAACTATTTGTTCGTGCGCCGAGGTGCGCCGTTCGCTGTCCCGCACAATTTGACATTCTCCTACTTAGCATGCATTTTGAAAAACATGAACTCTAGTTAAGATTCAAAAAAAGGCGAGCACCGCAGTTAGTGAATAACAAGTAAAAGACGTAGTTTGTTGAATATTAAATCAAATACTGACTGACCAATATCAAGTCATAATTTTTTTAAAGCTATAATACTTCCAGACTTTAGCCATTATGTTATCGCTTAGATGTTACGCTTAGTGGAGAAAAAATATTTTAAAATTAGTACACTATATAGCACATACAAAAGTTAAGTTTCCAAATATTTTGAGCATCCATTTCCGCTTCAAAACATCCAAAGAAGAACTTCTAAAATACCTGTCATTCCTTTGAATATTTCTCGAGCATTAATGACAAGCTCCACCCTTTTACCTTTTGTAAAAAGGTGAATAAAGTGATTAAGAAATACCCAAAGTGGAAATTTAACTGTTGCCCGCGAAATTTCTGAAAAATGCAAATATTTTCTCGCGGTAAAAAAGTACAATTTTGCAACTTGAAATTTTATATACTTGACTTTAAAAGTTCAAACATATCAGAAATATATCAGATAAGCTGTTTCCCGCGACTTCGACTGCGTAGAATTGCTGATTTCCTTTGAGATTGAGGTTACCCGTGCGGCCAATGCCCTGTTTTAGAAAGTAAGCTAAAGGCAAATGTCAAATTGCCGATTTTCGTGTTTCTAAATTTAAAACCCTAGGACTTTCATACAAACTTCGAACCCCTATTTTACTCCCTTAGGGGTGGAATTTCCAAATATCCTTCCTTAGCTGCCATCTCTTAACTATCAACTAGCTACTTGCTAAATTATAGCTTTATACGTACAATAGTTTTTAAGATCTCGTGTTTAATCAGTAAGTATGTAAGTAAGTGGCCTTTCGTTTTTATATATACGATACGATAGATGGATTGGAGAAAACATGGACTAGAAATGTAGAAATTCAACGTAGGTATAGGATATGTAGAAGTGGTAGCAAGACACGTTAAAAATGCATCTCATGAGTTATTCGACGCCCCACTGTTACGGAGTCTACTCGGTACATTTTCGAGTAGACACTACCTACCTAACTACCATTTCTGCATTTAAATGTAGTCGTATAATTTATTATACATCAAACATTTTACATAAAACTTAGATTAAACCTAAACTAACAATCTTAAACAATAAATAAATATATAACATCATAACTAAAATAAATTATTAAAAGGAGTCCCTTTAGGCAAGGTTCCGAAGATACTGGCAGCGTTCCCCCTTTGAATTGCTAGACTAATTCTTTGTCGTATATATATTTAAAAAAAAACTTTATTTATTATACATCCATTGTTGATTGATTCAACGGATTGGAACGGACGGTTGTCGTTCATTCAACGGATTTATCCTAAAACTGGCTATTGGATAATACAAGTAATAAAAGTCTCAATAAGCTTTTTAAATTGATTAAATGTTTATCAATTTGTTCTTATTTCTTCGGATTCATCTTTCGCCTTCTTTTTATAAAATAAATTAATTGAAATGCACACCAGCCATGCAATAATTAGTGGTATTCAGAAACACAACACAAATTCACCTGAGCTCAAATACTGAATAGAAGCAGGCGTTACTTTGCGGAAGTCTGTTTGTCGGCGGAATATAACAAATTATACTTGCTGTTTATTGTTTGAGCTCAAATACGTTAATTTGTTTCAGACAGACCACAACACATATTAAGTGTTACACAACATATTATATAAATTGGTTAGTGTGGCTATCAAAATTTAAATTGCTCGTATTAGTAAGCAACGAGGCATAACAGATTGCATCGATAGCTCTTCAAAATTCGCTACGTGTGCCGGGGCCGGACAGGTGACCTTTGTCCCCGACCTCGCAGAAATGTCACTGCAGCTAATTTTACACTGAGGTTTAAATTGTAAAGTGAAATTTCTTTAGGTGCGGCAGGGCGTAGTTAATTAAAAAGGAAAAAAAGTCAGCGCTGTTCGAAATAAAAGTAAAGCCGGTTCAAATTCGACCCGATGGTATATTTTGCTTCCATGCTCACGTAATGTTTATATTTGATGAAATGTTTTGAATTTTATCTAACAAACCGCTGAAAATGTTAACAAGCATGCCATATTCAGTATTGCGTGGTCCATTTAAATAATGCATTGATCACATATGCTTTAAAACGCTAATTTATTTGAGGCCGGCCATAACAAAGTGAGGTTTAGTAGGCTGCACAAAATTTTGAAATCATTCGAAGTTAATTGTATTTTATTTTATAATAAATTACCTATAATATCTTGAAGATGTATATCAATAAGTTCAACATTTATAAAAAAAACCTATTAAGGATTACATGAACGATAAAAAAGGGTGTGAATTACTCTCCATAGCTAATTATTGATAATGTGAGATGGAGATAACAAAAAAACTGTTTGTTGTGGGCTTCTTCTTAGACCTGGGCGCGATTGGAACCCTCTTAGATTTAGTTTAAAGTTGGCGAGTGTAGTTATCACCATCACCTCATGTTATCACAATAACATCAAATAAAATAATGAAAAATATATACATATATATATAATAAAAAAAAATAAGTTGGTGAAGTAATTTTAGCGTGAAAGCGTAATAATCAATCACATTTATAATGTTAAGTATGAATCTAGAGCACTGTCAACGAACATTGCTAAAATGGGTTAGTAATTGTTGATAATCTTGCTATCTTGCGTCAAGATTAGTTTCTCTCTGTATATCTATGCCAAACAACATACAGTATTAAACATATAATATCTATCAGGGACTGAAATTAGATACATTCCATAGATCCAGAAATAGCAGTGGCACGAATCTATTACCAGAGTCCACTATTCTGATCTACGATACCAATATTGGTTAACCGCACACATTGTTGCTGAACGCAATGTCTTAATTGATTTGGACGCTTATCGGCTGTACGATCATCATCAGGCTACTCTATTACTGCTTCAAGCTGCTAGCGCAAGTTACTGTCGCAAGTCACTGGTGCAAGCTACTAGTTATTAAATCACAGCTACCAGAGATAGATGAAAGCAAATCAAAATATCAACTGTCTCAGCAATCATCATCATCATGATCAACTCATTGCCGGCTCACTACAGTGCACGGGTCTCTTCTTAATATGAGAAGGGTTTCCGCCATAGTCCACCACACTGGCCATGTTCGGTTTGGCAGACTTTGAAAACATTATGGAGAACTCACTGGTATGCAGGTTTCCTCACGATGTTTTCCTTTACCGTTGAGGCAAGTGATATTTTTATTGCTTAAAAGCGCACAGAACTCCGTTAGAGGTGCGTGCCTGGGTTCGAACACCCGACCTCTGATTAGGAGGCGGACGTCCTAACCACAAGGCTATCACATCTTCACTTAGCAATGCATAAATAATATAATTTAATGATTTCACATTCTATAGATTACTTATTTTAAATTAAATATGAACAGGAAAGTAACAATTGCGTGACAAGAAGTATTATCAGTGAATATAATAAAAAAATACTCCTTGCTTATTTATTATTTAACATTATTATATTTGTATGTATACTTTGTAGAAATTATATATTATTTTAATATATATTTAAGTAATTACTTACTGGTATGTAAATATTAATTGGTATATTTTTTGCGACTGTCTCACTAAATTTGGTCCGAGTTTTTCGGATAGGTTGCCTATCCGAAAAACTCAGACCAAATTTCTATATATCGCTATTGGTGAAATTTATTTTTTATCTGTTCATATTTATTCGTTATGTTTAACACATAACTAGCATTGATATAAATAAATATTAAGATTCTACGAAAATGCTAAAAAAGAATGTATAATTAAGTTATTTAACATTTAAAAATGTGAGAATTAATTTCAACTGAATCAAAACAAATGCTCAGCTCTATTAATAACAAACACGCGCGTATAACCGAACAGGTACCCTCTGGCCTCGACCTGAAAAGCTTATGCGAAGGTCACTGCAGCAAGCTTTATTCCCAGGGATTTCACTACACTAACTTAATAGAAGACAAATAACAATTATAAAGGTGTAGATACGGTTATTTTTTTGTATTTCTGTATTACGAGCACTTGTGAGTGCATACAATTATCTATACAAATAAATAAAATTGTCGTGTCTGTTTGTAATATTGAAATAACCGTTTTTTACTACATGCATATAAATATGTATACGGTACATACACCAAAATAACATTTTTTTCAATTTTTGTCTGTCTGTCTGTCTGTCTGTTTGTTCTGGCTAATCTCTGAAATGGCTGGACCTATTTTTACGGGACTTTTATTGGCAGGTAGCTGATGTAACAAGGAGTAACTTAAGCTACTTTTATTTTAGAAAAAGTCTTTTATTTTAGAAAAATAAAGTAATGTTGCAATGTCCAAGTACTGTTCAGTACCGCGCGCTGCTCACGAGCATGTCACCGCCTGTGCCATCACGTCTCAGACGCCTTTCACAACTTCTCCCACCAAAATCAATATCCGATTTCACTCATTCTTTTTTTTTAGAAAGGAGATACTTTAATGTTTATCTTGTAATTATTTCAAGTAATTCGGGTTAGTAATCTATTGTTTCGTGATTGAAAGACAAATAAACACACTAACTCAACGCAGACGAAGTCGCGGGCATCAGCTACTTCATCATCATCATCATCATTTCAACCGATAGACGTCCACTGCTGGACATAGGTCTTTTGTAAGGAGTTCCAACAGCCACGGTCTTGGGCCGCCTGTATCCAGCGGCTCCCTGCAACTCGTTTGATGTCGTCTGTCCACCTTGTTGGGGGTCGACCTCGCACCGGTAAACGTAGCGATACGTTTACCGGTGCGAGGTCGCCATTCCAGCACCTTGGGACCCCAACGTCCATCGGTTCTCCGAGCTATTAGTAAATAAAATTTAGATTATTATTCAGCTACTTAGTAAATAAAATTTAGATCCTCTAGACGTATACTAGTTACGGTTGGCCACAGGTGGGAAACAAAGAAACTTCGGATTTACTTATAATGAAATTTAATAATGAAATTATAATTAAAATCTTTTAACTAGTGGAACATTCCGATGTTAGGAAAGTTCTAGGATTAAAATCTAATTACTAATCTAGCTTACATTCTAAGTTCCTATCACTAACACAAGTGGACCCTTCCGAGGCTAGGAAAGAAATCGCGGGAACACTCTTTTCTTGCGTTCAAGGGCTCGGTAATATAACGCCGATGCTAACGCAACTTTAACGTGGCGTAGGGCTGGCGTTCCAGGGCTGTGCTAACTTACTGAAAAACATGGAACATGCATTGTTTGTTACGCTTTCACGCGAAAATTACTTCACCGATCGTCATGAAACTTTGTATACATGTTCTTGGAGATATAAGTAACATAGGATACTTTATATTAATATATATTTTTTTAAGAGTAAAATGGTTTGTTAAATTATAGTTATCATATTGATTCATTTATGTTGAAATACTTATGCAATGGCTTCAATGCAGAACCCGTGGCTGAAAAGCTGGTATTTAATAATATAATATAATAATACTGTCCAGCTGTTTGACAACCTCCGTGGCGTAGCCAAATTATAAAGTTGGAGGTCCCGGGTTTGATTCCTGGCTCGAGTCTGGTCTGGTGGGATGCTTCGGCCGTAGATTTATTTAGCGATAGGCCGATTTAGCGTTCCGGCACGATGTCGCGTAGAAACCAATTAGGGAGTTTGGGTTTACCATACCCCTAACAGGTTAGCCCGCTGCCATCTTAGACCGCATCATCACTTACCATCTAGTGAGATGTCGGCAAGGGCTAACTTGTAGTGGATAAAAAAAAGCTCCAGTCACAGTCAACTAAAGAACTGTAAAAGGCTGTTTTGTTGCTGCCAACCTTTGGATAAGTGATAAATAAACGTTGGTTAAAAACCGTCAAGGTATTAAGGACAATACAATTTAATAATAAACGCAGTAACACTTTCCGTCAATCCTGTTGAACACCAGTCTATAAATTTGACAGATCTAAGAATAGTGCTATCTTTTTTCATAAATCAAACTCTTTAAATTTGTATTAGCTTAACGAATTGGATCCATATTTGGATCAATGTTTCTGAATCGAACCGCTAAGGTATGGAACTCACTTCCAGCATCTGTGTTTCCAGCCACGTATAACCTTACTTCCTTCAAGGGAAGAGTGAAAAGGCGTTTTCTAGGCAAGCGCGCTCCAACCTAGACCTCATCAGTGCCTTCTGGTACTGATTGTCGTCAAGCGCAAACCTATCTCAAAATAAGAGTTGGAACAAATTGATTTATATTATAAGATGACATATAATGTCGGACAGGAGTTAGATGATGCGCTAATTTTACGTGTCTCCAAAAAATTTCAGTGCAGTATATTTTTTTGAATAGTCGCTGGACGATTTTCCTATTCACTCATCATTCCCTACGGGTATCATAAAAAACAGTTTTCATTTTAAAACTCGGGGTAAAATTTGCTGCAGTAACAAATCCGCGAGGTCGAGGACAGAGGTCGTCTTTCCGGCCCCCAGGTGCATGTTAAAAAGTTTTATAGAACTATACATTTAATCTATTAAGCCTCGCTGTTAAGTAACACCATTTTAAATTCTAGCCAAACATAACTGTGTTCAAAAATTCTAAAAATTTGAGAACATTATGGAGAACTCTCAGGCGTGCAGGTGTCCTACCGATGTTTTCCTTCAACGCTGAAGCAAGTAATGTGATTCGAACCGCCGACCTCTGATTAGGAGGCTGACGCCCTAACCACTCTCTATCACCGCTTTAGTTTTAAATATTTTATACTAATTTCGATAAATATAATATCTCGAGTTTCTAAACTCTTTTTGGTTAGAGTAAAACTGAATCACGAAATGGGGGAGGGGTATCATCTTGAATTGTTGCCGATGTGACTTCACTTCTCGAAACAGGGCTATCAACTTAAACTTGGAATTGCAATGTCGGCAACATGACATCTGGCCATTTCCGACAATGATATAGGTACCCTATAGGTACTATACATACATAACATACCTTTTATATAAGCAGTTAAACTGTTCTGGTTTCCAAGATAGATCTCACTGTAACAATATCTATTTTTATCTATATTTTTTGCGCATCTTCAAATAGCAATAAAATAGTTTCAAACGATGTTCCAACTAAAACCGAAACTTAAGGGACACCGTTCAATCTCTTACCATTAAAATTGTACAAAGGTATAGTAAAGTAGAAAGAGTTTTCTTATTTGGTTTTTCTAAATTATTAACAAACATATTACATTTTAAGGATAAAACTTGAAAACATATGAATTCAACATTATAATATTCATCTTATATAGCAATGATTAATATTGAATGACGATATGTAGGTGTTGTGTGGTCACACCTTGCTTTATACGATTCAAGCAAATGACTTAAAATACGTCTTATCATATTTTAAAACTTTTGTGAACGTTGTGAAATCATGTAAAAAACTCACATCGTTAAAAAATGGTTATGAAAAAATCTGTTAGCTGATCGATTACTGTAATTAAAAAACAAATAATTAAAAAGACAAGATTGATATTCAGCTCTCGATACACAGCACATACATTACAGCATATACATTATAGCACATAAATAGCATTGATTCATGCAAAAGAAGTATTCTCTCTAATCTCATTCATGTAGAATTCATTTGCACAATCACTACTTTTCTTCACCCCAATACCTTGTATTAAGAATATTATATTCTTGTATGTACATAATTATTATGAAAGGCGAGCAAATAAGCTAAGTTTGTCGATATTTATATACTATTAAACCAATGTTTCATTAGAAGCGACCCGCCCCATACCAATGAAGATAATCGATACTAAGAAATACATAACGCTATCTATACCTATAATAACAAATTATACCGGCGGGTGACGCTGAGGAATGCATTCTAGAGTAGAGGGTAGACAGGGGTGAAGAGAATATTGATCTCCGCCCGTCGCGCCGCAGTCTGACCCAACGTAACCCCCTTGCTTGGGTGGGTACTGGTAAATAAGTACCTAGGTAATCTATACAGGTACTAGACTAAGTCCTATGCCTATTTGTAACTTTTAGCTTTCACGTTTCTGATAAAAACGTACTGTAACGTTTGTTTTCTGTCACTTGTTACGTATACCTACGTATACTTAAGAATAACTTAAATAAACCTTCAAGGCAACCGTGAACAGATATTTTTTAGGGAAGCGAGCCCCAAAGTATATCTAGATAGATGCAGTGATCAACTGCATCTATGATCTTGTGGTCATACACAATTCTATCTAGTATAGAAAAAGATATCATCATCATCATGATCAACCCATTATCGGCTCACTACAGAGCACGGATCTCCTCTCAACATGAGAAGGGTTTTGGCCATAGTCCACCACGCTGGCCATGTGCGGATTGGCAGACTTCGCAGCAAGTGATATTTTAATTGCTGAAAAAAAAAGATATGAATCTTAGAAATTAACGAAAGTTTCATTCAATTAACTCGCATCTTTGGAATCCTGGCTTTTTAAATACGATAATAAGAAAAGCAAATGGCTTCGGTAAACCGTTCAGATGTTTTTCTTAGACTTACATTTTAACAAATGGCGGACTATTACTATATATATATTTTTTTATTTTACGACCCTGGATTCAATTCCTCTATGGCCTTTTACTATATTACATTGTTCATTGCACAGAGTAAGTGCCTCTCTGGACTCATGCCTTTGTAAGCGCGCACTTGTAAAAGGAGAACTCCGAGAATAAGCATTTACCTTTTCATGCATAATAGCCTCTATGCCATTGACATGCCTTATAGAAATCAACAAAGAGATCTAGCTTCATTTGACTCTGGAAGTTTGCAGTTTGTGTCGGAAACATGGATCGAATCTTTACTTAGATAGAAATTGATTGATGTTTGATTCTTGAGCAGTCCTATAACCAATATCATCATCATCACTTACCACCAGGTGAGATAGCCGTCAAGGGCTAACTTGTAGTGTATTAAAAAAATTACTAGAACGTAGAACCGAAACGTTATTAATAACGTTATACTATTATGGACTAAAGCATTAAATACAGCATGAGAAGTGAAAAAAATATTTATAGCGTAGAAGCTGTTGCTAGCAACTTGGTCCGCAATTGTTCCGGTTTTATAAATATCCCGTGGGAATAGTGCCGGAATAAAAATACTACCTACTAATCTCCAAAGTGCGCTATCTCTGTGCCTTTAGCTAAGATCCGTGTAGCAAACTAAGAAAACAAATAAATAAACAGACACACATTATATTTATAATATATAACATATATTTATCAGTTCCTTACTTCCTTCATCGTAGAGACAGACAACGGCCTTACAAAGTATATCCAAGATGACTTGATATGACAATATTTATTACCAATATCCCGACAACCTAACTTGTTATAAAACCTACGTAAACTTAAACAATAAAGAGCTCCTTAATCTTCATAAGACCCCAGAATGAAGCTATAAAGAAAGATGCTATGGTTAAGGTTTATAACTATGAAGTATTAATTTAAAATTTTCCTTTGCAACTTCGGCATCCTAAATGAGTAACAAAAATACCCTCTTTAATGAAATAAAAATAAGGCTACGTTGCTATTGTGTTTTAATGTTGCTTTTTGGATCTGACAAGGTGTCTATCAGTGAATCATTGTATTACCTACCGTTGAGACATTCTGACGTCTGGAAGGATGATTAAATATGATCTAGATATGATTTTGAACTTTTAAATTCTCCTAAAATTAAACCATTGTTTATATAATTGTCCACCCAACTAGCAAAATGTCCATAAGCACATAGGTACCTACATTTTCGCAATCTTTTTTATTTAGATCCCCGTCATTGTGGACTCTGCCGGTATGACTGATCAGAAAAACTACCCATCAAAATAATGAATTTAAATGACGTAGGAATTAAAATAATGTCGGTGTCTGTATTTTTTTTTTTGCATATTCACCGATGGATGTCTAAGAAACGAAATCTAATTTTCAAATCGATTAGTTAAGAAATGATTTTGAGAATTCATAATTTTATCAAAGAGTATATAATCTAATAAAGGTGATACCGGGATCACATGCGATCACAACATGTGATCGGTGGGCCATAATGATTATTATTTATACTCGTAATAACCGAGACCTATGGCTTACAATATTGTTCGAGGTACGGCGACAGGCTAACTTGCAATCTCCTAGATATAATATTTTAATAAATTCAGACAGGCGATTCTATATTCGACGTGACGAGAACCGAGACGCTGTGGACGAAATATCGCACGATGAAATTTGAATTTCCTGTAAAAGCTTAATTAATGAAAACAACTTTTTAGACTTCTGAAATGTAGGCTTCCATCCCAATGAGTGGAATCTCGTTCCAAATTTTATTATGGTTATTAGACCGAGTTAGGTCTACGTACAATACGTAAACCTAAGTGAGATGGTGATAACAAAAAGAAAATTTACCTGGCTAAGTTTGTTGTGGACTTCTTCTTAAACCGGGGCGCGTTTGGAACCCTTATAACTTTAGTTTTAAGTTTACGAATGTAGTAATCACCATCAAATCACTAATATGTAAATTATTGACGCGTCAAAATTGCCTTTTAAAGGACTATTTGAATGAAGATTATTTGAATTTGAATTTGAATTTGGTATTTTTTTATTAACCTTTGATTGTGTCTTTGTTTGTGTTGCTTTAGCAATAACAATGTTTTTGATCACTTAAGAACTTATCGCGTATAGGTAAGAAATAACTTGGGGTCTCGGTTTTTTTTTGCAATACACGGAATAACAGCAAACGTGTTAAACACACAATTTCTACAAATAATGATTGGTAAACAATAAAGAAAATGATGTGTAGGAAACACCCTATGATGAATGTGAAGGAAGCATTCATTATTAAGTAAACCTACCTACAACTTTTTATGTTACTTATCAATTTGTATTTTGACTTCTATCTTTTTTAACTTCGGACTGCTTCCTACTCGATTAAATCAGAAATTATCTGCATAGAACTATAGTTAGGTACTCATAAGTATTATAAATATTAGATGAAAATTTGAAATATCAATGACGAGCCATTATAATATCTCGGAAGATCGATAGAAGATAAGGGTAACACCGGAAAACGTAATTGGTAGGCCTTTAGTGGACAGACATCTGAAGGTAGCAAGAGGCACATTTTTTATTCAACTACAATTTCACTTGGATGTATAACAGTTATATAAAACCCACACTACCAAACGGTTTCTACGTGATATCCTACCGAAACGTTAAATCGCTTCACGACACCTCATAGTCGGTAGGGTGGTAAATAATCCCTGCTAAAGTTCCCGTCACAAGAATTAGGAAATTTATTCAAAATACTATCCAAAGAAGAAGAAGAAGCTGTGATAGCCGAGTGGTTAGAGCGTCAGCCTCCTAATCAGAGGTCGGCGGTTCGAATCCGGGCACGCACCTCTAACTTTTTGGAGTTATGTGCGTTTTTAAACAGTTTAATATCACATGCTTCAACGGTGGAGGAAAACATCGTGAAACCTGCGCGCCTGAAAGTTCTCCATAATGTTCTCAAAGGCGTATGAAGTCTTCCAATCCGCACTTGGCCAGTGGTGGACCATGGCCAAACCCTTCTCGTATTGAGAGGAGACCCGTGCTCTGTAGTGAGCCGAGAATGTTGATCATAATGACTATGCTATGATCCAAAGCAAGTAATAATTCAAAGGTTACAAAGGATATACAAATTTTGCTACTACCTTCTACAAATACGTATATTATACAATGTCACTTGATAGGTTTAAAGTAGGTTTGGGTAAGCCAATGGGGACATGTTATTGGAATTACCCTAAGTAATAAATTGATACCAACCTAACATAATAAATAAGACGTAAGGTTCCTTAGATATTTATGCTAAGTTTGGCATCTTGAGAAATATATAAACGTAACATATATAACATGTTTGGACCCTCAAACGTTTTGTTTGAGGGTCAAAAAGAAGTAGCTGCTGTTATTATGTTTGAACTGCTTGCTAATTTGCTATAGTTAAATAAGACAGCTGGCAGACGTAGACACATGACACGTACGACGTAGTCCAAAGCGAGGCGATGGCGAAGCGAAAACGGATCGTAATAATAACCAGCCATTTTGCTGGTTCAGATCAACATTAAATTTCATGTCCGACTAGACTTATTTTATCATCCCGAATACCAAGAGACCCAGAGTTTTCCAGTCTTGCATTCGATTCAGGCTTTGACCAGTAATAAATAAGAGTAACAATTTTTACACGCCATAAAATGTCTGGTCTTAATAGGTCGGCGCAATTACTGCAGTAAAATAGTAACAGACGTTATACACAAACAATAATCCTCTTAACCTTGACGCAACTATATGTACTATCTTGAAAAATGCCTATTTCATAAGATATTACCTAATAACAATGACTCGCTTATAGATCTTTTAGTATACAATCATAATAATATTCCTATTTATAATGCCAGGATACCGTTGGTTCCTGCGGGATTTTAAAACGTGGATGCGACGTGGGAAGCAAGGAAGGAATAATATTGTCATATAATTAAAATTTTTAAAAGCTTTGGTTAATTGTTAATAAAGGAGCTAAGTTATTTTGCTTTTTGATTTCAGTTAGCTTCTTCCTCGCATTGATAGCAGTGTGCTACACACTTTTATGCGTGAAACTAAAACGTGAAACGTGAATTTTCACATTCAGTAACCGGACACTAAGAGAGACGGTCGTCTCGTCAGTAACTTTTCAACTGCTGTGCTTATAAACACGTATATTAAGTACATTTATTTTCATTCAATTACATTATGACATTTTCTTAGTTCTTTTTCAACAAAGTGCTTAGTTGTATATAATTTTTTTATAAAGGTTAAAACAGAATTTATTTTTTCGTCTGGCAATTATTATACTGTTAACGTCAAAATTTAAATAATGTAATGTCATCCATTCATTTGTAATTTTACATTTTTCAGCAACGAATTGAAAAGCGTAAGAGTGAAAATTGTGCAAGAAATGTGTTATTTAGCTCGTTATTACTGAAAATCGAATTAATAAAATTTACTTTTTATAACACTTATAATGGAGGACGATATTAATAAGCCATACAAAATTTGTGACGTGAATCGTGAAAAGAAGAAAGGAATAGTTGCGTCGTCTTTAGAGGATTTAATAAATAAAGTGCCGGATAAATTAGGATTGCCAGCTGAACACCTTACTGTTGTACTGGAGTGTGACGGTACTGAAGTCGACGATGAGGAATACTTCTCGACGCTGGACCCAGACACTTCGTTAATGATTTTACACGGTAAAGAAAAGTGGGCCCCTAATATGCCAAAATGCCAAGTATCATTAGATCAAACCGATGATGTGGCGTTGGGAGACAAAGCACAGGTTGCAAACTTGGTTGGTCGTTTGCAACACAACCTTTGTCACATATCTTTACTTGGAGGGCAGGATCTAGAGCTTCTATCAGACATGGATCCAGATAGCCTGGCTGATATTGTGACTGACAGAGATAATAGGATAATCTTAGAACATATAAAGGAGGCCTCTGGAAGGTAATTTCACCTTAAATTGTAATATATTGCCATTGAGAGTATAATACTGCATAGAGAGAAGTAAAGAGAAGCAAAGTATCAGTTTGTTTTTTGAATTAACTTGTGTCTAGGATTATTTTGTTGTCATATAACTAACACCAAAATGAAATTATGTGCCTACTCGTCCCTTAACTAATTTTCTCTGTCTATTAATCTGTGTATTCTAATGATTTTGGATCATCATCAATCCATATATTTTAACAATGTTTGTTGTGTCTGTATGCAACTTGTGGTTCTCTAGTGAGTATTTTCATTTCAAAACTATAATTGTTAATAAACAATCAATTATTTGTATATGTGTTGGAAACAACTTCACGGCCTATTGGATTGGTAAAAGATAAAATTAGAATATAATTTTAATTTTAACTATAAAACAAATGATGCTAAGATTCATTAATTTGGAATTACTAGTTTGATATTTAAAAAATTATATAGGCCTGTCAGGGATGCCAATAAAATTAAGCCTTTCTTTGCTCAGTCAAAAAAATAAAGATAACTTTGTAAATTACAGAATATTACTAGAGAAGCGTCAAGCCCAAGATGCCATGGAACTATTGAAATTATATCATCAGAGTGTTTCTAATGGAACCGAAGATGTCTCTCCACCTAGCCAAGAAAGAGTGTAGAACAAAAGATGTACAATATCTTACTTAACCCTCAATAATTTATTTCTAGGGATGGTTACACTCAAAAGTTTACAAAACAATTTATTTAGAAATTTAACTACTAGAGTCATTGTCAAATACATTTGGATACATTTTAATTCATCTTGAATATATTCTCTCAAAATAAGTTCTAAGTTTAAGGATACATTTAGGATTTATAGAGATAAAATAAAAAGACACCAAATGAATGAGGCCTTTTTTAAGGAAATACTGGATTTGTATAACCATTATTTGATTGCCAAAACTTGATACATTTTTAAATTTATATAATATGCTTATTCAGATAGATTTAATATAAATTGTATATTGTAGATTTAATTATTATTGTCATCCCATAACAATTTTCAACACATTTTGCTAGGTAAATTATAGTACCTACTTTCAACATAAAATTATATTATAGTTATTAATATACACAAATATATTGTGTTTAGTATAGTATCAATAAACTATATGCAAGGATCTAATCTTATGAATTTGAGCTAATGTTAAAATTACCGAATAAAGTGAAATTCTAAAACAGATATAAGGTTACCACAGCACAATCTTTCTGCCAAATCTGGGGCAAAACTTGCACATTTTCTTTCCTTGTAAATGTTAGTAGGTAAATTTAAATTGATATTGCAATTTCAAATATCACTTGAATATTTTCACTGAGATTAAATTTAAATAGAAAACACTTTTTAATTATTGTTAATATAAAATTCACAAGTTATTTTAATTTTCATGTTATAAACACAATTTAGTGTTAAATGTAATATATCAGACAATAGATATGCTAGAATTTAAGCTTGCGATTTATAGTTTATAGTTTATTTTACTCATTTGTAAACTTTTGAGAGTCTTATTGCTACAAGGTTGATAATCAACATCAATTTAAAAGACTGATAGTTGGTAATTTTTTTTTATATAGTTTTACCCCCTAGAATAAGATATTAATTCATTTAATTCCAAATTTGCTCAAACATTTTACAAATACTAAATAAGTTTACCTAATTTTAACTCCACTGCCGCTAAAAATATAACATAAACCATCTTAATGTTGCTCACTATAGTTTAGCAAAGGAATTGCAATATCTAAATGAGGAATAAAATACATCATATTCATATTATTTTGCTTACTTATTACTCAAAGCAAATTAAAACCATGAAAGAATTGATTTCAAATTATCTATTTATAAAGTACTTACTCTAAATTCATATTAATTGTGAAGCCAAATATTGCACTCCATTAAAAGATAATGCACAGGAAAAAAGGTTGACATGCAACATTACATACATTTGTAAAGATATTCCTAAGTCCATTTTAAAGCACATAACGTTAGTTGTAATGTAGAATAAGTACTATTGTAGACTTTAGATCAATGATATGTTATTACCACAAAAAAATCTAAGTGTTTCAACCAGATAACTGTAAAATTGCTGGTGTTTAGGCCTGTGGTAATGAGGAATAATTTATATTATGCAAAATAATTTGTATGGTTATGGACAAGTAAAAGATATGTTTACTAAAGGATCTATTAGTTATTAGTATGCATTTTTATGCTCATTAGTTAAATATGATATTTTGATGTTTAAGTTTATTAGTAGTGTCTATTGTTTATTTTATGTAAAAGTGCATAGTTTAGTACTTGTATCCTTCCATAATATGTTAATAATGTCTATATCTCTCAATAGACCTAGATAAATGCAGATCTTTATCAAATCAAGCCATGTATGCCATATGTACTTTATTCTGATACATTGGTTTTCTTGCGTGCATTGAGCACTGAAAGAAGTTGTATGCTCAAGCCTGGCAACATAATTTTAAAGATCAAAAGTTTTTATCATTTTACTGTGATTTATTAGGATTAATACAATTTAGCATCTTTGTAAAGAATTAAATACCTTCTCCAACATTTCCAATTTTCGAAATTTAACACTTTTGACAAGGTATGAGGTATTAAAATGAACACGAATGAATGTCTGCATTTAGAATGCAACAACATGCCAACTTTCTCGATATAATGTGGGAGAACTGAGAGGCAGGCTCTGTTCTCTAAATAAAATAACAACAAATGGAATTATTAATTTGTTTTCATTATAAATAAATTATATACTATAGTATTTAGATAATGTCCTATATATTTGTAGTCACTTTTTTACACCCAGATACTGATACAATAAATGTGTGAATAGTTGTAGATAAAATAAACGAAGGCTGTAATGGAATTAGATATTTAGACAATTCCCCATAATTCTGTAATAATTCCCAAGCAAATAAAACAAAAGCTTATGCCTAATTATTGTGGAATTGAATTTTGATTGTTTCTCTTGTATGTATTGTGCACAAATAAAGCATTTAGGTAACTTGTCAAATGATTTTTTTATTTCTTTATAGCAACCTTATCACCATACATTATCCTTCCTTGAATATTTATTAGTTCAAACCATTACTATTTAAGTTGCAAATCTATAGAAACTAAAGGATTAAAATAATTAAATATCAATTTTTTCATTCATTTAATAAATTACAAAGAGTTAATTACACAGATACCATCTTAAATAAAGTGACACATTTCTCTAGACAGGAGAACTTTGACTGACCTTTAAATAATACATAAAATGAAAAACAAATATGTTGATTTACCTTTGCGCAATAATAAGATTTGTTAAACATTTAATTTATATTACTGCTTCACAACAAAAATTAAGCTGATGACAAACACCCAAGCTTACAGAACTGTGCAAGAACTTTTCTCTCTAAAAGGGTTTACTTTCTGACTCGAAAAACCAACGAGGAGACAATCTTCTTGTTCGTGCTCATTTATAAATCGGACTATGTCCGCAACTGCGACGGACACTGGAATCCGTTTTATCGAAGCTTCCCTTCTCAGTTGCTCTGTTACAGCACGTTGCTGTTGCAAAGTCGATACCATCATATCCATAACGGCAGTGTCTGATAGGCCTATGTTGAAAGCTAAATCCAACAATGCTGTCCTCACAAAACAGGGCGTAGCCTCAACGCAATGGCGAAACTGAAAATGAATAATGCATATTGAAAACAATATAAATCTCATTAATCCTGTATTGCTTCCTTATACCGAAAGTTGTAACTTACATTGCTTAAGGCAAATTATGTATTTTGGTGTTTGTGCTCTTAACAATTTTTTTAGTACGTATTTCAACGGTGCGTAGGTAAGTATCGGATGTGACAGTTTGCTATTGACAATAGGTACTACATCACAAATACCATAGATTTTTGTTTTTAATTTTTCCCTTTCAGAACAGCCTAAGATCAGAGACCATAAAGCCTAAGCCTATTCAGTCGCAAACGTTTTTGTACTTTTTCTTCTTTGCATTCATCATTAATGATTCCTCTGAACGTAAACAAAAAGTAAAATTAAGTTTTTTTTTTTGTTTTTCCCATATTCAATTGGTATAAATCTAAAATTCATCGAAATTGTATAAATTCTTAATGATAAATATATGAATTATCTCCTGTCGTCTATCTCTATAAATCCTGTAGAGCGCGGCACTTCTTCAATATTTTTTTGACTATTCAATTGACCTACTCCACAACCAACAGAGCGCTGAATTTTGAATGATACAAACGAAAAGAATACCTATATAATTTAGTGTTTAATATTCTATTTTTTTAATCTTCTTTATATATTTATAAAAAGAAATTAATTAATTATTAGCTAAATACTATTAATTTAATAAGGAAATAAAATAAATCATTACTTTAAATAAATAACAGCTAAATAATTTTTATTAATTAAAGTATTAAATTGTATTGCATGCTCGACAGTACCCAGGCGCAGCCCTAGGGCTCAAAATTTCTTCTGGCAGAGCTTCTTTCCGAAGCTTACACTGTGTCAACCAACAGGGTTAGCACAGTTAATAAACATTTCGAAAATAAAAAATTACCATTGCAAGCGTGTTCAATGCCTGGGCGTGATGGTAACGTTAAAGACACCTTCCACCTTAATACTGTGTCCAATAAAAAAAAGCGATATGACTGCCTTTGGTAGTAATTGTATGTAAAGAGGTATCTAGCTATCTGTCTTTTTATCCATCTATCTGAGAAAATAGTAAGACATTTGCAATTTGCATCGGCGTAACCTCGTAAGATAGAATATAGTACTGGTGGCTTTCAATGAGAAATCATTACGATGATGAATAGCGATCTCCATCCAATGAATAATCCGTTGAATATTAATTTCCTAACGTGATAAGAGTTGTAGCGTTATATTTGTTTTATGGCATTAAAAGAGGGAGGATGAACTTTTATTTTACATGAAACTTCCTCGTCGGAATTTTCAATATGTTTCAATTTACCGGCTTAAAACGTGGAATAACGATGTTCTAGCGTGCGATAGCCCGAGGGCATAGTTTAGATTCACTATTTAAAAAAATATTGTGATGCAAACAACAATTATGCTTGCAAAAATTTTGACTGGCGTTTCCTTTTAGTTTACTTAGCCAATCTGACCAGGATCCTTTATTGGTCTCAGTTTTAAGCACACAAAACGTTCTGTATACGCAAAGCACTTAATCGTTTGACCATCCGACCTTCTATTACGGTTGGATTGATAAGTCGACTAAAATTATAACCATTTTTTAAAAGTTTTTTTTTTTGTTTTTTTTTATTCTCTACAAGTTAGCCCTTGACGGCAATCTCACCTGTTAGTGATGATACAGTCTAAGATGGTAGCGGGCTAACCTGTTACGGGTATGGTAAACCCATACTCCTAATTGGTTTCTACGCGACATCGTGCCGGAATGCTAAATCGCTTGGCGACACACACTTTGTCGGTTGGGTGGTAACTAGCCACGGCCGTAGCCAAAAGACCACACTCGAGCCGGGAATGGAACCCGGAACCTCCAATTTTATAATGCGACAGCGCGCGCTGCGCCACGGAGGTCGTCAAATAATCATCCCTTCGAAGTTTCGTTCATGGAATGTTCTTTTTCACATTTAATGGATTTTTTACAAAATTTGGCTATATGGCCATACTTTAAACATTTTAGGCACTGCATAACTGGAGCCACGTAAGGGCTTACCTCGTATTTCCAGGAGCCCAGATCGATATGTTCGGGCATAATTTTCGGGTTTCATTGTATAATAGCAATAATGAACTTGTATAAGGTTTCATGTGAGACAAATCGGAGAATTTGTATAAAATTTTGTAGCTGCTGAAAAAGCAATAGGTGGCAAAAAGCATATTGTCTCAGTTTAAACACAAGTGCATAAAATCCCACTCTGCTAACACTGGACATCTTAATTATTGTTATTATGCAAAATGTTGCACTAATGGGACTAGAAAACAAAAAATACAAAATGCTAAACCTGCTAGAGTAAAAACATCAGAAGAACAACATAATTTTGATAGGTATAAAGCTCTTAGTGACTGTGGTAACAGCGGCAGTGCCACTGCTGTATGAGACAGGAGATACTATGCACTGTCTTAATTTTTGTCCAAATTCTATTTATGAGCGCATCTCATGATTCATGGCTTCATCTATATAGTTAATCTGAGATGAAGGTGCTCATTTCTGTCTGTTATTTATGATAGCTTGTCACGTTAATTTTGCATTATCTTTCTCAAGTCTGTGTCAGATGTCAAACGTCACTTGGAAATTGGGGTTTGAGCTCCGTAGAGTATAAATGTTCCTTGGGCTTGAGTTCGGCAAAATCTTGATTTCACCGAATTTCAAGGTTTTATTTTAAATTTTTTGGTGCAGTCAAATTGAATATATTATATTTCTAAAATACTTTCATTGTTAGCTCCGCCCGCTCATTTTTTTGTTATTATATTTTCTTACAGCTTTATTCATTGCAAATCGAAACAGTACACACCTAAAATGGAAGGTGATGGAGCTGAAAACTCGAAATCTTTTTCGGGAATACCGCAAGCCGTTTTTGTAGTAAGATACAATTAATTTTAAACATTTTATTTATCTAAGTATTCTAGTAGAATTAACATGAAATCGGTAGATCGGTGACTTCTTGTAACCTCATCTGGCACACCTGTTACTTAAAATTCTAATATTTTTATTACTATGGTATCTTAAACATTTATAGTGATCTTAAAATGGTTAAAATAACTAAGATTTTATTTGTATTACTTGTAAACTTTTACATTTGAACCTGCATCTCAGTATTGCATTCAACCAATTCTCCCTGTCCGCCTGTTGCAGACAAAATTAAGACACCCTTTTTTTGGTAGTTAAGGAAACTGGTGATAATTTGTATATTAAGTTAAAATCATAGTGATTTTCATTTATTATATTTAAGAACTTAATAATTTCTTTATTATACAACAAGCATCAAAATAAGCACATAAACAACTTTTAAACTAACTTATATGGTGAGTATGGTTAGTATGGTGAGTATGTGGGATGTATGTATGTACTTGAGCAATTTATAATCTACTGCCCCTGATTTAGGTATATACCTGTATTGCAGGCATTAATTAGTACTATTTACAAAATAGGAATAACATTTTATTTTTTAGGATAATGTTGATGAGTTTATGAGCTTGCCAGAAAATAGTGAAGGTGTTGAAAAGGTATTAAGAAGATTAGATGAGCAACATGGTAAATATAAATTCATGGAGTACACACTGAACACAAAAAGGAGGCGTCTCCGGCAACAAATACCAGACCTAGCAAGATCATTGGATATGATTGAAAAATTAAATGCTCAAAAAGATGATATGGAAACACAGTTTCTTTTGAGTGATCAAGTGTTTGTAAAGGTAACTTTTTATTATCATTTATTTTAGTGAAAAACTATGTTAAGGCTGGTATTTATAGCATAAGTAACGATGATACTTGAATACTTGATATTTGTTATCTTAAGACTTACACATTTTTATCATAAGCCTCAATAGAGACCCAAAAGACTTTCAAAAGACCTTATAATAGATTTATTCTATTGAAGAGGATGTGCTTTAATTTTTAATTATCATGTTCTTTACTTTGGTCTTATTTGCAGGCTAATTTAAAGCCCACTAAGACTGTATATTTATGGCTTGGAGCTAATGTCATGTTGGAGTACTCATTAGAAGATGCTGAAAACCTGTTAACAACAAATATGGCCACTGCTAAGAAAAACCTAACATGTGTTGAACATGATTTAGACTTTTTAAGGTATTATAAACATATATGCTTGAAATTTAATAAAATGTATTGGTTTGCCCAATCCATTTGCAAATCAACCACACAGGTAGAGCAAGTACTTTTCCTTTTTTAAAGTATCTTTTTCTTGATGGTATTGATAATTAATATCAAACTCAAATGTTAAAAGAAATTCAAACCCTATTTGCTTGCCCAAAATAATACATAAAATTTGTATAAAATCAGTGATTTTAGAAATATAAAATTGTTGAAAAGGTGAACCAAGCCACATACAAAGGCAAGTCATCAAACAGCCCGGTTACGCTGTGGCAACCAATGAGGTTTGTACAGCTAATACACTGTCAAAAAAAATAAAAAACTAAAATTGGGTATAGTTATGTGTAAAGGTTTTAATTAACTATAATTCCAACTTTTTGTTGGAATGGTAATTCATATATAAAAAGATAGTCACTCAATCTTCATTTTGTGTGACTTTTGTGTTGGAATATTTTGCATAATTACATCCTGTTGTGAATGCAGCAGTTTATTCAAAAATTATTCAGTGCATATTCTTTGCTTTCAGGGATCAGTGGACAACTACAGAAGTTAATATGGCTAGAGTATACAATTGGGATGTAAAAAGGCGCCAAGCGGCTAAAATATCTAGTTAATATAAAAAAAATATATTACACTGCTATCACATTATTTTTTGCTGAATAAACCATGTTTATAGATTCACCTGCATAATTACAGCAAGCCCTTATTTAATATAAACATGTATTTTTTTTTTGTTTATGAGACTAATAATAATTTATGGTTTTGTATTGTATGCCTACTGATTTAATCTTATTTTCTATATGTAGCAAATAAAAATATTATAGTTTGTTTTCTAAATAAATAATAAACCATACTAAAACTTTAAAAGCTTTTTCTTACACATCTATATTTATAAACTGTTAATTTAGATATATTATCATCGAGAACCGTCACACAACCTGTATGTTTTCTTTATAAAATGAATACAAATTTGCAGAAAGTGTTCGGAAAAACAAAAATTAACTAGGGAATATTTAAGTGAAATAATTACAATTAATTATAAAAGTGTGTCAGTCACTCTTATAATAAGTCAATGGAGCAATCGATACAAGAGTTCATTTTCGTAACATTGCAAATAAAATGCTGGTGTTTGTGCTACAAGAATAGTCTGCATAAAATAAATAAGTACATACCTACTCAACTTCAATTATACCATCGGGGGAAACTTCGCATTTAGTGTGTAATCAAGTCTGAAGTAAAGAATTAGTAAAATGTTGTTACCAGATATTTTACATTTTACTTTCTGACGAAAAACAAATGTTATGCCATTGCCAAAATACATATTTTAACACTACAAGTTTATGCAGTCAGCTAGCCTGGAGCACTTTGTAGTTTAGGTACAAGGCTAGAAGTACATCGAGGGAAACGCTAAGGAGGCAGTATCTATAAATTAAGCCAATGAGGCCGCTGTTAAACTACTGCCGTGTTAAACAGCCCTGGCAGCGACATGCGTCGTGACAGACCCTCCTAGGGGTCTATGATTGAGGCCTCCTAACTCCATCCGAAGCGCCCCATGAACATTAGGCACACCCGGGGATAAAACTCGACGGGTGAGGACGTCTGAGGGGCAGGCGGCGATCGTGCGTCCTGCCTGGCCTACGACGCCGGAGAAGGTGCGCGTCTGCATCGTCCTCCAGGCGCCGTTCCGCCGCTTCCTCCTAGGTAATTACCTCCTCGCAGAAGGAGGCGACGGCGGCCCAAGACGTCTCGCTGGCTATCATGACGAGAACCACGGTGGGCAGCGAAAGGTCGAGCCCCAAATATGCTAAGAGTAAGGCTCGCTCGGCCGATCACTGGACGTACGAATCCAGTGTGTTCTTCGCCTAGTCCTGACCATAGCCACACTTCTGGCACTTCTTGGGCTCCCACCTCGCGTCCCTGCACAGATACCTCCTGAAGCAACCGTGCCCCGATAATACACATAAATTTGTATTATCTTTATATATTTTTTTACCTTATATTTATTATTTTCGGAATCTGTAATTTGGCCATATTAATAAGCACTTTAATTCTTAAGCGTTCAGACAGATACCGTTTGATCGTCTAACTGTCTGATTAGATGCCTGACTGTCTTGATGAGCCTCGTTGAGCGCGATGGAAATAACGCTTTAGATCATAATTATTGGAACGGATATACTCGTATTAGAACCAAAGTGATAGATAACTGTGTTTAGGTTACAAACAATAACTAAGCAAGCTCCTACACTCTAATACCATTATAATTATTATAGTTTAGCAAATAGCAACTAAACTTAGTCTGCTTTAATCGAGACAATTGAAAATCAAAATTATAATTTTTGGTTTTCAATTATTGCTAGGTCGTACCTACGTGAATCCAGATTTGATACGCCTACCACTTATAAGATTTAGTTTCATAGAGAAAGTTGAGTTCAATAAAGTATTCTGAATAACGTGACAATATCTTCGTATGTAAAGTACCTACTCAAATATTTATTTTTTTCTTCTAAAAATAGAGTACTGGACCCGGAACTTGAGAGAATTTTCATATTTCTCTCTCCAGTCGTTTCTTCATTACTGAAGATCGTGGTCTTAGTGGTGTCCTTGCAACCTCGTGCGGATTATTTGTTTCCACCGGCTTCTATCGGAGGCTAGTCTCGCTATTGTGTGAAATTTGCACTTAGAAGATTCTCTGGTCGGTCCATCTGGTTGGTGAGCGGCCTCTCGATCTTTTGCCGTCTGTATTGCCTCAATACCTATAATCACAATAAGCTTTTGCAGGTTATCGCTCCCCCGCCGATGTGTCCGAAATAGGAGAGCAGGCGTTGGTAACGACACACATCTCAAACGCGTCTATCCTTTGTCTTTCCCTCGCCTTGATGGTCCATGTTTCTACTCCATACATAAATATGGGGAATATTAAGGCACGGACCAGTCGGTTCTTGGTGTTGTTACTTAAACCACGATTCTTTCATATTCCGGTTAAGCTCGTCATGGCTGTTTTCGCCATCGCAATGCGTCTCCTGATTTTTGGGGCACATCTCCCATCGTTGCAACAAAATATTCATATTAATTCTTCTATAAAACAAAAAAAATACCACTACGCTTAGAATAGGTAAGAGTGAGGGAGTGAAAAAAGTTGTAGGTGAATATTTTAGTTTTTAAAAGTTGCAAATTTTACGATGTTGGTTCTGGATGCTCTCGAAGACCTTTATAAGGTAATAATGTCGTAAGGTAGCAAGAAGTTAGTTTAAGCGTTCTCAACCGGAGTCTTTTGATGATGACAAAGATGTATCTCAAGTACTGGTTGACTTTATTTCAGATTGTTTAGATCATGGTGGCCAAGTAGATGTGCTTTACTTTGATTTTCGGAAAGCCTTTGATAGAGTCAATAATGACATATTGTTAGCGAAGCTAAGTAAAATAGGGTTCGCTCCTAACCTTCTTCAGCTCTTATCAAGCTATCTGCGTAATCGCAAACAATTTGTTCGTCTTGGCTTGTACGAGTCTGAAAACTACCATACACGCTCAGGTGTCAGTCAAGGCTCGATTTTGGGACCTCTTCTGTTCCTAATAATGGTTGATGATCTACCTTCTGTACTTAATAAGGCCAGGTGTTTGTTATATGCGGATGACTTGAAGTTATACTCCGAAATCAAATCAGAGGCAGACTGTATGGCCCTCCAAAGGGATCTTGATGCGTTGATTGGTTGGAGCGAGGCTAACAAAATGGATTTTAATATAAGCAAATGCTCTGTAATGACTTTTGGACGCAAGAAAAATCCAGTTCATTTCACTTACAATATGGGTAGTGAACTTTTGCCTAGAGTAACTATAATTAAGGACTTAGGTGTAACATTCGACCCTAAACTAACTTTCCATAACCACATCTCTGCCCTAGCTTCAGAATTTTTTAGGCGGTTGGGTTTTGTATTGCGCAATTCTTCTGATTTCCATGACCGCCGCACTATAAAGCTGTTATTCGATTCGCTAGTGCGCAGTAAATTGGAAGCCAGCTCTTGTGTTTGGAACCCCTACGAGAGTACCTATGCTTTGTTACTTGAAAAAGTACAAAAAGCTTTTCTAAGATTCTTATATAAACGCCTGCAAGGATATTACCCCTACCTATATCCTACTAGATTTTTGCTTGGGCACTTAGGCTACAATTCCCTGGAAACGCGACGAGCTCGTGACCAACTCCTCTCGATTTGTAAAGTTTTCACAGGACAAATAGATTGTGTTGAGCTCCATAACAAGGTGTGCTCTATTTATGCGCCCAATAAGTACTGTCAACTGCGTCAGTGCCGGGAGCGCAAATTATTTGCAGTCCCGCCTTGCCGCACAGTGGCCCGCGCTAGATCGCCCGTCCCGCGCACATTATCAGCCCTAAATACAATGTTGATGGACTCGCCTCACTGTGACATATTTGCAGGCCAATGGAATACAATCGTAAGCCAATGCTTGCAGTTTTCCGAAAATTATAATACCACTATGACTCTGTAAATATTTGTTTTTGTCTCTTGTCTGTTTTTTTGTTTTTAGTGTATATTTGTTTTGTTTAGACTTATAATGTTATTATGTGTAATCATTTAATTAGTGTTATTGGATATTGTCCGTTCTAATTAAATTAAAATTAAATAAATAAATAAATCTCGCTCTGGTCAACTAGTTACGGATTAAATAGACGCTATTTGTGAAAAAGTGGAGTAAAATTGGCATAACACTATTTGGCAGACCCATTTTAAAAGCTCGATATTTCTGTATCACACAAATTGACTGAAATAGACACACCCAAATAGTGTTCATTTGCAATTCTTTATTGAGCCATAATAGATACGAACCGTTTTTGAAAGAGATTCATAACTGGTTATCTAAATACCGAAAATATGAAGACAGATCTCTTGACCAAAGCATCAGTTGGTCCTAGTCTTTTGTAGATGTGAAGCGGCATAGGAGCGGTAGTTTTTTTTTCGGACTGTCTATTAGTCCAAATCGGCTGTTTGGCGAGCTTCGGAAAGAAGCTCTGCCAGAAGAAATTTTAAGCCCTAGGGCTCGAAGAAACTAAGGGAACGTCTGCCTAAGGGCGCCTCCTTTGAGGCCGAACCTCGGCTTATGCGATGTTTGGGATAACGGGGGGGTCGGACGGCGAGTGGTCCGTACGTCTCCGAGGCCGTGGATGGAGCCCACGTCCGGATGACGTATGATAGCGGGGACCTCGTCTTCGCCGGCGAAGACGGTGTGTAGCGTATGATTGTGTAGTAGGTGGTAAGAGTATGTCGTCATTAGTCATCTGATCGTCAGGGTCATGAAGGATATGTTAAGGTCTCCTCTTTCGGAGAGAAGCGCTTAGGTCGGGGGAGTAAAAACAAGCCGCAACTAAAAGAGGGTTAGGGTGTCGGATTGAGGAGCGGTAGAGTTAGTACTGGCTGCTATAGTATCTGAGGCGATGTTATCGCCGGTTTTGTAGCAACAAGACATTGATGCTGATGTCATATATGGTTTTAAATAAATCTACTTTATTAACATCATAAAAAATTAATGTGGATTCACCACATTAATTTTTTATGATGTTAATTGTAAGGCGTTCACGTAGATTTCCGTCTCATTTCCACCAGTTTCGGTCACTTTCTTAAAAGCCAACTGTAAGCTTTCGCCTGTAGTCAGAAACCCAAGTAGAAAGACTTATTGTTGCTAAAAATACTTTTAATAACTTTTCTATAAATATCCCATTAACAATATTTTCCGTCAAGTGTGAAGTGCTTGAACTTCAACCGCCATCATGTCATCTGTCAAAAATGACTGATGACCACAGATCATATACAAAAGTCAGCCAATACTCCTTGTTCTCTTTCACAACCCTACTTGTCGTGAATGTATATTATCAGTATTCCAAATCATGTCATATCCCGTAGACATACCTACAAGATGCCATAAGTCATCGAACAAAATGGCACATATTATACCAACTGTAAGTAGGTAAGCAAGTTGGGCTATGTCGGTTACTTTGTTTATGGATGTCCTATTTACGGATTATATCTAGCATAGCTGCTGGATGTTTCTCTCTTAGAGAGGGCTACCTCTCCATAGCACGTTGAGCGACTTGAGGACAAGGTCTACTGTGAGAGTTGGAAAATTGGCGAGTTGAAGACTTGACGCAGTTTTCTGAATGCTGACCATCCCAGCTGAAATCTTTTTTCAGCTTGCTTGTGGAAGTTGTTTCAACTGTAAAATCTGTCCCAGGTAGTTATTTTCTTTAACAACTTGGATGCTGATATTTTCGACAATGATGGGCTTTGTGAACATAACCTCGTTTTGTCCACGTTCATCTTAAGATCCACCCAACTAGACGATGTGCTAAGGTCTGACAGTTTTTGCACAAGATCCTTCAGCGTATTGGGCATATAACTATGTCGTCTGCAAATCGTAAGCGCGTGATGTATTCACCATTTAAGTTTATGCCAAACATTTTCCAGTTCAAAACCTTGAACACATCTTTGAGAGGAAGTGACCAATTTCGGGGAAATAAAGTCCCCTGTCTATCCCTGTCCTGTGTAGGTTTAATAATAATATAGAATTCTAGTAGGATAAGTCAAATTTAAATGTCTAAATAAAATGCGTCAATTGACAGTGACATTTAATGTTAATGTTGCCATGTTATATTTTATATTCTAGAAAGTTTATTTTTATATAAATAGATCAGTGAAATTCGTCTTTGGTTAAGTCAAAGGCTTAAAGTGAAATAAATTGATTCTTAGTAATTGCATCCTTTTTGTAATAGGTATTGTCGGGTGGTTACAAGTGTCGGTCAATGATCTTCAACAGAGCCATAAATTTATTTAAAAAAACGGAGATAAATCATCAGGATGCGTGACATTGACAACGACAAGTTCAATTTACCAAGATTGATACTTACCTGACAGCTGACACGTCAACATAGTGTAATTTGGAACTTTCGAATCAAAATTAAGAATCTGGCCTTTAAATTCCTAATTCGACGAAATAAATACTTTCACATAACGGATGAAATAATAAGCTAAAGGTATGCAAAAGTGCATAATTTTTAAAACCCAAATTTATCTACTTTGTACATTTTTGCTTTTGATACATAAGATATATATCAGCTGTTTATTGTAAAAATTAATCATAAAAATTTCCTTTTAAAGAAATGGCACCAACAACTGACTGGGATGAAATAAAGAGATTAGCTGCAGACTTTCAGAAAGCACAATTAACCACTACAGCACAACGGTACGAAGCCATGGCTATTTTTATTATTAGCAGCTCCCACCAGCTGCAATTTCGTCTGGGTATAACTTTAATTGGAAGCGGTGATAGCCTAGTGGTTAGGGCGTCAGCCTCCTAATTAGAGGTCGGCGGTTCGAATCCGCGCACGGACCTCTAAATTATCGGAGATATGTGCGTTTTAAAAAAATTAAAATATCACTTGCTTCAACGGTGAAGGAAAACATCGTGAGGAAACCTGCACGCCTGAGAGTTCTCCATAATGTTCTTAAAGGCGTGTGAAGTCTGCCGATCCGCACACGGCCAGCGTGGTCGACTATGGCCAAACCCTTCGCATATTGAGAGGAGACCCATGCTCTGTAGTGAGCCGGTAATGGGTTGATCATGATGATGATGGTGATAACTTTTATTAAGAAAATAGTTTCCATAGACGTCCGTCGCGGCGCTCGTCTTTTCTTGGACGTTTTGATACCCTCCTAGCACAAGTTAAATAGCCTTCTATCATAAGAAAAAGGAAAACCTTTTTATTAATCAAATCCTCTTAGATAATGGAGTCAAAACAAAATTTAATTCCTATTAGTTCATATAAGAAAAAAATATGAACTAATAGGAATAAATTTTGAAATATTTATAAAACACAAAGGGACTTTTTGTAGAGCGATTCAGATACTAATCTGTAAGGTATAAGCTACTTTTTACCCTTGAATTAATGTAATTACTAACTTTCAGATTATCAGAGAGGAACTGTGTTGAAATTGTATCAAAGTTAATTGAACTTAAATTACTTGATGTGATATTCACAATAGATGGCAAAGAGTATTTAACACCACAGCAACTTATAAAAGAGATAAAAGACGAATTGTATGTACGCGGTGGAAGAGTCAATACTGTTGAACTTGCTAAGGAGCTAAATGTAGACCTTAATCAAATAAATATATATGCTGTCGATATAGTCAAGAGTAAAGAAGTGCAGTTGATTGCAGGTTCATTAATAACACACTATTATCTAGAAAAAATTGCACGGGAAATCAATGAGAAGTTGCAACTACAAGGACAAATTACTGTAGGGGATTTAACTTTACAGTATGACTTACCAGCAGATCTCTTACAACACAGTGTTTTGGAAAAATATTTGGGTAAAATAATTAATGGTAGACAAGATCCATCTGACCCCAGAATATTTTACACAGAAGAGTATATTACTAGGACGAAAGCTAAGATCCGTGGAGCTTTAATGGGTCTCCTAAAACCAACCCCTATTAGCCTCATCATAAGTCATTGTAATTTAACAGAGAGACTCTTTCTATACCTTTTTGATCAGCTGAATGCACCTGGGGTGCTTACTGGCCGGCAATCAGGAGCTCAATATGTACCATCATGTTATACTAAATCGCAAAATGAGTGGGTGATGAACTTTTATAAACAGAACAACTATTTGGAATATGACGCTTTAACTCGACTTGGAATATCCGATCCTAAAGGTTATGTTAAAAGAGTATTGTCGAATGAAGACATGACATTTTTAAGAAGTTGCGTGGTTGGGTCTCAAATAAAACAACAATTAGAGACTGCTTTAGAAGAATGTATTGCTTCAAAAAGTTTTTTAGATGTTGTATCATTACTGCCGTCAGTGCTTTCAGATGAAGATATTGACCATATCCTTGAAACTCTATTAAAGAATAACTTGAAGTCAACCATTCTCTTTGACAAAACTGGTGAGTTTAATATCTTTTTACCAAATAAAATAAAAAACAAGAAATATAAAAAAAAAAACAATTTGTCAAATTAAATAAGTTACACAAATATGTACATTGATATGTTCTTGTGAACATAACATGTACATATATGTTATTGTAACATAGGTATAATATATAATTAGACTGTACTTATTAATACTTAGATTATAAAATTATACTAATATAATTTGTTCATTTCAGTTTTTAGCAATCAATTTATTGAAAACTTGAGGCAAGCTTGCTTTCCAATAGTGGAGAAAAATTCAGAAGCTATTGTCAATTCTGGAAAGTACCAGCAATTTTGCCTTAATAAGCAACTAGCTAAATCTGAGATCCAACATCAAACCAATACAGATCACAAAGCTGAGAGACGTGAAGAGCGAAGGAAGAAAGCAAGTTCTGGAAAAGTAGGTGGTGGAACACAAGGCAGGGAAACTAAAACAAAGGCAGTTAAAAAACATCCCAGATCTAAGCAGGCTGTGCACGATTCTGATTCTGATGAGGCACCAAGTGTTTCCAAGAAAAATCAAGAACTATTAGAGATTGTTAGCCATGAAGATGTACAAAATGTGATTAAAGAACCTCTGGAAAATGAAGGGCTAGAAGATCTAATAGAACAAATTGCTGAATATCTTCAGGGGTAAATTGATTGAGTGATATCTTCATCATGATAAACAAATAACTAAGTTATAGTTGGACTCTGTAAACATGGTTTGGTTGGTGTGTTCCAGGCCAAACCAGGTCTACACAGTTGGATTCCTTTTCTATTATAGATACACCCACTAAAGTTTTTAACACAAAGAAAATTATTTCTTTATTTATTTAAGAAAAAACATTGACATAATTTTGTAATAATTAGGTGTAATCACAAAATCGTAACTTGAGTTTTTCCATACACCAGAGCCTTCGACAATAATTTCAACATGATAAGTAGGTAGCATATAACTATTTAAATATTACTATGCAATAATCTTTTCTGTTACAGACATCTGAACCAAACTGCATTAGCAAAAGCAAAAGAACTGGCTGAAAAATTATTACAAGATGCCAATCAAAACAGAAAGCAAACTCATTCCTCTGCTCAAGATAGAATTAATGTTCTTATAAATGATATTAAGCTATATGAGAAGGGTTTGAAATTATTTCCAAGTGAACAACATCCACAATTTATTAAGTACCTTCTAAAGTCTTTTGGAAGTGATATTCTTTCAGAATTCTGCAAGTATGCAGCAAATCAATGCAACTTATCAGTGCAAGTGGATGTTTTATCAGTTGAACAGAGAAATAAAATAATGAATGATCTATCAGATGAATATATGAAACCATTGCGAGCTCTAAATGTAGCACTGGGTGATCAGAATATAGAGCAATTTTATCAAGCTGTGGATGTATGCTTATCAGAATGTGGAATGATTTTAAAAAAAGTGGACAAAAAGAAGGACAAGTTTGTATTCAATTATTGGTTTACATTTATTGTTTATTAGAATATTTATAAAGCACACAGTAAATTGTATGCTATTTTTCAGAATTCTTGTTCAAAATCATAGAGAGAAACTTATATCAGAGTTAGAAAATTGTGAAGAACCTGCATTAGTTTTGCATTTGGCAGTGCTTGCACTGTTTACTATTTTGAATCAGAATATGTTACATGCATCTGGAAGACAAGTACCATATATAATATCATATCTGAAGTCACAACTGAAAGAAGAAGATTATGGAAAACTCCAGAAGTATCATGGTAAGAAGTTACACTTTTCAATACAAACCTACTCAATATTGAAGATCTCATAAAAATATAAATGCATGTGTTTGTAGTAAATTTTTTGCTCATATTGAAAACCGATTATGAAGTTTATAATATTTTAATTTGTTTATAATGTCAATACATGTTGAAGAAATTATATACATCTTCAAATAAACCACAATTTATTTTTCTTACAGAATTGGTAGCTGCATACTTAACTGCTTCCGATGACGATAAAAGTAGTATAGAAGATAAACTCAGGGATGATATGCTACAGATTAAGAATCTGGTGGCTGAAGTTAAAAAATATAAGTAGAGGTTAATATTTTTGTATAATAAAGCAAATTCATATTTTGACTATGAAAGTAAATATATATATATTGTATAATTTTTAAATTCTATTTGTATTCTTTCAATAATTTTTGCGAATATTAATTAATTAATGATAATATTTGGTGAATGAATTGGAGATATAAGTTTGTTGTGTGATTTGGGACAAAGTGATAGCAAGAATAATGAAAGATGAGAGTGAGGTAACACAAAACCAATTTCAAATTAACGCAATTTTCGTACTCTGCCAACTGTGCGAAAAATACAGGGTTACACACAAGTTCCCCGTGAGGTTTTTTGGTAGTCTATAAAAAGTTAAAAACTGAATGGGAAGTGTGAGGCTTGTGAAAGAAATGTATAGAAAAGCGACCACGAACGTCCGGTCAGTAGCTGGGGTCGGCTTTCAGCTCTTCCTTGTTCCTCCTGGTAATGAATGCTCTTACATGAAACATATAAGAGTTATTCGCTGGTGCGTGTTATTCGCTGACTACATTGATCTCATTGGAGAAGATGCGTCTGAGGTCAAGCGCAGATTGGGAAAAAAAGAAGTCAATATATAAGGGTAAGTCAAAAAGTAGTGACAGAAAAGTGAGGAGTAATAGACTAGCATTTTATGGTCGTATAACGTGGAGGGAAGAAAGTAATGTCACCAAAATAATGTTATATAATATGTATGTAAAAGGGCAAAGGAGTAGATTAAGGATGGATAGTGTAAAAGAGGATATGCTTGTAAAAGGTAGTGAAGTGACGGCCGATAGAAGTGAGTGAAGAATAAGACTTGCCAAGCCATATTTTTCCTATCTTTACATTTAGTTAGGGATAAGAGCAGGAAAAAGAAGAAAGAAGAGAACTTAAACAAATAGCACAGCTCTGTAAGAGCTTGAAGCGTTCTGCTTAGTAGTAATGGTATGGCCGTATTTGTTGTCGAATTATCCGTATCATATGGATAATTCCAACAACATAGGCACACTATTCATTTTACATTTTGCGCTTAAAAATCTTCTCAGGTAAGCGTTTGTGATTTTCACATTTTTCGCTGCAATTATTAAAAACAATTTTGTTTTAAAGAACGTACAAATAAAGTCCTTGCAGAAGATATACTGCTTAGGTAATCTGATGAGTGTTTCTGGTGGTGTTTTTTTGGATTTCTATTAGGTACCTAGGTTTAGGTTGACCTACCTACTATTATTTTTAGCGTATTACAGTGACAGCACTGTAATACGCAAAAATCTAGGTATTTGTTGCAACAATCCGACGACGATTATGAATGCGTCTAAAATTGGAAACTAGAAGTTTTTCTTAATCTTCTTTAAATAGCTTAGTATTAAATAGTACCTACTGGACTTATTGCTTCACGACAGCGCTACGGGATACATTCACTCAACCGTTTCTCCGCCCGTGCGCATGTCCACCGAAACGAAATCACTTCTGGCAGTCCTAGCCACCGAAAGAAGCGTGCTTGAACAGTAGTACGCTTATTAAAACGAGTATTATGTAGTAGTATACAGTATTATGCTGTAGCCCACTAAAGGCTCAGGAGAGCAGGCAAGGCCAACGCAAAAGAAGAACACACTGTACCTTCGCCGAGCCGTTGAAACGCCTCCAACAGTTCTTTACCTGTAAGATTGTCCCTCATACCTCTGTCAGTAACTAGCTGGATGATCGTCGATATTAGCTTCCTCAAAGCCAAACGGAGCCGTTGTGGGAGGTGTGGCCGTCTACATACATACACAAACCAAAGAATAAACATACAACGGTGGTAATGTAAAATGAAACGCGAGTTAATTATTATCTTGGAGTATGAGTGATCTAATAATTTCGAAGATACGACGAAGTCTGTTTAAAATACGTAAATTTCATCAAAATATCTATTAATATGTATTTTTTAAGAGATGGTGTTAGTAATCATTATTACCTACCTACTAACCAAAACTATAAAACAGTCATTATTAGAACCCAGACCATATTTGATTTAATTTTTGTTCGGCTATCTTTTGCACATCACACAAAAACGTGAAATGCAATTTAGTACACATATAGGTGATATCCAAGGCTTTTTTCCCGCAAAATAACCAGGGTCTAATCAGGATCCCTAATTGCTTCTCATGATCAACTTGTAAATGTATGCTGCGACTATGATTCTGAGCCTTAGAAAATTTAACCTATGGACTCTCAACGATTTTTATATACATTGATTTCGATTATTTTTTAGATTAGAATGAATAGGTAGTCTTTCCAGTTTTAAGAAATTCTTGATGCCGATTATTTGTACTCAATCGCTAAATCGATATTATGACGATTATGGTTGCCTTATAAAAACAAGGCATATCCAATAACAACGTGTGTTTGAAAAAAGTTTTAAAAGAAATTTAATTATATCTATTTATAAATGAGACTTTATCAATATTTAACTTTTTTTACCATTTCGTTTCTTTTTCTTTCAACGTTTCTCTCTGCAGTGGATCATTTATACCAATGCAGAGGGAAAACTTCGTGCGAGGCTTAATCTGAGTTGCGCGGCTAGTGTAAGCAGTATTTGTACCGAACACATGGGTTTCAAACGTCAAATCCACGTTATCAAGTGTCAAATAAGTGTACCTACCTATTGTCAATGTCAAATGAAAATAGCAAAAGAGTTTCATTTTTTAAGTTTCGCACTTGAGACATGTACTGTAGTGCAGTCACAATATTATTGTCTTATTTTGAAATGTTGAAACTCATGTCGTAAACTCTTAATACAAATCAGACTTTTGTGAGTCCGAAAAGTAAATTCATAAGTTAAAATTTAATAATAAACATAAAATATGCAGGTTAATTTCTGAAGTACGAGTTTATAAATAAGAGTTAACATTTTCTGTGATTGTATTAAATTACATGCTTCGTTGGAAAGCCATGTGCTTATATTCTAACATAAAAAGTATTTGTGACATTTCTGCGTTTCTTACAATTTGACGATGGGTTCGTTACCTATGGAAAGTAAAGATTTATTGACGAAAACTAACGAAAATGTTGCAAAAGAAGCAAATGGACAAGCTATTCTCGGAGAAGAATCATCCAAAGCTACATATAGAGATCCTCCCGACGGAGGTCTTAGAGCTTACATGATAATATTAGGTTCATTTTTGACGAATGGCCTAGTTTTCGGTATAATCAATTCTTATAGTGTTATTTATAATGTTCTCCAAAAGAAGTTAGCTGACGAAAAAGTATCAAATTCTGAAAGCAGAGCTGGTGAGTTTAATTATATAATATCCCTAAATAATATAGAGTAAGGCTTCTGTCAATGCTACTTTAAAATTGCTGTTATTAAAAAGAGTTTAGTTAAATTTTCATTGATATATATGGCGGCTCTCTGAGCAGGTTTATATATTATTAATCTTGTTTAAGTTTTAATATACAATTAAAATATGTGGTATATTTTAATATTTGCTATTATTAGGTATTTTTAAGAAAAATGGCTTTTATTTGTTCCTGTTATTTATACTATGAAAAAGTAAAAAAACAAAACTTGTATAATTGCTTTTGCATTTGATTAGCTAAAGAAGTATGCAGGGTATACAAAAATTATACTGTGATCTTGATTAAACAGTGCCTAAAATCTGTAATAATATTGGTATTAGGTATATTGCGGAGTTTCTTGTAGGCTTTACCAGTGCATATTTGTTGTATGTTAGTTGTAGCATAAATATATTTATATACCATTTTTTGTTAAAAGCTCCTCATTGTTCTACCATACAATATTATAAATAAGACTCTCGATATTAAATTACATAACTTTCAAGTGACTTCATCCAGGCAACTGCTATAAGAAATTTTAACTTTAAATTTCAATAAAACTTTCAAATTTAAAGTTACAGTAAATTTACATAAAATTACATATATTAAAAGTTACAAACTAATTTACATATAAAACAATAATAATAGAATATAGCATATATTGAGAAAATATATAATTATGTTATAATGAGCTGTGATAGCCTAGTGGTTAGGACGACCGCCTTCTAAACAAAGGTTGGGGGTTTGAACCTGGGCATGCACCTATAACTTCTCAGAGTTATGTGTATGTGAAGCAATTTAAATATCACTTGTATAAACAGTGTAGGAAAACATAGGAAACATGTATGCTGCTGATTGGCAGACTTCACACAGCATTGTAGTTACAGGCGTAAATCCTATAATTATTATAGATGTTGGTTACTCAATCACGCAAAAACAGCTGAACGGATTTGGATGTAATTTTACATGTATGTAGACTTTGACAGGGAAAAGAACATAGGCAATTCCTTAAGTAGTTCCCGAGGTAAAATTTATAATTGTTTATGAGCTAAGCCGCGGGTAGACCGCTATGAAATTTGGTATGCATGTCACCTATGCTATGGAAAAGGACATGTACTTTCTATACAGATTTCTCAAATAGTTGCCATGTGAAGATTAAAAATTGTTAACGAGCGAAGTTTTATACTCAATTCTGAAGTCTCAACCTTCCAACATAAAACTATTGGAGAGTTGTGGGCCTCATCATCATGCCATCGGAATATATGAATAAGCCAGCTTTTGCTAAGTACTTTTCCAATGTTAATACATATGTACTACTTGGAACACACTGTGTGGACTGGGGAAAATTATATCTACGTTGTTAGATAGTTGTTTGGGTAGATACTTCGGTTACCTTGTCAGAAGAGAGGAATTAAAGACCTTGAGGACGTAGCCCGAAACCTTGGTCAGCTCAAATCCGTACTGTTTGCAATAAAAAAATGCGCTAAGCTTTTCGTGTCGCAAAAAGTTTCATGGTCAGACATCGCCCAGAAGATCATTGTTGGAAGGGGTCACGACCTTCAGCAATGAGGAATACGGGCGAGTTAGTTAGATTTCGGGCGAAACATATCACACAAGATGATATAGCCTAGATAGAATCAAATCTAAAAATATGGTAATTAATTGACTAATTAGTCTTTTTATATGTTTTTGCGATTACACATCAGTATTTGTCTGAGTACATTTTATGAATGTTCGTAGAACAATGTGTTAATATAGCTAACTATATCTAATTTGAGAATGATGCAATCTAAGCATACTATGTACCTATAAATGTGAATGTATAAAAATAAAAAATGATGCAATTTACTTTCTGATTACCTATAGGCAGTAGCGAATTTCAAGGAATTCTAATGTAACATTACCACCTTATTTAAGCGAGAAAACAATTTTAATACCTACTATAGAAATCAAGTAAAGATCTTCTTAGCATTATATGAATTCGCTGTGGGTGCTAGGTCTATGGTGTAGCATAAGGAGAGCTCAGAGGATCTGAGACATTCCCAGGGTAGAAGTTTTAAGGGACCCTTTATGTTGTACGTCGTTCCCGTGATGCCCGTTCGTGCTATGCCAAATTTTATAGGAGTCTATACTTAATCGTTCTTAAAAAAGAAAATACAGCAGTTCTGAAGAGCTTTTGTTTAGGTATCTATCCGTGCCACTTGGACTGCATAAAGACTTAACTAAATACTCATTTTTGGTTAGTTCATGTTCATGTCATCAATGTTTTGCAAAACATATATAAGTTAATATGCGTAAATATTACCCATACATACTTAAAATCAGATTCACTTTGTTTTACGCATATGCATATTCTCAAATGTAGAGTCCGTAGGTGGCAGTTATGCAAGTATGACATGAGCATAATTAAAACAGGCTTATTATTTTGCTTAGCTAATAAATAATTGCTGTGATTACCTTTTTAACTGACGCCAATATTCTACTGAGTAGTTAAAAATTTTTGTTGCATGCAATGCATTACAATCATCATTATATCGACCATTGGAAGTCTACAGCTGGATATTTGGCTCTTTGGCAGGGATTTCGAAGTTCCAATGGACTTGTGTCCAGCGGCTCTTTGTCATGCATTGGATATAGTCTCGCCATCAACTTAGTAAGGGGACATATGGTTTTGGGTGTTGCTTGGATCTAGGATCGAGCGACCTATCATATATACCATGAGCGCGATATCCATTACATATCCGGGCTCTGTGCTGAGCATAAAATCACTGAGCATCACTATAGTTTAGCGTAATATTTGAATATTTGAGCAAAGTACGTAACTTGTTATAATATAGATACTCAGAGCATAGCTCTGTCTGCCGCTGAGTTACTAAGCTTTCTTATTAGACTCGTACTTAGCGAGATTCATATAATTTTGAATTCGTACTTTTAGAAGCCTTTGGGCTTCAGACACTGGCATTTTGGACGAAAAGAAATCAAAAAGGGTCCTGAATCATTCATTAGGATTTGGTATATAACCTCTACAAAATTCATATCACTGCTAGGCAAAGGTCTCCTCTCTTATATACGAGAATTCTAGAGTGTAACCCGCCACGCTGCTAACGGTGCAAATTTTCGTTGGCGTTCTTCAATCATTATTAACACACGTAAGTGTGAGAAGCAAGTGGATCCTGACGACTTAAGTGCTCTTTGAGTTAAGTGCCGGAGTGCCGTAGTTAGTAAATGGTGTTGTAACCGGGGAGTTATACAACACAATTTACTAACTCCGAGCTGGACAATACATTATAAGGGAACCCAGGATCATTAGTGGAACACACTAGCTAACTTACTTGTGAGTAAACTTTATTTAAACAGGCATTTTTGACGACCTCCGTGGCGCAGTGTGTGCGCTGTCTCATTATAAAGTTGGAGGTCTTGTGTTCGATTCCCGGCTTGAGTCTGGTCTGGTTGGAGCTTCGGCCGTGGCTAGTTACCATCCTACCGACAAAGACGGGTCGCCAAGCTATTTAGCGTTCCGGCACGATGTCGCGGAGAAACCAATTAGGAGTGTGGGTTTACCATACCCCGCCCGGTTAGCCCGCTACCATTCTAGACTGTATCATCACTTACCACCAGGTGAAATAGCCTACAAGGGCTAACTTGTACTGTGAAAAAAAAACGATGAAACGATGTTATTGTATATGACATTTTGAATCAAACGTTTGTTAAAATAATAAATGATTTTTACGGTCACTTGTTCAACAGGCGCCGGTCATCAAGGAGCACGTGCCATTTTTGATGTCTGTTAGTGGCGTCAAAATACCGCGACAAGCTGATAGCTCGTTGATTGCATTCATTTGATTATTTAGACTCTGACGCCCAAAGCAACTAGAGTCCAGACTGCGTGAGCGATGATACTGGCGACGTAAATTAGATAGATACAATAACTTTATTAAGCGGTGATAGCCTAGTGGTTAGGGCGTCAGCCTCCTAATCAGAGGTCGGCGGTTCGAATCCGGGCACGCACCTCTAACTTTTCAGAGTTATGTGCGTTTAAAAAAAAATCACTATAACGGTGAAGGAAAATATCGTGAGGAAACCAGCACCCCTGAAAGTTTTCCATAATGTTCTCAAAGGCGTGTGAAGTCTGCTAATCCGCACATGGCCAGCGTGGTGGACTATGGCCAAACCCTTCTCATATTGAGAGGAGACCCGTGCCCTGTAGTGAGCCGGTAATGGGTTGATCATGATGGTGATGATGAATAAACTTTATTGCAGCAAAACAAAGTGAAACAATACAAGAAACTAATACCAAAAAATAGGTACAAAAAGTATGACGTGCATTAACAACATCTACACATCTAAGAATATATTTATATATTCCTAGTCCTCAGGAGAGTATATATAGTTATACTATACCTTTAATTAAAAAAAACAGTTAAAGCCAGACAGCGTCATGGTACCGAGAAGAAGTCTTTCTTTACTGCTTAGATAGGAAATGAGTTAATGGTCGAATTCTAAAGAGGAAGAAGCAATTACAGTTAAACTTGTCCGCGAAGCCGCAAGATTTGTAATCTTTGGTATTATTCCTAGAATAACAGATCTCTGCAAGGTGCTGTCTCATTTTTATTTTTTATTTGTTGTCTAGCACAGTATAAAATCTGTTTATTTGTTACTATTTTGTCATCATTATTAGGTTGAGTAGATTATCTTTTCCTACAGTAACTTTTGAGATACGAATGATTTGTAACTGGTATTGGTAGTCATTATATTTATTGCTTTAACTATATATACCCGGCTAATCGATTTATTAGACATTCAAAAAGAAATAAAATTTAGAAAGTTACCGGCCTAGACCAGACCTATACCTATAGGGGATAAAAATTCAACCGAAGCCACTTTGCTTCTTACATTTTATTTACTTAGGTATTCGTTTATGCAGTTAGTTTCTGTATCCATTGCACATAACCCTAATTTATGCATATTTTGATTCGTGCTTGACCAGTTCCGTATAAATATAACACAAGTGATTGCGCCCGCGATTTTGTCCTCGTTTGTTTGTCCAATGGATGATTTCTACGTTTTTCTAAGAAAAAACGTTTTTGTACATCCCCAGAATGCAAGAGATATAATGTAAAAATATCTTAAATATCTGTGCTGTATTAGCATAAGTAAACAAACACATAATTAATAATAACTAGCTGACGCCTGCGACTTCGTCTGCGTTGAGTTAGTGTGTGTAAAAGTGTGTTTGTTTGTCTTCCATTCACGAAGCAATCGATGACTAAACCGACGACCTTGAAATAATTAATTATAAACATTAAAGTATCTCCTGAAAAAAAAGAATGATTGAAATCGGAGTACGCCTTAATGAATTACAACTAAATACACATTTTGACTTGAATACCCTCTCCCTAGGGAACCGTGCTGAATTCCGGGATAAAAACTATCCTATATGTTGAGCCGGAGTGTCAGCTACTCCTATACCAAATTTCATTCAAATCCATCCAGTAGTTCCGGCGTGATGCGTGGCTAAGATACAGACAGAGAGATAGACAGACAAAAAATTAAAAAAAATTGTTTTGCGCTCAGCATCGATAGTAAAGCATCCTCCAATTAAAATTTTCAAAATATATTTAATGTACAGAATTCGTCCTGTTACCGTTTTATTATATTATAGATAACTATACGTATAATCTCAATCAATATTGAGGATATATATATATTATAACAATATAACAACAGTTTGAATTGTCACATGGTATGTACTCGGTTAACCCGGCAATTATCGTCCTACTTGATAGTGTAGCGTCGTGTGCGATAAATTTTATTTATGGCCACATAGTCAATCAATGTACAGTCAATGTACTCGAAACTAGTAGCACCTAGTAGTATTATATAATATGCATTACATTTTATCAATCTTAAAAAAACCGCCTTAAATAATCGGAAGGAAAATTTCATAACCTTCAGAATTCGTGTTATAGATTCTTTATACTGTTAAAGTATTTTTTTTAGATAAACAAAGTCAATATACCTAATTATATCAAATAAAAATATGTCCACAATACATGTTATGTCTATCTTTTGAGGTATTTAACCAAGTGCTTAGCGAAATTAAAACAATACATGTTCAAGAGCAATACTGTATCGATTTAAAATTGTTTTACACGAATGGACAAAGAAAAGTCAGAAGAATTACAAAAACAAGTTTCAAACTTATGCTTTTTTCATGCAGTCTGTCTTTTTTGGAACTCTCGAAGCAGCCTTTAATGTTTCCAATCGAACGAATATGTGTTAGATATTTTTATGTCATATTAAAGATGGTGTTTTTCGTTCCAGCTCTGGTGGGAGCTTTGACGATGGGAACGACGTTCCTCTTATCACCGGTTTCGGGCGTGCTTACAAGCCTGATGGGACTGCGATGTACTGCCGTGCTGGGAGGCTCCATTGCCGTTGTTGGCTTATTAATATCCTCATTCATAGTTGATAATGTAGATGGCCTTTGTTTTACTTATGGCATCATGTACGGCGTAGGCGCCTCTCTCGCCTACACTCCCTCTCTAGCCATCCTTGGGCACTATTTCAAAAAGTATTTGGGATTAGTCAATGGCATTGTTACAATCGGTAGCTCAATTTTTACGGTTGTTATGCCACCGTTGATGGAACATATGATACAAAATTACGGTTTACCCGGATTATTTAGAGTACTAGCAATTTTAACTGCCGGTGTCCCGCTTTGCGGCTTGCTATTCAAGCCAGTATCTGTTGAAGTTTCGGAAAAACCGATTAGGAAACAGGGTTTTGGAGCCATATGCAAAACGATAATAGATAATAGAATTTGGAGAAACAGAAGCTACAAGTTTTGGGCCTTATCAATGCCCATAGCTCTATTCGGTTATTTTGTTCCTTACGTGCATATAAAAAAATTTATCCATATAAATTTTACAGACGTGCAAGAGAACTTGCCGCTGCAATGCATAGCGATTACCTCTGGCATCGGAAGGTTATTTTTCGGTTTCTTGGCTGACAAGAAGGGAGTTAATAGGATTATGTTACAACAGATATCATTCTACATAATCGGCTCTCTCACTATTATATTGCCATTTATTAAATCTTTTCCCCTTTTAGTCTGTATATCGTTAGGTATGGGAATTTTTGATGGTGCGTTTATAGCATTGATCGGCCCAATCGCCATTCAGTTTTGCGGTAGTACTTATGCTGCACAAAGTATAGGTTGCATGCTAGGATTGGCCGCTTTCCCGCTATCACTGGGCCCACCAATAGCGGCTCTCATTTTCAAAGATAGAGGCTCGTATACATTACCGTTCATGTTGGCTGGAGTCTCCCCTATCGTAGGCGCAACGTTGATGTTCTCGACGAGGTTTAAAAAAAAAGGAAGACTCAGTGTTGAGTGACAAAGTGAAGATAGATAGTAAGTTGATAAGATCTATTTTCGCTTAGAATGTTTTTTTCTTTGTGAGTTTTTTTTTATATTAAATTATCTACTTGTAAATTTGACATGAATGAAACGTAGATAACAAATTAAGTTACACATGTAGTCACTTTTCAAGATAGGTGACATTAAACAATTCTTATCAAACGAAATACGCACGCGCTAGGCGTATCTTTGATATTTTTTTACGCGTAATGAGCAATACAATGTAACAATTGTTTCATGTATAAGAATAATTTTATGAGAAAAGATTGGTTTGTTTGTTTGTTTATTGGTACTCGATAAACTATGAACGTACTGGGACAATTTAAAAAAAAAGATCCACCATTACAAAGCTATTATACCCTAACATAGGTTCACATTATAATCAATATTAATAAGAGTTCAATCAGAAAAAAGGTATTTCTAAAAAAATGTAGTAGTTAAAGTGAAGTGATTAAAAAAAAAATATATGTGAAAAAGTTTTTGAAAATCGTCATCGATATAGATTATTACGTGAAAAAAAAAACAAGTTGTTGCTATTAGTAGCATCGGCATTCTTTTTGAACGTATAGTATGGATAGAAAAAAAATTAATACGTCCGTGAAAACAGTGTACTTTTTTTTTTGTTTTTTTTTTCGGACTGACTATTAGCTGTGCTAACCCTATTGGTTGCGACAGCGTCACCGGGCTGTTTGGTGAGCTTCGGACAGAAGCTATGCCAGAAGAAATTTTGAGCCCTAAGGCTCGAAGACGCTAAGGGAACGTCTGGCGCCTCCTAGGAGGCCGAACCTCGGCTTAGGCGACGTTTGTGATAAGGGGGGGGGGGGGGGGTCGGACGGTAGGCTAGTGTGCGTCTTATTTCAAAAGTATGGGGCTCATATTATGCTTACGCGGCTGAAAAAGCGGGGACCAGGTGGTGCTTAATAACTTTAGATCCTCTAAATATCGATACTATTATGGTAGAGTTAATTAAAGCTACTCATATAAAAAAGCAGCAAAAGTTTTACGTATATATGAAGGCACTAATACCAAGTAGCAGTTCAATTAAAAAATACCGGTCAGTCGTAAGTTTTTTTTATCTACTATAAGTTAGCCCTTGACGGCATTCTCACCTGGTGTAAGTGATGATGCAGCCTAAGACGGGCTAACCTTTTAGGAGTATGGTAAACTCACACACCTAATGGGTTTCTACGCGACATCGTGCCAGAACGCTGAACCGCTTTGCGACACGTGTCTGTCGGTAGGGTGGTAACTAGCCACGGCCGAAGCATCCCACCAGACCAGACTCGAGTCGGGAATCGAACCCAGGACCTCCAATTTATTATGTGAGAGCGCACACGGAAACGGATTCACATTAAAGTTGCGTGTTAGGTAGTGTGCGTTGACCCTTTGACCTTTGCGTACCGAGGGTTCAATTAAAGTGGTCAACCCTTATTTTAAACCGCTTTTTATTTCAGGTAATAAGACTCAATTGCTGTAGGTATACCGAGATTTTTATGCTGCTTGCATGACAAATGAGGAATGAAGATTGAGATCCGAAGAATCTCCCCTGCCTGCTTACGAGTACGTAGAATAAGTTATTGTAGACCTAATGTAAAAAGAAATTAACACATTTAAAAAATGGATGACAATAAGTGCCTTAACAGATGATATTAAGCATATAATGAGGGTTAATTCGGTGCTATTTGCTGTTGTACTCGGAGATAAACTGTATTTTATTACCTAAGTGCGTATTCACGGATGTACCGCATAGCAAATGTGTGGAATGCGGACCACACATCGACGTAATAACTGCGCAATTGTGACGTTCTTCCACGACAGACGATCGTCATCATCATGATCAACCCATTACCGGCTTACTACAGAGCACGGAGACCCGTGCTCTGAAGTAAGCCGGTAATGCTGTCTCTGTAGGAAACCTGCAAGCCTGAGAGTTCTCCATAATGTTCTCAAAGGCGTGTAAAGTCTGCCAATCCGCACATGGCCAGCGTGGTGGACTATGGCCAAACCCTTCTCATATTGAGAGGATACCCGTGCTCTGTAGTGAGCCGTTAATGGGTTGATCATGATGAAGAATTGGCGTTTTAGCTCGCAATTACTTAAAAAATTAGATTTTTTTACCGACTTACACATAAAGCACTATGCCGAATCAGCCCTCAATTTTATTTAAAACCAATAATTATTTACAATATAGATAACTTCTTGTTTTATGTAATAATAACAAGTATGTACTTGATATTTTTAACGATTACATTTTATGTAGTGTATTTAAATAATATTTGAAGTATCAGTACACTATAGGTAACCAAAGAGTTTATCTTTATATTGATAATAATGTTTGCTAATTAAATAAGTAACTTAAACAAGTGGTATCAACCGATAAATTGTACTTTTAAAGGACAGTACGCGAAGTTAACTCCTACAGTTATCAACAGTTTAATGCCTTGTAAGTAATTATTATGATTTACAATAAATTATACAGGGTTGAAACGATAAATTTATTGTGCATGCGATTATTTTCTTAATGTATAAGATTATAATTAAATATGTTGTTTTGTTTTGTTAAATTTACCTATTGGCCACGCCATTAGGTTAATTTAATTCCTGGGGCATTATTAATGTGTCTTGCAATACTAAAATAATCGCTTGAATTAACTTATAAATTAAAAGACTATTAAGTTATTTTTATAAGTATAAATCAAATGTCAAGATTTTGGTTTATTTCCTAAATTATCGACGGGTTATTAATCATCTTTTCAATTTTCATAGTTTTAGTTTCAAAGTTCATTGTTTAAAAGTTTTCAAAGCAATGCTGAAGGATAAACAAATGCTAGACCATGTTGACTCGGGGACATTACGTGAAATGCTTCGCATATTTTTTGCGGACAAGTTTGTGATACCGTGATATCAGTGGTGTCATGTAAAAGGAGCTCTGGCAATCGAAATGAGCAGTCGGCGATTTATAGAAATTGCATAATTGTTCTGTCATAATACCTAAGTTTAATGTTTATGACACTAACTAAAGCAATTGTGTTGTAATGACATCATAGTAAATAAATGAATACTTACACAACTTAGATAGGCACCACGACAGCTTTCCTTTTATAGCATACCAAGGAATTTTTATTTATTCTTAAATCATAATTTCTATATGTTTGTTAGTCCTTCAGACCGAACTACTAGATTGATTCGGGTGAAATTTGGAATGGAGTTTAAACCCAGGATTAACAAATGCTACTGTTTATCCTGGAAATACCATGGTTCCTGCAGCAGCTTTAAGCAGAGGTTGCAGAAGACTTTGGCCCCAGATCAAACGCCATATATCTTTTTTACATAACACAACCTGTCATTTGCTTCGTCGGCAAGTTTCAGCCGTACTATGCTTTATCTTATTTGTATGGAGCACAAGTTGACCGAGCCATCGCCATCTATGTAACATGAGACTCCGTCGGGAACAATGATTCATTCTTAAAAGTGACCCTGATTCAAGCATCATCTAGCATTTTGATAATCCAATGCGAATATTGAAATGGGCCGGATAGTTGACGCATTACATAAATCCTGCCTGTGGCCAATATCTCATACATTCCATGTGGACTACCGTATGTTGGTGCATCTTCGGACAAGTTGTTACTCTTTGTGTTAATTTATATTAATTTTAATACAAGTTGTTCTTGCCTTGCGATGCTGCCAGCTCTAGCTCAATTAATATGCAATACAATATTTCTATTACGCATTTTAAAATATTGATACTTATTATATTATACAGTCTGTTATTTATGAAGAAATATATAATATTTTGCATTTAAGTGTTAAGTTTAATATAAGTTTAACTTTATACAAATCTGTTGGTTTTGTATTAAGATGTTACCTTCTAAAGTTCCTAAAATTTAGTTAATTATAGTTTGTGTTTTATAAATGAACTAGCTTTAACCTGAGTATGCATAAAAAATATTATTAAAAAAGTCGTAAAACTATGATTTGTAATAAGTTGGTCGTAAATATTATTGCTATTGCAAATTTTACTTTAAGTACAATTTTATATTAAAAAAAAATTATAAATGAAAAAGAAGCAGATTTTCGCAAAAGCCTGCTTACCTTATAATTATTGACACAAAAGAAAGTGACGAAAATTCAACTAAATTAAACTTATATTCTAAAGGGTATATCAGCTCTATATTCAGTACGGTTTATTGTCCACATCGTAAAGAAAACCAGAAAATGATAAGAAAAAATATTGATAGCTTAACATTTCCTCAGCTGCGATATCCTTTAATTTATAATAATAAGTTTAATAGGCTTTTGTACAGACAGACGTTTTTTTTTATTTAATAAAATATTTTTTTCTGTTATAATTTATTTTTTCCGCCCAATGACACTCCCACGCTTAAGTTGAACTTATTTTGATCTTGTTTTATATTTTGCTCATTTTTAAATCGGCATCATACCAGAACGCTAAATTATAATACTTTAGTTTTTGTAAACTTTTGTTAATACTTTAGTTTAATTCAAAATGATATAATTTACCTAATGGCGCTGATTCGCTGATTAATTGCATAAATTGAGCGCTCATTAAACATTGCACCTTCATTACCCTTACAGTATAATTATTTATGATAAGTTTAGTATGAAGTAAGCGAAACCGTTGATTGTTTACGAGGTCAGCTATTAAATGCGCATTTGGGTAAAATGTTTTTGGTGTAAGAGCATATTTAGTGACATAATGGAAATAAAAAAACCAGTTTTCTATTTTTAAAAAAGAATTTAGGAATCAGTTTATGCTATTCTATTCTGTTGTGCTGTTATTCTGCTACACTCTGTGTTTTATCTATATAGATAAAAATGATAAATTAAAAAATAATTATTTTTTTGATGTTTCGTAATTATGTAGAGTTATGTATTGTGGTAGAAAATTGAGAAACAACGCAAAGAGTAGTAAAATGGAATTGGTAATATTGTATGGGAAATTCCACTATAATAAATGTGGTAAGTAGTTTACCGGGTCACCTAGTTATCCTATGATTTTGTGATACGTACGTAGGTATAACTAAACAGCATACTTGTACGCAATAAATATTACAGCGTCGTTTTTCCTATTACTGACTGGCGCACTATTCTCAATCTATTAACGTCCCGCAGATGGGCAAATGCATTCTGCCTTAGAGGGGAGGTATATGCTACCTAAAACTGCCCCAATGTGAGTTGGCGGGCTTTTTAACTAACATAACAAAAAGTGATCCAAAATAGGACTGATCGCTGGTAAATTTGTTGAAAGAAAAGCCCCCAATACCTATCATGTTTTGGCCCATCCCAGTCATAATAATAATATTAAAAACCCCTTTATTATTGAACACAGAGCGTTTAAGTTCATTTGGAATATGATATTTGTTATCTCATTTTATTTAATTTTATGTGATGGGACACAGGACAAAATAATATGATTTTATATAGTTGTTATGGATTTCGATGCTATGATATTGTAAAGTAGCCTTAATTCTAAAGGGAATATTGGGGAAAGGTTATGCAGGGTCGTGTGCCAGAGGGCACAGAAAAGGTTAAAGAAGATAAATATAACTGATTATTGAATAATCTAGTAGGTACCTATTATACTCATAATAATGAGATACGCCCCGTATCTGTTATTTTACTCTGGTTTGTACAGAAATATATGAATCACGTTACTAGATTATATTTACAGAGTAGTGCATTCAGCAAATAATGAGTGTTCAAACATATTTGGTATGGATGAGATATTTGTATGCGTAATGTGATATGTCCAAGCAATTTCTTAAAACTATTTAATTGAATTTAGATGAATAGCCATATTTTAACTTGAAGTTTAAGTAATCCCCCAAGCATATTTATGGAAAGACGACGCATACATATTCTCGACATATCTTAGAATCTTGAGTTAGCAAAAAATAGTAACAAGTCGCTTCCATAATTGAATAGCCATACTATAGGTAGGCTTTATGATACCTAAGTAAAGTAGCTACCTTTTTTTTAAAATTTTTTTTTTGGTCTATCGGGAAGAGCGGAGGTTATGTGGGACTCCCCCGCACTCGTCGGTGATACCTAAACTAAAAACCACCACGGCATTTCCTTTTCGCTGGATTGTCTGAACAAGTAAAGTAGGTAGGTACCTAGGCTTCTCTGTTCTCTGACCCCCGCCCTTTGCGCGATACTTATTCTTAACTATCGGGAATACCGATTTTGTGAATAATATGCCGAAGTTAATTAGTTTCATTACGTTAGATAGGTACCTATCTACTTACGAATATCTATGTAAAAACCTTAATAAAATACCGACTGTTGTGCTGATTACAACATATCAGGAAGATTTCGTGATTAGTAACTTAAAATATGAGTACCAACACTACATTCATATATCACGGTATATACTTAGATATCAAATATTTTTATAAATAAGTTTAAAGACATAATTTGAAGGCGTAATATTTAATTTAAGTCTTTATTCAGTAAAGTTATTTAATTCAGACACTGTAACGGTAAGCAGTCAATAAATTAAATTACCTGATCAAATTTTATTTAATGTAAGGCAGACTATGTTTAAATCTAAAATCCATTGTGATTTTAGATTTAAACAATTAACAATTAAAAGCAAAAATAATGTAAAGCATTTTTAATATATTAATAAGTGAAAATATCTTTAATAATAATCAAAAAAACTAGAATCAAATTCCTAACGGACAATCTATTGATATAAATTATTTACTTATCTTAAAGTTGTGTTCATGTAAGAATGATATTTTTGATTTGGGGAGTTCGTTGAACAGATAACGTATCTCTTGAAGAACCAATAGATCAGATAGTTACCGAGTCTTGCATAGAATCTTTTTTATTAATTTATTCCTTAATGTGTATTTATTTTATTTTATTTAAACAATACGCCTCTACGCACGTTTCGACCCGACACCGGATCATCCTCAGGAGATGTTGACTTCACAAGCGCGAAAAGTAAACTTTACTTTTACTTTTTTAGAGGTTCTGGTGGAAGATTTTGTGTGGTGTTATATTATACAAATCTCCCGGTTGTCGGTGGAATATAGCAAATTATACTTGCTGTTTATTGTTTATCATGGACTTCCGCAAAGTAACGCCTGCTTCTTTTCATTATTTATTTTATTTGTCAAATTAAACGTGGGAAGGCATGTAAACTGACTATTTTATAACGTTACTTTGACGTTATCTGAAAAGTTATAAGTATAATGATAACTCGTACGTAGGGTTATTTATTTAATATCTCCGAAATTGTAAATAGCAAATTAATAGTATAATAAGTTTTCAAATTAATGCTCCAGCATAGTTGGATTCCCTACAGCAATTAAGTAGGTACAGCTATAACCTATAGCTGTAATTTAATGTATTACTATTCTTGTCAGCATCAAAGTGACATGGATGTTTAAGAACGGCAATTATTAATGGGTAACTTCATAGCTGGGTCAAAATTGCCGTTTTTCGCTCAAAGAAATGGTCATTTAAATGGTGGTCACAAGTATAGCTAGCATTAGTATGTTATATATGACGTAAATCACTGTAGGTATCATGTTCATATCAAACAAAGAGGAAAGGTCTCGCATGCCTAATAAATTTACATTCATTATATTCCGTGATATGGAACAACCACAAAGATAATATAATTGTGTCATCGTTTTAATATTAAACATGTAGTTACTACTTGGTACATAGAAGATTATTTTGTAATATGATTCCTCTAGAATACCTATAGTTCAAACTAATATATTTTCCCACTTATTCTTTTTAATGTTGTCTTTATTTGTAGCTATATGTACCTAAGCCTGTCAATAACCCAAGAAATTAACTTGAATATATAATCTTCTTCTTGGGGGTCTTAAATGTGACCAGCCTCCACCCAAGACCAAGATAAGATCAGTAACTTTCCAGACATTTGTAGCCAGTAGTGTTTAATCATCTGCATGCAAAATTAACGATGAGATGAGCTGATAATAATTATTTGCAATGTCTGGCTTTCTGTCGTGGCATGGTTTTTACAACCCAACCGGCAAAGACTTGTTGCTAATCGGTTTAGCGTTCCGTTACGATGCCGGGAAGGCAACGGTTTGGGGTTTGATTTAACGCCATACCCATTACTCTTTAACAAAGACTTCCGTGGCGTAGCACGCCCGATTTCGCATTATGAATTTGAAGGTCCTGGGTTCTATTCCCGGCTCGTGTCTGGTCTGGTTCTGGCTTCGGCCGTGGCTAGTTACCACCCTACCGACGAAGACGTTGCCAAGCAATTTAGCATTCCGGTACGATGTCACGTAGAAACCAATTAGGAGTGGTTTTACCATGCCCCTAACAGGTTAGCCCGCTACCATCTTAGCCTGCATTATCACTTACCATCAGGTGATATTGCCGTCAAGGGAACACTAGAAACCAGGTAGAAAGTTATTGGGAAAGTTACTGAATCCCCGCCGTCAGTGAGCGGTTGGCTAGCAAAGGACTTTTTTCTTTTAGATGTTAAGTAAACTCTTGAAAAGGTTAATGTCTATATCAAAATAGAACCTAATAGCCTAAAATCATCCTCTACAACGAGGAATAAAAGTCTTTATACTACGCAGTGCTTTAACAGAGCATTTTCGACTTTGTACGCGTAGGAGATTTTAATCATGTCAGTAACTAAATGACCGTCTTAAAAAGGTTGAAAGAGAATTGAATCATTAAAATAAAATTGGTTGAAAATTTATGAAGTCTGTCGAAAATCGACAAGTTTAAGCCTAACCCACACTAATATTGATTGGTATGGGTAGTGGACTAAATTGCATTTTATGTCGTTCAGGAGTTTTTGTTGACTTGAACAGACAGGCAAAATATAAATAAGAACTGTATTGGGTTGTAGGAGTATAGAAATATTCTAAATAAACACAATGTAGGCTCGCGAATCGTCCACTTAGTTTTATTATTATATAGGTATATGGTTAAAGTAAAAACTAATTATCTATAGAATAAGATCGTCACTACAGGCATTCAGCGGTTTAGTTCTCACAAAAATTACTTTTTACTGTGATATCGAGTATTGTCACTCTACTACCTAAATGGCGTAAAAACCACTATTCTTATATGAAAGGTTGTTTTTTATTTTGTATCTTTAAAATGATTACAGTAAAAGATGTTAATAAAATGCGCTAAAAGTGAGATTGACTGCTACATTCCAGGCAAAAGAAAAAAAAAATAACCATATCGTTCAGACAAATAAAATAAAACTGACGTAATTATTTATGTTTATTTTGTAACTAATTCTGCGGCGTCCTTGAGTTTCGAAATATTTTGCTTTTCAGTATTTGAAAGAAATGCCCTATCTGGACGAATCCTATTCGTCTAGCTGGGAGACGGTCGTACGAATTGCTTCGGGTTGATGGGTTGTGTTTTGCACTTCCAAATGAATACACTCTCATCTCGACTTCTTCATGTGACGGAGAGTTGGTCTTTTGGGACGCCCATCGAAGAGGTTTTGTAAGCCTTTTAAAATTTAAAAGTTCCGTACGTAAAGAATGTAGGTACATTGCTGATATAATTTAAATCAAAAACTGACATAACTAAACTTATACTAAGAACTAATAACGTCTTGTATCTACTAAGAATTTTGCGACAAGAAACCAGTAAAGTACTTAACAATATTCAACCCGATCCAGGAATCGAACCCAGGCACTTGTAACAACGTAGCAGCAAAAAGTGGAATTGCTAAAATCAAGAAAAAGCTAGAAACTCAATAAAAATAGCAATAGTTTATATCTGCATATTATGTACAAACTATCGCTCAAAAATACTTATAGTAATCTTAGTAAATCCTATTGCAATGAGAGATGAATGTACTATGGATGGTTATAGTGGTTCTTATTAATTAATATAACGGCATAATACTCTGAGAAATAATCCATATCCTCCAAAACGTCAGGCAGTTCCCTTCCATCCACATCAGGTAATAGACAGCTTAGGAGAATTAGAAGTACTGCCAGTCCAGCTTCCAATATCATCAACGTGACGTCATCCATTACACGAAGTGTCACTATAAGGTAGCATATAATGCTCCCAAGGTGTCCGCTAGAATAACAGCATCCGAATAACTTGGCTCTGACGTTAATTGCGAACAGTCGCGGAGTTATGTTGAGAATTAATCCGTGTACAATGACACTGGCTGCCAATGCTAAAGGAGATATGATATGAGTTGTTGTATGCTGTAAAAAAGTAACAAGCGGGTAAGTTATCATCATCTATCTCTGTCCAATTGCTGTCCCTTCTCCCATAAGAGAGGAAAGGGAATAGAGCTTTAACCCTTTACTCTTTATCAGTGTAGTTTCTAACGATTGTCACTAGTTTGAACTGAGACATACGGCTTAATTGGCTCTCCAAGGCGTAGGCCAATATACTTGAAGTAATTTTTATTATTTCCTTTGTTTTTGTCACCATCCGACCCCCGTTATCCCAAACGTCGCCTAAGCCGAGGTTCGGCCTCAAAGTAGGCGTCCTTAGGCAGACGTCCCCTTAGTTTCTTCGAACCTAGGGCTTAAAATTTCTTCTGGGTGAGCTTCTTTCCGAAACTCGCCAAACAGCCCGGTTACGCTGTCGCAACCAATAGGGTTAGCACAGCTAATAGACAGTCCAAAAAAAAAAAAAATTAATGGTCTAAAATAAAAATTCTTAAACAATCTTTCCTGATAACCGAACCCACTACCTTGATTTATGAATATGCCTAGACAAACGATTCAGCGAACGGGTATTGTTTATAATAAAAACAAGACTATGAAAAAAATAGCAATTGCTTATATCTCTGTACGTACTATTAAATACTTACAGTATTTTTACCAACTTTACAAATAAACATAATCTTAGGCTTAAAGAGTAGTTTTATTACTACTTACATTAATTTTAAATATTTTAATAAGAATAAGCGCTGTACTAGAAGTACCAATGACTGCCAAGTTCATTTTAAGTAACATTTTCAATTTAAAGTTCTTCGACAAGCACCAGTTTAAAAGTCCCAGGAGGATAACAAAGCAAAATGCTTTCAATGGGGCGTAATGTTTCTGCTTATAATGTATCCTCAAGTATAGAGAGCTCAATAAGAAGAAGTAAAACGTCCAGAATACTAAAATTGTTAGCGACAATACTCTGACGTTATGTGTTGTTAGTATATTGATGCAAGTCCAGCTTTCATCCAGACATTGGTAAGCCTGAAAGATTAAATAGGTGTTTAATAGTTGACTAGAATGCCCTGCGGTTTTTCTGTGCTAAATTATGGGCTATACCACACTTCGTACGGATAGCAGGCTTGTACGTAACCGCCGGCAACCTTCGTTTTATGTATCCTAATTTTAATATATAACACGTATTCGGATTCTAGAAACTTTCCATGAGCTCTATATAGTGACATGGAATTGGGCCTCTCATTTACATCGCATTAAAGTTATTGTACTGACCTTAAGATCTCTGTATACAGTTTGTGAATTAGAAATGGTAATTTTTTCGTATACAAAGTACATAAGTTTAAAATTACACAAATGTATTTCAGTCGTAGCTAGCTAATAATAAGCTTTTATAATTTATCGCCATAGAAAATCTTCGGCGTTGTCTCAATCAATAGACGTCTACTGCAAGGCATAGGTACTCGGATGTCCGCAAAGCCTCTGCCACAAACAACGGTGCCTTGTCATTTGTTTGTAGCGGCTCACTGCGTCTCGCTCATGTCAGCTGTGGTGGCCAGATGACATATTACATAGAAAAGCAGTGTATTTGGGATCGTTTAACGCTGAAGTTATAGGTTTGGGGTTGCTATATCTTCGCTATGTAAATCCGTGAACTTCCATCGTTTCTGCGAGATACGAACCTCACCTATTTCGCTTAAACTGTTAAGCTGTTGAGCTGTTAATGAATTTTAGCGGGTTTTGGTGAGTTTTAAGAAAGCCCGCTATGGTAAGATCATGTTTCGCATCCGTAAGTCATCTGACAACACGCACTGTTCAAAGGCTCTTGGCTTCAGGGACATTTTTTTTATTTTTTTATTATCCACTACAAGTTAGCCCTTGACGGCAATCTCACCTGATGGTAAGTGATGATGCAGTCTAAGATGGTAGCGGGCTAACCTGTTGGGTCGATGGTAAATCCATACTCCTAATTGGTTTCTACACGACATCGTGCCGGAACGCTAAATCGCTTGGCGACACGCCTTTGTCGGTAGGGTGGTAACTAGCCACAGCCGCAGCCTCCCACCAGACAAACATACATTAAAAATCAGGATTCAGTCATATATAGCAGACTACATTTTGTTGGCTACGGTATCAGAACAAAGAAAAGGCATTGGTACCTATACAAGTTACAAAGGTTAGGAGCCTACCTTATTTATCTCTATACTAGTTATTTATAGGCTACAATTAAGATACAAAGACTTACGTACGTACTCTGTGATTCACGGGTCTTATTCTGAAATCGCTGCAAAGTTCGATACCATTTATTTTGGCAGCCCTCAATAGAATTTTTTCAGCTTTGGGTATTCTCCTATTGTAAAGAAGCCATTGGGGAGATTCTGGTGTCCATCTGTCAACATTATGGGTCTTTCTTACATAGTTAAACTATAATATACATTTTGACGCGTGCTTTATAAAACTGGAGGGTTCGATTTCCGGCTCAAATCTGGTCTGGTCGGGCTTCGGTCGTAGCTAGTTAGCACCATACCGACAAAGACGTTTCGCCAAGAAATTTAGTGTCCCGGCACGATGTCTAGTAGAAACCAATTTGGATCATGAGTTTACCATACGCTTAATAGCTTAGACTGCAACCATCTTAGATTGCATCATCACTGACCACTAGGTAAAATTTCCGTCAAGGGCTAACTTGAAGCGCAATAAGAAAAACAAATAATTATCCAATATTTTTTTATAGGTAATTTGAAAAGTATGTGACCAATTTCACTTTTATTAAGCAGGTACATAAATACTCTGATTTCTTTGGTTATTTTATATTTTTTAAGGGGAATATTTCACTAGGAGAACTTTGCTTTGCTTGTCCCCAGTGGTGGGACGCAAGTCTTACACCTGTTGATGATAAAATTTTAAAACGTCGTTATTAACGAGCAATAGGTATATCTACTCTACGATATAGAAATGACGTAAAAACGCAAATTAATTCAATTATAACATGTGTGTTCGTCCTTCAATACCTGAGAAGTATTAGCATAGTGGCACTAAATATGCAGGTTATAAAGTTGAATGTCTCGGAATTAGGTGCGACGTTTGCCAAAGGAACTAGGCATACGGTTGTGAGCATTCGTGGAATTGATACGACTGCCGTTAATATAGTTCGCCAAGATGTACTAGCGATTTCACATGCTGGAAATAAAATATATGAGATATAAGAATACCTTATCTAAGTATTTACCTAATAAGGTATTTTACTAACATAAGGAAAATTAAATTTCGAACTAATATATATAAAATATTGTTAATCGGGAGTAGTGCCTACACATACTATATGTATGTACTGTCGAGTATTACTTATTTTAATCTTTTACCTAATGATTAATGAATAGAAGCAGGCGTTACTTTGCGGTAGTCCATGACAAACAACAAACAGCAAGTATAATTTGCTATATTCCGCCGACAACCGGGAGATTAGTATAGTATAACACCACACAAAATCCTCCACTAGAACCTCTACGCACGTTTCGACCCGACACCGGATCATCCTCAGGAGATGTTGACTTCACTAGCGCGAAAAGTAAAGTTTACTAAAACGGTGATGGAAATATCACCAGGTGGTAATTAATGATGCAGTGTAAGATGACGGGGCGGGGCAAAATGTATATTGGGGTTTTCTGTGAAATAATCTTAGCACCAGTCCTGATTGTGGAAATTTGCCTCGGGGAGAACGTGAAGTCTCTCCCGGATACTATCACTAACATGTGATAACAATCATGAAAGTTCTCTATCGCCATCGCTACATTATATAACGAAGTGCAGTTATGCTCCAAAACTCCATCTCCTTTAAAAAAGGATGCCTTTTCCCACCCTAATAATCTAAGACCATTAATAGTCTACGTATAACGATAATGGAAAAGAGCAACTGCTGAGTTTCTTGCCCACTTTTTTTTTTAATTTGGAATCTAATATCCCATACTATTTTTGCAGTAATTGTAGTACGTATGCCAGCTATACAACACTTATATGCAAAGCAAACGCTCCGTTCTCACTGGAGTCGTAAAAATCAACAGCGCGAGCGGGACGACAAAGTCAAGACGTTGCAACTATTTCTAACTTTTAATTTATATCATTTGGATTTTTACATTTTAAAGATTTTAATAGTTTAAAATCACTCACTTATGATAATTCCCATATAAATATTTGCACTAGCAAAGAGAGATCTTAAGAAAATTAACAAAAGAAACCAGCTCTCTGAATCACAGAATGTTAATATAAGTCGAAATCCAAGTTCCGCAATAACATCTATTGTCATTGCTAGCTTCCTTCCAAAACTGAAACAATTACTTACATTACAACATAAACAGGTATGTTGATAAACTATTATTCATCATCATCATCATGATCAACCCATTCTCGGCTCACTACAGAGCACGGGTCTCCTTTCAATATGAGAATAATCCTTTCAATTAAAAAAAGCACATAACTTCGAAAAGTTATTGGTGCCCGGGTTCGAACCCCCGACCTCTGTTTAGGAGGTTGACGTCCTAACAAACCTAATAATCGTTCGTAATAATCGTGGCTATCACAGCCACGATTTTTACGAACGATTATTAGGGTAGGTAAATTCCGTAGACCCAATTATATAATATAAGATGTAAGCAAAAATTTACCCTGCAGGATTTACTATAATATTAATGGTAACAGGATGAATATTTATTAGAACGTCTGTGTCCGTGTTCCATATGGTTCTTAATGTTGATAACCGGATAATAGGGGTGTAGGAGCAGATGACATAGGGAGCCGCTGGACACAAGTGGCAAAAGGCCATCAATGTCATTTTCAATCCATGAAAGATTTACTACAATACAAGGGTTGGTCGACTTTCAGAATGCGAATAGCTGAAGTCGAATGACGCTGGCCAAGTGTGAATTGATTGACTACACACGGCTTTGATAACATTATGAAGAACTCAAGGCATGCGATTTTCTTTTCCTCCACTGTTAAAACAAGGGATATTTAATTACTTCCACTAAAATGCACATAGCTCTGAAATGCTAAAAGTCTAGCCGGATTGCCGGATCTTCGCGTTTTGTTCATTCATTTATTGACCTATTTTGTAATAACTGATTGAAAAAAATGAGTCAAATACCTTATTGTGTGTGAGATAACTATCTTTTGATGTCAAGAAGAAATTATATCTGTAAGTTGTCAAAGATAACTTTCAGTCAAGTTATCTGGCCATCTTTAGAATCAATATCGTAATCGACGATGCCCTAAATAAATAAACCTACTTATAAATAGTGTTTTGTTATCTTAGTCCCTTGTAGTAAACGTACTTTTTTATTTGTTGACGCACATTTAATACTTAAAATGACATCACCTGAGCAAAAAGGCATCATCATCATCATCATCATGATCAACCCAATTACCGGCTTACTACAGAGCACAGGTCTCCTCTCAATATGAGAAGAGTTTGGCCATAATCCACCACGCCGCTGGCCATGTGCGGATTGGCAGACTTCACACGCCATTGAGAACATTATGGAGAATTCTCCGGCGTGCAGGTTTCCTCACGATGTTTTCCTTCACCGTTGAATTTTGAGTTGAGTTTATTTTTTTTAAACGCACATAACTCTGAAAAGTTAAATGTGCGTGCCCATAAAAAAAAGTTATGCTTTTTTTTATGGGCACTATCTACTAATTTAGGTAACAAGAATTGTTTTTCAACTTTGTAAAACTGTGATTTTACAGTTTACAATGTATATTAATTTTTGATTTTCTCTACAACCTTTACCATACCTCCTGTTTAGAAAGAATCGTTACTGTAATAACAATATATTTATGTTATAAATTTTATCCTTGTCTGTAAAGCAGTGCAAATATATACAATCAGAACCTCTTTTGGGTTTAAATTATGTAGTTATGTCATAGGACAGACTACGAATTTTAGCAAATAACTAAGTTTTTCGTAATCCGATAAAAAGTGCATTAATAGAAAACATCTCGCGTTTTTACCTTGTAGTACCTTGTGCCTTGAAGGCAAGTGGTATTGAAGAAGATGAACCGGAAAACTGATTCGTGTATGCATGCATTAAACTCGCTCGGGATTTAACGCGGTCCCAAGGAAGGCCGATTTTTTATCCACTAAGCTTGTAGACAAGCGGTTGAGCTTGTTAGAGAGTCATTCAATGAATCACCCAATGGAAACAAACCATTTATTTTTGTCGTGGTAGAAAAACTTGATGACTAACTACCCTCTTACATCGCATCCACACATCGTGGTGGCAGGCCGAGGGACTCCCATCTCCGTATACCCGAAGTAAAACCACCACGGCAAGTACCTCTCGTTGGTTTTGCTGGACGCCCGGGGGACCCGCTGGGGGTGACGTCCCGGACGAATAAAACCGAACCTAACTCAACTTTATATTTTGACAACAAACTTAATCAAACAATAAATCTTTCCCATAATTCGTTTCCTGGCAATGTAACCCCTAGGGGTTTTGCAAGGATCGGGTTTTTTCACTTTATACACATTCTTCGAGGTTCTTATAATTGGTGTTTGTCGAGCCCATAAAGTAGAGGTAAGCTCATAAACGTAGTCTTTTGATAATGCAGCGTAAAACTGAGACCTTCGTACCTATTACCGGTTTCCCGCAGATGCATGATAATCCGTCAGTTCCCGTTATTATCACTAACAACTAATAATACTTGTTCACTTTGGACAATAGCTAATTGTCCAATAATCGATTGTGTCCTCAAAAATAGATACGTACTATGTCATCAAGAGTGCCACAGTATCGTTGGTACCTAACCACATTTATACACCTTCCTCTATCCACTTAGTATTATAAAATTCTTCCAAAAGAAGGCCTCTCGGTACCATCAAGATTTCAAGATCAGTTTTTCTACCTAGTTTCTTTGATTTTATAATCAGTTTGTCGGATAGTCAGTAAGTAGGATTTCTTTGAAATATTACATGTATATGTGGGTATACTAAAAAGAGACTGTACCTGTCTGCAACTAAGCCGAAAATGATGCACCCAAACACTAAACCTAATCTGCAAATGACTGCCGTAGACAATGCCTTTATCTTGTGTTCACAGAATATCAGCCACTGTAAGAGAATTGGTTTTTATATGAATCAATATAATTGAAACTACTAGGATTCAATACTTGCAACAGTAAACGTAAACTAAACATAAATTAATTTTAGTGCCAGCTTACAGTAGAGGAATTCGCCGATATCCCTGACTAATACCATGTGACAATAATCTCTATAGCTCACCAACCCGAATTGAAGCTGGGTAGAAGGAGGCCACTTTGCCCCTCAAAGATTTTGATTCTTGCCCAATACTAGGAGACTGATACGTTTAAGATATATTTGACTGGGAGGCTTCGGCCGTGGCTGGTTACCACCCTAACGACAAAGACGTGTCGCCAAGCGATTTAGCGTTCCGGCACGATGTCTTGTAGAAACCAATTAGGAGTATAGGTTTACCATACCCCTAACAGGTAAGCCCGCTTCCATCTAAGACTGCATTACTAGTTACTATTAGGTGAGATGCCGTCAAGGGCTAACTTGTGGTGTATAAAAAAAAGAAATGTCTAAGAAAATGTAAAATTAAGCACCTACCGTTTTCTTAATCCAAAACACCCATAGAAATTTGACATTCCAACTAGTACATTTCTGCACCTTCGTGCCATTAAGAACAGAGAAGGAGCACAAACTCGTGTTAAATGTTGAGGAGGAGCTAGAGACGTCGCACTCTATGTCCCCTGGCGGCGCCACCAAGAACATATCTTCATATTGATTAAACATTGAAGGCACCATAAACGATGCAGAAACAAATGTCACCAGCCATTGCCAAGTACCGATACTGCCCATGACATCCGTTGTAACATCTTCATGAACAGTTCCGATTCTAAAAATTACTTAAGGGATGAACACACACATACACGCACACGCTCATACACGCTTAAATAATGTTAGTTTTAGTTAGTATAAGATAATTTATCTCTAAGAATGAATGTACCCTGGGATATACCCTGGAAGGAACTACCCTCTGCAATACAGGTTTTCCTAGTGCTGAGAGTAGGGGCCGATTATATATATAGTAAATCGTTTTAATAAATAAAATATTATCTTATATCTATTTGGTTTAAATTTCTACAGTAGTTGTTGACAGTACTATATAAAAATTGACGGATACCGAGTCTGTACACTTTTCTGTTACAACCCTCTTACCGTAAATCTGCCATTTTATAAGTTACTCTAAGGGCTTTGAACGAACTGCACAGAACTATTTTGTTATCCTTTATTTGATGCACTATTATAAGGGTATATGGTTGTTTGTTCATCAAATCATTTATGCTTATTAAATAATACATGCACTTCTTATTCGTTATCAAATAACCAGTAGATAAATACCCAATAAACCGATATTTTAAAAATTTGATTTTGATTTAGTGTGAGGGACAGTGTACAATCTTGGGAGGCCGACATTTTACCGCAAAACTTCCGTCGTTTTCTGGATAGCATCAGTATAGTCATATCACTACACAACGATTATAAAAGAAAGAAAGTACGGAAAGAGAATTAAATTTGTCAACTTGCAACAAAAAAGCAGCGTGGTCCAAGCCTTTCTTATACAAGAATACGGCATTCATGTGCCCAACAATGAGACATTAACTGGACAGATAGTAATGTTTATAATTCTATATATTGTACTGGAAGTGAAAATTTCCATTGTATTATTACTTACATTGACATTCCCAGAGGTGAGGCCGTAATGCACGATTTATATTCATGTCATTCACCCAGCCTACTAGTTTTGAATTAACATCTTGCTTTTATTATAGAAAAGAAATTTAATTTTATTAAGCAATACTAACCTAACCATACATAATTATAAGCAAAGAATTTATATTAATACTTACTCAATTAAACTGGTAAAAGTGATCAGTAAGGATAAAATATATAGAAAATATTGAATGAACTAGTTAACAATAATTGCTGAACATCCTAGAATTTTTTCTCCGTATTCTAATTTTGTCGTCGCTGGAAGGAAAATCACGATTCAATGAATTATGCAGGTAAGTGTAAGGAGATTGTCAATTTCTTCTGCGATCCCTACTAATATTTAACCGGAAGTGAGTTTTATCTTTCGATCACGCTGCAACTTAGCAAGGGTTATTTCCGAAACGCACGGCTCCTATGGGATAGATAAAAATGAAAATCGATCTCGATTATACTTTTCAAAGTAAAATGGCTTAATGGTTTTAATTAAATTTAGAATTAGATACTTTTAGCCGGACTTCCTACCTATTTCATGCGATATTAATGGTTTGTCTTCGTTTCGCATAGCAAATAGAATAATATAAAAAGTAATGATAAAGTTATAGGTACAAGTGATTAGCAGGTAGATAAAGGTTGGTGTTGCCACGTGTAGATCTATTAGCCAATAAAATACTATAGGACACCTGTTTGAATATATTCGGTATACCTACCTCAGTAGTAACATAAAATAACATGACACAACCAGTTGTGATCTGTCAGTTCCATACATGGAAGTGTCATGGGAAGAAAAGGCACGAAACTGTTTTAAGACATGATGCTGAATGTGAAAGTTGTAATTTTTAAAGGTCCTACAGGTCTTTCATTATTTCGTTGGCTTTCTTATTGGTTCTTATAGCATTCAAAGCCTGCTGCTTAGCTTTTCGCAGGATAATAATTTTATAATTTTTAATTTTATGTTTGATTCAACAGGATATTGTTTCTACCTTTTTGAAACTTTTTGAAAGTTATTTACTATAACTTCGTTGGGTGTTCGTGGGACATACGCCTTCGAATACCTGGGGTCTGCCTCGATCATCTAGGGTTACTGGAATTAAAGCATGAAAGCTGTCGGGAGTGTTTGTAGACGCCCTTGACTCCCCTATGTTCGTCGTTTCCCCATTTTTTTCACTACATTATTTCTCAGCTACTATAACTAGTGGCAGGATATTTCATTTTTATCAAATAGTCACTGGCGGCTGGCAATTTTAGGTTATTCTACTGCACGATGTTCAAGTGTTTTGATTGGTTATATAAATTATGCGAAGACTGGGAAGACAGTTTTTGTGTTTTTGTGTAGCCTTATTCGTTGGCTTACCATTAGTAACAGGATATTCCTTTTTAAGTGGATAAGACTTCAGCCTGCCTTTCGGGAGGATTGAGTTTCCCCGAATGCGATGTATCGGTGTACACTTGCTTTAACGGTGAAGAAAAACATTGTGAGGAAACTTGCAAGTTCTCCATAATGTTCTCAAAGGCGTGCGAAGTCTGATCCACACTTAACCGTGTACCGTGAGACCCCTGCCCTGCAGTGGGCCGGCAATGGATTAATAAAGATTACGATGATTCCTTTATACCTGACGTATCGAATGGTCATGGTTGGCTGGTATGTACGAAATTGCGAATAGTACGAAATTGACGAGTCCTCGCTTTATAAGAAGATGAACTGTTGGCAACCTGTCAGAAAATTTACTGAATACGGCAGCAGGTCGCCTGGAGTCTGGAAAGCCTTGACCTCGATACGTGACCTACTTGTACTCGTTAATTTTAAGCATCCGGTTTTAATTATCTGTTATGTGTTCAAAATTATCTGATAAACTTCGTCCGCTTAGAAATTTGAAGTGTAAAACCTGACGTCTATCTTACGGAAATGGTACATTTTAATGGTGATACAATAACAACCAAGCTTGAGTAACAAACATACATCCATTCAGTCGATCACATTAATATGATAGAATATATTTTTAATGATAGCTTATGTTATCATGTTCTCACTTAAAATTAGGTAATCTGTCACTTTAATTGCTTATTACAACGTTAAGCATAAACACATATGACACATATACTTTCTTTCTCAAATCATGCTCTGAGATTTATTTTACACAAACTAGTCTTAACGACTGGCAGTTTACCTCTTATCAATCAATCAATAAATCACTCATAATCTTTAGTCAAATAATCGTTTAAAAGGCACTTTTGACGCGTCAATAATTTACATAGTAGTGAATTGATGGTGATAACAGCTGCATTGGTCAACTAAAAACTAAAGCTATGAGGGTTTCAAAGGCGTCTAAGAACAAGCCCACAACAAACTTAGCCACGTAAATTTTCTTTTAACTATAACCATTTCACATGCCACTTAAAAATTATTCAAGAGCTATCTTATTGGAGCAATATTTCATACCAAAGCTTGTTTATCATTTACATAATCCTTTAGACTATAATAATAGGACTTTTCTACTTAGCTTAGCTTGCGTTTTATATAAACATATTCTATTATGATTGATAAAAACAGTCATAAACGTGAAAACCTATTAAAAACTTGCATAAGTCTTACACGAAGGTCTGGTTTTCGCAGAATATAATATTTATGATAGGTAAGCGACAGCTATATTAAACGTCAACCGTAATAAACAAAGCGTAAAGTGTACATGAATCGTGACCCTTACATTAAATAATTGATTCTAATTGTTTATGTATTTTCTTGTTTTTAACGTCATATAAACTTACTATCTTCTCTTCTTGCTTACGTCAAATTATGTTCTTATTAATTTTGTTATATCTCAACTTAATATGGCAAATTATTGGCAAATCAAAAGTTTAGCGAAACGCTTAAATATAAAAGAGTATTTTCACATGTGAAAGTGATTCGGTGGTGTTTAAATAACATGAGGGTCAAAAGATTTTCACTAGGTAATAATCGTGCAGATGTGTACATACATAGGTATATTATTTAAAAATATTTTTCCTTATGCTACCTCTCCATTGCGAGATATGTGGAGGCGAAGCGAAGGATGTGACTGATAGCAAAGGCTTCATTGTTATATATCGCTTTAAATTTAGGTTTTATAACTGACTTCTAAAACAAATGGAGGTTCATTTGTACATGTAAAAATCAAACACCTAACTTGATATCCGTTTTGGGCTGATTTTGAATAATTTATTCGGTAGGGAATGTATTCGAATCGCCTACCGTAAACTGGTTATGATCAATCATCATCAATCAATCATAACACTGATCTAATAAATAAATCATTTTGATGCGTCAATTACATAGTGGTGAGTTGATGGTGATATCTACAGACATAAACTTAAAACTAAAGCTATGAGGTTTCCAAACTCGCCCTGGTCTATTTTTACTTTTCTTTTTGCCATCACCATCTCATATGCCATTTAAAATTATGTAAGAGTTTATCTTATTGGAACAATATTTCATACCCAAGCTTGTTTATACCGTATAACCCTTTAAATTATTTAATTTGTATATATGATAGGATTTTCCTGATGATAAATGTCACGTCAGCCAACTCTGGAGCGCAAAATTTAATTTATAATAATGATGCGGCATTTCGCATTCCGCATCAAAATAAATGAAAAAAAAAACTTCTGAACATATCTCTCATATATATTTAGTGGCCAAAAGACACACTTGGAGAGTTAAATTGTATTCGTTTTAGTTTATAGTTAGGTTCCATTTATCTTTAGTTTTTAAAAACATTATGCCTTTTTCGCATGTTTGATTAGCTATCAGCCTTAATGGAACGACAGCCTTAAGCTGCTTCTATTTGGTGTGGATATAGATATTTTCTAGTAGCCAGATAACGGAGATAGCGACGCATGTTTGAGCAGCGCCGGCGCTCGTTTAATGTGCAGGTATCTGCTTATGAGGAATGAGTTGCTGGAGATAAGGAGGTGCTAGTTTTTTTGCTCGATTGCGGTAACCGACCGCCACGGCACAGCCACGGTGTCGGCGTTGGCGCCACGACGATAACCGTCCATTCGCTCGTCCGCCGGCACTCGCGTCTGGCGTACGTTCGCATTTTCGCCGCCGCCGCCGCGTGCTCTCACTATAAACTCCATACATCAATGGTGCCGTGATTCTTTGCAGAACAGCAACCCTCTAACGCAACAAGGATCCACAAAAACAACCATGGACAAGGAGCGCGCTTTAGAGGAAATGATGGGAAAATTAGGTGAGTGAATTGAAAAGGAATTTCCGAACATATGTTCTATAAATGGAAACTAAACTTGTCATATTCACGTACTTTCAAAAGTAACGCACTTAAGTACACATGTTAATGAGTGTTGCCCCGCTTTAATCGAGCCGGTCTCGCCGTCGGAATACCGAATACCGATTGCACGTGTCGCAAACTTCGTGTGGGCTCAACTGTTCGAGTGAAGGCGAAAGAGCTTTCATTTATAACGAAATGAAACGACGGCTTGCCTCATAAAATATCACCACATTACAATATCTCAAGGTTGGTGTAATCGATGGAATACCAACGGAATGCCCAACTGCGTTATGTACGGGCGTCAAGGTGGTGTAAGAAATTTACGAGCTTTTAATCCTGTTAGCAATTCGATATGTAAATATTCATATATAAAATTCCGCTGTTTATTAATAGACCATTATTGTAGGTAGCTTGTCACGTTAAAAGAGCAGTCTATATCTATCTACGCAGTAGGCAATTATTTTATCCATTTACATGGGAATTAGGTGATATCATTGTGAGTTATAATGTTTATTTAGCGTAATAATTATAAACGTTTACATTTGGTTTAAAACAATAAGCGATAAACTTATTTGCGTGTAACAATCCCTCAGTTAATAGTGAGTCTTTCTTTCCTCTTACGATTATAGTATTTATTTTAATTTTTGGATTGGAAGATAATATATTGGAGGCATTTTTTATGGTACAAAAAGTAAGGCCGCCAACATAAGTGTAAACCTTTCAACTTTCATATTCCTTAGGTACCTTTAATTTGTATTTTGGACGCCTTGTTGCCTGATAAAATAAAATATTACGATTAAAATTAGCTATATTGAATAGAAGCAGGAGTTACTTGGCGCAAGTCCATGGTAACCGCCAGTTTTTCGCGGATTACAGCAAATTAAGCTTAATTGAATATTAGGTACCTACCTATTTAGTTTACCACATTTCATCTACAGAATTATTCTATGATTTCAATATTTTGTTTCATCTGATAAGTCGGGGTATACCGTGTTTTATATCATCATCATCATCAACCCATTGCCATCTCACAAGACGGATCACTTCTCAATATGAGAAGGGTTTGGCCATAGTCCAATACTGCAGTCTTCACACGCCTTTGACATTATGGAGAACTCTCAGGCTTTCAGGCTTCCTCACGATGTTTTCCTTCACAGTTGAAGCAAGTGATACTTTAATTACTTAAAAAAACGCACATAACGCCGAAAAGTTGAGGTGCGGTGCCCGGTATCGAACCACCGAACCAAATATAGTACAAGTATATAGCTTATTCTACAAGCGGTTATGGTCCAGTGGTTAAGACCTCGACCTACATTTTGGCGGTCAGAGTTCGATCCCCAGCCTCCAACTCCAACCACTTACTTTTGATATTCTGTGTTTTAAGAAATTAAACTTTATGTGCCAATATGCTGTACGTCTTGACAACAGGGTGATAGGTTCCTAGTGCTACGAGGCTTAAGGCTTCAATTAGACTAGATCTTTAAACCGTACCATCCCCAAATAAAATTTAGTTGTGCCACTACCACAGTGCCTACATTGGGAGACTAGTCCTGTTCCAAGCACTGGCATGTTAATAGGCTGGTGATGAAGGCATTCAAAGAAATAACGTTATGTTACAACATAAAATAATAACGTGAACTAACATTTTCCAAGGTCACGGATACCTATGCCGATATAGAAAAGATGTTACCCTACAAAATGTTAAAACAATAATTGTGACACACTTTTACAGTTACCCTCATATACACGTGTAAATTTATGTCTAGTGATTACAATTAGCTAGCTAAGGTACGAACTAAAGTTGACAAATTTTTACATTAAACATATTTAATAATGTAAATAATTAATATATTTAATATATTATATAGGTATATAAGCGGTGACAGCCCAGTGGGTAGGGCGTCAGCCTCCTAATCAGAGGTCGGCGGTTCGAATCCGGGCACGCATCTCTAAATTTTCGGAGTTATGTGCGTTTAAAAAAAACCCCTTGCTTCAACGGTGAAGGAAAACATCGTGAGGTAACCTGCACGCCGGAGAGTTCTCCATAATGTTTTCAAAGGCGTGTGAAGTCTGCCAATCCACACATGGCCAGCGTGGTGGACTATGGCCAAACCCTTCTCATATTGAGACCCGTGCTTTGTAGTGAGCCTGTAATGGGTTGATTATGATGATGATAGGTATATTTATGTGAGGCAGTTCCCACCTAATCATTAATTACTTTAAGTTACTTGAAATCATAATTATTGTCTATTAAAAATCTCCTCTAAAATCTTCCCATAATTACCTTCTACTACTACTCTTTCCCGGCGATAATAATGGCTAAACATGTAAATTATTTTTTTAGATTAGATTTTATATTTGCCACAGACATAAATCGTGGATTAGTTATAATTTTTTAGAGTGGGGTCGTTTTCCATACGACCTTGTAGGTATATTATACTCTATGACTTAGATGGGCAAACGAGTTGAGCGTCTAGGGGCGTGGCGATGACTCGCCTAAGCGAAGAAACTCCTAGACTGGCTCAAGTTTGCTTTTATAGTTGTGTCTCAATGTTCGATTAAACTCTCGACGGTCGACCAAAATAAACATCTTTACAATGGATACCGTTGGCAATGGCAGGCTTGTTTCGCAGTGCCTATTCGAGTTCACTTTCGCTCGGGAACTGTTACTAATTATTGCATGTTATTTAACGATTTTTACATTGTTTTTTTTTTTACATTGGGAGGGGGAGGGGGAAGGATTCCAGTACAAGAATCCTTGCCTCATTACAGAATACCTGCCGCATGCCAAATGTCAGCTCCGTACAGTGGTTAAGCTTTGCGTTGAAAGATCAGGCCTAATAATAATAATCTAACCTATACCTTTTATATTTGTATTTATAGAATTTTTTGTCAGTTGCCACAGATATGTTCAAGCTTTTTGCTTTCACGTTGTTAATAAACCTCAACAGTAATCCTCTTCCGGCTTTCAGCTTATAATGTGGCCTTCGTAAAAGATTAATAACCCACCATCTAAACAGACGTTCTCCATCCTAAGCTATTTTATACAGTAGAAATAAAAAAGTTACATACGTATGTCTTTTGTGCTCCTAAAAGTTGGCTAATTAGCCAACCTGCGTTCAGTCTGGCGTTCCAACGCAGACCTTAGCGTCGTGGCAATTTCTCGCCAGACAGAACTCTTTCGACGAAAAGACATGCCCTTATACTTCTGAACGATGAAACCCATTTCACTTATTGTGTAAGTGCTTGTGACGTAGTTGTAACGCATTTCGATCAGTGTGACGTTGCAATATAATGTAACAACAACTGTGCGTTTCGCGAAATATTTTCGTCAGCTCATTTAATCTTATTGTTATCATTAATATAGCATAACTAAGTGCCTACATCTTTTTAATTACAAAATTCAATATGAAATCGCAATCAAACTGCGACTTTAATTTAATTACCATTTTCATTTGAAGTTGACCTTTTAATGTTAATTATTTATAGGGATAATGACACTGAATTTGACTACCTAATATGACTGAATACTTTTGAGCGAAGACCGTTTTTAAAATTTATATAAGTACTTAACCCATTGATTTACCACTAGCCGTAGATAGAGCGCGTCATACAAAAACAAGGCGAGAATTTGTCACCAACTAAGTATACATTCCTACATATCGGAATATCGATGTATTACAACCCGTCTAATACACATCTGGCCGTTATATTATCTATAGCGGAGTGTAGTGCTTTGTAATTCATTCAGATTATACGGCTCGAGTGTTAGAATCATTGACTTTCGTCTAGCCTTGTCACACACAGGGGGAAAGGAGTGCACGCGTCGCTATTTGTGCACTACTTTTTCGTCCCATTTTTTGAGCGTTAATGATCGATCTACGGCTAGTGGTAAATCAATGACTTAACCTCACAAATCAACGTCTAGTAAAAAGGAACTGAAAATATGGATTGTTATTACAACTGTTTATATTGATATAACTATTGTGTATGTGTCAGATACGAATGAAAATTACCCATAATTGGGGTAGGTAATATACCTATCGCCATTTGTAAACAAAATTAAGAATAGATGGTTCCTAGAATATCAAGCGTTGCTTTAGGTATAGCTCAAAATAAGTAACTTGGATATTATGGATAGGTATGCTCGTAGCTATTTACTGGAAATAATGCTCACCACTTCAAGGAAAAATGTTCTAACATGTTCAGCTACAAACCTGTCGTGGACAGTCTACGGCCTAGATACCTGGTATTTTTATTCACTTCAAATTAGCCCTTGACGGCAATCGTATCTGGTGGTAAATGATGAAGCTGTCTCTTATGGTAGCGGGCTGGCCTTTTAGGGCTACGTGCATCAATTTACAGTTATTTTACCACACACCACTATAGTTGCTAAACGGCACATCTTTGTCGATAGGGTGATAACTAGCCACGGCCGAAGCCTGACCCGACCAGAAAATTCACAAATGATAAATTTCTAAATTATCAATCGACACGACTTCTCGGATCGAACCCGGGACCTGCCACTAAAAAGTCCACAAGTTTTGCACCAGGGAGATCGTCCGAACATAAATTATTTATTCATTTCACACTGAAGGCAGGTATGTGCCAATACCATAAAAAGAAAATCACAAATAATGGCCAACCTTGATTGTAAGTGCGTGTTATGCATAATTATTAAATATGCCTTTCAGGTATGTGGGTATAATCGATGTATTTTTATAGTTACTGAGTATCGGAATAATACGTGGGTAAGTATTAAGCGCTTTATAATTCATTTACAATGAAATCCCAAGCGAATACATACACGTGATGACGATCACCATGTACATACGAAGGTACCATGTTCAGCAAACGCCCTTACGTTTGCTGAACATGGTACCTTCGTATAAAACGTCTCCAACCAACCAATAGACCAAAGGACCGCCCGCTTTACCAACAAGCAGGGCTTGGAAACCGGTAAAATTTTAAACTGGTTTCGGTCATTAACCCAGGGTTAATGAAGGTTTTGGAATGATTTAGGTTAAGGTTTCGGTTTTGTTTACTTAACCGCTTAAATAGAGACGACAATATAAGCGTTTATAAACAGGTTTTCACTGTTATGAAATCATTTCGGTTTTATATAAATTATTATTATTCGTACCTACTGGGCACTTTTGTTAATAGTTTTCGATCATATTTTGGAACAATAACTATCAGGAAACAAAATCATTTAAAGCTTTACTGTGTGAGCGTTGACTAGGTTGATTGACCTCCAGTGTTCGGTCTCAGCACTACGGGCAGTTTCTTTTTAACATACAAGTGCCATGAACCGAGAAAAAAGGGCTTTGATATAGCAAGTTTTTATCATTTGGTTTACATAAAATATATTAACAACGTATACAGTTTCGACCGAGATAAATATCAGTCATTTGTCATTTCTTAAGTTTCAAGGTGTATTACTGGTCATAACTGTTATACAATACCATCTGCAGTGTTGTATAATAGTTGTGTCTGCATAAACAAAAGACTTGATTTTACGGCAATGGTTGTACAGTCATCGCAAACTCAATACAGAGTTAAAAAGCTGCCAAGGTATAGACTCAATCAAAAATAATGACCCTACTTCATAAGACGAATCAATTATATATAAATATATAAAATTGCTTCAGTCGCTATGCCTCATTGTTGATTTTTTTTATTAACGATTAAACGTGATTATTCAAAGAGCAGACAGATAACCAATTTTTCCCGTGTTTTTAAAGTTTAAGCTATCTTTGTGAAATCAGAATTGATTTCTTGAATTATCCCAATATATTTTTTAACATTAAAATTACGACTATTGTTATAGCCTTATTTCCTTAGTTTTAATAATTTGCGATTATATAAATATTAATACTAACAGATGTTTATTTATCATACACTATCGTTCCATTTGACGAAAAGTATTAAATTTAAACATGCAATTTATCATTATATGATTGTACCTGCGTCACGTATTCTGTATCTTGAAAAAAAAAATTCATTATTTTCTTCTTCTTTCTTCATCTAATAAATTTCTTGAATCCAATTATCCAATCCAAATACTTTTAACAATTACTGGAATTTATGGTTAATAATGTGAAAGCTATCACGGCGATAGCTTAGTGGTTAGGGCGTCTGCCTCCTAATTAGAGGTCGGGGGTTCGAATCCGGACAAGCACCTCTAGCTTTACGGAGTTATATGCGTTCTTAAGCAAAAAAAATATGACATGCTTCAACGGTGGAGGAAAACATCGTGAGCAAACCTGCATGTCTGAGAGGTTCTCCATAATGTTCTCAAAGGCGTGTGAAGTCAGCCAATCCGCACATAGCCAGCGTGCTGGACTATTGCCAAACCCTTCTCATAGAGAGGAGTCCCGTGCTCTGTAGTGAGTCGGTAATGGGGTGATCATGATGATGATGAATTTTATAATAATATATCTCCATAAGCGGTTATTATAAATAGTTATTACTGTTTGAGAGAAACCTATTAAAACATGTACGAGTATTATGATGTCAATGATTTTAGCATAACAAAACATCCACTCAGCCTGTTTGCTATAAATAGTTTGTTTGCTTTTGTCTGCAAACTGTACTTACCACAGTGAGCATGACTGTAGAAGAAGGATAAGCGTATTATGTCACTTTCGGTATTAAATTAATTAAATTGCGTCACCTATTTACCTACTCCGATCAGGTGACATGACTGACTGACGGACCGGCCTATGGCATACAGATCAGTCAGAAAGAAGAATATTTTCTTCAACCGGACTAAAAAATATCAAGAAACTAAAGAATGTATGATAGCCTAACTTAAAAATAGGTATACGCAAACAGAATCTATTTATTTGCTTGAAGTATGTTTCAAAACACTATTTCCAGTTAATCTCTAATAGGTTTCGACTGCAAACGTTTTTCAAAATTATGTCTATTATTAAAGCTAGTTTAATAGAGAGAACACTGAGTGAATACACCAAAATTTATCAAAAAAAAAAAAATGCATATCGATATTAAAACCACGAAATAATAATCCTAGGACCTATATTTCTTAAGCTTTTTTTGCATTAACATAATTTTAAAAAGTATTTCCCAGTATGCCAATAAAATGTTTTGAGCTGTAATCAAAAGCTGTCAAAGTTCATTTTTTGCGCCTACATTGTTTAAAACGTTTGTCAAAAGTGATTCAAAATAAAAAGAAGCAAACTTCCCTTGTAATATTTTTCTATAAATATTTTAATTTTATATTGTTGGTTAACTATATAATCAGAATAATCATTAACATCAGATGAAATTAATGCAGTATTATTTTCTCAATCTCTTAAGTCAATAAGTTTTTTGTAAAGCATAATTAATGAATAGAAGCAGGCGTTACTTTGCGGAAGTCCATGACAAACAATAAAAAGCAAGTATAATTTGCTATATTCCGCCGACAACCGGGAGATTTGTATAATAATATAACACCACACAAAATCTTCCACTAGAACCTCTACGCGAAAAGTAAACTTTACTTTTCGCGCTTGTGAAGTCAACATCTCTTGAGGATGATCCGGAGTCGGGTCGAAACGTGCGTGTATATATATATATATAAATTATTATATTAATAAATTAATAAATATAAGACAGATCTTCATAAGAAGTTGCTTATTCAATTGTTAAATAACTATGTTAAGTTAAACAACACATCACGTGAGCAGCTAACTCTAAACCCAATGTTCTGCAATATGAGGTCGTATTGACTGTTATCAGTAGGTAACAACTGCGCTAAATTTATTTATCACACATGTGTTTCCAATAGCATTATCTATGCCTGTTTATATATTTTACACTAGTTACTAGTACCTTCATAAATAAAATATTATATATAAGTTAAAGTGCCCGCGACTTAGTTAAAAAACCTAGTAAATAACCTAGTATTCTGTGAACATTTCCAAGTTGAAATATTTATTTGCTTGCCAGTTTTTAAACGTAATTTGTTTAAATGTTAAGGCGCGAAAACGTAAGAGATATTAACAGCTAAAGTTACTTTTGTAATATCCTTAAGTTCGCAGGCGATGCAGGATGCATAAGGCGAAATTTATCTATATAACTTGTGTGGTAATATAGTTATAAAATTAATCTAATGAGAGCTTTGACCAGAAGAGGTTACTTAGAATAGGTAGATGCATTATGAATTATTTTGAGTATTGCTTATGGAGATTGTGACTTGTGGCAAACGTACGAAGTTGCATCACATGGGGTTAGTATTTCCTTTGTAGTAAATGGACCTGGGGAACCCAATCTATATTTCCCCGACGTTTACTACTTGGCCTGGCCACCTGGAAGCCTGGCTTGCTTAGCAAAGACATTAACCCATTTTGGATCAAACATTCTGTATACCTATATAGTAGTCAGTCAGCAGGTAATTGATCTGTGACATCAACGAACATATAAACGATACATTCATGTCTCAGGTAAAAGGTAATAGGCATCTGATAAGATTCAACAAACTAACATTTAACGAACAAGTTACCTACTCATTCGGCTTAGCGACATTACCCTTAATTCGATTATAACGTGTTTGTTTCGAACTATATTAGTTGGATAGCAAGCCTTGACCGACCAGGAAATCATCGAAATGTAATAAGGTCACATCACATACCTACCCACTTACTAAATCATGATGTATTCTTTAAAAAAAATCTTTTGTTCACAAACAAGGGTTAAGGGTGAACATTTTCGGCCTAATTATCAAACATCGTAACTCCGTACGGGCAATCAATTTAAGCAATTAAAAATATCACTTGCTTCAACGCTACCTGCATGCCTGAGAGCTCTTCATAATGTTCTCATAGGCGTGTGAAGTTTGCCAATCCGCACATGGCCACACGTGGTGGACTATGGCCAAACCCTTCTCTCATATTGCGAGCAGACCCGTGCTCTGCAATGAGCCGATAATGAGTTGATCATGATGATGAAATACCGTTTAAAGCAAATTGTTTGATACCATTAATCTAAATAATTCTTCATTTAATTATTGACCGTCATTAACGCCTAATAACTACAAAATTTTGTCAATCCTCTTTGTATTTTGAATGTTGATAATTAATAAGTCAGATAATTTTAAGATATGTAATCTAAATGAAGTAAAAACAAATATGTACCTACCTATCTAATATATTGTACCTACCTACTTTTTATTGACGTAATTCTTTTCCAGCGACATCTGGTTCATGTGCAAACAAAATATAAATGTTTACCATTGGCATATCGCCAGTGATGAAAACGTAACAATTGCAATTATCCTTGAAGAAACATTTCCATGTCAACCGATTTTTTTTAAATAGGTCACTCATTCTCCGCATTATGCCAATGAAATGGAATTCAAATGAAAACGCTTCCGTACCTACTTTCGGGGTTATGTAAACAATAAAAACATTAAATCTTAAAATGCAGAGATGGTTATATAAGTAACGTTTAAATATCACTTCAATTATGAAATAAAACTGCGGATTCACATATCATCATAAGACTTCACAGTTGTAAAGATAAGATAACAAAATTAATTGTGATGCCATGAAGCCTTATTCAGGAATAAATTGGTAGTAAAATCAAATAAAAAAAAACCCGTTTATTCTACAAAAACATATCTTCTAGTTGTAGTAGTATTATGTGTAAGTTTTAATCGCAATATAAATATGCAATAATTCAACCCTACGAGTATACACATACATAACATTCTGTTGTTTAATTCCGCTCCAACCATCCGAAGCTAAACCAATGTTAAGTTTATTTTGCTTTCCCTACGATACTGGTAATCACCTAGTGGGTTAAAAGGGTTAATAGGGTTCACTGGTATTTTTTTTATAAAAAGAAAAACAAGAGAATTTGTATAAAATTTTTACGGGAATTGTATAATATTTTTTAAGAACTCTTATGTAATATATGAATTTCTATTTCCATCATGGGAAATGGATACATCTTAAACATGTCATTGCCAAAACATTGTATTCATTAATTGAAATATGTATTCCTTCGTAAACATAACGACCCAAAAATATTGTAATATCTTAGTTAAATAAAATAAAAATAAATAAAAAAATCCCTTACGGTACGCTTGTGATAGATGTCACTTCTCTGGCCTAGAACTCCCCCAGTTCTTTCCGTGTCTTCCTCCCCTTTGCATCCCTGATCCACAGTAGGCCATTAGCGTGTACAAACAAATCTGCCAACCGTCTACTTGTACCTGTTTTCCTTATATAGGCCATAGTCCACCACGCTGGCCATGTGCGGATTGGCAGACTTCACACGCCTTTGAGAACATTATGGAGAACTCTCAAGCGTGCAGGTTTCCTCGCGATGTTTTTCTTTACCGTTGATATAAGTGATATTATAATTGCTTAAAAACGTGCATAACTTCGAAAAGAAGTGCGTGCCCGGGTCCGGGGCCGAACTCCCGACCTCTTATTAGAAGGCGGACGCCCTAACCACAGAGCTATCACTGCTATGATATATATTTATTAAAATATAAATAGCTTATATTTTTTGTGCTATATAAGCTATTTATATTTTAATAAATCTTTCAGGTCCACAGATTTCACTCTGCTTGATAAGCGTTGTGGTTATCAAACACAATCTTTCGTGTAACCTTATGTATCAATCTACTTAATTACGCTGGATCTTTAAGGACGTGTCGTTTTTAACATGCGTGATAACGTTTGACATTTATTATATAGGTATTTGAAGCAATTAAAATATTACTTGCTTAAACGGTGAAGGAAAACATCGTGAGGAAACCTGCACGTCTGAGAGTTCTACATAATCTTCTTAAAGTCGTTTGAAGTATGCCAATCCGCTCATGGCCAGCGTGGTGGACTATGGCCAAACCCTTCTTTTATTGACAGGAGGCCCGTGCTCTGTAGTGAGCCGAAAATGGGTTGATCATAATGATGATGATATAGGGATATACATATGCACTAAATTGATAGGCGAGTATGAAGAAGGTACATAGTAAGCAAATTTAACGACTATTTTATTTGAATTCATTTTTCTTTTATACACTACAAGTAAGACTTTGACGGCTATCTCACCTGGTGGTGATGTAGTCTATGATGGTAGCGAGCTGACCTGTTAGGGGTAAACCCACACTCCCAATTGGCTTCTACGTGTCAGCGTGCCGGAACGCTAAATGCTTGGCGACACGTCTTTGTCGATAGGGTGGTAACTAGCCACGGCCGAAGCCTCCCACCAGACCAGACTCAAGCCGGGAATCGAACCCAGGACCTCCAACTTTATAATGCGACAGCGCAACATTGTAAATACCTTACCTATTTCCAACGGACTTTTACATGATACCATTATCATCATTAACCTATTAAAAATGCTGGGAAGTGGACTGAAATAATATATTATGTAGGACAACCTTAATGTACCAATAAACTAATTTTGGGTTAGGTGATATTCATCGCCTTATTTTCAGCTTTTTAATTACCCAATGCTGTCTAGAGCCCTCATCTATTTTCCTAGGTGTTTGATAAGCGTTTTACCCAATTGAATGATGATAATAACGTCACGTTATCAAGTACCTCAACTATTTATTATTTATCATTTCAAATCTAAAATCATCACTAGACTATCAATGCCCCACTTGGAACGGCATGCTTCCTCTTTTGCAGGAAAGGGGGTTTCAGAGCATTGACCTACCACCCTCATATGTGGGTTGACAGATCATAAGTTAGTGAAAGATATGCTATGCTTACTGATAATTTATTATCTATGCTGTACTAGTTCCTCTGCCCACTATAAGTGTATAAGCAAAATAACCCTTACTTGTCCCGTAAATCAAACCCGGGACTTCGCGATCATAGATGCCCACCGTCACCAACCAATAAATATGTAAAGTGTTTTACTAAGCTTAGTACTCTACTACTACTAACTGCTAACCAGTATAATACTCGTAACATAGCTATGTTACGAGAATTATAAATTTTGAACTTTAAAACTTTGTGAAAAACTTGAATTAGGTTGTTTGTAGAAAAAAAACAGAACCAGTCCTTAGTTAGGAAATTGGTTGTATATGGTCCATTCCTGTGGCTAGGAGAGCATTTCAAGCCCTCGTTCCCAGTTATTATTACTAACATGTTCAATCAGCGTGGTGGTATGCTTAAACCCTCCCTCCCAGAGGAGGCGTGCGTCGTTGCAAGTGGTATAATGAATGGCTCATGAAAGCTTGCGAGAAATTAATCAGTAATTAGTCAAATATATAATTACTTGATAAAGATGGTACTATAATCATCCAATTGGGTAACAACGTCATTATCGCATCGCTCATACACACGTCCAGTGTCGATTGTCCAATGTGTTTACTTATCGAGTTATCACCTTATCGGCTATCGCGACTATATGTCCTCTTATTATGATATATTTTATGATAACAAGTAGTTGTTTTTCACCTATATTAAATACATAGGGATTATTGGATGATCACGCGGTAAAACCTATGAGAAAGTCGACCTTAAATATCTAATCTTAAAGGTTACCCGTTTATTTCTTACCGCGTTGATTTACCCATTTAGATATACATATTTCTGCCCCAAGTAGGACCCTTTGCGGGAGTCCCCAGCAAACCCAACCGAAGTTTAATCACAGCGTATAGAGGATTTTGATTTCTATAGAAAATGCGTTATTATTTGTCGTCGTGCCCTTAATGTAGTACCTATTTTAGTCCCACATAACCTACGTCACCACAAAAATCTTGTTTGTCTCGTGGGGGGCTTCGGCCGTGGCTGGTTACCACCCTACCGACAAAGACGTGTCGCCAAGCGATTTTTACGGCACAATGTCGAGTAGAAACTAATTAGGAGTGTGTAAATACACACTCCTTATAAATATATGGTAAATACCATACCTCTAACAGGTTAGCCCGCTACCATCCTAGACTGCATCATCACTTACCACCAGGTGAGATAGCCGTCAAGGGCTACTTGTAGTGTATAAAAAAAAGGCTTCAACCTTCTAATAATCTTTGTGTCCGTCCGTCCGTCCGTCTAAGTGTGTCATTCCTTCTTTGCAATAAAAGCGCTCTGAGAAAGCTTGTTACACAAAACCTTTATATTTAAGATCCACACCTTCAATATCTTGCTTTAGTACACTTGTAGTGCACTTGGAGTAGGTAGTATAAATGTAGCAATTGCAAATAGCAATATCAAGTGGTTGATTGCGGTAAAGTAGACGCACGTCCGATCTCCATTACTCCTAGTTATCTACAATAAACTCATTTACGTAGAACTACTTACTTAAGTATCCTTACAAACCTTATGTATTTACGAAATCTGGCAACAGAAGCACACAAAAGTATCCGGTTATCTGTTGAGCGTTCTAAATATTGAATAAAACTCAAATGCAAACCGATAATTTATGTTCTTAGTTAAATTAAGATTACATTTTTAATACTCTTTTGAACACATTCGCCTTTTTTACTGAATTATTTTAGTATTGTCACGGACAATATAATCGAAATGGGTCTTTGTTATGATGTAAAAAACCGATATAGCCGTTGGAATACTATCAGCTATTCTGTCAGCTGGTGTTCGGAGTTCAGTCATACAATTAATATTTATATTATGCCATATGATTACCCAAAAAAGTACCCCGAAGTGGCAATTCCCATTCAAAACCATGTACCTGCTTAAAATCTTAATTTGTCTACTGATATTCGTTTATTTTCTCTACCTATATGTTTTATCTTAAATTACTAAATATAAAATTTACTCGAATGGATAGTCTCTAATTTTATTTTTCGTTAACCGAGATGTTTATGAGCGAACAAAACAAGAAATAAAATCGGTCGGTATTGAGTAGGTATTCGCGGAACACAGGCATGACATTTGATTTGGTCTTAAGATAATCGTATGATGAATGTTTACGAGAACCTTAGATGGTTGCAAAAGAGCGGATAATTTTAAACAAGGAAAGATTTCGCATTCCTTACATAAGTTTAAATAAATCTAAAGTTAGGTAGGTTGCGTTGGTAAAATCCAAAGTTGCGTTAAACTAAGGTTGCGTTGGTACAAATTTATAAATGAAATACCCTTATTTATTTATTTTTTCCGCTGGGAAATGCGTTTACGTATCCCCTCCGGAAGCAGCGCAGACAAGACTGCTTCGCTTCCGACGGGGTATGTGGGACTCACTGACGACCAGAATACCCACTAAAACCCAGCGATGCTCCTACGCGTCGCCTGGTTGCTGGGTCACGGGTACACCCGGGGGCCTATGATCGTGGCCCCCTAACTCCAATTGAGGCGCGCTAGGAACATTGGGCGCGCCTTACTAAGTCTGAGAGCTGCCAGGCTTTATTTTCTAGTTTAACAACCATAATATTTATTATTATGTTCGTGCTTTTAAAATCGTTATGCGTATTGCTTGTCCCATGTGAGTATATTTTATGCTAATTAGAGCGGGGACTGTTTACAGATATATACCGCAATTTATATGCTAGCCAAACGTCCCTTACTCTGTTCTGTCTTGGAAGAATGGCAATATTAAATCTACATCAAAATGCCTCTGCATATATAAATAGGCGAGTTTGTACACTATAGTTTATGCCAGTACCTACTGGCTAGAAGCAGGCATTAAGCAACATTAAAGTTGCAAATGTTGAAACGTGAATACAACATTTCTTGAGGATGCTCCAGTGTCGCAGCCAAACATGCAACTTGTGTAGTAGTATAGTATTCTTGAATATCTGTCTGGTGTGTTATATGAAGATTGAAGAAATTATAACCAACATTAAGATTTGCCTTGTATCGTTTAATGCTTTTCTGCTTATTAGAGGTTAGTTTACAGAATGTTGAGTTCAGTGCAACATTGCTTCAATTTTGATTAATTGCGTAAAAATTATGTGCTTTCTCCAGGTTTGCTTTAGCCAATCTTATGGCGCTTTTGAGTTCCGCGATTTTACTGCCTTTCCGACGTAGCAGAGTTTCGATAGCCTTTGACACGGAAATCTTAACTGCGCAATTCAAACAGCTCTTCCTAAAGATAAATATTATTACGTTTAAAATATTATAATCACTAAATTAGGACGTCCATTCCTTGTTCTGGATATTTAAAATATTATCGCTTGCTTGGTCTGGATTCGGAGCTCAGCAGTGTAGCACGTACTGACACGTTTATTTGATAATGATCTATATTCTTCTCCTCTATGAGATATTGGAGGTAAAGTTTCACTACTTAAAATATCGAGGAAGCTGCGTCCAACCTTGGATAAATCAATAATATAAACCTAGAATGGTGATACAATTTTTTTATTTTATTTCAATAACAACTTTGAACTAACATTTATCTTGTTATCGAAACATAAACCTTGTACGGAGTCTAATGAATGATATAAAGGTTATTTACACAAAATATTATTCATTTTACATAAACCATTGGTAACTATTATATAAGTTTATATAAGTATACTCATTATCTTTTAATAAATTCAAGTTCAGTTCAGTATGTATCATAATAGTTAGGAGTTATATTTACATTTTCGAATTCTCATTAATTGCATTTTTGTTTATAAAACTGATAAGATGAGTGGATATAAACGTTCAATGACCGAGTGACGTAATTTTTCACTGGTGACATTGCACATTCGTCTTTGCGGCTTAACTCCAAAACTTCTGAATTGATACTTTCCGTCACAGTCATAGATTCATACTGCAATAGTAATATTATTAATAATGTTAAAGTAGCTTGACTGTTCACGCCCATATTGCCATGTGCGGATTGACAGATTTTAGACGCCTCTGAGAACATGGAGAACTCTCAGGGGAAATATAATAAAGGTATATGAAGCGGGATCTCATACAAGTATATATACTTACATATACACAAAAGTTGACATAACGATTATTGTTACCTATTGATATTATGAATAGGCGTTACCGGGGACTATCACAAGCTTATAAGGGTGTAAATAACAGTTACAGCTATACATCTATGATGAATAAGTATTAATTTACATAGGCAAAAGGGATACCCTCGTCAAAAACCACACAGCATCAAACATTTTGCTAAATATATCCTCAAAGATAAGTATTCCGTCATTACAGGGTAATGAAGTATCAAAAATATGGTGAGTTGCAAAGCCACTTAGTACCTGAATAATTTTAATTTAAGAAGTTTGCACTGATACCCACACGTGTATTGCCTTTTATTAAAGAATAAAATATCACGAACATTTTAAAAGTGAAGGGCCAATTCTCGACTATCATTCGCTGAATGCTTTGTATTAAATAAATAAGGACATTCTTCGAGACATCAAATTAACACAGTTGAAAACCTTGACCAAATTATTGGTACCTACAATTGAAATCGAATATTAAATGATTAAGAAGAAACCTCTAAGTAAATATCTACTTGTAATTTTTCTACCTTACAGTGGTGAGTTTAGATCTGGTGCCTTCATTTTATTAACTAGCTATTATGTTATATGTTTACGTGAAGATTGTGGAGTAATTAATTTACGTTAAGTTTTAAATTAGTCATTAGTTGTATCGTATTATTTATAATTTCCGTTAAAAAAAACAATTGACATATAAGTAAATTTAGAATGGCGGACATAAGCTAATTTTTAGACCCATGTTTAACTGTGTAAGATATTCGTAATTAAACCAATTTTTTTTACTAAAAAATATCTTCGCTTTGACTTCATTATTACAACGAAATCATCATAATAATTAAATACCAATAGCCGGCCTACTACAGGGCAGCTACACCACGTTGGTCAAGTGAGACTGGTAGACTCCCCACACTTGTTAGAATTTATGGGAAAACTCTTAGGCGTGCAAGTTGCCTAAGGATTTTCCATAACCGTTAAATAAAGTGGGTTACGAACATATTTTCGAAAATTTTAAGGCCGTAAGCACTATCACCGCTTACAAAGCTTAAAAAAACAGCAATTTTTTAACATATTACATTATTAAATTTCAGGGGATTTTGGACGATATCAAGGTTTCCAATTCTTCCTTCACATCCTCGCTGCGCTGACGGCTGGCCTGCATATGCTCTCCCTAGTGACCGTCGCTGCAGTACCGGAACATAGGTATGACAGCACATTTTACAGGAATATATATCTAATGATAAATTCCAAAAAAATTACACCCGTATAGCCCGTTAAGTGAGAATAGCTTAATTGACACCGATAGAGAAAGAATGCGAATTAATAACCATGGAACATATAGGGGCATGTAAGCCTTAGGCAGAAAAAATTGTATAAAAATGAAATAATATTACGAGCATATTATCGATACGCGGGCTTCTTGTACTACAGTAGAAATAACGGTATTATAATACCTCAAATTACGTTAGAAACTATGGAATGTTACCAAGAGTTATCTGTTTTTTTTTTCCTTCACAACAAGTTAGCCCTTGACTGCAATTCCACTTGGCGGCAAGCGCTGATGTACCCTTAGATGGCAGCGGCTTAACTTGTTGGTGGTATGACATTAATAATAAAGACATAGCCCATCGGCCTTTGCGACATCTTACCGGAACAATTGGTCCCTAAGCGGCACGCTCTTGTCGGTAGGGTGGCCACTGGCCTCGAAAATAGTCCCCCACTAGAGTACACCAGAGACAATCCAGAAATTATAAATTCCCAAACTGACGCAGCCCGGTATCGAACCCGGGATAATTTATAAAACAACAGCGCTAACTGCGCCAGAGTAGTGGTCAAAACTATCAAACAACTGTTTTGCATTTTGTGACATCATTTGCCAAACAAGATGACATAACAGGCAATGAATCATCAACAGAAAAATGAGGGCTATCTTTCTATGGTTTCATAATATTTGTTTTCAAGTTTACTGTCGGTAACTTGTGTAAAAATGTTGATTTCGGGATATCATTACTCATTTTTTATTTGCATGCTTAGCGCATGCAATATAGATAAAACAATTTTTCCTATTCTTTCCTCTCTCTATAATAAAATAATATGGTATCTATTTATTTAGAAAGACTAGTCTTTTGTCTATTCAGAATGTTTTTTTCAATAATTAAGAGTAGGAGCTCACTCATATAGGTCTAGGAATGAAAAGAATTGAATTTCATAAAAAGGAAAAGTAAAAAACAAGGTCATTTAGAAAAAGGGTCTATAGGTCCTCAATCCGTCAATCCGTCCGTAATCAAAATTGTTTTACTTAAGACACATTTAATATTTAAGAAATGTTTAAAAATTTAGCTTAACCTTAAATATAAAGAAGGCTTTTTGTCACTGCGTATTTTATTATAACAAGTACAGATATTTATCATAGTCAAGTTCAACAAAACACCTCGTATTTGTGTAAAATCGTTTATAACGTAAGCTTACATATAACTCAGGGATTTTAAAAACTCCATATCTGTGTCATATGTGGTAAAATCTCTAAATTAGTTGTCCGTGCAGTGTAAATATACTATTTTTGGTTTTAAATTCTTTATAAATAGGTCGAGAAGCTAATGAACGCTGAGAATTATTTTTATATCACAGTTGCGGCGTGGCGACATGCAAGTCTGTATAATCTAAATTAAGACGGAATTACATTGGATATGTGCATTTCAATCTACTTACTTGACGAGTTTTATTAAACATGTTGATATTTAGCAACTATGTATGCACATATTATATCCAAGCTTATATTATGTCAAATGTCCTTGTGGTTGATCTATTCTAGGATACGGAAAGGATACCCACGGAGGTTGAGTCTACTATTACATCATATATATATTGTATAAAATATGTAACTAATAGGTAGTCAGATAATATGATGAGGCTTTGATCTCCTTGATTTAATGGAAATAATAAAATCAAGGTTTAGTTCGTTTAAATTTTTCCTAACTAACCTAACTAAAACGTAGTAGCACAAAGATATTTGTTATTACGACTTTACTGTATATTACGTTCTTAATATATAATTAATTAATTTATTCAGACTGACCTAGGGACGAGCGGAGACATAGCGTGAGATCTATAGAGAGTAGTTTGCTCAGTTAGTGCCAAATCGAGACAGACTTTTGTCGAACATATAACGTTGTCTCGTTTTAACTATCTTAAGTCAAAGTTAGGGCTAAGCTTGCTTTATAGATACCGGTCTTAGTACCTGTGCAAAAGACTAAAATTCGCTGTCATCGTAGCACAAACTTATTGTAGGTCTGTATTATAATAAGGCGCATCGCGACTAGCACGAAAATCAGCTTAGAGCTTCTATTAATATTATCTAGAGTACTAAATACGCAGGGCTAAACAAAATCTGCCAGGGATAGTGTCAGTTATTTGTTAGCGTTGTTAACTTGTAGTGTATGCAAAAACAATTTAGCTAAAATAGGGTCCCAATTATTTTGCTGCTATGTACATCTAGTTTTATGAGTAAGCTTTAGTGTCTAAATAAGACAATAGTTTATACTGTCTCTGATATACTTTAACAATTCATACAATCTGTTATCAGATGAAAATCTTATCCCTTTTGTTGAGTTTACAATTGAATAGTTAGTCCTTGAAGTGGCAGATCGCTAACTTTGGTCGAGAAGTGTTTTAATGACAAACAATATTTTAATATAAACTCATATAATTTTGATATACAAAAATGGAAAAAACATGTGTTATTTTGAATCACTAATTAAATTAGTACGACTTGCACTAGAATACCTCGTGTAGGCAGATCGGTATATAGAAATGCCGATACGTCATATCGTGATCAAGATATATGGTTGTTGCAATACCGCAGGTATAACGTTGCCGATACATATCTTTCTCTCGATATAAACTACTTTTTTAAGTTTATTTCGTACTTACACGTTTACCAAGCCCCACTTCACATATTCTACGGTTTCGCTCGCATCGGTTGTTGGATTTGGCTTGCAATCGTTTGCCGCTTTTTTTTTTTATGCACTAAGAAACGACACTTGGTAGGAACATTTGACACGAATCAAGCCAAAGGCCAAACCCTGACAAGCGCTTGTAGGTTTCAATGCTCCCGCGAACGTTTTTCGAGGCTTGGAAGCTTATTGATGTTACAAAAGGCGTCCAATACATGTTCACGCTTTCCGTTTGTGCAATTTGAGCTACATCAAACTTACCTGTATTATAATTGTTTTTGTTGGTTGTGGATGGGGCGAAAACAAGGTGAAGGCGAATTTTAAACAATCTATGATCAATTGCACCGAAACGATTGATAGAAGAGGTTAAAATTAAATAAAAATCAATGCTCGGATTGTTGAGCTCTAACATCGGTCATAGCGTTATGCACCAGTTTCATGTTTCAAGCCGGTCGATGGAAAATATAAAATTCAAATTCTTAATCAATGCAGATAAGCTCTTTGATAAAGAGAGCTCCTTCAGTACTGGCGTAATGCCAATATCACTTTTTTAAAGTGAGTTTTTTTGAAGCGATTTGCGCATATGAAGGCATATTATGGGTATATAAAACAGTATTATTAAGTCTGACGCTGTTATAAATACATATATATAAATTATAGTATATAAATTATTGAGCTTTGGTGCAATGTACCTACTTTGTTTCATATTCTCAGTCTAAAAGTCCATGCCAGATGCCCTTTTGTTCTTTAACTCGTTTATAATAGGTATAGTACATATAATTAAAAAGGTTTTATTTATTATTTATTAAACGTAGTATATATTCAACGCTTAGTTTTAAAAAACTTTATTATTAATAGTGTGTGGTTTTTTTTTGCTTTGGTTATTTTTCTGGAATCTATCTGCTTTTATAAAGTAGGAAGCTTCCTTTGCATGCGCATGAAGAGATTATGAGAATGCTATATCTTTTAAAATTAATTATTGGGATTTAAGTTACTTTTGCTGTTTTTGCAGTCCAACGCAGTTATAACAAAAAAATCTCTTATAGAGCATTAACTCATTATTTATGTATATGTACCAACATGTTCTACAATTATTATAGAATTAAAATAATGTAAAAATGCCTAGATAATCCGAATATTTTTTTCCATACGTATCTTATTCCTACTCATCTTCTTCACAACTACAATGAATATACTTAAATTATTCTTAAAGAAAAGGCATTCAGTGAAATATATAATTAAAATAATGAGTAGAAATGTATGTCGCATTGCTAAATAATTGCTAATTACTTACTCTTTGTAAGTTAACAAGCTTGTTCTAGTAAATCGCTACTTACCCAATTTTTTACAAATTCTTTTACATCATTAGAACTCATTTTATTTTGAATTTCTTTATAGGCATAATTATCTTTTCCTTTATCTTGCATCAATAGCGTTTTGCAGTTTAGTCATACATTGCTCTTGGCTAATAGGTAAATAATGTTAAATAGGTGCCTATAAGAGTTACAAACTGTACAGTGATACCTAATGCTTTTCGGGTCTCAGGTTTTAAGATGGTTTAAGCCAAGTGATTTTTCGGTGCTGACTGGTAAAACAAAAGTGAGTATAATATTTACTATCCTTATACTACTAACATAATGGCTACGGATACAACTAACAGCTTTTTATACGAGTAATCATAGGCATTCCAAAATAATTTAATGACGAAATTTCTGGGTCACCATTCCATGGATACATACATACACTATAATGTGAAATAATTCAATCATAAAACACACTGATTTATGATTTTTAAGTTTTGGAATGCTATGCATGCTGATTTTTGATTTTGATAATCAATTTTGGGTGTGGTTCCGGTTAAAAAAAAACCGGTTATAATCAATGGAGTTCCTACTGAAAACCGTACACATAAGTTTAAATTTTTAATGTTGAGGTAGGTTAATAAGTAGATTCCTTTTAATGTCGCCATTAAGGGTTTTTTACTGGATAGGAGCCCATATAATCACACAATCTTGCCTTGGGATGTCTAAGTCCCTGGATATGACTTCCTTGCAAGCGATAGTGAGCCTTATTGATTTAAGTAGTCAATCGTGCAAGTAGCAGTAGTGGAAGCATTATATACCCCTTTTGGGTACTTTAATAATGTGTTTTCTTTTGTATTTCAGGTGCGCAATAACGGGAGTAGATAGTCCAAACCACACGGAACTTTGGAGTTCCGAACTAGTAACTAAAGCGATTCCAATAAACGCACATGGAAAATTAGACTCCTGCAAGATGTATGGAGTAAACGATACGTTAGTTGATTGTGAATCCTGGGCGTACAATACTAATTACTTCACATCGTCAAGAGGAGTCGAATGGGACTTTGTGTGCAATCGACGATGGATGGGTGCCGCTGCCCAAACTGCATACATGATTGGAGTTATTGTAGGCTCTATAGTGCTTGGCCGCCTTTGTGACAAGTATGGCAGAAAATCCGTCTTTGTTTGGTCTGGCATTCTACAACTAATCTTCGGGGCATCAGTCGCTTTCTCAACCGATTATTACACATTTATCGCGCTGAGATTCCTCTATGGTATTTTCGGCTCCGGATCTTATATGGCTGGATTCGTACTTACGATGGAACTGGTAGGACCCAGTCGGCGAACTATTTGCGGGGTAACTTTCCAAATAATGTTTGCCGTTGGGATCATGGTTTTGGCAGCGTGGGGATATGTCATAGACAACAGATTTTATTTGCAAATTATATACGCGTTACATGCAGTTATATTGCTACCCCATTGGTTTTTAATGGACGAATCGCCAAGATGGCTTTGGGCACAAGGTCGAGCCCGTGAATCTGTTGCTATAATAGAAAAAGCTTTAAAGATGAATAGGTCCACGGAAACAGTGGACACATCGGTACTAGTCTCCCAATGCAAGGCAACGTGTGCCAAATATTCAGATGATCAATCTGGTGGAACGTGTGATCTTTTTAAAACCCCAAACATGTTAAAGAAAACATTAATTATATGTGGTTGCTGGTTCGCTAATTCTGTAGTGTACTATGGACTTTCATTAAATGCCGGAAAACTGAACGGAAATCCTTATTTCATTATATTCCTAATGGGCGTAGTTGAGATGCCAAGTTATGTTATTATTACGTATTATTTAGATCGTGTTGGACATAGAGCCCTCATCAGCGTGATGATGTTGCTAGGCGGAGTCTCTTGTTTGGTGGTAGTCGCTCTTCCCCACGGATCTACATCAGCCACTGGGGTCGTGATGGTTGGCAAGCTATTTATATCTGGCTCATATTCTATTATCTACAAGTATTCAGCTGAGTTGTTTCCTACAGTGGTGCGAAGTTCAGGCGTTGGATTAGGTAGTATGAGTGCAAGCGTATCCGGTGCTTTGACACCTCTAGTAAGTCTACTCGACTCACTTAACCCGAAAATTCCTACATTAATTTTTGGATTTTTGGCTTTATTGTCTGGATTTTCTACTTTCTTTTTACCCGAAACTATGGGCAGAAATTTGCCACAGTCAATTGAAGATGGGGAAAAATTTGGTGTAGGTGACACATGTTTCACCAACTGCAGTGGCAGAAGAATGAGCAATACTTCTACAGATCTTCCAGAAACGATGATTCCTCTAGATATGACCATTAAGAAATCGTAATAATTGCCATATTTACGATCGTAAAAGAACAATATTTTAGTATATACTTGTTTACTTTGTAATCGTACGTAATTTCCCTAATTTAAGAGTTATGTTTAGTATGGCTTCATTAATGTTTAAACATTACGTAATTAATTAATCTTTTTGAATCAAATTCCAAATTTCAGATCGGCTTTTATCTGAGATCAGTTTTTATAAATCTTAGTCAAATAGGATGCCCTTATACAATAAAGAATGGAAGGCAATGATTCAAATGTGCATGTCAAAATGTCATCATAAAAAAAAAAAAAACAGTATATTAATTAATAGGTAGGATATCAAACCAATAGTCATGATCTTCAAAAATATTCGAGGGACCACCTGTGTTCCTCTCCTTTCTACCTAACTGATAATTTTACGAAATATTTCGACATTACCATTTGGCTATATCTTCAATTAGCTAAGGAATCAAAAGAATCAGCCTAATCAGCAATATTAAAATAAATAAGGAAATTCATTTTCGAGGCTGTGCTAAAACGCTCAGTTTATTGATACAACAAAATTAAAAATCCCAAGATATTAGTTACAGATTATATTTGAAGATCAAATAAATATTAAATTTTTTAATGAATTTGTCAGAATAATTGTTTTCATCTTGCTAGTTATATTTCACTTTATGACGACTTAAATGAGGCAAATGACTTATTTCTTATTTATTAACATATAATTGATAACTAGTATAAGAAGGTTAATTAAATGACTGAAATAAGAACAAAAGGTTATCTTTATGTAAATGATATGATAGTCAATGACTGAGAATATAGATTAAAAGAAATGAAGGAACTAAAGAGGAATTTGAATTCACATTCAAAGTTGATACGAAATCTTGAGTGCTACACCTCAACTCACGAACATTACTATGAAGACATTACAAAGTAGTGAGCACTTTATATGTATACGTTCCACTTACCGCTCGGCCTGTTGAGAGGTGACGATAATGCAACGTACCGAATGTTTTAATAATGCCCTTTCATAGTATTTGTTTTGACGACCTACGTGGCGCAGCGCGCGCGCTGTCGCATTATAAAGTTGGAGGTCCTGGGTTCGATTCCCAGCTCGAGTCTGGTCTGGTGGGAGGCTTCGGCCGTGGCTAGTTACCACCCTACCGACAAAGACGTGTCGCCAAGCGATTTAGCGTTCCGGCACGATGTCGTGTAGAAACCGATTAGGAGTATGGGTTTATCGTACCCCTAACAGGTTAGCCCGCTACCATCTTAAATTGCATCATCACTTACCATCAGGTGAGATTGCCGTCGAGGGCTAACTTGTAGTAGATAAAAAAAAAATACTTATGAATGTTTAGCTAATAGAGCTTATTAAGAAATAAAGTTATCAGATGTAAATTCAATTACATGATGAAATGAGAATCAAGGATAACCCCGGATTGTTAAAATTAACGATCATAAATTTTAATATATATTTTTTATATCGTAGAATAATTCAAACGGCAAAGAACATCCTGGGTATTATGAGTGCCTAAAATAATTCACGTTTTAATATCAGCCAAAACAATTTCCTATCGCATTTTCTATCGAATGGCACACACTTTGAAATCCCATTTCTGTTTATTATTCTTAAAAATTGCTTGGCCACTTGATGTTTTTTAAGCAAAAAATTATTGATGTTAGTACTAATAAGGGTATTGTAAGGTATAAAATACGTAGATATGACTAGTCAAATTAAATTTGAAACATTAGACTGGATAATAATCATAATTTTATTTAGCGATAAAGAAAGCAAATGTAAATGTACGAGTATCTAAGAAGTGGTAAGTAGGTATGTTAAATAAATAACTTTTCGTCATACTTGCTCATAACTAAGATCTTATTACATCCCTTTAAGACTTATAACCCAAGATATTAATCACGTATGTTTTATTTCACATTTTTGCTTGTGTGTTTTACTTGTGCATCATTGAAGAATCATATTTTAAGAAACACAATTTCTTTTTTAAATTCCAGTAATGATCTTTTGCGAGCTAGAACTACATTTTCATCTAATTATCCACAGTTAACAATAATTAATGCTTTACACTTCTTTGTTTTTAAAGCATAAGTTATTGTTTTAAAATATCATTATGATACATTTTCATTTTATGATTTATTAAATACCAGTTTTTAGTGACCAAAAAGTGTTTCAAAGATTTTTCAGTTTTTTGAACTTTAAAAAAAATATTGTTATCATCCGAATTTTTCATGACAACTGAAGGTCTTGCGATAATAATAACATAACATGTATTTATTTTGGCATGCATTTAACCAATGGAGCATACAGGAATCGTAATTTACTGCCGTAATAAGACTGTTTTGAACTATATTCGTTAAGGGTATTTACTTACTATGTCTACTTTATATACATGTTAAAATTTCTTAAGTAACTATATATCTTATAATAAAGAGGTACAAAAAATAAGATTTTACCTAGTAGAATTAATTAAAAGGAGAATTGAATGCCTTTTTCAACCTAGTCGTCAATTTGTTGAGGTTAAAAACTGAAACAATAATTTTGTCCCCAGTGGCAAAACCAGTGGTAGTCAACTCCTATTGGAGGAAGTAAAGATATGTTATTTTTCTTTTATTGATGAAAAACAACATTAACAACAATTATCATATTTAATGGCTTGGCAGATGCTATTAAGCCAACTGCGTGAAGTAAATTTAGATAAACAAATCTTTGAACTTAACTAAATTGGCCGGTCTAAAAATGGTTTAGTTATTTTACTATTGACTGTTTTTGGTTTAGTTATTTTAATTTAGCTAAGAGATTTATGCACACAGAAATAGCTCAATGTCACTTTATGTTGTTCTAAAGCTAAGTTTAGAGAACGGCGACACAAGTGTCATAATACGCTTCTATGCTAAAAGACCTTGCCATCATTATCTAAATTAGGTAGGTACATAATATGTCTTTTAACCAGTGAAGTTCACAAAAATTGATTTACTGCCGTAATAAAACTGTTGTACTGAAACCGTAAGAGGTTCTTAACTACCTATGTGTATACTTTTTTATTATGTACCTCCCTACATGTTAGAATTTCTTATGTTTTAGTAGGTTTAATAGATTTCAGTGTAAACGTACAAAACTTGAGAGCTGTTTAGGCATAATATAATTTAAAGAACAAAACAGTTTGTGGCTGGTCACTATGATTAAGCATCGTCGGCTGCTAATGCTGTTTCTATTGCAATACAATGCCATATAGTACTTGTCAGTAGCTTAACATATTTATAGCTATATAAGCACATTGCTAAGATACAATACAGTATATATAAACCATTAAATATATGTATGTATCGACCCATGATAAAACATAGGTAGGTTTTATCTTATGCTATGTTTTATCAGTGACGTAGATTGGACTACACTGGATCAAGAATGGACCAATATAATGTTTTGTAATTATATGTTTATAATAAGTAGGGTTAACGTATATAGTTTTACCCCTATTTTGTATTTTTAAGAGGAATAAAATATTAAATAATCTTGTTCTAGTATTTTTATTATATGAACCCTCACCATTTGAATTAATTCATATTAGCATTTTTTATATAAAGTTTTTTTACAAAGCTAGTTGGTAAGTTTACAAAAAATAACTAAATAATTAAAATATATAATAATAAATGAATTAATATGATACTACAAATCAATTTAATGTATCACAGTTTAGCTGCTCGTTAGGTTATATCATGGAGATATAAAATACAAGTATATTTCAAATAATTAATATTGCTTTCAGTATAAACACACAAGTACCATTAGGATAACATTTGTTTGCTTTCAATCGCTGAGTCGTTTCCAAATATCCAAACATTTTATTTCGACACTTTAAATTGAAACTTAACGTACTAGATTTAAAACTCAAGTCCGTCCACACTTTTATAGCTTGCGTAAGATTGTAAAATAAAAATAAGAAGTTTAAAAATTTCGCCTCTGATTAGATAACATAAGGTACATTTTGCTTTGGGTTATAGTATTTCGTTACTCGAAAGAGACTCCACGATTGCGAGTGTGCAAATCTGATACTAAGCTACAGTTCTATAAAATAGATCGAAACTTTAAAAAAAAAATACGAATATGCATCAGTACTAGGTACCTACATACATAAAGTAACTAAATAACTGAAGATAATTATTATTACATTTTCAGGTGCTGGATTGATGGAGTAGACACCAATGAAACAATCGCTCTATGGAATTCATCAGAAATATTAAAAGCTATACCCCGAAGAATCGACGGCGCTCTCGACAACTGCTTGATGTACGATGAGTTTAATGCAACAACGACTTGTGAAAAATGGGTATTCGATACAAGGTACAGAACATCGTCTCGTGCCATTGAATGGAATCTCGTCTGTGACCGAAGGTGGAAAGGTGCAATTGCTCAAACAATTTACATGTTAGGAGTTTTCACGGGGGCAGTTTTTTTAGGAGGGTTAGCAGATAAGATTGGACGTAAAACTGTATTCTGTTGGTCAGGTGTTCTACAATTAATCTTAGGCGTTGTTGTTTCATTCGTACCAGAATATTGGTCGTTTTTGGGCGTCCTTTTTTTCTATGCAATTTTTGGCTCTGCCGGGGCATATATTCCAGCATTTGTGTTAACTATGGAAATTGTTGGAGCGAGTAAGAGAACAGCATGTGGGGTCGCTTTTCAATGCGCTTTTGCGTTTGGCATAATGCTAGTAGCTGGGTGGGGAGCTATTATAGATGATAGACAAATTCTTCAAGTTATATATGGCCTGCATGGTCTTTTACTTATTCCACACATATGGATTATGGATGAATCTCCACGCTGGCTTTGGGCACAAGGAAGGCCAAAAGAAGCTGTAGATATTGTACAAAAAGCTTTAAAGTGCAATGGATCAGATGAAGTGTTAGATAGAGCTGAACTTGTGTCTAAAGGTAAAGTAGAGTCATCTAAAGAAACAGAGGAACCTTCTGCAAGCACATTAGATCTTTTTAAGACACCTAATCTGAGAAATAAAACCTTGAATATCTGCTTATGTTGGTTCGCTAACTCTTTAGTGTATTATGGACTTACGCTTAGTACTGGTAAGCTTGAAGGAAATCCGTACCTTATCACGGCTGTCTTTGGTTTAGTAGAACTTCCAAGTTATGCTGCAGTAATATATTTTCTTGATATTTGGGGACGTAGAGCGCTAATTTGTTCAATGATGATCATAGGAGGTAGTGCGTGTATTATTGCAGCATTCATCCCAACCGGTACTATTATATCAACTGTAATCGTAATAGCTGGAAAATTATTTATAGCTGGATCGTTTGCTATAGTATACAATTATTCTGCAGAGCTGTTTCCTACTGTAGTGCGGAATTCTGCTATCGGTCTGGGTTCAATGTGCGCTCGTTTATCTGGAGCGTTGACTCCTTTGATCACTTTACTTGATTCTTTTAACCCTAAAATACCTGCAGTAACTTTTGGGCTAGTCGCTTTAGTATCTGGTTTTCTGTGTTGTTTCTTGCCAGAAACTATGAATCAACCAATGCCACAATCTATACTGGATGGAGAAAACTTTGGGAAGGGTGATACTTGTTTTAATAGTTGCCTTAAAAAAGATGAAGAAAATGTTGATGCTTACACAGTTGATGAGAAAGCTGATGTAATGGTTCCTTTAGATAATGTTAGTAAGAAAGCGTAAAAATTTAATCAAATTAAATAATAAAACAAGACGATAAAATTCCGTCCAATTACAATAATTGATAAAATCGCTTCGCACTGCCTTATTGCTATGATTATATTGTTTAATCGTGAGAAGTTCAAGAATCTGCTTACATAACAATGTAATCATATATATACTTCTGGGTGAAAATAATATGTCGGAAAGTAGGTAATTTATCATTTATATTATACCTACCTACTTTTTGAGTAATGTAACAAAATAAGTAGGTGCGTTTGTTGCAAAGTTGTAAATTAAAAAGTTTATCGGATCAAGCTACGGATTTATAATATAATGGAACAAATGTATTAATAATTTATGTTGGCTAATAATAAGTAAAGATAAACTATCAAACTCATAGACATTGTAACAAAATACTTTTACAAAATCATTTGTAACTACGAAGTACAAACTATCATTTATAAACAGGTTGATCAAAGAAGATAAAGTAGGTACTTTTTTTACCCAATTAGAAGAGCGATCGTTTGATTTGGTTTACATAATATACCTTCTATAAAAAAGTGCAGATCGATCAATTTATTTTTGCTTACATCTAAAACAGAAATCGCCTAATAATTTTTCACCGCAATATCGATCGTCTACATGAAGACAACGCAAGTTAAGAAGTTATGTAGGTACTCCACTCTGCCATAAAAATATTGGAATTTCGTTATATCCTTACTACACACAGTTTCGGAGCGACTTGTAATTTTGTATAAAATTCAAAATGGTAATGATAACATTAAAATATAGAGGGCTTGAAAGCGGGTTCGATATGATCTTTATTAAGGTTAAACGCGTATCGTGACGCACGACATAAAATCGAACTTTCTTACGATCGAAACCACCTTATAAGATAAGAAAATTTACTGATGTTCGAGCCTTAGTACTTGTGATAAAGTTAATGCAGTACAAACGACAACAAACAAATATATCTTAGTGCACCGGTTTTAGTTCTTAACAAACATTGTTTTTTTTTGTGTTAGGCTTATTATTAATCGTAGTCTTACCTATTTTTTAGAAGTGTGACCAATGATAAAGAGACGTTAATAGTTTAACTTTAGTACAGCTGCATTTTGAATTTCAGTGATACTTCTTTTATAAAATTAAAAGAGATGTCAAAATCTAAGTAAGTATATAATTGATGCAGATACCTACTATTTTGATGACGAATGTTTGGTCTGTAATTAAATCGATGTCAAAATTTATGTCATAGAGAATATGGGTCCTGTGTGCCTTACTAAGTACCAAAGTAGGATAGTAAGCAATTTAAACAAGCAAAGGTCAGGGAAGTTGATATATGTGTGTATAAGATATTAATAATAATTGTTATGTATATTGTATTTTATTAGCTACATGTTTTTCCCAATTTTGGTGTACATATCTACAGTTATAAAATAAGTACTTTTAGCAATGCTTTTAAAACTAATGGATTTAGTTTATTTGAGATATTATTTTGTGTGCAAGATAATTGGTTTCTATTTATAGAACAAAAAATTATCTGGTGTGTAAAAAAATTGTCATCATTATTTTTATACTAGGTAATTTCTATTATTTTTCTGAAGAGATTATTAGATTGGTTGCTGTTTCTAAATAAGTTCCGAGTAAACTTTAGTAATAATGTTCGTTATAAGGTTATAAGCTCAAAGATAAATGTGATTGAGGGATATTGAGGCCCCGTAAGTTATTAGTAATGGAGTTAGGTAGATACATTTTCAATGATATGTATATATATTATTCAATATTGATAAAATCCATTCAACTCCTATAATTCTCCATATAATATTTGTTAAGGAAATTCCTAAACAAGAATATACAATAAAATCGTGAAAAACTTGTCACCATACTACTTTTTCTTGAGGTCGAGACTTGTAGAGATAATTGTACAAAGCTGTCACTAAAACTAACAATAGCAGCAATAAATTAGTTTGCAATGCATTTACTTGGAAAGTAGCTCATAAGTTACAGATATACCTATTTGTGTTACCTACACGTCCATCGCATCTTTAACGGTCAGTTCCTTGTATCAATATGAAGCAAGTATGCATTGATAATAAATATCGCTAATACCTACTCGTATTATTATTTTATATATTCTATTATTCTTCGCGTTTTCTTCTTTTTACTAGTGTAATTATTTATGGTAAGTAGGTACCTATGTACATGAATAATTCTCTCGCGGTTTTCTCATAATATCTACCTTCCTACTGGTCCTACAATATTAAATGTGATAAACCACATAATTATATTTGTTTCCTATTAGAAGTTATAGAACTTACCAAAAAACTTTATGATGTGCTCGTGAAATGTCTAGTATGGCATGTAAAAATGTTGTTAGTTAATATGTTAGTTTAAGTTACTATTTTAGTTAGATATAAATTATATAATTTCAAAGGTAATGTATAATGTTATATATTATAAATATTTTAAATAAATGTGTACATATTATGTTATGTTTTTCTAGATATATATTTTTGCAATAAATGAATGATGAATTGTTGATAACATTCTTTGAGTTCGATTCAGAATATTTTATCCCCACCAACTTCAAGCCTATTATTTCTCCACCAATCGTTACGCCCCAAGTCTGCTGTTACAATACTAAAAAATGTCTCAGTTCAGCCAGTTATGATAGCAGACTTAGTGCTTTCAGCCGTTGTCGAAAATCCCAATCACTGATTGACTTTTTAAAGTATAATGTTATATTTACAATATGCCCGATTCAATCACCTTACCCGTAGTTCGTCATACCGTCTCATGCCTTAATGTGGACTCTTTCCCCATTTTCTCCGTATACTATTAAGTATTAAGAAAATATTAATATATTGTCCAGTTCTGTCAGATTTTCTTTCAACGTTAAGAGCTGTGTCGTGACCGATCACCTACCTACATACTGACTATGCGATCACGATACGTAAGACCGGGTTGGATAAATGATACATCCGGGTTGGACTAATGATACATACAGTACGAGACTAAACTATACCTTATGGGGTATCCGCATAATCTCAGGGTTCCCAATCAATCTATTGTGTTCTCCATTATCCATAGTTGGATGGATACAAGCGTTGATGAGTAATACACAATGTATATTGAGCTTCATTATCTATTTTACGCGAAAACCAGGCACATCTGCGTGGTGTAATCTAAAACCTCTACAATCTCTACCGACCTAGCTAAAATTTTTAAGCAGTTGTTCATTGAGAAGCTCAAATCTGGGGATGATCTGGTGCCGGAGCGCAAGGAGCGTAAAAAGGTTGTTTGAAGGATCTGTGTGATGTGGGGTCTAAGGATATAAGAGATTATTACACCATGCATATAAGATCAATCAAAAATCTGCCTGCTTTTCTCAGATCAAATTGTATAGAACCTTACTGGTCCTGTGTTATCTATATTAAAAGGTACTAAAATTATTTACAAAACGTCAATAAAAACAAAGATTAAAAACTCAATATCATATATTATATTTACAACAAATAATAAACATTGAAATCACAGTGAGATTAAAACGACCATTGAGATATTACACTGGTGAAAGTTTAACAACATTTAAGAAGTAACTAGGAATACCATTCACTAAATCTCGCTTCAGGCTGCCTTTTATCATAGAAGGGTGTGCAAACGTTACGTCATTGCTGTGCGAGCGAGATACAGCTAACGAAAGGGTGTTTATTTTATGTTAGCATGTTTTAAGTGTAGAAATACTTTTCATAATTTACTTGCATTCCAAAATATGATAGTACATAGGTAGTTATCATTCATAATTTACTGTAACCGGCTTGCATCGCAGTACCGCTTATAAAATCGAGAAACCCAAGAACCCTCACTGGCTTATCCAGAACATCCTACAAAATTTTCATCACAATCTGATCAATGGTTTCGTAGTTGGAAACCATAAAGGATATTCTAGGGTAGACAACATACGAGTATGTAGTATTCTTATTAATTTTAATATTCATATTATATAATAAATACCTAATATAATGAGTATCAATAATTATACACCAAATATTATAACCATGTTTTGGTTTAATAAAACCCTTATGTTTCGTAAGGTCCGTTCGTCTTGGCTATCACAGCAATTTTAATTACTTGTAACTGGATACAAAATACTTTATTAACAGCATTATTTATTACCAAATTAAGTCTTACCACTTCCCCATCTAGAAAAAAAAAAAACGTTTAATTTTACCGTCTACTTAATACCTACTTGCCTGGTAAAACATCATTTGCACGCCACTGTCATTACTCATTTTACCCTGGTTTTGCTCACATGCTTTATGAAGCGAATTGCAGTGAGATTTAGTGAATATGACAATAATTTATAGAAACAACAACGATTCACGAAGATAATTGTTAAATAGATATGCTCGATTGTATGAAGGTGTCAATAGCACGTACCTAGTGCTATAGCGCCGTCTAGAATATTGACATGTTATTTTATAACAGTTAAGACTTGAAAGTATCTACCTAGCCACTATTATACCACATGAGGTTTGCTACCAACGCTTAAAGCAGTATTGTTTTAATATAGTTGCTGGTTTCGTTTCAGATTTATATTCTTTATTTTAGCAACAAAAAGGTACTCATGTCATGTAAAGCTGACATTATAAATGCTTTAAGCGATGGTATAGCTGGAGTGTTCAGAAAATTTTGACCTTTAATACATAATGCTGGATGCACACAATCCAAAGTGCAAATAGAAACAAAATATCTAAGGCAGAGCGAAAATGGTACTATTTATTACTTAGAGCCAGTCTTTTCTGCGAGATACAATATTTTCTTCTTTTAAATAATACTTTTCTTAAGGATATATTATAGTGAATTGCGTAAGATCTCTAATACTTTTGTGAACAATTTTTTTTTTACAGTTTGATACTATAAGTATGTCGGTATACTTATATATCACCACAGACAAATATGTACATTCCAACAGATATATTAAATGATTAAATTTAAAATTCAATATGGTCTGCCGCGATTGCCGGAGAAGTGCGGTTTCGAATACCGCCAGTTTTGAAATTACAGCTTTAAATAATTAATGTTTCCTTCAAGTGTGATTTGAACAAGTAATAACTGATAATTAAATGTGCTTTCTCGTTATTAATGAAACATTAAAAAAAAAAAAAAACGTTACTAGTATAGTCAAAAGTAATAACCATTTAAGGCTTAAGAGGAGAGACTGCTCTTACCGCTACATAATTTCTTTGGAATAATGATAGTTAATGGCATAAATAAATTTTAGCTCAATAAATAATAATTTAAGAAAAAACTAAAATACCCTTTAAAAATAGTTAGGCTGCTGAATATAAACATATTCGATTAAAATAAATTATAGCAACAAGTAACAAATCATTAATATATAACTGGTATGATATTAAGGCATCTAAAGAGCTCTCAAAAATATATAACACACATTTGACAGACATAATAATATGAACGTATATTCTTCATTACATATCATATTATGTTAAAAAAGGTTTTCGTTACCTTGTCGATATGTTTTAATATTTAAAAAAGAAACGATGTTGCCTATTCTGTCGAATAGGTACATATACCTTTTTAAATACTCTACTGTTTGAAAAGTACTGTATTTAAAATTGTCATTGTAGAGATTTATGTCCAACAGAATTGGCTCCATTGTCTGTGTATTATTTTTGTATATTAATTAAGTCTCTTAAATTTAATCTAAATACATATATTGTAATATTAACACAATTAAAGTAGTCCTTTTTAACTGACATTACACATAATCGTTAATATTTTTTTTTATTTATTTATTATAATGTTCTCTGGAAGAGTAAAAGATCAGTTTAAGAAATAAATTGGCCCACACTTGAGAACCTCATCTAAAGGTGATGTTAACACAATAATATGTATTAGTAAAAACCAATTATACCAATTTGTAATATCTGAAATATTCCACATACTTAAGCAGCATTGCCCAATTTCAAATTATTTAAACCTACAAATGAAAATAATTCCAGTTCTCCTGAAGCTTTGCAGTCATGGCAAAATTTTAAATGTGATAATTTTGAGTAGTATCTGACTCAACACTATTTCGAGATTCAATATAAACTACACAAAGTAGGTGAGTAGAAGTCTTCTAAACAAGGCATCAGAACTCACCAAACTTTATTGATTATTTAGATAAAAATTGTGATATATTTAAGCTCAGAAAATCCCCTTATTTATAACCTATATTGTTTAATCTACATTATCTCACAATTATGAGATCACAGTTGCCTCTAATATCGTAAGATAATCATTACTGATTCATGCAATGCAGCTAGAACAATGTTTCAAAGGTAGACAAACCTTGTCCCAAAAACAAATTGATTTAAAATCTTCTTGCGAGTGTAATCAGCTTTACTTTAAACACATGGTGATTTTATTTAATTGAAAGACTACTACTTCTCCAAGACAATAGCCACTTACAAACTGTGTAATGGAGCTTTTCAAATTTATAGAACATTATGGAATCTCACGATGACCAATTTCCATTTCTTTCGGAATTTTTACATTAAAATAATTTAATATGTCACAATGTTGTATGCAAATGTTACAAGATTGGCAAGATTTTTGTTATAAGTTACAAAAATTTTGCCTACATATTACAAAGTTACATCTTTTAATATAATGTTAACTAAGTAAATAGGATTATAACATAAAATATTTTTTGACACAATATAGAAATGTGTTAGGGCAGATTAATTTAAAACAATTTACCTTTAGTGTTTCAACAATGATATAGTCAAAGCAACTAACTTATTATCACTGACAGATCTAATTGGAAGCATATATAGAATAAAGGTATGGGTCTTATTTTGAGTTTTTAGGGAATACTGTTTATTTTTTTAAAAACAAAAATTTATGAAGTGCCACACATAGGTATGTATTAAATTAAATTTATACAATATATTCCAATACTCTACTTGACATAATAAGATAATACATTTTGTAAAAAATAAATATCAATTTTTTGACTTTATAAGGATCACAGATATTTTTTGTTCATCAATTTAATTTTAACATAATATAATGTTTATGTACCCCACAATATTTTTATAGGTATGATCTTGTAGCTGAAAAATTTTTTATTCCTTATAACAGCAGATATATCTGCTGTATTACTGTGTTACCTGTTTTTAGTACATTCAGTACTTTAAAATGACCATGTAGTTACATTCCAGTTATCACTCGCTAGGAAACATCGTGAGGAAACCTGCATGCCTGACAGTTATCCATATTGTTCTCAAAGGCGTGTAAAGTTTTCAAATATGCAAATGGCTAGAGAGGTGGACTATAGCCTAACCCTTCTCATATTGAGACCCATGCTCTGTTATGAGCCAGCAATGGGCGGATCATGATGATGATGATTTGGCAATCATAATACATTATAACAATACCTGTGAGGGAGGGCCTTTACAATGTATGCAACTTGTGTACCTACTTTTATATATATGATATAACATAATTGAAGTACCTACAATAATATGAGTATCTCAGGCAGATTGTGGAAAACAGCCCAATAGTGAAAACTATTGAAACTGTAAAATCTATAATTTTTTGATCAACTATGTGAGCTGAAATAATAATAGCTACTAGATAAGTATTTTTGAAATTTGTGTACTACATTAGCATTTTCCAAGGTGGACAAGAAAAAAATAATAAAACAAAAATTTCATGGTAACTATAATTACACACTTGTAAAAGTTTTTTAAGCTTTTTTACCATAACAAACTTTAAAATATTTATAACATTGAGCAAGTTTATCCAGAGTATCAGGTTGATATTTATATGTATAAGAAAGTGAAATTATTGCAGATAAATATAATATTTATTTTATGTTATTTTTGGTCTACGAAAAAAAAGAATTGCTTCCCTGTTCTAACATACCCTAGTACAATTAGAATAATGATCTATATAAGAAATTGAAATTATTTCACATTATTCTAAATTACATTTATAAACATAAGCAATGTTTAATGGTCAAAAAATAGCACCAATTTAATATTTGATTATTTCCTTTAAAAAAAATAGCAAATTAATGTAAGCCTATGTTTACTAATAGTGGCATACAATGGTATATTTAACAAATTTCAGCCTAAAATTTGTATCAACAATAACTATAAAATAAGTTTAGCATTTTGCTCTTTGGCTTCACTGGTCATCAAAAATTGACATGTGATAGAATAAAAAGCATTTAAACATCTAGTCTAAAAATATTTTTCTAAATTTCATAACAAGGCATATCAATATTCAGGACAACGAGTATGTTGTATGGGGCAGCCAACAATTGGAGCATTGGTCTCAGGTGACAAAGCAGTATGTACTACTATGGCTGGTTGCGTTGGTGTGGGTGCATGTAGTTCGTGACTCTCGCCCGGTGCAAGACTGGCTATGGCTGCTAGCAAGTCGGGATTCACAATTGGCTCACCCTCTTCTCGTGGCTCCCAGCCTATGGGCGGACTAGCGGGTGGCGAAATCAGGTACTGTTTAACGGGAGCTGGGGGTCTTAAGTTCTTTAGAGAGATTGGCGTCACTGGTTGCGCAAAATAGCAATTGATGGACGAATTGTAAAATGGATATTGGTGTAAACGCACACGAGCATTCGCCGCCGCTAGTGGACTGTCATAATTGACACGTAAGCGTTTAAAACTTCGCAACCACTGAAACGTTATATTATCCGAAAATGTACGAAATAGATCTTCTAATTCCTTTTTCAATTTCTCGTCGCTGAAAACGTCACTATGAATGTTTGTTACGATCACAGATTTAGGTAAGTCGTCCAAGTCGCTCGATTCGTCCTGAGAGTCGGCGTCTTGATCTAAGTTCGCTATATTTGGATGAATGTTAGGCATACCATCTTCGGGGTTGATATAGACGTCGCCGTCTTGAAACGTTTCTTCGTCTTCCTTATTGGCCATTATATTGAAAAGCTTACACTTGACACATACAAATATTTGGTTATTCCACTTTATATTGATTACCAGGGTGGCGTCGTTTCACTGTGTTTTCATAAAACAATAAATCGATTTTGGGTCCCGACTCCCAAGAATAAATAATTGTCAATTTTCACTAACACAAAAGTCAAATCAAATCAAAAGTGCAAAGGTTATGTCAGAATATTCAGATTAAAGATAATACACAAATATCCCAGACAAATATTACAGTTGTATATAGCTAATCACTTGTCAAACTAGTAGCTCAACAATAGCGTTAAGTAAAATCGTCATATCGATAATTTATCCATTATTAAAATATCAATTGTTGTCCCAAAAATATATTTGAACATACCTATAACTAGATTATCAATGTTATTATTTAAATTATTATGTAATTAAAATATTTATTAGCATACCAAACAAACATACCCTATAAATTTATAATTACATCATGTTAAATTGATTATTACATTAAAATATGATGCAAAATTGCAATGAAAAATTGAAAAGGATTTATTATAATATGCATTACATATACTTAACTTACATAATATATTAAATGCATCATTATAGAATATTGATATCAGTGAACTACGCAACACTATATGTGTTACATACACGGAGGTTAAATATTATACAAGGTGTATATAGTTTTTGATCTCACCTTAGTTTCTTCCTTTTTTCATAGTTTATATCAAATCAATTGGTTAAATATATTTTTTGTCAAGCTGAAAAGAGCGAGAACCCAAAGCAGTGAAAAAGAAAGTCATCCAAAAAAAAGTACTGTTGTTTGTTTCATGTTTGAAGTTTTATTAGATTGAAATTCGATTTCTTAGCGTCCTAAAATATCTTACATTTGGATGTTCATTGATATCAGATAATTAATTCATAGGTTGGAGTCTGAGTATTGTAATCAAACAACTACTCCTTGGTTATGAAAATGGCGGGACTGGAATCAATGGTTGTTGATGAGGTTAGACCGGTAGAGAAATCAATTGACAGAGAGAAGGTAAATATTGTATATTATACGTAATATTTATTATTATTTAATATATAAATACTTCATTATCATCCACTACATCCACCACTACTTAATGTCACTCGGTTGGGTCTAGGACACATCTTCTCCCTAAAGATCAATTAAATGATAGAGCTTAGGGGTAAAGTATAGATATCCGGTACTCGCGTAGGGGTATGATAGGTGAAGGGGGGAGGGGGGGAGGTATGGTAAGCCCCCCTCCACTTTTCCCCTTTGGCGGAAAATTATAGTTTTTGAGTAATGATTTTTTTTATAAATCATAACCTTGCTATTTTTACATGGGAATATTGACCTATTTAATACTTATCCAGTGTTAAATATACCTTTTTGGTGGTTTTTTATGTTCTAACCTAACCTTACCTAGTTTCTTAACATAGATTTTGACCTATATATTAAATATCCTATATTAAATATACCTTTTTCGTGCCAGATTATAGGGGACGCCTCGCTCCGCTACGCTTCGCTCGGCTCAATGGTTTTTTATGTTCTAACCTAACCTAACCTAGCTTCTTAAAATAGATTGTGACCTAAATATTAACTATCCTATATTAAATATACCTTTTTCTTGCCAAATTATAGGGGAAGCCTCGCTCCGCTACGCTTCGCTCGGCTCAATGGTTTTTTATGTTCTAACCTAACCTAACCTAGCTTCTTAAAACAGATTTTGACCATTGTATTTAATGTTCTGTTAAATATAACTTTTTCCTGTCAGATTATGACCTATATATTAAATATCCTATGTTAAATATACCTTTTTCATGTCAAATTACAGGGGACGCCTCGCTCTGCTCGGCTCTCAATGGGTTTTTATGTTCTAACCTAGCTTCTTAAAATAGATTTTGACCTATGTATTAAAAATCCTGCCTCGCTCCGCTCAGCTCCAATGGTTTATCAGCTTAATGGTTGTGTTAATTATCCTATGTTAAATATACCTTTTTGCTATAATAGTGGTAAATGAAAAAATGGAAGTTATCAAATAAGTCCAAAAACAGAGCAAAAGTCGTCGAAAAAACAGTGAAAACGCAACACTTAACACAACAAATAACATTGACGTGACCACTATAAGAAACGGAATGATGATTGACATTGACGGACGTTAACAAAATGACCGTTGCAACGTTCCGTTACACACTTTTTTTTGTAACTAATTCACAAACCATACCAAAAACATGGCTGCACGTCGTTATACGCAATTTTTAGTGAAATTTATTTTTATCGTAATTAATTTAAAATGAATTTCCGCCATCTAAAAACAGTGTATAAGGTTCAAGTTTAGCCCAGACAAGGCTCCTAAGCTACAAACATAAGTAAAATCGAGTACCGGATATCTATACCCAACCCGAGCTTAGTACCACTACGACGCGCTGGGCTATATCATAATTACTATTTATTGCTCGATTTTCAGACATGTCCGCTCTTGCTACGTGTATTTTGTTCGACTGGTCGCCACAATTCACCAGGGGACTATGCTAGAGGCAACGTACCTCAAAACGAGCTGCAGATTTATACTTGGATGGATGCAACATTGCGTGAACTTACAGGCTTGGTTAAGGAAGTGAATCCTGAAACGCGACGTAAGGGCACATATTTCGATTTTGCCATAGTTTATCCAGATATGAGATCTCCCACATATCGCATGAGAGAAATTGGTGTTACGTGTTCCGGTCAGCGAGGTGGTGATGATAACAAAACCCTTTCTCTGGTTAAATTTCAAATAGGCAACTACCTTGATATCTCTATAACTCCACCAAATCGAATGCCACCTCTAATGCGGAGACCACAGCCATACATGAATAATCGCCCATACTAGCTTTTTAGAATAAGCTTAGAAATATTTTTGGACGTAAGTGAAATAATAAAAAAGCTACATTTATTACTGGATTTTATGTGTTGTTATTTATGAATATCCTGTTAAATTTTAACAAAAAGTTCCATTTACTGTTCGCTTAGTTCTTGTACACTGCACAAAAATAAATCTTAATGTTTAATTCAATATAGAAAAGAAACTAAATTTGTCTTTCACACCAACAATAGTTTAAAAAAGGTAGCAAGTGTGAAATAATCTACCCAAACCCAAACCCCTCCACCTGGCATATCAACCTTAATCAATCTTAATATTTATAATATAATTAAATAATTAATAAATGAAATACTTTATTGAAGTAGTTTATCATGAAATCGTTTATTTTCATCATAATTTTGTACTGTGGTACCTGCTCAGATCTACATTTCACAAGCTTTTTGAAGCTAACGCAATTATAAATTCATTTCAATACTAACTATACCAATGGGGTTGAAGTTTGACAGTATAATATTGCAATAGCCTATAACAATCCTCAAGAAAAAGCCTATCATACAATGTGTAAATGATTTATTTTACATATGGTATTTAGCATGTTTTAAGTCACGCCCCACAGAAATGAGATAAAAAAATCCTATGTCCTTGTCCTGGTTCTAAGCTACCTCGCTACCAATTTTCAGCCAAATCGGTTCAGCCATTCTTGAGTTATAGTAAAAGTGTAACTAAAATGACTTTTTTAATATATATAGATGTCTAATGTAAAATAAATGGAAAACCTGTTCTGTATTTCTTGAAATTTGGATGTATTGAAACTTTTAATTATAAGAAATAATATCATTAATATATATATAGACTCTGGTACCGTGATTTAGTAGGTAGACTGGTTACCTGAGTTAAAATAAAACAAGTCCACAAGTTTTTAACATTTAATTTGTCAGTTCAGGCTGATAGAACCAAGTTGTAACAAGGTTCTAAATGACAGTTAATTACAAGACAAACAAATGTCTTAAAATTAGAGCTCCTAAAATAAATATATATTATATGCACTTATTCCTACAGATTACCCGCTGATCTGAATGGCCTCTTAGACTTTTTACCCATTGCATTGAGATCTATAGTTATTCCGTTAGGTAAAACTGCTTTGTTTTCTTGGTAGTCTACAAAACCTTTTTGCTCTTTTTCTTCCTTAGCCTTATCACAGGCAATTCCAGTTTCGTAATTATATTCCCGCTTCACGCCGTCGGGATCAACATAACCGTAATTTCCGCGAGTTATACAGTCTACACCAATAGTTTCTTCCTTGAAAGATCCATCATCGTTTTCGAATCCCCATGTAATACTTCCGTCCTCATTTTCGTCTCTGTATTTGCGAATGATTTGAGCGACTGGCTTCTTATCCCTGGAGTTAGTAGGAGTGTATCTTTGCTGGGGAATGCTTTTTGCGGGTGCTTGTTGTCGGGTTACTTGTCTTACGGGTTGAATGTATTCATCGTCTTCGTCCACGAAAGGTTTTGGCTCAGGTCTGAATGCAGGGCGTTGAGGTCTGCTTGATAGAGGTTGCAGCCTAGCCGGTTGGGGTCTCGGAGGTGGTTCGTTTCTTACAGGGCTAAAGGATTGGGGTGCCAGTGGCCGATATTGGGTTGGCCTCACTGGCTCTGGTTTCGGGGCAGTGGGTGTTGTTTGTTGAAATGGCGATGAGTTGAAGACAGCTGGTGGCTTTGGCTGTGACGTAGTTGTTATGTCGTAATAGTCATTCTGTGGTTCAGGAGTGGAGAATACGTTTGGTACATAAGCAGTTGGGGTGTTAATGTCAATATCGTCTTCAGGTTCTTCGGTAACAGGTTTCGATATCTCATCAAGGAATTGAAAATTTGGGCGAGGCGCTGCGTCGACCGACTTAAAAGATGGCCTTGCAAGCCCTGGCCTCCTTATCCTAGCAACACCAACCGGAGCTGGAGCAGCCTGTAGCCTTCCTTGGCGAAGTCCTCCTTGTCTTCCTCCACCCAAGAGGGCACCAGGAACTTGGATTCTTGGCGGCGCAGGCGAATCAAATTGAGCATAAGCTGTGACTGCACACAGCATACATATCTGAAACACAATAGATAAATATTATGTATGGCTTTTTGTATACTGATTTAGTAAGAGGGATCTATAATTTAAAAGAACAGTTATATAAGTTTAGTTAGTTTATACCAAATGGAAACGACAATGCTTAAAAATCTTGTTTCTTTTAAATAAGCATCTAGTGGTTAGTAAAATAGCGAGGTTTTCTATTTTCTCTTTCAAGTTTGCAGTTACCGTGTTATGAAGGAAAGGAATGAAGGTCAACGCTCTAATTCCTCTCTATGTTAGAGGGAGATCAATAGGCTCAGAATTTTGAAGCAAAGCCCGAGTTAAATAATGCATCACGTAATTCCGTAAAATCATCGCCGGGCTTTTATTCCATAAGATGGTATTAAGAGCATAAAAGATAGGTACGCACTTGAGGTACAACCAACATATTATTCTCTTCTCTCTATAAATGCGATAGTAGTTTGATAGTTTGTCACATTATTTTGTCTCCACCAATGACTCAATTTGGGTGAAATTTGGCAAGCTTGTTTTCTCATGTTGCTTTTCTGGATGAAAAAGTAATCAGAAAGCACCAGGGGATCGCTCATGCGGAAAAAGAATAAACTGTTACGTTTATGTGTATATAACGAGTTAACCCCAGATGTATCAAAAACCGATATAAACGCGTGTTAAGTTTCAGGCAACAGCTAGTTATGTTAAAAAACAAACAATATACCTACCCATGTACAATTTTTAAATATTTTACTTGCAATGCATTAGGTACCTTTAATATACTTTCAAGCATTAAAATATTATATCAACACGAGGTAAGTTAGGACGCAAGAATGTAACACAAAACAAGAATTAATTTACTAAATGGAATGCATACCTACCACGCAATTAATAGATATAGCAACATACTTTCGAGAGTAATGGGCCTTGCCTAGCTCACGAACGTTACTGCATTTAACGACACTGACTTGCTCGACTTGTTTTGTTTTATTTGGGCTCCAATTACTCTAAAAGTTTCGCGACGATAAAAACTGTTACAACTTGCAATAACAATCTACGTATATTACGTTTAAGTAGATATCTAACTGTTTTTATTAAAAAAATATTTCAACCTTTTTACAATATTGAAGAAAGCTTATTGCCCAATAAAATCAAGTCAGCAGTCAAGGTTGTTAGATTACTTAGTTAAATTATCGTGGTATGTACAAGGATGTACTTACACACAAGGTTAAGTAAAATTTTACAATTATTTTAAACCAATGAAGCCTAAGAAACTTATTATATATACGGTACTTATTATAATTTTGATTTTGTATAAATAATCTATCTTTTGTTTACGTTAAGATCGTGCTAGGTAATTATCTGACTTAACATTATCAGTTTCTCCTAAGACCACTTTATCTTCTGATGCTGATATATTTGTTGGCTGTATCCCTATCCTGTTAGAGCAATCAAATATTTTAACAGTATTGTTCACGTCATCATCATCATCATGATCAACCCATTACCGGCTCACTACAGAGCACGGGTCTCCTCTCAATATGAGAAGGGGTTGGCATAGTCCACCACGCTGGCCATGTGCGGATTGGCAGACTTTACACGCCTTTGAGAACATTACGGAGAACTCTCAGGCGTGAAGGTTTCCTCACGATGTTTTCCTTCACCGTTGAAGCAAGTGATATTTTAATTATTTGTTCACGTATAACAAGAGAACTAAATACTAATATATAAAGAGAACTAATATGCAAGAGGTAATTTACAAAAGTAGGTTATCGAAATTAAATGTCTTTACGCTACAAAGTGCGTAATTCAAATACATATTAGCAAAATTAAGTTTCTATTAGTTGCACCTAATTAATCTGACCCGTTTTTGTAGGTAAATATGTAATGATATAATTAGATAATTTGATGATTAGTTTCATTTCCCATGTTACCAGTTAGCTAAATTGTTGTACCTACTTGGATTCAAGAATACGCATAAATTGTAATGGCTTCCTTTTTTATCTGTTACTTCATAGTTATTCTAATATCTCCCAAATCTATAAACGTTCTTCGTAATCCTAACATTATTATACCTATATCTGAAGTGTTGAATGTGTCAAAGTGCCATTGCGCTTAAATGTTTCACTGTAATGAACATGTGATACAATTGATAACCGTGTATTGATAGAATGATTGATTTATTAAATTAGTCGTAGAATCTAAGATAAACCTGGAAATATAAGAACAATTGAAGGTAATTAGGTTACCAGGCTTCGTGGTTATTTTGGATACATTCAATATTTATGTTTTAGCCTAACCTGCTGCATACTACTATCTTCTGGTTGGTATTTTGTACTATTATGGGATCGTGGTTCATAAATGAATAGTTCGATTAATGCCACTACCGAAGGCCCGTGGCTCCAATTGTCTGACCACCAACATGTATATCAATATGATAAAGTGATGATCATCAATTAATCAAATAATATAATTCGAATCTATAATATGATGTCAATACTTATTTTTAAACATTAATAATACGAACTGTTTGGAACAATTGGACTTGTACGGAAATAAAAAAATTTGACACTAATCTAACCCTTTAGTATGAAAAATTATTAGGCTCACGAGAAAACTTAATATGCATACATCTTAACAAACATTTAAGTGTATTCGTCGATATAAAACCCATACAGTTCGCTGATATTAATTTTATATTTATTTGTACACGTAGTTCAAATTCCTTAGCGACAGATAGAGGTGAGGTGAGGCTCGGAGCCTCGGTCTGAAAGTAGTAAGGACGCCCGGGCCACCCATTCTTCCGCAAGTCAAGGTGACAACGTTCTCGTGACTTAAGTTAATAATTTACAGAGTGATTGGATTCAGGAAGGCTTTAAGCTTCTTACTAAAGCATTGATTTCACAGTTTTTGACAGTGTATACGGAACGGAAAATAACTTTAATTTGTCGTCTGCTTTTTGAACTATGCTCTATGCTAGTCATTAAATAGTCGGTTTAATAAGTTATATATATATATAGTGAATATTAAGTAAATTAATTTAAGGGACTACACAAGGTAATTGTCAATTAACTGGTTTACTAGTGTGCTTCTGCGCTACTTAGAAGGTAGGCATTTCCCTAATCGGTTTCTATGCAGCATTGGCAAAATAGTCCACGATTCGCTAGAAAGCTCCCGAAAAACTGTTGTGTAGAAACAGTTCAAGCACGTTATTGTTAGTAATATACGTATGCTTTTTAAAGGCGCTAAAATTATGAACTACGAATTTGAAATCCTATTTATTAGATATGTGAAAGTTTAGATGTTTGGATGTTTGTCACTCAATCCCGCAAAAATGGCTGAATTGATTTGGATTAAATTTGTCATGCAAGTAGCCTTTGACACGAAAAAGGACATAGGCTACCTTTTATTCTGATTCCTTAAGTAGTTCCCGAGGGAAAATTGAAAATTGTTTACGAGCTAAGCAGACAGCTTTTAAATTTGGTATGCCTGTCACATGAAAAAGGACATGTATTTTTTTATACCGATCTTTCAAAAAGTTCCATTGGGAAGATTAAAAATTGTTGAAGAGCGAAGCATTTGACCCAATTCTGAAGTCCACGCAGACAAAGTCGCGGATAGAAGCTAGTGAAAGAATATTTTTGCGAAAGCCAACTCGTTTATTGAGCAATTGTATCTTTATATTCATTTTTTGACGACCTCCGTGGCGCAGCGCGCGCGCTGTCAGATTATAAAAAAGTTGGAGGTCCTGGGTTCGATTCTGGTCGGAGTTCGGCTCGAGTCTGGTCTGGTGGGAGGCTTCGGCCATGGCTAGTTACCACCCTACCGTCAAAGACGTGTCGCCAAGCGATTTAGCGTTCCGGCACGATGTCGCGTAGAAACCGAAAGTGTGGACAGGTTAGCCCGCTACCATCTTTAGACTGTATCATCACTTACTATCAGGTGAGATTGCCGTCAAGGGCTAACTTGTACTGGGTTAAAAAAAAAATAGTTCAATTTCAAGACCTATAGTTAGACATAAGTAGGTATAGTTTAAAGTGTAGCTAAGATATAGTAAACCACATTATCTATTAGTAATAACTGTATCTACCTACGTAATATTCTAAAGTATTGTATACACTCATTGTATTTAAGTCTTTGTCACGGTCGGGTCGTGCTGGTTTCATAAATTACGTAACTTATAGATAAACAAGAAATGAAATGCCTAACAAGTTTTAGTCCATGTTCTGATCGTAATATTTCCTATGGTTCGAATACTTCAATTAGGTAATAAAATTGTAAGTAGTTGCTGTGACTAAGACTTGGCTCGTAGACATTCCTATTTTCGATGTTTATGAAGAGTTCACTTCGCTTTTGTCAGCATAATTTTTGTATAAGTGTGGTAATAGTCCAGGAAAACTTTTTGCTTATTTTTCTTTTCACTAACTAAGATCATAATTTTCCGTCAAAATCCGTTTAGTCCTCTTAAAATTAGTCAAGTAATATCACTGCCTATGAAATCGTCGTCAAAATCCGTTTAGCTTTCGAAAATATAAACGTATGTTTGGATAAATCTACCTAGAGAAAATAAATTTGTGGACTATATATTTTCAGCTATGCGTATACGGATAGAATTTGCTGAGTACGGCTATTTTTCACTAACCATACATTATTAATTTACTGATGTTTTTACTTGATAGCTAACTCGATATAGGTATTTTATCTATGTCATGTATTCACCAACCGACAAGATTTGTCATAATTTTGTAAAGGCGAAGTTGGATAAAAATTGGATGTCTAAGAACAGGCCTTTATAGAGCTAATCAAGGCTCATTCAAGCAGAAGGCATTCTTAGTCACAAATGAATTACTCAAGTCATACAAATTAGCATACAATGCGATATTTTCCAATTTTTTACGGGTGGGCTGGCTAGAATATTATTTTCGCGATTTACTAACAAATTAAGCATTATGTTATCGTTACTAAAGTGTCACGTTAGTAAAGTGGTTAGGTTGCTACGGATCTTGAGGGCCTGGATTCGAATCCTAGTTTAGGCCAGCGAAGTACTAGTATGTATAGAGTATTTTTTTCTTAAAAATTTTGATTACCAGTCCGAACCAACTTTCGGAGTAGCGTGGTTGGTCAAACATCTCCGTCTCCCAAGAGGTAAGAGTTTTATTCCAGCAGTGGGACATAAATAAGGCATTATGATTATGCTATCCAGGACCGTAAGGATTTTTGGATAAAACAGTTCAGTTATAAATAAAATGTTTTTGTAGAAAAATGTATTGTTATATTCTTATCTGCGTTTCGTTATCTGATAAATGCGTAATCATTTCAATGATTAAGAGTTTTCTGTAGAACGTTGTTTCTATCTCAATAACGAAGAATTCGAAGGAATATACAACATTTTCGAAATTCGGTCAGTTACCTGGGACTTTTTTAGAAAGTCTTGTTCTTGACTGTGAGCGATGGCTATGAAACATTCGAGAATAGATGGACAGCTTTATATATGACGTGACATGTCCTTGCTTGTCACCTTTTAATTTAATTTTATAAGTACAGAACGTTAAGGAATCCAAGAAATGATAATTATACCTGCTATGTAGGTAGTTAAATTTGAGATTATAAAGAAGAAAGGTTACCTTATCATAATATAAGTATAATTTAATTACTATTTATTTTAGCACATATCTTCATTGTTAAAAACAAAATTAAACACAGGACGATTTAGTTAAATTCTACAATTTGTATAATTAGGGCAATTTTAGTAAAATTCAGTGTTGTAATTAGCTATAGGTACCTACAAATTGTATACATATAACATGCGATATTAACATAAACACGTTAATTCGTTAACTAGTTTCGAAGAACCATTGAAAGTGAACATTTTAGCATTTTTTATATTATATGAAGTAAAGGGCAACATGCGTAAAAACCTCATCACGGTGTTGAACATAAAACAGTTTATTAAAATAAGAAACTAGCTCTCGTTGATTACGTGGCTCGCATAGGTACTTCTGTTCTACTATAGATTAGAAAGTGAGGAAAAATTTAATCTATTACGGAGATAATACGATCTTATCTTGTTTAATTGTAGGTACATTTAGTAGGTATTGCCGAAAACTTTACCTTTATCGTGAGAAAAGACAGCCACAACATGCAATACAAGTAGGTATTAAATGCTTTTATTTAGGAAGATGCAATGTTAATATTTATTTATTATTATTTATTTATTTAATTTTAATTTAATTAGAACGGACAATATCCAATGACACTAATTAAATGATTACACATAATAACATTATAAGTCTAAACAAAACTAATATACACTAAAAACAAAAAAACAGACAAGAGACAAAAACAAATATTTACAGAGTCATAGTGGTATTATAATTTTCGGAAAACTGCAAGCATTGGCTTACGATTGTATTCCATTGGCCTGCAAATATGTCACAGTGAGGCGAGTCCGTCAACATTGTATTGGCGTGTAACGTCCTATATTAACGCTAAATTGTAAGTTAAAGTGTAACTATTAAAAAAAAAAACTATAGTAATATACATGATATATAAAAAACAATATCATTTCGACCAAACGAGTTGCTCCAGAGATTTTGGTGCTTTATATAACTAGTGTTCAATTCAAAAAAACTCAAATATTAGTCTAATGTATGGCAATGGTTCAACGCACAGTTCAAACTTATTTACGGATCCGGTTACAACTTTTAGCATACAGATAATATGTATCTGCATGTAAAGGAGTTTTATAAATTCATTCCTCTATAAGGGTGTATAATTTCATGAAAAGTAAAAGTTAGAAACACAAGAAAGAGGAACATTTCGTTAGCAAATCACTGGCAAAAGCTGGGATAATATAATTGTAATATAGTAAAAAGTTAGGAAAAGATTTCTGTGAAATCAAAAGGCCTCATAACAAAAAATCTTGTATGTAAAACAAACATTGTTTTATTTTTATAAAAAAAAAACAAATAGGCACAGAGTGACAATTTAATGTCATGCATGCATTAGGTATATAAAATAGCAAGTCCGGCCACAGAGGCTGAATGTAAATGATTGTGAACTATTAAATAATTATGTTAAGGCTCTACGTATGAGGTCTTTGTCAATAAATAATGCACATGTACCGAATAAAATGACCTTCGTATATTCTAATAACATTAAATAAGAATAATAACGTAGTATACGAACAATTATCGTTAATTGAATGTCTCATGATACATAAGAATTTTGATATTATTCCATACCTTACCTTATTGGATATTTTTATACATGTGAAACAAACTCCCCATGGTTAGAAAAAAAATTGTTTAATGACAAAGTCTTTTAAATACAGGGTATACTATTACATATTTTTTTTAAATGTAAAAATCATCAAATAAAATATTGTACTAGCAAATATTTTTTGCAAATGTGGTCACTTTTTAAATGCAGAATTATTATAATCCGTTTTTATATAAGACTTAAAGAAATGGACTTTGAAATTTATGTACAAGACAATTTCATTAATACTCGTAAACTTACAAAGCCTTGCAAAGTTCCGGGTGCAGCAAAGTGATTGAAAATATATGCGTTGTTGCGCGTTGATGTCTTTTGTTCGTAACTACCTTTTAGAGTAATTTGTTTAAGTTGCCGGAACTACTTTGACTGACTGTATTTTTTTATTTGAAATAAATAGAAGTTTCGCGTCTAAACTTTATTACATAAAGGTTAATATCATCAGATTAAGAAGATAGGATTAAATAAACTTTATTAAATTTTATTTTTATTTTTATTTTTAACCAAATTTTCTGTACTTATTATTAGTTATTTTACTGTGTAATGTATCTACTAGTACTTATCATGAACAGTATACTATTTACTAAACTTTACCCCTACATCTCCGATGGTCTGTGATCTATTTATTATATTATTAGGTCATGAATTTGTTTCTATATCGCCCTAAAGTTAAACCCTATCCAGTGAAAATAAAGAAGTTCAAAATTAGTTCAAATAATAAAATAAGTATGGTCAAAAAGAAAAGAACCTCTTCCTTTTTCAAAGTTGGACAAAAAGTAGGCGTCGAACATTAAATCAATTGAAGGTACTAAACTCAAAGGAAATCTAACCTCTCACCGAGTTATATAATTGGAACGTAATTAAACCTTTTAAGGCGGAAAGAAACTTCGTAAAGAAACTAGCATATCCTTATAGGACATATAAGGTTAAGGTTAAACACACTTGAGATATGCATTTGAGTGGATTCTACGCGATACATTAGTCATGGCCTACGAGGGTATATAGCAAGGATTGATTGATTAAATTGTGGTTTATTATAATATCATCTTGAAATCGTGTGGGAACCTTTGACGTTTTGGAAAATAGATGTAGCTTCTGTTAATTAAAGATATAGGAAGGCGTGATGGAGTAACAAACGTCTGAATAACTAAACTAACACAATCTATATATAACACAACTTTCTTTTATATCTAGATATTAAAGAAAGTCGTGTTAGTTACACTATTTATAACTCAAGAACGGCCTAACCGATTTGGCTGAAAATCGGTGGGAAAGTAGCTTAGAACCAGGACACGGACATAGGATACTTTGTATACCGTTACATTTCCCGCAGGATTTATGAAAATCTGAATTTCACGTCAAAGAACTATATAGTTTCAGCTTGCCACAGAAATTTTCTTCGAATTGGTTAGCTTATTCCATAGGAGTTTACATAAACCCCTTACATACGCGGACTAAACAGCGGGCATCGATTAGTTTAAAATATAAGAAGGACTTATGTTCGAGTATTTTAAAGTAGGAATTTTCATATATCTAGGCAGGATCTGTTGTTGAGAGAAACTGGACTATACAAGTCTTAATGATTTGTAAAGAAATGTCGCAATGAAATGGTCGCTAAAGCAAGTGCCTCATATTAAAGCAACTTCTACTATGAAAGAGTAAACTGTAAAGTCCTAGCGGAAGCCCTTGACATAGCATATCACATTAAGTAGGCAGCTACTTATCACAATAATACTAAGTTAATTGATATCACAATGGACTACTGTTAGAGTCTTTTGTTACTTGAGCCTCCAAGGTAAAGATAGACATATATACCTAGATTTACCCAGTAAGTAGGTCTAATATAGTATGTACGTATCAAGTTATATAAGGGTTTTGGTTCCGCTTGGTTTCGAGAACGAGTAATGTGGAATTAGATAGATTATGATAATCTTAGATTTATTCACGTACAATAGATTAAATAAATAAATAAATGAAACCATCAATATCATCTTAATAATGTCTCACGGCCTCATATCTGATGAGAGAGGTGGATTTAGAGCAAGGACCCACAACGCTGCTTTATGAGGGGCGGTGGGCGATGACTGTCATCATCACATGTTAGCAAAAAAGAAATGTTTTTATGAAACGGTTTTCATCATTTACTTAATGTATTTTGATGAATTTAATGAATTGAACATTTGTAAACGTTAGATTTCTTGAGATACCTTACATATGTATCTAATTTTAGTTATCTAAGCTAGTTTCTTATAGAATTACTCGCACATACTTTTGTTTGTCTATCATTAACATAAAATATAGCTATTAATTCCATTAAATACTTCAATTTTAAAACAAGTCTAAAATATGCCTTAACTTACGCAAATGTTGCATAAGTTAGGTAAGTCAGTAACTGGTTAATGTACTTGATTACTTATATTTTATTTTGTATAGCATTGTTCGCAATTTTATTTTTCAACATGTGGTTTTGTCGTGGCTCTATCATAAACAAAAAAGTTAGTCATGAGACAAAAACAGAAATATATTTAACTATCATTTCTATATCCTAATTTTACGGTAAGTTATTTTTTTACTTATATTGGTTATACTCATAAAGGGTAATTGATTTTAAAACAGTATAGACGAGAACAGTTTAAACTAGGTATTAAATTTATAACTGCAATTATATACAACGTTGAAATAATAATTGGAACAATACAACTCAAAACCATTGTTGCTGACATCATGAATATATTCTTTAAATAAATGAATATAATCTAATGATTATAAAACAATCTGGAAGGTAAACGTGTATGGTATGTAAAATAAGACGTAGGCCGAGGGCTCCTTAAGCTTTAGCAAGATCTCTTTAATTGTCCTAGATATTCTGACGAAGCTTTTGAATACATCAAAGTACTTTTTGGCTTATCCCACGTGATAAGTAGGTTGAAGGTATGATATAGATAGCTTCTGTTAAGAAATAATTTCAAATTCGTGATAGTGGTAATTTTCCAAGGGTTCTCACAGGCTCATTCAGTAGTTGCAACACTTCGATTTGTATTAATAGTTATTAACTTCAAACTGGCACGACTGGTATATTATAAAATCTTTACTCTTTGCAGTGAACGGTATAATTTTAGCGCGTTGAAACAGAACGTGTATAAGAATCGTATCTACTTCTAGTGAAGCCTGTTCGGGCATTGGGCCAGTGTAACGCAACCATCAAGCATTTGCCCATATTGCATGCTTTACGTAATTGGCTCGTTAATATGACAGCTTGAACGCTGACTTTTGCTCGCATTGAGACAATTAGTTCCGCTTTAGAAATTAAGAAGGGCAACATTTTTGTGCAAAAGGTTATGAGTTGATTTGCGGCCGCCCTGTCGGTTATAGATTCAAGGCTACCATGCGAAATCGATACCTACTCTGTTCTGGTTGCGGCCATATGATTGTGTATTGAATGCGACTGAAGTTATAACAAATTAATTCAGTATGTCACCAATAATCATAGATTGTTATTCAATTATTATTCACAATGCATTTCATATTTCGAAAGTATCAAAATATTTTTGTATAATATATAAAAGTATCTATAAACTAAATACAAATAAATAAAAAACGAACGAATGATGATAAATTTACCAGAACACTTAAAACCTTAGTACATAAAGATGGAAAAAAAAAAATTTGATTAATCGATAATTTCAGATACTATGTTAGTATGAATTTATTTTATGAAATTTATAGGTAGATATCTATATATTTTATATTGTTATGAATAATGCTTATTTTATGGGTGTATTGTCAGTAATAGTTCCGCCCTCAGATCTCACTGTAATAAGGTCGGCATGTCACATTACGTTTTTTTTTGTATTTATTTTGTAAAGAACATGCCAACAAGCCTGCCAAGTTTTTTTTTGTAAACTACTTTTATATTATATGAAGATAGAGGTCAATAGATGGCCTGATGTATCAATGGGTTTTATATTCACTATCACTCACCAGTAATGTCCGCATGATGTCCTGTCGCACGACACTATCGCGGCGCTTACAATCAACAAATAAAGGAAACGCCTCCCGCGCAAGCTATATGAGGTCGCCCACTCTCGCCCAGCACCAGGCGCGACCACCATACCTTATTGCAAGGTAACCGATTAAGAACGTACGCAGAACTTAATGCGGTATCAATTAAATGCATCACTTCATAATTTGGCTGTACTAAACGAAAAATTACCGCTAAACGGACTTATTTTTTTTTCGTCACATCCATATTTTGTGTTAATTGTCGCTCTTTTTTAATTTTAGCGCCCCGCTCAGGGACGCTGTAATTGAGAACTAGTAGTAGCCTTCAAAACGTCGATGATAATTTTTTTTTAAATCCCATGTACACCGTTTATACACCCATGTATACCAGACTACAAAGTATCTTATTCATCCAGGATGCAAATTGTCTGTGTGCCAAATATAAATTAGAGCAGTCGTTGAGCCAAAATTACATATATAACTTACGTTACATAGCCCAAGAAACATACAAATACACTTTCGCCTTTATAATATCAATACGAGTATTTATGGTATACGTATGATATTGCATTTTTTTTCGTCATGGTTAAATATTCAATTATTAATTTATTTTTTAATAATAATTATTAACTTCTAGCTAGTTAAAATAGATTTTAAAATTTGACCCCAACAGAAACAACAACAGCAGAAAACAACAACAGAAAACAAGTTATTAAATACTTGGAATTAAGAATCACTAAATCATATTGAAGCTGTGATAGCCTAGTGGTTAGGGCGTCAGCCTCCTGATCAGAGGTTGGCGGTTCCGATCCGGGCACGCACCTCTAACTTTTCGGAGTTATGTGCATTTTTAAGCAATTATAATAACACTTGCTTCAACGGTGAAGGAAAACATCGTGAGGAAACCTGCACGCCTGCGCGTCTCATATTGAGAGGAGACCCGTGCTCTGTAGTGAGCCGGTAATGGGTTGATCATGATGATGAAAACCATATTGCAAAGTACTCGTATATCTAAACTATACTGATGTCGACTAGATTATTTTGACTTCGAAACTAGAGCAAACTTTTTATCTAGCATCTATCTAGTGACGTGCATTGTAATATTCCGCTTTACAAGAATTCACCTGTAACGAATAACGCACATAAATCTACTTGTTATTTTATTCCCTCCTGATCGCGATTACAAAAGTCCGTTTGAACGTAACGTCTCCGATTTGTCCCGTCACAATGTTGGGCATTGTTCGATACCGATTTGTAATTCAATCGAATTGCTCACAGCATGCGATATGTCAGGTGTGGCAACAGCCGTGGATCGTAACCATATACGTTCGTTCATATTCGCCCGCGACTCTGTCCACGTAGAATATCTATCTGTGTTTCCATTTTCCACGGTATGACGTGTAATACTTAAAAACTGAAATTGCAATATTTTATTTAGGTATGTTCCCTAGTAACAAGTAGGCGTAGTACTAGGTACTACGTAGTATTACCTTTGAAAAGTGGTAAAAATTTGTATAACGTAAAAGGGTAGTTAGTTTTTTTATATACTACAAGTTAGCCCTTGACGGCTTTGTCACGTGGTGATGATGCAGTGTAATTTGGTAGCGGGCTAACCTGTTAGGGGTATAGTGGAACTCACACTCCTAAATTGGTTTGTATGTGATATTGTGCCGGAACGCTTGGCGATACGTCTGTAATTAGCCATGGCCGAAGCCTCCCACCGTACCAGACTCGAGCCGGGAATCGAACCCAAGATCTACAATTTTTAATGCCACAGCGCACGCGCTGTGCCACGGAGGTCGTCAAAAGCTGGCTATGATAAATAGACGGACACAAACTTTTTATAGCGCACATTTGTTACATTTATGGTCATTATATTAATCTAATGAGCCTCACTATATAAGCGGATGTTTTTTTTATTCAAATACAAACTAGCCCTTATATCCGATCATTTTGAGTTCTGATGCAGTCCGATATGCGGGATATCCTGATAAAGGGTACGTTAGTTCCAATAAAAACTAAGGCTCTAATCGGTTTCGACAAGATATCTTAATCGCTAAGTCGATGCCAGTTACTGCCTACTGTCTGTAGGCAGTAACTGGCCACGGCCGAAACCTCCCACCTGACCAAAACACACAGAATCACAGAAAGACGCTTCCATTTTATTCATTCGTAAGATAACTGATGCGTAAATAATAAAGCCACGCCATGATTGTTCTAGATCACTAAACATGTCGCGTTTACTGGGACTTATAGTTATATATACAGAATTGAGACTTATGTTAAATCCCGCTTTCCAAAATAGAATTCATGTTACATACACATTTTAACGGTAATAAGGTGTAATGTGTGCTTTCACTGTTACTGTCATAGTCTGCGTCAGGATAATGCAATTATAGTGTTAAAGCACTTGCGCACTGCTTCGGATCCGAGTCCTAAAAATAATCTTCGGTAATTTATATCACTAAAGCGCTTAAAATTAAAATTTTGTTTCCTTAGGATGTTACATTTTATAGCAGAGTTGCAGTAATGTTGAATTTATCTGCCTTTCTCATCTACTATCGTGCTTTTTCCAACTACGTGACACTGTCACCGTCGATGCGCAAAGTTGGCACAGCTTATAGCCATAAATGAAAATAGAATTGAATTGCTTATAAGCACGCTTGTTCATAGCGTCCGATCTGAATACGAGTCTTTGCTAACAATTACACAGAAACCCTCTTTTCTTTGAGCTCACAATTTATTTTATTTATTCACTGAAACAAGGTTATTGCAAAACTTAGAAATGACATAACATACACGAAAATAACAAAATAAAAAGCAAGTGGCAAGCTTATCACCGATAGTTATCTCTTCCAGACATCAATACTATATACAAAAATAACAATACAAATAATACATATCTTAATCATATGTACGTGATATAAATATTAAAGAAATATATGCTCTTAAGGTAATAAATATTTAATAAAAATAGGTGTTTTATTATGGTATTGCTATTTATATTTCTTTTCCTTATGTTTAATTTTTCCTATTACACACGGAGGGACTCACAGAAAATGAAGTAATCTCATACATCGAAACCCTAAAACTCTTGAGTCGGATTTGGGTCGCAAGCAGTGCACAATTTAGCATCAGATCTGATCGCGCTCTTACATAAGCGACACATGTAGCCACGACGTGCGGCGCAGCCTAATCACATCGCACCGGAAAGTGTATCGGCAGCATCACAACACGAGTGAGAGTTCTGTGTATAATAGTTCATTACCCGCGTTCTTAGTGCGCGTCGATTTTCCGATAAGCCTGAGTGATGAAGACAGTTTGCTTTATTTGCAGGCCTTGACAATTTGAATGAAAATGCAATCGCAGTTGTGCAATACAGGTGCATCTCATTAGAAATTGTGTGACGTGGACGAGGTTTGCGTGATGTAGGTGCGAGTATCTTGTCTATTTTGTGTTTGATACTTGCTTAGTTTTAAACCCTGTTGACTTTATTTGTAGGCAGGAAACTATTCAGTAATTGGACCTACTTTGTAAATATATCTTCTGTAGTTTTTCTTAGAGAATCTGTATTGTAATTTTTATAAAAAATAAAAGTAAAATATAAATTACACCATACAATTTTGCTATGGTTGTCGGGAAATAAAGTAAATTAAGCGTAATGATACACTGTACGTTAGAAATTGTATGAGGATAATAACTATATGTTGCTAAGAGAACATGAGGCTTATGAGAGGTCTTTTGTCATTTTTGACGTATTGAGTACGTAAGTTTGTACTGAACTTACCTACTTAGTTTTGCTAAATAATTTTAAGTTTTTGTGTTTTGTAACAGTAATGAATGTGAATCGGTGATAGCCTAGTGGTTAGGGCGTCACCCTCCTAATCAGAGGTCGGCGGTTCGAATCCGGGCACGCACCTCTAACTTTCGGAGTTATGTGCGTTTTTAAAACATTAAAATATCACTTGCTTCAACGGTGAAGGAAAACATCGTAAGGAAACCTGCACGCCTGAGAGTTCTCCATAATGTTCTGCCGTGTGAAGTCTGCCAATCCGCAAATGGCCAGCGTGGTGGATTATGGCCAAATCCTTCTCATATTGAGAGGAGACCCGTGCTCTGTAGTGAGCCAGTAATGGGTTGATCATGATGATGATGATAAACAGTAATGAGTTGATAATACAGGTTGCATGCAGTACGTTGGTTACAGTTGAACGCAGCTTGTCGCACTGGCTAGTGCCATTCTAAGTGCCAAGTTGTTACTAACAACTCTTCTCAAAACCCTACCCCAATATCTTTGGCCGATACACTTTAGACCCGAGACAGAAGTACAAGTAGATATTAAGGCCCAACCCCCGAACAAATTACAAATTAAGCAATATTTTTTTTTAAATAGAGTAGATAGATTTGTATAATATAACACCACACAAAATCTTCCACTAGAACCTCTACGCACGTTTCGACCCGAAAGAATCTTTACTTTTCTCGCTTGTGAAGTCAACATCTCCTGAAGCTGATCCGGTGTCGGGTCGAAACGTGCGTAGAGGTTTTAGTGGAAGATTTTGTGTGGTGTTATATTATACAAATATCCCGGTTGTCGGCGGAATACAGCAAATTATACTTGCAGTTTATTATTTATCATGGACTTCCGCAAAGTAACGCCTGCTTCTATTCAAATTATCAATTTGTGTGTCTACAAACCAGCCGTGGCAATTCGTTTTCTTATGAATAAATTCCTTGGTAGGCGAGCCTGGTTTTCTAATCAAGCAATGCCACTTAACGGCACGCTGCACCATTTGGCGTTTTATCCGTTTATCCACCACATTCTCCTTATTAGCTCTCAGCTTGCCAACCCATATACGAAATTGTATATGGGTTGGCAAGCTGAGATCTTTATACACTTTAGCACCTATATGTGTTAAAAGAATAGAACGTAGTAAGTACATAAGTATTTTTATGGTAAAATTACCGATAAGTAACATCATCACAACGATTGAGGACATCCATAGCTCATTGTACATACTACATACAGTTTCCAAATTGATCGGTTTTGTGCTGCCCGCGTCCAGAGGCTCTCTTTTACTTTGTTTGAAAACTTCGATTTACATCGCTCGGAAAATCAACACATGCGTTGGTTCCGAAGTGTACCTAAATTAATCCGAGACTTGACACAGTAAAAATACTCGTAACAGTACATTTTTTTCTTTTATACACTACAAGTTAACCGTTAACGGCTATCTCACCTGATGGTAAGTGATGATAGTGTCTAGGATGGTAGCGGGCTAACCTGTTAAGAGCATGGTAAACTAGTGCCGGAACGCTAAATTGCTTGGCGACAAGACTTTGTCAGTAGGGTGGTATAGTTACCTGTGGTGGCTAGTGCCACGACTGAAACCCACCACCAGACCAGAGTCGAGCCGGGAGTCGAACCCAGGACCTCCAACTTTATAATGCTACAAAGCACGCGCTGCGCCACGTTGGTCGTAAAATTTCCAATGTAAGACAGTATATACATTGGCTTCCTATTAAATACATAAATATTAGTTAAGCGATATGGGACCTTCAAATGACAATATGGTACGTGCCATCAATTATTCCCAGTACTAGTGACATATCGGCAACTTGCAAGACGCAGTGTTAGGCGAGCCCCGTTACTTGTCCCGTATCGCCTTTTTCAATGGCGCGTTTCTGATTCGACACGAAGCATACTCTATTTGTAACAATGCCACATGTTTCGGGGTCATATAGGCAGTGCTCGAATATTTCTGCTTTATGCATTTATGTCATGAGTCGCGTTAGGCAAATGACCGCTGCTTGTCGCTAACTACAATAGTTTTGCTTTAACCGACGTATATACTTGTCTAGTAAGCTTTCAAGTTTGGTACTCCCATACCAAACGAAAAGTTAAATAAGAAAAAGATTGAATAAGAAAACGCGTTGGTACCTATAAATGTTCTATATATCTTTCAGAGTGAAGAGAAGATTATAGCAACAGTAGAACTTTTATTAATATGACTTTTGCATTATAGGTTTGTTCTTAGTTCTATGTTGAGTTATTATAAGTTAAGTCTAAGTTAACGATTGCAGTTATCACCATCTCCACAAAAAAAACATTGAAAGTGAATTATATGGTTTAAATTAATATATAACATTTTTTTTTTATTGTTCATGTAATATAACTTATATACCAATAAAACAGTAAGTACAATAGTACTTAACCCACAAATTCGTTTCGATAAGTGGTAGGAATATCCTATATGTCAAAAATACTTTACCGGCGTCATTTTGCATATCTAGTCTGCGTACAATCGATGCAGTCTTTGTCGACGAGTAAGTATCGCTGTTCTATTTATTTCTTTTTCAGATAACAAAATCGTTTGCATCGTAAGGGTATTCAGACTTGACTATTCAACACGCAGTGGCAATCAGTTATCAGTGCCCGAGTCACGTCTGCTGTGACGCCGCCGCGTCACCGTTACCGACATAATGTAATGTTGCTGCTGCCGAGAATGCGCCTGCGACGATGTGCCCTAGACGATGTCATTGTCCCGTATAATTGGCGTCCGAGACCTGTGCTAATGAACCAACCGTGACCTGGATATTTAAATCTTATATTAAAATTTTAGGGGTTATAATGAAAATAAGGAGCCACTTTTTTATTAAGAAATTTGGCATAAAGATATTCTCTTTAACTTAATTCTCTTTCAAATTTCTAGGTAAACGTTATTCAAAGATATAGCCTTACAAGGCGTATTCCTATACTGAAATTGCAACATTATGACTTAGATCAAAAGCGTATGACGATTCGTCGCCCATTTTGGAAACTTGGCAAAAAGGTACTTTTTGAGATATGTTATTAACATAATTTATAGATAACAACCATTAAATCAGATATGAAGAGGTTTCGGGAGATAAAATTAAGAATCCATAGTCTCAATGCACGTGTTGGGTAACTAGAAATCCAACTGAAATTTCTGAAAAAATCCATGTATTCTGTATATATAAATATTTTTGTGTTTTAAGATCAAAATTAGTAGGTAGGGTAGTAGGCAATAGTATCTTCTCGATGATCCACGATATGTAAATGATAAAAAATTACATAAATGTATATAGAACTCCGTAGGTAGATAAATGATTTATAATCAATTCTTGAGCTATTTCCAGAAAAGGAAAGTAAATTTTCAAGTATAATAAATATCAATATCAAGTGGTAGTATATTAGTTGAAGATGTATGTAGATTTATTTTTTATAAATTGTATTGCCGTCTATTGTCCCTTCTTTTCTAGTGTATTTCCCTTAGTGTATTTCATTAAACCTTTTTTAAAGGTTTCTATTAAATAGCTTTCAAGTTTATTATAAAGTGGATAAATCGCTCTCAAAGTAAGTTTGTAGAACGTTTTCAAACACTGTGTCGAGGTCTCTGTGTAGGACCAAGTTGTACAGGAACCACAAGCAACCATGCGCATGAACTTGTTCTGGGGGACTCGAAGGCAACGTATAGGTTATGGTATTAACCTATCTCGTAGAAACCAATAAGAGTATGGGTTTACCATACCCTGAAAAGTTGGTTTGATGATGACCAGGTGAGATTGCCTTGCAAAAGGTTTTGGAACTGTAAATTGAAGTTCGCAGAATTCTAGGACAAATAATTAGACAAGTAAAAACTAGACCAACACGTAATATAAAAATGGGAAGTAAATACATATTGGCCTGTTTTATTATACATTTGACTGGTCTACATCAGTTCCCATAGTAATCCTTGAAGAATTTTAAAGTAAAGTGTATCTAATTAATAAATGTGATGTATTGTGATCGCAATTAATCAACAATTAAGATATAATTGCATTAGTAAATTAAATTGCATTCATCATCATTAACTTTATTAGTCATTATCATTATTAATATTAATTATATATAAACGCAACTAATAACTACCTAAATTAATATAATATAATATATGACTGTTTTCTTCGATCTTCTACTTCGCAGCTTTACTTATTTGTACAACGCCTGCATTTTATCAAACAGCAAAGTTACTTGTAGTACGTATAGTGGACATTTAGATCAGGTACGTGGTATCAAAAGATCATTTATGATTCAGGTATAGTGCAAACTGTCTAATGATATGGTTTGTTTTATTTTCTTGCCATTGTACTCATACCAAATGGGTTATTTCCAGGATTTGTCAAACAAAAGTCTCTTGCCACATTTACTGATGGAAGATAGTGAATCAAACCATCCAATGATCTTTTAACTTTAGCTCTCTTAAAATTTTTTAGATCTTCCCGCGCCATAGGTTCTTGTGTTCGCCGTCTTTAACTGCTTCATGGCATATTGTCGGTACTTTTGAAAGTACCCTCACAGGCTTCATTTGCAGATCTGCAATTTAAAAAATAAAACATAATCACAAGCATGTTACTTTGCTACCGGTGTGGTGAAAACACCTGACATACTAGGATTTCAAGTGTATACCAGCATTTTTCTAGTAGTTAGGTCCCGCTAAGTTTATTTAATGCGTGTCATTTAATTATCAGTAATTTCTATTTAATATTTTAATAGTTTTATCTTTATGTGTATTCTTTTCTTTTCTCATTTGTATTTACCATTTTTAAGGATCGGATATTTTTTTACCAGGCGGCGGGAAAGGATATGCACCGTGGGGGTTTAGTCAGTAAGAGTCTGACATAACCGCCGCGTCTCCTCGGACGCGGGGTATCCATGAGGATTACCCACGTTAAAAAAAAAAAAGGGTATCTAAGAGACTACAATAGTCTACCTATTGTGTTTTACGAAATACCCTCATTTTCACAGATTAAAAATTAAACTAAAGAGTAGACCCATACAAGAAGCATGTTTAATGCTCGATTTTCATAATGTCAATACGACAGCGGTTAGACCAACAAGGCAATTATCATAAAGGCAAATCTGAATTCGTTAGTATGTTTAATAGAGCTGGTAAGTATTTTATTCGAGAAGACCAATCCACGTGAAATGTCGAAGGTAAAGCGTTCGAATGTTTGACTGCATTGCTAAATAATATTAGTATATAAATAGTACAGTATAATAGGATAATTTACCTTATCTCTGCTTTAGCTGATTTGGTATCAGGTAGCAAGAGAATTATGCCGCCACCCGCTATACTTAGCAGTGCTAAGGTTGACATCGGTAAGTGGGAATTCAGTGACGTCTGAAAATCAAACCAAATCAAATCACCATCAGAATAAAAAAAATTTTCACTGCTGGACAATGGTCTCCTCTTCCATAAAAGAGAGAGAGAGTGACATAGCGGTTAGTCACACTGTTCGAATAAGGTTTGGAGGACTTAAACTCGTAGTAAATATTACTCATTATTCAAAGAGCTTAGAGACTATTGCCTACAACTAGATAGTTTGTTTTTTAATTAAATCCCGTGGGAGCTGATTCAACTTCCACCTAATAAGAGGTCAAGGTTTCGAACCTGGGCAAGCACCTCTAACTTTTCGGAGTTATGTGCGTTTTTAAGTAATTAAAATATCACTTGCTTCAACGGTGAAGAAAAACATCGTGAGGAAACCTGCACGCCTGAGAGTTCTCCATAATGTTCTCAAAGGCGTGTGATGTCTGCTTATCCGCACATGGCCAGCGTGGTGGACCATGGCCAAACCCTTTTCATATTGAGAGGAGACTCGTGCTCTGTAGTGAGCCAGCAATGGTTTGATCATGATCTTGATGATGATGGAAAATTACATATCCTGGATTTCTCAGATCTTTCAAGACTAGACCTATCAGATGACTCAAGCACGATTCGGGATCTGATGTACATAATATTTATGGGACTTACCAATTCCCATAAATAAGGAATGCAGATAAGTGCCAATCCCGCTGCAACCTGTGTGGCGCCAACTCCAAGATTTCTTATCACAGTAGGATACAGCTCCGCCGTATATATGGGTAGCATCACATTTGTTCCCGAGATTGTAAACTTCCCAACCATCAAACATGATATAATTATCCAGGTGTTATCAAGCGTTATAGCAAACAATTCACTTGTTATACACGCGATGCCGCAAATAATCATAGTGGCAAACACAGGCAATCTTCTACCACTTTTCAATAGTATAGGAATACTTAACGCTATCGAAGGTATTTCTACGGCAGCGAGTATAATGGAAGTCATGTGCAAATTTCCCAAATTGAATTTACCAATATTTAAGACGAGGCCGTAATAAGCGATATTCATTGAGAACCACGCTATGAATAAGCAAAATGTTCTCTTCAACAGGTATCCTTTAAAAAGCATCAATATACTTGGTTCCGCTTTCTTATTTTCCCTTGTGTATGACGTTAATATTTTATCTAAATCGTCACAAGTTCTTCTATTGAATTTCACTGCCTTTTCTAGTATTATTTTGGCTTCTTCAATTCTTCCGATACTTAATAGCCACCTTGGCGATTCTGGTATAACGAACCTGAAGACAGTTTAAGAAGTAAAGGTATTATTAAAACTCATATGGACAATAAATAATTATGTAATGTTAACAGTTACGTAATAAAGGTCATCTTAAAATGAGTGCTGTTTTTTGATACGAGGGTTGCCGAGTACCAAAATAGGAAGTAGGAAAGTTAAACTAACCAATTACGTCAAGATTTTATTTTTAGCCAGGAAATTAAAATCTTAAAAAGATTAAAAGAATCTCAAAAAATCAGTAAAAATTGTCACAAGCCTTTTTATGTTATACATATTCTTGGCAATTCGTCGATGGTTAAATTAAAAAAAAAGTTGAATTTCGTTTCGAGCATTAACTTCTTGGTTTTGTCCAGTAGCTATTGTAAATAATAAAAAATGTATTTAACTTATTACATTAGAGAAAAAGATAAATATTATATAATTTTTTTGTAATAATTATTTTATTTTAAAATGACGGCAATGCTTTTATTACGTACGTCAATATAAACTCGTTTTTATGTTTGAATTTCGAACTTCACCTAATGAAAGAAGATATAAGTATTGAACTTACCAAAGAAGAAGTAGACATGGGCCTGGTATGGTCAATGCAAGTTGTAAGTCTCTCCAATCTGGCAAAACCATTGATACCAATGATGCAATTATGTACGCTAGAGGTAGTGGAAAGAAGTTAAAAGATCCTGCGATTGTTACCCAACGCCCGCCTACCAGTTCTACGGCGAGCACGAAAGCAGCATACACCACTGAAACTGACACTAGACCCAACGCTAGTCTCACCAGTATATATTGTACGAATGTACGTACAAAAACGCATAGAATTGCTAGCACACTTTGTAGTGCTATCATGCCCATGAGTGTTTTTTTGCGACCAAATCTGCAACAAGAGCAATTTTGTTGATTGTAACAGAAGTGCGAACAGAACAATTTTATATTTAAACTTTATGTTGCTGAAAGATGAAATGGAATAGATTTGAAAAATCTGATTAAAAGAAAACTTGATAAAAAATATGAAAAAGAAAAGATAATGATTTCTTAAAATATAAAATCCTACTTCGGTGACTCTACCTTAAAACATTGACTTCAAAATAAAAACTTACATCGGATCAGATATTAAAGTCAAAATCTTCTTAATTCAAATAAATCAATTAATTTTGATTGAGAAGACACTCCATTATGGTGAGAAGAAAGTAATTACTAAATAGATTAACTTAAACTGAAGCATGTTATAGAAAAATATATCTCACTTATCAGAGAACCATCCACCTGTCACGCCGCCAACACCAACGCTTATTAGAAATGCTACTTCTGCCAAAGTAGTGAGGCTAGCTTTGTCGCAAACTAAATCCCACTCTGAGATGATGGTGTCTCCAACGTCTGTTCGATCATATTCCCATTCTGTACACTTTTGGAACGAGTCTAAGATAGGAGCGGTGTTGTTCATAATGCTCTCCACGGTTATCCCAGGATAAAGTTTACGAACAGAGCAGGCATCCAGTGGCTGACTGTAATTTATCCAGTACTCAACCGGTAGATTTGACAAGTTCGCGGGTCTCCGACACCAAAAATTCGATAATTTTGTCTGAAATAAAAATACATATAGATTAGTAAGAAAATTGGTGCACCCAAAAATAAGTGGTAGATATTTGTAATCTTACCGTGAATGTTGGCAAATACAAATGAAAAGTTGAGGGGAAAGCGAAGAATGGTATGATTAAGGTCATCATCAGCTGCCATCGACCATAATTTCCAATGATGGCCGATACAGCGTCTTTTTCTTCGGTTGCATCTTTTTGCTCTTCTTTATTCAAAGTTTGAGTGGGGCTTACTGGAAACAAAAATAGAATAATAAATAAATATAATAAGTCGTTGCTCGTGGTAAATATGTATACCGTACATCTTACGCAAATAACAAAGCACATAATTGTAATATCGGGGATAAAATTTATTATGAATGAATGATGCAGCTTTAATTATTCGGAAGGAATATATATAGAAAAGGTGCCAGAAACCTCAACGGTAGGAGATTTTATTTATGGTGCGTCATAAAAACAGTTTATAAAAAATTCGCCTTCTGGTCCTAATTTTTAAATAAAACGCAGGGGCTCGGAGCCCATTCGGCTCTAAAGCAAAGGTTTTCGTTGTTTGTAATCGGAATCTAATTACTACATTAAACTTAAAATAATAATGTTTCTCCATCCGTATGTAGATGTATATTGCTACAAAATATTGTTTTGGGTTCCGTTGCAAATGTAGAGACTGCTAGTTTTTCAAAATTAGCTTCTACGTACAGCCTGAGATCAGTCACACTTACAATATAAAGATATGTCAGCCGTCTGTAAAACAACATTCTACAGGGTACATTGTGAAAGTAGCATATCTTGTTCAACGCTGGTGAACTAAATTATTTGACTGCGTAAGCAGCTGAGCCAAGTTTATCGTCTCTTAATGAATTGACACCTGACACTAAAGCTTACAATCTGAGGTCACACGTAGATAATTTGTTAAATTCTCAATTTGTTATATCTATTCTATTCCTAAGAGTACGATATCAAAAGTCTTCTTTATTTATTATTACAAAAAGGCATTCTTTATTTGGGAGATGTTTTCGGTAAGTGATTAGATGCTCATTGAAATTTTTGAACTATTATTGACTTGAAAATAACATGTTTCATATAATTGCCGAGATAAAAACTGCGAGGCAGGTAACAAGCCTGTTACTGTAAATAGTTATAGTAGTGTTCATTTATCATCATCATAATCAACCCATTACCAGCTAACTACAGAGCAGGGTCTCCTCTCAATATGAGAAGGGTTTGGCCATAGTTCACCACGCTGGCCATGTGTGGATTGGCAGACTTTACACGCCTTTGAGAACATTATGGAGAACTCTCAGGCGTGCAGGTTTTCTCACGATGTTTTCCTTCACCGTTGAAGCAAGTGATATTTTTTTTTAAAACGCACATAACTACGTAAAGTTAGAGGTGCGTGCCCGGATTCGAACTGCCGACTTCTGATTAGGAGGCTGACGCCCTAACCACTAGGCTATCACCGCTTCATTTATATATAAATCTCATTTTAAAATGTATTTAATTGTAAGATTTTTTCATTCTGCGATTTAAATAATAATATAACTTTGTAGAAGCTCTTCGGCCATTTTGTGTAGATTTATAGGACAAAAAACAATCACTACTTGTGTAGTTCCAAATTCATTTTGTATTCCTTAATGTTTCTTTTTTTACATATACATAGTAATAATTAGCCTTTGACGGCAATCGACATGATGGTAAGTGATAATGCAATCTAAGATGGTAACGGGCAACCCGTTAGGGGTATGGTAAAACCGTACGCCTAATAGATTTCTACGCGACATCGTTCCGAAACGCATAATCGCTAGGCGACACGTCTTTGTCGGTAGGGTGGTAACTAGCAACGGCCGAAGCCTCCCACCAGACCAAATTTATACGTCCAAATTTATAATGCGATAGTCGTCAAACCTCGAAAAGTAACCTTTGACTTGTTTAATATAATAATTCAAAGGTTTAATACCTTTTACTTACTTACCTTAGATTGTTTTAAGATTTTGAAGGTGATCGGTGCCAAGTCAACCTTCCTTATTCCTAAACCAGTACGTGCTATAGAAATGGTTTTAGGTTGCTTCAATTAAATATAAATGTTATTTCTTTTATAAGAAGTTTATGTATTGCTTATGTCATGCTTTGGTTTAAATAAATATTATAGTAACTAGAATTAAAGGAAAATCGGTAAACGAAGGATATCATTCATTGTTAATTTTAACGTTTTTCTGTCTTTTGTGGATACGAGTATGCTATTTATAAATCCGTAAGTAAAATATATCAAATCAAATGAAATCAAGAATAGCTTTATTCATATAAAGATATTACAGGCATCTATGAATCGTTCATATATATTACATTTTTCATTATTTCTCTTAGTGATGGTGATAACTACACGCGCCAACTTAAGACTAAAGTTAATCTCGGTTCAATCGCGCCCAGATCTAAGGAAAACTCCACAACAAACTAAGCCGCGTTTTTTTTTGTTATCACCATCTCACATAATCAATAATAAATTATGGTACCTATGGAGATAGAGCAATCCAACACACACCCAAGCTTTTTATCGTTTATATAATCCTTAATATTGTAATTTGACTTTTCTATAAGCTTTCGTTTTATAAAGACTTTGTACTTATTGATAGAAATCTCCAAGATATCATTAGATAAAAAATATAAAATAAAATACAATTGGAACTGGAAATACAATAAAAAAAAATTTAATCATTATTTAAAGTCTTAGTCAGCTTTAACAAAAGAGTTTAACTGCCCGAGTTGAAATTAATAATATAATCTATTAACTTCTAATTGATACGTCAATGTTTGTCTCATTAATATTATACAATAAGGTACGCGTGAAAGGGACGAGAATATACAAAATTTATAAATATTTATCTGAGTTAATACCTACACGGTTTAATTTTCTAGCAATTCGAAGAAGCCTTGAAATATGCAATTGATTACAACTCTATTAATACTCACGTCCGGAATATCGTTAAATCAATTAGGTTAATATTACCATTGTGAACTAACTGCTGCATTAGCATCATAATCTTAATGTTTAACTAACTGAACTCAGGCCACCTTTCCTATAGAAGAGAGATTCGAATACAATATATGGTTTGTAAGTACAAAAAAATTGGCATGGGAGTTTCCTCAGGTTAAAGGACTGTTGTTGGTGTTCATTGGTAATCTCAGATTATACATACTCTTTGGATGTCAACTCTGATCTGGTTGGTTTATGTGTTATGTTTGAATTAATTTAAATTTCGAATCTTAGTTTTATTTGTGATTGAATTTTGTCATAGTTGATGATTCCGTGAAAATAGCTTGGAGAAGCAACATGTCTATTTATCTTACATACCTTTTGTATTTTATATAAAATTTCATAATGATCACGTTTCGCCTAAAATAAATTCAAAATGTTTAATTTGAAATAAATCGTTTTCCAATCACTCCTTAAGTGTCTTTTTGGTTTGAAACTGATCCCATTAGCCACATCTACCGTTCATCTTGGATGACTTGTGCTTGAGATAATTTATACTATTCAAGCGAATGAGCGTTTATATAATACTAGCTGACGCCCGCGACTTCGTCTGCGTTGAGTTAGAGTTTGTTTGTCTTTCAACCACGAAGCAATAGATTACTAACCCAAATTACTTGAAATAATTACAGGATAAACATTAAAGTATTTCCTTTCTAAATCGGATATTGATTCGTTGATGGGAGAAGTTGTGGGAGGCGCCCGAGACGTGATGACACAGGCTAGGCGGTGGCATGCGCGTGAGCTGCGCGCGGTACTGAACAGTACTTGGACATTGCAACATTACTTTATTTTTCTAAAATAAAAGACTTTTTCTAAAATAAAAGTAGCCTAAGTTACTCCTTATTACATCAGCTACCTGCCAATAAACTTTTATTAAACCCGTTAAAATCGGTCTAGCCATTTCAGAGATAAGCCGGAACAAACAGACAGACACAAAAATTGTGAAAAATGTAATTTTGGTGTATGTACCGTATACATATTCAAATGCATGTAGTAACAAACGGTTATTTCAATATTACAAACAGACACTCCAATTTTATTGATTTGTATAGATAAATATTTATTTATCTACTAGTTTACGGAACCTTCTACTAATTCGCATCAAATTGGATATAAATATATCTCAATGCATAGTCTGCCTGCACTTAATTACGTGGAACTGGAAATACATATGCAGGTTTCGCGTATGAAGTGAGCATTTAGAATTCAACATTTGGCCACGCAAAAAGGCTGACCGGTTTTATATTGATTTTGGTGATTCATGTAATAGAATGACCGTTCTATGCACGTTCCATACAAATATAAATATTATTGCGCTTACATAGTATCATTACCTGTAAACCTACTTATCTTTTTTATACGAGATATAGATTACTCCCGTAATGCCGCACTGTAAAACCATCTCCATTAAGCTCCAGGAAGTTTGAACAGCCTATGAAAGGCCGTTCTATACCAGTAACTACCTATCTACCGATTGAGTTGATTCTAAGAGGTTGGTGCTTATCTTGCATATCAAGCCCATATATCCCTAAACGGTTTCAACGCTTTACTGTCGCTACGCTATAAGATTGGTCCAGAATACCAAACTTTAAAGATCAAATAGGCTCATAAGGGATAAAGGTAATATGTATTTTTATTGTAATTATTAATATCTTCTCAATATAGTGAAAAAAATACATGTACCTACGCATTAAAAGCGGCTTTTAAAGTCCAATTTCAATAAAGAACATTTTGAATTTGAATTTCAAATTTATAATGGAATCATGGACCATTTGAATTGAGACGCTATTTTTCGGAAGTGCAAAAATTTCATTTTGATAATACAGATAAAAGGACGTTTTTGCACTTCGAAAAAATACGATACACCCACTCACTAAATATGCAATTCATGTAGACATAACTATTAATTAAGTAAGTAGGTATCTATTCTCCGTCCTTTAACCTCCAAAGTGAGACCATCCCATGCATTTACTGATTTGAGTCATTCTGTTAATTTCCACAGGATTTTTTTGTCAAATAATAATCGAAACGGCAGAAGTCACAGATATTTGTTAATATAAAAAAGTAACTTATTATGAAAAATGTATGTTTTTTATAATTAAAAATAAATATTCCGGATGTAAAGGACAAAAGTAGCTACATTGGTAGGGTTTTTGAATTAGCATCTAATATAAATTCGTGAGTAAGAACTTATTATGCACGGACTTTTGAACTTGTCACAAGCTGATACCATATCTATTAGGTACTCGATTGATTGATCGAAGTAACGTTGAATAGTATGCTGCGATCTAAAATTGTGTCATTTGGGGACATAAATTTAAATTACTATAAAAAATCAAGGCAAGTTTTTTTGTTATTATATTGGGCTTGCATGCGGACATATTGTGTTCGTAGACAATAAAATTATTCCGAATGCTTAGCGTTCACGAGGGAGTTGATTTATGACTGATTACTTATATAAACAGCACGACTTTTATATTATCTTAAATCCGCAATGCTTTTAATCTATCAGTTCATATACTGGCAATATTCAAAATGAGTTCAAATCAACTTAAACAATGCTACTTTTGACAATCCGATTAAACTAGGAAATTAAATTATTGAAATTATTTTATAAAATTTAAATTAACGTTTAGCTAGAATGAATGACTGAAACTATCTTGAAACTTATCGCTGTCATTTTGAGCCGTTGAAAATTCTAGAATATACGGTATTAGTGTTCTTAATCAAAACAATATTCAATAAGTTTATCAGTGAATTCATTGTGCATTACTATGTTCATTGAATTCCTGGGTTGAAATGAATACCAAATTATGAGATCTTTTAAAAAAAAATTACACCGCAGTGTTCTATGAGATAGACTTACATTTATACGAAATACTATGGTGTGGAAAGTGCCACGTAACCGTTGTAGATACAAAGCAAAGTTTGACATCATCTTAGCAAACCCTGACCAGATATAAACTTTATCACAGCTTGTTTAACGGTTAACATATGATACCAGTGAGTATCTAAGCGCTGTTTGCGTCTCTCAACAAGACTAAAGTGCATTGATAATGCACCTGTTTTTATATATTTAAGTATTTTGTATCAAACGTAACTTGCAAATTACCTATTCAATAAATTATAGTAAAAAAATCTATCCTATCTTATATATTGTCAGTATTCAAAACATTAAAATAAATAAAACAATGCAATTTACAAAAAAAAAAATGCTGAAACGTTTCTTAAATATAATAATATATATTTGGCCGAAGTTTGATAATTTACATTTGTAAGACTTCTTGTTGTCAGATGTGTTTTTAACAAGTATTAAACAACGTTTGTTTATAATCTCTTCAGGGATCTAACAGATTGAGGTGATAAAAGTTATCTGATACTTTACATTCTCATCGTTCGTTAAGATTAGGATAAAACTTAATAAAACAAGTTTTTTTACGATAAGAAGCATTTCTTTGATAAAATTGCTCGAATTGCTCAAGACGGTTTAATATCTACTAGCGTTCGAATTTATATTTACAAATTTCGAATTCAAATTCAAATAATCTTTATTCAAATGGTGGTAAAAGGCACTTTTGTCGCGTCAATAATTTACATAGTAATGATTTGATAGTCATAACTACATTCGTAAACTTAAAACTAAAGCTATAAGGGTTCCAAACGCGCCCCTGTCTAAGAAGAAGCCCACAGCAAACTTAGCCAGGTAAATTTTCTTTTTGTTATCACCATCTCACATGTCAATTAAAATTAGTTAAGAGCTATCTTAATACAGAAATATTTCAGACCTATGGTTGTTCATCATTTACATAATCCTTTACACTATAGGACTTACGTTTTGTATAAACTCTGAAATTATTGAGAGACATCCCAGAAATTTAATTCGGTAATTATTTAATTTGGTTATAAAATTGTATACAATTATTACCTTTGAATGTATTACTATAATCGAATCTAATGTGAATCTATAATGAGTCTCATTAACGGAAAGTTATAAAAAAATCGGTAATAAATTGTGTAGCCCCCTTACATAACGCGTCACTTGAATATTTGAACCCTTTCCGATATATCTTCTTTATATTTTAGGTACACATATAATTGATGTTGGCCTAGAAATTAAAACAATAAACAAATTAAGGATAGTTATGGAAACAATGAAACCGAATATAATCATCTTTTTACAATCATTCGCGTGCAAAGTTTACAACTACAAAAACGTAATTTTAAAAACAACTTAGAATTGCGTTTGTAGTAGTATCTATGTTTTTTTTAATCCACTACAGGTAAGCCTTTGAGTTCTATGTCACCTGGTTGCAAGTGATGATGCACTCTAACGGCCGAAATTAATAATCAATCTAAACCAATCACTTCAGATAGGAGATTGAATTCAGTAGTGTGGTCCTTTTCCTACTCTTCTCCTACGATAAGTTTTGGCTTAAATTGATTTTTAACCTCGGGCGTAAGTTGTTAGCAGAGTTTTTTTGGATTTTGGAATTTATGTTAAAACATTAAGGTTTCTGCACGCATCGTTCCGGAACGTTACGTTGCTTGGCACGGCTTCGATAGGGTTACTAGCCGTCTGGACGGTAGAGGGAATCTGGTCCCACCTGGAGCGGTGGTTGAGGCGGAGACATGGCGCATTGACATATCGTCTCGTGCAGGTACTTACCGGGCATGGTTGCTTCGGTAAGTATCTGCACGGAATCACAAAGCGGGAGGCAGCGCCAGCCTGCCATGAGTGCGGGGCGTCGGAAGACACCGCTCATCACACTCTGGCAGAGTGTTCGTCATGGGTTCCGCAGAGGTCCTAACTGATGACACTCCTAGACGGGGACCTCTCGCTGCCAAGCATTATTAATTTAATGCTTTCTAGCGAGGAGGGCTGGTCAATTGTAGCCTCCTTCTGCGAAACCGTAATGGGTTTGAAGGAGGCCGCGGAGAAGGAGAGAGAGGCCGCGGAGAAGAAGAGACTTGACTTATTTTGTTAGGCCTTCCGTGTTCACCTTGTACTTCCATAAAAAATATAAATAGATAAACGGTTTTGCTGCAATGTTTACTCTTGCAGGAAAGAAGAGCTCTAAGTTAAGTTAAGGTAAGTTGTTGTTAAATATCTGAAGCCTAAAATTTATCTCGGCATACAAGTTAGCAAGCCAGGTACAAATAACGTTGGAATAATTTTCACACGAAAGATACGACGAAATGCTTTAGGGAGATTAGCTACATATATGAAAAACTTGCTTTTATAACCCCTTTTGTCTGATGGCTTTGAAATTTATTTACGTTCGTCAGAGTCCTGGGACTGCTTAATTAAATGGTGGCTTTTATTAAAGTAGATCGTACTTAAATTTTAAAGTTCTTTTATGATCAAGAAAATCTCAAAATGGCTTTACTAACTTGAATAATAATTTTTTTATTTTTTTATTTAGTAAAAACCGAACGGAACTGGCATAGATTCGATATAAAAAAATGGTGCTAATTCCAAAACGAAAATAGAATTGCTACTTTGGATTTATAATAAACGATGAATATTAACAATCAATTTTAAAACAATTAAAAATATCACTTGCTTCAACGGTGAAGGAAAACATCGTGAGGAAACCTGCACGCCTGAGAGTTCTCCATAATGTTCTCAAAGGCATGTGAAGTCTGCCAATCCGCATGGCCAGCGTGGTGGACTATGGCCAAACCCTTCTCATATTGAGAGGAGACCCGTGCTCTGTAGTGAGCCGGTAATGGGTCGTTCATGATGATAATGATGATTAACAATCAAATCAAACTTAGGTTATGCGAAGATCTAGTCCTGTATAAAATTTAACACTTAATTAATCGTATAATCGTAATAGCGTGTTTCCAACTTGTTTTTTTATATATATAGTAAGCCCTTGACGGCAATTTCACCTGATTGTAAGTGATGATGCAGTCTAAGATGGTAACGGGCTAACCTGTTAGGGGAATGGTAAAGCCACCCTCCTAATTGGTTTCTACGCGACTTCGTGCCGGACCGCTAAATTGCTTGGCGTCTTTGTCGGTAGGGTGATAACTAGCAACGGCCGCAGCCTCCCACCAGACAGACTAGAGCCGGGAATCGAACCCAGGACCTCGAACTTTATAATGCGTACAGCGCACGCACTACGCCACGGAGGTCGTCGGAGGAGGTCTGTTGGCAACTGTAATACATACGTTAACATCTAGGTAATTTGTGTGTTATGAATATAAAGATCTATTCTAGAAGCGGTTTTAAATCCGATTTTAATACATAATTATACATCATGATGTAATATACAAGTGTATAATTATGTGTAATACACTTGTTGTTAAATAAATCTTCTCAAAAAATGACCGTACTTAAATACTGATGCATGTTAATAACCTTGGGCAAGGTTGAGAATATTATTTTAAGGATTTACAAGAACAATACACTATTCAGGATACTAATAACCTTTACAAAGCGTAGCATTAAAACAATGTACCAGCTATGCCCCGCGGTTACCGCGTTCCATAAAAATAAATTAGTGTTTCAAGTTTTAAATGAATAATGAGATGGGTTTATTCATGGCTAAATGGTTTAGCTCTAGTAGCAAGAAGTACATTGTGGATTTGTGCTAAGGATTTCTCTAACACAATCTACAATTATTTTCATCAATTATTCGAATTACAGTTTTGAGGATAAAAAATATAATTATCTAGCGAGAATGACGTAAAACTTTAATTGTTTGAGTTCATACAGTAAGTGCCAAATACACATTATGCAAGACCATTAATATAGAGAAGTCAAAAAAAAAAAAACTAAAATGACTTCCTCGTACCCAGACCTATATGAAATTTTCCAATGTACCTCTGTTCAGCAATTATAATCATGTTTTTGTTAGTGTTTTTTTTTTAATGATCGTTTTTTTTTTATAAAAATGGTTTGTATTAAGTGTAGTAGTTTAACAAAATGCGTAAGTAAAAAATTTACGTTCGTACGTAAGGTACGGTCATTATTTGTCATCGTTTCACAGCTTATCTTCACATCCTCAGACAGTTAAATTGAATTTAAATTTATTCAGCACTAATTTTAGACTTAGCTTGTTATTTTGGCTACGACGGCACTGTATTTGTTTTTTGAATATGCTGTACCAAGTAAGATTTTTAATGTAAATTCTTAGGGGTAATCAGTTCATTACTTTACTGTCAGAAAACCCACAAGTAGTGCTACTTGCAGAAAAGTCCCGAGGGTTGTGTTAGGTTGGCCAGGTTGGGGGCATCTGATATTGTCCCCGAGTTGGCACCGTCTACGGACGGACTCTGCCGGCCTGGTTGCGGACGTGTGCGCGAGCGTTACCCGTGACCCGGCCCCCAGGCGGCGGGAAAGGAATGCACCGTGGGCGTTTAGTCGGTAAAAGTCCGACATAACCACTGCGTCTCCTCGGACGCGGTGGTTATGTCTCCAAGAGGATTACCCACGTTAAAAAAAAAAAAGTTAGGCCAGGTTATTTCGCACTCCGAGCTTATCGCATATGCACACTTCTATTGCATGCGCAAACTTTTTACCACTTTTATTGAATTCTTGAAAATGACTTGCACCTGATTCGCCTGCAAATCCAGAGTATCGCATAGTATACGTAATGCTCTTTTTAGAACTTTTCCATGCCAGTTGCTTCTTACGAGTATACTGCGAGCTACTAAAGGACAGTCTGCTTAACCAACGTTGTGGTTTCTGCGTGCAATGTCTTACGGTAGTAACGGTTACGGTTAGGTACAACAAAATTGCCGACTACGCAAAAATATTACTACAGTCAAAAAGTTTCCTTTTGGGACCTCTGTTAGGGGGATGTTAAACCCGCACTCCTAATTGGTTCTACGCGACATCGTGCTGGAACGCTAAATCGCTTGGCGACATGTCTTTGTCGGTAGGGTGGTAACTAGCCACGGCCGAGGCCTTCCACCAGTCCTGATTCGAGCCGGGAATCAAACCCAGGATCTCCAACTTTTATAACGCGACAGCGCACGCACTGCGCCACGGAGGTCGTTGAAGTGTCGTCGAGCATTAAGTGACTGTTATCAACACACAACAAATCTAAAATAATATAATTCGTAAAGCATCGCATCGTATAGAATGCTGTTCGCGGTTCATCGCTTTTGTACTTGATTGTCAATGTTTTATAGATTCGCTCTATATATTTTATACTAAGGACATTCTACTAGAATTTGAATGGCCCTTATCTAAAACCTTTTTTATTCACATTTTTTATAAAAATAAAAAATAACCTGACCAATCAAACGACAGTATGAGTTTACCATACCCCTAACATGTTAGCCCGCTACCATCTTAGACCGCATCATCACTTACCATCAGGTGAGATGCAGTCAAGGGCTAACTTGTGGTGAATAAAAAAAAAAACTTTTGTAACTATTCGAGGAGTTCGGTAGACTGCAGAGTGTACTGGTTAAAGTGCCAGGTCGTTGTTACCATTTAATAATCTATTGTGCCTAACGATATTTTTTATTATAACTAAAATATTTTTGATTTTGATGTTATATTATTGAATAACCTCGATTTTTTAAATGAATTACATTTCAAGCAACATATCGCTGATATTTGATTTATTTTAATGTGTCAAATCGAATCACTAGAGGTTACATATTGAAAAAAAAAGTATATATATTTTTTTTTCATTTATCTAAAGTGCCTTTTAAATTTGTCTGTTAGTAGTTAGAAAAGCAAAGAAAATAAAATTAGCTTTGAGAAATATAAGACACTTAATATGTTCGATAAGAGATGTAATAAAACTTTTGAATGAGTCCAAGAGTTCATTGAAAAGCGACAGGTTCCTGGATGGCATCCTCTGAGAGATAATTTTACAGATACCACTCTTAAGGATGTAAAATAGAGGGCAGTAGGCTGCACTAAAGCTCTTTTTTGCATACAAGATATTAACATTAGATTCCAGATTTGTTTTAAATGAATAGGTAAGCAAAGAGTTCTACTATTCTTTGAATACTAACGGGTAACTTTCATCATATCATATGTATCCGTTTCAAAAACAGCAGTATAGAAAAACAGATTAATTATAGTAACATCTTCATCATCATCAACCCATTACCGGCTCACTACAGAGCACGGGTCTCCTCTAAATATGAGAAGGGTTTGGCCATAGTCCACCACGCTGGCCATGTGCGGATTGGCAGACTTCACACGCCTTTGAGAACATTATGGAGAACTCTCCGGCGTGCAGGTTTCCTCACAATGTTTTCCTTCACCGTTGAAGCAAGTGATATTTTTTTTTTTTTAAAACGTACATAACACAATGTTAGAGGGTTGCCCGGATTCGCACCGCCGACCTCTGATTAGGAGGCTGACGCCCTAACCACTAGGATCACCGCATAAGTACCATTATGGTAGTTAAATTAAGGTACTGACAGAATACCAGCATTGTGGGTACTTTAGTATCCACAACGTTAAGCTACGAGTGTGTCAGTACCTTTTTATTGGCGCAACACACAGACACAGCAGTAATAGGTTAATTTAAAATGTTATCAGATAATTAAGATACTCTGATTCTATCTCTATATGTGTGTATATATGTCGTTGTGTTTCTATTTTATTTTATTCTAAAGTATATTATATGCATTCCACACTTCACATATATGTAGTTTCCTCTTACGCTCATAGCACATATAATAATGTGGTTATATATTATAGTAATGTAGGTTTCTTAGTGAAACATTCCATAATTTTTTACTAACATAATTATATTTAGCATTTATTGTTAACGCTAATGAATACTCAGTTATGATATAAGACGCTTGTTTTGAATATATTGTGTCTATGATTTCAAACAGGTTCATTGGATTCAGTTTTTTATTTTTATTTATATATATGTACGTATTAGTGAATCGCAACAAATGCAAATTTCGGTTTTCCCGTTTCTCGTAGTATTCACTTGACTAGTTGATATGAGAATATTATGAAGATGGATAATTTAAATCAAGAGCTCCAGCTTTCCACTCGATGTGGTTATTAGAGGTGCTAAATTACCTTATATTTTTATCTGTGTATAGGTCATTTGTTTTTTAGACCTAAAGGGAACAATGCCCGATTGTTCTTAATACTGCCGTTGAGACGAACATAGTTAACGAACCAACTAATAGTCGAACAGACACACTTACACATTTATACTATTAAATGGATTATCTCAAAATGCCAGAGCTTACAAAATTACTACTAATATTACTAATATTAGTAGTCATTTAGTAAGCTTGTAGAAAAGTCCTATTACAATAAAGCAATATGTAAATGATAAACAAGCTTGGGTATGAAATAATATCTTATTAGAGCGATATTTCATACCTTATTAGGGATGAAATAGCGCTCTTAAATAATTTAAAGTTGCATGTAAGATGATGCTAACAAAAAGACCACACACACCGGCTAAGTTTGTTGTGGGCTTCTACTTAGACCTGGGCGCGTTTGGAACCCTCATAGATTTAGTTTTAAGTTTACGAATGCAGTTATCACGAATATGTAAATTATTGATGCGTCACAAGTGCCTTTTAGAAGATTATTTGAATAAAGTTTAGATTAATTGATTGATTAAAAAAAAAACAATTATTTTTATTAGTCTGTTTTACAAACTAAGTTATTATTTAAGTTACCTAAACCAAAATTATCAGGGTCCTTTATTAAGTTCTTATTTACGACCGGACATTTTTAAAGGCATGACGCGCGGTCTTTGTTTACAAAGATTTTAAATTGTAATAATTCGAGACAGGAATACGCAGACAACTTGCTGTGAAAGGATTAATATCTTAAGCATTTAATTCGACTAACCGAGTTACTGAGTTAAAAGAAATCCCACGTAAACTCAAAATGGCGGATAGCGCTATAACACAATTAAATCGAAATAGGGATAATGAACCCTTAAAAATTTGTTGATTTTAAATATAAAAAAATTCAATCAATAACACTGTTCTCAAAGCAATTTGTGCATATTTTAAATAATGTAACTACATTAAACTAATATGATAAAATTTGTAAAAGTGTTTCCCTAAAACACGATTTAAGTTTAGGGTGCAACACGAGATATAGGTATATCAGTTGTTACTTACTCTTAAACAGTCCCATTTTATAAGAGGTTTTAAACTTAAGTTGGCAACTATTTAACTTATTTCAGAAATGTCCGTTTATATAGATTTTTGAACAGAAACGTCGCGAAGCCAATTGTCCTTTGGCATGGACCATACATCCCGCGGTAGATTAATTGTCACACTGTAGCACCGAGTCGCTACAAATGGCTGCATTCGACTGAAGTAAAATAAACGCCGCCGATTAGCACTTTACTCGGCCTTGCTTGCTACAGTACACCTATAGAGAACATTCACAACTCTTTGGATTATAAAGATAAGATTGTGCCCGAATAACACAAATAAAATGAGGTACTCAAAAGGTGTTAATCCTTGTAACAATGAGGTTTGCAGCAATAAGGCTGCCTTTGGCTTCCTCGAATTTACTGCACATAATATAATGCAAATGTGTGGCTATATTTTTTACGTTTTGCTTGCAAAAGACACTCTATTCTTTTTCTTCTACTATTTATGTAACGTCATAATTTTTTCGGACTGTCTATTAGCTGTGCTAACCCTATTGGTTGCCACAGCGTAACCGGGCTATTTGGCGAGCTTCGGAAAGAAGCTCTGCCAGAAGAAATTTTGAGCCCGAAGAAACTAAGGGAATGTCTGCCTAAGGGCGCCTCCTTTGAGGCCGAACCTTGGCTTAGGCGACGTTTGGGATAGCGGGGGGGTCGGAAGGGGCGTCATGATTCTAATCATTCTAGTACATAGTACTAGTACGATAAGAAATTCAGCAGTTCTCCAAGCTCTGTTTCTTATCAGCGATATGTAATATTTAATATAAGGAATATAAAAATATAACTTATTGTTAATTAATAATGTTTTTTATATTGCAAATAGGGAGTAAATGACTTTGCGTGCCTCCTGATTCCAACTGATTTCTAGTGACGTCCGTTCTGTTGACCCTAGTAGGTAAAGGTAGGCTGATTAAGTATTTAATATTATTTATTTAATTTTGATAAATATCTTACCTATGTTATATAACAAGTAACTAATTTGCGTTGGCGACTGGTAACTTTAGTTTAGCCTTGCAAGCAAGGAATTCAAATTAGGTAGGTACAGCCGGAATACCTAAAGTATTGAGCACCAACATACTGGTATTCGAGACACTTCTCAAAGGTACTCTATAAATAGTTAGTCAATAAAGCTATATTCAGTTTCACTAGTTAACCTTGTCGCGTTATTTTTGACTAATCGCATAAGTGCTATTATGTGGTAGTATAATTATTCTGTTTCCTTTTTATTTAATTTTGCTTCTGGAACGAAGGTCTTCACAGACGTTAGCTTATTTCATCGATAAGGTCTGAACTCCAGAGTTGACCTCAATTTATCTTAGCCAAGCCAAAGTTACCAAAATAACTTCATGTCAAACACTTTGTTTAAATTTTGCCATGTAAAGAACAGTTGTAGATTTTGCTCAATACGTAACTTCAAAATAGAACCCTATGATTTTGCTGTGTCCCAAGGTAGTTCGTCATTACATACGTGTGTAGATTAGTTGAGACTATTAGCATAAAATGAATATTTAGAAGTAAATAATAAAAAAGAATTAGAATGTTGATCTAAAATAGTATAAGGACATATAAGTTTTACGGGGTTTAGTTAGATAGCTGTGTAGATATTTAGACTAAAAATATAATTAAACTTTTTTTCAGGCAAAAGTTGTTCAAAAAGTTTTTTAAATAGTGCCCTTAAGTCCAACTGGACTTTATGCATATAACTTAAAATATAAGTTAATTTTACGCATAGTTGTGCGGTTAATATTTAGATATTAATAATGGTCATATAAACTGTGATAGCCTAGTGGTTAGGACTTCCGTCTCCTAATCAGTGGTCGGGGTTCGATCCCGGGCACGCACTTCAAACTTTTCGGAGTTATGTGCCTTTTTAAACATTAAAATATTACCTGTTTCAACGGTCAAGGCAACCTTTAATTCTGAAAGTTCTGTATAATATTTTCAAAGGCGTGTGAAGTCTGCCAATCCGCACATGGCCAGCGTCGTGGACTATGGCCAAACTCTTCACATATTGAGAGGAGACGACGTGTTCGATAGTGAGCCGGCAATGGGTGATCATGATGATGACTATAAAGGTTGCAATCTCGTGAACCATAACAGGTAGAGAGTATAAATTGCTGCTATAACAGCAGGCACGAAATAAAAACTTAAGTGATGTGTAAAATTACAGGGCTTGCCGAAAAACACAAGATAAATAAAACTATAAAAACAAATACTTTTGGCTTTATTTTAATGTCTTGTGATTTTCCTACCGTATGGCATTTTATTTTCAAGTCGCATTATTATTTATCCATATTTATTTTATTTTATATTTCATATTTCTGGCGGAAGTATGTATAACGCTAATAAAATAACAATACGTGAAATAAATTTATTTAAAATTCTTTATTGTTGATATATTACATCTAAAGTTTGTTCAGCACTTTGAACAAATTTTGTTATAGTATCACAATAATTATTAAATAATTATTACATTAGTTATTTTAAGTCTATCATAACTCTCTGGAATTCATTTATTTATTTACCTGTTTTTCCTTAAAGTATAATCACCTAAAGTTTTATAAAACAAAATAATTTTACTGTAAACGGTAAAGCAGTATTTCCGTTTCAGAAACGACCAAAGACATTTTCCCTATTTCCTGAGTTAATTAAGTTTAAATATTTTGTAATCGTAACTTATGGGGTGTATGTTACGATTTTAAAGTCGGGGCCAGATATGCATCATTTGTTCCACCTGACACTTATATCCATTTCATGATTAGTGAAACGCCGCTAAGACAAGATACGTGATATTTCCCGTTGCTGTTTACGGTTTCAGTCTGATCTTTGAAGAATAAATGAAACTGAACAGACGTCCACAAAGTGACATGTACTATCAATCAAACTACGAAGTTTGACGTATCAAAAAAAAAAATCGTACCGTAGTACGACGTATGATATGGTGATAAGATTTCGATTGGATCGGAAAAGGATGGGTGGGGTGAATATTGTAACTGGACCCGGCTTAATATGGTACAATAAATCTTAAAATAATATTTTCTTCTTTTTAAATATGGATATATAATACACTGATCGTTAAAACTAAAGATACAAATCCTGATAGCTTAGTCCCAAAATTGTGACAAGCAGTGCTACCCTATGGTATGTTATACATGATAGCGTAGACTATTTGCATTCAATATAAAAAAAAGTTTCGGTATAAGTACAGAAGCCTAAATTGAAAAAAAAAAAAAACAAACGTAGCTAAATTAGTAAAAAGTACGCACGAATTAGAATGTATGCAGACATATCAAAGGTAGGACTTTCTACAGACTTTCAAACACTGGGATATTAGAGACACCCCAAAAGCCTTTCTTTCTTGAAGTTTTCAGCGATCTGCACTTATATATATGTCCTTAACATATACGAAGGAAATCGGGAATAGTGTTTTTGGTGTGGAATATCGTTTTTTTTCTGCACATTATATTATATAATATAACGGAGAATATTTTGGCTGAAAAATTCGTTTGCCGTTTTCATTTTATTTTCAAATTGCGGGCACCATATCTTCAATTAGACATACAAATTCTGTAATACTTATGCTAGCTGTTTATCAATACAAGTAGTACCCGCTATTTAAAAAATAAAGAAAACGGCCAGAAGCCACGCCTTGCCCTGTACTAAAAAAAAAACAAATCCCATTGGATTTTCACTGAATACTGAGGAATAGTTTATTATTTTATTAAGCAACAGTTTAAACGGGACAAACTTATATATCCTACATAAATCTGTCCCGTTTTCACAGAATCGTTGTCAAAGTACTTTTATATCTAAGCCTAATTACTCGTGTCTGATTAAAGCGGCTTTTTTATCTCTTTCTTTATATTTTACTTAAAATGTATCTAATTTCATTGCCTGCCTGACGATATTTATTAGTATAAAAAATATCAATTAGGTAGGGATTTACAGAGCGAGAATCCGTCACAGGACAAATGTTTAGTCTCCCCTTAACGAAACATTTACAAGTCATTGACCCTGATATGTGTGGATAGACACATTCACAAATGCAAAATTCGGGGACATATACACACTTAGAATGTTTGCCAATTGACAACTCTAACAAATGGGATTGAATAAGGACAAGGTTCTTGATTAGGTATTGCAAAAACTTCCGATTATATCTAGTGATAGCAACGTAATTACTTATCTACTTAGGTACGCGACAGTCATATTTATACTTAAATAATTTTATATACATATATACAAACAACATATAAATCAGAGTAGAAAAATTAATAGTTCCTACTTTATCAATATAATGATGAATATGCTACTTACTCATTAATCTATACAATTTTAAGAATTCTAATTTAAACTTAAAGTATCCGTAATAATAGTGCATAAATACTTAGGTACTTAATAATAATTAGTTTTCAAAAAAATATGAAAAATTATTTAAAAAAAAATCTATACCGCCATCTTATTTTAGTTTTCATAAATTTAAAAGTATATTAGCGCTATCAGAGACTAAAAAACTTGTTGTTAATATCACTGTTATTAACCTTATTTATCTACTCTCAGATCGTAAAATTCGAATTATAATTTATATTGATCTACTTTTATTTAAACACATTACCGATTTTTTAAAATATAATAAAATTATTAGAATTCATTCAACGACATAATGTTTTTTTTTATAATACTATTCAGGATGACATGAAGTTAATATAACCAAGGAGGTTTCATAAATATTTTTTTCTATAGAGAGGAGCGCGTGATACAAAGATCATTATTATTACAATTTTAACTTTACTGTCGCAGCGCCCGCTATAGCGCAAGCATACGCGTGGTAGGTGATGGTGGTGGTTTTGGCCCCATCAATACTTTTTGTTAGTTACCAACTCTCTGTCTGGTGGGATGCATCGGCCGTGGCTAGTCACCACCCCACCGACAATGATGTGTCGCTAAGCGATTTAGAGTTCCGCACGATGTCGCGTAGAAACCAATTAGGAGTGTGGGTTTACCATATACCCCTATCAGGTTAGCTCGCTACCATTTTAGACTGCATGAAAACTTATTAACAGGTTAGATAGCCATCAAGGGCCAACTTGTAGAGTATAAAAAAACTGAATTTAGCGGGGGATTTTTTAAATTATTATATCCATTTATTTTACTCATTTAACTCTCGTGCTTTGAATTAAGAAACTGTCCTGGATAGTATTATAACAACAATTATTCAATTACACATCGACACGCACACACATCTAATAAGAGTTAGGTGACGACTTAACAATAAACACGCACACACATCTACTTGAAAGAGCTAGGTGACGACTTAACAATAATTATTCACTTACACGTCGACGCGCACACACATCCAATAAGAGTTAGATGAAGACTTAACAATAAACACGCTCACACACCCATTTGAAAGAGTTAGTTGACGACTTAACTATAAACACGCACACAAATCCACTTGAAAGATTAACAATAATTAGGGTTGGCAATTCTTCATTTATGTTCACTTTATTAAACTGTAAAAAAACGTTGCCATATCCTTCTTCTCAATCCATCCCATTCTTAGTTAACTCACCATTTGTTGCTTGCCTTATTTACTCCTGTTTTACACTTAGTTGAACAAAGTTAAAACAGCAGTCGTATGTTTATTATCTTACTATCACTCGTTTATTAGTCAATACTTATATCTAACTGGCATTTAATTGCATCACTCGTAAAATTACGCATATACCGTCCAACTAGTGGCCTCTATCATCAGTGACCGTAAACGTTCCATTACATGGTGAGGTTGCAGATGGCCTGAAAATAAATAAATTTATTATTAAAATAAATATTTGTATTAAGTAAGCTTTTTCTACAGGATAATCCTCTAGAAAAGACGAATAGATTTAAATACCCGAAGAATATCATTTTGTTTCTCTCTCTCTCCAGTCGTTTCTTCATTACTGAAGGTCGTGATCCTGGTGGTGTCCTTGCAACCTCGTGCGGATCACTTTGTTAATTGAATTATTTAGAATAATGAATAGAAGCAGGCGTTACTTTGCGGAAGTCCATGACAAACAATGAACAGCAAGTATAATTTGCTATATTCCGCCGCCGGGAATGCCCATACTTACAATATATTACATACGTGCAATAGCGGCTATCGTCTTGGCTTGTGGGAGCAAACAGAAATTATTAAGCATCATAGTGGTCACTTAGATTTGTTAAATGAGCAGGTTAATCTATCTAATTCACCTTTGCTTCATTTGTGGGGTAATAATACGAACACGAGGGACGGAGCTGTATAGAAGGGGAGGGGCGTAAAAATTGTATATAACGACCTGCATGCAACACGATTGTCACTTTGCTTGTCGCGCTTGTGAAGTCAACATCTCCTGAGGATGATCCGGTGTCGGGTCGAAACGTGCGCAGAGGTTCTAGTGGAGTATTTTGTGTGGTGTTATACTATACTAATCTCCCGGTTGTCGGCGGAATATAGCAAATTATACTTGCTGTTCATTGTTTGAATTATTTAGGTACACTGGGTATCCTGTCTCTATCCAATATTGAAAGAATACATCAAAAGTAGACTTTTGATGCATTTTTTTCAATTCTTTTCTATATAGAGTTTTTTGATAATGGCGTAATTATTCAGGTAAGACTATTAAGCCAAGCGATTTAGCGTTCCGGCATAATGTCGCGTAGAAACCAATTAGGAGTATGGGTTTACCATACCCCTAACAGGTTAGCCCGCTACTATCTTAGACTGCATCATCACTTACCATCAGATGAGATTGAGCCGTTAAGGATTAAATTGTATTGTATAAAAAAAAAAACTTTAAAATAAAGCTCATCGGCAAACACGACTCGCCCAAAATTCTTAAAGTATTTTTGAAGTTATAAAACCATGGCCTGTCATGTATCCACATGAATTTTGCCTCGCCTTATAATGATGAATTGATTATTGTCAAGGTTTAGGTATATATCAAAATCGAACAGGTTAAGTATGAATCTAGTAGGTATCCTACCTTGTGTTGTCTTTCGAGGAAACGATAGTGTCCGGAAGTAGAAGAACTATAGTGCCTCCGGCTGCACTTAATGCAGCTATAGTAGCCATGGGTAAGTGGAGATTCAGTTTGGTCTAAAAAAAAAAGTTTACTATTTATTTACCTACTGCCTTATCGTGGCCAGATTTCACATGTGAAAAAATAATAACGTTATGATGCCACAAACTGGTTTGTGAATGCGAATGAATATAAATAATAACATTTTCTATGGTACTAGGATTACTTATGTGTTTCTTTCACTATCATGTGATACATCATGCACATTAAAAAAATATATTAACAATGCGCAAATAAATACGCTGCGCCTAGAACTGTTGAAGTGCAATTTAGAAGACAAACAGTTTGTCTCAATAAAGAATACTAGAATACCATGATAAAATAAACACCTTGTGTTCTTTCAGTTTGAATAACTAAAAAGTTATCTATTAAGATATAATATATAATTTTAGGTGGCATGTGAGATGGTGATAACAAAAAGAAAATTTAAATGTCTAAGTTTGTTGTGGACTTATTATTAGACCGGGGCGCGTTTGGAACCCTCATACCTTTTGTTTTAAGTTAATGTAGTTATCATCATCAAATCACTACTATGTAAATTATTGTACCTTTTAAAGGATTATTTGAATAAAGATTATTTTATTTCATATTTGATAATTCAAAGCCACCGTGTGGCCGAACATGAAACAGCAACATACAGCTTCATTTTTGATGTTATGCATAATTTTTCCAAATGTGGCTAGCCAATTAATAATAAGAGAATGCTGTAATTGGCTAACTTTAGAAGTAAGCCAATTACAATAAACAAAAAAAAAACAGCACGTTTGATGAGACAGAAGATACAACGCTTTGTCTCAATTTTTAAATAAGTATCATTCTTTATAGTTTCATGGCTACTTATTCTGAAATTTAATGTAAAAACAGATAGCTATATTCAACTTACCAATTCCCATAAATAAGGTATGCATATCAATGCCAATCCGGATGCGATTTGGCTGGCGCCAACGCCAAGGTTTCTTATTATAGTGGGATACAGCTCCGCAGTGAAGATTGGTAACATCATATTTGTGGTTGCAATCGCGAACTTTCCCACCATGAGACACGCTATCATTACCCACTCATCCTCGAATGAAATAGATAAGAGTTCACTTGCTATACACGCGGCTCCACAGATCAACATTGAAGCAAATATGGGCAATCGTCTGCCGGCTTTAAATAATATCGGAATACTCAATGCTATCGCTGGCACTTCTACTAAAGCGAGTATTATGGACGTCATGTGTAAATCGCCCATGTTGAATTTGCCAATATTTAAGACGAGACCGTAATAAGCAATGGTCATTGAAAACCAAGCTATAAACAAACAGAATGTTCTCTTCATTAAAGGCCCTTTAAACAGCATTAATACACTTGGCTCTTCTTTCCTAGTCTCTGGTTTGTATAATGACAAAATTTTATCTAAATCAATAGAATTCCCTTTGTTGTTAAACTTCGCCGCCTTCTCCAATATCACTTTCGCTTCTTGTATTCTTCCAACACTTAATAACCATCTAGGTGATTCTGGTAAAACAAACCTGAAATTATACGATGAAAAAAATCAATTTTATAAGGAATCAAATTTATGATTTTATTTTATAAACATACGAGCAGTGTAATTAAACGAAATTTACCATAACGCAATGAGGAAACATCCCGGCACAGTCAACGCAAGTTGTATATCTCTCCAATTTGGCATGATCATTGAAAGTAAAGACACAATCACATAAGCCAGAGGTAGGGGGAAGAAGTTGCATACTCCTGCAATCGTCACCCAAGGACCCCCTACCAACTCCACGGAGAGAACGAAAGCGGCGTACACCACGGATACTGATACAAGCCCCATGAAGAGTCGTACCACTACGTACTGCAAGTATGAACTTACTAGGAGGGATAAGATAGCAAGTGCGCTTTGAGCTACCATCATACCCATAAGTATCCTTTTACGGCCAAATCTGAAACAAGTGATTAAAATAAATTATATTGCATTATTAAATAAGAAAATAATGTTTTCTTTAAAACGATATCTATTTGCATTCTTTTATACTGAATGAGCTGTTGACCAATCTTATTTTCAATTTTTAAAACCCCGCGATTTTTGAAACCACAAGTTCTTTATAACCGTAAGTCACGGTATAAAAAGTTACCCATGTCTGTCTCTAGGATAGAAACCATCTCCGTCTTATATTCAACTAAGGTACGGGTAAGGTAGGTAACAAAGATAATTTCATTAAATAGCTAATAAGGAACGTTACTAACGTGCATTCCTGGAATAAAAGTACCCTTTGCCCATCTCCAACTTGCGAGCTATATAGCTAGCAACTTGGAGATGCCGAATTTAATTTATTTTGGCACATATATATGTGCTAAAATTAAGTTTGGCGCAGTTGTAAATGTCATAAACAAACAGACATACATTCGGATTCATGATATTTGTATGGATGGTTTTTTTGTTAGTAAGGGGTTTGTCCTTGTGAACAATCAATTAAAAGATTATTCTGTTTTATAATTAAATCTCACCTCTCACATATAATTGTAGATTATTGTGTTTTTAAATGAGATTCTCTTAAAAATATTCTTTTTAATTTTATAAATAAGAACATTTGTAAATTCTCTTATTCGTATACAATTTGAGCAGATTTTCTTTCCCAATAAGATTTAAAAATTTAACAAGAATTTTCCTCCCACTTTACAATCTAATCACTAAGAAATTCTTTCACTGTTAAAGGACTGTTTGCTCATTCCACAGGAGTTTTAAAATTCCTTAATCTACGGAGACGAGGGTGCGAGCATCAGCTACTAAAGAATAAATCTTACTTGTCCGAAATCCATCCTCCAATGACTCCTCCAATTCCAACACCAACTAAAAAAACCACTTCAGCTAGTACTGTGAGATTGGCTTTATCGCATACAAGACTCCATTCTGAAATGATGGTTGCCCCAACTTCTGAGCGGTCATAATCCCATTCTGAGCACTTCTGGAAGGAGTCCAAGATAGGAGCGGTGTTGTTAATGATACTCTCCGCACTTATTCCAGCTGGTAGAAGGCGAACGTAGCATGCATCTATAGGTTGACTGTAATTGACCCAATCATCCAATGGTAGACTGGATAAGTTATCGGGCCTCCGGCACCAGAAGTTAGTCATTCTTGCCTGAAAAATACATAAAATAGAATCACTAAGTCAAATTCCAAAACGGCAAATAGAGAAATACTTGAAGCGTGATTTTTTTTTGGTTAAAATATTTAAATATTTATTTATGACTAGTGGAATTACTAATTAAAACCTAAAACAAGTTTTTGACATGAAGATGTTTTATAATTAAGTCAAGGTTGTAAAATAGAACCCAAGAAATAATAGACATAGTTTACTTAAACATACCGATCCACAAATGATAACATAAAACAATGGGGACAAAATAAGCTATTTAAGCTTATTTTGTACTTTTTTTGAACAATTAAAATATCACTTGCTTCAACGGTGAAGGAAAACATCGTGAGGAAACCTGCATGCTTGAGAGTGCTCCATAATGTTCTCAAAGGCGTGTGAAATCTGCCAATTCGCACATGGCCAGCGTGGTGGACTATGGCTAAACCCTTCTCATATTGAGAGGAGAACCGTGCTCTGTAGTGAGCTGGCAATGGAGAATGGGTTGATCATGATGATGATGATGTACTACTAGGTATATTTATTATTCTCAATATGGGTTAGGAAATTCAAAATATTTAGCCGGCTTGGACCCTGAGTGGAGTCGTTATGGATTGTAACGGCTAACCTCTAAATACATTAAAATGTGTGGATAAAGAAGTCTTACCGTGAATGTAGGTAAATAAATGTGGAAAGTGCATGGGAACGAGAAAAGTGATAAAAGGAAGGTCATCAACAGCTGCCATCGACCATAGTCACCGATGACGGCTGACACCACGTCTCCTTGTCCATTGTCTTCAACAGGCTCTTGGTGCTTGTCTTTATTGAAACCTTGATTTGGGATTACTGAAACACAAAAATACTACAGCTTAGAAAGGTTTCGAGTTGTAGCAATCTGTGTTTTCGAAGATCATTAAATTTACTTTATACATTAAATACCAAAGTATTCCATAACCTTATCATATACATAGGTATATTAATACTTAGAATACATAGATACTTTAGTAAATCTTCAAATCTTGTAGAAAAAAAACGAACCCGTAAAAATTAAGGTTTCACGGATCGTAGATCGTAGATCTGTCACAATCCATCAAAAGATTTCATTTTATTAATTTAAATGTTATTTAAATAAGGTCATATTATCCGTTTTATACATAATTAAATAACATTTAAATTTTCTTAATATAGTATTGCAATATTTTAAGCAAGCATAAAATGCCTGTGAAATAACTGTTTTCTTGCAAGAGTTACGAGTAAAATAATATAGGTAGCATAAAGGAAGTAGCAGGTAAGTAAAAGTAGGAAGAAACCAAACTAAATAAACTAAGTCATAGGCATAAGCTGTCATTACACGTCATAGTAAAAAAAAATGGAAATGGAATGGTTTATATCGTGGAAAAATTAAAGAGTACACACGGGATTTTCTTTAACTCGGATCCACTTAGATGCAGTCTCTGCGATCTGCTAGGATATTAAAAAACACAAAATTTCCGTACTTACTAACTTCCACACTTCTAAATTAAAAAAATATTATTCTTCATGGTATCTTTCTAGGTTTTCTTCATTTTCATTAAATATCACCAATACATAAAAAAAAACTGTACTCCAAACGATTCTCTAAGCACGAATCACTCCAACGATTTTAGTGATTTTTATATATAGCTCTTTTTATTTTTGAGATCCGTTTATGGTACATTACACACATTAGACATTGGCATTATATTATGGAAATCCCATGAGTAGATATATTTGATCTCTGTAGAAAGTATGTTTATATCTCAAACATTATAGATTATATGTATGAGTATTGTACAAAGAACCGTACTGCAAGATTAAAAATTATTATAAAATCAAAGTGATTTTATAATAAACTTTAATATAATAAAATGTAATACACTGAGTAAGTATAATTTAAGTTTACAGAAGTATCGAAGCGGTGATAGCCTAGTGGTTAGGGCGTCAGCCTCCTAATCGGAGGTTGGCGGTTCGAATCCGGGCACGCACCTCTAACTTTTCAGAGTTATGTGCGTTTAAAAAAAATTAAAATATCACTTGCTTCAACGGTGAAGGAAAACATCGTGAGGAAACCTGCATGCCTGAGAGTTCTCCATAATGTTCTCAAAGGCGTGTGAAGTCTGCCAATCCGCACATGGCCAGCGTGGTGGACTATGGCCAAACCCTTCTCATATTGAGAGGAGACCCGTGCTCTGTAGTGAGCCGGTAATGGGTTGATCATGATGAAGTTTACAGAACAAATTATAATATCAACCAAATAGTGAATTTATATAATCCAATAAACTCTACTGGCAAGCGAATCAGAAGTGAGAAAGAGAGAATAATAATGAGGTTAAAAGATAGCCTAGCAAGTGTTTAGTTCGATCAATTGTAAGCAATCAATAACGTAAAAGATAAACCTAATTTAATTAATGAATTATAATTAAATTAAAAAAATTAAAATTAAAATTAAATTTAAAATTATATTTTTTATCATAACATATAATAAATACAGTTTGATAAATATTTAAAACAGAAGTAAAATACGGATACAAAAAATGCACGTTTTAGCGAAGGTAACTAGAGACGAGAACGAAATTTTGATACATATGTTAGCTCGTGTTAGCGTATTTTAAACCGAACGGTTGTGTTTTTATGTCTCTCTATGTACTCGTATATAGAGCCTAGAGATGCAAAAGTTTTGCGTGTATCTCTACCACCTTGGGTGCTGTTACCATCAAAAAGAGTTCTGTTAAGTGGTAACACAATCCCAAAGTAAAATTCAAGGCAATTCAGAGTTCTACGGTTCAACAGAATAGGATAATAACAGTTTTTGTTTTGGCACCAATTACAAAAATGTCTAAATAAATTATGTTTTTATTAATTACGGTGACACAGAGCATAAAATGAATTTAGTATCAATGGTTGCTGTTTAGATACTCTTCGATACCTAGGCCAATTTATTTTAAAATGATTATTAGCGAATTGGCATTTTTCAGCATAACCGAATGAGCGACTGCATTCAACGTTGCTTTACTTTGTAATACTAGGTCATCTCCGTCTCAAAAAAAGCTAAACGGATATGTTTGTTTACTCCAGTATCTTATCGTAACATAATATGTCCGAGTGACACCCTTCTGGACTCTTCATTGGCACTATTAATAGCCATCATAATTAAGTGCACTTTACGTTATACAAACTGGCGGAGGCTCAATTGCTATATCATGTCATGCAATTAATGGCGAATCAGTTCTAATCAATCGAATGCCTCGGAATGGCGCTTTTTGTTATGTCATAGCGAGATCGCGCGCGAGGCTCTCATTAACCAAGTACACGCGCGCCTTGGTAATGATCTCCAATGCAATGTTAACGAACCGCGTGTAAACCTTGTTTACAAATGGATATTTTGAACGTAAGGATAAGTTTTGTGTGCTACTATTTTGGAGTCGTGGTTTCCTTATATAAACAGATACTCGTTCAAAGCTATGATAGCCTAGTGGTTAGGACGTCAGCCTCCTAATCAGAGGTCGGGGGTTCGAACCCGGGCACGCACCTATTACTTTCGGAGTTATGTGCGTTTTTAAGCAATTTAAATATCACTTGCTTCAACGTTCTCCAAGGCGTGTATAAGTTAATAAAAAAGTATTCTCAACGGTCGCTATAAAGAGAGAGAGAGCATTTTTAGGTGAACCGATTTAACGACTTGAGTCAAAATTGCTTGACGTTTTAGAAATTAAGTCACTTTTGCAGTACTGAAAAGGCAATCTTTATGGGGTTAGCGTGCGTTCTTGGAACTATTTCGGCCTTTCTAACTTATATCCTCTGACCCACTGTCTTGCAGCAGCGCAAGACCAACTTTAGAAAATAGGTCTCTAGAAATACCATATACTGTAGATATTATGCTTTAAGGTATTCTATACAACGTGGATTTCATCACCACTTGCCAAAAGGAAAATGGTGGTATAGTACAAGTTATGTATGCAATCAATTATTTAGACATTTCCGTGCATTTAGCATGTCCGGTAGTTAATCGAGGTTCGGTTGTGGTTACTTGAAAACGCACTCAAGGTCATAATCAAGGCATCTATATATCCTTTCTCTATTAATTTGTCTACGTATTGTACATGTATAATGACAACATATATTTAAATAGTAGATTAATATTACCATCTATTATTAAAATCTATAAATAACTTTATATTACCGTATATATTTAGAATTGAGGCCACAATTGCCTGGTAGTGATTTTTATTTCAATGTTAACGAAGCAATCGAACACAGGATGTGAAGCTAAAATAAGCTTTTTATTACCATTCTTTATTATAATTATTATTACTATTTTTATATTTACAGTTCTTGTGTCACAAGATTTCTAATTCAGGATTTAGTAAGTTATAAATATATAAAGTAAGATCATGACAGGTTAAGCATGATTTATATAATATCGGAAGCGGTGATAGCCTAGTGGTTAGGGCATCAGCCTCCTAATTAGAGGTCGGCGGTTCGAATCCGGGCACGCACCTCTAACTTTACGGAGTTATGTGCGTTTTTAAATAATTAAAATATTACTTGCTTCAACGGTGAAGGAAAACATCGTGAGGAAACCTGCACGCCTGGACTTTTTCCATAATGTTCTCAAAGACGTGTGAAGTCTGCCAATCCGCACATGGCCAGCGTGGTGGACTATGGCCAAACCCTTCTCATATTGAGAGGAGACCCGTGCTCTGTAGTGAGCCGGTAATGGGTTGATCATGATGATGATGATATAATATCGTAGTAGGCGTGACCATATGAAATAGCGCAGGGAAATGCTAAGCTGAATTGAGGAAAACAAAAAATATTTGCACGCTCGCAATCGCGGAGTCGCTTCCGAGTATCCAAACACCATAATGCCAATTAAAAATGGACCTTATGTTTTCAACGCAGAGTCGCAATATCCTTGCTTGCTTTCCTTATTTCTATGACAAAGTGTAGCTGGCTATGGACTTGTGGATGAATTAGAGCTTTACAACTAGGTAGATTTAACTGTCGAATTATAAAGTTGAAGGTCCTGGGTTCGACTTTCCGCTTGAGTCTGGTATGGTGCGAGGCTTGAACCGTTTCCAGTTACCACCTTAACGACTATTTGTCTTACAATGGCTGAAGTGCACACATAGCTACAAGAACCAATGGGGTACCAGGTTGCTGGACTGGCGACCCCACATGCAAAAGCTATCATTCTGGGGGTCTACGAACTCGCCAAGGACGACTTTGAAAACTCGCAGAGAGCTACACTGGTGTGTGAATTCTTAAAAAAGTGTAAGTAGTCCTATTCACCATATATTCACACTATCCATTGGATATCCTCTCTCTTGATCAGCTATTATGCCTTGGATATTCATGAGGTGTGATCCGTATGCACTGATAAAAAAGATTGTCTGTCAAGTGTTAAAAATTTCACTTATATAAGTATTTTATGTTCGATTCAAATTCGAATAAGAAAGTTATAGTACCTGAACCAAAGTGAAATGACAAAATGATTTAAATTTTATTTAGTTTAAATTATCATTTCGGAATAACACTGTTGAGATTTACTTCCTGGTGAGGCTGATTTGGTATTACACTGATAGAAATTAAAACTACGAAAATAGTACCAGTGATAAAGATAGCTTTATTGGTATAGTAACAAAGTGCTTTATGGATATATTTTAGTTTTTATTTTTTCAGTTAGAGAGACATCCTATCTTCGCTCGTGCTGCTAATATGGATATTAAACTAAATCAGTACCTCGTTGTGGTGCCAATACAATCTCGTGCACAGTGTTTGTGCAGTGAATTATGAAATCCTAAATCACATAAGTATGTTCATATTACGCACATTGTAATAGTACGAGTATGAGTTCATCCTAATAGCTTGTAACATAAAGAAACCTTAGCGGTGATAGCCTAGTAATTAGGGCGTCAGCCTCCTAATCAGAGGTCGGCAGTTCGATCACGGGCTTTTACCACTAACTTTTCAGAGTTAAGTACGTGTTTAAGCAATTAAGATATCGCTCGGTGAAAGAAAACATCGTCAGGAAACCTGCATGGCTTAGAGTTCTCCATAATGTTCTCAAAGGCATGTACAGTCTACCTATCCGCATGTTGCCAGATAACCACGCGCTGCAGTGACCTGGCAATGGGTTGATCATGATGATGATGAAACTAATTTGTTCAGTTGTAAGATTGATCGCATTCTTATTGTGAGTACTTGAGTATTATATTTTCTTATGCACTATATCAACCTTGACTTGTATAACAATTTCAAACGAATAAGTCTTTTAACACTATCAACTTTATCTTATGCAATATTTGGATCTAGAGAAAAAACTGAGATTATTTATAGTACGTAGAAAGCAGGTCAATGCCAGTCAAAACTATGGTTATGGTTGTATGTAGCGACTCTGATTATATTACACTAGGCTATCACAGCTTCGTTGATCGTCGATATCACAGAATGAGTGTTGGTAATCCATAGTTTTAGGTCATTAACAATGGATAAATTACCTCAGCAAAATAAGTTCGCTCCATAATAATATCTACTATGATATCAGATTTGATGGACTGCCGAAATGGTGGTATAAAATTTCAACGCGACACCATATCAGTGATCAGATATCAGTACGCTAAATCGCTCTGGGAATCGAAACTGGGAATCCCAATTTGTAATACTTATGCGCACGCGCCGCGTCACGATCGTCAATTTCCTTATGATTTGCTCAAAGAGCAAGGAGTGAGATGCACGCATAGCAATCGTTATAGCCTGCCGATCCTCATTGGAGCGGCATGATGAGTTCTTGATATCTCCTGTAACAGAGCAGCTCTGTGCCTAGGATGTGGGATATAACATAAAAAAGGCCGCAGTCATGACTTAAGCCTGTATTGAATCAGGGTAGTGTTATGTTCACTACGAGAGCGATGACATGGCCACAAGAGTGGAAGATTATGTAGACTAATGATGATTGATTCTATGTTTGTATTCAACCCGCAAAAACTTTTCCCACCATACCGACTAGACCTGAACAGAATAGATCGCAAACAAAAAACAACCGTTTAACTTTTTACACGCATTGTACACGATTTGGACCTACAACAACTTGCCTGAAACTCTCACGGCTGAGTGACTAATGGAGCAATTAATTTGCATTCGTCGCCCACTAGCAAATTTCCGTTAATAATGTTAGTAAAAAAGATTTCATAGATTGAATCGTTACGCTTCATTTTATGCGTTAATTATGCTTCAAATTATTTATTTTCACCAGAAATGTTATTAGTCGCTGAAACTTGCCTGCTGGCACTAGATCTCCTCTCCTGTATGACAACTTATAGAATGTAGAATTTATAAGATTATTTATTATATTATATTATATATTTAAAGTATAGAATCAACATGCCTTACTAAATGGTGCACTGTAACCACTATTATAACACCGAAAATAACTGAGGCTGACTTTTTATTTATTTATTTATTTATACTACTTTATTGCAATATAAATAGGACATAACATCATGAAAATTACAAAACAATCAGCAGCTGGCGACCTTATCACTAATAGTGATCTCTTCCAGGTAACCATTTCTTTGTAACCGATGAACTATTTATATTTATATAAATATTATAATAAGATAAGATAATATTTTATTGTTTAAAACGATTTACAATTTATATAATTTGTCCCTATGCACAAGAAAACCTGTATTGCAGAGGGTAGTTCCTTCCAGGGATATAGTACATTTATTCTTAGAGATAAATTATCTAAACTAAAGCTAACATAATTTAAGCGTGTAGGAGCGTGTGCGTGTATGTATGTATGTATAATGTTATGAACATTCGTTCTTTTTTTTATTTTACGTCTCAAGTTGTGGTCCTCAGACGTATCAAATAGCAGAACCCGGACCACAATTAGATCAAATTCGGCTTTTCTATGGCAAAATTCGAAAAAGTTTGCGTCCCAACACATTAAAAAAAATAAAATTAAAAAAAAAACAAAAAAAATGAGCTGACAGTTTATCTTGCGCCCGTGGTTGTCTGATAGTGAGGATTGTAAACACTATAATATAGACAAAGTATTCGAAACCTGTAAACTCTTTGCCCGTGTTAACCACTATACAAAATTGAAATTCTATATAAATAGACTAGCGTTGTTAATACAGGTGTAAAAACGTGACACACAAGTTTCAGGTGTCTTAACCTCAGTAAATGACCCGTTAAATTGGCTTCGGGTCTACGCAGTACTATGATAAAGCGGTAACATTACACCTTTTGACTCATCTTCCCGTTTAAGTGGTCTTACGCTGTTATTGTTCTGCATCAATTAATATAATTTTTTTATTGACAAGTTTACGTGCATACTTTAAGTGATAATGCAGTCTAAAAAAACAAGTGTAATTAATTATTATTTTTTGTACTAATTTCAATGTACCAGAATCCAGGTCAGCTGCTGAACAGCTTGTAGTATTTCATTGTTAGCACTAATGATTTTTGAAGCTGTGATAGCCTAGTGGTTAGGGCGTCAGCCTCCTAATCAGAGGTCGGCGGTTCCAATCCGGGCACGCACCTCTAACTTTTCGGAGTTATGTGCGTTTTTAAATAATTAAAATATCACTTGCTTCAACGGTGAAGGAAAACATCGTGAACCTGCACGCCTGAGAGTTCTCCATAATGTTCTCAAAGGCGTGTGAAGTCTGCCAATCCGCACATGGCCAGCGTGGTGGACTATGGCCAAACCCTTCTCATATTAAGAGGAGACCCGTGCTCTGTAGTGAGCCGGTAATGGGTTGATCATGATGATGATGATGATGATGACTAATGATTTTAATGACGCGACTATATGCGATATAACGAACTACGCGGCGCAGTGCTTGCGCGTGCGCAGTATACTAATGTGGGAGGTTACAGTTTCGATTTCCGGTTCGAGTTTGGTTGAATTTGGACGCGGCTAGTTACTGTAATCGCTTCACAGTATCTCTCGTTCAGGTATTATGCCGCGTAAAACCGATTAGGATGTTGGTTTTTTTTTTCGGACTTTCTATTAGCTGTACAAACCCTATTGGTTGCCACAGCGTAACCGGGCTAGGATGATGGTTCAGCTGTCCAAGCTACGGTAGCTCAATCTATTGCTGCATATGTTCTTTGGCGAAAGTAATTATTTCATCAGGTAATCCAGCCGCTTGTTTGCCCGCGTATATTTTTTGTATATGTACATACATATACAAAAAATATATATATTGGATATACATTTTATATTTGATAAATAGCATTTGTTTTAGTTTAGGCAAATATTAGTACGGCTGATATTGTTTCCTTCATGAACTTCTGGATTTTGGTATCGTAGGCATCTATGTGCAGGGCAATTAAAATAAAAATAAAAATATAAACCATCAAAAAAGTTACTATTTGCATAATTTTGACTTTATGAATTTAATAGAGCTTCCGTGACAACTGTAATTAAAAACTATAATCTTTGTAAAAAATTCAAAAAACAGCTCCGTAAAGGTTATAACGAAGGGCAAATTTGTTCAGCTTAAGTTTTTTGAAAATGTTTATTTAAATATTTTTAATTTTATTTTATAACTTGTATGACGGGATTTGCGTCTACGAAAATTAATGGTTATAAAAAGATCTAGTGTTTCCCAACATATACCTAAACCTAATTTCGAGGATTGGTGTTATTACTATTGACTACGTGAGACGTTGATAACAAAAAAACACCGGCTAAGTTTGTTGTGGGCTTCTTCTTACAACTGGGCGTAGTAGAACCCTCTTAGCTCTCTTTTTTTAACGACCTGCGTGGCGCAGTGCGTGCGCTGTCTTATTATAATGTTGGAGGTCCTGGGTTCGATTCCCGGCTCGAGTCTGAACTGGTGGGATGCCGTGGCTAGTTACCACCCTACCGACAAAGACGTGTCGCCACGCTATTAAGCGTTCCGGCACGATGTCGCGTAGAAACCAATTAGGGGTGTGGGCTTACCATAGCCCTAACAGGTTAGCCCGCTACCATCTTAGACTGCATCATCACTTACCATCAGGTGAGATAGCTGTCAAGGGCTAACTTGTAGTGTATAAAAAAAACCAAAAGCGGGTTTCCGGGTTGCTTTCATGTCAATTCAGGTCCTTCTCACCTTTTAATAATTCGATCAGTGCCGGCGTGTGATATCTTGATACCTCATTTTTCATTTAAATTTGAAAGTAGTTTAATTATATGAATGTCAGTAAATCTTTTTAACAGCTTACATCACCTTTAAATAAAAAAAGCGGAAAAATTTAATTAAATTTAATAAGTAACTATAACATATATTTTTTAATGTTTCACCTTTAGTTTCTCTTCCCTCTAGTTTTAAAGTTCAAGGGATGCTTTTACGTCAACAAAACTTTTTCGCTAGGCATAACTGTATGCGTTTATGTTCGACATTAATAATAATTACTATAGACTGTAGATAATAATAATAATATGGTTTTAAATTTATTAAATTAATTAAAAATAATATCAGTGTTAATTTTTGGTCTCACCTTGGCATATAAAAGAGAGAACTTCAAGTAAAAGAGTTTCACTATTAAAAAGCAAAATTCAGCCAAGTTTATTAAATTACTAATACTTGCTGTTGTCCGCAACTTTGTCCGCTTGGATTATTAATAATTCCCGTGCAATAAAGCAACATTTGAGATTATAGATTATCTCAACCCTGTTGCCATTTCCGAAGCCGCTTCCATTCCCAACATATAAAACTTTGAGGAAGTCTGCTATGACAATCTATAGCTGTAAGTGAAATGTATATGGAGTATTTTTCATATCCCTCGGGAACCATAAATTTTATCGGGACGAATTTCGATGAGCTACATAGCTATAGTTTGTAAATTTTCGAAATAACACATTCAATTGCAAACGTTGCTTCCACAGGAATTTATAATAACCCTTACTCTACGTATACGAAGTCGCGGACTTGAAATAGTATTATCATTTTTACTTTTTTGTTTTTATATAACCGGCAGAAGTTTGGCCATATGCCTTGTCAGATCGCTTATAAACTTTAAATTTACTATATAAATCCTTTTTATTTATTTTTTAATTTTCCACGTATTAATTGATAGAAAATTATTAACTACAGTTAGTAGTGTAAGTAGCAAACGAGTTTACTACTGACATGATGTGATTAATACAATGTTGACGTAAAATTCCTAGATTCATGCAGTAATTCTTATATTAAGTGGATGATGGTTTGCGTGTCGCGTAGCGTTGGGGGACTCCTCCGGAAGAACGCTTCAATGAAATTGATTCCCACTCGGTCACTGTTCTGGTTACTCTACTCGCAAGTGTTAACTTACGGATAAATATTTGCATCGAGTTATTCTCGTGCTAAATCCCCTATTATTTATTCTTTAAGCTTAATTCCCCCTATTCTTTAAGCTGTCTATAGTAGATCGCTCTTAAACGACTGTTCTTTTGTATCTACTTATTTTTTGTATTTAATTATTGTTATTTATTCTCTTACAACTTTCACTATATTATACACTAAGAAATAATGTTGAACTATTTTTTTTTATTATACAATACAAGTTGGCCCTTGGGCTATCTGACCTGATGCAGTATACCGAACCGGGCTAACCTGTTAACTCATAAGTCATACTACTAATTGGTTTCTACGCAACATCGTGCCGGAACGCTAATTCGCTGGGCGATACGTCTTTGTCGGTAGGATGGTTACTAGCCACCCACCAGACCACGCTTGAGCCCGGAATCGAACCCAGGAACTCCAACTTTATAAAATGAAAGTGCACGCACTGCGCCACGAGATCGTCATTATCAGCATATCAACCTTTAGACGTCGCTTGCTGGATAAGTCGGGATTCTGAATCCAGGACATGGTATGTCTGTGAATGTGTTTGAATTTAATAAAACTTCCCGTAATAATTAATTACCTAATGCATAGATTTTTGGAAATTATGTTAAAAGAAAACCATATATATAGAAATACATATAAGGAGCCAAAAACAAACAATATTGTATCCGATGAGCTTATTTGATATTTAGGTTTAGCTGAGGTAAGCATTTAGGTATTATTTCATTTGTATCTTAATATTTTAAGGCTACAAAGTCCTTCATCAACATCCACATTAGATGTCATAAGGATCTATATCTCTAATGTAACCCTGTAACTAAGAAAAGAGATTAAGAAATAAATAAAAATATTTTCTTGTCACGAGACAGTCAATTTAACCTTGGGGTTGATTTGAATTAGACGCAATGTAATGACGAAAGTTTACATGATAAGCACCTTCGACCCTGCCCCTTAAAATTGTCCCAATCCCAGATCCCAGATCCCACGTGGGTTCATTGTTTTGTAATCTGTTTCAGAGATTAAAATGAGATTTAATATGCGAAACGACATGTTTATTGTTTATCGTGTTGCCTTTTATACAGCTTAAGCTGGGTCAAGTATCATATAACAATACACACAGGTCTAGGTCGATTTTAATAAAATAATAACGTATACTAACATTGTTCACTCTCAGCCAGAAGATGGGAGAGAAGTGGGCTAGTGGCTATTAGATGGAATCATATACTAAAGTATAGTCTATTTCTATTGACTGTGGAAGATAAATGACAATTTTACTAATCCAAAGTTAGCTGATCAAAGCGCATTTCCATATTGCCCTTATTATTGTAAACCAACAAATTAATATTTCAATAATGAATGTTAAGGAACACAAACTATACGAGATTAACAATTAATATTATTTTTATGATAAGAAAACAATCTGATAACAATCTCAGGTAATAAACCAGACATGGGTAAACATGTTTTATTACTTTCAGTTGCATTTAAACTATAGCGCACTCTATTGTAAACCTCACAGAAGAACAGGAAGAAAAATTGGACAACACGTCGCTAAATGGCAATCTCTGCTAATATGCTTTGTTTAAATACGTAATTTTATTGCTAGTCTTTGTATAATCCTTTTTTAATATTATCAAGTTTTTCATAATTAATAGATACATTTTCGCAAATGTATTGTTAGTTATAAATATTTGTAACACGTTTTGTTGCTAAAATTTATTGGAATACATTCAAGGTTAGTATCAGCTGAATTCATAATAATAATCAATAATAAAAAGCAATTTATTGTTTTATTTGATCCTATGAAAATTTATAACTAATGCTTTGGTATAACAATGTTATAGCTTTATCTATTCTACTGCGACTTATAGATAAATGAGCTATAAATGCACTTTTTTAAATACCAAGGTAAGGTTTATCTGATAGTCTGCAGTCCAACTGCATGCTACGCGCAAGGATACTGTTTGGATATGTTTTTTTGCAGTTAACGTACCTAACTCGGTAATGCAATTCTAAACGTGTGTTAACAATTGCTCACGGAGTGCATCAGCTGTTTTAATTCATTGCAGTAAATATGTCTGTACTTGAAACCGCACTCTAATTACAATATCGTCCGACCCCCCGTTATCCCAAACGTCTCCTAAGCCAAGGTTCGGCCTCAAAGGAGGCGCCCTTAGGCAGACATTCCTTTAGTTTCTTCGAGCCCTAGGGCTCAAAATTTCTTCTGGCAGAGCTTCTTTCCGAGGCTCAACACAACAGCTCGGTTACGCTGTGGCAACCGGCAGGGTTAGCACAGCTAATAGACAGTCCGAAAAAAAAAAAAATAACTACAATCTGGCTTGCTGTCTAAATGAATTCTGCCTAAATAAATCCTTAATAGTCCTTAATAATCCTCGAGAGTCTTGCTAACTCAAAAACATGATGAAAAAACACAGAAATTAAAAACAATAATGTATGAAAATTTGAATTGAACAATTATTTTTTTGTGGGTCGTAATGTTTTTATTTCACCCTAACTTAAAAAACGAAGCAACATCCTAAAATTAATGCAAGTGTCAGTGACTTTAACTTTTTACAGCTTTTTGAGCAACGAACTCGAAAACACTATTGAAGCGTTATTAACAATTATATGCAAACTTCACGGAATATAATTTTTTCGAAATCGTTGTAGGTATGACGATTAAGTGGCGACCTCTAAAGTCATTAATACGAAACAAAAGGATTTAGTTTGAAAAGCATTTAAAACCAAAATCGCAATACTGGTAATAATATAATAAGCGAATAACATTTTTATATCATAAGTCAAGGCTTATAATAAAAAATAATGTAATTGTTTTATTTTGTAATCAGTAATTTCAATATACGTTATTTTGAAAAATATCATTCTTATCGAAAGGTCAATGTCGTTATTATAACAATTGTATAAGTTCACTCAAAATAAGTAGTAATGTAATAATAATGTTTATTTATTAATTAAGTAAACTCAAAAAGGATAAAAGAGGAAATAGAGACCATGAGATACTCTTTATAATTCGTTTTACTACGAAAGGACAACTGGGTAGCTTCCAATGCCTTATATTCCTGGTTGTTTACTGTCTTGATCTTACTAGTAATAAAGTTCATAGTCGTCATCATTATCATCATTTTAACCGATAGACGTCCACTGCTGGACATAGGTCTTTTGTAGGGAGTTCCAATGGCCACGGTCTTGGGCCGCTTGTATCCAGCGGCTCCCTGCGACTCGTTTGATGTCGTCTATCCACCTCGTTGAGGGTCGACCAACGCTACGTTTACCGGTGCGGGGTCGCCATTCCAGCATCATGGGACCCCAACGTTCATCGGTTCTCCGAGCTATGTGCCCCGCCCATTGCCACTTTAACTTCGCAACTCGCTGAGCTATGTCGGTAACTCTGGTCCTTCTACGGATCTCTTCGTTTCTTAAGTGCATAGTACTTAAGTAATAATATGTAGTTACTTATCCTGAAGTTTCAAAACTGACAGGCTAACATAATCTAACGTAATCCGACCTTACCGGCTAGTTTACGATACATAGCAGCTGTCTGTATCCCAAATTACAGCTCAATCCTTGTATTCGTTTTAGCTATGCATTATATATTGATTAATAAGTCAGTCACCATTTCCTTTCATATACACATGTAACTCTTTAGGTAAATATTTCTTGAAGGTATTATTTTTTACATAAAAAAGATAATGAAACGAAAAAATAACTAGTTAATGCGATTTATAAACCACTATAACCATATTCTAATTTATACACTGGAGTTTAAATATAAAATTATTATTATATAATATAAAATATTAATTTATATGTTATAATTTAATATTAGACTATTTTGGTATATACTCTGTTATATTTCAGTTTTCTATTAAATATGATAAAGGATTAAACAAGTACATAACCAAGTAAATAGAGAAATAATGGGGAAGTAAATAAAAAAGTAAATAGGCTAGTAAACGGACAACAAAATGGCCATATAAACGGGCAAGTAACTAAAACAGGTAAGCAAATAGGCTAGACAGAGGAAAGTAATTAGTCCAGTAAATAGGCATTAAATAGGTAAGTAAATAAGGAAGTACAAACATATATAATAATATTTGATGGGCAAAAATGGAAACTATGAAACTTTTTTTTAGAGTCATCAGTTTGTAACTTCACAGAAACCTACATCCGTTTTATGTATTTAATAAACTAAAAACAATCCATAAGAAAATTTATTAGTATTCCGTTCCATTAAATTGTATTATTGCTATCAATACCAATTTAAATTAAATTATGGAACGTTTAAATAAGGTATCAGTTGCTATAGAAAAACAGAAATCACAAAAAGTTGAGTTTATGTATTTTTCACTTTTATTTTTAGTTTTGGCAATCAGAGAATAGAAACGTGTTTATCTCAACAATAATAATGATCAATTGAAAATCAAATCAAAATCATAATTAGGGTTTAGACCATAATCGTAGTGTTTTTCAAGGATAGTCGATAGTTAAGGAAACCCATTAATATCATAAATACTTAAGTTTGTATGTACATGTATATGTTTGGTACTCGTTAACGCCAAAATTACTGAACTAATTTGGCTGAACTTTTAGATGGAGACAGTTTACAATCTTGATTAATACATTGGCCAAAATTTCCGGGGTATTTAAACCAACAGAGTTTTTTTACATTTGTTTGTTTATTTTAGCTATAGTTATTTAGAATTATCAGTATTGTGATACTGAAAAATGCTCAATTCTATTCTAATAGATTTTTTCAAAATCACTCACATTGCTGATATATCTAAACTTCTGTCTAGATGTAGGTTAGTAAACCTTCTGAGTGCCTTGTTGGGCTCGCTAATACTGGACGTAAAAACTTCTAGATTTATATTTTAAAATCCTTCTATTTGTAAAGGGCTTCTGCTTGTGTCGAGACTCTAGAAACGCCACAGACTAGTAGAAATCGTCCCTTTAAGGAATCTTAATCATCATGATCAACCCATTGCCGGCTCTCTACAGAGCAAGGGGTCCTCTTAATATTAGAAGGGCGTGGCCATAGTCCACCACGCTGGCCATGTGCGGATTAGCAGACTTCACACGCTTTCGTGAACATTATGGAGTACTTTGAGTCACGCAGGTTTCCTCACGATGTTTTCTTTCACCGTTGAAGCAAGTGATATTTCAATTGCTTAAAAACGCACATAACTCCGAAAGTTAGAGGTGCATGCTTTAAGGAATACTTTCAATAAATTAAATATAAAAAGCTTTTGTAAAATTATAATCTAAGAAGTATGGCAACTATGTTAGATACTTCAATCAATAGTGTACTTATTAGATTGTCAGATCCGTACAAAAGTTACTAATTAAAGTATATAAAATTAAATGAATTAAAGTGTCAAAATTTGGTTTTTGGGTGATGATAATGTGCTGTGATGTTAAAAATATTGATTGTTACCAATCATTTTGTTTTCCTTGCTCTTAAATAAAATATTTCGTCACATTTACTGCTTGTAAACTTATAAACACCTTTGCGAGTGAATTTTCATTTTTAATGAACATTTTTTTATGACTGCTATTATACCTATATAGTATGTTACTGATTAAAGACGTTAGGCATCTTACTTATCATCGTCTGTTTACGGCACAGTCAATAACACCGATTCAGCACTCGAGCTATCTCTCTCGTGGGCATAGGTTATTGCGCGATACATTAATTGTCGGTTACGTTAAAGATAATACCGTATTAGACGAGATTATAAAGGTTAAGTGTAATAAAATAAAAAAAAAATAAAAAAAAACATTGTATACTTATACCTCGTTCAAAGTAAATCCTTAATTTTATTCACATGAGAGTCGCGTGAATTTGTCGTTATCTAACCACCCTTTGTATGATAGCGTCGATTGTAAAGCAAAAAAAAAAAATTGTTATTACTTATCCTACTAATATTATAAACGCGAAAGTTTGTAAGTCTGGATGGATGGATGGATGTTTCTCTTTCACGTAAAAAATGCTGAATGAATTTTAATGAATCTATACTATAATATAGATTATACACCAGAATAACACATAACGCGGGCACCAGCTAGTTGTTAATAAAAGAGAAAATCAGATCATTGAAAAACCTTTAGTGTTTAAACCTTTTCGTTAAAATATTCACATAATAATAAGTATTTGTTTAAATCTTTTCATCCAAAATATTTACATAATAAGCATTATAAATGTCCAACAAGAACACAATTGATATTCAAGTTAGATAGAGTTCTTTTTATATCACAAACTCTGTTTATCGATGGCTTTCTGAATGTTAACAATAAGTCCAGCTGTATTAGAACAAGTGATCTTAGTTCAACACAGAAAATATTCCGAGGGATTAATTAAAAATATGTAAAATTAATACCATCATATATTATGAATGCAAAAGTGTTTCTGTTTGTTGATGTGTGTTGTTATTCTGAGCGGATATTGTGCTCTACTACAAAATTAAAATAATTCATTCTTCTATTATACAATTTTAGGGTAATTAAATGCACGTAAGACCCACCTATGAGTATACCTATCAATATCGTATTGATTCAATAGTTGTTGTTTTATGGCTGGTAAATTAAACTATGTAGCGTTAGATTGTTTTGTTTTCACCTTTGGTTGATATCGCTGGGCATAGGTTATTTTAAGGGCTCTACATTCTATAGCGTTATGCTACTCGACTCTGGGTTCTACTAACGTAGCGACTTTCGGTTGTCGTTTTGGGGTGGCGTTTGCAGTTGCAGTGAATGAACATTACTTTATGCCTTATTTTTTTTTCCCCCTTGAAGAAGAAAAAATCCCTAGGGACTTCTGCTTCGCAGCAGGGTGTGCCCGACTTGCATGGACTAAAATAACCTCCCCCATTCTTCCGAGTCAACACGGAACCGCTTTGCATTACTTTATGCTGACCCTTCTTAGTATGTGTCTGTCTCACTTTTCTTCTTTTCTGCTTTTTCTTTTTCCTCTCTCCTGATCATTATGCCTTATAAATATGAGTCAAATGTGGAAGCTGTGATAGCCTAGTGGTTAGGACGTCCGCCTCCTAATCAGAGGTCGGGGGTTCGAACCCGGGTACACACCTATAACTTTCGGAGCTATGTGCGTTTTGAAGCAATTAAAATATCATTTGCTTCAACGGTGAAGAAAAACATCGTGAGGAATCCTGCATGTCTGAGAGTTCTCCATAATGTTCTCAAAGGCGTGTAAAGTCTCCTAATCTGCACATGGCCAGCGTGGTGGACTATGGCCAAATCCTTCTCATACTGAGAGGATACCTGTTCTGTGTAGTGAGCCGAGAATGGGTTGATAATGATGATGATGATTTGAGTCGACGGGACATGAGAGTTTAAGATATAACCTATATACTAACGGAATTTCAAATAGATTTTTAAATTGCTATTGGAAGTGCTGTATTCACGACCCTCGGAAGTCCCTTGTCACTTCCGACTAGTGACCGGAAAACATACCATTGATATTTGCGTTACCTCATGGTTATACCTACATTTGTTCAGACCTTGTGTTATTTATATGCTTCACTTTATATAATTTAATGTTGCTTAAAATTTACCTGCTAGTAAGGGCCCTCTTTAACATTGGCTACAAGTACAAAAACCCAGACAAAGATTATGATCTTGTGCGGCACCTTTAAAAATCTAATGAGTTATTTGTGTGAAATTCAACTGTAGCGTTCCAAAAACGATTATTTTATAATAACGAGTAATAATTAAGGACACCTCATGTCCTTAATTATTACGCTGCACAGATATAGAAAAGAAAATCCAAACAATTTTAATATTATCTATACATAAAATTCAAATAAAATAGAAATAAAAAAGACGTAATAATTGATATTGAAATTTCATCTAATGAAAATACATTAGTTTATAATAATTATGAAATGTATGACCATAACTTACGTAGAAGACGATGGTCTCACATATCCGCGTCTGAGGAAAGTCCGATAAAATTAAATACTAGTATCAAATTGGAGTAAAGGAAACTCGAGTAATCTCACGTGCCTCGTTGGGCAAGTTTACTTGTTTCAGTAGCAAATAGTTGTAAAGCAGCGCAGCGGGTATGCTCAACCTCTTTCCAATCAGGAAGCGCCGTGGCTGTTACTAGTACCCTGTAGCTCAAAGATAATGCCCGAAATTCGTAGACGACTGCAGGCGATCCAGTATTACAAAATCAGAACTAGACCACCAAACAGTCCCAATAGATGCGGAAGCTGTCCATAACAATTTCTTCGACCGAGTGGGTATTTTACCGGTATTCAACCATTTGTTTATCATCCTAACCCACATTTGCACGGGCAATAAACCCGGATTTAGGAGCAATCTGTCATAAGTTTCCCCGCAAAACAATTGACATAGCTACTCAACTATTAGCTTACAAACCAGAATGTCTGAGAAATTTTTTTGTAACTTTTACAAACAACAATTGTATGCCACCTACAATTGTTGTTTATAAAAGTATCAAAAAACATTCTAGAAGGTATCTAGTTTGTATACTTGTTGTAAAGTTTAAAGTTACTATTTAATCGTACTTTATGTATGATGAATAATCAAAAACATAATTTTAAGAGTTTTTGTATCATAATTTTCCCTACCATAATTTAAGGATTTAATAGCCCGTAAAGGATACAAGAATAAAAATAAAATTATGACTATTATTGTGATATATATTTGCAAAAAAAAACCTTTTAATTTTTGTTTTCAGTGTATCTTCTTCTTTTAGTGCCATCTCCTACCGGAGGTTGGCAATCATTAAGGCTAATTGGATCTATCAGTGTATATATCATAATAATCGGAGTCCAGGTGAATAAGAAAGTCTTTGACACAAAATTCCATACTCAAATTTACGAATCGAATCTGCAACCTCGTTATCAGCTGTTGAACTTGCAACACAACGAGGAACTTTAAATTCATTTTTTTATGCATAATATTAATATTTAAAACGTCATACATATTCATATTAAAAAATACTACAGCTGAGAAACAATCAAGCTGTTTTCTAAGGTCATTGCAGTGTTTAATTGTCACGTATGGTGATAAATTAATTAACATTAATCTTTATCGTTCATGATAGCTCATTTTAATACGCCTTTATTGGTTTGACTTTTATGTTTTGTAAAGGAATCTTCAAAAGTACTGAATTCCAGACGGCTGAATAATTTGAAATTGCATTCAAGTGTTATAAAGAGTATGTATAAATTCCTCTTAACTCAGTTTGATCAGTGATATCGTGAGTCGGTATTAAAATAAAGGGTATATTGTGAGTTTATTGTAAGCTTCTTCTTAAACCAGGGTGCGTTGGAATCCTAGACATCGTATTGTTTTAGTATTATCTTAAAAATGGGAAATAACTATCACCGTCACCAAATAATAATGGGCAACGAATGATGAAGAATGATTTTGACATGATTGCCAATATTATCATGATAACCAATGGCTGTAGGGATATCCATACGCCACAATCTTGTGTAAACTGTGGAGATTCGCTACGTGACCTTTGATGCTATCTAAGTCAATGGAAAAGATCTACCAAAGTTCTGTTTCCAGTGCGAGGTTCATTGCGACTCCAGTTCTTCGGCATCCCAATGACCATCTGTCCTCCAAGCTACGTGTTCTTAAAGCGGACTAAAATAAATGATTTTTCTTAATATGTGACAGGAAAACTTGGCAAAACCCTCCCGGTTACCAGTTTTTACCGAACGCGGTGGGCGTTACACGAAATTCACAAATTATATTAGGTAGATGATATGGCGGAGACCTGCCATTTACAATGAGTCTGATGCGAGGAGTAACTTTTCCGATAGGGTCCGGAATAATTGGGTAAATAATTGACTATTATTAAATATAAATAACCTTACCCCTTTTAAACATAAGATGGCTGTTATTGCACCAACAAACACATTTCCAAAGAAGGTTAAAGTTAAACAACATGTTTACATTGAAGTTCGAAGAAGTAATGATTTGTCGATTCTGCTTTGCGTGGGAGAAGGGCAGGCAGATGAAGATCCGATATGAACTCGGAAGTATCTGATAGCATCTGCATTTGATACCGAAAATAATCCCACATTAAACTTCTTATGGTCCGAACCATATTAATTTTTGTTAATTTTTAGATGACCATGATGATTCCTATTGTATACTTCGCTCCAAAAAAATAGTCTACAAAAACGAACAGATAAATGATAAACTCTTCAAACGAAAAACGTAAATAATAACACAAACAATATAAGTAGGTAAACAATTATACACTACGAGCAAGTAAGTGCGATGATGTCGGGTAATTACAAAAAATGCTTCTACCTATTTAATAACGCCAAAGCAAAATGGATCTCAAGAAATTCATTATAAGGTTTTACATTCTATGCTATGGATTTTTTTTATAAACATCCTCACTCCAGTTAGGTGCACTGGCAATAGTGTGGAAGATTGTAAGCTTTAATGTATTAAAATAAGGTGCATTTTCCTGTAAGGTTATATTTTTTGATACTACAAAAAATCTACTGAACAAAATTTATGCTGAGGTCTGAACTTTATTATCCTTTAACCCGTACTAACATACAACAATATAATCAGGTTTTATAAAATAGCTCCGAAATCCTTGTATAATAATCAATAATTAAGATTCTGCGTTCCATTAAAAGGATCGGCTGTCCATTTCAATATTATAAATTCGGAAGTAGCTCTGCTTGTACGTTACCTTCTCACGCCTAAACCACTAAACAGATCTTTATCGGCAATAATATAGTTTGCATCCTGGGGAAGGCTATGGGAGACTTAAAGACGTAGAAAAGATGGTTATATGAAAAAATAAACCGAAATAAGTCTTCAAGTGACTAACCCTCGATAGGTTATAGAGATATGAATGAAATGAAATTACACTTAATTGTACACCACACAAAAGAAATAATACAAGACAGTAGAGAAACACAAAGAAAAGAGGTACAATAGGCGGCCTTATCGCTAAAGAGCGAATATACAGATAAGCCCAAGATATAATAAAAACAGCAGTTTGGCTGTGACGTATCTATCGATTAGGGATATGTGTAAATTCCCTACCCCTAACGGGCTTGCCCGCTACCGTTATAAGCTGCATCACCACTTATCCCCAAAAGAGATTGCAGCTGTGTAGACTTAAAAAGCTTGAGCATTATTCTACGACATACTTCATGATCAACCCATTATCGGCTCACTACATTATCTACTCTCAATATGAGAAGGGTTTGGCCATAGTCTACCACGCTGGCCATGTACGGATTGGCAGACGCCTTTGAGAACATTACGGAGAACTATAAAACTACGACATACTACTAGAAAGTTATTAATACGTTCAGTTCGAATACAAAACTAGAAGAAGCCATTATAGCTTGCCACTGAAGCATGCGCTACCCTGATTGCAAAAACCCGCCCCATTTCGAACAGCTCGACCGACAAATAGGCATTCGTACTGTATGTATGCAGTGGCTATTATTAGCTACACCTCACACTGGAGATTGCCTGTTTCAGCTCGGTGTAAACCAGCTCCTTGTTACTAATAATCTGATTTTACTGAGAGTAAGGTACTCTCAGAGTATGTTTATCTCAGTTTTGTGATACGAGTTTGGGAAACGAGTAGACGGGTCACCTGTTTTTGAGTGGTTATCAGTACCAGAGAAGCTACCCATTGCCTGAACATTTTCCATTGGTGGCTGAATTTTTTTAATCGGTTTCTACTCGGCATCAAACTGGAACGCTGAATCGCTTGTATGTCGGTATGTCTTCGTCAGTAGGATGGTAACTAGCCCCAGCGGAAGCCTAAGAAATCCGTCACAATCATCATCGTGATCAACCCATTGCTGGCTCACTACAGTGCACAGGTCTCCTCTCAATATGAGAAGGGTTTTGGCAATAGTCCACCAAGCTGACCATGTGCGGATTGGTAGACTTCACACTTTGAGAACATTATGGAGGACTCTCAGGTGTGCAGGTTACCTCACGATGTTTTCCTTCACCGTTTAAGCAAGTGATATTGCTTAAAAACGCACATAACACCGAAAAATTATAGGTGCGCGGGTTCGAACCTCTAATTAGGAGACGGGCGTCTTAACCATTAGGCTATCACTGCTAGAAAGCCGTATTTCTGAGTAAATAACGATACTATAAGAATAGTACTCTCCATTGCCAACGAGTCACTCTGCAACCGAGATCTACAAGCCTTGGTCCTGACTAAAGAAACAGTTTAAGCTAATAACGTTATTTATCCGGCATACTCGTAGGTCAGATTCGTTTTAACACTAAATTTGCCTTCCTGAACCTTCTTGATGTTATTCCACATATAAATATAAATAAATTGTCTACTTAACAGGCGAGGAAGGAAATAAATGTAGTAAGCTTGTCCTCTATTGTATTAGAGACAATAAAAAGACACGTTAGAATTAAGTGCCAACCTACACAATTATTATGACCGGAAGTAATTAATGAATAAGGATGCCCATCTTGAGGGACTCTCAATTTCTTTACAACTTCCTGTAAGAGCCTTTCAAAGTATTCACACCAATCTACGCTATTGAAAGTGCGTCTTCATCTAAAATATTTAAGATGATACGATCGATCGACAAAATTCTCGAAACTAAAATTTTATTAATAGGTCGTTTTTATTGTCATATTTTATGAAATGTTTAGGTTATAAAATAATTTTACTTTGTTCAATAACATATTAGATAGGCTGTCACTCATCAAAAGGTGTTTACGTTATATTGCTAATAAATTAGCCAATGTGCTCGCTCTAAACATTCACAAAGCATTAAAAGAGTGATTTCTCAGGTTAGGTATTAAATAAATAATATTTTTTAACACTCGACTATCAGTAGATTTCGTATGATAATGCATAACTTATCGAAGTAAATTGGTGTCACCTTTCCACCTGATAGGAGGCTGCTAAAACAGTCTTCCAGTGTAAGAGGTGAGAGTATGTTACTTTCAACTTTTGAAATCCTTCAAACCATCCATTGCCTCTTGAAATACTTGACATGTTGAACTTCTCTTTTTTATTGATAAGTTATGGCCTTTTAGGTATCCTATATGCTCCATCCCATATGTGCGCTTAGTACCGATTATATTTTTAATTATTTTTATTTTATCTCTACGCTCTGAAATTTATTTTCCGCAATAACCGATATTATTTGGAAGAATTTCACAAGTTCCGCAATTCTATGCCTACTTTGCCATGAAGCCTTTTGTTGGAAAATATTCACTCAAATTATTGAGAGACCACTAAAATCATATCTATAATGAAGAAGGCCAAAGGAAAGAAGCAAAATTACCTACATAAAAAGGACAAGAGTGAAAAAAAAATGGAAACACCTTAATGAGAATTTTCAAAACAATGAATGCTGTAAATAAATAGTAAATATTGACATCTAACTATAATTTACCTATTGAGAAAGGTGTAAATGGTTCCGTGTTCGTGTATCTTAATGATATTTTAAACGTTGATTGTTTCTTTGCGGCGGTAAAAGTCATTAAAACAAAGTTAAATAAAAACTGACGGTCAACTGTCAGTTGTAGATTAGCTTAATTATATAAACGATTTCCTATCTTAAACAAAATTAAACGTTCTACTCTTGTTTATGCGAATTATAATCATGTATTTTTTTTTATGGTAATTCAAATATTATATATTTATATCATCATGATCAACCCATTCTCGGCTCACTACACAGCACGGATCTCCTATAATATGTGAAGGGTTTGGCCATAGTCCAACACGCTGGCCATGTGCGGATTGGTAGACTTTACATGCCTTTGAGAACATTATAGAGAACTCTGAGGCATGCAGATTCCCTCACGATGTTTTCCTTCACCGTTGAAGCAAGTGATATTTTATTCGCAAATTTTTTTTTTTTTTCGGACTGTCTATTAGCTGTACCAACCCTATTGGTTGCCACAGCGTAACCGGGCTGTTTGGCGAGCTTTGGAAAGAAGCTCTGCCAGAAGTAATTTTGAGCCCTAGGGCTCGAAGAAACTATGGGAACGACTGCCTAAGGGCGCCTCCTTTGAGGCCGAACCTCGGCTTAGGCGACGTTTGGGATAACGGGGGTCGGACGGTGAGTGGTCCGTACGTCTCCGAGGCCGTGGATGGAGCCCACGTCCGGATGACGTAAGTATTGTAAAACGGGTAGATTTTTTAATACTTCAGTTGAAATACTAATGTAGGATGTAAGTCGGAAAATGCTATCAACTTATACAAATATATTTACAAAGATATTAAACAAAGAATTATAAAAAGATCGTTACTATTCAATTATAGTTTCTCTTCTTAGCAAATTTACCTATTATTGTATTTTTTATCGAATGATGTTTTATTCTGAGGCGTGACCCACACTCATTGATATATATGAAAATATTTTTTCTGGTCACGTTTTACTATTTTTCTGTAAACTACCTACCTATCAACATTCGCAACAGTCAAGGACGTGACTATAGAGTTTCCCGATTCTATTAATTTTTCTATATTCTGTTTCATTTTTCTATACCATTATTTAAATTATAACAGTCTGTTTTTTACTACATACATACGTTACGGCTAGTTAACTCAGCTTTAACTAGTTTTATAATAAAAAATACTGATATACTCAAAATATTTTAAAGATGCCATTATTAATATATGAACAGTTTTTAAATATTTTTGAGCTCTGATAGTTTCATTATTTTTTACTACTGAGGGCAATGAGATTATGTCGCAAGTTATGCGGCTAGGCTATTTGCCCAACCACTTTACGAGTAGATGGACTTAAATAATTGTTGGTTATTTGATTAATCTAATATTCATTAAAATACAGTCTACTTTTCAAAATACCTAATAAGTAAACATAAATGTAGGATAAGGTCGTATATAAAATATAAGTTACAGGTACAATTGTAGATAATATTCTGCTGAGTACTATGTACATATGTTAATTCCGTTTTTATTCATTATCATCATAATGATCAACCCACTCTCGGCTTACTATAGAGCACGGTTCTCTTCTCAATATGAGAAGGCTTTGGCCATAGTCCACCACGCTGGTCATGTGCGGATTGGCAGACTTCACACGCCTTAGAGAACATTATGGAGAACTCTCAGGCGTGCAAGTTTCCTCACGATGTTTGCCTTCACCGTTGAAGCGAGTGATATTTTAATTGCTTAAAAACGCACATAGCTCGAAAAAGTTATAGCTTCGTGCCCGGGTCTGAACCCCCGACCTCTGATTAGGAGGCTGACGTCCTATCCACTAGGCTATCACAGCTTTCGCTGTTTTTATTACATACAGGTAATTTATTCTCGGTGCATAAATCTTTTTCTTCATGTTCTATTTTATACATATATTAAAAATTCAATATTTACTATAAGGGATTACTGTATGCAAGTATATTGCTGTTGATCTCCTTGGAGTGCAATAAACTTTCCTGTTATTTATATGACCTTTGAACCTTTTTAGATGTAAATTATGCCATTGACCATCTCATGACCGTTTAAAGGTATATTTTCGAAAAATGGCTCGTAAAACTAGAATTTATTAATTTAGTTATTGTGAATATGTATTATATTTTTTTCCAGCAGTAATTTGCACTGATAAACGCAATGAATAGACTTATCGGTCAAGGAACTTTATTTACTACGCATGCCAGATTAATTGTGTTAAACTATGAACTTACAAAACTATAGTAAGAGATTATAACATTACCGATGTAACGCATAAAACCCGGAAGCTCTATGCTAGAGGTATCGTTCGAAATATATTATGTTTCACTCTAAGAAACTATATAGTAGTACTATATAGTTATTTAAACGGTAATAAACAGGACTTTGTGAGAGCCAAGTGGGGGCGTGGTTCAATTGTGACAGCGTTTAATAATACCAAACGTTCGTTAACCAACATTGACCTAGGTCAGTTACCAAATGGTGACCTGAAAATGCATCAAGGCTTTATAATATTTCTTTACGTTTTAAAAATTATCATTAAAATTTGATATGATATGAAACAAAAGCCACCTCTTACTTTTCGATGTTACGTGCGTTTTTAAATATTAAGCTGTTCAAGCTAGCTTTAACGTTTAAGAACGTCATATGGAAAATTAAAGGCTTAAGAGTTAGCCATCATGAACACGAAAGCAACGTGAAGTCCTCTAATGGCTAGCGTGGTAGGCTAAGTCAAATTCTTAATTTATTCTGGCAGAAATCCCATGCCCTGTATACCAGGTAATGGGTTAATAATGATCATGACGACCATAGCAGTAGGAAAATTATGTGCCAAATTAAACACTACAAACACAAGGCAATAAAATTATAACTTGCGTACTTTAATTATTTTATTTATATATTAATTTATACACTTTATTTGCACACCACAGAAAACGATAAACGAAAACGAACGAATCAAGAAAATAAGAAATTTCTTTCGTATTTTCATTTTGCTTGTTTTTATTTATTTCGAATTTAATTTTAACTAAAAAATACCCCATTTCGTACCACAGTAAAATAACACAGAACAAGAATTAAGATAATACTTTTTTGTCTTCACTTCTACATCACATAAATGTGTAAACAGTATAATATACATGAATAAAATGTTACATATAAATAATTAAACTCACTTTTGAATAGTCCCATTTTGAAGCACTTTCTCATTAGATCCGGCAAGGTGTTCAATTTATTGATGTCGCCCATTTATGATGATCACGATAACCGATGCAAAATCCCTTTGATTTCGTTGTACGTGATGTTTCAGTACATGTTACGTTGTGAGAACGCGTGTAGCGAAGCGGTCCGGAGCGCTACGAAGCGTTAGCTGCGACTGAAGCCGGCAAAGGCAACTCGGGCGCAGTCGACAAGAGTTTACCGCGGCCTCACTCATTGCCACTGCATGTAAATAATTGTAAGCGTAAGAGCACACTAGGGATTTGTTGTCATCGTTTATCAACCGATTGATTTCGCGGGAGGTTATCATTGCTGACGTCAGTCTTAGTAATTTTATGGAGCTCATTTTACATAGAAGACACAGATTAAATGCTTCATACTCCCAGATCCCGTTGACCCTTGACGTTGACGTAGGTATATAAGGCAAAATGTAATGCCGGTACATGTTGTTGTGATCATCATCATCATCATCATGATCAACCCATTACCGGCTCACTACAGATAGACACGGGCCTCCTCTCAATATGAGACGAGTTTGGCCATATTCCACCACGCTGGCCATGTGCGGATTGGCAGATCTCACACGCCTTTGAGAACATTATGGATAACTCTCAGGCGTGCAGGTTGTGTTGATATGAGGGTTTAAAACTAAGACTGTCCGCGCTCTTCTAACATGGGATCATTTTAGCCTTATGCGAGTTACTGATCTCCTTTCTTCAAGTTGAGTTCGGAGCTCCAAAGTTTTTTTTTATTAAAGATAGACTTGCGCTTGACTACATTAATGCCTGATGGACAGTTATGAAGAGCGTGAGGTGCAGCGTGCTTCCCTAGGAAAATCCTATTCGCCATTATCTTTAAGGCACCAAGATTTTATTTGGATAGGAAAATGGAAGCTAGAGAGGCGTTCCACACCTTATCAGGAACGTGGAAGAAAAACGTTTCGTTCTATGTCCCTGGATATCAACCACATAAGGATGAAATTTTTCTCTGTGTCTTGTCGTTCTGTGATAGAAAGGTGACAGAGGCACAAGATTGTAGAGTTCTTGAGTTAGTCTATATTGCTCTATCAAATTTGAGTTTTGATACTATATTATTTATATGAAAAAGTTTAACTTCATAATTGTTTGATTTATACTTTATGCAAATATATATATTAAAGTTTACTTTTCAAAATGTCTAAAATAAGGATAATAATAATGAAGTTATAGCGTTAACAATAATGAATTAATACTGCTGTAAGCGATGGTATTTATTTCCTGAAATATACCATTATATATTGAATCTGTAAAACTTGAAATATACATCAGTACTATACTTTAAATCTGTGTATAACATGTAACATTATGTCGTGTAATAAAATTACATTGTAATTGGAATGATGACAGTAACTAAAGAAACCACTGCAATCATATATTTACTTATCTAATGTTTTTTAAGCATTTATTTGAAAAAACAAAAGTATTTATATCAAAATGATTAAAATAATTAAATGATTTTATTCAAATAAATATATTAAAAAATAAATCTATTCGCCATAGCAGGTTCAACGCCAATCATAGCCAATTATGTTCTCTGAACTTATACTATACCAGATATTCTATTAACCAGAATTGACTGGATTTTTGAGCTAGTCAAGTATAAGATGCATTCTAGGAAAAAATAACTGCATAACATATTATTGCTTACTAACTAAAATGTATGTGCATACCTATAATGTTTTGTTTTTTGTATAAATGCGAAAGTCCGTGTTAACGGACTCCAAATACGGAAATTTTGAAATGTTGAAAATTGTATCCATTCCGGGTGGATTTTTTGAAATGAAAATAAGCTTATGTTACATCTAGTTTGATTTTTGTGAAACTCCCGTTAAAGGTACAGAGTTCCAAAATGAGCCAGATAAATAGACAGACAAAAATTTTAAAACGTTTTTTCGGGCAATGCTATTCCTCAAGTAATCATCCGAATATTAGGCTCAAAGCCATATTACGACAGACACTTTAATTTTATTTATTTACATAGAGACATCTATATTTTTATCAAATAATGACATAGGGGCATTAAGACAATAGACATAAGCGTCAGAACTCGTCGTGCTAGACAATTGATAGACTTATCAATTGCATTTCCATTTTATATTATTGGCGTACAATAAAAGTGTATTCATTCATATATTACCCCACCTATTTCCCATTTTTCTTATATGGACTGTAAACTAATAACTTACTAGACGTTTTTATAATTGTGTTATCGTATTTTCGAACTGTATATAATTAATCAATCAATCAATCATAATCTTTTTATTTTATTTTATTTTATTTTAAACAACTTTATTGCACAATGAAAAAATAATACATAGCATAAAAACAAAAGGCGACCTTATCACTAAAAGCGATCTCTTCCAGGCCACCTTTTCGAAAGAAGCCGACAGATATCGTTATAGGCAGTAGATTGCAATACTTATACATATTAATTTAATTCAAATAATCCTTTAAAAGGCACTTTTGACACGTCAATAATTTTCATAATTGATGGTGATAACTACATTCGTAGTCTACGCAATACAGTAGTACAATTTATACACATTACAATTTATGTGAACTTTACATAAAAGATAACTAAATTATTGCTTTAGCAGCTAGTGTTTACTGTAAACAACTAGATACAATATATATACTAGATAAGACTGCCTATGACCGCGAGCGAGCGAGCGAGCGTTTTAGCAGGAAAAGTATATCTTAAAATTGGAATTTTATTGAATTTTTTTGTCGACCTCCGTGGCGCAGCGCCCTGTCGAATCATTAAGGTTAGAGGTCCTGGGTTCGATTCCCGGCTCGAGCCTGGTCTGATGGGAGGCTTCGGCCGTGGCTAGTTACTACCCTACCGACAAAGACGTGTCGCCAAGCGATTTGGCGTTCCGGCACGATGTCGTGTAGGAACCAATTAGGAGTATGGGTTTACCATACCCCTAACAGGTTAGCCCGCTACCATCTTAGACTGCATCATCACTTACCATCAAGTGAGATTGCGGTCAAGGGTTAACTAGTAGTGGATAAAAAAAAATGCAATTATTTTAGTCCATATATTATTTTCTGCAGAAATAAGACGTTTTTGGAAATCATTCTGAACGTCATAGAGTATAGTACTCACTGTAATACTCTGTAAATTATAGTATAATCATACTATAATATTGCAAAATTAAAATCTTATCTGCAATATGATATACAAAGCATGCCGAGACCAAATCTACTAAGGAAAATAATATATGAATAGTAAAATGGACAATTTATACAAGTTCCTCAAATGACAATGTGACAATTTATCCGGTTGTCTTCTGTAACCTCAGCACATACCGTCATGTTCCTGATGCGAAATGGTGTGCAATTTGTCTTACGACAAGTCGCTGGTATGATCCAGGAGTGTCACATCTCGTTGAATATTTATCGAATTAAGCCCGGCTATTGTCACAGTTGTAACTTTAATTTGAGAAGTATACAAAAGAGTAGTCTGGGAACAAAGCCCAGCATAACAGATAGTTAAATTATTCTTGTCTGCTGAGGGCTTCATGGATAATACGCAGGAAACGTTTCTCATTATTGTATAGTAGGTAAAATAAGTAAATATAAATAATTTGTAGTAAAAAAAAATCAACCTCTATATCATATAACATGTTTTTTTACAACCTCCGTGGCACAGTGCGTGCGCTGTCGCATTTTAAAATTGGAGGACCTGTGTTCGGTTCCAGACTCGAGTCTGGTTTGGTGGCTTCGGCTGTGGCTAGTTACCACCCTACCGAAGAAGACGTGTCGTCAAGCAATTTAGTTTTCCGGCACGATGTCGTGTAGAAACCGAATAGGAGTATGGGATTACAATACCCTTAACAAGTTATTTTATATTGCCCGGCTAAGTTTGTTGTGGGCTTCTTCTTAGACCGGGGCGCGTTTGGAACCCTCATAGCTTTAGTTTTAAGTTTACGAATAAAGTTATCACCATGAAATAACTACTATGTAAATTATTGACGCGTCAAAAGTGCCTTTTTAAGGACTATTTGAATAAAGATTATTTTGAATTTGAATTTGGTTAGCCCGCTACCATCTTAGACTGCATCATCACCAGGTGAGAAGTAGATTCTGAATCTCAAATTTAATGTTTAATCTTTTATTGCCCGATTATGTGCCCTCACAGTCATTGCGCCATTATGAGATCTAACCAATTAAATTAAATTTGATTGCCATTTTAAACAAAATCGGTTTATAGCCAAAATAAACCTAATCCAAAATTTTCTAAATGGATTGAATTAAGTAGTTTTATACTTTTTCTTCTTTTTCCTGTCGATATTATGTCAAATGTTGTGGAGTGCGTCAGCGTTCCCGTGACCCAGCCACCAGGCACGAAGGGCATCGCTGGGTTATAGTGCGTATTCTGGTCGCCAATCAGGCCGCTAGGGAGTCCCACACCCCCGCCGAAAGCGGCGTAGTTCTGCCTGCGTCGCTTTCGGAGGGAATGCGTTAACGCATTGCCTAGCGTAAAAAAAGTGATGGGACTGTGCAACTGTAATTATTGTATGAAATCGGATGTAACGGATGTAAGTCACAAGTCTGCTGCAATCTCATATATATTCATTTAAATCCATGGATGACTTTTCCGCGGCTGCGTCAGCGTTGATTGAGGATTTTAGAAAATGTACGGAAATAAGCAACGATGCTCGCGAGTTTCGTTCACCGACAGCCGTCGCACGTCCATAACATGATTCCGTTGAGACGGTGCTTTGAGTATACGCCATACTTGCGTTCTCAGTCTATCTTAATTGCTATTATGTATTTATGAATATATATTTTTTATCCTCCACCTTCCTCTTGGAAGAGATCGCTACGTACGATAAAGCCGCCAAATTTTATACTATCTACTATTTTTGTGTTATTTTCTGTTTTATTTATTCAATCTTGTGGTGAACAATAAAAGTGTATTCATTCATTCATTTGTTCATCATGTATTTGTTTGTTCGCTCCAGAACGAAACTTATTATAAGTACCAACAATTTGTATCCATTACAAGTTAACCCTTGACGTCAATCTCACCTGATGGTAAGTGATGATGCAGTCTAAGATGGTAGCGGGCTAACCTGTTAGAGGTATTGTAAGCAAATACTCCTAATTGGTTTCTACGCGATTTCTTGCCAAAACGCTACATCGCTTGGTGACACGTTTTTGTCGGTAACTAGCCACGGCCGAAGTCTCCCACCAGACTCGAGCCGGAAATCGAACCCAGGACCTCCAACTTTATAATGCGCGTACGCTACGTTACGGAGGCCGTCAAAAATCTATTTTTTTTTATAACTTAGCCTGTAAGTTCTATCTAAGTGTTGTTGTTTTGTAATTGTTTTCTTTCTGTAACAATAAATGTCTTAAACCAGATGTCCAAAGTTATTAAATGGATCTTTGGAGGTTTTAAGGAGCATTGGGAATCCGCCGATCAAGGTTCCTATCATTAACGAAGTACGAAGTAATCAAAATCATTAAACTAAGGGTATGATTTGCATTTTCAGTTAACTGGCAAAGAGTTCAACATAGCAGTATCAGCTTGTGGTAACATTAATTGCTGAAGCGATATTGTTAAATACTCTTAAATCAGTGAGAAATTAATTAGGCTGTAGTGATAAGAGAATACAAACGTTGGAGACGAGAGTTGGAGAAATATTTATATAATTCTTAATTGGCTTCAAAAAGAGGTTAAATTATTAATAATAATTAATAATAATAATTTAAGTGATGTTACTCAATTTTCGTCAAATACACCGACATTTACTATTAACAGATGAGTAAGCTGAAAGCTGACTAAACAGTTAGATGTATGAATGAGTTATATTAAACCCATTAAATAAGCCTCTTTATTTGAGAGATTGCACGTAGGTATACTGACACTGAAGAAATTGCCACTCCTTGGTTGAGAGGACGTGATACCGATTTTTTGACATGAAATACCTATTATCCTAGGTATATTCATAGCACTCTTAAAAATGCTGTCACACATAAGGGTAAAAGTTTGTATGTTAGTGTGTAACAAATATCTACGCGCCGTCAAGCTTTATTAGGAATTAAGAAAAAAATTACTCTATAACACATGGGCTGCTTTGTATCCCGGAAAGATATGTTCTAATAAAAAGGTCGTGGAGTTATAACTATAGCTTTATTTTGGCATAATAAACTTCCACCTAGCAAGATTTATGTATTGGGAAAGGGCGCCAAAACGGGTACGGGAACTTTAAAGAGACTTAAGATAATCTTCAATTGGAAACTAACTAATAACACAAGGTTTTTTTTTTAATCTTTAATCTATGCGGAAAATGTCGCAGGCATCAGCTGCTAAATAATAAAGACAGTTACAGAGACCTATGGCTAATTCATTAGCCATAGGTCTCTGTCTAGGTACCACACAAAATCTTCCACTAGAACCTCTACTAAGAAAACTAGAAGAAAACTTTACTTTTCTCGCTTGTGAAGTCAACATCTCCTGAGGATGATACGGTGTCGGGTCGAAACGTGCGTAGAGGTTCTAGTGGAAGATTTTGGGTGGTATTATATTATACAAATCTCCCGGTTGTCGGCGCAATATAGCAAATTATACTTGCTGTTTATTGTTTAACACCTACATTGCCTACCCAACAACAATAAATTGCCTACCCATGGTCTTCGGTACTTGAACTTACTCTTAAACAAAAATTACTATAAAGTTTGACAATACATTCAGCTGACAATCTGCATAGGTAGTTAACTAGTAAAAATAAGTAGACATACTTTCGTTTTTATAAGATTCGCTGAAAAAGGTGGAGCAAATAATCTGTTTTTCTGGTTTATTTTAAGATTTCGTATAATTTTTAAGCAAATAATGTCCTTTTTTATTAGTACCTCACAATTTGACGATGTGTTTATTTTTTGTACAAATATTAGACATTCTTGTTTGAATCAAGAGTATTATTTAATAGGTAAGTATTTATATATTGTCATGATTTATCAAAAAAGCTGGCGTAAGAGAGAAATATGAAATCTTATCTAAAATAACATATATTTTAGATATACAGTAGTTCAGTTTTATACTAATAAAACTGAAAAGTTGGTTTGTTTTCGTGTTTCGTTGAACGCACTGATATCGTATTCGAGCCACTGGATCGAACTGAAAAAATGTTACCAGTTGGATAATCCATTTATCCAGGAAGGCTATAGGCATATTACCGTTACATTATGGCCAAAAGCAGGGGCGCATTAATAAAAAAATAATTTAAAAAATGAGTTTACGCTAAAATATCAAAAAATTGTTTTTCTTTAAAATATAAAAATCTACGACAGGATCTTACATCTAGGTTGCCTCGCTAGTACATCTTTATGGTAATATCCACAAAATAATTCACTAATTGCGAAAGTATTTCAATTAACATGATGTACATAGGTCCTTACAAAAATAATAAATAAGCTATTCAAAAATATTTATTAAAAAATTTGCCGCTGTCATTAATTTTTATTTCAATAAATATCTATCTTTATATTTTAATAAAGAATATCTAGGCGATATTCTTTTTAAAATCGTGAGGTCATCAAATCTAGAAATAATATTCAACTCCAACTAAAGCATAGGTACTTTGAATATAAATTGCTCGTATTAAATATGCAGGAGAGTTGACTTTGTGGAGGATTACTGAGGTATCGTCCAAAAAAACTAAATGTGAATGATCTCCATACAGAGCCATAGTAAGCTAATAAAAAAACTTTGTATTTGCCAATATTATCTTAATAATATTATATCTTACTTATATTTCTATCATAAAGAAATTTTCAAGTTTAGTATTTTTCGTTTTGCCATACAGATAAATTACAGTTTAGAATATGCTGTCCATTACTGCATTATAGGTACTCGATTATTTAGATGTAAGGTCAATTTTTAGGATGCATGCTGTGATCATTTCTAGAAAGTCACTTTCAAATGTTTATTCTTCTGTTTTTGTTTTTTGTTGTTTATATTTTGATTGTGACTAGTTTAATGATCCAATCGAAAAATGCCTTAATTCTAGATTAGAATCTAGCACATACAGGCTGTTGTTCTGTGCCCCGGGAAATGTACGTTCCTGAAAGTGAACGAAGTCTACAGGCCTTACACGGAATTTATGAAAACTTGTGTTTAGTTAAGTTTGTTATCTTGTGTTGACGACTTGACATACTTACCTACTGGAGGCATTTTACATACATACATTTACATAGGCAACATACAAGTTTGGTAATGCAGCACGGGTTATCGTGTGCAGACTATGTATAACAAGGTACTGGGTTTGAATCTAGGATCAGCCAAATTTGGGTAGGTATTAGAATTTGATTAATTTTTCGTAACATAATTATAATGAAATATTATATAAGTACTTGCGAGAAAGGTGCTTATCTTGGTTTTCCTGCAAAACTGAGTCACGAGAATACTTAGGTAGGTATAATATTTAATAAAGTAGTGAAAAATAATTAGTTAATGCATAGGACATTAAGTTAATAATATAAGACAGATTGGTATAAATGCTCAAGTTCTATATAGGCATATTAATCTTTCTGTAAGTTCCGGTGCATAAAGAAGTAGAAAAATATAATCGTAAGTTATGTTCATAATTTTGACTCCATTATTAGTATTATTTTGTAAATTTCTGGTATTTCACTTACTTTCTAAAGTATTCACTGAACGAATTCATACAAAAAGGATCCAACCCATATTGTACAAAAATTATGACCGTACATAACCAATGCATAGTATAACTAAATTAATATTGAGTTTTGTTACAGATGTGTCGATTAATTACGATAGTTGTGTTACATTTCCTAATCACCTACGCGCATGCAGAAAAATCCGATACCATTAGAGAGTCTCGATCACTGAGTGCAGATTCTATACATCTAATACTGAAATCTTTAATAACTAACTCTTTTGGAAACCTCGAATCATTAATAACTTTTATGAAGACACAAATAAGAGATGTAGTTATAGACCTTGGCATTCAGGCATTTAAATATCTGAAGGCAATCTTACGCGCCTGTAAAATAAGAGTATTTAAAAAGCTGGGGAGATATACGATTTCTGATGTGTTTCATATGATATTTGATGGCGTTCTTGAATTCGTGAACGAAGACGGATATGAAGTTATACAAGAACAACAACAGCAAGAAAACGATGAAGTAGCTGAGACGTCAAATTTTGAGCCAGAGTACGTCTTACCCAATCCCTATTTGTTGGAGAAATTAATTCTATCTGGTGACCAATAAGCACACAAGAATACTCTCTTAGTCATTGTAAATAATAATTTTTATAGCCATGTAATAATTTATTTGATCCTAATAAATACAAATGATAATAATTGTTAATCGGATTTGCTTTATTTAAAATTTTACGTTTAAAAATAAATGTATATATAAGTAAGACTTTAACTGATGCCGTTACATATAAAGATATCGATTAAAAACGATACGAGATTGTTTTAAAATGAATGAATGAATCAATTTGCCTGCAGAAATATTTGTAATAAAATCCATTAACTTTGATATTGCTATTGCAATATGCGACAAATCTCGGTACTTCACAATTGCCTTAAATATCTTTAAGGCAATTGTGAAGTACCGAGATTTTGCAGGCTCAATATTAATTAAACTAAACGAACTAATCTGTAATCATACGTATATGAATACATATTAGTTCGTTAAGTTTAATTTAATTTATTTTGTGTCATAATTGTATTTTTACCTGAGTATATTTCATAACTATTTGCATGCGGTGGTTGGCTGTAAGCGGCTAAGCATTTTTGTATTTTACCTCAGTGCAAGATATTGAAACGTGTACTGATGTTTTGGCTGTTGGCTAACCAAATAAATTAAAAAAAAAGGCAAGTTTCATACACATGCGCGTTGGCCTTTGACAGTGAATCAAATGCTAAACTGCCAGTGTGCAACTAAAGTGTGTCAGGTTGAGAGTACTATAAACTACTCACCAATATACGACTGTAAATACTGCTAGCAACCTGAAGAGTTATGGGATTTAAAAAGATTTGGCCATCGGGGACGCTTGGCAGATGTGAAACATCGAGTTGACATAATGTGATATATCAATTATTAGTGATTTTACGTAGAGGGGCGGCATAAGTGAGCGAGTGAGTTGTTAACAATATAAGTATGTATATTCACAGCAATTGCTACTAAATGACCAATAACAACATCACACAGCTTACTCCAATGAGAACTTAGTATATATGTAGTAAGAGTATTGTAAGTATAGGGCGTCAATAGACAACGATGACACTTGCTGGAGACTTGAAGAGCTATAGGGTGTGAAAAGAGTCGGCTATAGGTACGCCTGGCAGATGTAGACATTAAAATTGCTATGAATTTTCTAGGAGGAGAAATACCGGCACAAGTGAGCTTTATGCCGTGATGTTTTTGCTGTGATGTTATATGCTATATTCATATCAAAGATACATATAAATTTATTTCTGTAATAGTTTTTAAAAATACTACGTTTTTCTTTGTTTTTATTTTTTTGACATATATTAGCCAGCCCGTCAATAATATATTTTAGGTAAATAATATGTTGCTTTCTAATCGGTGAGCGAAATCACTTAAGCGACATGTAGCACTATTGCTACGAAATGACCGAAACTTACTAACTTACTATACTCGTAGTTATAGACTATATAGTATAAGTTTAGGTCAACTAAATGCTACTTGTAAAATATATTCTGACATTTTATATGAATGAGGTGCCTACCTAAGGTGTACATTATCTAGTATATTCTCAATAGATTCTTCGAAAAAAGGCGTACCCTTTAGAGATGGAAATATGGGAGATAAGGTTTTTTTATCGGACTTTTGTTTAAATATTCATAATAAGATCGTAATAAGCAGAGATCATTGGTAATGTGAATCATACATATGCGTAGCATTCTTCATTTGATATTATAGACAAACATCGGTCTCATTTATTTGAATCGATGAATAATTTGCTGTCTTACTATTAATAAGGTCGGTTTAATTCATAATTTTTTGATATTGCTAATAATATCAAAGAATTTTTGACGACCTCCGTGGCGCAGCGAGTGCGCTGTTGCATTTTAAAGTTGAAGGTCCTGGGTTCGATTCTTGGCTCGAGTCTGGTCTGGTGGGAGGCTTCGGCCGTGGCTAGTTACCACCCTACCGACAAAGACGTGTCGCCAAGCGATTTAGCTTTCCGGCACGATGTTGTGTAGAAACCAATTAGGAGTATGAGTTTACCATACCCCTAACAGGTTAGCCCGCTACCATCTTAGACCGCATCATCACTTGCCATCAGGTGAGATGAAGTCAAGGGCTAACTTGTGGTGAATAAAAAAAAAAATGAAAAAAAAAAGAATTATGAATTATCTGGGTATCATTCTACCTATTTTCAATACAGACAATGAGTTTTTTCCTTATCAGGAATCGTGTAATTGCTCTAAGAAATACTTTAAAGATGTCTATCTAAGAATATATAAGTTACCTTCACTATACCCCGATAAATAAACCAATGCAATTGTATGCGTAAATTAATCTCGCCCCAGATAGTATAACAGTGCGAAATTTGCATTCAATTCGCAAAGCTGTGGCGGCATAGACGGTCATATTCAGGGTCTAAGATGAATAATACATTCATCAATAGCAATCATTTATAAGAAAAAAAATATCGTCACGGTCAGTTGTTGTATCTAGTCTGTTGGTTTAGTCTGGCGTTTTAGGATTCCGTATCCAAACGCTGGCAATGGGACCCTGTTACTAAGCTTTGGCTGTCCGTCCATCAATATGCCTATATGTCAGCGGGTATCTCATGATACGTAGATGGTATATGGTGAAAATTGCCATAGAACGAGTTTCTATTAAAATTTTTTTAATTTTCTATTGAATCGAAAATTTATTGGTTTGCCAAACAATGTGTATTTTTGGTCTTTTTTGCTCGATGTTAATAATGTCAGTGAGAATATTGATAGCTTAATGGTTAAACCTACTTTTCCGGGAGACAGAGTGTGATCCCCGGCCTCCTCGGCCTTTGTAATTTAATTAATGCGTTTTCATTTAATATTTGAATGAAATATCACTTGCTTTAACAAGTCTTTGAGGTCTACCAAGCATTGGCCAGCATGGTGAACTACGGCTATAATCCTTCTCATGCTAAGTAGAAGACGCACGCTCTGCCGTTGATCAGTGATGGGTAGGTGATGATAATGATGAATAATGTCAGTAATATTCAGTCTTTCATATTGCAACTTGGTACGGAACCTTTGGTGCGCGATCCAGCTCACACCTAACCATTTTTGTTTATATCATTGCTTCTTAAACTATAACAAATAGGACATGTCCTAGGATAACGTTATAACGATAGAACGGCTAACGATATAACGATGCTCATGCACCGTTATATCGTTATCCGTTCATACTATTATATAGAGATAAGTAATCCCTCCAGGCTCATATTTTGTTAGTGCGTAATACCAATCGAGTTCGACTGGCTTGACGCTTGCATGGAAATGGACAACTGCAATTTTCTGGTACTGAAACTTAAAAGAAAGCCCCTATGATGTTTATAGGTCATCAATTTTGACCCAATTTTTTTTTCGGACTGACTATTAGCTTTGCTAACCTTATTGGTTGCGATAGCGTAACGGGACTGTTTTCTTCGGCAAGAAACTCTGTCTGAAGAAATTTTGAGCCCAAGGCTCGAAGAAACTAAGGGAATTTCTGCTTTAGGGCCGCATGAGGCCGAACCTCGGCTTAGGCAACGTTTGGGATAATAACGGGAGGTCCCAAGTGGGGGTTCCAATCTACGTCCTCCGTATCCGCTGTCGAACGTTTAGTTATACATATAAGGATGTTTAGTGTTCAAGAGTTTTTGTAATAAAACGAAACAATGTACCTAAGTACATTTTCCTGCTAAATATGTATAAAATGTAGAGATTTTATTGATTATCAGTTACGTGTATAATTATAATTATCAATCAAATCCCTTCATTATGGTGTAGTAAAGGAAAACCAGAATTCCTTCACAGATCACGTTTATCGTTTGTAAACAACTTATAGGTACAATTTATAATATCACATACATAATATAAGTATCTTTACTCGTTTATCCGACGGTTCATTTCAGATGATATGCGATAAGAAGAAAGTTCATACATTGAAGTATTCATTTTTGACGATCTCCGGGGGGCAGTGCGTGCACTGTCGCATTATAGAGTTGGAGGTCCTGGGTTCGATTCCCGGCTTGAGTCTGGTCTGGAGGCTTCGGCCGTGACTAGTTACCACCCTAGTTAGTCTATGGAATAACAACATTAACTCCCGTTATAACAAACCTTACTGGGAAGTCTCACAGTATTTCAGAACACACAGTATATGTAATGGTTAATTGTATAATATAATTGTCTGTAATACCATTGCTTATATAACTACAAGTTAGAACTGGACTCAAATCTCACCTGACGTTCAGTGATGGTAATGATGGTGACGGGTTTAACTGTTAGCTTTGGAAGTAGATATAGAAGTTATATTAAAACATACACATGATTGGTGTCTTTGCGGCATCATACTAAATCACTTGTGGGAGGCTTCGACCATGGCTAGTCGGCACATTTTTTATCAGGCAGGGTGGTAACAGCTATACCACGCTGCCAAAAATATGCCGCCAAGCGATTAAGTGTTACGGCACGTTGTCGCGTAGAAACCATTCAGGAGCATTAGGTATAGTTAACATTCCATACCCGTAAATAGGCTAGCTACTAAATGTCTGCCATCTTAAACTGCATCATCACTTACCATCAGGTGAGATTGCCGTCAAGAGATAAAATCTAGTGAAATGTTTCACTGCCGGTAAATGCTCAAGTGTTAGTATTTACTAGAAAAGCAAAAGAAAAGAAGAGAATAGAAATTGCTTACAAAAAATTACTGTACTGTTAACAGTTAAACTCTTCTCATATTGAGAGGAGACCCGTGCTCTGTAGTGAGCTGGCAATTGGTTGATCATGATGATTACTGCTTTGTCCGTGAAAATAAAAACTTAAACACAAAAGCCACTGGACAGTTATTTTAATTTTTATTCAGTGGAGGTAAGTTAAGATCATTTGAAAATGGTTTTCGTGAGTTTCCTTAGGTATATCTGAGTAAAATATATAGGAGTTTTTTTTTTCAGTTTTTATTTACCCATGCAGTGGCATTTAATGCTTTCTTGACATCAAATTCAAATAAGCTTTATTCAAATAGTCCTTTAAAAGGAACTTTTGACGCGTCAATAACATCCAATACTTAGATCCTCTATCGGTAACAAAATTTCGACATCAAATTTAGTTTCTGAACTTTAAAACCTCGTACTAGTTGTAATGGCCATTCGAAAGGTAATTGATACAAGTAATTTTTAGTACTAATCCTAATGACGCAGCTGTTTATAAGAGGTCGACATGTCAAATAAACAGAGCCATGACATTTTGTACCGGTTGATTGAAGTTTTTGTGCTGCACTACTGAATTACCTTACACTCTATTTATTCTCATTTGGCACGATCTCTATCTGATTATTTAAATATTCTTAAAAAACACTCGCTGAAGGATTAAGGCACGCGGTAGCTTGTCAAGCTCAGTTCAAGCCAAAAGAAAGGAACTGGCGACGCAGTCACGGTGTATTAGAACCATTTCCCCACTTTTTACACCTTTATCACTCGAATAATGAGATTCTCCGCGCGATGTGTGACCACTTGGATCCCTCAATCTTGCGGCATTGGTTGTCACAGCATCACGGTACGAATCATAGATAAGCGGTTATTTGTTATTATTATGTACTTTTTAGTCTGTTTTTATCCTTTTTTTGTTTTTTTGTAAGTTTGTAAGTGCTTGTTTGTAACTGGGTGAACTGCCTTTAATAAATATATTATTTATTTATTTTATTTTTATAACTCAAATAATATTCATAAATACAGCTCACGGGAATTTATATATTAACTTTTAATAATCATAAATTTTTTTATGACTGACTGACATGACATATAGATCAAAAACCGAACGTACTTTCAGGAGACTTGATATATTTGTAGTACCCAGTAGGTAGATATTTGGGCGTTTAGCAAAGTTATTGTGTGAGCGCGCAAAAGTCAAAAACAATGAATTTGAAAATATTTTCCATGCTATTAATTTTGATTACCATCTGGTGCCGACCTAAATTATAATAGCATAAACTTATTTCTTTCGCAGAAGAATAAGTTTGTTATGATATCAAGGTCGTTTTTATTATATTATCGTTTTGTATACTAGATTCCTTACAAAACTTACAATCAATAATAACACAAACTGCGCAGGCGGTGACAAATTATAATAGTGTTACATTTGAAACTATACAACAAGTCTGTGACTTACAAGAACCCAGATTTGATTATATGGAGCTATTACCATCGCTTATAGCAGTGATATTTTAATAATATTCTTGCCTGTTGCTGTGATAGCCTGGTGGTTAGGGCGTCAGCCTCCTAATCACAGGTCAGCGGTTCGAATCCGGGCACGCACCTCTAACTTTTCGGAGTTATGTGCGTTTTTAAACAATTAAAATATCACATGCTTCAACGGTGAAGAAAACGTCGTGAGGAAATCTGCACGAATGAGAGTTCTCCATAATGGTCTCAAAGGCGTGTGAAGTCTGCCAATCCGCACATGGCCAGCGTAGTGGACTATGGCCAAACCCTTCTCATATTGAGAGGAGACCCGTGCTCTGTAGTGAGCCGGTAATGGGTTGATCATGATGATTTGATTGATTGCAGGAAAAAAGATTAATTCTATGGATGGTTATGAATACAGAAAATCAAAAGTAATGATATTCTATCAAAGATATAAATATGAAAATCAGAGCCAAGTTCAATATTTAGATGATGGGTAATCTTAAATTTTATATAAAGTAAGTACATGTAAATAAGATAACTTGTTTATGATAACTTGTCTAGTTGAATATTTAGCATCAGTTTATAGATAATATGTTGCTTATAAATTTTTCTTATTTCAGCAATTATACTTTTATATTGCAAACATTGTTCGAGCAAAAAACAAGATATAAAAATGACGTCTTTAACACCTCATTATAAAATAAAAATTAATGACCGCAATATAGTTATACGTATGTTTAATTTTAAATATTGTAGACGCTCTTTTTCAAAATTACTATTATTATTAATCTTTACTAGACGGTTTTCTTCGTTTCTATCGGTTTGAAAAAATCCACGGAAACTTTTAGTTTTCCCGGGATAACAAATTTTCTTTTTTCTTGCAAGAAGTTAGCTGTGATAGCCTAGTGGTTAGGACGTCCGCCTCCTAATCAGAGGTCGGGGGCACGGAACTCAATCTTTTCGGAGTTAAGTGCGTTTTTAAGCAACTAAAATACTTGCGTCAACGGTGAAGGATAAATTCGTGAGGAAACCTGCATGCCTGAGAGTTCTCAAAGGACAGGTTCTCAAAGTACAGGAAAATCCGTACTCTGTAGTGAGCCGTCAATGGGTTGATCATGATGATGATATTGGTTAGCATTCTAGGCTTTGGGATATAAAAAAAATTAAAAATTGCTACATCGGTCACTGTACTACAGTAACTGTAGGGGTACAGGGAGTACCTGCTAAGCTGGTGTGAGCAACGCACATAACTACAAATGGATACACAGTAAACGAAGGTTTTGGTTTCTTAACCGCAATACGGAGTGTACACAATACAGTTGTCATGTACGTAGGTACAAAATATATGTTAAGATCTATCTTTAAATATTGCATCAAGGGAAAAACGAGTCCCACCGATACAGGTTTTATACTTCACAGTAGGTATACGCCTTACCCCAGTAGATACTATTTGGTAACGTAGGGACTAGGCTAAGTTTGCTGTGGGCTTCTTCTTAGACCGGGGCGCGTTTGGAACCCTCATAGCTTTAGTTTTAAGTTTACGAATGTAGATATCACCATCAAAAGATTTTTTGAATTTGAATTTGAAAATTTGACTTGTATACATACACTTCTTCTGGAACGTCAAGTTCGTGTGTTTGCTTTATCACCGAGCCGACTCCGAAAAGCGGGCTCCACAGAAGCATCCATATATTATACAAGGAAATGGACTACTAGGACATCTGTCAAAACCATCACTAAAACGGACACGATTTAGAAAAATGATGTTTATTTCTAGTATTTATCTAGTAGTTATCACCATCAAATCACTACTATGTAAATTACTGACGCGTCAAAAGTGCCTTTTAAAGGACTATTTGAATAAAGATTATTTGAATTTGAATTTGAATTCAAGTACATTTTCAATTCCATATTATTTGATTGACACTGTGTAAATTCCATCATGATTGGAAGATCTTTGGAGATTTAGGACGCAACTCTTCCACAGAATAATGCAAACAGTTCTTCATCGGTGTAATGGAACACTATTCTGCTAACTGGTTTCTTTAAGAACCATTACGAATTAATACAAACACGCGGAAGTACGTTTCGTTGTTTTTTTCTTCAATCCCATTCTAGGAACTAATCCTATTCTAAGTGAACGTTAGTTATTGTTAAAAATCTACTGATTTCGTTTCCAAATGGTATTTTAGAAAATAATAAAATGTAGCGTCAGTGTAATAAGTGTAACCTTGTAATCAAAATATCAGTAACTATTTATATTATTTTATGACTTCAAGTATAAATTTTCCAATAGTTTTTGTTTTAATGGTATGTAAATGTTTTTACGTTTAACCTTAACATTATGTTTTATACGTTAGGTATTATCATCTATATATCTATATTCTGAACTTTTTATTTTCTTATAATTAGCCATTAAAAATATTACACTACGTAGGTATTAAAAAGGCGGCCCCTGAAAACCAGCGTTAGGGCATCTAGGTTTTTAGACGCACTACAGATGTACTAGTGCGTCTAACTTCGAAACTAAAATATTTAAAAATATGAATAACTATGGTACTAGGGAAATATTAAGTAAAAATATATTGTTTTTTATTTGCCAATTATAATTGTAAACCGAAGCGATGATTAGTTAGGGCGTCAGCCTCTTAATCAAAGGTCAGAGTTTAAAAAAAGTTAAAATATCACTTGCTTCAACGGTGAAGGAAAACATCGTGAGGAAACCTGCACGCCTGAGAGTTCTCCATAATGTTCTCAAAGGCGTGTGAAGTCTGCCAATCCGCACATAGCCAGCGTGGTGGACTATGGCCAAACCCTTCCCATATTGAGTGGAGACCCGTGCTCTGTAGTGAGCCAGTAATGGGCTGATCATGATTGTAAACCATCATCAGTCTTCTAACGTTAGGTTTTAGAGCATGGATCCAACATGAGGGTTGGTTTTATATCTGTACAACTTACGTTTTAATAAAGAAGAGAATTCCAAGATCGATCAATGATAAAACAAACTGTTCTGTATTACTAAGCTTCGTGATTTGATGGTGACATCTACATTCGTAAGCTTAAAACTAAAGCTTCTAACTAACTAAACTCACATAGGTTTCCCAGAAACCCACAACAAACTTATCAAGGTAAATTCTTAGTAAATTGTCGAACGCAGATTTATCAATATAATATAAATCCGGTCAATACTAGCCAGATTAACGCACGAGAGTTCCATACTTTGAAAGTAAAAAAAAAAAGGTTTTTGTGTTTTGGTCCAATATATTCATATCATATTATTTTATTTATTATACTGTAAACCAACAATGACCCAATAAAACGAGCTCACTTAACATACAGCAAAACCAGAGCTGCATCAAGCTGTATTGCCATTTGCAAGGATATCTACATATAAAAGGTTTTATAAGTATAGTATCGGTACATAGTTGTTGACCATTTTAATACGAAACGCTAAAAAGTGACGTTATCTCAAGGTCAGGTCTATAAGTTGAATGGCCTTACATAATAATTATTATGTAAAGGCTAAAGGCCTTTTACCGAATCAGTCAAGGTGAGGGCTCTGTTGCACCATAACATGACCATACCCGATGTAGTCACGTAAACTTTCTAAAAACTGTACATACCTTAATGTTTTGACGACCTCCGTGGCGCAGTGCGCGCGCTGTCCCATTATAAAGTTGAAGGTCCTGGGTTTGATTCTCGGCTCGAGGCTGGTTTGGTGGGAGGCTTCGGCCGTGGCTAGTTACCACCGTACCGACAAAGACGTGTCGCCAAGCGGTTAAGTGTTCCTGCACGATGTCGCGTAGAAACCAATTAGGAGTGTGGGCTTACCATACCCGTAACAGGTTAGCCCGTTTCCATCCTAGACTGCATGATCACTTACCACCAGGTGAGATAGCCGTCAAGGGCAAACTTGTAGTGTGTAAAAAAAATACAATAACAATAGTTGTCATGACTGGTATCTAATTTGAATGCGTAATTTAATCTTTGCATGTGATTTACTTTAATAACCTTTTCAAGTTTTTAACGAACAATCTATTAAAATTGAAGTCAGGACGTAAGTTCAGTCTTAAGATAGTCGTATTTTTTATTACAATACACAAATAGACTGATGTAGCTCAGTTTAGAAATTAAAAATACGCGCTTTTGCATTATAAAGTCCTGGGTTCGATTCCCGGCTCAAGTCTGGCCTGCTGGTACTGACAAAGACGTGTCGCCAAGCGATTTAGCTATTCGGCACGATGTCACGCAGAAACCAATTAGGAGTATGATCTACCATACCCTTAACAAGTCAGCCCGTACCATCTTAGACTGCATCATTACCTACACCAAGTGAGATAGCCGTCAAGGGCTAACTTGTAGAAGATTAAAAAAAAATACGACACACTAGGTAGATCGACAATATCAAGAGTCTCAGAGTGTCTTGACCCAAGTGGCTGGAATGAAGAATTTCATACAAAAGACGTACATCCACCATTGTACTTCCATCATGTAAATTTACAAAGGTCTGGTCTGGTTTAACTCGACATTTTAACATTCAAAAAGGACCTACCACACGATTTAAAGCTCCGCTACGCTACCCCGTGGAAATCGTTTGATTAAAGATAAATCAACTTTATAAATGTGAGACTGCATAATCACTGATCATAATAATCATAATCGGGTGAGATTGCGGTAAGGTGTGCCATTGAATAAAAAGAAAAATAAAAACAACGAACCGGAAATGTGAAAATAAAATCAAAAATCCTTCTGTGATCGCGTAAACCAAAAATAACTTTAGATCAATGTCAAAAAATATCTGTATACTTTATAAATATGCAGATCTTTAGAAATTTAAAACTTGATGAGCGTAATAATGAAGAATTAGACATGAAATGAATGAGCAAAGAAAAGAGATTAGATAAGAAATTTATTTGACTACTTCATTACATATAAAGTTTCTTTAATATGAACAATGTATAAATCAATTGAAATAAAATCAAAATCGTTTATTGTAGGAAAGTGGTGCGTTCGTGTAAAAATCTTAAGTGTAGTCTAACACATTCTGCCTTACAGGCGTGCAAGAAAATCCTAAAAAAAAAATGTTAAAGTAAAATAAAAGTTTTTCGCTAAAAACATACTAAAAACAGATTCTACAATAGCGCAAACAAAATGTTAATCCATCCATTAATCGCAATCAATATCTAGACAATACAGTTATCCTGTAAAAACTTATTTACAGTGTAATGACACTAATTTAACAGTATTTTGAACAATTGCATTATATTAAGAGTTTTTATACTCTCTGGTAATTTATTCATACAGTAGGTACACGTTATTTGTATATGAAATTATTCTTTGTCTAAGTATTACGAGTTTGTTTTTATATCTATTTGACCGTGCCATTATGCCAGACATATTTAAAAACCTCTAAGCTTATGGACAGCAGTTCACTTGAACTGTCTGTTTTTGCCCATGTACTTATATATAAGAATTGTAAAGGTAGATCATAATTTTAAATAATGGTTTACGTGTTTGTAGAGGTTCAGCATTACACACGGAGCGAATAATTTTTTTTAGTCCGGAATACTTTATCAATAATACATACATACGTACAAATACAATAATGTTCATTTTGTATTAATAGTAGTTTAGTACAATATATTAACTGAGCCTTCTTAAATCGGAATGAGTAAAAAAAAAGTTTCTTGTCCAATTAATATTGTACAACTTTTTGCTCAACATTATCATAAAACACAACTACTAATAACTGATTTACTACTTATAATACAAAGTATTTACATTTTAATTATGACATAATTTTAGACCAGTTTCAATATGATTTATTGATATACGTATCACCTTCTTATCGAGATCCGTGTTCGAGCGATAAAAAGCCTTAATTAACCATCAAAATCTGTACAAAATGTTGTGTCATCAAAACTGACGTTTTGTATAACTTATGTATCATCATCATCATCATGATCAACCTCATGATTGGCAGACTTCACACGCCTTTGAGAATATTATGGAGAACTCTCAGGCGTGCAGGTTTCCTCACGATGTTTTCCCTTCCCGTTCCCGAAGCACATGATATTTTAATTGCTTAAAAACGCACATGACTCCTATAAGTTATGGGTGCGGGCCCGAATTCGAACCCCCGACCTCTGATTAGCAGGCTGACGTCCTAACCACTAGGCTACCACAGCTTCTCATCTCATGTATACCAAATATTTACAGATCAATTTGCTGTTTTTATTTTTATCAAAAGCCAAACCACTTACATTAATATTTGTTAAGAGTGACAGTTGTTTTACTTATGAAATTTTTATTTTGTCCTTTCTCCACATTAACCTATACATAAATTGCAACATACATATACCTACCAGGAGTTTTATAGCTCTACCCTTTGAGAGCTTACAGCGCTAAAGGTTAGAATAATAAAGCTGATAGGTGGTAGAAATTACCATGAAATGTCGACCAATAATTCCGAGTTGCGAAAGTATTAATTTACAATCTTACAAAAATGAATTAACGTTTGTAAGCCGTATAAAATTTGAGACTGGCTGAAACGATTTTGCAAATTTTAGTTTTGGAAGATTCGTAGAAGTCCAAGGAAGGTGAGAGATATTCAGAAAACTTTTACTCATGGTATGAAGTTCGAAGTGGTAGTTTTGAGTAATTATGTAAATCGGTTATTTTTAACAAGAACTGTAATAACTCAAGTTATCCTTTATCCCAATTAAATTTTCTAAAACTTGAGTGTTTACCGAGCAACATATATTTTTTGAATACTCTATAATTCTTAACTGGCTGATTTCTTCTAAGCTATCGATTGTGTTTTGCTTTAACTACACTCATGTTCGTTACGACCTGCCCGTGATGTCATCACCTAACGTCACTAACCCGAACCGCCGATCCGTTTAAATATCTGCATTCTATGTCAATGCCACTGAATTACCAGTAATTATAGAAAATTCCGGAGAAATATGCGAAGACTAACTCGAGGCCGTGGTTTCTGGAAATCTACAAAAGACCTAGGTCCAACCGCGTGCTTGCTTTGTCGTCTAAGATAATGGTGATTATTATTACAGGAAAAAATGGCCGATAAAAAAAATAAGAAAACTATACATGTGTGTAATATATACTGTTCCTTTTCTTAAAGCAATCAAACGGAAAACTTTTAGTGAAAGGCTGAATAGAACGTATGTGTTTGAAAAATACGTAATTAAATATTCATATTACTTATGTGGATACATAATATTATGCAATACCCGCCACTGTACACAATCAGGGTGGGAGCTATATCTATGCTAAGTTTTGTTAAGAACGGTTTAGCTGTCAAGCCGGTTTTTTTATTCTACTACAAGTTAGTCCTTTACTTTAATCTTACACATTGGTAAGTGATAACGCCGTTTAGTATGGTAGCGCGTTAACCTTTTAGGAGTCATCATGTCATCATCATGATCAACCCATTACCGGCTCACTACAGAGCGCGGGTCTCCTCTCAATATGAGAGGGGTGTAGCCATAGTCCATCACGCTGGCCATGTGCGGATTGGTAGACTTCACACGCCTTTGAGAACATTATGGAGAACTCTCAGGCGTGCAGGTTTCCTCACGATGTTTTCCTTCACCGATGAAGCAAGTGATATTTTAAATTTTTAAAAACTCACATAACTCCGAAAAGTTAGAGGTGCGTGCCCGTATTCGAACCGCCAACCTCAGATTAGGAGGCTGACGCCCTAACTACTAGGCTATCACCGCTTCTTTTAGGAGTAAGGCAGTTTTATATACCAGTTGATTTGTCTCGATGCGACATCGTGCCGGAACACGAAATCCGAAGACCAACCAGAGAAAATTCAGAAATGATAAAAATTATCGTTATCGAAGTATGTGGGACCTCCCAATTATAAGTCCAGATAGCACTATTTTACCTTGGGATGATAAAAAATTTATAGTTACCAGGATAACATCGCGATGTAAATTATCTCCAGACCATTCATCAAGATCGCTGCAGCGCAATATACGAAAAGACTAACTTTCGCATTTATTATATTAATATGGATGAACAAGCTAAGACTGATGTCACAAGAATCTGATGCTTCTTGTGAAACTTTAGTGACGTTAGAGTTAAGTGTGACCATGTCCGTCATCAATCTCATTGATAATTGTGTAATCGTTACTGTTTATGTGCGCACGGCTTGAATTTTATGTTTAGTTAGCGTTACCAATCGCTTATCTAAACATTAAATTCAAACTCTCTACTATAGGTAACGAGTAACAAAACTACCAAATATGAATTAATTTCCATAGCTCGAGCCTTGCGTAGCCCTGGTATTATATTTACAATCAAAGTTAGATGAGACTTATGAAGCATTACAAACATTATTAAAATTAAACATTATTAATACATTCATGCAGGTTTCCTCTCGATGTTTTCTTCCACTGTTAAAGCAGGTGAAATTTAACTGCTTTGAACGCTTAGGTATTCCCGAAGAGTTCCTTGCGAAAGTCTTAACCAGTGTGCAGTATGTTGTCTTCATTTATTAACATTATATAACTACCAGATAATTATAAATACTAAACATTTGAATCGAAATCTAAGCTTAAAATAAAATAAGGTAATTTAAGGTAACGGCGATTAAAAAATCGCTCTAAAGTTTCGATATGTAACAATTGAATGTTAAAAATAAGATATCCAGACTATATATATTGACAAAAACTCTGGTCAAACGTCTGTAGGGCCACGCGTTATTTAGGGTTCCTTAGATGCCCTTCACGATATTATAGAGACAAAGATAAAGGTTCCTTGCGAACTACGGAACCCTAAAATCTAAAATATATTTTAATTCCAGGTATGTTAATAGGTCTCATTCTTTTAAATATAATAGCCCAGTAATTACGGTGTTCTAGTTAATTAATAAATGCTATAATTAATCACAAGTCGCGAATTCAATTACAAAATGGAATTTATAAATCATCGATTATTTTAAGTTACCTACTCTGTTATTACCGTCAGAAATTTATTTGTCTTATTGATAAAAAACCTCAATTTTGCTATATTCCCAACAATTGTGCTAGATAAACTGATTGTATATTTTTTTTAAAACCAACAGGTAAAACATTTTTACGTAACTATTCTTTAACATTGTGAGCTAATGTGAATGTTTAGCTTTTTACAGGTTTTCACAACGTTCACAATATTTTAGTTATGATTTTAAATATTTATTTCTTTTTTAAGATTTAGGTTAATCTAAGTTTTATTTTAAGTTTTATGTAAAATGTTTGATGTGTAATACATTAAAATTAATAGTTTAAAAGTGAGATACAGCTTAATTTATTTGCTTGAGTCTAAATATAAAATATATTAACACCAAAACTGAATAATAAAAGATGGGCGAAAGCATTACTTATATATACATACCTAAACATAATTTTGTACCGAATGAAACAATGTATTTTAGATAGATCTTTACGGATAAGATGGATGAATAGTTTAAGTTTAATTCAAATTGATTCCGCCTTCCGAAATGGTGTTCGAATACAAACGGTTTGTGTGGTTTATAGTTACCCTAACCCTACCGAGGAAGATGAGTCGCCAAGCTATTTAGCGCATGCGCTTACCATACCCTAAACTACATCATCACTTACCACCAGGTGTGCTTGTCATCAAGGGCTAATTTGTAATGAAATAAAAAAAGCAATAAATGAACTTAGAACTTCATTGCGATTCAGACAAGATATATATCTGCAAATTATATACGTACAGTGAGCGTATCATGGAAGATCTGTGTGATACCTAATCACAAGCACGCAGATCATACATAAAAAAGTATGTATTAATAGTATTTCGGGAATTATCTACGTAAATCTTAATTTCGTCCTTATGTAATACAATAATTTAATACATCAAGCTTTTCTTTTGCAAAAAATAAACAGCCTTGCTTATAATTTCCATTTTGTATTTAAAATAAACCTCATATGTTGACCTTTAATGTCACTGATTCGTAAAATTTAAAAATAAATAAATGGGGTGGAGGGACTGTCAACAAGTCAAACTGCCCCATTTTGGGTTCGAGCGAATGAAAGTTTTCCAATCCGGCGAGATCGGCAATTCTCAGAAATGTGCTGATCCTAATTGGGTTGAGCAATAAACGAATATTCCTTTATTGTACCTACTGAATACGTAATCGCACGCACTGAATAATTTATATTCTTACATTTTTGAACAAGTACCGTCTACGGGGAATTCCAAACGGGGGATTTAGTCGCAGATTTAATTAATATGCAAGACTTGTATAGCCTGATATTTACTTTGGCATCTAATAAGAGATTACGAACTGAGGTTTCTCCGATTACATATTTATTTTATACAATTTTTATTATTGGACCCACGATAATAATATAATGTAGTATAAAATTCCCTAATAAATAAACCGTCCCTAAAACCTTTGATCACTAACAATAAGGCATTATTTCTTAAACTGCATACCAATAAAGTTTATTTTTTAAGGGCATTTATAACACAAGCATCTGGCAATCGTGACATTTTGGTTTCATATGGATATATTTCATGTCACAAAGTGGCAAAAATATTTAACAATGTTGTTATTGGGTAACGATGCCATAATTTCTACATGTATTCTCAATGCCTGCCTTTATATTGTCAGGTATTCTATAGGCCGGTTCGGCCATTTTGTAGTTGTACTAAAATACCAGGATGAGCCATCGTAAAAAAATACCTCAGGGATTCCCCAGTGCAATGGCCCACCCGCATATATGCGGCTTATGATTTACCGATAGTGCCATGCTCATACCTTATATGAGCTTATACACACACCTTTACCAATGTAAAGGTGTTTGTATAAGCTTCATTATTCAAATGATATTTTAAAAGCAATATGCGATATATTTAGTAGAAAGGTGTAAGCAAATCTGGGTTTTGTCCGTGATCACTTTACGTGCACGCGTATTTTTTTAGGCAGGTACAACAAATGTTATTTATCTTCATTTAATTTACCTTATAAAACAGGTTTCAAGTGCGATCGGGGGACCCCCGAAATTTATATATTTTGACTCTTTATTTGTAAAGTTGTTTTTAAAAGAAAAACCGAAACATAAAGAAGCAAGCTTCCACTAAGCTTTTTTGTAACCAAAAGGCGCTTGGTAAAGCTTAGCTTAATTTCTACTATGAGCATAGGAACCAAAAATAGTTAAATTTTTATTATTACCGTTACATTGCTGGCAACATTGCTGCTAAAATTAGCACAAGTGACTAAACAAGTCATAAGCAGACTGCTCTAAACGGGCTTGATCAAATTTTACCATCAAATATTTTACATCTGCGTATTATGTAAATAAAGATGTATCTTTCAACAAAAATAATAATATTATCTGTGGGTTATACTTATTAATGAAGAAACATTTTAGTGGTTGCGACGATATATACTACGACTTAAATAGTTAAATTGTCTCCTTACTACGTATTAGAATAGTACACAGTATGGTAGGTAGGTACCTAGTAACCTGTCTAAGTAAAAATGTCGCCAAAAAATGAATATATCCAGTCGGACGGAATGACAATTTTATGTTAATTTGTGCATCTTGTGCAAAAAACTTGTCCTGTAAAGTCACACTTATCGACGAATAGTTCCGTACTTTAGAAGATTGTTATAATGAGAACTTAAACCTAATCAACAAAAACACCTCAATACTTAAAAATATTAAAAGCACAACGTTACTTTTACTATTTTAAATATGTTTTGCTGTTATATTTGAATAATAATTAAAAAAATATAATATGCGAATAAAAGAAGGCGATCATACCACAAAACTATTTACACAAACATTTCATCGGCTCGCTTTAGCAGTAAGCGAAATAATTGGCTGTAGATAGCGCAGATACGGCCATATTTTTATTTTCGTTCATTATGGAACGAAACCTTAAAATAGCATGTATAATACAAGTAAATGTGTAATTTTTCGTTCATCGTTGAAATTTACTTCTTTTTAGAAGCACTTAATCTTATATAGTACTTCCAGGCCTCCTTTACTTTAGCAGTGGAATATGTGAGAATATATAATATAATGATTTAAAGCCTACGTCATAAATTAACGAACGATTGAGTTGAAAAGTTCGTCATAGATCGGATTATCGCGACAAAAATAATATAAGCATAAACGAGTCGCTAGTAGGTACCTCACCCAGTTTTTATATAAAAAAAATCAAATAAATTTAAATGGGAAAAGTTCCTTACCTCATTTCTTCATTATAAGAGTTGTTATATATAAAAGGGAAATATTATATGTATGTAAGATATATATTATATATATGTCTTGTCTGGTGGGAGGCTTCGATCGTGGCTAGTTACCACCTTATCGACAAAGACGTGTCGCCAAGCGATTTAGCGTTTCAGCACAGTACAGCACAGCACAGAGTATGGGTTTACCATACCCCTAAGAGGTTAGCCCGCTACCATCTTAGACGGCACCATCACCTACCATCAAGTCAGATGCCGTCTAGGGCTAACTTTTTTGAAACTGCAAAACCAATTTGGGTGAAATCTGGAGCATATTGGACGCTTTCGGGTGGCTCCCGCGTGATTTGTGAAAAACTAAACATGAATCCGATGAGCTTGACTTTGCCATACAAACTAAAGAAAGACTCCTAGAAATTGTGTGAATAATTATTTGTTAAAGATAAATATAGAATATAGTTCTTATAAAAACTAATGTTTATATTTTCATAACGCCTAGACAAGAGAAGTTAATAAGCAAGTTTTTAACGACCTCCGTGGCGCAGCGCGCGCGCTGTCGCATTTTAAAGTTGGAGGCCCCGGGTTCGATTCCCGGCTCGAGTCTGGTCTGGTGGGAGGCTACGGCCGTGGCTAGTTAAAACCCTACCGACAAAGACGTGTCGCCAAGCGATTTAGCGTTCCGGCACGATGTCGCGTAGAAACCAATTAGGGGCGTGGGTTTACCATAGTTCTAACAGGTCAGCCCGCTACCATCCTAGACAGCATCATCACTTACCACCAGGTGAGATAGCAGTCAAGGGCTCACTTGTAATGTGTAAAAAAAAAAGCAAACTCCAATGAGAAAATCACATACTTTGGGCTGCATAACATGAGTAAGAATTCGGAACAGATTCGAAACTTGTAATAAAATGTACGTCAGAACGGTTAATAAATTCATTATTAATTATAGATAAATTTAAATTTAATTATAATATGTAGATGAAGAATGTTTTATTCTTTATCTTCTAAAGAATAATAACCTAAAGAATAGATATAGGTTATACATTTGAAAATATTATGTAATAATTCATGATACCTTGTACTTTTAATAAATTTTAAATAATATTTAAGTTGGTTGTATGCATGTTATGGAACTGGTTATTATTCGTTAAAGAACCTCTTTAACTCGTTTTTATGAGTAAAGTTTAGTCCTGTTTTCTCACATTCCACTCTGTGTTGATTTTGTTTTAATGGCATTCCACACAGGTGCAAACATTTTATGATCATCAAACAAGAATTCTGTTGAGAAAAAATACCCTTACTACGGTGAACGACGAATAGGTTACCTTCTGCGTCAATCTTTTTTTATGACCGTGACTTACAGGATTCAATTTGATGGTCTGTTGTTTTTTATAAGTTACACCTAAATATAGATACATTATGAGAATTGTCATATTCATTCCACTCGTAGCTATATCAATATCCAAAAAAAATCCTCCATGTATCTACCTACTTCCAAATTAATTGCTAATTTATTTTCCAGAACTGTTTCTATGTTTCGTGTACAAATCAGTTTTAATAAAGGATATATATATCATCTGTTTATCTCATTCTGACGCTCAGGTTCGAAAGCTCTATAGAAAGGTAACGCTGCTTTGTTGTTGTTGTTTCGAATTGACAATAGCAGATAACCTTATTAAATATTTGTGCGTCACCGGGGGGTTTTGGCGAGCGCGAAGCTCAGTGTGTGAGAAGAGCACTTGGACTCGACAACATCTGGGGATCGTCCCCCTAAAGGACTCCTGTGAGACTATGACCTTAGGGTGACGTCGGAGACACTGCTCTAAAATCGTCAAGAAACATACGTAAGAATCCATCGGTTAAGACGACGATATAAACAATAACATTACTGTTGGTTATCCTAAACTTTATATCACCACTGCGGTTCTAGAGTGAACGCAACTCTAATCGGTTTTCTTACGCTAAATTAGACTTTATATAGTTTGAAGTGACAAAAAATGTTCGCTATAAAATTATGCATGCAACTTAATTCAGAGATTATTTATACAAATCACCTAGGCAGAACTATTCCATTAAGCATTAAGTCGTTTACTAGTAAGGTTTGTATACACTAAATTTACTAGGCTCTGGGCTATTACTTATTGGGCACATTCAAGTAGTTGCACAATCTTAACGAAACTATTGATTGATTGACGCCGATCATTTTAGTCCTTGTGAATAGGTGAAGCGGTATCAATGAATCAAATCAAATATCACGGTATCAAAAGGTTAAAATTTAGGGTTTCTTTTACTCAAGGCCTTACTAACACACCATATATTTCTTCACATACATTTAACTTTTTAAATCGCTCTAAAAATAATTTAGATTTTTAAGCATGATATATATAATTGATAAGTCCAATTGGCCTGAGTTTAACAGACTCAGGCCGAGATATTTTTATGTAGCGAGCCTGAGCCTTAAGACACAGTTAAACCAAGGCAACGTGATGTGTCAAATGTGTCCGATATAACTAGGTATGTATCGTTTTAACTAACTTTGACTGAGACAAGTCAAAGTTCGCTTTATAGAACTAAGCCTCAGATCCTGCATTATATTTAAAAAAAAAACGTACAATGTCTTGCTTTTTGGTGTTTTACGTAGAAAAACAGTATGAGAGTTTCAGCGTAAAGTTTGCGGCTAACTGTATATTTTAGACGTAAAGTTCATACAATATACATACTCGTATAAGCTTAACGTATTGAACGCAGTTTTCTTTCACTCACTGACCGTCATTATGTCAATGAAACAGACATTTTGGACAAAATTGGATCCAGTTTGCAGCAGTCCTTGTATTTTTGATTTGCAGGTCAGCTATTAGCCTTATGGGTCCGTGGCTTAAGTTTATTTGTTATTTTGTAGACAGTTGGTAGATAGTTCATGATTATTCATGTTTGTCGAAGTTTTCAGTTTTGTATGTCGTAATCACCGTAACGGACAGTTATTGAGGTGTCACTAATTTCAACAGGTGACCAGAATTAATACGTAGGTATGTTGGTATATTGACTTACCTAGCTCTAAGCGATTAAGCGAATATCGCATAAAGCTATACGGTCTTACTATTAAGAACGATATTAACGTGTTTATTTAAATTATGTTTATAAACTTTTAAGTAAATTAAATGTAGATAAGTAAGTTTGTATTTAATATTATAGTTTTTTTTTTAAATTTATTAAAGTTTTTATACCTAGCTACACCGGAGGAAATATCAAATCTATAAATTTAAATTAGTTTTGTCTGTATCTTAAATTTATAGTGTAGGTACTAAAATCTATTATGTGGTCTAGTCAAATCCAGGCATGTAATACACCTTAAGTTACTTTCAAAATCTATAAATATCAGTTCCTATTTTGCCACACAAAACATGAGCTAAGTAATCAAGGTCAAGGCATTTTTAGCTGCACCTAAAGTTTAATATCTATGCACATGTGGTAGGTTCCAATTGTTTTTAGTGTTGCAAGTAAAATTTAACCAGTTACTCTCGAATAAGTAGAAATATGGCCGCAGTCTTTCGATAATACGATAATATTAAAATTTTAACTAATAATTGTTGCAAAATTTTGGCAATAAGTGCCAGTTTACCGGCAAATATTATTATTGAAATATATGAACAAACTTACTAGTGGCCTTCTTTTGGTCTGCTAGCAGCACCGCCTTCGGTTTCTGCAGCAATTCCTGAAGCTCCGGCTGATCCATTTCTCACATAAACTTCAATCACTTATTCAACTAAAACTGGGGTATACAATGATAAGTGTGCGTCGTTAAGGGATGGTTCACAAGGGTCATGACTTTGCACTGCGTTTATGATAACACCCCGTCAGCGTTCGTGCTTTCCGATGTACGTCGATCTCAGAAGTAGAAGCACGAGGATATTTGCAGAGTGCTCAACGTCAACTGAGCGCAGCGCCTGCGGTCAAGGGAACTACACACCTCACGGCAGCTCAAGCACTGTCGTTGCCTTCATGTTAAACAAGCAACTGGTACCTAACTAATTGGTATTGTTCTACTATACTAACAAGGTCCCTGCCCTATTATTTTTTTATACAAACCAAAATACTGTACGTGATACAAGTCAGATTGACAATTATGTTATTTACATATTACATTAAATTCCGGAGTGCGTGTTTCTGTTGTTAATCTTCTCGTGAGCCGATTTTGATAAAGTTTATTATTAAGTTTGTGTTATTTGGTTTTTCGCTCCAATCGATACTGGCAGACTCCTGTTCAGGATTCTTAATTTATTGATTTCTTACATGAGACATTACTTGTTTGTGGCGTGTGAAACTCTCAGCATAAGTTCGTATTTTTTTTTTGTTTTAGAGAGAATTACCCTGCTTTCAATCTCTGTGGCCGGACGACCTTTATGCGCCATAGAATATAAACATAGGAGATAATTTAGTAAGTTTAGTCGGCGTGCAGAGCTTCCGAAGGGATGGATCAATGTGAATGCGGCTATATTACTAAGTTACATAACATTAAAAGTTAAGATTCATAGATATATATTCTATATACCGCAAAAAAACTACTTTTATGTTTCTTTTATATGAATAATAATGAATCATCTTATTCTTTCATCCTTCATTATTATCATCATGATCAACCCATTCTCGGCTCACTACAGAACAGGGGTCTCCTCTCAATATGAAAGCGGTATGGCCATGGTCCATCACGGTGGCTATGTGCGAAATAGGTCTGCTATTATTATACACACGCCTTTGAGTACATTATGAAAACTCTCAGAAAGCAAGTGATATTTCAATTGCTTAAAAACGCACATAACTCCGAATAGTTATAGGTGCGTGCCCGAATTCGAACCCCGACCTCTGATTAAGAGGCGGACGTCCTAACCACTAGGCCAACCCAGCTTTTTCATCCTTCACATAGCTTTAATCCTCCCAGTATTATCTAGCTTCCTCTTTTGCCTAGTCTCAGTAGGAAGCTCAAGAACTTCCGAGTTTAAATACATACAGTTTAAATACATTTTATAACATCATACATTATTAAATCTAATGTACATAATAATTGCGACTCAATGATTCCGCAATCTTCTGTTTAAATGGTGTTGGCCTGTGACCACCAGTTCGTCCGTGTTTATTTCTGTGATAAGGATCCTATGGGATTCGTTTATTTCTATCAACGAAAACAAGTTATAATTATTCCTATTTAGTTTATTGAAAGTTTACTAGAAATACATAAAATAATTATATGTGAATTTTAGGGTTTTTTTTTTAAATCCTCTACAAGTTAGCCCTTGAGGGCAATCTCACCTGATGATGCAGTCTAAGATGGAAGCGGGTTAACGTGTTAGGGGCAGAGTAAACCCACACTCCTAATTGGTTTCTGGGCGACATCGTGCCGTAACGCTAAATCGCTTGGCGACACGTTTTTGTCGGTAAGCTGGTAACTAGCCACGGCCGAAGCCTCGAGCCGGGAATCAAACCCAGGACCTCCAACTTTTTAAATGCAACACTGCACGCGCTGCGCCACGGAGGTCGTCGTTCATAGCATATTGGGTGGCCATTCATTTAACCGGCAATGCCTCAGTATTTTGAAAAGATCTCCAATGCTTTCATTAAGAGATTCGTTCAGGCGTCCAACGATTTCAAGATCCATTTTATCAAACGACAACCGACAACGCTAATACAGCGTCTTCGCCGACTAAGAGGTCATTATGACGTGGACGTACCTGGGGCGCACGAACTGGAACCCTAAGTCGAGTTCCAAGCAACGCAGGAGCTGCCACAGGAGGTAGGACACATCTCCCGATGACGTCGAGCCCCCGTGTTCTTCCTTCACTCAGGCTGAGCTTCGTGCTTGTCCAACACCTAACTAATAACTTATAAAGAAAATAAACCTATCTTGGTTTCTTTTCTTTTGTCAATCTAAACAACGATACATTTCAGTGTTATAATAGACTCAGATGGCACGCAGATATCTGCTGGTGTCGTTAGTGGTAAAGAGAAGACCAAACCGCCTCATCCATCAGGCATCGTTCGCGGCGTTCACGTTTGCGTCCAATCAAAAGACACGCCGAATTGATCGAGTCATGTGATTGGTCGACCGCAGGCACACTTGAACTGCTAAAAACGCAGATTGGACGCCGTTGACGCCGACACGAGCAGACGACATCAAACGACTTGCAGGGCCTTGGCTTGACTTGCCACTGAACACAAGCCCTACATGACATTGAAATTAATGCCTATGTTCAACAGTGGACTTTCATGCGTAGTTATAATGATGATTTGTGGATTTTCTTACATAGATCACAGCTGTAGAACGAAGAAACACAGCTGTTGGTGCGGTCAGGAATTTAATCATCCAAATAAATAAAATTGGAGTGTCTGTTTGTAATATTGAAATAACCGTTTTTTACTACATGCATATGAATATGTATACGGTACATAGACCAAAATAACATTTTTTACAATTTTTGTCTGTCTGTTTGTTTGTTCCGGCTAATCTCTGAAATGGCTGGACCGATTTTTACGGGACTTTTATTGGCAGGTAGCTGATGTAATAAGGAGTAAGTTAGCTACTTTTATTTTAGAAAAAGTCTTTTATTTTAGAAAAATAATAATGTTGCAATGTCCAAGTACTGACCAGTAATAAGTAAAGCGGGCGTAAGCTAGTATTAATATATATACGAGTACCTACATAAACCTACCTACCTATTGACGATCGGTAATGTAGATTATTATATTATTTATGTAACTACCTTCATAATTAGACATGTTAAGCCGCGGGCTAAGCTGTTCTATAAACAGCGGAAATGTTCTATGCCGTCAATCTGAAAATGAACATATATAAGCCATTTGCCCACTTACTATGTGTAGGCCTTGTTATTGTAAAACATAGCAGGTATGTCACGAATGCGCGGAGTTCAATCAATTAACTACAGTGACACTTCCCCATGAGACACAGTTCCGTCGCGCAGGTTTGTTATTCCTTTCTAGGGTTCCGTAAACGGATGTTGCCAACGGGACTCCATTATTAACACCCCTCTGTTCGTCAATCCGCCCGTAAATTTAAGTCCCTATGCAACAAACGTATGGTGCTATTTCCTCGGTCTTCTGAAATATTTTAAATTAGTATCGAAAATAATTTTGCAGCAATTTAGAGAATACCTACTGTTTGCTTCATAACTTCCTTAATATTGTTTTTAATTTACGTCAAAAATGGTGATTTGTTTGATTCTGCTTGTTTTATAGTTTAGTACTGTGCGATATGTATATATCATCATGATCAACCCATTACCGGCTCACTACAGAGCACTGGTCTCCTCCCAATATGAGAAGGGTTTGGCCATAGTCCACCACGCTGGCCATGAGTGAGAGTACTCCAGGCGTGCAGGTTTCCTCACGATGTTTTCCTTCACCGTTGAAGCAAGTGATATTTTAATTGCTTAAATACGCACGTGCCCGGATTCGAACCGCCGACCTCTGATTAGGAGGCTGACGCCCTAACCACTAGGCTATCACCGCTTTTCGTACGCTACGTAGGTTGATATTTCTACCAGCAAATCATTATGGGGGTAAACCGAAATTTGGAGTTAGCAAAACATCTTCCTCGTATCGTCATGACATATCTTAAAATTCGTGGAACTGTGTTGACGAAAAACAAATTCATAGAAATAGGTGCTTAATTTGTGTTTTGTACAATAGATAAGGCGTAGTGAGGCTTTGGCTCAGATTGGTACTGTTGACGTCATTGCGGTCAACTTTATAGCAGTTATTTAATGTAATTAAATGTAAGTGTTTTTTTTCTGTGGCTTAAGTCGTTTTATATAGTAAATTATGATATGGCAAGATATATATGGAAGGTTCTAATTCTCGAGTAATAATTAAAAAACTACACTTTTTTAGTTTGTTAGTGTGTGTTAGTTGTGATATGTTAACTACCGTATGTTTTCTTCCATTATTTAAATAGTTCGCATCATATGTAAGTTCACGATGTTGCTTTAGTAACACACTTAGAATGAACAACTTTCTCATTGAGAGAACTTGATACTCTGCGTAAAGTAATGCCGTTGGATATAAATATACCATCACATATATAAAATAAAAAGAGCAAGGCGTTATTGTTACCGGTATTCGATCTTGTTTCGTTTAGTGACATATCAAAGTCCTTTCGCCACTAGACTATACTGGTCAGTCAGCAAGTAGTATTAGTATTTGTATTTGTATAAATAGTTTTTTTTTCAATCCACCAATTTTAATGAATAAATCATATTTATACATACAATACTCACATAAATTTTAAAAAATACTCCGAGCGTTATAGCTTAACAATATGGGCAGATATTTCGTAGTTACTAAGTAAGTTACTAAGACCAAAAAAAGCTACTTTATCGTTGCTATATCTGAATCACTTTCACAAACTTTTGTAAAATATATTAACAAGTAGTACTTAAAACAGTTCTAAAAGCTTGCCATCATGTCCGTAGTACTAGTACCTACTTATGAATTATTGGAAACGCTAGTTAAATAAACATCTCGCGTAATCAATCAAGACTCCTATTGCGGGAACAATCGGATCCATTCTGTTCGGAGGATGTGGAATTTATAAAGCGATACCGGTTGTCTTAAGAACTGGTGTTAGATATATATGCAGAATTACAACCAATATTTAAGAAGCAGACCAAACAGTTGAGCTTGTCAATAGAAAAAAAAATACGTAATATGAGTGGATGTGTAATTAAGTACATAGGTAAGTTGTGATTTTTGTGATAGACATAATAGATTTGTTGAACTTATTTGTGGCTTTTTGATTCTTTGATGTCGAAATAACCTCCCGTTTTCAGATTTTGACTGCATTATCTTTTCTGTGCGACAGGGCCGTATCGAAGGCCAATAAGACACATTACTTCTATGACGAAGCAGACAGTTTCTACCGACAGCTTAAGTAACACAATGAAAAATATTCATTTGCCAAAATACAACTACAAAGTTCAGTAAGTACATCTTTTGGGACCTACACTTGGTGATCCTGTGTCCAATAAATTGCTTTTTCAACTGAGATGAAATCGTTCGTTTTTTCAACTGAGATTAAAAGGAAATACATTTCTTTTCCTAATTCCCTTAAGATTGAAAACAATATTAGAACAAGGTATGATCACTTGTTTTTATTAAAACAGGTTGATTTATGAAATGAGTGGCCTTTTTCTTCCAACTTGAGGTATTAAAGGACTAAATTCATCTTTTAGTCTGGTTAATTATAAAGAAATATATATCTTTATTAGATATTTAGTTATTAAATAGTAAAAATAACATTTTTCAGGTTTTTTCTAAAATTCAACTTTCTCTGGTTGAGTACCAGAGAAAGCTGCACTGGCAGTACGGATATAGAAATTATTGAAGAATATATAAGATGTAGTTGAAGGAAGCATTATCATTCATTAAATATCCAGTTGATAAGACATATTATATATTGTAAATATGAAAGTGTGGATGTTTGTTACTCAATCACACAAAAACTGCTGAACAGATTTGGATGAAATTTTGCATGCATGCATGCCTTTGACATGGAAAGTAACATAGGCTACATTTTATATCGATTTCCGATCCCGAAGTTGTTCCCTCGAGAACTTGTTTACAGGCTAAGCTGCGGGCAGACAGCTTTGAAATTTTCTTGTAATTTAACATGTGTAACTTAATTCTGAAGTCAAGGCAGTCATAGTCACAGGCAGAATCTAGTCTTGCATAATTTAAAGACCTCATTAAATAAAAGTATTCTGAATATCCACTCTGCAATAGTTTCATGTTATATTATAGATTTGTGATACTGATATAAATGTTACAAGTGTTGATGTTAGCTTGTATGGAGCATCAACAATTTATTTATTTGGAAAGTACATCCTTTAAAAACTCATTTAGATAGAAAATCTTAATGAAACATGTTTACTGAATAAGAATTATTTATTAACATAAAGTAATATGATTAATATACTGTAACAATATATATTCAAATATTTATGGCGGTGTTCTTCTCACATCTCCCCAAGATTATGACAGTCATTTGCCTTATTTTAGTAGATATAATTTTTGTATGTTGCAGCTGATTCTGTATATCCATTTAGGAAATATATGATGTCACCCATTGTCAATGATGTCCCCAAACACCAGAGAGATATCATGCTAATATCCACATACAAAGAAGAAACATAATTTCAAGGACCATTGGCCTGTTTAAAGTGTGCTTTATTGAAAGCACACTTTAAACAGGCCAATACTAGACAAGAAGACTAACTAGAAGACTTGGAAGTCATTGGACTTCCAAGTCTTCTAGTATAGAGTGTTATATTTAGAGTTGCTGCCTCCATAGTGAATACCTGTCATCCTGCAAAATATTTATAATAAAGCCAAAATTCTGGTTTCTCAACTTAGTAATTAAGAAATTCTGCAGGAGGCACAAATGCAATGCAAAGTTCTCGGTGCAAAACTGCTTTCCAAAAGAGGCAGTAGGGTTCTGACATTTCATAAGTGTCTGTAAGTTAAGCCTATGTGAAAGAATAAATATTTGTTACATAAAACATACTATTTCTTTTATTTCCCATTCTTATACTAGTTTTTAAGCAGTTTTTTTAAATGTAGGAAGGTAAAGCAATTATTACCTTCCTACATTTGCACCCTCGCAGATATCTTAATAAGACAACCCTGAGCCGCATCTTGCGTTAGTTCTGTTTTAATGTGACATTGTGAGGATTGCGGAATGGTTAGAGGTGCAGGGGATAAAGAGTTGTAGGTAATCATGGAGGGGTGAAGGTGGGGTGACTATTTTGGATGTTGCAGGATGTACTTTTCCTTCACACAGCATGAATATTCAGTATACTATTAAAAGCTGTTAAAGCTTCTGCAACAGTTTATTGTGTAGTCTGAAAATTAAAAGTTACCTCTGTCATGATCTATTTAACAAGAATAATATAGTTATTTTTCCAAAGCAAAGAATTCTTTTCATGTCCTCCCTAACATTTCATTCTATTTTGACACCAAAATAAATTAGATTTTGTGTGGCTGTTTAATAATTTATACTATGGGCATAAGATTAAAATTATTATTAACTGGCTATGGCTCTATTGGAATACAAAAATTCCCACAATTGCTCTTGTAGGCTATAGCTAATTGTGCGTCAAAATATTTCTCTGTAAAAATTATGTACTTATTCTTTTTTTTTTTATTCACCACAAGTTAGCCCTTGACTGCATCTCACCTGATGGCAAGTGATGATGCGCTCTAAGATGGTAGCGGGCTAACCTGTTATGAATACTCCTAACAGGTTACCCCGCTACCATCTTACTTCTCATTACTATACAGTAAACTCATACTCCTAATTGGTTTCTACACGACATCGTGCCGGAACGCTAAATCGCTTGGCGACACGTCTTTGTCGGTAGGGTGGTAACTAGCCACGGGCTAAGCCTCCCACCAGACCAGACTCGAGCCGGGAATCGAACCCTGGACCTCCAACTTTAAAATGAAACAGCGCACACGCTGCGCCACGGAGGTCGTCAAAAATTATAAAGTAAAATAAAATATTCTTTGTTATTCAAGTGGTACTTAAGAACGTTCAAGCGATATATATGTGCACACTGCGTACACGTACCGTCAATAATACTTGTGCCATAATAAAATGTACTAGCACTGTACCTACACTAATCCTAAGTAATTTAGATAAAGTAGAGAAACTATCTTAAAAACTACTATAAATTTATATACGATTACAAAATTGCGCCTTCTCGATGTAAATTGTGTTAAGACCATTTGATGTTGTCACTTGTCACTTGTCAACTGTCGATGTCAATTACTAGAGTACGTTTTAATATGGTGCGTTCGTAAATAGCTTTAAATTTGTGCGACAAATGCCATGTAATATTATATTTATTAAACACAAAAAGCTCCAATAAATGATTTTTATTAGAACTGGCTACCATTCACTGTATAACAATGCTGTTATATGTTTTTGTAATTGATTTAACTTAAAATTAAAAACCGGTAACTACCGATGATCGAATTAACAACGCCCAAGAACGCAGCGTATAGTTATTGTAAGAAAGAGACCAACTTATACGAGTTTACATAGCGTTGTCTCTTTCTACTCAAACGTAATGTCAGAGACAATTCTCGGTCATTCATTCATCATACACGATTCAAATGAGATATGTAGTAGAAGACTTCATGGTACGAATTGAATGCGATTCAGTTTAGACGCCCATATTGGATAGAGTAAGAATTGGATCGCTAGCTTAAAGTTCATGGTAGGCCTGCTGGTCGGTGGTAGTTTTGTGGCATTTCATGAGTACTCTAATAGATGGCGCTAAAAGCTAGACGATGCTTTGCGGATGAAATTAAAAAGCATTAAAAAGCGAAAATGAAAACAAAAACGGGTACAATTTCTTAAAAAACTCATATCAATAGATAGAGCCACCATGTAGCTGTCATAGTTTCAGTATGGAGACGACCGTTTGATAAGTTTTGAAACAAGTGATAAAAAAAATGTACCTACACTTTTTATAACAGTACTTTTCAACGATTAGAACATGTTGGATTTAATATGGCACAGATCTGTACACGCTACACCAAAATAAGGAGTGATACTAGAATAGTAAAACAAAATCAAGGAGTCTTTTGTAAGAAGACAAGAATTTGTGAAGACATTTTGTGCCGACCCCTTGGGATGACGTCAAAAAAAAAACAAAGATAAAAAGATAAACTTTTTATTATTCACGCACTTATTGCATTCGATTGCTTTGCCGCCTTCTTTGCGAGTTTCTTCTTCATCAGCATTTGCTTTTTCTCTTCAGCTGATTTTTTAAGACCTTTCATTTTCCTGGTCTGCAATTTGTTAATATCCTGTTTGCCCATATGAATGCGGCCCATCTTGGTGCCGAATGCGTCAGTCGATTTATTCTTCTTAGCGACTGGTTTGACTTCCTTAGGTATTCTGCATGCTTCAATGCAAAGGTCGTCAGAGGCCAACTTCGTTCGTCGTAGTTTGAAATCTATTGATGGTCCTGGAAAATGAATAGGTCACTTGTGAAATCCAAACTAATATTATAAATGCGTTTAATGCTAGCTTACGGAGTAGAAGTATTAATGGGCGGGCTATATAGCCCACAGACAGATATCTGTCGCAGAACCGACGACCGTTGGGGCAGATGTGTTCTGGAGTGGAGACCGCGTACCGGTAAGCCTAGCGTAGGAGGACAAGGATCGTTCGTAGCGGGTGGATGAGGAAACCGGGGAACCGTTGTGTTGGCGCGCTCTCGAAAAGACCTATGTCGTATGACAGTTGACGTCTATAGGCTGATTAAGTTTAATGCTATAATTAATCTGATGCTGATGCCTATATCCTAGTTCCCTGCTAATTTAAAAAAACCGATCCAAAAATTTAGAAGTCAGAACAGCAAATAAAATTATATTACTAACTAGCTGACCGGGCAAACGTTGTTTTGCCATATAAATTATTTTTAGGGAATTACTATTGTAGAAAAAAAAAACTAACTAATTAGTTTAAGGATGTGGTACCTATATGAGTGAAAGAGGCAGGAAGCACTGTGAACGATGAGGGAATATAAAAATAACATTAATATTGTTTATGTTCAAAAATTGTAGCTTTACAATAAGCTCAGGGAAATTTTAGTTGAATTAGAGTGAAAAACATTCACAATAAGGATGATAATTGTTCAGTTATCGAGCGGGATGACAAATAATTAAACTACTAAAGTGACTATTAAAAAATAGGCGTTTGGGGATAGAAAAATGAAAATTTAGGGTTGTTTGTCTTTTTCAATGCCACATAATACAGAAATAAAATAAAAAATAAATTTTTGGGGGTGGACACTCCTTATCAATTAGGGTTTTGAAAAAAAGATAGAAGCCGATTCTCAGACTTACTGAATATGCATAAAAAATTTCATAAGAATCGGTCGAGCCATCGAGGAGTATGGGAACAAACATTGTGACATGAGAATTTTATATATAAGACTAGCTGTCACATGCTACTTAGTCCGCCCTTAGCCTGTTTTTTATTCTACAGAAATTTGATTTTTAATGTCACTGCTACCTATGAATATTTGAGGCAACAGTGGAGCTACCATTGGTGGATGGCCTCGGTATAATTTGTTTACCCACATGTTAAACCAACTAAGATTGCAGTTTTGAGGGCACATATTTATCTGGAAAAGTATATTTTGTCAAGAAAGCTGGGCTTTACAAACAAACATGGCCTAATGTCAGATTAGTCATATGCAGTGTTTTGTCACAATTCAACATACAGCATCTTTCAAATGTCAGAGCGAGATAAAATATTGCTTTTTATACAACACCTTACAAGTATTCAGCACTATCACCCTTACTGAACGAATTCCACTAGCAAACATGGGTCTCCTATCATACTGGCCAAGTTACGATTACTAGACATCACACTACTTTGAGAACATTATTGCAAATTCTCTGGCATGTAGATTTCGTCACAATAATATTTTCTTAGACTGTTACAGCAAATAACATATAATTCAAATTTGTAAAATTAAAATGCACATTTTTCCAATAATTTACAGGTATTGAAAACAAAGAGGTGGATGGTAGTCTATCAATGCTTATAAATTTTAATGCCAGAATAAATTGAGGACAGCCATTTATTATATTGTGAATACCCAATCAGCCTCCTCTCAAACTAGCATTACATATTTTCCACCTATTTATAATATGTCTAATTACTTTATCAAAATTGCAATTCAGCAGCGAAATAATAAATAAACTTTCTAGGGCTGTTAAATCATACCTATTTCCTCAAGTTCAATCCTAGGTGTCCGCTGACCACTTTTCTTTAGAAGTATTCTGTAGGACCTGAAGTAAATGGTACCGTCATCAGTTGCAGTGAAACTTAAGACATGCTCCAGACCTTGCAGCCGTATTGTTTCAACCTGGATATTGGGAATAATTAAATATAAATATGATATTTTTCCCCAAAAAAGTTCAGATCACTGCAGTTATGCCTTTGTGTATCTGACCATATACCACTTTAATTAGTACATTATTTAAATATTAGTCAGCATATTATTCACACAAAATACTCATCTGCCAGGCATACAGCAATATCTCAATTTTTTTTTTTAAACTTAAACTACATTTACTAGCTATTGTGTCTTTTCTTCCATAAAATCTCTTAAGGATAAAATTATTCTTGCTTGAAATATAGAGGTATTTGTAGCAGGCATAATGAAATGGGAATCATCATAGCACATGTCTTATTGAGGGATTAGGGTTAAAACAAAACATCCGTAACTTCATTTTGTTATGTATGTGATTAAGTTTAAAGTATGATGTTTACTACCCCATAGGTACTCATTGTCAATCTCAATCTCATCAATTTGTTTACTGACCATTTAAGGATTTCTTTCCTTATCATATTATAAGAGTTCATTGCAAACAAATTATTGTCTGTAGCATTAGAGATATATTTTTTCCTAGATAAGGATTTTTAAGCCATATGAGCGTTTGAACTCATAAAATATAAAAGTCCTTTCCCAAATCAAGAATTAATTTGTCATTAATCAAGAATTCCCAAATAAAATTGCCTAATTCATACTATTTTATTAAAAAATATTATATATTATATTGTTGCATGCAGTTATAATTATTTTTAAATTAGTCTGTTTGTAATCAACAAAAATCTCAAAATTAGACACATTATTGCACAGAATAATAATAGTTAGAGCAAGTATTACTGTACTAATACAGATTTTATATGTTATTCTCATTTGGTAAAGTTTCAAAATATATAATTTCCAAGAACAAGAAAATTTAATTTCCTATTGCACTACATATAGATAACATCATATACACAGTCTTTGTATACGTGACAGGAGAACAAGACACAATTAACTGTGCAGGTTAGTTAGTTTTAGGTACAACCTCCTATAAAAACCTAAATTTGGGTCAGCTAATAAAGATTGTGTGATCTGTAACACCTCAGGCTCATATACTCTAATATTACCTTTTCTCTATGAAAGAAGTCTGTGAAAACATTCTTCAATCTCTTCAATTCTTGGTTGAGTACCCAAGCTGGTCCATTAAAAAGTAAGCAGGGTTTTATACCAGATAGAACTTTTATATTATGAAACTCAGACATAGCTTTGAAGTTATCTGCTCCAAGTTCTATCATATCTAGTATGTTGTAGTTGAATGTGCGACCCAGTACTATATTGTGCGGCCTTTTCTTGCTGTGGGAGCTGACACCAAATAAAGCTGCTTCTTTTTTGTAACATAGTCTGAAAAGTAATATTGTATGAAATTAAGCATACAAATATGTTTTATGGATGTGTTGCAGACTTGTAGAATTATGTTTGAAAAAAAAAAAAATTGTAACATTATAGTGTTTATGAGGGAAGAGCTTCAGTTCAATCCGATGTTTGATACTAGAGAACTATCTCTAGTATAAAACAGTTCTATATATATATGAGCAAATGAGCAGGTGGGTCAACTGATGGTAAGTGATTACTGCCGCCCATGAACATTTGCAGCACCAGAGGAACCTCCAATGTGTTGCTGGCCCTTGAACAATTTGTTAATCCGCCCTTTGAAGATCCCCATTTATACAATTAGTTACTATGACACATCATTTACTCACGAAGATGTAACAAAATGTACCTAAATTTCAAAATAGCCTTTCAAAATTAAAAATTATTTGAATTTGAATGAAAGTGAAACCAATTACAGCACATTTATGGAAGTTTGCTACTGCTATGTAGATATCTGATTTTCAAAAGGAATGTTTTATTAAACAAAGTTTAAAAAATTTACAAATGCAGCTGTAGAGCATGAAAATATGAATGTATTTGATGCACTTTCACCTACTCTAAACATTGTACTAATATTGATAACTTCAATCTTGCAGACAGGCATAGGATACTTTCAACCCAGGAAAATAAAGTTCCCGCAGCATAAAATATATATAAAAAGGTGGTCTTCAGCTAATTTGATTATAAGCCTACTTACTTTTCAATAAGAGTCGGATCTTCAAATGGAACGAAATCATTTTTTCTGCTAAGATAAGCGGCATCTGGTTTCTTTAAATTGTAGATGTCCTTTAGTACTTTTCTAGCCCGTTCTGACGGATTCCTAGCTTGAAGGAAAATGCATTGTTTAGGTCCTTCAATTGCTTTCGGTTCCCTGGATAACAACACTTTTTTACCCTTGCGAGTCGTGGGTTTTCTGTAAAGTTAAAATAAAAGGTTGGGCTAAAAAATTAAGTTTAACAATTATAGCAGAAATTGTCACGTATTGTAATTACTTTATTCTTTGTATTACACCCATTTTATATGATTTTATCGAACATCAAAAATTAACTAGGTACTAAAGATTTGCTTTCAGCACGTGTTATTTTGGTGACTGCTGACAGATGTCGTACGTCATTAATGGCGTCTCAACTTGACACTGACAAAGGTTTTTTTTTAATAACTAGCTTCGTGGCTCTGGATTGATAAGTGACTAACAAAGAACACAACAAAAAACGAGGTATTAATCCTAAAAATAATTCAAAAACTACTGTAGATAAAATAAACAAGAACGTTACGGTTAGAACTACCGGTTCATAGAAACACAGAAATAAAATTCCTTAGTCATTCGATTCGTCATCATTTTCATCATCATCATCATCACCATGTCATAGATATCTAGAGAATACAAGAGACATTTAGATATTATATATCTCTTATAGCTGAGCCCTACGGTAATCCGCTGTGAATAAGTCTATACTAATACAACAACATTAAATTTACCTTTACATGCATTACGTAGGCGCTTAGTTTTTTTTTATAACTGTTGCCTATTAGCGCATAGGTAAATGACTCAAAACCTAACGAGCAAATTTCTAAGCTTGAAATGAAATGGGACGGCTTAGTAACTTATCAGACTTCAAATAGGTACTTAATTAAATTATAACACAATTGCATTCCAAGTTGTGCGTGATTATAGCAAACTCCTATAGTTGGCAAGACAAAACCATTTCTTTTAAATTGAACTTTATTTTATTTCTATGAACTTACATTAAATTTTCAAATAAATTAATGTCTCTCGTGGAGCCATTTTATAAATTGCACAAACAGCCCTCTTCTGCAGAAGTTAAATCTTCGAATATGCTGTGAATATAGGTAGGTATTACCGCATAGTAAAATACCATATTTATGACATAATGCTATGAAAATAAATACTAAGCCTAGCCGTTTTTATGCGAGGCATAATTATGGCGTATCTTTTTAACTACGTATGTACCACAACTAAGTCTTTTGGATAAATAATTAACTCGAGGGCCCCATTTGCAGCTTTGCATATAACGTTATTCTAAGAAAAATTGTCGTATACCTATACCAGATCTATTTTCTCATTTTTAAGCATAATGGTGATGGAACAGGCATATTAGGATGTGCTCGAATGATTGGACGTGATTGATATGGAATATGGATTAGTGCGAGCGGGATCATGCAATTAATGTATAATTATATAATGTATGCAAGCAATTTTTCAGTTTTAACAGTTAGGTTTTAAGTCATTGTGTCAGCTATATTCATATTATATCCATGACGAATGGTAAATGAAGTTATGACGGTAATGTTCTATGAAACGTAATGATATATTACTCAAAACCCGTCACGACTTTGACCCTCACTACAATAATCAAGATGGTTATTTAATCGAGTTAATTCGATTACTCCTGTTATAACTTAAAGTCTATAGAAATAAATTAAGTAGAAGTGTCTGTCTGTTATTTCAAAATATTTACCAATTTCTTTGACTTTTTTTTGTCGTCTGTACATTTTGACTGCCATTTTCTTTGGAGTGGCAGATAGGGGTTTATGTAGGAACTAACATAACTACCTTAGTGAAATTAGGATAAGAAGATTTATGAAGGCATAGGAGAGGAATTGGCAGATGGCATGGGAGAATTTTACGTAACGACCTCCGTGGCGCAGTGCGTGCGCTGTCTTATTATAATGTCGGAGGTCCTGGGTTCGATTCCCGGCTCGAGTCTGGTCTGGTGGGAGGCTTCGGCCGTGGCTAGTTACCACCCTACCGGCAAAGACGTGTCGCTAAGCGATTTAGCGTTCCGGCACGATGCCGCGTAGAAACCAATTTGGAGTGTGGGTTTACCATACCCCTAACAGGGTAGCCCGCTACCATCCTAGACTGCATCATCACTTACCACCAGGTGAGGTAGCTCTCAAGGGCAGACTTGTAGAATATATAAAAAAAACGTAAGATTTAGAATTTGTAGTATAAGTTACGTGCGGCTTCTTCCATTCTATAAATCGTGGCGTAAGAATGAGAAGATTCACGGATATAGACTCTTGGTGATGTTATTGGTTGCACGCTAGACACCACCGTGAGATAAGGATTCGTGAGGACGGACTAAGAAGGCTATGCATAGTAATATTGTTTTCTCTCTCGTTAGTAAGTGACACTTATGAAAAGGGAGTCTTGTTCAATAGTGGGTAGGCCGTTGAAATGTATAGGGAAATTAATAAGATTTATGAAGACGATGATGGTAATTATAATAATTTTTCAGCAGATTATTAATTACATAATAAGCACACGAAACCATTGAACACAGCAATAGCGTATTAAAATTACACATAAAACGACACCGAACCGTAGGCAAAAGCTGCAATATAATAGGATTGCATGATTAATTACTATTATGTTATTTGTAACTATTGACAGGAATAGGAAGTTCCTTTGTGGGACAGGTTTCAAAGTGCTTAAATAAAGCATGAAGTACTACTATTTAAGACTTAGTGACCATCTGCGTACAGATAGACAGACTTGGCAGTAAAGAAGAATCATGACGGCCGTAACTTATTTACTTTTTGTTTTAATGCATTTGCCGTTTATTTATGGATCATGTAAGTACTTAACTTTACTTTTATAAATCAATTTATAGACAAGAAATATAGATACCAAATTCACAAATATTTTTTTTATTTCTTAATTGCAATGTGGTTCTGACATTCTTGCTGAAGAAAATTAATTTTACGATCATAACATTGATTTGATCGACCAAATATATTTGCAAATACGTAATATATTTAATAGTACAATGTTCACTAAAACTTAATAATATGTTCTGATGCTTGCATCTTCCTTCGAGTGTCTTGAGGTTGTTCAATTTTATTATGCAATATAACGAATATTTGCATAAAAAGTGGAATTAGTGCAGCAAATAAAAATCTACTACATAAATATTTTTAAAAATTAATATAAGCCATTCAAAATGGTTACCCTTAGACAAGGTGTCCAAGACACTGAGCTATTTGTCCCCTGGATTTCAAGACTTATCCTTTGCGCTAAATTAACGCCAGCGCCTGAATAGAAAACAAAAACTGTAAAATTACAGATAAAAAGAGTTCCTTAGGTTTCTAGGTCAATTTTGAACCAGAGGGAGATTCGTTTATATGGATACACTTTTAAAATCTTACTATTGGACGCGCGTAGGTTCAGGTTTTGTTTCTTTTCTGTAAGAGTTATGCTATCCAGAATGCAATTGCTTCTAAACCACCAGCTTGGATAGATGATTGGCAAAATTGGTAATAATACAAGAAGCTTTTTACTTTGCTCCTAGCGTGGGAGTAACGTTGTGTAAATGGTGCAGATCCTAAGTTGCACAGTGGCGTACTTTTTTTTTTTCGGACTGTCTATTAGCTGTACTAACCCTATTGGTTGCCACAGCGTAACCGGGCTGTTTGGCGAGCTTCGCAAAGAAGCTCTGCCAGAAGAAATTTTAAGCCCTAGGGAACGAAGTAACTAAGGGAACGTCTGCCTAAGGGCGCCTCCTTTGAGGCCAAACCTCGGCTTAGGTGACGCTTGGGATAACAGGAGGTCGGACGGTGAGTGGTCCGTACGTCTTCGAGGCTGTGGATGGAGCCCACGTCCGGATGACGTATGATAGCGGGACCTCGTCTTCGCCGGCGAAGACGGTGTGTAGCGTATGATTGTGTGGTAGGTGGTACGAGTATGTTGTCAGTAGTCATCTGATCTACAGGGCAAAAAGAAGCCGCAACTACGAGAGGGTTAGGGAGTCTGATTGAAGTGGCGTACTGATTTCATATGAAAATTTGTTCAAATGTCAGTACGTGAACCAGTCTCTAATGGTGCTCATTGCACATACTGACAAATTTAAGATCTTGTGTGCTGTCTTTACTAACGAAATTGATATTCATGGTCGAAAAGTGTTTTTTTAAATCTAAAACAATGTGGTATATTTTTAATTTTCAGCTCCAATAATACAATATAAGTGCGTGCTATGGGACTCTTCATGTCTGACTGCGAGCGCACAAGCAGCCGTTCCATCATTTACCTCTGGTATACCTGAACTGGGTATCGAACGTCTTGACACCATGTTTATTAATGGTCTGAATATAGATCAGGATGGATATAAAGCTGCCTGGAATAATATCTATTTGCAGGGTCTGAGGAACACAATTATTGACAAATTAAGGTTTGCTTTTAATATTTTTTTTGTTTTCAGGGTTCCGTAACCGATAGATGCCATCGGGACCCTAATAAGATCCTTTAGGCAACCTTCGGGTCTTAGAAATACGCCATTCATATACTTCCGACTGCCTTTCTGTATCATAAACCGTAATAGGTAGAGCGTTGCAATATGTGTGTCATTAAAATAGAATAAAGTTGATATAAAGGGGTAAAATAAGAGAAATTTTACTTGCTCGATTCAGTAAAGCCAATATTAAATAGTGTTTCACATGTCACCGTATTCATGTTAGAGTCCATCTCGCACTTGGCCGATTTTATTCGTGTTTTGAAATTTTGTCCTTCTTCCAAACTCTTTACCTACTCATACAATAAAAACTAAGTTCATACAGTAATTACGAATAAATTTCATTGCCACGCTATGTGGGGTCTTCTTCTTTCACTCACTTCTATCAACCATCACTTCTATATATTCATCACTATTTCATAATGATGCTACGCCATCGAGTTTGGGTTCGTGTGATTTGTCTTGACAAGTTCTCTTAGTTCTTTAGTTATTATGAAATAATTAAAAGCTTGGTCCCCAAGATAAGATGATTTTTAATAGCTTTATCTTTTCTCAGCATTGACTTGAACTCCAAAGTGATGCGCCTGATGTTCCACACAAATTTGTCGTTGAGAGCCCATTATGTAAAGCAGGGATATTTGCTTTCTTTACCAGTCTCAGGTGAAGGTGACGTGACCATGCAGATATGTAAGTTGTACTGAATTGATAATATAATATTAATATGAATTTTTTTTAACTCCCCCCGCCCCACATTAGAGCGAGGCGAACCTTCATTTACACGGGAAGCTTGTTTCTGGGTATATATAGAGATGATTTGCTAATTCATCTCCTAAAAATGGGGATTTAAACCTGCATTCACCTTAATCTTAATGTCTCGTAAAGTATGCAAAACTAAAAATAAATTCTCATGTTTCAGACAATGTCCACATGGAATTTGTTATTCCCTTTGAAATCATAAAAAATGTTCAAGGCAAAGACGTAATGGACCTAAAGGGTTACCAATATTGGTACGACGTAAAAGATGGTGTTAATGTACATTTCGGAAATCTCTACTACGGAAACAACGAACTGAGTAAGTTTGTTATAACTAAGTAGGAAGAAGCTATCACCCTCGTGATTAGGACGTCCGCCTCCTAATCAGAGGTCGGCGTTTCGAACCAGGGCACGCACCTCTAACTTTTCGGAGTTATGTAAAATATCACTGGCTTCTATGGTGAAGGAAAACGTCGTGAGAAGACCTGCATGCCTGACAGTTCTCCATAATGTTCTCAAAGGCGTGTGAAGTCTGCCATTCGGCCAGCATGGTGACTATGGCCAAACCCTTCTCATATTGAGAGGAAACCCGTGCTCTGTATTGAGCCGAATGGGTTGATCATGTTGATAATGAAGTAGGAATTAGTTATGAATTAATTACATTAGCCTTTGCAAGATTTCATCTGATATTCTACGACTCAACGCGTTCCATCGCCCACCCTTGCTATTCGGCTTCGCTAAGCCTGTTTTTTCTTGTGAGAAATAGCATGAAATAAAATAGCCTTGTAACTTAAAAACCTAAAACCGTGAAGGCTTGAAGCCTCCTCAAAAAATGATCCACGATACCATCAAGGATTTCTCAATAACAATAAAAAACAAACACACCTACAAAAAAAAAAAAAATTAAAACAAGATTAAGACAAAACCAAATTGAATACAATTACAAGCATAGCAGCCAGTTTTTATAGTATTACACCTTACTGCGATGGAATTGTGGAGGCTTATTTAATTATGGAGATTTATTTTTTATATTGTATTCTACAAGTTGTAAGTGACCGATTAATTAATAAATAGCCCAGAATCATAGCAAGTAGCAGCCTTGTGTGTTTAAGCTACAATATCAAAATAAAAATCATTAACGCCTTGTACTTTTATTGTTTCAGGCCGGAAAATGCATGTATTGTTACAACAGAATTGGAAGCTCATTACAGTAAAGTACGGCCGACACTTGTTCGACAAGATCAATGATAAGATTTTTAACGCTATACGAAATTATATGCACTCACAACCTTTGGATACAATTACCCTTTACTGAATCTATAACATAAATACATATACTTAGTTAATTATACAATATTCCAGCATGCAATATCTAGCACTATTTAATTCATATTCCTTTTTTAGTCTTCCATAACCGAACGGTATCACAGAGTAAGCGTGAGGCGCGTCCAATGGTCCTGGCGCACCTCCATCATAATGGAAGCCCCCTAACTCCGTCCGAGGCCCCCCGTGGAGGGTCTGCCTCGGCGGACGTCACTGTTTGGGTTGCGGTCGAGTGCACAAGTGTTCCCGTGACCCAGCCACCAGCGAAGCGAAGGAGTATCGCTGGATTTTAGTGGGTATTCTGGTCGCCAGTCTGACCGCCGGGGAGTCCCACATACCCCGTCGGAAGCGGCTCAGTCTTGCCTGCATCGCTTCAAGAGGGGATGCGTAAACGCATTTCCCAGCGGAAAAAAAAAATCACAGAGTAATAGTCTCTGTGATGTCAAGGACTGCTTTCAGTCTGTCCGATTATCTGCTAGCTATCAACATGTTATGAACCGAAATAAAAAGAAGAAGAGTAGAAGTTTGCACAGAATGTAAATTTCTAATGTTGCTAGGTACAACAAAAAAATAATGAAAATATAACAAGTTTCAATTAAAGGGAGTACAAGAAACCATTTTGTTGGAGTTTTTGCTCGATCTAAATGATGTCATAAAGAAACACATAGGTGTTTCTTCAGTTATATGTATTCTAAGAAAAAAGTTGTAATAACCTAGTGGTTAGTGCGTCCGCCTCCTAATCAGGTCGGGGATTCGAATCCGCGCACGCACCTCTAACTTTTCAAAGTTATGTGCGTTTTTAAGCAATTAAAATATCACTTGCTTCAACGGTGAAGGAAAACATCGTGAGGACATCTGCAAGCATGAGAGTTTATAATATTCTCAAAGGTGTGTGAAGTCTGCCAATCCGAACCCTTTCATATTGGGAGGAGACCCGTGCTCTGTAGTGAGCCGGCAACGGGTTGATCATGATGATGACGAAGTGAATAAGGTTTGTCTGAGGCAAGTTTAAAAAAATAAAATAGCAAAACAATGTATCTTAGCGTGCGTGGATGATAATTCAAAGTCTAAATATTTTTGCATTATCAGTGAAAGCGAAGTTATTTGAGTCAGAAGTTAGGTGTTCGTGAACTTGACCGGTTTGAGGATGTACACACCTTTACTCGTTATTTAAATGATATAGAATATATTAAATCCTTGAATGTAAAAACTTTATAAATGTTTTCCTTAAATTTTTTGCTTATAAAACTTGTGGTTGGCTTGGTAATGAACGTTTTAACACACCTTTTATGCATAAGCATAGTATCAAAAACCCTATTTACCTAAAATTTATTGCCATTGTTCTTAAATTTGTTGAACCAAGTTTGATCATAATACATTTACTGAACTATGAATACTATGTTTGTATCGCAATTGGATTTAGTTAATCCCATTTATGCCACGAAGCTGGATAACTATCAATACAAGCAAGTAGGTAATTGGATTTAACGTATTATGGACTTCGCTCACCATATCGAACCAACGATATTTTATTTTTGTCTGTTGGGAAGCATTTTCCGTGGTAAACTAGTGGGCACCCAGATGGATAAATTTATTTATTTATTGTACAACACCTAACACTATCATTAAAGAACTTCCAATTCGATAGTGAAGTTATCTATACAAATAAATAAAATTGGAGTGTCTGTTTGTAATATTGAAATAACCGTTTTTTACTACATGCATATGAATATGTATAAGGTACATACACCAAAATAACATTTTTTACAATTTTTGTCTGTCTGTCTGTTTGTTCCGGCTAATCTCTGAAATGGCTGGATCGATTTTAACGCGACTTTTATTGGCACGTAGCTGATGTAAAAAGGAGTAACTTAGGCTACTTTTATTTTAGAAAAAGTCTTTTATTTTAGAAAAATGAAGTAATGTTTCAATGTCCAAGTACTGTCCAGTACCGCGCGCAGCTCACGCGCATGCCACCGCCTGTGCCATTTCGTCTCGGGCGCCTCCCTCAACTTCTCCCACCAACTTTAGAAATTTAGAAAGGAGATACTTTAATGTGTATCCTGTAGTTATTTCAAGTAATTCGGGTTAGTAATCTATTGCTTCGTGATTGAAAGACAAACAAACATACTAACTCAACGCAGACGAAGTCGCGGGCGTCAGCTAATATTTTATATAATCTAAAGAGTTAAAACTATCCTACATCTACACATACTCAGGTATAACAAATAGTCCACATCACTGTTCTTGGAAGCTTGTTGCTTGTACCTAGTCCTAATAATAGTGTAAAGGATTATGTAAATTATAAACAGGCTTGGGTATGAAATATTGTTCTAATAAAATACAGCTCTTAAATAATTTTAACAAGCACGTCAGATGGTGATAACAAAATGAAAATTTAACCGGCTAAGTTGTTTGTGGGCTTCTTTTTGAACCAGGTCGCATTTGGAACCCTAATAGCTTTAATTTTAAGTTTACGAATTTTGTTATCACCATAATTACTACTGTGTCATTGTCACATGAAAAGTGCGTTTTAAAGGATTATTTGGATACAGTTTATGATTGATTGAACACAAACGTATCGCCAATTGATTAGATACCATTTTAGGGTTTAATATATAAGCACAGCCACATACAAACCTATTTCCATCTTAAAATGCACATTAATTTAACACTAGATGAGATTGCTGTTAAGGGAATCTTTATTTATACACTACAATTTAGCCCTTGACTGCATCTCACCTGATGGTAAGTGATAATAATAGCGGTAGGTAGCGGGCTAACCTTTTAGGGGTATGGTAAACCCATACTCCTAATTGGTTTCTACACGACATCGTGCCGGTACGTTACCTCGCTTGGCACGTGACACGTCTTCGTCGTTAGGGTGGTAACTGGCCACAGCCGAAGCCTAACACCAGACCAGTCTCGAGCCGGGAATCGAACCCAGGACTTCAAACTATAAAATGGTACAGCGCACGAGCTTCGCCACGGAGGGAAACTATAAAACGCTACAGCGCACACGCTGCGCCACGAGGAGGTCGTCAAATCTTGTAGTGGAATAGAAAACAAAGCGAGGTTATGCAAAATAAAGCAAAAATTTCAATATTTTAAAGGAAGTAGTTTAAGGCCATACGTTAACCATAGCCTGCTCCGAATCAGCACGATAAGACGTCAGCACTTTATGTCGGATACTAAAATAAAAATCTCAAATTTAGAATGCTATAATGAGTGGTGCTATTGTTTAGTTATAACATGCGAAGGCAATAAAACGTCGGCCGCCAGTTAAAATATTTCAAGGAGATATAAAATTGAGACACACTTCACGAAAGGAGATTGGCGAAACCCCAATTATGGTTCAGCCCACTTAGGAAAAGTCCAAAATTTACATAATTATACAGGATGAGTTTTCGGGACGGGCATTGTATACCCGAACCGTTAGAGATATAAAACGATTTGGTCTTATCCATCTAGAACAGAGGCCCCAATCTTTTAAGTCTCTTAAGATACTTGCAGGTCTTACTTACACGTGGCTAGGAAAAAGTCCGAAATTATTGAACGAAAATTATTTTGGGATTATAGCATTTGAGGCTTACGCTAACGTCCATTATATGAGGGCTCAAGATCGAACCAGTAAGCGTTAATAAGAAAAGATGGCATAGATGGTCAAAGCCTCAGATAACATGAGGTTAGTACGACATAGAGAGAGAGAGAAAAGAAAACACTTGCCGTGTTTCTCGGCTTAAGAATACTTACATGCTTCGCTAACATTGAATTTTTATAAATTAATTAACTCAAACCGTGTTTTTTCTGGTCGTTGCAGTACCTATCACTTTGAAAGATTTGAAGGTGTTTCAATGTTTTATTTTATCATTACATATTAATACATATTATTATAACTATTCTTTATTAGTACACCACAAAATAAAGCTATTTCTATGGAGTCTGACTTACTTATTTTTTTAAATATCGGCCACGCATGAGACCTGTATTATTGAATATCTAGATTTAATTAAAATAAGTATTATAACAGACCAAAATATTCTAAAATTTCCGAGATAAAAGGTGGTTGCTGGCTGGTTTCTACGCGACATTGTGCCGGAACGCTAAATCGCTTGGCGACACGTCTTTGTCGGTAGGGTGGTAACTAGCCACTGCCGAAGCCTTCCACCAGTCAAAGACAGTTTCATAAATATATTTTAATGCAAATATATGAGACAACTCTAATATATGGCACGATATTGTTAAATAAAAATTTTGTCAGTTGGTCACGCGTCATTAGCCTCTCCACCAAAGCGTATACAAGGAGTAATGGAATGCATCCTGAAGTGCTGCTTTATGCACTTGGGGGCCCATTAGAAAGTGCCGCGGTGATCATAACTAGTCTGCTTCTGGCGTTTTTACATTTTACCGCTTAAACGTTATCGTTATGACTCTATACATTGAATACAGTTAGTGTTAGAGTGACTACTTAGCCTTCAATCTGGATTTAGTGGACTAAAACTTTTTATGGGCACATTTCTGACGACAGCTGTTATATCCTAGTGGTGAGGATGTCCACCTCTTAATCAGAGGTTAGGGGGGTCGAACCTGGGCACGCCTCTTTACGCCATTAAAATATTACTTGCTTCAACGGTAAAGGAAAACATAGTGAGGAAACCAGCATGCCTGAGAGTTTTCCATAATTCTCAAAGGGGTGTTAAATCTGCTAACCTGCACATGGTCAGCGTGGTGGTCCATGGCCAAACCCTTCTCATATTGAGTGGTGACCCATGCTCGGGAGTGAGCCGGCAATGGGTTGATCATGATGATTTCTGACGAAATGAAAGCGGGGTGAAAAATCTATAACGCGAGGTTAGCCTTACTTCTGACTTGACTGTGCCTCAATTAAACGAAACAAATTTGTGTGTCCGACATAAATCTGTTTCTTTTTAACAATAAATGCGGCTGAGCAATGTCAAAGATCTCAACAAAGATTCACACAGTTAGCGTGTTTTAATTTTTTGTAATATTTTTTCGTTTTTATCCGTTTAATTATTTCGTTTATTACAACTTTAACCTATACATATAATCAGTGCTTTGGCTGTCAGACTGACAGACAATGTAAATACAGCCTAAATAGTTAAAGAAAGAAATACACAATGTCTAAAAAGGTTAAATGGGAAATAATAGTTTGAATACAGATTTTAATTTAATTTAAAGACCTAAAATAAGGGTTCTTTGGCTATAATAAAATACCGGTGTATGCATCATATGAGTGATATTTAGAATAGACACAATATTCTAAATATTGTCTCGTATTCTGAAAAGGTCTCAATAAGTAAAGTGAAATAAGTCAGGAATATATCGGAGTTCTACTAAAAGTAATCAACGGACAAACTTTGGGTCATTACTTAGTATATTTCTACTATATATAAGAATCCAAATTTTCGGAACATTCATTCTTTGTCTATCATTTATACAATATACGATATCATCAAAATGCATAAAATAGGAATAACATTATTAAACTTAGCGTTAATACAATTAACATATACCAAAGGAACACGTAAGTAGGCGTTTGTTTTTATTTAATTAAAATTAAAATTAAATTCAAATAATCTTTATTCAAATAGTCCTTTAAAAGGCACTTTTGACACGTCAATAATTTACATAATAGTGATTTAATGGTGATAACTACATTCGCGAACTTAAAACTAAAGCGCCCTGGTCTAAGAAGAAGCCCAAAACAAACTTAGCTGGGTTTGTATTTTATAATTTATTTTTTGTTATTACCATCTCACATTATCACTAATAAATTATAGTACCTATGGAGATAGAGCAATTCACACCCAAGCTTTTTTATCGTTTATATAATCCTTAAAATCGTAATATGATTTATATGATTATTCTTAAGAAAGACACGGTAAAGCTCTTCAGTACTCTCGGGCATTACAAAACCCGATCCTCTAGGATATATATAGGAAAAGGCTTCTTGAAATAATTAATCTTAACTGTGGGATACATGCAATAAGCGTTTTTAATACTTAACTACAGCAATAAGGTGCAGTGATTGATAAGCCCGGTGGGGAAAATCGGTGATTATGTGATCTCAATTTTCATCATGATCACATAAAAAATTGTGATGGAACATATAGTCTTGATAGATGATGTAGTCACATTATTAAGGTTCGCAAAAACAGCAAAAACACGTGTTCATCAATATTTTTATTGATGAAGTTATTAATAAGACTTATTATATATTCTTCTTTTTAAAACAGATTTGTCTTTTGTAGAATCCAACATCGCCACGAAATGCTCGCTCAGTGATTCCCCATGTTTGACAACGCAAGCACAAAGAACTTTACAAACGTTAGTTGATGGTATACCCGAGCTTGGTATTCAAAAACTAGATAAATTACCCGTGGATGACGTCCGAAATATTGCTGATAATTTCCTTTTTAACTGGACCGATGTAACGGTGGGAGGGCTGAGAAATGCGGTTATTGATAATGTCAGGTAAGTAGATGTTCTAGTATATATTTTATCGCATATTAGTTTATAGGATGTTTGGAAAATAAAAAAAACACTTGTCTATTAAATTCGACCCATTTTAATTAAACTAATTTTAATATTAAATTTGAACTCAACTCAACAATTAATTTTGACCCAAATAATTGCAAATTTGCTTTTACTTGTGCACCTCAGGTTACGGTTATTAAGCTATCGACATTCGAAACCAATATTTATATCACTCACTTATCTGCCGTTATAATACCATTTTAATATAAGATAAATATATATATTTATCTAATATATATTATTATCTTATAAGATAATATAATATATATACAAACAAATAAGATAATATATAATCAAAGAACAGAAGGATCAATACACGAAAGTACGGACCTATTCAAATAAATGGTCGGTATTTTTGAATCGGTAATAGCTGTTAAAGTGCAGATAATAATGAGCAATGCATGTAATTTCCATATTGCTTTACCTTGTGGTAAGGTGAAAAACTTTGCAACAAGCAATTATGCAGGCTCTTATTCCCACTATCCTTGGTCACGTATTTAGAGATCACGTCTAGTCGTCCAAGGAAGTCAAGGATACAAGAGCATGTGGCATCCTCCATGAGATGGAGCGACTGTATCCCAATGTTGGGCGTTTTAATAGCGTACGATGAATGTATTAGCTACCAGATCTAGTGGAGTATCAACGGAGAGTCACGTGAGCACAATCACTATGACAAGATTACTGTTTTTACCACTTTTACGCATCTGTAATAGATTCTAAAGAAATCATGAACTCTCTTCTTTCTTGCATTCTTGAATTTCATCGTCTCCATATTCCAGTGCAATTATGTGGTGTCGATCATAGTCTTTATGCATAAGTTTGTGCAGAAAAATTGACAGGCGTCCAAAATGACTATGGATGTTTTCTAGCATTAGTGGAGAGTCTTGTGCTAAAGGTGTTCCAGAATTCAGCGGTCATGGTGGACGAAGCACTAATAACATCAATGTATAATAATAATCCTGTCACATATAACATAGAATGTGTCATTAATTTTAAAATAAACTTATGTTTTACAGGGTTAATATGGAATTAAAAACTTTACGAATATTGTTTCATACAACTTTAGATATGCAATTTGATTACGTTTTGGATGGATTGCTATTATCTGTTCTTCCTGTTTCTGGAACAGGGAAGGGAGAATTAATTCTAGGTAACTAACGCTTTATTGCTTTGATTTTTTATATCATAATAACTCATCCCTTGAATTTGGATCCTTTAATATACCGAAACTCAATATTTGTTTATTGGTCTTTTATTCTTTTTTTTTTTTCGAAGACCCATGAACACTTTGTCTTAGTTCCTCCCTCACATTTGTTTTATCCAATTGCGAAGTATCGTAAGGGTGCAAGTTAGTAATACCTGCAAAGATAGGCAATGCCCTTTCGGCTTCCACTTTCTCTACTTCCTTCAAATAAAGTTGTTATACTATATATAATTTGTATATATACTTGTATATATAATTTGTACCAGTTTGAAATCAGAAACCATCCCTGGACTCTGTATGCAATTTCAATTTTTCGATTGATCTTGACACGTTATAATATATAATAGGGGTTAAAGTATGAAATTGCCGTTTTATTGTAATAGGTACTTCGAATTGACATAGAACCTTCATAGTTTGAGATTTTTGAGTGAAACTTTTTTCATACGGCACCGATGTAGTTCTTTTAAAAAATGCTCAACATTCGATTATCAACTTTCAGTTGTTTTTTTTATTCAGCTTAGACAATAAAGATGGATACTTCGAAATTGATGGCAGCAATGTATAGATAATAATGGTAATTATTTTGATTAATGATTAATAAATATGTTAAATTAAAAAAAAAACGATTTTTTGTTTTTCAGTACAATTCGGCAATTTCATACTTTAACCCCTAATATATTATCGAGTTTTAAAGTTTCGTGCGTTTAGAGAAAATGTATCATGTAGATTTGACTGTTTTGCGTCGATGTCAGGAAATAAAGCTTATTGTTCATTGTATGCCATGAACTTCCGGAGTAACGGGCTTACAAGATACACATTACGCGAACTCACTTCTGTGATCCGTAGTCGAGTTTAGCTATATGTATGTTTCAGACAAAATGCAAATGGAGCTTTTATTTATTTTTGACATTGTAAAAGACGATAATGGTAAGGACATCATGGATTTGAAAAAATCTTACTACGGATATAATATAGTCGGCGGCGGTCGGGCTCACTTCGAAAATGTATACAACGGCGACAAGAAAAAGAGTAAGTAATATACGAACATACCTATCTTAATTTAGGTTTATTATTTATTATACGATAAATGAAAGGCGATACTTCCGCGTCCACTATAAATGTTATTAAGAATTATTTGTTGATATTAGTATAAAATCGAATATATTTCTTAAAAGTATTTTTAACATAAATGTCATATACTTTTCTAGGGTTTTGTAGCAGTGTTCTTTGAAAATGGGTAAATAATAAAACTTTCGCTATCTTTGGTCTAATATAATACGTCCGTCAGATATTTCTTTGAATTGTATTTTTATAAAATATTATGTGCTCATAAAATCCTTATTTTTTAATATATTTTATTTATGTTTGACTCAGTGCGAATGTTTATGACATTATATCAGTAGGTAATTTAATATAAATATTTATTAGTGATACACTCCTCTCGAGATGTAGCCTGACTTTCGCGCTCGCTAAGGTTTTTTATTATATTTTACAAGTTAACCCTTGGCGGCTATCTCACCTGGTGGTAAGTGATGATGCAGTCTAGGATGGTAGCGGGCTAACCTATATGGGGTCAATGATAATGATAATATTATATCTTTTTATAATATCATTGTATGAGGTATGGTAAACCCACACTCCTAATTAGTTTCTACGCGACATCGTGCCGGAACGCTAAATCGCTTTGCGACACGTCTTTGACTGGTAACTTCCATCTTAGAGCGCATCATCACTTGCCATCAGGTGAGATGCAGTCAAGGGCTAACTTGTGGTGAATAAAAAAAAAAAAAAAAACTAGCCACGACCGAAGCGTCCTACTAGAGCAGACTCGAGTCGGTAATGGAACCCAGGACCTCCAACTTTATAATGCGACAACGCACGCACTGCGCCACGGGGATCGCCAAAGGTCCCCTAGCGACGTTGTAATAATTTTTATTAGCTACTGTCAAATCGAAAGATACACTCTTGTGCGAGACGGCGCGGTAATAAAATTACATTAGAAACATGAAGATGACGAAATTAACCTTTATAATTAACGACGGCAATAATGATTATTATTTCATAAATAATATAAACAATAAGTTATTATTAGTTTTAAGCCTATCTCAGTCTCAAGTTACCGCTGACGTATCAGCTAAGTAAAAGAACCACGCGCGTTTGACTCTGACGTGCAGGAGTTGCTGGTATGACTGTTGAAGCCCTGAAGGTTGGGAAGGTAGTTTATGTGGATTGTTTTTTACTGTGGCTGTTTGGCGAACACCCTGGCTTAGAGCGTTCGCTATCGCATGTTAAAGTTGGAGGTCGTGGGTTCGATTACCGACTCGAGTCTGGTCTGGTTTACGTGGCTAGTTAGAAGTAGGCATGTTTAAGTTGGAGGTCCTGGGTTCAATTCCTCAGCTCGAGTATATTCGAGCCGAGGAATAGTGGTGGGAGGCTTCCATTGCTGTTAGTTATCGATTAAGACGTGTCACCAAGCGGTTTAACGTTCCAGCACGTTATCGCGTAGAGACCAATTAGGAGGATAATTTAACCAACTACCAGAGCCAGCTACCATCTTACCAGCTTCATCACTTACCATCAATATTATTGTCATCAAGGGCTAACTCTCAATGCCCAAAAGCCTTTATGAAGACCTTTTGACAGATTTTATTGTAAGAGTAAGGCAAGGATTCATAGGCTGGTTAAAACTACTAAACTATTTTCAATGTACTTTGTTATTTATGGATATATTGTTTTTTAATTTCAGGTGAAATGTTTCACAATTTAGTAAATGAAAGTTGGAGAGTGATGGCCGCTAACTTTGCCCAATCTTTCCAGGGAAAAATCACCAAAACACTCTTTGAAGCAATTAAAATTTACATGCGTTCACATCCTCTAGAAGAAATTGCTTTATATTAGAAAATGTGTACAAAAGTATAAATAAACCATATATTATATTTACCTTTATATAATTATTATATATATTAACCTAAACTTATATATTAACTTAAAAACAACTTTGGTTGTGAACTGGCGTCTAAATAATATATTATTTGAATATATAACATGCAGCCTTTCATTTGAAACGAACTTGATAAAATTGCGTTATTTTGGTGGAAAATATCGGTGGGTCCGATATGAGACCAAAAAAAAAGTTTGTTGTTACTTAGATAACTCAATTACTTACATAAGACAGTTAATGAGTCTTATCTTAGTAATTGAGTTAAGTAAGATCCATTTATCAGACATTAACCTATACATATAAATTGGTTAATTATACAGACATATAGACAAAGCAAGATAAGTAACTACAACCTAAACTACTAAGATATATATGGTATAGCGGTTCCGTGCGACTTTGTCCACGTGAAACTTTTGTTAAGTTTCCCATATAATCTTTCATTCGCAATCCTACACAATATTTTCCGAACGTATTGAGTGGCGTTGGCCATTTGCGCTTTACCTTTATTTTCCCACCTCCCAAGATCCCTAGCGAAATGGTAGTAACTTTTCCCTATGTGGCAATCTCACTGATTAGTTCAAGAGATATTTTTGTAAGTTTATTAAAATAAAACAGTTACAACGTTGCAGTTCTATTAAAGGCATTGATTAAGGCCATAACATATTCCTAAAATGATGTGTATTTTTGTAAAAATAACCTGTAAGTCTGAATACCCCCGAGTCTGATAGGGGTAATGATACTAGAGATTCTGTTATTAACACAAGCAATTAAGTATTTATAATGACAGTTTTATCATGTAAAATATAGAAGATAGAATAGGGGGTTTACGAGCAGCCACTGAAATATTCCACTATCTACCTTCTGGATTTATCATTAGCTTCAGTATACCGAAGTAAAGTTTATCATCCGAAATACATATACACAGATTCATTTTAATAAGATAATGAGAAATAGATTAAGATTAACTTGTAACTTTGTAAGACTGTATTATTTGGAATTGCTCATGGGCAAAGTTACGGTTATCAGCTTGTGAATTATTAGTATTAAACTACCTAATACCCGCGATTTCGTCCACGTAGTTTAAGGGGTTTAAAAAAATCTTTTGAACAAGCAGCGTTTGTAATTGAGGATTATTCTAAGTATGATTTCTATTCCCTTTTCCGTTTCTGCTCGGTTTTCCAACATTTCAATATAATTTCGAGGAAGTTTGCCATGGCAAACTATAGCTAATATTGTAGCTCATCGACGTGTAATCCAGTTTTTTCACGGATCCCTCTTTAATCTTGGATTTCACCGGGATGAAAAGTAGCATATGTGTTAATCTAGGAAATTATCTATCTCAAGTTAAAATTTTAGATAAATAGGTTCAGTCGTGTCGGTTTGAAAGAGTAGCAAACATATACAAATACACACATACACACATACGAGAAACTTTCGCTTACTTACTAATAATAATAGTGAGATATAAAGTAGTATATATACAAAAAGGCATACAAGTGTTTAGATCATTCAGCCAGTGTCACTTTAATTAACGACATCATCAACGACTGTGGAACAATGAAGGGAATTGGCATAATATGTTTACAGTTACTAACATTTTTGACTGTTACCAAAGGAACGCGTAAGTAAACAGTTTTTAGGGCTTCGTACCGGAAGGGTATATTACCTGTTACTAAGTTTCTTCTCTCCAACTGTTCGTTTTTTGGCCAGCGAAATTTTTGCAGATTGTGTATTTCTATTGCCATTGTCTGTAACGTTGAAAATGAAAAGGGATTCCCATATAAGATGTTTTTTTAAATGTTTTGCTCAGTATAAATGATGCCAATATTACGTAGTGTTTTATCGTACATTGTACGTATCGTTGGTACATGGTACGAAATCCTACTTGTGTTAGGCCAACTCGCCCACACCAAACGCCAACGTTCGGTTTTGTTTTTCTTGAGGAAGTTTCACTAGTATTATGTTTCCTATAACTTAGCTTGATTAAAAATATTTCACGCATTATAGCAGCAAAGGCAAGATCAATACGACTTACTTTGACGACCACTCTACGCTTGTCTGACCTTTATGAGTACTTTCATTGGGTATATCTTCGATGGTAGAACGATCGCCATCTATCAGTTCAATGGGAGGTTATATATCTCTTTTATTAGCAGAGACAGTAAGTCTTACTGAGCATCCACATGATATTATTCGGGACCCTATTGCAGAAGTTGCTCATTGGATCAGACTCATTGTAATGCTTTGGATCCTGTTGTTATTTTTAACGCTAAATGTTAAAAGTTTGATATTTAGTTCATCATCATCATCATGTTCAACCCATTATCGGCTCACTACAGAGCACGGGTCTCCTCTCAATATGAGAAGGGTTTGGCCATAGTCCACCACGCTGGCCATGTGCAAATTGGCAGACTTCACACGCCTTTGAGAACATTATGGAGAACTCTCAGGCGTGCAGGTTTCCTCACGATGTTTACCTTCACCGTTGAAGCAAGTGATATTTTAATTGTTTAAAAACGCACAAAACTCCGAAAAGTTACGAGGTGCGTGCCCGGATTCGAACCGCCGACCTCTGATTAGGAGGCTGACGCCCTAATCACTAGGCTATCACCGCTTCACTAGCACCACTACTTCTTCAACTTCAACTTCACTACTTCTATCATTAATATTGGTTGATTATATATATTTTTATATCACATTGAGCCTTAAAAGAAGAGCAATCTGCCCTGTTTCTTATGCTTTTCTCAAAAAAAGTAATTTGCAATCGTTCAAAAAAAAAAAAGTTATAACGTATAATTCAAAACTGATATTTCTTTTGCAGTATCCGATACAACCACGAAATGTATACTGAGTGATTCCGCATGTTTGACAGCGCAAGCACAAAACACTTTTAAAACATTCGTTGATGGCATTCCCGAATTGGGCATTCAAAAACTAGATCCATTATCTGTGGATGATATTAAAAATGTAGCTGATGATTTCAATTTCATTTGGACTGATGTAACGGTGAAAGGACTAAGAAACGCGGTTATTGATAAAGTCAAGTAAGTGTGCTTTACCGTGCGTATATTAATGATTTATATTAGCACTCCCCCAAGGCGTAAAATACCGAAGAAAGTCGTACCAGATTGTGCGATTTTCTCCGGTATATTGCCTTATTTATAATTTATGATGAACGTACGGCGTAGATATAAAGGGAAAAATAATGCTTACAAAAATTTATTTTATTATAATCTAAAAAGTGAAAATACTTTCCCATTTTTAGCATGCTATTTTGGCAGATAGTTTAGGATATAATGACTAATTAAAATGATTTTCATTTTGATACGTACGCTGGCTGGGCTGCGGTCGAGTGCACAAGTGTTCCCGTGACCCAACCACCAGGCGACGCGAAGGAGCATCGCTGGGTTTTAGTGGGTATTCTGGTCGCCCGCCTGGCCACCGGGGAGGCCCACATACACACCGGGGAGGTGATGCGTAAAAGCATTTCCCAGCGTGAAAAAAAAAAATTGATACGTACAGTCGAGGATCTTATGTCTAGATACTTAGCCGTGCAGTCTGCGCTCTTTTTCTTAAATAATATTACGTACCCTTTTGGAACAGCTATTTAGAAAATATTATTTTGGTTGCAGGATAAATATGGAATTACAAACCATACGAGTACTTTTTCATACAGATTTAAAAATGCAGTTTAATAATAATATGGATGGATTATTATTATCAGTTTTTCCCGTTTCTGGAAAAGGGAAGGGGGAATTATTATTGAGTAAGTAGTACTGGTTATATAAGTTGCAGGACTCGTGAGATTTCCACATGGATTAATTTTGGATTTACATAAAGTACTGTTTGTTACCTGATGAGGATGGGCCAATATTTAAATTAAAGAAGTAAAGAAAACTTCGTAGAAGGTAGATCGTACCTATCAATGCATTTTGAATGCAAACAGAACCAAATTTTTGAACATCTATTATTTACATGTTATCTACAAGAGGGTTTAGTAAGAACAATTTGACATTGTTTCTCCCTCACTTTTGTAACATCCATTCATGAAATATCTGTCGTATCTGTCATAATATGAGGATATTCCATGAACACGTGAGAAGCTATTTATTTCTCAGCTTCCAATACTTGCAAACACTTGGAAAACCCTTGCGAGTTCTGCTTTTTTAACGTATTTTCTAATTTAAATTGAACCAAAGTAATATTTAAAGGAAACGCTTTAAATTAGGTAGCAACATCAATTTATAATTTGTTAACTTACCACAAACGAAAACGAGCCAAGTTTTTAACTTTTATAAAACAGAAGCAGATATATATGAATAAAAATAACAATAGTTTGAACCTTAAATAGCTGGAACTCCTGGATTTAGGATATTATTAAACCCTTGAATTGCTCAGCATTTGAAGATCTGTAATTTATAGGAATCTAAATAGATTATTAAGGACGCTTATCAATATAAGTACCTGATTGGGCTTTCAATGTTCTACTGCTCATCACAGACCTTCCGTTTAGGAGTGATGCAATTAAAGCATAAACCTCGTTAGTCCAAAATGGTGGGTAATTACAGAAATGATTATTATTACTGGCAGTAACCAGCACTCACAGACAGTGTAACGGCACTCCTAGGCATATGCTGAACGCCAGATTTCTAATATCTTCTCAGAAAGAAAATTTGTTGTTGCATGAAATTCAATACCTAAATTATTTTTGGCCCTTTAGGTTTATTCGAGTTTGCAAGACCTTAAACCAACGAACTTTATATGTTTCAGATAAGATGGAAGTAGAGATGTTGTTTGTATACGACATTGTAAAAAATAATAATGGCAAGGACATTATGGATTTGAAAAAATATTATTTCGCATTTGATACAGTCGACAGCGTTCTAGCTAACTTCGAAAATGCCTACGGCGAAGATATGGAAAAGAGTAAGTATCAACAAACAAATATATGAAGGTTATAAGTTATCTTGTATTTATATTTCACTTTCGGTTTGGTATTATTGTATACCTTTTATCGCTATACTAAGTAACTGTAAAAGATAAACGAGTAAAAATATATATTTCAATTCTGATTTGGTGTAGGCACAATAACAATTATTTTTTAAATTTTCTTTATTTTATTACTATTTTAACTCATTATTGTTTTTATTAATACTTATTTATAGTAATCTTATTCTTTATGTTACAACATCGAAAACCAGATACATATAACTCAGTTTCAGCATGGTAAAAGGATAAAATATTATCTTCAACGTTGACACTATAGGATATCGTTGACGCTTATAGTCTCATATTGAAGGAATGCTTAATGTGATCACGAGGACCCTTGAAAGTGGGACCTATATTCCAATTATTTAAGATCTCCTTAAAGATATTTGTAATTTAGGTGTTTGTCTAAGTTGATGATTTATAAGCTAGCCAATTTAACTGCAATTTTTATTCCCGATGTAATTGGTATTTTAATTTTATGTATATTATTTAATTATTTCAGCTGAAGTCTTCCATTCAATTGTAAATGAGAATTGGAGAGTGATGATGGCTAACTTTGGCAAACCATTCGAACAAAAAATCACAGAAAAACTCTTCGATGTAGTGAAAAAATATATGCGGACACATCCCTTAGAAGAGTTGGCTCTATATAAATAAAATGTATAAAAAGTGTATAAAAATGATAAAATACTACGTAATACATCTTTAAGAATTCGTTAAAGTACAAACTACCTTGTAGATTAATAAATTATGAAATTATATTATACAAGTAACACAACAAATCCTTTTATTTCATACCAATCTAGTTGCATAATGATTAGTAGTTTTTCTTCATGTCACTGACGTATCATCAGTAATGTGCAATTAATACTATAACTTACTATTGTGTCACCGTTGAGTTGGGTGAGAGCAAAATTCAGCCTGAAAGAAGAGCACCAGAGCTGGACGACATCAGAAGAACGTCTACTTAGGGCGACTCCTGTGGGGCTCCGACCTTGACTTAGTTATTGGGTAATCTATCTTGTAGTTCTGTGTGAGTTTTATTCCGTACGTCAGGATTGTGGACTTTCATTTGTTTATATACCATCACCTTAAAACAGTGACGATCTAATTGCTAACAAAGTGCCTATAACGATTTTGTAATCGGGGTTCAGTGAAAATAAAAACTGAATGATTACTCAACTGCGAAACTTAAGGTTTCCGATCAACAACAACATCGTGGGAATTGCCAATGGAAAAAAGTTCGATTACTTAAATTATTTTATACGTTATCGCGTACTTTTAACGTGAGAGCTATAAGAGCCCCCAAAGCAACAGAAGAGAGTGTGGCACACTAAAAAAAAAACGAAGAAAGAATTTCACTTGTTTTATTATTTACTTCTTATAGGAAAGTTATAGTACCGATAAACCATATGAGTAGCTAGAGATAAAGTCAAAATGATTAAAATATATCGAGGTAAAAAATATAATTTTGTAATATCACATTATTGAACAAAGTATCATGGTGAGGCTGACATGGCATTACAGTTAAACAACTAAAAACTTGCTTAATTTAACTATGCTAACTGTAAATTGGTAAAATCAGTGATAAAGTTAATTATTACTAGAAACAAATGAACAAAAGTATGTAAATTCAATTAATATATGTAGTCCTCTGAAATTTTTAAAATGTGCCTCTTTTAGTGCTGTTTAAAGAACACTTATCGACCTGTGGAACACGTATCGTTGAGAAAATAACTGGCAAAAAAATTATTTTATTCAAACTCTATGAGGACTCGATAAATTGAAAAGAAATCATTTACGGTTATATTAATAAAACACAACAAATCGATATGTATTTTATATCTTTTAATTATAAATTGCCTAATTATATAATTATATACTTCGAAAATTTCAGTATTTAGTGCTATTTTATGTAATTTTTTTTTGTACACCACAAGTTAGCTCTTGACGGCTTCTCACGTCTTTGTCGGTACGGTGGTAACTAGCCACGGCCGAAAACTCCCACCAGACCAGACTGGACCAGACTGGGAATCGAACCCAGGACCTCCAACTTAAAAATGCAACAGCGCACGCGCTGCGCCATTGAGGCTGTCATGCCTGTAATGATGCAATTTAAATGGTTTAAACCTGGACCTGCTTCTTTTTACATACCTATTTTGAAAACTGCACTCCTCAGATACCTTGGATATATTGAAACAACAAGCCAATTTCAATTATAAATGTATTATCAACGTGGCAGCATTATTATATGGAATCAACTTGGTTAAAATAATATCGTTATATTACCGTGCACTACAATAAACTTGAAACAGTGAATATGCCAACCTATCTACTCGTAATATGTACTTACTTTAATAACTCTGGAAATAATAAAATAATAAAATAATAAAATGTTAATGAAAAAAACACAAATAATTTTATCCGTTTTTTCTCCGAGGTTACTTGACCGATTTTTATTCATTATCTTTGGTTAAGTAGTTTTTTAATTACCCACAATAATAGTTATAATTGTTAATTCTTTGAACATATTATTGTTTTTATTCTGGTAGTATCTGGTATTAGTAAAGTTTTTGTAAACTTATAATTAAACAAACCAGTTTAATGGCATAAGAACTGTGGGTATATAATATTATCTATTAATAATTAATATGAATATTTTATTGAACTAAATCCATCACCATCAAAATCATCGTTTGGGGTGAAATTTGTCTGGTGGGAGGCTTCGTTCGTGGCTAGTTACCACCCTACCGACAAAGACGTGTCGCCAAGCGATTTAGCAGCACGATGTTACGTAGAAACCAATTAAGAGTATGGGTTTACCATACCCCTAACAGGTTAGCCCGCTACCATCTTAGACTGCATCATCACTTACCATAAGGTGAGATATCCGTCAATAGCTAACCTGTAGTGAAAAAAAAAAGTATTATCATAAGATTTTAAAGATTGACTAACTTTATAGAAATGTTTAATTAAAAATTAAACGGCAACTACTTCTTAAGAACCAACTCTAGGAAAAATTGATGCATAGGATGCAAAGACGGATGTATGAAATGATAAAGTAAAAATAAAAATAAACTTGTGTTGCACGCTACTAGACTACAAAAAATTAGAAATTCATTTAAAGGTAATTGTATACAATTTTATAACAAATTGCCAAATGAAATTTCTCGGATGTGTCTCAATAAGTTCAAAGTTTATATAAAGCGTAAGCTTGTAGAAAAGTCCTACTATAGTGTAAAGGGTTACGTAAATGATAAACATAGGCATGGGTGTGAAATATTGCTCTAATAAGATAGCTCTTAATATAATTTTAAGTGGCATGTGAGATGGTGATAACAAAAATAAAATTTACCTGGTTAAGTTTGTTGTGGGCTTCTTCTTAGACCGGGGCGCGTTTGGAACCCTCATAGCTTTAGTTTTAAGTTTATGACTCTAGTTATCACCATCAAATCACTATTTTAGGCTTTATTTAGGCGCTTTTGACGCGTCAATAATTGAATAAAGATTATTTTGAATAAAGATTATTTTGAATTTGAATTTGAATTTGAAAAAGTGTAAGGGTATAAGATTTGCTAATGTTTCTTACCCCTAATCAAAGTCATGCACTCTCCAGATGAGGTTCGTTTGCTCCCGAAGTTGATAATTAATAAAAAGTCTTATAATTTTGGATAGTGTTGTTTAGTAAGTTCGACCATTAGAAAATCTAAGCAGTGAAGGTAAGAGCTAATGCGCAACCTACTCCGAAGTATTGTGAGCTGCTCGGGGCTTCCTACCTGACATACGATGGATCCGATGAACGAACTTCTCGTTCAGAATTTTTACATTCTCATCGTCAAGTAAAGCTCAGGTTCCTTGCAAATCTGGCTTGACAGGAAAGCACGGCAGGTGAATGTAAGGATATGCATATTGCGAATAAACCCTATACCCAAGTCATAACTCTTGGCATCGTGACGCGTTAGTAAAACTCGTAGAGAAAACTACCATTGTGCACATGCACCTTAATTTCATGCTAATGGGTTCGGGCTTTAAAGCAATCATAATAAAACTCGATGACACTATTTAAAATTAACTTTTTGTTTTATATTACTGACGTGATCAAGCTTAAAACCAGTTTTATATAATTTCCTACTATATATAGATCGCAAAATTATGACCTTCAACAGTCAACAAATATCAGTGCATTACAAGATCTACGTAAAGCAAAACAGTCATGAGACCTTTGTTATTGCAACTTTTAATATGTCTACAGATAACAAATATTTACACAACAAGTGAGTAAGAAAATAAAGATTACATAAAACATGGTTTATCTTATAAGTTAAAGCGGTGATAGCCTAGTAGTTAGGGCGTCAGCCTCCTAATCAGAGGTCGGCGGTTCGAATCCGGGCACGCACCTCTATCTTTTCGCAGTTATGTGCGTTTAAAAAAAAAATTAAAATATCACTTGCTTCAACGGTGAAGGAAAACATCGTGAGGAGACCTGCACGCCTGAGAGTTCTCCATAATGTTCTCAAAGGCGTGTGAAGTCTGCCAATCTGCACATGGCCAGCGAGGTGGACTATGGTCTGTGCTCTGTAGTGAGCCGGTAATGGGTTTATCATGATGATGATGATGATGATCTTATAAGTTGTATTAATGGTTTATACATTTTAACATCACCAGTTTTCACAAAACCCTTTCGATGTTTTACAGCATTGACTCAAAACAGTGGGCCAAGATACATTCACACAATTCCAGAATTAGCCCAGGTGGGAGTTGATCCATTGAAAATTGATTATCTTCGACAGGAGCAAGACGGTTTGATATTTGAAATCAAAGATACAAAGGTGTTCGGTTTAAAGAACTTGGTTATTGATGAGTTGAGGTTTGTTTTATATTAAAAATATTATAAATATAATTTATTTTTCCGATTTTATTGAGATACAATTCTAATTTGACTTGGCCGTGGCTTGGGGCCCAGTTTGTAACGTGGTAAACCATGTTTCCAGTAAATTAAACTTTTTTAAATATTACAAAAATACAAGAGACATTGATATTATTGTAACTTTGACTATTATTAATATTTTATCTCCAAGCCTGTACGATATAACAGTCCATCGTTCATATGCACCATTTAAAATATATAAAGTATTCAAGTTAAATTCGGCTGAATTTAACTTGAATTAAAAGAAAATAATACTTAATTTGTTTATTAAATTGCAGACGTATAGCATAATAAGAGTATATTTAATGTTGGATAAAATTATAGTTGTAGTTTGGGCTAGTTTTATACTACGGGTAACTTACGCGACACCGTGACATTTTAGCTTAGCCATAAAAATGGCAATATTTATAAGCTAATTAATAATTTAATTTGTCTGATTTTGGTACGTTTAATAGTAGAGGTTGTAAAGCTCTCAGTGCCTGAAGGCAAAATTCTTTGAGCAGTGTGTTTTGCCATTGATGAAATGAAACGTGGCCGCTTACTATGGGCCTCATAAGAAGACTCAGAGTCACTCAGTCAGCGATGGAGGTATGCTAGGAATATGTTTACGTGATCAAATCAGAAATGAGGAGATCCGTAGAAAAACCAGAGATCCATAGAAGGACGACGTTGAGGTCCCAAAGTGAACTGAGCTAGATGGGCAGACGACATAAAACGATTTGTAGGGAGCCGCTGGAAACAAGGGGCCCAAGACCATGGACTTTGGAACTCCCTACAAAAGACCCATTTACGTCAATCGATTAATATTATAAATTGTAGAGGCATATGATTGTAGAAGCTTGTGATTCAACCTACACTGTGCGATTGATACATCAACCAAATCTGAATCTAGTGGTTAACCACATGAAAACCTACTTTTTTGCACTGATATTCAAGATATATATGATTTTCTTTTTTTAGCGCTTGCCCAAATATAAGCATGGGTCGGGTACTGTTTCATACGGACCTTCTGTTTACTGGTCTTTATAAAGCTAACGGGTCTATGTTCTTTCAACCAATTAATGGAGAGGGTCATTACACCGCGTTTATAAGTAAGTTTCAATTATTTAACATATTTGGCTTATTTATTTTCTTTACCTAAAATTTAGTTCAGTTAGAATATAATAGTTTTAATATCTTACTGTTTCATAAGCAAAAAAAAAAACATTTTTTTCTTTTTGTTACAGAAAACTTGGAAGTAGAGCTATTTGTTCCATACAACATCGTTAAAAATGAAAATGGTGTAGAATTTCTAGATGCATCGAAATATAACTTCCGCTTTGCTATAAAAGATAATGCACAATATCACTTTGACAATCTTTATTACGGAAACAATGAACTCAGTAAGTAGATTTAAATAAGTTTGCACCCTATTCAATTGTTCTCGACATACAATTCTGTTAATGACCAAAAACCTCTTCTCTCGTGGAGCAATTGCATAACAGAGGCCTACCCTGCTCCCCACATGTTTGAAACAATACCTTTGACCGATTGTTTAATGTGCTCGAAATAAAATCCGTGTACTGAAAATCTCAGTTAAGTATCCTTCATCATCATGATCAATCATGACTCACTACAGAGCACGGGTCTCCTTTCAATATGAGAAGGGTTTGGCCATAGTCCACCACGCTGGCCATGTGCGGATTGGCAGACTTCACACGCCTTTGAGAACATTATGGAGAACTCTCAGGCGTGCAGGTTTGCTCACGATGTTTTCCTTCACTGTTGAAGCAAGTGTTTTAATTAAAAAAAAAAAACGCACATAACTCTAAAAAGTTAGAGGTGCGTGCCCGGATTCAAACCGCCGACCTCTGATTAGAAGGCTGACGCCCTAACCACTAGGCTATCACCGGATTATCCTGTAGCGTATCCGGAGCTGTTCTTAAGATTGCCCCAGACACAAAGCGTTCATTTACTTTCCCATATATTATTCTATAAATTTACATATATTTATCATCATCATCATCATCATCATCAGCCAACATTAATCCACTGCTGGACATAGGCTTCTTTGAAGTAGCGCCAACTCATCCTGTCTCCGGCCTTTCGCATCCAGTCGATGCCTGCCACTTTTCGGAGGTCATCGCTTTAACGTTCGTCGCTTCTCCGACAACGTGACCAGTCCACTGCCACTTCAGCGGGCAGGTCCTTGGAGCTATGTCGGTTACCCTTGTTTTTTGCAGAGTCACCTCATTGCGGACTTTATCTCTCAAAGAGATTCCAAGTATAGCTCTTTCCATAGCACGCTGAGCGACTTGACGTTTGTGGACTAGCCTCGCTGTCCTGTTGTTTTGGTTTTACAAACCCTCTTTTGAACTAAGGTCGAACGTAAATGAAGTTATTTATTTCATCAACTCTTACTTTCAGTTAACTATGATTTTAACTATAATATCTTCTTAATTATTTAAAATGCTATAACATCATTCTTTTATATTGTTTTAGGTGAACTGATGCACACTCTTATTAATTTTAATTGGAAATTTGTTACGTCGCAATACAGCAGAATTTATATATCAAAAGTAGTCGAAAGCATGGCAAGCTCATTCAAGAGGTATTTTCGGTTGGCTCCTTTGAAGTCCTTGATGGAATATCAAAAAGCTTCATTTGGAACAAAAATATTGTTTGTATTACTATAAAATTGTGATTGTTTTTAATTCGTTAATTATAAAAATAACTATTTAAGTCGTCGACCTCGTATCAACCTACCGAGTGCGTGCGTCTTCGACCAACTCTCAACTTTTGTTCTTCCGGGACAGTATTATTTTAAGCTGCATTGCCATTTTGTAAAATTTATTATCGGAAATATTTTTTCTTAATAAATATTTAACATTCTGTTTATGTTACTATGTGGTTCATGTAAATATTACTATCAAACTCAATAAATTATTTAAAAATAAACAAGAAGTTCTGCAATATAATTTTTATTGTAATATTTTCCCAATATCATTATTATCATAATGACACATCAAGATATCTTCTCTACAAGGCAGGGAGAGAGCTACCTACCCTGCTCTTAAGCGAGTTAGCGGGTTGAAGAATGGAGATTCGTCGAATAACTGCCTTTCCACCCGAGATGAGCTGCGTTGGTGAACTGTGGATGTGGATGTTTGTTGGTACATCCCCTGTGTGCTGTCGCATTATAAGATTGGAGGCCCAGGGTTCGATTCCCGGCTCAACCATGGTCTGGTCGGCTCGAGTAAGGTCCTCGGCCGTGCCTAGTTACCACAGTACTTATAAAGACGTGTCGCATGATTTAGTGTTCCGGCACAATGTCCCGTGGAAACAAATTAGGAGAATAGATTAACCATCCCCAACAGCTTAGTCTGCTAGTATCTTAGACTGCATAAATTACGTTTTAAGTTCACCACTCTTCTCTCCTCTGTCCTCTCATCATCATCATCATCATGATCAACCCATTACCGGCTCACTACAGAGCACGAGTCTCCTCTCAATATGAGAGGGGTTTGGCCATAGTCCAGCACGCTGGCCATGTGCGGATTGGCAGACTTCACACGCCTTTGAGAACATTATGGAGAACTCTAAGGCGTGCAGGTTTCCTCACGATGTTTTCCTTCACCGTTGAAGCAAGTGATTTTTTTTTTTAAAACGCACATAACTCCAAAAAATTAGAGGTGCGTGCCCGGATTCGAACCACCGACCTCTGATTAGGAGGCTGCCGCCGTAACCATTAGGCTATCACCGCTGTCCTCTCACTTCTTCTTTAATATTGATGTAGTAAAGGATGTTACGTGACAGTTTTTTTATCTGGGGCTTCCTCTCTGGCAAGCCAAAAAAATAACTTAAGAGTTAGCAGCATGTAGGTAGGTGCAGCATCCGACGTTTTAACTAAAATTAATCAAATAAAATAATAAAAATGACTCCTCAAGTACAAAGTCAGGTACTGGAAACAGCTTTATATAGGTACGATATCGATATTCAAAAAAAAAAGAGAAGCATACAACTTCTACTCTGTTATATCGATTTATTAAAAAAAAAACTTTTTTACTAACTACTACTTTAAACATGTCTGTAATTATTTATGAATGGCTAAACAAATATTTTTAAATCGATATTTTATTTAATCTAGTAAAAAATCAACTTTAGCTTCTCACTTATAAGACTCATTATCGAAACCACGATGTGAGATTTAACAAGTTTCAGCGCGATTTACACTTGCGATTGTAAGAAAATCGTAATGAATTCATTAATATTAATAATTGTCAATAGCTAATCCGTGTGTATTTATAATTCAAAAATACTTAAACATTTTACTATGTCTATACTCTTCAAAGAGATTGAATACCTAGATTACAAATTTCCGAGAATTTCGGACATCCTATTGGACTCTAAAAGAAATTACAAGAGTGACTAACATAAAAGTGATTTATTTATTTTACAGATGTAAGAGTATTAGAAAAAAGTTTGTATGTTTTATTTTTGTTAAACTGGTAAATTCGTGTCACAGTATTCTTGTTGCGGACGAGTGCGCGAGCATCCCCTTGACCCAGCCATCTCCACCTTCGAAGGAGCATCGCTGGGTTTTAGTGTGTATTCTGATCGCCACTCTGGCCTCCGACGAGTCTCACATACCCCGCCGGAAGCGGCGCAATTCTGCCTTCGTCTGTTCCAGAGGGTAAGCGTAAACGCATTTCCCCGCTTTGAAAATAAAATAATAACGCTAAAATACTCATACAATCGTTAAGCTTCTATAAAATGTAAATGGATTATGTGGTTAAAATAAATTTGAAATAGAAAAGGACGATTTTTAAGGTAGAATTATTAATAAGTATTTGCACTTATTATGATATTTAATTACCTGACCGGTAACTAAATATCAAAAATAGTGCAAATCATCATCTTTTGAGTCATTAATAAATAGATAGTTTCACATTACATGAATCAGTTCATGGCAATCAACGGCTGAAAACATCATCAGTTCATTATATTTTATACCAATACTTTTTTACGGGAGTACATATCAAAATTCAAATAATCTTTATTCAAATAGTCCTTTAAAGGCACTTTTGACGCGTCAATAATTTACATAGTAGTGATTTGATCTCCCCCGACCTAAGCGCTCCTCTCCGAAAGAGGAGACCTAAACATATCCTTCATGACCCTGACGATCAGATGACTACTGACAACACACTCGTACCACCTACCACACAATCATACGCTACACACCGTCTTCGCCGGCGAAGACGAGGTCCCCGCTATCTTACGTCATCCGGACGTGGGCTCCATCCATGGCCTCGGAGACGTACGGACCACTCACCGTCCGACCCCCCCGTTATCCCAAACGTCGCCTAAGCCGAGGTTCGGCCTCAAAGGAGGCGCCCTTAGGCAGTCGTTCCCATAGTTTCTTCGAGCCCTAGGGCTCAAAATTTCTTCTGGCAGAGCTTCTTTCCAAAGCTCGCCAAACAGCCCGGTTACGCTGTGGCAACCAATAGGGTTTGTACAGCTAATAGACAGTCCGAAAAAAAAAAAACAAAAGTGATTTGATGGTGATAACTACATTCGTAAACTTAAAACTAAAGCTATAAGTAGTAGTAAGTTCAAAACGCGCCCCGGTCTATGAAGAAGCCCACAACAAACTTACCCAGGTAAATTTTCTTTTTGTTATCACCATCTCACATACCACTTAAAATTATATTAAGAAATATCTTATTCGAGCAATATTTCATACCCATGCTTTTTTATCATTTACATAATCCTTTACACTATATTAGGACTAGCTACAAACTACAAGCTTACAAGGACGGCGATGTGGACTATTTGTTATACCTGAGTATGTGTAGATGTTCGATAGTTTTAACTCTTTAGGTTATAATCCTTTCTCAAACCTTGTCTTCCGTCTACATCTTATTCATTACCTGGCTTTCACCTCATTAGAAATGACCGCACAGGTAAAGGTGGGGGAGGAGTGGCTATTTACCTTCGTAGCCATATTCCTTTCCGTATCGTAGATAAATCGCCATCTTTGTACTCAGAATCGTCTGAACATATTCTAATTGAGGTTCAGATTGCTCTAAAAAATATTCTTCTTGGTGTTTTTTATAGTCCATCACTTCACATTAATTATTTTTACAACTTTGAAAACCTACTTGAACAATACTTACCCAATGCTGACCATACTATCATAATGGGAGACTTCAATACATGCCTCATTAAAAGTGACCACCGTTCCAAGCGATTAATGAACATTATTAACAGCTCCAATCTTGAATTACTTCCCACACAAGCTACTCATTTCTTTCCTAACTGTATTCCTTCTCAACTAGATCTCATGATAGTTTCATCTCCTAATCTTATTGACGTGCATGGGCAGCTTCCAGCAGAGGCCTTTTCCTATCATGATCTGGTCTACATGTCATTTAGAATTCGCCCTCCCAAGGCAAAGCCGACTGTAGTTATGCGGCGCAGCTTTCGCAATTTCGATAACGACAAATTTATGGAAGATCTTAGAAATATTGATTGGGATATTATTCTTGAAGCTCCTTCTATAGACCAAAAACTTGATATCTTTAATTCACTCTTGACCGAGCTTTTTGATAAATATGCTCCAATCCGGCCAATCAAGATTAAACATCTTCCTGCGTCATGGCTCACTAATGACATAAGGTTGCTTATGAATAAACGTGACACTGCTAAAAGGAAATATAGGCTTAATCCAACTGATGCTAATCTGTGTAAATATAAAAAGCTACGCAACCAGTGCAATAGAATGTGTCGAGACGCCCAGCGGCAATACATCCACTCTTCAATCGATCAAAATAATTCTGGCAGAACTTGGCAATTTCTGAGTTCACTGGGAATTGGGCGTCAGCGTCAGCATCTTTCGCACACTATTGATTTGGAGAGCCTTAATATGTACTTTACCACCAAACGTCCTTTCGATGAGATCATTAAGCAGGGAACACTTAATCATCTCAGTTCACTGCCCAGACATGGGGGCCCTGAATTCCATTTCAGCACTGTAACTGTAGATGAAGTAAGGAAGCATATTCTGGCTGTAAAATCTGATGCGATAGGAAGTGATGGCATAAGTAGAAAGATGATAGTAACATCTCTTGACTGCATTCTGCCAGTTTTGTACCATATACTCAACTCTTCACTTTCTTCAGGTTCATTTCCCATCTTATGGTGCAACGCATATGTAGTTCCCATTTCTCAAGCTCTCAATGCTTTAGCGCCTTCAAATTTTCGACCTATTTCTATTCTCCCTTTTCTGTCTAAAGTTCTTGAACGCATTGTACATCAGCAACTCAGCCTATATCTAACTAGGTATGACATATTAAGTCCTCTACAGTCAGGTTTTCGGCGTGGACATAGTACATCTACGGCTTTAATCAAAGTTTGCGATGATATCCGTTATGCTGTTGATAAAAAACTGCTAACTGTTTTAGTTCTTTTAGACTTCAGTAACGCATTTAATACCGTGGACTTTGACATAGTGTTAGGTATACTGGAAACAATAAAAATGTCACCACCTGTTGTGAATTGGTTCCGGACTTATTTATCTGATCGTCAGCAATGTGTACGGGTTGAGAATAGGCTATCTTCTTTTATTCCGCTGAAGTCTGGAGTTCCACAAGGTGGAGTTCTTTCCCCTCTTTTATTTTCCATCTACATAAATTCTATTTCTTCTGTAATTTCTTCTTCATATCATTTATACGCGGACGATTTGCAAATTTATGTATCCGTGGGTGCTGATAACCTTGGCGCAGCAATTGAAGGCATTAATGCTGATTTGGACAAAATTGGTGATTGGTGTCGATCTTTTGGTCTCCAGGTTGATCCAAGTAAATCTCAAGTAACTATTATAGGCAGCCCTTATTTCCTTTCTTCCTTGTCTTGCAATTCTTTGCCACCTGTTCTTTGTGATGGTAAAACGATACCATTCCATAGTACAGTCCGGGATCTTGGGTTGATTTTAGATGATTCAATGTCTTGGCAACCACAGGTCACTGAACTGAGCCGCAAAATTTTTGCTGCCATAGGATGCTTAAGACGATGGAAAAATTTTTTGCCCATTAAGACTAAAATCATCTTGGCTAATTCTCTGTTGTCTCCTATTCTAGACTACGCTGATGTTTGCTGTTTGGATTTGTCTGAGACTTTGCTTAACAAACTGGAAAGGTTGCAGAACATGTGTATACGTTTTGTCTTTGGCTTACGTAAATATGATCATGTGTCCCAGTACCGCGCTCAGTTGAAGTGGCTGCCAATTCGATCCCGTAGAAACTTGCACGCTCTTACACTATTGTACTCCATTCTGTATTATCCTGCTGCGCCTCCATATTTAAAAGAGCGTTTTCACTTTCTTGGTAGCAATGTTGAGTCCTATTTACGGGCCAAGGATGATAATAGGTTGCGCTTTCCTGCTAGTCGTTCGATGGCTTATGGCAACTCTTTTACTGTAAAAGTGGTAAACCTTTGGAATGGACTGCCGAGGGACATTAGGCAATCTAAATCCCTAAGCATCTTCAAAAATCGTTTAAAAGAATATTACCTATCTGATATGCAATAATAATTAAAATATATATATAATCTTGTGTGTATGTCTATATAGTTTATTTATTTATGTATATATATGAATTTATATATATAGGTATTTATTTATTTATTTATGGATATATATATTTATTTATTTATATATTTATATCTTTATTTAGTTATTTATCTCTGTATGTGTAATTTCTATTATATTCTATTAGCTATTGCACTATCCCCATCTCGTTTTAACTCTTTCCTTTCACAAAAGGTTGTCTGGAGGAGATCGCTTTTAGCGATAAGACCGCCTTTGCGCATTATGTTTGTTTTTTTTATTTAATTTTTTGTTTTAGTTATTTTCAATGTAGTGTGCAATAAAGAGTATATCTATCTATCTATCTATCTATATATAGTATAACTTCACTATCGAATAGGAAGTTTTGTAATGATATTGTAAGGACTATATAGTTAGTTTAAAAAAAAAACAATTAAAATATCACTTGCTTCAACGGTGAAGGAAAACATCGTGAGGAAACCTGCACGCCTGAGAGTTCTCCATAATGTTCTCAAAGGCGTGTGAAGTCTGCCAATCCGCACATGGCCAGCTTGGTGGACTATGGCCAAACCTTTCTCATATTGGGAGGAGACCCGTGCTCTATAGTCCCACCGCTGGGAACAAATCTCCTGTCTTATCCGACAGCGGCTTATCTAGCATAGATCCTCCACGCTGATCCATTGGTGGGCTTAGACAGATGTTACTTATTATGATATTGATGGCTTGATATGCTCTCTGAGGCATGAGGCTGATACTGAGAATTTCTACAATTCTCGCCCAACCCAGCACACTCGAAATTGATAATAATTTATGTCCAACATCTTCGGTGTGGAGAGTTCCTGTCGATAAAGCGCAACTAACTTCATCAGGTATTTGATCTTAAGACTAGATGAGATTGATCATTAACGTCAAATCTCATATTTCACGGTAATTAAAATAAGAACTTTAAAGTATTCAATTTCAAAGTATTGTATGGCTTTCAAAGAATACTTTGGTATCAGTGGCATATAGAAAGTTGATCTCCTTTGAATATATCCGTATTTTGAAGTTGAGTTTGCAAGGGGGTGTTTTAAGTCAGTGAGGTCATTAATCAGCATTCCAACGAGTTCGAAAATAAGCAAAAAAAAAAAATATTTTCCTTTTGTAAAGCGCCTTTTGAAAACCAGATTTTTTATAGCAAGGTTTTTAAAAATCGATAAATAGTATTTAAAGATCGTACCGTAACAAAGGTTTACCATTACCAGTCCACAATTATATCAGTGCAAACAGTATCCAACAAACCTTAATCGATCATGAGACATTTCGGGTTACCACTTTTCATATGTTTACAAATAACATCCATTTATACCACAAGTAAGCATATGTTTCGGGTACAATTTTGTTTTAACAAATACAGCCTCACTTTTTTAATAGTTAGATTGTTCAAGTGCGGACTAGGGGCTGGTTTCGGTTCAATTCTCGGGCTCGTCTAAGGATTACTAGGACTACTTGAATTTTAATGAAATTTGTGGAGGTGGTAACCGAGATAGACTTCTGGTCGTGGTCCAGGAGGCACCAGAAGTCTATCTCGGTTATTACCAGTAATGTTAATAATCGTTAATTGGATTAGCTTGGTAGTTTATAGTCTGCAACCATGTCTTGTGCCTGTGTCGTACAGTGGGATAATAAAAGGGTGATGAGAGTGATAATGTGATGAAGCTGTGATAGCCTAGTGGTTAGGACGTCCGCCTCCTAATCAGAGGTCGGAGGTTCGATCTCAACTTTTCGGAGTTATGTGTGTTTTAAGCAATTTAAAAATCACTTGCTTCAACGGTGAAGGAAAACATCGTGAGGTAACCTGCATGCCTGAGAGTTCTCCATAATGTTCTCAAAGATGTGTGAAGTCTGCCAATCCGCACATGGCCAGCGTGGTGGACTATGGCCAATCCCCTTCTCATATTGAGAAGAGGCCCGTGCTCTGTAGTGAGCCGAGAATGGGTTGATCATGATGACAGTGATAATTATAACAGTGAGGTCATAATATAACGCATTCTGTGCAAACTTGAAGTTTTGGATCGTAAAATTGTTCCTAAAGTTAGCCATAGCAAGAGCTATGAGACGAGGCCTGTACCTAACTGCATTTGGACTTTAATAAGGTGTAGATGATGATGAAATACAGTTTTCTTTTGGTTTAATATTTCTTTCCTTTAACAGTTTTGACAAATCCATTGCAATGTTCTTCGTTGCAAACACCGTGTTTCAAAGCATTTTCTGGATTAGATGCTCTGAAAGTTGAACCATTGGTGTTAGACTATTTTAAGATGGTGCAGGATGACTTGGTATTCGAAACAAAGCATACCAAGGTACATGGACTACAGAACATGATTATAGATGAGTTCAGGTTAGTATTATTCGAAAAAGATAGTAAATTCTAGTATATATACTAGAAATTACTACTTATTATTAGAATTATTACTTTATATTTTTCTTTAGGTATCTTTCTTTTTTTTAAAATACCGTTAGATTATAGTCTATGTCGCGGGATTCAAATTGTGAAATGTAATTGGCTGGAACGCACCTCGCGCGCTGATTGGTTGGTCGTCACCTACGCCGCTTTAGTCAGTCAACATTTAAGGTTACTTTATGAATATGCAATTAGTAAATAAAATGTATTTTGTATATACGATTTGATAGTTAGGTTAGCTATTACATAGGGGGGTTCCTGTCAGCTATGACTGCTGTCGAGTATAAACTCGTAAATATGTTTTGTTCCCGTGGAAAAAATGATATTGATTCTCATTCTTGGCAGGAAAAAAACATTATGTGTTTTAATTATTAAATACTTAATTATTTTAATTTATAATATAACACCCACTATTAATTCTTTATCTATTACTGTTTCAGTCCTACCATAATTGACCGACTCTTTACACAATCAATCTTTTGTGTCAAACAATTCAAAATCTCGGGAGATGATAACAATCTAACGACAATACAAGTTTCCAGTGACGTATTGATTTCTTGGCTAATTGTTAGCTTTTAAAATTAATTGCAGTATTTTAAGTTGTTAAAATCAGTTGAGACTTATTTGTGATGACCGACTACTTAATATCTTTACTGACTAAATTATAATATTAAAAATGTCCATTAATTGAACAGAAAAATATTTAATGAGTTATAATAACCTGAATTCTTGTGTCTCTTAAAATGTTTGAAGCATAAAAATCCTTCCTTTCGCAGAGCCGACGCTAATACTAGCACGCTTCACATGAAATTTCGCACGGACCTTTTCGTCACTGGTCTTTATAAAGCTGCTGGGTCTTTATTCTATATGCCAATGAACGGAGAAGGAGAATACTCGGCGACGCTTAGTAAGTTTCAGAGGATCATTAATTGTAATAAGGAGGTTATAGAAGTGAAATTTCGGATCTGAATATGGATTTGGACAAATGAATAACGTAATACAGGTTTCAGATTCGGTTGTGTAATTATTTATATATACGACGATTTTGGTTATTTACATTTATGGATAAGAGATCTTTGGATTCCTAATAATTTCGATTGTAATATAAATTTGCCATTATTACTTAAAATTTGAAAATGCCAAAAGAATATTGTATTGCAATAACCAATATTTTTTTGTCAAATTTGTTTTCTTTATTATTATATGTATTTATTATATATTCTGTAGGTTACGGTGTATTATATCCCTGACCTGAAACAGTTCAATGATAGACTGTGAAGTAATTTTCTTAGAAAACTAAGTTTTATGAAAATGACTAAATAACTTTTTTATATTTTTAGAAAACGTGGAAATAGATACTGTTGCGCCGTTTAGAATTGTAAGAAATGCACATGGTGAAGATTTTATAGAAGCTACAAACTATAAGTTTAGCTATGATGTCAAAGATAATGCAGAGTTTCGTCTGAACAATTTTTACTACGGGTTTTCAGGATTCAGTAAGTCAATTTTTAATTATTATTCTCGTAAATAAATGTATCAAGATCTCGTCTCACGGTGTTTGAAAACTCAGTGTTCCTAAACGACGTGACCGATTTTTAAACAATAGGTCGTAAAGTATACTAATTTATGCTGCTAGGTAATTAGTGTTCCTCAATTCAGAATTTTTCTATTTTATTGTCATTTTTTTTTTGTTTTTTTTTATTTGGCATCAAATAATTATGAAGGATCCATAATCTGGAGTTCATTAGCGACGCACACCGTTTAAACGATGCTCTTTAATATCCGCTAATATCAGAAATATTAAGAAGCGACAAGACGAATATTGCATCAACATAAACAACAAAACCCTGTTAAATGTTTACTACACTATTAATTATTTATATGGCAACACAATGCTTGCCAGGGCAGCCAAAGTTTCTATAATTTTATTTTTAATAAAATACTGTAATGTAAAGCCGTGATAGCCTAGTGGCCGTGATAGGGCGTCAGCCTCCTAATCAGAGGTCGGCGGTTCGAATCCGGCCACGCACCTCTAAATTTTCGGAGTTATGTGCGTTTTAAAAAAAACAAATTAAAATATCACTTGCTTCTACGGTGAAGGAAAACATCATTAGGAAACCTGCATGCCTGAGAGTTTATAATATCCTCAAGGGTGTGTGAAGTCTGCCAATCCGAATATGGCCAGTGTGGTGGACTATGGCCAAGCCCTTCTCATATTAAAGGGGAGACCCGTGCTTTGTAGTGAGCCGGTAATGGGTTGATCATGAAGATGATGATGATGACTGTAATGTGTTGTTTTGTCGACTGTTATATAAAGTAACAAAATTCATCCTCCTATTTTAACCTATTTAAACAAAAGATCAATTTATCACTAAACTTTTTCCATGAATTACTCCTTACCCATGAATTTGATTTTTATCCCATTTACAGTGTGTATTGGTGAAGTGATAACTAACTATATTTTTTTATGCAATTTCAGGTGAATTACTGCACTATCTCATCAATCAGAATTGGAAATATATATCATCAAAATATGCCAATGCTTTTATAGCGAATGCCGTCGAGCGCGTAGCCAAGACCCATAAATCATATTTTCGTTTACATCCTTTCCAGTTTTTGGTTCAATAGGTACTAAACATTATTTGGCAAACAAAATGAATGTAATAAGTGGTAGTGATGACAAACGAAAAATTTCCGTTTATACTTATAGTTTAAGTTATATAGGTAGTTTGGAAATGGATCACTAGGACACAACCTATAAAAGTATAACGAACTATCGGTTAAGAACAAATGTTATAATTTATGCTGAAACTATATATCTCGCATACAATTTGAAATAATCTATACTACAACATTAGAACATATAAGGTGTGCCTATTTCCTATATTCTTTACCACCGAAAACGTGAATCTGCTAGTTCTAAGGGGTTTGGTCAATACTGTTTTGGTTAGGTTATAAAAAATAGTTACATCAAAATCGCCATTACATTTTTTGGTGTTAAGAAAAACAATGCGAAAAAATATAGTACTAAGATTTTTCAGTAGTCATTTTTTTATATACATAGATACTAAAATTAAGAACAGTAACTACCCATTGTGGACAAACTTTTTTTACTTCTATTAAATTTTATATCAAATAAGGATTATTTCATTTACGCATTAATGTTACCCTACCCACAACCACGAAATGGTTCAAAAATATTTTTAGCTTCTGTTTCTATTTTATCAGGATTTTGTCTGAGCTACGGACATAGGTAGTTGAGTTTTGTGATGTTGATGTGTTCAGAATTGTAGTAGTAAATCTGGTTCCTCTACTCTCCACCGCTCGCAAAATGACTCGAAGGTCTTCTTGTAAGGACCACCAGCGTAAAACGATATTCAGAATAAATAATTATAAGTGGCGAGATGGTTTTGACAATAAGAATAGTTATCCAGCTAAGTTTGTTGTGGGATTCTTCTTAGATCGTTTGGAACCCTCATAGCTTTTTTTTTTTTTTTACAATTAAAGTACAACTAATAAATTAGTTAGCTTTAGTTTTAAGTGTAAGAAATAAGTTATCACCATCATCTTACTACTATGTAAGTTATTGAGGCATCAAAAGTGGCTTTTAAATGATCATTTGAATAAAGTTTATTGATTGATTAAACATCTTTTGGTCATCGTGATCGTGATCGTAATCGTGCTTAAATAAAAACATAATATTTGATATATTATTTATACCATTCTTGAAGGTCAATTCTGACCGACTGTATTTCAAGACAATGTGTCTTTTTATTGCTTCCTGTTAAATAAAGGATTTAATAACAAACGATGCAAGGGCGAGTTTATTCAAGGGCTGAAGCCATTCGACGGTACTACCATTGGAAGTGATAAAAGGCTTTCGCTTAAACTCTTAAGAATAATTCATTATCATCAGACTCAGCCATTTGATATCGGGCTACTGCGTAAGCCTCTTTTTGCAATAGGTTGGATAGCTAAGACCCACAACCCTTTTACAATGCGAGTTGACAGGCCTTTTATTTGTATATATTACCGGGCCGAGGTCATTTCACAAAACGAATTCCTTACTCTGAGAACTCTTGGTTCAATGAAGTGAACAGCTTTCACTACAGGTTTTGTTACGCTAAACTTGGTAAGAAGAAACATTTAATTTATTTTTTCAACCAAACATCCTCGAACTCGGTTCTGCAGTTTTGGTCAGTATCTACTCGTATTAACTCGTATTTCGTTTTACTCGAATTATTTCTATTATAAAAAATCTAAAGAGGCGAGATTAGCAAATTTTTTATTATTTTGGTCGCCTCAATACTAGAGTAGTTAAGAAAAAGGGCATTTCAGCAATCCCTAAAGTAGCAGCTTAAAAATCAATAAAATGGAAATTGGTTGTTCTGAATAGGCGTTGCTACTTCAAATTGATTTCAATAGATGAATAAATAATCGCATGAAATATTTATCATTTTTTAATTTTTGTTTGCCTTTTTCTTGACCGCGGCGAATATTGAATGGATCAAAATGAAAGTGTACGATTTAAGTTTAAGAGGTAAGACATATTATATATATATATTTTTATCCCGAAAATCTACACGATCATTTGGGAAATGCAATAAAACTCAAAATGTTTACTTAGATGTAATTCTTTAAACCTTTTTTATATTTCGTTTATAATTTTTTTTAAATAATAATTTACAAATTGTACAATCATTTTATTAGAAATATCTCAATGTTGATGTATGTGTGAATAGGATCCTTTTTGCATAACTACGTCGTATGTCGGTGATACCCACAATCAAAATAGCAAACTCAATATTAGGTAGTTTATATTCACACAATTACTAGTATAGAGCAGTCCCTTCTTTTTATCAATTAATCGCTTTTATAGTTTTCTTATAATATAAAAAATTGATATAGAGAATACAACTTCTTGTACAACAAACAAATAAAATTAGGCACTGCAAAATAATACAGCTTAAAATACAGCTTAATAGTTATAATAAATATTTTAATGAATTTAAACAAATTAATATTACACAAATTGTTTGTCCATTTAATTTGAACAAACATTAGCTTTCGTAGTCAGCCAAAAGATGGCGCTGCAAAATAAGATTCGAATTAAATTAAACAAGACTTTTTGCATAAATTTGGATACAGAATAATCATATTCATTCTAATAGATATTAACATAATTCTGATATTTCTCTACTTATTAATATATTCACTTAAACGGTAAACAAAAACATAAATATTAATATTTGCCAATAATTGCCAATAATTGCCGATAGATGGCGAATTGCGCCCATAAGTACGTCTGTAACTTATCAGTAAGGATAAGGATGAAGTTTGTAGGTTCTTTTTTAATAACGATAGACTAATAAAGATACATAAGCTATATTGAATATGTGTGCATAGTCAGTGAGCAGCTGGATCTACGCCATGACATTTTTACTTCCACACTAAAAAAAGGGTAACAATATATAACGATATTCTGCAAAATACCAACAAGTAGTACTTATCGACAGTTAGCAAGATCAACTTACGTAACCCTAAGCATTGCTCAAGTTTACCTACTACATAATTATAATACATTATTGTTACTTACTTAGCTTTAAGTTGTAAACAAGTAATGTGACTCATATTATGCATGCAGAGTTAGCCTACCACTTATAGGCTATGTAAACAATATTTTAAAACGTTGGCTGCCTGATAAACAAATAAATATTATAAAGACCTTAATCGGTAGCCAAAGATATTAAGTTATATATTTTACCTTATCCAAACTTTTGATAGAGATACAAGAACTATCGCATCTTTATATCAACCAACTTGGTCAAATCAATCTAAGCAATGTTTGTTTTTGAATATTTCTGTTAGAATTTCTCAGTACCAGCCCGGGGTTAAGAAATTGGTGGGGTATACCACTTCTAAGAAATTGGGGGGGTGTATGCTGTGTCGTCGGTCACGATAGTAATTAGAGTTACTAACATGTAATAAATCAGTAAAGCCCACTAACCTGGATTTAAGCTGTGTGGTGGGCTCTAAAACCAGGCCGAGACCTTTGTGTAAATAGGCTGGCTGATGATAAAGATGAAAATTATAAATCTATAAGTTTGAAAAACAAACTTTGGTTTGTTGCTTTATCCAATTACGCAAAAACACAGGAACTTGTTAATGTGATTTGTCCATAAAGTAGTTGAAGAGTACATCTCTTCAACTACTTTATGGACAAACTAACTTACTACTTTACATACTTGCTTAATATCCCGTAAAATACACAGTTCCTCTTTCTATATGATATAAATATTAAGATTTTAAGAGCTATTCTGTTATTACCTCATCTTGCTTATACGCGTTTGCGTTTATTACATCTGCGGTAGGATCTGAGTAGGACTACCCAGCCAACCTTCTCCGGCGTATCTGAACACACTGTCAAAGTTTCATCACAAACTGAGCTATAGTTTCAAAGTCTATAATGTACATAGGTAGAATTAAATCAACGATCGTTATCTTCTTAATGATATCTGCATAAATTGTCACAGTAAAAAATACACAATAGATAATTTACAACAAATTTTTCTTTAATTAACACAATTAAAAAGATATTCAATGACAATTACAATTACACAATTATTCTTTTCTAGGTACTAGTACAGAGAATGAGCTGAATAGTATTTCAGGTTTTTTCTTCAGTATTACATTATACTATATATCCTATCCTAATGAAACACGGAAGCAGCACAGCACAGTAATGTGAAAGAATGCACGCTTGTTTAATTTCCTTGATAATTACTAAGACCGAACTTATACGTACGTAATACGTTATAGTTCTTCGTTTTTGTGTATCTAAGTTCAAAACTGACAGACTTTAATTAAAATTAAAATCTAACAGTTTTAACTTGTCAAGTTTTAGCCAGATCTCTCCAGTGGTAACCTACGTTAGTATATAAGTCAGTGATTCTTTTATATACAGATTGTAAGTAAAATATATCATGTCGCTATTAGAAATAGTAAATATTTTTTTTTATTTTTAATTTTAATTGGATTTGTAATTATAGCAATAGTCTGTATTAATTTTATTTTGATTAACATTGACTAATTGAATTATTATTGTTGTTATTATTATTTTATTTTTTTATTTTTATGGAATTGTTTATATTAGAATGTTATGTGTAAAAATTGTATCTACTGTTTGCAATGCCCTGACCGGGTAAGATGCAAATAAATAAATAAATAGTAAATAATGATTGCCGGTTTCATTAAAACTTATGAAAATTACAAATATGTTGAGTGAAAATGTGTTTATTAATTATTTCAATGAGTTTTGTGTTTCACATGTATCTTATAGCTGTCTCGCGACTTCGTCATCGTTTTTATTATCCGCAGGGAATCGTTTATTTTCCCAGAATAAAAACTTTAAATGATTAGATGTATCGTAATTTTGCTAAATCAGACACATAAATAAATTAATCTAAATATTATATTTCCTTCTTATTGTTGAAAACCTGTGGATCCCACGCTAAGCCACCTGAATCATGTATTTTTTAATTCGCGAGAATCTTGTCTCCAAAGCATAGGCAAGATATATTTATATGCCCATTTGCAAGCAATATAAGTAATAAATTTCATATGAGGTAAAGCAGGGCAAGGCGAAATACAATTCACAAACAACTAAACATACATATTTTCGCGTTATAATAGCTGATTCTCCCGACTTCGTCCACGTAGATTAAAGGCTTACGAAATTCCTGTGGAATAAGTAAATAAGTAAATGAAATAGAAGATAATCATCTGTCTCATTCCTGTTCTCGTTCCCGTTTTCGCTAAAAGAGCTATTACCAACTAACATAAGTAGCTTTAGATTGCCATAATAAAATGTCCTCGAAATTAGTTTTCTGTGTTCTGAACACGAAACCACGGAAAACATGTTATTTTTAGGGTATACAGTACCCTATGTGATAATTCAGGGTGTAATCCAAATGTATTTCAAATTTCAGCCCAATTGGTTCAGTAGACCCGTCGCGAAGGAATAGCAAACATACGCACATACTCACCATACACACTTTAGTACATATATAAGATAAACTTTCGCTTTTATAGTATTGATCAAAAATTTGACTGCATACCTCGATTTTGCCCGCATTTGTCTCACTTTATCAAAAAGCCCATGGTGACCATTTATTTTCCATGCAACACCTCATTCTCAAATTGAAAATTGAAATCTCAACTTAATAATCTGTGTGATTTAAGCTCGCAATTCTCTAGCGATGTTGCCATTTAATATAAATAATATTTACTAATTAATTAATCATGTAAATATTAAATAATATTTTATATTATTTCAAGTAGCTCATTTTGATTTTTGATGATTAGATCTGACCCGATAGAAAAAATAGTAACTGAAATAAAAATTCTGACAGATCGATGGATTATTTCTCAACAGAATGGTTATGTACTTATTTGGTACGGAACCCGGAACTCTAAAAGGCAATGCGCAGAAGCGATCGTAATGACACGTGCTTTTACACATAGCATCTATAATACCAAGTCGTTCTGTGGCAAGCTTATAGTCACTCTCGTTTAACGTAAGTCGTTACACCTTTTTAAAATACGATAATTTATTTTAAAATGTGCTTCATATTCAAATTATTCGTGAGCGTGCTCTTTATAGGATTTGCCACGGCATTAGGTGAGTACAGCGTTTATAAAACGAAAAATATTTTGACCGTTCAACTCACAACGGTGGTGTGATATTAGGCCCATGTTCGATCGATCGTATTCGTTATCATCATCATCATGATCAACCCATTACCGAGCTCGGGTCTCCTCTCAATATGAGAAGGGTTTGGCCATAGTCTACCACGCTGGCCATGTGCGGATTGGCAGACTTCACACGCCTTGGGAACATTATGGAGAACTCTCAGGCGTGCAGGTTTCCTCACGATGTTTTCCTTCACCGCTGAAGCAAGTGATATTTTAAATTTTTAAAAACGCATATTACTCCGAAAAGTTAGAGGTGCGTGCCCGGATTCGAACCGCCGACCTCTGATTAGGAGGCCGACGCCCTAACCACTAGGCTATCACCGCTTCACCGATCGTATTCGTAAGCGTATTTATTATAGTACTTGGTGTTATGATATTGTAGAGTATAACGTTCCAAAATAAAAATATGGATTGGTGCTTATTTTCTCTCACGAAAACAAGCACCAATCCATACTGAGATATACATACATAAACTGAGGCGTGATTGATATACGCGCAAGCCCTAAGTTTTTGCTCATAAGTTATTCGTATGTGCTTGGCTATCACTATCAAGTTATTTTTCAAATGTTTGTATTCTTGGGACATTGTAAATTGATTATATGTCAATTATTACTAAGTAAATTTGTATACTAAGTGGCGTGAATTATATATACTATATGTTACAATCAGATAAGATCGACTTGGACTCGCAAAGGAAAGTTTTCGTACCAGGAAAAACTACATGTATTTCGCTTAATCCCAATAATGCCAATTTTGCCAATAATTTGCGAATAATACCAATCTCAAAATTGGCATTATTGAGATTTAGCGAAATTCACAAAAAACACGTTTCTTGTATTATACCCCCCTCTCATTTTCATATTATTTTTTGTTATAGCAGAAATATAAATTTACGGTACATACATTAACAGGTAGATATGTGGTTAATAATGACATTAACCCTATATCTGCCAGCGACACTATGATCGTAGTGAGCTACGCTACCATCTTAGCCTGCAGCATCACTTACCATCAGATGAGATTGTAGTCATAAGCTTACTTAATTATCTAATTTAAGCAGGTCTACTTTGTAACAGTTTGACACGTCAAATATGGTTTAAGGCAGATTTTATTTTAAAGAAGCTATTAAGAACGCTAAGACAGTGGTAAAGTGTTATTATTTTGCAGATTTACAATTAGATAAATGTAAACTAGAAGACTCCGCGTGCATGGTCAGAGTCTTTCAAAGCACTATACCTACCTTCAGTAGCGGCTTACCAGAATGGGGCATTGATGTCTTGGATGTCCTGGAATTCGATGAAACCGTACAGTTTAATATCTCCGGATTTTCTTTACGTATTGCAAATGGCCGATTGAAGGGATTGAAAAACATTATTATAAATACTGTTAAGTAAGTTACTTTATTTTCGTTTTTTGCTTGTCTGCCTGCAACTGCCTCGTTTGTCTATTGGTTGGTTCGCGGAATATTTTTATCAATAATTTCAATGTTGGAACTCAGAGAGTTTAATTATTATTATATTAGGTACGCAATCAGTCAAAAAGTGTCCGTGAAAGATACGAGCTTATTAAGAATTTGTTGTCTATTTTCGTTACTCTGCAAATTAAAATGCGTTGGTGTTTAGCATTTGCAGTGAATGAAAGTAAGGATATATCTTATTTTAGGTGAGCAAATATATATAATAATAAGTTTTATTCAATATTTCTAATCACTAAATAGATGATCATTAGTAAAAAACATTAAACAGACAGATTATGTTATTGAACGAATAATATTTTAAGGATCGTAACCAACCATAAGCATATATAGTTTTATGTAGCGGGTAAGTTTGTTGTGGGCTTCTTAGACCAAGTGACCTGGTGTAAGTAGCCCACAGGCAAGTATTTTATGAGCTTTTTTAAATACCAGGACGAGTTTGGAATCCTCATAGACTAAGTTTATAATGTAGTATCTAACTAAAAATGTTATTTGTGGTACACACAATTTTTTATCCATTCGGTCGTGTTAAATAAGGACAGCTTTGAGTTTGAATTAGACATTTGGTGATTGAATGATGGTAACATAATATGTGTAAGTAAGAACATTTTAACATGCATCAAACTTTTTAATAGCATGTTTTTTACTTTTAGATGGGACACAAGCAATACTACATTATTTTTGGAGTACACTGCCCCATCGTTCACCTTATCAGGGAAATACGTTGCCGACGGACGGATTTTGATACTGCCTATCAAAGGCGATGGCGATTTGAAGCTGAAAATCAGTATGTTTTTTTTTTTTCGGACTGTCTATTAGCTGTACAAACCCTATTGGTTGCCACAGCGTAACCGGGCTGTTTGGCGAGCTTTGGAAAGAAGCTCTGCCAGAAGAAATTTTGAGCCCTAGGGCTCGAAGAAACTAAGGGAACGACTGCCTAAAGGCAGTCTACCTGCCTTTGAGGCCGAACCTCGGCTTAGGCGATGTTTGGGATAACGGGGGGGTCGGACGGGACGGGGGGGTCCGACGGGACGGGGGGTCGGACGGCTATTGAAGTGCCTAATCAAATAAGTTAAATATCGTTATATAATAGCTTCTGCCCGCAACTTCATCTGCGTAGACAATTTTTAATCTTCCCACGGGTAATATTTGAGAAATTGGTATAGTAATACATGTACTTTTCCATAGCGTAGGTGACATGCATACCAAATTTCAAAGCTGTCTGCCCGCGGCTTAGCTCGTAAACAATTTTCAATCCTCCCTCGGGAACTACTTCGGGATGGGAATCGGGTTAAAAGGTAGCCTACGTTCTTTTTCATGTCAAAGGCTACATGCGTGCCAAACTTCATCCAAATCCGTTCAGCCGTTTTGCGTGATTGTGTAACAAACACTTTCATATATATAATATACTAGCTGGCGCCCGCGACTTCGTCCGCGTGGAATCAGTTTTAAAAATTCAGTCAGAATAAGTTGTAAAAATTCCTACGGGAACTCTCCTATGTCACTCTCCAGATCCTCAACTATACTTTCAAAAATTACGTCGATCCATTGCTCTGTTGCGACGTGATTGAAGGACATACCAATATAAAAACACACTTTCGCATTTATAATATTACTATTCGGACTTTTACAAATTATTTTCTTAGCGATGTCTACGGCTCTACGGTCTAACTTTCAAATTCGTTTTCATTATTTATGTTTCTACTTTCAAGGTGTGATTTTGCAAAATAGCTTATACCTACATGTATTATTACTGAAAAGTAATGCTCTAATTGCCGATTTTAATTTTTCTAATTCCAAAAACGCAAAACTTTCCTACCACCCTTCCTACATCTCACCTCTCTCACTCCTTTTGGGGTGGATTTTTTAAATATTTTTATTATTTAAAACAAATAACCTAAATGTCAATTTTCATGTCCCTAACTTCGAAAACTTAAGAATCCTCATAAAAACTTCCAACCCTCATTTTACCCTCTTTGGGGTAGATTTTCATAACATTGATTGAAAGAGATCTTTATTATTTATAATTAACAACTTAGTTACCAACTTTCATGTCTCTAACATCAAAAATATAGGACTTTCACACAAACTTCCAACCCCTGTTCTACCCCTTAGGGGTGGTTTTTTGTAATATTGCGTATACAGGTTTTTATTTTTTAAAACAAATTACCTAAATGCGAATTTTCATGTCCCGTACTTCGAAAACATAGAATTCTCATGAAAACTTTCAACCCCATCTTACCCCCCTTGGTGTAGATTTTCATAACATTGATTATACAGATCATTATCATTTATAATTAAAAACTTAAATGCCAATTTTCATGTCACTAACTTCAAAAATATAGGACTTTCATACAAACTTCCAACCCCCATTTCTACCCCTTAGGGGTATATTTTTGTAATATTGCGTATACAGGTTTTTATTATTTAAAACAACTTACCTAAATGCCAATTTTCATGTCCCTGACTTCGAAAACTTAGAACCCTCATGAAAACTTCCTACCCCCATTTCACCCCCCTCGGAGTAGATTTTCGCATTATTGATCATACAGATCTTTATTATTTATAATTAACAACTTAGTTGCCAACTTTCATATCTCTAACTTCAAAAATATAGGACTTTCATACAAACTTCCAACCCCCATTTCTACCCCTTAGGGGTAGATTTTTGTAATATTGCGTGTACAGGTTTTTATTATTTAAAACAAATTACCTAAATGCCCATTTTCATGTCCCTAACTTCGAAAACATAGAATCCACATGAAAACTCCCCACCCCCATTTCACCCCCCTTGGGGTAGATTTTCGTAACATTGATTATACAGATCTTTATCATTTATAATAAAAAACTTAGTTGCCAATTTTCATGTCTCTAACTTCAAAAATATAGGACTTTCATACAAACTTCCAACCCCCATTTCTACCCCTTAGGGGTAGACTTTCTCAAAACCGTTTCTTAGCTGACCTCTATTTCATAAAAGGAATCTACCTTCCAAATTTAAAGTTTGTATGTTTTATAGTTCCTGAGATATCGTGATCATCAGTCAGTCAGTCAGTCAGTGGTATTTCGCTTTTATATATATAGATAGGGTTACTAATATTTAACTTAAAGTTAGTTAGTCAGTGTATTCATGCATACATTTATTTATTTAACTTCAAAACGCCTTAAACACGCTATTTATATCGCAAGCAGTTTATATTATACTATCTGTTTTCCGCGGTTTCACTCGCGTTGTTAACGTAACGTAATGTTAATACACGATAATGACGCGTGTAAGCTAACTTCCCTGTCGTTTGCATTTAAATTTAAATTTTGCATTAAAAAATTGTGTAGGAAAAAGTTTACCTCCATAAGATTTTCTTGATAATAAAATAACTTATTCGTAAGGAATTAATACTTCTTCCCAATTAATGGCGATTATAAATTACCTTTTTAGTAAAGAATGTTAATAACTTTAAATGCGTTGTTGTGGCTTATTCATAAGATAATATTCATATAATATCTTGTGAACTTTTTTTGCTATTCACTAAAGACCATTTTTGTCATGCACAGTAACTAAGAAACCTGTTTCAGAAAATATGAATGTAAAAATACTGTTGTTCCTTGACATGACCAAGAAAAGTAAAAAAACGTACGCATCAATTAAGAATTACAAATACGATTTCAATGTCGAAGGAGGGGCTCGATACAATCTGACAAATCTATTTAATGGAAACAAAGAACTAGGTATGTAAAAACAAACTGAATCCTTATTTTGTCTCATTTTTTACTTCATCACAGATCCACTCTGTTTCCTCATTGTGTTGAAGTTTGTCTGGTGGGAGGCTTCGGCCGTGGCTAGTTACCACCCTACCGACAAAGACGTGTCGCCAAGCGATTTAGCGTTCCGGCACGATGTCGTGTAGAAACCAATTAGGAGTATGAGTTTACTATACCCCTAACAGGTTAGCCCGCTACCATCTTAGACCGCATCATCACTTGCCATCAGGTGAGATGCAGTCAAGGGCTGACTTGTGGTGAATAAAAAAAAAAAGCTTGCATCTAGGCTTACCGAATTTATATTAAGTAAATGTTTGATATCTAAGCGATGTAGGTATTCATAGTAAAATTATAAAAAATCTTAAACGTCGATGACAAAACCGCAGTTTTGCCCTTTTGAAACTTATTATATATATATTTTGAAATTTCTTTAAGAATTTTTTCTTTAAAATACGAGAAAATGTAGCGATTAGTGCGGTTACATTTTATAAATAGATATAAATGCCATAACTTTGTTACTGAAGTGTTTCGATCATAAGGGCGTATTTTCACAGAAGAAAATGGTACATATCACACAACCTCCACCCAACCCTATGTTTAGGCTAGCATTTGGCCAACGATATTTGGCCGACAGCAATGTTGTTTTTAAACTGACATGCTAAAACATGACTCAAATTGAGCCTGAATGAATATGGCTAGATTTGAAAATGCTTATCTAGAAAATTCATCAGGAGAATTTGTGACCTCACTTTTTAAAGAAAAATAAGTAGTTGCGTGTCAAATTATTATATATCAATATTATTATTTACACAGGTGATGCTGTGCTGAATTTAATGAATACTAACTGGAAAGATATCACCCACGAATTTGGAAGACCACCAATGGATTCTGCAGCGAAGAAAATCTTTAAAAATGTAAACAGATTCTTAGCGAAGTCGCCTTTGGAAGACATATCGCTTTCATTTTAATAAATACAACATTAATTAACTTAATTCATAAAAAGATTGCTGTAAAAGTTCAAGATTTTTTATTGATAAACAGAAAAATAATATACAGAATAACATATGACCCAACTAGGGGAACAAACTCAGCCCTTTTTATTTCCAATGAAACAAGCTAACCTCTAGACTAATGAGGAAGTAAGTTTGACCCCTTAATTCGAAGGCCCTATTTACTCCGTCTGACATTTACCCCTATAGCCTTGCGTGCATTATGGACGTTGATTAATTCCATACCCTACTCAGATATCAGTAGCTTATCAAAGAGATGTCTTGTAATATAAGTCTACAAAGTTGATGAAAATGTGATGTGAATATTTCGTCCCAAGAATATTTTAGAATAATAGTTTATTACATTTTTTAAATTTATATCTGTGAAATAATTAAACATTGAACTGTAACTACTAATAAATTGGAAGAAAAAGGCTCCCCCGAAAAACGGGGTATGTTTAAATAAGATTAATTTGAAGTTATCATAATGATATGAAATCATTTCGATTTGCTACAAAACGTTCAATTAACCGGTTAAACAAAGAACAATATTGAACACCGGTTTCTGGTCAAAACTTACCTTGAAATCAAAACCGGTTTCATACCCTGATTATGACTCATTTGGGTGCAGCAAGACCACAGTGTTCCATTGTCTCAGAAGTATATAATGTGAAATAAGGAAATACTGCCATTTTTTTCATAAATGGAGAAAACAAACTTATTATTAATTACAAAATAAACTGACACGTGTGTCTAAAAGGTTAGCTTGTTTATTTATTTATACAACTTTATTGAATATTGAACAAAAAAAAAGGAAAAAAAACGTAATATAAAAGCAAAAGGCGGTCTTATCACTAAAAGCAATCTCTTCCAGGCCACCTTTTTGAATGAAGCCGACAGAAATAAAAGGCTTCTCGCCTTCGCATCGCAACACATATACATATATACATACTAATAATTACATAGTATTAAAAAATGTTCAACTACATAACGGGTTCTATTAATCGGTATAGGTAAAAAAAATTGCTTTATACAATTAAATTGGTGCAACCCCGTACCTCGCATTACAACTAATTGGTCCCTATTGTTATTACTCGCATGACTGTGGGAATAATTATAATATATAAAATTTAATTAAATATTTCATTAATAAAACAGACAACTTGGTCGACAAACGAATAACAAATGACACAATTTAAATGAATTTAAATTGTAACTAAGAAAATTTATAAACGAACTAACTAAAGGAAATAACGATAATAAATTCATAAATTCCATTAACAACTTCATTTACATTGTTGATCTTATAAAGGCATTCTTGCTTAAGAATTTAATAAAGCGGTATGAAGATTAGGTACCTATGTTGAATAAAAATAAAAAAATATCTTCGTCTTATAGCTATTTTTAACGAATGTACAAAGAAGGGGTGTCGTTCATGGTTCCTGCATGACGTATGCATGTGTGTCTTTTTTTATTCCAGCTTACCTTCTACATGCCAGTATAGATTAGGATATATTAATTATCCAGAGAAACCTTACTTGATTTCAGAGTAACGCTAATTATAATTCGTTTTGAAAGGAATCAAAATGGCGGCTATATTGCGCCATCTTCAAATGTGTATCTTCATCCAGTGTTTGCCAGGCGTGTTTTTTATTGGTGTAGAAAAATTTATGTATATCAAATTTTTAGTGTTGCAAAATTGCTAGTTGATGAATCATATAAAAAGACTCACAGCAATTTGACAACCTCCGTGGCGCAATGAGTGCGTTGTCGCATTATAAAGTTGGAGGTCTTTGGTTCGACTCCCGGCTCGAATCTTGTCTGGTGGGAGGCTGCGGCTGTGGCTAGTTACCACCCTACCGACAAAGACATGTCGCCAAGTGATTTAGCGTTCCGGCACGATGTCGCGTAGAAACCAATGAGGAGTATGGGCTTACCAAACCCCTAACAGGTTAGCCCGCTACCATCTTAGACTGCATCATCACTTACCACCAGGTGAGATAGCCGTCAAGGGCTAACATGTAGTGGATAAAAAAAAAAAAAAACATAATATGCCATATTGTTATATAAAAATGATAAAGCCTTTATATGTCTGGAATCTTTTTGCAGACTGCAAGTATTTATTTTTATGATAAATTATAAGACCTAACGTAATTGGCATGGTAGTGCGCATTGAATCCGTACTGCATATTTAAGACCAATTATTAATTGCATAATCCATTTGAATAAAAATATACATTTGTTTTAGTTACAATGTATGTATACTACCTTGCTGTAATGGAAAATTTAATCACAACATTTCCTAATAATTATAATTAAAACAGTGTTTTCCTATAAACGTTGTGTGGTACAAATAATATTGGAACATGACCGGAGTCTGCATATTTCGGCAACTACATCACGATCAACTCATTACCAGACAGACATTAGCAGACTTCACAAGCCTTTGAGAACATTATGGAGAACTCTCAGGCGTGCAGGTTTCCTCACGATGTTTTCCTTCACCGTTGAAGCAAGTGATATTTTAATTTTTTTTTAAACGCACATAACTCCGAAATGTTAGAGGTGCGTGCCCGGACTCGAACCGCAGACATCTGATTAGGAGGCTGACGCCGTAACCACTAGGCTGTCACCGCTTCTTTCGGCAACTACGAAACCCTACAATGTGTATGACACGATACGCACTTGACCTATCTAAATGCTTTTATAAAACTAGACACACTGTCTAAGTGTTTGTACCACATTCCTCTGATTCTATGTATATAATCATCGTCAAAGCGCAAACACCATTGAGCGTATTGGGTCACTGTTCGATTTCTATTCCCTTTATTATATATGCTCTATTTCTTTTCTATGTCAGAGAAGGGTGCGTACTCAGCAATGGGATATTCTTCATAATCATCATAATAAACCCATTGCCGGCTCACTACAGAGCACGGGTCTCCTCTCAATATGAGAAGGGCTTGGCCATAGTCGCTGGCCATGTGCGGATTGGTAGACTTCACACGCCTTTGAGAACATTATGGAGAATTCTCAGGCGTGCAGGTTTCCTCACGATGTTTTCCTTCACCGTCAAAGCAAGTGATATTTTAATTGCTTAAAAACGCACATAACTCCGAAAAGTTATAGGTGCGTGCCCGGGTTCGAACTCCCGACCTCTGATTTGGAGGCGGACGTCCTAACAACTACGCTATCACAGCTCCAATGGGATATTACGGTTGCTCAAATGGGATAATGATGATGACAATAAAGCCTACAAGACGCTTAAATTTACGTACGTCATAGAGGGAGGAGATTATAAATAATAACATATTAATTCACAATCTCATTAAGGCTTCACGCGTCGCCCTTAGGGACTCTTATCTAAACAAAGGTTAATTTGCATAAAATGATTATTAATTACGACTTATAAGGGTGTGACTCGTCTCGTATGTTTAATTTAGAACGCTACAGTCGAAGTCTTTACAGTATTCGACGGGTAAACGATGTCGATACGATCGGGCGAAAATTTGTAAAGAATTTAGGTATGTCCTGCACAAGCTAGTTGGCTGCAAAGGACACTTGTAAAGTAGAATTAAAGAAGGGTTTATTCTAATAGATTTATAAGAACTGTGTGATAGCCTAGTAGTTAGGACGTCAGCCTTAGAATAAGAAATATAACTGTTCGGAGTTATATGCGTTTTTAAGCAATTAAAGCCTGAGAGTTCTCTATAATGTTCTCAAAGGCGTGCGAAGTCTGCCAATCTGCATATGGTCAGCGTGGTGGACTATGGCCAAACCCTCCTCATATTGAGAGGAGACTCGTACTCTGTAGAGGGCCGGCAAAGGGTTGATCATGGGTAACAACTCGTTTGGTAGCCAATAAATAAAGTTCTCGTATGCTTAATTTAGAAATCAACAGTCGACGTCCTTACAGTATACGATGGGTATACGATATCAATACGATTGGGCAAAAAAGGAATTGGGGTATGCTTACAAGCTTATTGGCATGCAAAGCGCACTTGCCAAATAGAATTAAAAAATATATTTCAATAGAATAAAGAGAACGCGCGGTTTGGTAGTCAATAAATAAAATTTTCAAAAATAAAATAAAAACCTTGGTCGATCCAATTAAATTTTGAAATATAACCTCACATCGGGGATTTACTTCGCATAATTAATTTACGCACGGAACTCGGACAGTTTAATTTCCCTACTCTTTCAACTTTACCCATTATTCAAGGGGTACCACATTACAGATTACATGTCAGTGGCCTTACGAAAAGTACATGCAATATCCAGAACGCCCAGTTAAGTGATTTCTACGAGTATATTCGCAGAAACAAGGCTTTAAGTTTGAAGCGGTGTATTGCTTTCAAATTATGTAAGGCATATGTAGTGCTTTTAAAATTTCTACAATTAAATAAATATACTCGTATTTTAAAAATAATTAGTTACTATTAGGTAAATAATATATTTAACGGAACATATCTGCCGTAATCAGCTAGATACGGGTTTTCTACTGACTGTTTTTACTCATACCCCCTTTTTTTGAATAGTGATTTTATATGCCAAACATAAATGGCGTACGGTGTTATTTTTACTGAAATAATAAAAAAGTTTTTTTTTATATATATGGATAAAATAACGTCAATGTCGAAATAGTTATCAGTATTTTCGTAGTTTATGGTTTACAAACAAAGATAAAAAGTAGTTTAAACACATGAAAACGAAGATCCTGCGGAAGTATAAACAGTGTTGCAGTAATCATCGCCCTCCAAGAAATAAATACAGTGTTCCACGAAATAAAAGGATAAACAAAAACAAAACACATAGCAAACAAACTATCATCATCATCATGATCAACCCATTATTGGCACACTCCAGAGCACAGGTTTCCTCCCATTGTGAGAAGGGTTTTGGTCATAGTCCACCACGCTGGCCATGTACGGATTGGCAGACTTCACACGCCTTTGAGAACATTATGGAAAACTCTCAGACGTGCAGGTTTCCTCACGAAGTTTTTTTTCACCGTTGAAGCAAGTGTTATTTTAATTGTTTAAAAACGCACATAACTCCGAATAGTTAGAGGTGCCGGGATTCGAACCGCTGACCTCTGATTAAGAGGCTCACGCCCTAACTACTAGGCTATCACTGCTCACAAACAAACTATAATAAACTATAATTATAAAAATAAATAAATACACAAACAATTTTTTCCTGAATATAATATAAGATAGGCCTACACACGTCTGTCCGTTTTTAGTAATTGCAAACACGACACGTCATACGTTAGTCTAGTTTGATATATTCAAACTAGACTCTACTTTTAGAGCAATGGAAATTTTATGTGTGACCAGATAAATGATCCAAATTTATACCTGAAACCATGTTTTATTTATACCTGAAACATTTAAGACGGACTGTTAGTTCTAAAAACAGTGTTACATTTTCTTATAATATTTCGTTTTAATGGAAACAACTTCAAATCCAAAAAAAAAAAAAAAACTTGTGGTAAAGTTCGTCATTGAAAGCAGGCTTTTTGTTGGTTTTTTGATGTTCCATTACTTGAGATAAGTGTCTAAGATCAAGAGAAATCCCTCCCTACTACGTCGTGATTTTTGCGCATGAAAGTGGCAATTATAGAATTGTTTTACGAGACACTTTATGTAACCAAGGTCTGCCCTTGACAAAAGAGGATTTTGATGGCTGCAAAATATTTTAAGCTACAGAAATAATAAAATTCGCGACCTCGTTTTTACTTAGTAATTAAGTTGTACTTAATAATATTAAATAATTAGCTAAAACTACGTTAACTTAATATATATTTTATTGTACACTATAAGTTAGCCCTTGATAGCAATCTCACTTGATGGTAAGTGATGGTGCAGTCTAAGATGGCAGCAAGCTAACCTGTTATTGGTATGATTAACCTACTCCTAATTGGTTTCTACGCAACACGTCCACGTTACCACCCAACCGTTAGTCGGTCGTTACTAGCCACGGCTATAGCCTCCCACCAAACAAGACTCGAGCTGGGAATCGAACCCAGGACCTCCAACTTTATAATGCTAAAAAAACGATTTTTTTTTTTTAAATAAATTATTGTAAATACTAAACCGTTTTACTACCATTGTTTTAAAGTCAAGATGATTGAATATCTTTGCTTGTTAGAGTAAAAGTTTAATCTTTCCCTTTCCTCGCTTACATTCAATCAATACAATAACATGCTACCCTATCATATTACACTTCCCCGATCAAATGATATAGCTGGGGAATAAGAGTACAAATATAATTATTGTTTATTTTAAATTATTAAAATTTCTAGCAGATATTAGTCACTTAAATATAGTTGGGCGTGCAAAGTCACATCTTAGGCTTTAATCACAATAATTTTGATAGAAAATCATACAATCTTAATAATTTTACAAAAAAGTTACCTAGCAGTATTTCAAAGGGTTTTGATTTGTCACGCATCCTAAGGCCCTCACGTAATTAGGAACCGCGGTGTTAGCGTACTTGTAGACACTTATCGCTTTATGTACAGAGGAGTCACAGAGGCTAAGTACTACTAAGTGGTCGCTAATTATGGGACTTGTTAAATAGCTAGTCAAGAATCAGGCGCAAGAGAGCGATACATAATCAAAGTGAAATGAGGAGTAGTATATTAGAAACTATGTTAACAAAACAACATAATATATTATTATAGGCACCCTCCAAAAATTTGTCGTACGCCGCCTGGTAAACTGTAAAACTGTGTTCCCACTGATATTCACTATTAGGACTAAATGCGAACGTATACGGGTTTATAATACAAAGCGACCAGAGAAAGTAATTAACTAGTCTTGTTAAACTCAATGCGGTCTTGTTTTTATAATAGGTGATATTAAATCAATTGGCCGGTGTTTTTTTTTTCCGCTGGGAAATGCATTTACGCATCCCCTCCGGAAGCGATGCAGGCAAGACTGCGCCGCTTCCGACGGGGTACTGGGAATGGGACTCCCCGAGAGATGCTCCTTCGCGTCGCCTGGTGGCTGGGTCACGGGAATACTTGTGCACTCGACCGCAACTCAGCCAGAGGCGTCCGCCGAGGCAGACCAGAGGCAGGTCGGTGGTTACTTGCTAGAGTGTTTGAGAATGTGAGAAGTGCGAATGATCATGAGGCGAGTATCAACTGCTACTAACCCCCACCATTTTGACGCGAAGACCACGTTCTATTTTGACACGATTATTACAATGAAGAAGAGGACGTTTACATTTATTAGAAAACATATTTTTGACATCTATTGGACAAGCACAAAGTGCTTCTTCATTGTTAATAAGCATCGCTAAAATAGCCCTTTTGGCTTTTGTTTTCGTAATCACAATGTGCGCAATCACAATAAAGACGACATCATGGTATTCACATTTGATTGTTTATTTTAAACTACATATTATGTATTAGTTTAGTCTATATATTTATTTATATTTCCAGTATATGCTACCTCTCACGCCCGTGTGCAAAATAAATACATATAAAAACCAAAAGAGATATAATAAACTTAAATAGATAATAATAAATAAACTTACATATACATTACATAAATACATATTTGCACCGGACGGAGGATTTATTTATATTATTATGTAAATAAATGTAATAAAAAACAAGGATCCATCTATTTTTTTCGCTCATACTGAATCAACTGATTCGAAGCCTTATATTCCGCCTACACATACTGTACGTGTTACCACTTGTCACGCGTGTGTTACACGCCGTAGTTACGAGTGCCTACGAGCTGAGAACGCCAAGCATTTCGGTCATCAGTACCGTTAGTACAAGACATGATAGATAGCAATCGTAGTCATAATAATAGAACTTAGCACCAAAGTATGAATATCAGACGGTTTATTAGACTCTGGCGATAAAATTAAAATGAGGAGATACGCAGAAGAACCAGATTTTAGTCTACCAAAAATAATGCACCTTGGAGACGAAATACCCACTGGTTTCCCATACAATGCGCCACTTGCCATATCGCCATTGCTACTTTATCTTGCCACTCACTGGCCACCATTATATCACCTTGGTAAAATACTAACTAGGTGAACTGATTACGTCAAACGAGTTGCAAGCAAGCTTTCCAAGACCGAGGTATTTGGATTTGAATACAAAGGAGAATATTCATGTATAACGGAGGTTATACATCTAGTAAAATGGAAGTATTCCTGACTACTACACTATTATTATTTCAAGACCCCCGTGGCGAAGCGCATGCACTGTCTCACAATAAATTTGGAGGTTCGATTCCCGACTCGATTCTGGTCTTGTGTAATTTTGACCGGGGCTTGTTAGCACCCTACTGACAAAGACGTGTCAAGCGATTTAGCGTTCCGGCACGATGTCGCGTACAAACCAATTAGGAGTATGGGTTTACCTGTAACGGGTTAGCACGCTACCATCTTACAGTATATCATCACTTATTCATGTGTGATTGCCGTCAAGTGCTAACTTGTCATCATCATCATCGATGCGATAATGTTTGTTTATCCTTCTATTGCGAGTAGATATTACACGGGCAAGAGAAGATTTAATTTAAATGCCTCCGATATGAAAATAAATAATTATTTTATTTTCATATCGGAGGATTATTTTATTTTCATTTCGAAAACTTATCTATGTAAACTTAGAACTATCAATGCATACTCACTTACATGCTAACTCAATATGCTCAAAATCAAAATCTAAAACTTCTAAATTGTAATATTTAAACTAAGACATTCTTTGCATAATATCCATAGCTAACACGATAGAAGTATGCTTATATTAGGTAATATAAACATGAATATATTCCGTTAATATATAAAAACTAAAGCATCCCTCATTTTACGACTTGGCAGCCTTTCAAATCCGATAGTCTCGCTTTCGAATGTTGGTTTTCAACTTTATTTTTGTTATGAATCACGCCCGAAGTGTGATAACTCTACCACAATATTTATTTTATTTTATCTTTTAACCGTTTCCAGGCGATTATTTACTGGCCAAAATTGTTTGAAATTCGAGAGTTATAATTTTAAGTCATCATCATCATCATGATCAACCCATTACCGGCTAGTGGCTACCGGTTTGGCCATAGTCCACCACGCTGGCCATGTGCAGATTGGCAGACTTCACACGCCTTTGAGAACATTATGGAGAACTCTCAGGCGTGCAGGTTTCCTCACGATGTTTTCCTTCACCGTTGAAGCAAGTGATATTTTAATTTTTTTTAAACGCACATAACTCCGAAAAGTAAGAGGTGCGTGCCTGGATTCGAACCGGCGACCTCTGATTAGGAGGCTGACGCCCTAACCACTAGGCTATTAGGCTTAATTTTAAGTAATTATCCTAAAATATAATCGACACCGCAAGTTACGCGGTAATTTAAAAACTTTCAGTCAAAAACTAAACAGCGAACTTATAATTATTCATTATTCTGGATAAACTTCGCGACAACTCCGAGACCGATGTTTTAATATCGATTTCAAAATCAACAAACTGTGTCAGTCCGGGAACTTAGTAATCTGAAATAACGTTCGGAAAATTAAATAGGAGCGTCTGCAATATTTTCACGAATTTCAGCCTGTGGGAGCGTGTAACATTTTATCAAGTTCCAACTTAAGGCTTCAGTCGTGTTCCAACGTTAACCGTGGATAGACGTGCATGGTGGTCCGAATACGAACTAACTCGTTACAGTACGAGCATACTGTGAACGTTTTATTAAACATAAACCATCAAGCTTTACGCTTTACAGTGTTGATTGTGTAAATTGGAGACAACGTTGATTTTCCGGTTTAAAATTTTTCTGTGTGGCGCCTATACTTTTTTTCGACAGGATTTCAGAGTTATCAGTGCTTTAACCACATCACCATGAATGTTGACAGAGTTGACGGATAAGGGTGAGTGAACGGTGCTTGTTTTAATTAAATTTTTATTGAAGGGAAAAAATTCCAGCTTTATCTTGTATCTGATTTTGGTATGTCAGAAAATTATGTGGGTGACAATTTTACTTGGAGATTAAGTATTAATTTATTAGATGAATAAAACTTTAAGATTATGATATATTTGAAAGTGCTACTATGTTTATGAAATTAAACAATTTGTTTTTTTGCTTATAACATTAAAAAAAGATTATTAACCTTTTTTGACTTGAAGCTTTCGCCCCGAAAGATTCGCTCACATGCATTTCGGGTCAAATACAGTACCCACAATATTTTCATCAATAAGAAGAAAATATCAGTCTTCTTTGTTAGTCCACTGGGAATTGAGTGCTACGTGCAAACGAATAAACAGACAAACAATCATAAATGTTTTGACTAGCCACAAGGTTATTTCACCCAGTAGGGAAATAGAGCTTTGTAACACCATGCAGTTACAATAAGAGTTTGCGGGATAACCCATTAATTGGCCGATGTTATTAAGCTATAGAAAACATAGTTGTTCAAAAGATACCCTACCTTACCGCGTAATCCATATACGGAACCCGGAGAGAATTACTTGCTCGTCTGTCCGTCACAGTCTGTTCTCCTAATACTATTAAACAGCATTTTTCCTTATCGACTTTCTTCTATTTTATCTCCTGCAATCTAATAAATTGAAAATAATATGAAGAATATGCCAGATTAGCACACTTGCAACTTTGCAACTTGCGACATTTTTTTTCCTTGCTATAAAATTCAACCACTGATAGTGAACCGCAAATTTCGACAATGCCAGTGTTCTGTTACTTTCACGTGATACACACATATTGTCAATCCAGATTTTTTATAAATAAAAAGCAAGTTGCCCATATCGGTTACAAAAAATGTCTATGCTTGCTCAGTTTTTATTATTTGGAACCCTAGAGTATAAATAATACACAGGATGCCTTGGTGGTTCTCCGCCTAAGCATAGGTCAGAGCAATATCGAAATTGCATGGTACATTCAGTTTCGAAATTGTTAACTAATTGTAGTTGTAAAAATCGGGCGCGCTAAAGCGTTTCTCCGTGTAGAATCTATTAAACTGAATTGTACCAAATTGTAAGAACGTTTCATGGTGACATTTTTTTTTAAATGTTTTTGTCATATACGTAATGATACAGTTTCTTTATGATATGATATGATATAACTACATATATTTTTATGGAACATCTGCTTACGATGGGCATAATGGGCTTTGAGCGATTCGCGTCCTCCGTAGCTTCTGTGACACGAAAATTGGATTCTTTGAAATAATCGAAACACAAAGTAATGGCTGAGCCCAGGTCAAACGCTTCAACATTGCCCGAAGTTGAATATAAATTCATATTCAAATTCAAAATAATCTTTATTCAAATAGTCCTTAAAAAGGCACTTTTGACGCGTCAATAATTTACATAGTAGTTATTTCATGGTGATAACTATATTCGTAAACTTAAAACTAAAGCTGGGGGTTCCAAACGCGTCCCGGTCTAACAAGAAGCCCACAACAACTTTAGCCGGGGTTTTTCTTCTTTTTTCGTTATCATCTACCATCTCATATAATGAATAAAATGATTAATAAACTATAGCACCTATGGAGATAGAACAATTTACACCCAAGCTTTTTTATCGTTTATATAATCCTTAATATCGTAATATGATTTTTCTACAAGCTTTACTATACTACTCATAAGTTACATAATTATTAAAGTTGATAGTAGAGTTTACGCAGAGGCAGCATAATCACATAAGAGAGCGTTATGCCGTTTGTCGAGATAGTATCGGATCGATTTCAATGTCAATGCGTGCCAAGGGTTACGCATAAAAGTTTTAATTCTACGCCAAATGTTACTGTATCCTCTAATATATTACTCTTGATCGTAATAGATGAATCTTCCACCGTTAAACACTTATGGGGATATTGTAAAGTGTTTTCTTGTATCGAAACGCCCTTACGTGACAGTAAAATGTAGGTCTATTTAACTTTAACGATTTCCTGTTTCAAAGTTCAACATTTTTATTTCGAATAAAATTCGTCCGTCAACCTATTTTACTCCACTGCTGGACACAAGCCTTCTGTTTCTCAGAATAAAGAGATAAAGGCATAGACCTATAGAAAGACGGCGGTTGAATCCGCAGAGACTGAAAATAGCTTGTCAGTAAAACTTGCTGTCTATTATTTACTGAGCTGATTGAACCCAGTAACATATAATCCGTATCCAAACTCGCTGAACACTAGACCGTCGAAACAATTATTTAAGTTAAAGCAAGGAAAGTTTCGTCAATTTTACTGCTCGAGTAAATTTGAGCGAATACGATATCTTGACTAGTTTCGAACTAGTCAAGATATCGTTATCAACCTATTCATTAAATGACCGATTAAAATATTGTTCGCAATCTGTAACAGATTGCTAAAGAATCAAAATGATTTTAATTTGATTTTTTTCCTTTCTTAACAGATTTCCTGATTTGTAGTTAATACCAAGTGTTAAAAACTATCCTGATGTGGAACTTGAACTGTTAACAAAACATCGAGAGGAAACCTGAATACCTGGCTTCATTATCATTCAGTTTTCCATAATGTTCTCAAAGGCGTCTGAAGTCTGCCAATCCACACATGATCAGCATGGTGGATTATAGAGACACCCTTCTCATATTGAGAGGATACTCGTGCTCTGTAGTGAACCGGAAATTGGTTAATCATGATGATGATGATGAGTGCAATTGAATTATAAAGTGTTTCAAACACAAAATTTTATAGGTTTTTAAAATACCTTGCCTACCTGAAAACATGACACCAAATAAAATAAAACTTAATTCTGATATCCATTTTGTATAATGAAAGCTGAATTTTTACTAATGGCTTAAAGGCAACGCTTTTTGTAAGGGCTTTTCAGTTCTGTTTACGTTGAAATTACACAATTTTTGTATAAAATAAGCGTGAAAAAGGTCACCTTATTTTAAGTCTCCTTTTATAAAAGTTACCCGTTTGGTATTATAATTTCAGGAGTGTTTTACAAACTTTCGACTTAAGTTGAAATGATGTTGAGTATGCGTATTACGCAAAATTTTTATATACATACAAAACAACGAGATAGTTGACCACTTTGCCTGTCTGTATGTTTTTTTTTTTTATATTACAACGTGGGTAAACGAGCATATCTGCAGCACCATAGGAGCCATCTAAGCGTTTCCAGCTGAACCCATCCTCCAAGTCGGTTTCTATTTGGAATCTTACCACTACGTTGCTGGGCGGTTTGTCTTTGCCAGGGTGGTAACTAGCCATGGCCATACTGGACTAACGCTACTGGCAAAACATACCGCCGAAGATGCATTAGTGGCTGGTCTGATGCTGCAGATGTTAATAGTCTGAAGTAATCATTCAACAACAGTTGACCCATCAGTACGTTTGCCCGCGATGTATGCATAAAAAATCTATATATATAAAAGCGAAAGGTCACTTGCTTATATACTTAAATACTTACTGATTAAACACGAGATCTCAAAAACTTTTGTACGTATAAAGGTATAAGTTAGCAAGTAGGTAGTTGATAGTTAAGAGATGTCAGCTAAGAAAGGATATTTGAAAATTCCACCCCGGAACAAACAGACAGACAGACAGACAGACAGACAAAAATTATAAATGTTATTTTGTTGTATGTACCGTATACATATTCATATGCATGTAGTAAAAAACGGTTATTTTAATATTACAAACAGATACTCCAATTTTATTTATTTGTATAGTTTAACGTTCCAGTTCTTAATACATCACCTTCATGATGAGAGTGTCCGCTTATCATACTTTTTAATGGAAGATGGAAAGGTCAAGGCTAATTTCAGACCACTAGAAATTGACCAACTAGACCAGTGAAGCAATACGTAGGAATAACAAACGTAATATAAAATAATCAACACATCGAAAGTGAAGTTCCTAGAAGTTCCAAGAAGAATAAATTCAATACCTTTGACAAAATGAAATACCGGTAATATCAGCCAATTTTAAGCTTCGTTACTTCCACAATTTCGTGTTATACTTCTCCTCTTGGAGTATAATTGATTTAACTTTTCTTTAGCTCCTGGCACTTTAGTTGAAAGGTTCGGTAAAATGATTTATATCCGAAATAATGAAGACAAAAATACTATAGATATTTCATACATAAATATTTTACTGCCTGACAATATTTACTACTTCATCATGATCAACCCATTCTCAGCTCACTACAGAGCACGGGTCTCCGCTCAATATGAGAAGGGTTTGAGCATAGTCCACCACACTGGCCATGTGCAGATTGGCAGACTTAACACGCCACACTTGAGAACATTATGGAGAACTCTCAGGCGTGCCGGTTTCCTCACGATGTTTCCTTCACCGTTGAAGCAAGTGATATTTTAATTTTTTTAAACGCACAGAACTCCGAAAAGTTAGAGGTGCGTGCCCGGATTCGATACGCCGACATCTGATTAGGAGGCTGACGCCCTAACCACTAGGCTATAATCGCTTCACTACTATTTACTACTTACCAAAGTTTTACTTAGGTTCTATATGTTAAGCTTTTTTTTTTGTGAATGTCAAAGAAGCACGTTGATTATGCGATTTCTTGAGCAAAACCGGGCTCATAAATTTTGGTAGTCAGCGAACGTACTAGACTAAACTATTAATCTATATGCTTAACTTGAAGAAGCTATTTAATATAATTACTTTTTTCTTTTGCTAGTAGTTTAGATAAGGAGCACTTAATTTGGCCCTCAGAGGCCTTCAATCTGATTAAACTGTAAAGATTTTCTGCTTTAATTTAAAAAAGCAACTGAAAACGTTTCTTGCAAAGGTTCCAACTCCCGCTCATTAATAATTAATGTGCTATTTTAATTAACAACCTCATCGGTTTAGTAGCTATATAGCTATCTACATAATCTGTTGCTGAATATATGTACAGATTATGTAGCCCTGGGTGTCGGTTTTCTGTCGTGAAAATCGGCATTGCTCGTGCCTGGAGAGCACGGTAAGGAACCATTTGCAACTAAAACTATTATGAATTTAACATTTGTCACGTTTGTATTTATGAATGAATCCTTAGGTTGTCTGGCTGAGATAATTAGTAAGCGATAAAGCCGTCTTCTTGTATTGTACTTATTTCTTTATGTTTCTTTTTTCATATATTCTTTCTTAACTTGTTGTGGTGTAAAAATTAATTGTAATAGTAAAAATATTAATAAATATACTTTACAGCCACACATAAGTAAAGAAAAAGGAAAAGCCAGATTTGTGTTAACAAATAGTATACTATATTGGCGGTGTTGGGAGGATACATTTACTGCACTATTGCTATACTATATAGAGTAGAATTTATAAGTAAGTTGTATTCTAGTCAGACTATATTTTCAGCCATTTACATATTATGACGTACGACGAGTTCGACGAGCCAAAAATGGTTTAGTGGCTTTTTATTTTCTGTTTTATTCAATTAGTATTAGTGGGTTTAAGAAATCCCGCCAAATACAGCCCCTTATTATATTACAATTTATATTATATGTGATTTTCGTATATAATTTCAAAGAAAAAGTACAATGACATTTCAATGCGATAAAAATTCATTTCTTCACAAAATAGTATTAAATATAAATAAAATCCCTTTATCAATTTTTTACACTTTAAATTGTATAATTTATAATCTTAGTATTATAGGTTAAAGAAAATTTGCTATTAATTAAACCGGAACTAAGCGTGTTAACCAACAGGTTAGGGGTATGGTAAATCCATACTTCTAATTAATTTCTACGCGACATCGTGCCGGAACGATAAATCGCTTGGCGACGATCACCAGATCAGTCCGAGCCGGGAATCTAACCCATGACCTACAACTTTATAATTCGACAGCGCTCGCACTGTGCTATGGAGGTCGTCCGTATAAGGCAGTGGATATCTATTTGCTGCAACGTTCCGTCCGTGTTATACAACACCAGTATTTTAATCCACAGTCATCTGTTAGGTTTTTGGTTACAGGTTAGACCGTTAGTACATTCTACACATTACGTTTTATGTAAGGGTAACAACAACGAGACAATAAAACACAAAGATAAGCTAATAGGAACAAAGTTCATTTCATTATAAAATAACAAAATTCCTACAAAGTCAAAATCCTCCAGACCACCGCTGACGATATTACTATGAAATGAATTAGAATGAAATGAAATAACAATACACTTTATTTTGCAACATACAAAATAAGAAATACAAGACTGCAAAGAAACATACACAGAAAAGAAAAGAGGTAATATTTGTGAGATATGAATTTTGATCACTTTCAGTGAAATTTGACGACCTCCGTGGCGCAGTGCGTGCGCTGTCGCATCTTAAAGTTGGAGGTCCTGGGTTCGATTCCCAGGTCGAGTCTGGCCTGGTAGGAGTCTTCGGTCGTGGCTAGTAACCATCCTACCGACAAATAAGTGTCGCCAAGCGATTTAGCGTTCTGGCACGATGTCGTGTAGAAACCAATTAGAAGCGTGGGCTAGACAGCATCATCACTTACCACCAGGTGAGACAGCCGTCAAGGGCTGATTCGTAGAGTATTAATTAAAAAAATATATTTTAACCATCTAGTAGGAATCATCGCAGCATCAGCGAATGGGTAAAATTAACCTTAGACAACGACTAACTAAAAAACATATTAACATGACTTGCCCAATAAAACACTGTCATTAAATCTGTTTATATTAAAAATATTCACGTGCCATTATCCTCTCACGGAGAACGTAAGTCGCCATTGTTTGTCAAGATAATAAATTAACTTGGCAAATAAAATGTGTTTCGCAACGCTTGAGATAATCGCAAGGGAATTTTATTCGAGATTCCAGTTAACTTCACGCCCATAATCTATTTTGAAGAAGAACAATATAAATTAATATTTCATGCTGTTACTTTAGGAAGAGATGTGAATTACAAAATAATTCTTACTTAGTTTTTGATGTTAAAAGTCAGATTTGTAAATACCTCACGGGTAAATGAGCCGACGTTGAATTGAACAAAGAACCCTCAAAGTTTAAGTTTGCGAATGTCGTAATCACCATAAACTCACTACTGTGTAATTAACGAATCAAAAGTGCTCTTTCAAGGATTATTTGAATAAAGTTTATGATTAATTGACGTTGTGATCACGAGAGATAATATGCAGAATAGAATCCCATAGTTAAGCAAAAGAACATGAATTTCTGTCTGTCTACATATATAATAAAAATGTAACTGGGCGATTCTTGTAAGTTGAATATATTTTAAAAATTTTGATCGAGGTTTAGAAATCAACATACTTTAAAAAAAAATGTATTCATCTATCTGTCTGTTTGCGCATCACGGAATAACTAGTGAAAGGATTTTAATAGAATTACGTGTACTAAAGCTAATTCTTTCGGTCAGATGTAAATGAGTTTCATAGAGATAGCGGACTAAACCTTCTAGTCGATTTTACTCCATACCTGCAATGAAATCTAAACCTTTAATGATAGTTATTTTTTTACTAGAAAGGTAATTTATATGATAATTTAGATAAGGTGTATTTGGAGATATAGGACATTTAATGATGATGATATTTAGTGGACTACGGCTGAGCTCTGGCTTAAGTCTTTTAACCATATTTAAAACATGTAGCACGTGATTGAAGACCTTCACCACTTTATCGAAATAGTAAGATTTTTTTGGTCAGGCGCTTTTGGCCAAGCTGAATGAAATTATGTATAATGATTATTTATTATTACTATTCAATATTAATGATAAAAACTGGGAACGATGGATTCCCAATTCTACCTCTAACCTCTAAAGTTTTTCAACCTCTGCTTATTCCCACAGATAATAAAAAACAGTAAGAGTTGTAGGTAAAATTTTGACTTGCCATCGGTCACCAAATTAACATGAATATTTTATTTACGTAATATAGTTACAGCATCTTAGGTACAGATTTCGGTAAGTTCATAACTTGCCAGTCTGCATGACAGTAGGGTCTAGACCTTATTTCTCTACCTCTCTCTGTAAGAAAGGAGGCCTGTACTACACGGTGGGCAATTGAATACTTTAATATCTAGCAGAAACTTATTGAGATATCTGATTCATATCTCGAACTTTGTTAACAATGTAGGCTCGTGTTTCAAAAAAGAAAGAAAACGTGTTTAAACGATTTGTTTTTCCCACTGCTTACGGAAAGTAAAAATTAATTACTCAGACCCTATTATGGAAATGTACGTTTGTGGTATGATTTAAATGTAACAAATTTACATTTGGGACTGTTAAAGTAAATAGAGTCAAGCGTTTCATGAAATGTCGCTGGTAAATGAGAATAATTTACGGAGCATAAAATAATTATGTTCGTTTTGGATAATTGTAAAAGATTGGCACATGTACTAATATAATAACTCCATCACTCATATATAACATTATTAAACTAGACCTCCAATTGTTTATATCTATATATATATAAATAAAGCTCTGTAACAACAGTCCAATTATATTGTTTATACTTCTTTAATCTTATAGATGCAAACTTCCAAACGGAGAAGATATACCCTCCGTAGTGCAGCGTGTGCTATATATACAGTCAAAGGTCCCAGGTTTAATCACGACTTCAAATTCTTTGGCCGCGGCTAGTTACAACTCTACAAAGACAAAGATATACATACCGTTAACCGATTAAGCCTTGCGGTATGATGCCACAATGCTTAGGTGGCTCCTTTGGTGCTGCAGATGTCCGTAGACCGTAATCACTTAAAAGGTGGGCTTCTACTCGCCAGTTTATAGATTAAATGCTGGGCATATGTATCCTGTTCATAGAAGGGTTTTCAGAGCATAGACCTATAATGACGACCAATGGCGAGCTGTCCATGACACGGATATACTGGTGCATATCCGTGTCTTGTCATATCTGTATCCGTATAGTCAGCGTTTGTAGTGTGGTCACTACAAATGCTGACTCCAAACTCAGGGTTGATATTCAAAATTTTTAACAATCTAAATAACTAGTAATTTTTGGCCCAATTGAACCTAGGTCGTCTTAATGTGCAGTCGATAGCATCAACTAACCGACAAGCGAGCCGTTGGTTCCACATAAACGTAACTAGACTAAGCAGAATCCTTTTTTTATGTGAAAGTATTATTTTGGAAGAAAAAATATTGTTGGAACACAATCCCACCCTCAGCGGAAACATAATAGATCGTAAATCATACACTACAGAAATATTTAGCTTCAGCATTCGAGATTCGGTTTATTTTTGTGAAAATAATTCGAGTAAAATTCTATTATGTATTTTTGAAGGTTCAATAGGCATATGCTTTACTGACAATAATAGTAATTTCATTAGGATCTAATCGTGTGTTATTTCATTTCATATTTTATTGCGAGCTATTTCTCGTAACTTCTGATAAGTAAAACTTCTTTGCCTTATACAACGTCCTTATGTTGTTCTATAAGCAATTTATATTATCATCATGAGCAACCCATTGCCGGCTCACTACAGAGCACGGGTCTCCTCTCAATATGAGAAGGGTTTGGCCATAGTCCACCACGCTGGCCATGTGCGGATTGGCAGACTTCACACGTCTTTGAGAACATTATGGAGAACTCTAAGGCGTGCAGGTTTCCTCACGATGTTTTCCTTCACCGTTGAAACAAGTGATGTTTTAATTTTTTTAACACGCACATAACTCCGAAAAGTTATGTTCGTTTTTAACTCCAAAACGATAAGTATGGTGCGTGCCCGGATTCGAACCACCAACCTCTGATTAGGAGGCTGACGCCCTGACCACTAGGCAATAACGGCTAACAATTTATATATATATATATACAAAAAACTAATAATAAAAGGTGAACTTAATGCCTTTATCCTTCCTAACTGTCAATTTTAGTTCACTTAGAAATATATTTGGAATTATGAGAAGAGCAAAGTTGCCACTAAGTAACTTTTAGTTAAGATGAGTAGGTAAGTAGTGAGTAAGAGTAAGAAGGAGATAAGTAGTTACTTCGTAGGAGTATTATAAGTAGTTCTAATTTCAATGGATCTCAATTTGGTAAAGCCATTTTGTATGCAAAAATCTCTAAGAGTGAGCTGCTCAATTTTCATATATATATATAAACTAATAATCAGTGATGTCTGGTAAAGCCAGATTCTAAAAGAAAAGGCTCCAACAAAAGGTTCATCAAAATCGGTACTGCTATCCCTAAGATCAGCTGTCTTATCAAAATATCAGAAATCTTGCTGTTTCTATTAGAATATTTTGATATAACTCAGACTTCTCCTAATCATAACTTTACTATCAAAACGCATAAATTTTCAGTAACAAACTTCAAACTCCCTACAAGCAAACGCTCGATATTTTCATGTTATTTATTTCGCATACGTACGAATATAAAATCAGTTGAATTCCTTCAGCGAGGTTGAAGCATCGTAGAGAATTTTTCAAGTATGAAATATGTTTGAATAATGTTTTATATTTTAACGCGTTCGTTTTTTATGTGTCAAAAAATTAAAAATAATTTATATTTTTTTCTGATGTTCTGTTTTCTTTTTTCCTAACATGGATTATTGTGTTCTGAACTTTTTCGATAAGTTATTAACCGCGGTTTCACTCGCGTAAAGTTCACGTGTTTTTAACTTGCACACTCACACAAAATTCAAGTTGGCAACATGAAAAACAAACGACTTGAAAAACAATTAAATATATAGTATTAAGTGAAGTATATAATATAAAGAAGTATTGCCAACTAAATCATTGTCGCATTATTATATGTAATCTGTTGTTTTCATTACTGTTTTTTTATATATATAATAAAAAAATTGCAACTGGTGAAGCTATCACGGTGAGCTAGTATTTTCTATCTCAGAAGTATCTATACATGAATGGGACAAGTGGTTAACCTAAGCTGTTGGGCATTAATAAAGTTATTTCCTAATTTAAGAAATTAATTTATAAGGGTCAGAGTAAACATAACCGCGTTATGTAAATATTACTTATTGTTTAAAAGCGTGCCACAACTTATTTAATATGTTTTACCACAGGGACAAAAAACATTTAATATTTCACCATGGATAAAAAGAATTAATACGAACAGTACGTCCATTTTTAGGCTGCACTTGAAATGAATTTAGATTCAAGTCCTCAAAATCAGTTAGTGATTATCATAATAAAAATAACCAAAGCATTATTCAATAATGCAGTTTTCTACGAAGTTCTAAATCCTACGGACATTCTACGGATCTCAAAGACACTGTAAGTAAAGTTGGGTGATTTCAGTGAATCCTACAAATTAAAAAAAATCTACCTACAAATATTCCATACGCGTTAATAAATATTGAATTTTCACACATAACACACTACTACACTCATCGTGAATCACTATTTACTTAACGCGATTTTACTAAGTTAAAAAAGTTCGTAAGTTCCCTAAAAATTGTAGGTTCTTTATTTTTCTTTTAAAATATTCACTAAATACGATTACATTTAATTTTTACTATAAACTTTATTTAATCCAAGTTTTTTGCTTATAAGATTTGCAGTCACAATGATACACGCCTATTCGTGTACTTTTGATAGAATCTCCTCTCTCTCAAAGATAGGGTGCAAGGACTTAAACGATCAAAGTTATTAAGCAGGTAGGTGGGTAGCAACGATTATTAGAACATTAGATACAGTTTATCATAAACAATGGTATTGACTTAACGTGCTTATTAATGTGATGGTCAAACAACAGTTCTGTAACACCGACCTGGCATAGGGAATTCTTGACACAAAAACCCACTAACAATTTTTCTACAACTATACCACGAACCGAGTGACCATGAAAATAAAAATTAATTTTATGGATCTAACCACTGGCAAATACCGAAATCGCTATGAATAAGTCATGTCCCTAGATACGTGACTACCGTAGCACAGGTACTGATATCATGATCAGGTGAAATCTAGGTAGACTTTGCAAATATTGTGAAAGCTCCTTGTTAGAAGAAAGGATAAACAACAAGTAACCTAAGTAAAACTTCAGCACAGATCCCTGTAGGCGGCTACTTCTATGTGTAAAGAGAATTTATCTACTGTATACTTTTACAAAATTTGAAACAATTGAATCCGAGTAAAAGGTTTTTAATTTTATATGTACATATTCACCAACCTTATAAATAAAATTTTCTACTCAGTGCCCGATGAAGTCACGGGGGAATTTTGTTTGGGATTACAGAAAGTTTTACATCCGTTGTAATCATTTCAACAGAATAATAAAAAAGTAATCTATTCTAGAACTTTCTAAAGTAAATATCCCCAATATTTTGTTTAGAAACAACATAAAAGTGATTTACGAACAGGTCTTATGACTTGATGACTTTTTGACTTATACTTTGAGATATACTTTGTATATCTCTGTTACAATCGGAATATACTTGTTTAATTTTTTATTAGATTAGTATACACGCACATACTAACTGACAAATGTGTGTATACGAATTTGTTGTATTTATTAATTTTATGATTGGTAACGCCATCTATTGGCTGTATTTAATAATTCGATCAATGTCCACATTTATTATCCTACTACCCTCCCTTTCTTATCGTGTACTGTCACCAACGCCGCTTCAAGTCGGCTCGGGACCTCTCTGCGATCGTACGTACGTGGAGCGTGTCGATCTTCGCTTCCGCTAATTTGGGATTGTGGTGTCGTGAATGCTCCCGAGTGCCATCGGATCCTGCGATTTGTCTGTGTTCCATGAGGGTTTGTGCTGGCTGTGCTTGTGATTGAGCTCGTCGCCGAGGTATAGGTCGCGGACCTGCTAAGGTTAGTGCACAATTTCCGTATCCTTCACGCCACCTTTGCCCGACACGTGGACGCCTAAAATCAAAATAATAAACCTTATAGTCCACTAGTTTAACCTTTCGAAGGTAGACTGTGGCGGCATTCGCGCCTTCAAAGCTAATTTACATAACTTTCTATATAACCAAAATATAATTTGTAACATGTCGTGTGAACCAAAACATGAGTTTATGAAATTTGACGTACGTGTGGAGTACGTATTTATGAGGGACATCCTCCCTATTCTATTATCGTTGAGAACTTAAAGAGACCTTCGTAACAAATCTCCATGTTTGGGTCAACCCATCAAAATTAGGTTACCCGAGATAGTATAAAATAGCTAAAATATCTTGTCCCCAATGCCCTTAATGACGGTGGCCAAGTAAGATGTTTGAGTGGGTCACATTATTTACTTGTAAGGGGAAACTCGAGCTTTCCATTATATTGACTAGATTTTTGGGGATTAATGTAATTATTACGATAGGATAGAAGATAATTATGTGATGGTTAAATATGATACTTCACGAATAGAAATAATGAAAAATGTGATATAGTATATGAACGATTCATAGATGCCTGTAATAGGTTTATATGAATAAAGCTATTTTTGATTTTTTGATTTCACATTCATCTTGCTATAATATTAATATAATAAACGCGAAAGTTTATATGTATGGATGGATGGATGGATAATTGTTACTCTTTCACGTAAAAATTACTGAATGGTTTTTAATGAAACTTTACAATAATGTAGCTTATACGTCAGAATAACACATAGGCTGTAATAGGAAAAAATCTACCATCTGCATGATAATTTTAATGTCATAGTGTTAGTCCCTTTCTACGCCACGCTAATATAAGCCACTCGAAATACTAATCCTGCGCAGACGAAGTCGCTGGCACCAGCTAGTGTTTAATATTTAATAAAGTAGGTATGTTGGTAAAGGATGGATGTAAAGTGAATAACAATTTAAATTTTGGTTATATTCTTGCTATTTTTAGAGGTACTACGTGGCGCTTTGCGTGTCAAGACTTTTAACAAAGAGCTTGAAGTTTTATATATAAAGGTTTTTAGCCTTATTTATACAGTAAAATAATCAGCCAAGGGCGAGTCATATTTGTGCAATGGATATTTAATATCACAAATTAATAATCGGAGTTACAATTGTTGTAAGTGAATATATAGTTAAATGCATTCAAATCAAAATATTAGTTCGTACTTTACAAAAATACATTTTTATTTATTAATCTTAGCTATACGTACCACTATACTTTAGGCTTATTCGACAAACTACTAAAAGGTATTAATTTCAAATTACCAATAACACTGTTTACACTTTTTATTTTATAAGCTGTGATAGCCTAGTGGTTAGGGCGTCCGCCTTCTAATCTGAGGTCGGGGGTTCGAATCCTGGCACGCACCTCTAACTTCTCGGTGTTATGTGCGTTTTTAATTAATTAAAATATCACTTGCTTTAACGGTGAAGGAAAACATTGTGAGGAAACCTGCATGCCTGAGAGTTCTCCATAATAACCACAAAGGCGTGTGAAGTCTGCCAATCCGCACATGGCCAGCATGGTGGACTATGGCCAACCCCTTCTCATATTGGGAGTAGACCCTCGCTCTGCAGTCTCCGGCAATGTGTTTATTATGATGATGATGATGATGATGACACTTTTTAGCTAAGGGATATTTTCTTTTAACGGCCTACCTTCGATACTTTACGATACAGATCGAAGTTTATCTATAATCTGTGGTATATCATTTGTGTTTTGAATTTCAACTTAAAGCCCTCTAAGATTTGTTGTTGGGGCAATAATAATATTTTTAATGCATTACTTAAACTTGTTATAAAATAATTTAGGCTTAAAGAACATCTGTGACCTTGAAACAACTGGGTCTGACGTAAACATTCTTCACGCCTTCCGTCCACTCGCTTTTATATTTAGAAGCCCTTGTTTAGTAAGAATCCCTCGATTGCTTTGCGGGCGCTACAAAGAAGTCTTTCGTTTGTACTCGACTTTTCTTTGTAATTTGTTCTTTTTATATAGACTAGTAGAAAAAAATAAAGATTCACAACTAATTGAACATATATAAAAGTTAAAAAGAAATCTATCGTATAACATACTTGTACTTGCAATTTTTCTATGGGCATTTTAATTGATTTGTCTCTGATAATTAATTACAATAACACTTTTTTTTTTTTTTTTTTTTCCGCTGGGAAATGCTTTTACGCATCCCCTCCGGAGGCGACGCAGGCAAGACTGCGCCGCTTCCGACGGGGTATGTGGGACTCCCCGGCGGCCAGGCTGGCGACCAGAATACCCACTAAAACCCAGCGATGCTCCTTCGCGTCGCCTGGTGGCTGGGTCACGGGAACACTGATGCACTCGACCGCGGCCCAGCCAGCGGCGTCCGCCGAGGCAGACCCTCCACCCGAGGCAGACCCTCCACAATTACAATAACACTATAAAGTCTTTCTGATACGAAAGCATGCAAGGAAGATTTCCCCATTAGTTACCAGTCCTCTCTATCAGACGTACATATATATTTTTTTGCAACAAAAAAATATATTTAAGAAACCAAGCGTCAGTATTTAACTGTTAAAGCGAATAAGGTACCAACGGGACAGGATTATTATTTTTTATATTATTTACCTAGTGTGGGTACCATCGGAATATGTAAAACTGTGTAATTGTGTTTTTGGTGAAATAAATATTACTTTCATTTACATCACTTAAGTTCATTTCTTAAGTTTCTTTTAGCCTTTTTTTATTTTCCAGTCATGTAACTTATATATTATTATAATTTGACATCTGTAATAAAGAAATAATAATTAGATAAATTGAGCTTATCCTTAGTGTTTAAAAATATAGAAAAACGTTGATCTCTTATTTCTGAATTGAATAAAATACAGTAAATTTTCTAGTGCTGTCTCTTCCCTATTCTTTATCGATAAGGATGGCTCTACTAATTTTATTAATTGATCCGGAGGTTTTGGATTAAATTGATTATATATTTAATTCGTTCGTAAGTTAACAAAACCAGGTTGAAATTTAAAACCACAATTTTACTAAGATGGCTCGTAATATAAAAGCAATATACCTTGTAACCTCTGAAAACTGCAATTTCCATATTCTCTTTCTCTTTAATTTTACTGGTAACTGCGTTTATAGTTTCAAAGCGTAGCGATACTAACGTTAAATTAATTTCTTGGTGAAACGTTCACTCTATGTAACTATAACTAGAAATCATGCAAAAAGCTGTGCTGTGTATAATAATATAGTAGATGAAATTGTTTTGAAGACTAGCTAGGACTATATATTCATTTACTTGAACAGTAAAAATTAAAAGACTGGTTTTGCTAAAAACTTAAATTAGGTCGCTGTTTCTAAGGCATTTATAGATACATAATTTTTTTTATATTTTAGGCAAATAACAGGATAACAGGATAAACAAATTGTGGTTGTGCGATCAGGATTTGTCTCAGATAAAGAGAAACCCTGACCGCAAAAAATTAAAAAAAAATATTTTTTAATTTACTTCTTGGTGCGGTCTCAAAAAAAGCCGAGCTATTTAGAAGTATAACTTTACAGGCGTTCTTACTCTTGAAGCAAAAGTCACTTCAAATAAAAAAAGGGGTAACAGGCTAAATTATGAAATAAATTAAATTATACTCGTAAATTTCGAATCACTAGTTCAATAATTTTTTACTAAATATATTAGTTATATATCAGTAATAAATATTACTATTTTTTTTTTCATTGTAATTTTCGCTCCCAAGAGTGATGATGTCTGATAATAATGCAAGAAGAAACAAAAGTGTATAAAAAATAAAAAACATGCCAAAATAGCGAAACTTTCTTGACTCAAATTACTGCGGGGGCTGTTAACTTAATTACCGTGATAATTTAACCAAGGTTCGTTCGATTACTGCTAGGTAAGGTCTCAATTAATAAGCGAGCGATGCCATTAGTTTAGAAATATTGCGTCTAAATTATACGGAAGTTCTTTGCCCTGGAAGCAATAGTCTTCATAAATACTAGAAGAAGGTGACTGACTGACTGAAACTGAACGAAATAACCACTCATAAAGTAAAGTTCAACCCATGGTCTAATTATTTCATAAAAAAATGTGCACAGAGACATCTTATGCATCAGGCTCCAGGTCTTTAAATAAACTTAAAACAGTTAATAAAAAGTTGCAGATTCTGATTTATCTGGTTTTTATGGATTATAGCAATGTAACCTTAATTTCCTTCTATACCTTGTTATGAGTTAGGCGTCAGACGTCAGGACGATAGGAACTACCTTATTCGACATCCTCGTCGCAAAAAAAGAGTTGCAGATTCTGATTTATCTGTTTTATTTTGGGTTATAGCAATATAACCATAATTTTCTTCATATACCTTGTTATGAGTTAGGCGTCAGACGTCAGGACGATAGGAACTACCATATTCGACATCAAGAAATGCAGATTGAGAATTTGGTAAGCAAATCAAATTCTCAATCTGTATTTATCAAAGGATCAATGCTATATCAGACGTATAAAATGAATACTAAGACGCCTTAATTCATAAAAAATGGTCACGGTACCGTAACATGTACCGGTAACGGAACGTGTTAACGATTGAATGCTTTAGATAAACCCCATGTTATATTCTTAATGAATATGAGTACCTGGGCCGAATTTGCCCGAAACAGCAATAAAAAGCAAAAATAGCAAAAATAAAAAAAAAATAGCAAAAATAGCAATAAATAGTATAAATAGCAGCAGCAGTAATTTATGCTTAGATGGCAAAGCACTCAGCTCGCGGGTACTATAGTGATGTGGGTTTAATACCCGCTGGTTATTTTTTTTACACTACAAGTTAGCCCTTGACGACAATCTCACCTGATGATAAGTGATGATGGAGTCTAAGATGGTAGCGGGCTAATCTGTTAGTGTTATGTTAAACTCACACTCCTAATTGGTTACCACGTGACATCGTGCCGGGACGCTAAATCGCTTGGCGACACGTCTTTGTCAGTAGAGTGGTAACTACTCACGGCCGAAGCCTCCCACCACAGTCGAGCCGGGAATCAAACCCAGGACCTCCAACTTTTAAAATGCGACAGCTCACGCACTGCGCCATGGTGGTCATCAAAAAACTGTATGCATTTTAAATGCGTAAATTTATGTACAACAACAAGTAATCTTATAAATGTGTTCAGCTAGATTGGGCAGCCTTTAGAATTTTCAATTCATGGATTCCCCAGAGCCTAAAGGCAATAGTTATGAAGTATACCAGGGATGTTATGACATACGGAGAAGAAAGTCAAACACTGACATTTATTTCGTCCACAAATAAAAAGTGTCTGAGTGACAGAATTCGTAATGAAATCCGAAGAACAAAATACACCAACATAGTCTAAAGGATACGTTAGTGGCAACTGACAATTGAAAGAAAGACAAACCGATAAATCCACAAACAAACTTTATAATACAAGTGGGCATTGCAAGTCATCAACCATACAAATGGTAACTGAACCGTGGGTAGAACAGACGGCGCGGCACCGCCCTTTGCGGTTTCATCGTCGTCTCTTCCATCGTTATTCCTCGTCCTTAAGATTAAAGCTACGTCACTTATACAAATTATGTATAGAAAGCACTTAATTAAGCCACGTTTCAGAGACTTAACTACGCCGATGAAAATACATCTACATCACAGATTACTTATCGCCAGGGAATTATTAAAACAAAAAGAGATTTTAGTAAAGCTGTATTTCGTATTTTTCATAATTAAACAGCCTTGTATTTTAAAGCATTATTCGCTTCTTCAAATTTACATTGTCCTCAGAATTACTGAGTCAGCCATTATCAATGCTCGTCTAAGTTCTATATTCTATAGTCTAAAAAGTTCTTTATTATCCAGTATATACCTTCAATCTGAGCTACTAAATCTACAACTAAGCATGGTAGTTATTTTTGAGTATCTACGTTAGTTTTTCTGGTTGCAACAAAGTTAACCTTTGCCTAACCAAGTAAACTTATTGATTGATTCATTATTCAATTCATCATTAAAACAACACAAAATGTTTTCTGCGAAAGTAAAATAGATGGCAATATATAAATTTATAGGACGGGTAGAACAACAAGAAACAATTGTTGTTCTTTATTTTAAGCTTTTTTATTTCATTTGATCTGTTTATAATATTTGTTCGAATATTAATTGGTCTCATTTACAAAATGAACTAAATAGTTAGTGTTTTAAATGAGACGAATTGGTTTATTAGGAGTATATCGGAAGTAACTGATCCCCGATCCCCTTTCAAATAATGCACTTAACTGAAGTGAGCGAGACTTGTTTCTAGACATTTTTACTACTGTTATTTGATAATCACATATTCAGACTTCCAGAATTGGTACTTAACATGTTACCGAGAAAACGGCCTTGACCTAATGATAAATGATAAATTGACACACTTTATACAGTAGAGGGTATTCCGTATTAGTTCTTAATAGTGGGTAGGGAAATATAAACACGGTGAATGGTTTACTGAACAACAAATAGAAGAGAAGTTTGCATATAGACGTTGCCGACCTATTTAGCTAAATACCTGCATTCTAGGACGAAGAGTAGTCCAACCCATTAATATCAAACAATGTAGAGCGAATATCATAGAAATACACACGATGCATTGAATATTTATAAAGACCATAAATCCATCGCACTTCAGAATCTTTAGAGTAGTAGGCGACCCATTAGAAGGACCTTGCCTAATGGACTGTGACATTTCTCCGTTTATGTGTAAGGGTCCCTCCGACCTCAATGAATTACGGACGTTCTCTGTACATTTAAGATCTAAGAGAGGGTTAAATCAGTTAGAGGAGAAATTATTTTAATGTTAACCTTAGCAACATAGGTTTGTCGAAAAGGAAAAACTCAAAACTTACAAAATTATTTAAGACCTTATAAGAGTGATTTTTTTGGACAACCTATGTGAAACCAGCCAATAAGATACTTTTAAGAAAGGGTTTTCAAATAAAAAATATATTGAATTACTCATGGGTTAGCGTATAAAATTCTAACATTTTAAAGGCGGCTGATACGATTGCCCTGTCGAATAAGATGAATTATTTTAAAAGTGATGAAAATATTTCTATAGTAAGCGCTAATGAAAGTGGAGTAAAGTCTCATTAGATGGTAAGTGAATGTGCCACGCCCATGCCCCTAATAAAGCATCGTAATGGAACGTGGTAATAATTACTCGCTTCTAGCCTAAATTTGTCTTGCAGAATTTCAACATACTAAGATGTTCATGATATATTTTTTCAAGTAGGTTTATCTTGAATTTTACGACGTGTTAGCTAATTGTAATAAAATTGTATGCCTGAACGTTATGTCAGTTACCTTTTCTTTTACGTCTAATCCTTCAATGACTATACTGTATACATAACATAGTCACTGAAGGAGTCCTTTCTAAAAAGTTCCTTTAATTTCTAAATACTCGTATTCGTATGCTTTAGATTTAGTCAAACTATTTTAAAAATTCACCTGTATAACTATCGAGATATCGTACATGGTATTCCTCTATTGGCATTTTCTGTACCCACACGATATTTCCAATACCAAACTGAAATCCGTTGGCTCAATAGAGTTTTAACTTTAGCTGAATAGGTATATTTGATTCTGTTACAATTCTCTCCATTTTCGTTTTAAAGAGAAAAACTTGAAGAGACTGCGCTCTTAATAAAATTTAAGTATAAACGACAAACGACGCCGAAACCTTCAGCGTGACAAATAAATGTTACAAAGTAATAACTCCAACTTTAAGATGTCAACTGAAGTAAATGATTAATGACAAGCCACGCCATTATTAGCAAAATAATAAAGCGATCTGAATTTTCATAAAATAACTTATTATGTAAAGTGAAAGACGAGGCTGAGAAAGGGTCGTTGATTAATCGCAACATGGAGGCGTCATTTACGCTACAACAGACCTACGTCAATAAAGTTTATTTAGAATTACCTTAAAACAGGCCTGAGATTAAAAATACAGAGCTAATCTATTCAACAAGGCTTGGCTTTTGCTTAGAGTGGAGACGACATTTTACATTAGCCTAGGGAATGGAATTTCTACCCTTCAGTTTTCATTCTATATTGTCGAGGCTTAATAATTTCACATCACCTAAAATTTGTATATTTATGGAGGTAACTAAGCCTACTTTACAGGTTATATATTAACATTTTAAGCCTGTTTTTACTAATGATTTGGTAGTTGCAAATTTAAAAAATTCTAAGGAATGTCTTTTAAGGAAAGTCATCAACTGTATAGTAATGACTCTGCTTTATAAATGAATCTTATTTATGGAATTGTTTAAAAAGTTGAAACCATGTTTTTGTAAAATATATTAAAAGTATTTCAGAATGATTTCCAAACGATAAGCCGATGTTATACTACCTTTTACACAATATTTTATATGCGTGGTTGATTTAAGAAATTACTTTAGGGTTTCATAAATAACTGTAGAGAATTGTTATATTTAAACTGTACTTTGTTGGAATTTGATAATATAAGTACCAAGATCCCAGCTCGGGTTACAATTCAGGTGGCCTAGAATTTGCATGGCTTCGCTTGGTAGGTAGTCGATAGCAAACCTGTCTACAACAAAACTGCCTGATTCACACAGTAACGATTCACTCCACCAAACCTTCTAACAGTCTGTACTGTGAAAGGAAAAAAAATTCGGACACGACCCAATGAAAAACGCTCCCATTTAAATGGAATTCCGCATAAGCATTCTATTCAACTTCGACATACCAATGGAGCTTTTAAAATAGGTCGTCCTTTTCAATATCTGAAATATCGGCGGGCAAAGGACTGAATTTATACGTGACTTATTCAGCGGTTAGGATCATTTTAAACACAGTTGATTTGTCAATTTTAAACGTTAAAAGCAACCTTCACTTACTTTGTTTCTTTGAGTTTAATTTCAAAATTTATATTGACAGTTGATCATAGAAACGAGAAAATTTGTCTTTCTTGAGATATCAAGAGTGTCCTTGTTAACTACTGGTATTTGAATACTATTTTCTCTTACGTTTTGTTTAACCTTCCCTGTAGGCTGTATATTATTTTAACATTGTATATAATTTATTGTTATGTTAAGTTTATATCTTCTTTGAATAAAAATATTTTTGAATTAATTCGAGAGATGGTTTTAAAACATTAAAGTAGGTTAGAGGGTTAAAGAGGTTCCAGACAAAAATTGTCTTTAAACTCTCGTTATTAATTTCTGTGTTCATCCAACAGTTATAAGGTTCTTGTATTGAAAGACCTTTTTGAAAATGACTATTCCTCTGAAACGGCTTAAGGTAATAACAAAAAAACTTGTCACAACTTCGAGTTAGTTAGTTTTGTCACATTATTAAACTTGTGGGTCACTTGAAGCATGGCAAAACACTGCACTTGTATTTCGAAGTTGTGCCGCGCGTATTTCTAAGGCCCATAGTTCTTAGGTTGCAAATAATTTGCTTTCCATATTGAATAATGAAAAATAAATTGAAATATAATCGGGAAAATTCTATGCAAATACCTGTATTTTCTGACCACTAAAGAAATAATTGGTATAAATACTTTGCAATCTTATTTAACACCAAGACATACATCACACAGACGAGAGACAGGCACATAGCACACAGTACAACCTCCGTGGCGCAGCGTGCGCTATCACATTATAAAGTTGGAGGTCCTGGGTTCGATTCCCGGCTTGAGTCTGGTCTGGTGGGAGGCTTCGGCCATGGCTAGTTACCACCCTACCGAAAAAGGCGCTAAGCGATTTAGCGTTCCGGCACGATGTCGCGTAGAAACCAATTAGGAGTATGGGTTTACCATACCCCTAACAGGTTAGCCCGCTACCATCTTACACTGCATCATTACTTACCACCAGGTGAGATAGCCGTCAAGGGCTAACTTGTAGTGGATAAAAAAAAAGTAACGCTAGTGGGTTCGCCACCTTTACATTGTAGTGCGGCGTCCTTAGCCAATTTTCGATTATTTTAACTAAATTTGAAAAATTGCGAGAAAGCCAATTTTTATTTATATATACCTATAAGATCTGAAATCTAAATTTTAAACTACTATGTCTATTATGTATTACTTACTTTTGCCCGCAGCTCAGCTCTTTAGTGTCACATGCTTTCTCTTTCGCTCTCTATCGCGCTTCTTCCTCGCTTTGTTTTAAGCTGTATTTCATACAAGATTGGAACCCCTGTTTTGCAACTTTCAATAATGGATGAACTTCCAAAAACCCTTTCTCAGTGACTATGTTATATGAGACATCGTATGCCAATTGCAGCCTTTTCAATCCGGTGGTTTGAGCAGTTGTTAGATAATTCAGTTAATCAGGACAAATATTTTTTATATAGATTACGCTATGTGAACATATGAAGGAACATCAAGAACATTATAATGGGAAAAAAATAATATCCCTGTAAATATTCAAACATAATGAAAAAAAATTAAAGAGAAAGTTTACAAAGAGAAAAATCTGAAACATTACGAGGTTTATTACAATTTCTCAGAGAGCTGCAAGAATGTTTTGCTTGCAAACTGTTTGTTTAATTCTGTACCAAATAAGAGGATTATTATTTTTGCTGTTCTAAGGGCAGGGCTAGCTTGTAACGTTCTCGTAAAAAAATTGCGGGCTAGAAAAAAAGACACTTTTTTTTATTGAAGTGTTTAAAGGCCTAGCTTGTAGTGAATAAAAAAAAAACGTGGTGGTACACGTGTCTTTTTTATGCAATTTTTAATTAATAAATGTATTATTATTATTAATAAATTTTTAGTTAATCTACAAGCTAGCCTTTGACGGAAATCTAACCTAGTGATGATACAGTTTACGATGGTAGCGAGCTAATCTGTTTGGGGTATGGAAAACCAATACTGCTAATTGTTTTCTACGCGACATCGTGAAGGAATGCTGAATCACTTTGCGACACATCTTTGTCGATAGGGTGAATAGCCACGGCCAAAGCCTTCCACCAGACCAGACTCGAGCCGGGAATCGAACCTAGGACCTCCGACCTTTATAATGCGACAGCATACGAATTGACTACGGGGGTCGCACTCTCGGTCTGTTTTTATTTTTGAATTTACTTACGTTTCATCTCATGTAGAGATTGCTTTGTATCAGCTCCCTAGGTGTCATGTGATTTTAATATATCGAACGTACCAGTTCCAAACGAGTGTAATAATAGAATGACAATTTTGTATAAAGCTACAAAAAACTCCCGGGCGATATAAATGACACGTCGGTCAGTTATTATTATGTATCTATTTTTATTCAATTGGTACATCCATCCATACAAATCTGGAGATCGTTTATATCAATCTATTACGGTCTTAAATAGTTAATAAATGCCGCTGTTCTTATAGAAGCGAGAATTTTAGAGCCATCTAATAGCTCCAACGCAGGTTAGCGGCCTTTAACGATTGTTAGTTGTAATAAATGGTACCGACCGCTTAACGTGCTCTCCGAAGCACGCGGTAGTGAACGCCAAGTTCCTTACTGCTAATTTTTTTTTTATGAAAGGAAACCTTTATTACTGTAAACTTGACCCGGTTATGAAACTAAGATCACTAATTCCGATTTTGTTGTTTATCAATTATCATATTGACATGAATGACCCTGGCAAATTTTTCGGAAGGATGTTACTCTATTGACCCTTGTTTTGTTGGTGCTTTGTATAAGCTAAACTATTCCTACTTATTTAGTACTGTAAAATAAAATTTATTATTTTGGCTCTGCAATCGTAACGTAACGTTTAAAATTAATTGATTATCTGCTTTTATTTTATTATAAAATATATAAAGTCTTATAAGAAAATAAACAGATAAATAGTCTTCTACTAATGGCTAATGGTTTAGACTGTGTTGTGAAAACCTAAGTTGTCGAAAAATTAACTAACTTAAACGGTGAAAACATTTTGAGTACACCTGCATGCCTGAGCGTTATTTAAGTCTACCATTTTCATTCTGGTTGAAGAACTGCGCGGTATTGTAGACTAGTAACTAATCGATATGGTGATAGCGTAGTGGTTAGGACGTCCGTCTCCTAAGCAATTAAAATATAACTTGCTTCAACGGTGAAGGAAAACATCGTGAGGAAACCTGCACGCCTGAGAGTTCTCCATAATGTTTTCAAGACGTGTGAAGTCTGCTAATCCGCAATTGACTACGGCCAAACCCTTCTTATATTGAGAGGAGACCCGTGCTTTGTAGTGAGCTGGCAATAGGTTGATCATGCTGATGATGAATACATCGATAGTTATGATTGAAATACACCGTTTAATTTTTGAGTTATTTTAGACGTAAAATGCTTTATCATGGCTTATTCATTAGAGTAAGGCTTTTGGCACTGATTTTTTAGTGCATAGTATCCATATGTTTACATAGATTTTAAATAAACAAATATTTATTCTTTATAATATTTGTTAGTATATATGTATAAGTAATATAATAATCTTGATAGGGGGGCAACAAAATGAATGTTAATGCTTGTGAATAAATCGGTAAGAATATAAATGTGACCCAGATGTAAATTGTCCGGTTGTATTTGTATGCATGAGGCAGACCTGGATCCTGTATTTATGGAACTTGGCATAAGCCGATAAATATATTGAGTACGAGGTGTTCGCGCGGCTTCGTCCGCCTTTTTTTGGTTTATCTTTCATTGGTGGCCTCTGTGATTAATGCAGGGTATAATCCATCTCCATTCCAAATTTCAACCAAATTGTTTCAGTAGTAAACATCCATACACCCAATCTATATAAACAATCAAAATTAGTCTGGTGGGAGGCTTCGGCCGTGGCTATTTACCAACCTACCGACAAAGACGTGTCGCCAAGCGATTAAGCGTTCCGGCACGATGTCGCGTAGAAACCAATTAGGAGTGTGGGCTTACCACACCCCTAACAGGTTAGCCCGTTTCCATCCTATACCGCATCATCACTTACCACGAGGTGAGATAGCCGTCAAGGGCTAACTAGTAGTGTGTAAAAAAAAAAGTAAGATAAGATTAACCGCCACACTTGATTTCTATAGTATTACCTTAATGTACAATCAACCTTATACTCACCCACTGAGTTATTTACGCCCTAAGCTACTGACAAAAATGTAATATCCTGCTCAGTTCCTAAGGGAAGCGACGTCGAATAACCTTCTTCAAAAATTAGGCTTTAGAATGGAAAAAGATTTTTTAGATTTGACGCTTTAACTTTATTAGGGAATTGGCAGTTATATTAAACCAATAATTCTAATTGATTTTCACGCGTATTGTACCGGAACGTTTAATCGCTTGGCGACTTTATTTTATCTATAGTTTCGCCAGGCCAGACCAGAGAAAACTTAGAAATTATAAACTCCCAAATTATGTATATAAGCGAATTTTAATAAATCATACAGGTATTGTATTCTTAATACAAGTGTGATATATTAGAGAAGGAAAAGAGATGAAATCTTTTCAATATAGGATTTCTTTTGATCCTCCGTTAAATCAAGGTTGGCTTCTTTTTTTAATGTATTTTACGAGGTGATGTTTACACATTTAATTTGACGACCTCCGTGGCGCGGCCCGTGAGCTCTCACATTTTAAAATATCAGGTCCTGAGTTCGATTCCCGGCTCGAGTCTGGTCTGGTGGGAGGCTTCGGCCGTGGCTAATTACCGACAAAGACGTGTCGCAAAGCGGTTTAGCGTTCCGTCACGATGTCGCGTAGAAACCCATTAGGTGTATGGGTTAACCATACTCCTAACAGGTTAGCCCGTTACCATCTTGGGCTGTATTATCACTTACACCAGGTGAGATCCGTCGGTGCCGTCAAGGGTTAACTTATAGTGGATAAAAAAAAATTGTAAAAATAATATAATGATTAATTTGTTGGATTAATAAAGAAATAATATTATGTGTATAGTGAACACTGTGCCATTTGCTAAAATTAAATGCATTTTGCAAACTGGCACCAGTTTACAAAATACAAGTAATTGGTGGTTTGGATCGAAAATCCCGGGTCGAAGCGAAAATTTTTGTTAGTTGGTTGGGTAATCTTTCTTATTAACAGAATCAGCCAGCGTAAATATTGGGGTCTCTAAGAATAGAGATGTTTAGAACTAAGTTTTATACAAAGTAGTAGTTTAGGCGTGTGCTGGAAAACTAACCGTGAGTCATTATGTGACTGATTATCATAAAATACTTATTAACAGACGATCAAAGTCAACCATAAAGGTTCTTTAGTAGAATTATTATACTAATCCACTGGGATTAGTATACTAATTCTACTAAAGAACTACTACTGAGTAGAATACTGATTTTGAACGTGTTCCTCATGCTTCAAAACATTCTGACACCGACTTCAATCGGCGGGGATTTGTTTACAAATTGAAAAAAGGGTCGAAACGGATTTCGGTAGCTATAAATTGCCAGGTTTGAAATAGGTGTATATCTGGGATAGTGGATTCGACCACGTAGCAACCCGCATACAATTAAGGGCGCCCTCCTATACTCTTAATGTATCAATTTGAATGATAATGGTCTGACAGAATGCCCTTCCAAAGGTCCCTTCAAATAATTACTGTCTGATTGGAGTGTGTTTATTAAATTTACGCAGATATGTTGCCTGAATGACATTGAAATGTTAACACAATCAACGCCACAATTCATCAGCCATTTTAGAAGAAAGGAACATGAAGCGGTTATAGCCTAGTGGTTAGGGCGTCAGCCTCCTAATCAGAGGTCGGCTCATAAGTTTATAAAAATCTAAAATACTCATAAGTTTACATCCGGCCGGTAATAGGTTGACGATGATGATGACATTATCGTCAACCTATTACCGGCCGGAGAGAGCGCGGGTCCCTTCTCGGCATGAAAAGAATTATTGAATCAAAGCAATTATATAATCAATATCACTTTTTATTACAGGGGTTAGGGAAAATCAACAGAAAACCTGTATATCGGAGAGTTCTCAATAATGTTCTAAAATGTATTGGAAGTCTTATAGCACGTGGTTCATTGTGGAAAAAACCTTTGTCATCTTATATTAGGGTCAATTATTGTTATTGGGTATGCTTTTTGTCTACCATATACACGTATATTTACCTACCTGAATATTAAACTTGGACTGTGCTATATATGTTTAGTACCTAGATATTCTTTCTTTCGTTCTGGTGAGTTCTGGCGATAGGAGTTTACTGATGGCAATCGACACGTAACAAATACACGTAAAAAAAAAAAAAACAAAAACACGTAAGTAAGTGCAAGCGAGTCGGACGGTTTTATCTCGTGTAGTTCGAATATCATTTTTAAGAGTTGACCGCAATTTTATTTTCCAATGGTCGTTTTTTCAACAAATATCTTCATGAGAACGCTTATTGTACGAGAATATGTAGGGTTACTATTAAAAATGTTGTAACGGTCCATTATACTCATTATTATATTAACCTAACCTTAACTAATAATTAAACCAAATATACTTAGAATAGTTATATAGACGGAACTTTGAAAAATCTAAAACGCACATACTAACAGTTGCTACCAGCAACAGTTAGTATGTGATATGCATTGTGCCATCCTATTGTTTTCACATGTCAAGAACATGCCTGTTTCCAGACGTCCAGTGTGTCGATACTGCGGTTAGACACTGTGATGATAGTGACAGTTCCAAGGAATAATACTCCACAGGCGTCTGCTAATACCTACTGCATTAAACATCTACAATGTTTTTTTTATATGCTACAAGTTAGCCCTTGACGGCAATCTCACCTGATGGTAAGTAATAATGCACTATAGGATGGTAGTGTTCGAACCTGTTAGGGGTATGGCCAGCCCATACTCCCAATTGGTTTCTACGCGACCTCGTGCCGGAATGCTAAATCGCTTGGCGATACGTCTTTGTCGGTAGGGTGGTAAATAGCCACGGCCGAAGCCTAACACCAGACCAGACTCCAGCTGGGAATAGAACCCAAGACCTCCAACTTTCTCCATAGAAGCAAAATAGGGTTTCGAAATCAGTTTTTAATTAAAGTAAGATATTTTTGAAGTAAGATACATTAGAAATTCAAGCCTAACTTAAAACCGTGGGTAACTGCAAGTTATCAATAATGTACGCTTTTGATTGCCGTAGTATTTTACTTTAACATCAAAGTAAGAGTAAATATAAGTACCATCTTTATATTTTTATTTGACTTAGATATCTTCATTCGCTAGCTCACAAACGATAATAATGAGAGCAGTGCCAACTATTTTATAAAGTAATGAGCTTTGATGTTTTATATTTTTTTTAAGATGAGTTTACGTCGCTTTTCGATACGCTTCGACGAGCTCCAATAAATCAAATTAATTGAGCTATACAGATAATCCAATTTTACTTTAATTGTATATAAATGAAATTTACAAATCTAATTCAAACAATAAACAGAAAGTACAAAATCTACTAGAAGAGGTTCTAGTGGAGGATTTTGTACTTTCTGTTGATTTTGATCTTTCTGATTTTGTGTGGTGTTATACTATACTAATCTCCCGGTTGTCGGCGGAATATAGCAAATTATACTTTCTGTTTATTGTTTGTCATGGACTTCCGCAATGTAACGCCTGCTTCTATTCATTATTTAAAATCTAATTCAAGTTTTGAACTTATTCCAGTGGAAATTGTTCACTCGTATTTACACAGGCTTGCAGACGTAGTTTCAGAACTCATATTTCCTTTTAAATAGGCTTTCTAATGTCTCAAGTTCCTACCATGTTGCTCACTGATGTCTTTTGGCAATAGTTCCAGCTTATACTTAAGCTGGGGAAGTGCTAGAGTCGCTGTTACACCCTCGTAGCTGCTAGAGATTGGCGTGCACCCAGAATTAATTGTCACGAAGACTGAAACATATTTTAACATTATCTAGTATGTTTCCTTAGTATGGGGAAGCATAACTACATAGTGGACGAGATTTTTTATCTTAAATATTTTCTAGGTTGTATTCTTATTATGAAATACATTAAAAAAATGTACATCTGTGATTTACTCATTATGTAGATTTTTTTAATTATAAGTTTGTTACCCCCACTATGTATCGCAAAATAATTTCTAAATGGACTATCTCAAATCAACATTTTAAAAAAATCATGATTTTCGTCAATTTATATTTAAAATTGATAAGCTGTGGTAGCCTAGTGGTTAGGAAATCAGCCTCCTAATCAGAGGTCGGGGGTTCGAAACCTATAACTTTTCGGAGTTATATGCTTTTTTAAGCAATTACAATATCACTTGCTTCAACGGTGAAGGAAAATATCGTGAGGAAACCTGCACGCCTGAGGTGAGAATGGGTTGACCATGACGATGATATTTAAAATTCCCATTTTTTCTATGAGAAAAGAGGCCCGTTTCCAAATTTAGTAGGACGATGTTGATTTATAAAACCTAGTAACCTTAATTTTTATTAAATTAAATTTAAGGCTGGCAGCCTTATATAACGATAATTAATAACTTATTGTGCCAATTTAATACGACAATTGGAGTTAAAAAGAAAAGCCTTTATTAAAGCAATGTAAAATAGCATGAAATACTTTATGAGCATTTCTCTTTATCTTCAACTTACCCTTACGTTACGTTTATGTGAGGTCAGCACGTCAACTTGTCTTCAAATATTTTATTTAAACTTAAAGACGTTATATCCTCTTTGCATATGTTTTTGCTGTTGGATAAAAAAAATCATGATTTTCGTCAATTTATATTTAAAATTGATAAGCTGTGGTAGCCTAGTGGTTAGGAAATCAGCCTCCTAATCAGAGGTCGGGGGTTCGAAACCTATAACTTTTCGGAGTTATATGCTTTTTTAAGCAATTACAATATCACTTGCTTCAACGGTGAAGGAAAATATCGTGAGGAAACCTGCACGCCTGAGGTGAGAATGGGTTGACCATGACGATGATATTTAAAATTCCCATTTTTTCTATGAGAAAAGAGGCCCGTTTCCAAATTTAGTAGGACGATGTTGATTTATAAAACCTAGTAATCTTAATTTTTAATTAAATTAAATTTAAGGCTGGCAGCCTTATATAACGATAATTAATAACTTATTGTGCCAATTTAATACGACAATTGGAGTTAAAAAGAAAAGCCTTTATTAAAGCAATGTAAAATAGCGTGAAATACTTTATGAGCATTTCTCTTTATCTTCAACTTACCCTTACGTTACGTTTATGTGAGGTCATCATGTCAACTTGTGTTTAAATATTTTAATTAAACTTAAAGACGTTATATCATTTTTGCTGTTGGAACAACTTCCACATTTCGGTTAAAAGCTAATCATCTTAATCGCAAAATCAGTACGTCTCCGTGAACATCTGTTTATTGCCATACATTTACCTTCGAATTACTAGACACAGACATCTTTTGATAGGAGATGTTGAAACACCACTGTGTTCCAGTACGGGTGGGAGTGTTTAAACGATTTTCACCTTTTTTTATATACTTTTATAGGTATTTTTACAAAGATATTTAAGTTGTATATATATTTTTTTATATATAGATTATTTTAGATTATAATTCTATAAAGTATTTTGTGCAAAGAATTAATCACTCTAGTCCTATTTATGACCATATATAGCATTTTGATAATGGACTAGCCATTATCAAAATGCTATATATGGTCATAAATAAATAAAATGTCATATATAGTCTCCACGATACAGGTAACCTAGTGTGAAGACCGCTATTTCTATTGGTTTGTAAAAAACTGCGTCGTAAAACCGCATGATCAATGTTAAAAATATCAGTAACAACAAAGATATGAATATGTGATCAATATTCTACAAAATATGTAATTATAAAACCGGGTCGTCCCCGATACCTCACCCATGGTAACATGGTTTTGTTTGTAATCGATACTGGCAACGTGAAAGTGTGTGACGGCGATCACGTAGATAATCTGAGAGCACGTCATTAGTACATTAATTGCTCTGCGAGTAAGTTAAGCTATATTTTATGAAGTATAGATAAAACCTCTCGAATGCATTCGAACATTTCATTGATCATCTGTACCATATCAAAGGATACCATGCCAAAACATGTAATTATATGAACCGGGTCACTCCTGTTCATCATCATCATCATCATGAACAACCCATTGCCAGCTCACTACAGAGCACGGGTCTCGTCTCAATATGAAAAGGGTTTGGCCATGGTCCACCACGCTGGCCATGTGCGGATTGCCAGACTTTACACACCTTTGATAACATTATGGAGAACTCTCAGGCGTGCAGGTTTCCTCACGATGTTTTCCTTCACCGTTGAAGTAAGTGATATTAAATTTTTTTAAACGCACATAACTCCGAAAAGTTAGAGGTGCGTGCCCGGATTCGAACCGCCGACCTCTGATTAGGAGGCTGACGTCCTAACCACTAGGCTATCACCGCTTACATCATTCATAATACTATTTATGTTTGTTATCCATACTGCTAATGTCAAAATAAGTGACATCGATTGAGTAGGTAGTGTGTAGTAGTATGTAGTAGTATGTCATGAACACACTACTCTTTCTAATAACATTATCGTGACATTGTGTACTATAAACGCTATTAAGTGGTTAACTCCGGAGTAAAACCTCGCGCTTTGAGACAAAGTATTAAAACTGTAATAGGAAATCCGCTACGAATCTGTATTTTTAGCTACTTTATGTAATATCTTTGTAATAATGCATCCAACATCGCTGGATATTTCACAAAGGTGAAAATCGTAAATTATAGCATCGGTAGTACTAAGACCGTCGTCGTTTAATTATTGGAAAAGCAATGGGGCACGATAGCCGGAGAGGTGCGGGCTCAAATTCCTCCTGTACCTACTAAAATGGATCTGCATTTTTAATTAAAAAATCTGGTATTTACCCTTAGTGTTAATTACATAATACCCGAATAAAACAATTTCTCCTCCACCTTTGACACATCAAAAGTTTCTAAATATTCTATCAAAATATATTTCGCACGGAAGAAAATTTTACGTGTGATAAACATTGTTTTATATATTCATTATAAAACTAAAATGGGTTACGACTCAATTCTCTAACATAAAGCTATTGAGATAGTTTCAACAAAAATCTGAGTATCTCCTATTTATGATATAGACTTTTTTTTTAATATTTGCATTTAAAATACTTATAACTAAACAGCGACGTCACAATCCATACCTATAATATATATAATTAAGTATAACCGTTTCTTTATTAATTTTTTACCTACCTACGAACGAAATTTGGTATAATTTAAGCGTATAATTTGAAGTCAAAATCGATGCAGCAACTACTTTACAATGTATTACTACTTGACATGTAAGAAAAATATGATGAACTTTACAATCACACATCACTTGTGGAGAATAATGGGTCTGCCGGTAATCGATATTACCACTTACGTGGAAGCAAACGACGTGAATGCGTGTTATAGCAGCGTGTCATTAGTGCGACTTCACATCCATTGTGCGCCTCGACGACTTGTAACGCAAATTGGAGCATTGTTATATTTGAACGCATGTTTAGTGGTTGCAACAAACTTTATAATATTTATACATCATCATCATGATCCACTTATTGCCGGCTCACTACCAGAGCACGGGTCTCCTCTCAATATGAGAAGGGATTGGCCATAGTCCACCACGCGCTGGCCATGTGCGGATTGGCACACTTCACACGCCTTAAAGAACGGGCGGGCGAAGAGGTCCTAGCTATCTTACATCATTCGGATGTGGGCCCAATTCACGGCCTCGGAGACTTATGGATCACTCAACGCCTGATCCCCACGTCATTCTATATGTCATCTAAGACGAGGTTCCGCCTCACAGGATGACCTTGGGCAGATGTTCCCTTAATTTCTTCGAGGCCTCAAAATTTATTTTGGCAGAGCTTCTTTCCGAAGCTCGCCAAATTCCCGTTTACGCTGATGCAATCAATACGGTTACTACAGCTACATACAGTCAGAATCAAAAAAAGGCGCTGATTAGCGTACAAAACAGAATTTATACAATTATCACTTTTCACAATTCAGTAACAATATTAGGCGTAACTAATAATGATAATAGTAAATTAGCAAAACATAGTGCCAACCAATTTAGAGTCCTGGTATGACGCCGTATAGAAGCCGATTGGATAGACGGAAATTCGTAATAGATTTTGAGAAAACGAGCAACCTGATCTTAACAGATCATTGCCAACCAAAAACATTTTTAGTACCAGAGGAACTGCTAATGTGTTGGCAACTTCTGCGGGATTTACTTATCCGCCAATATTTGCACTTGCAAAGAAAACATCTTCTAGTGATACGAACGGTTAAGGATTTAAAGCCGACTAGGTGGTATGGATTAAACTTGTTTCTGCGACTCATGGAACGATCAGAGAATACTACCGATAAAGAAGTAATGCCAAGCAATTTAGCGTACCGGCACGATGTCGCGTAGAAACCAATTAGGAGTGTGGGTTTACCATGCCCCTAACAGGTTAGCCCGCTATCATCTAAGACTGCATCAGCACTTACCATCAGATGAGATTGCCGTCAAGAGCTTACTTGAAGTGAATAAAAAAAAATAGAATAGATACCCAATACGTTTTTTCACGAAGCAATAAGCTTCTTTTGCGTTTTTATCGAACTTTTGACAGAAATTGGCCCGGTAAAGGAAGAAACTTGTTAAAAAGAAATGTTCTGTACCCAATAACAGTAATTGAATATCGAATATAGAATTTGTCATATCTCACATATTGTGTTACGGACGCTGAATACGAAATTTCGAGCCGGTAAGCAACAGTTTTGTTGACTTTAATATGAAAAAATACTGTTCACATATCTTCGGCATGTTTACATTTTTGTATATATATTTTTTATGCACCTCTAACTTTTCAAAGTTATGTGCGTTTTTAAGGAATTAAAATATCACTTGCTTCAACGGTGAAGGAAAACATCGTGAGGAAACCTGCAAGCCTGAGTTTATAACATTCTCAAAGGCGTGTGAATCCGCATATGGCCAGCGTGGTGGACTATGGCCAAAACCTTTCATATTGGGAGGAAACCCTTACTCTATAGTGAGCCGGCAATGGGTTGATCATGATGATGATGATATATTTTTTGTATACACCACGAGTTTCCGGCATCTCACCTGATGGTAAGTGATGATGCAGTCTAAGGATGGTAGCGGGCTAACTTGTTAGGGGTATGGTAAAACCATACTCCTCATTGGTTTCTTCACGACATCGTGCCAGAACGCTAAATCGTTTGGCGACACCTCTTTGTCGGTAAGGTGGTTACTAACCACGGCCGAAGCCTCTCACCAGACCAGATTCCAGCTGGGGATTGAACCCACGTTGTTTCGTTTTATAGATATACTAATAGTTAAAATTCAATAAGTTTCATGACAAATTTTCAAGTTGCAAAACCACAAAATGTAAATCATTTTGTGTACGAGCAATGCAATATAATGATATCTGTGACAGCGTATCGAAAATTAAGTCGCAGTGTTTTATTAATTGTAATAGCGAATTCAATATTAAGTTTCAAAGTTTGCGTTAAGTATTATAGTTCTAAGCGTTAATGACAATTCTTGGCGTTTAAAATAGATGATCCGTTTTGCTGAACAGGTAATAAGACTTTAGGATTAATGGCAGGTGATAATAGAAAATCAATAGCTTTAAATCGGATACCATCGTGAGTGCTAATAGGCCTTTAACGACTCAATATGTAGGCGTCACTGCTGTTAGAAGGTTTCTCGGCAGTTGTCGGCTTTTACTTTGCGTTGGTAATAATTTATGTGTTTGTACGTGCTTTGTTAGTCTAGTGTTTAGCATAGAACTAGGGATCAAGAGGTCCTGGGTTCGATTTCCGGATCTGCCCAGGAATTGTCAAGTATTGGTATTTTCTATTATTATTTTTCCGATTAATATTTGCAGCCACGGTTGAACGGCTGTTGGTTGAACCCAAACTCTGCAACGGTTTTACATCGGAACGTTAAGTCGCTGGGCGGTATGTTTTTGCCCTTAGGATGGTAACTAGCCGCGGCCGTAGCCTCCCACCAGACCAGACTCCAGCTGGGAATTGAACCTACGTTGTTTCGTTTTATAGCTATAGTAATAGTTAAAATTCAATAAGTTTCATGACAAATTTGCAAGTTGCTAAATCACAAAATGATTTATACGAGAACGTAAGAAGAGAAGTACTGATAAAATAAAAATTGTAGTTATATCTAAATAATCCGGTCACTTGACTCTTATATATAATTGGAAAAATAACCATACCATAAGAAAAAGAAATCTCTGTGGCATATAGTTAAAAAGGGTAGACAAATAAATAAAAACCTAGACATAAAATTTGCAAAAGCAGCCTTATCGCTTGAGGCGATCTCCTCGAGTTTCTTCAATTGGCAGTTAGTTATTCAACCGTCTCGAAGATCTGGTACCGATATCACGAGACTTCTTACTTTAATTAAACAAGAAATAAAAGCTTCATTATGCTATAGGACGCTCGCATTTATTTTAATTCCGCTTTGTTAATCGCAGTCACGTGTAACTCATATTAAAAAAAAGACTTGGTGGTAAAATGGTAATATTGTTAAAAAAGAAAGCTTTAAGTATTATTTCTAATGTTATAAACTACAAAACTTTAGTTCGTGGTCACAATAAACTGTACCACGAAGTAAATTATATCACAAGAAATGTTATTCATTATTGTAATAGCAAGTAAGTATTGTTATAGAATTTAGCTCGGGTGGGCAGCGTTTGGGAAACTCCGGGACATCTTTTCGTCCAAAATCCCTCAGTTCCTGAAGACTAAAGTTTTCGAACAGTGCGTGTTGCCAGTGATGACTTACGGATCCGAAACGTAGTCGCTCACTATGGACCTCATGAGAAGGCTCAGGGTCACTCAGCGATCAATGGAGAGAGCTATGCTAGGAATATCTCTACGTGATCAAATCAGAAGTGAAGAGATCCGTAGAAGGACCAGAGTTACCGACATAGCTCAGCGAGTTGCGAAGTTGAAGTGGCACATAGTTCGAAAAACCGATGGAAGGTGCACAGACGACATCAAACGAGTCGCAGGGAGCCACTGGATACAAGCGGCCCAAGACCAGATGTCCAGCAGTGGACATCTATCGGTTGAAATGATGATGATGATGATAGCAAGTAAGATAAACAAACACATGAACGATAGAAAAATAAAACTTAAAATAAACCTTAGATTATGATGAACCTAAAAATGACATTAAAAGCATATCCAATATTATCATAATATGCATTTTTGGATCCCCACAGAAGAGTTAATTTGCTGATAAGAATTAAAAAAAATGCTATTACAGATTTTTTTGCACGAAAACGAAATAAAATTTTCCTTGAACATAGATAGCAATTGAATAAAATTATGAAACTTAAGCTTTCATATCAACAAATTGTTTAAACACTATCCGAACAAAAAACCTTTTAAAATGTAATTACTAAACTTGGCTCGGCTCCGTAAAAATCGGTATTGTTTAAAGGTTCGCCAGACCATGTTAAATGATGTTTTCGATGGTGAGACTTGCTGGCACGTTAGCTACACGGATACCGGATAGTCGCCCACGGCCCGCGGATGTGGTAACTTGTACGTAGCCGAAATACGCTGACAATATCCCGCAGTAAATCGCAAAGTTTTTCCTTTATAGCCTTGTTATGTAAGTAAACGCGCCCGGGGGAGGATTTGAAAATTATAATGGGAAATGGGAGGGCAATAAGTAAAATTTTAGAAAGCTTTGTGTGACAGTATAATGTTAAGTTATGCATCTATGTGAGCAACAAAGAAAATTTGGGGGACCAAAACTCCATATATTGTTTTGAAGTCATAATAAAGTTACTGTCTCAGTAGGTGGCCGCAAAAATCTGCTAAAGGTAATAAGATTTTTTGTGTGTAATTTTTTATGCCCACATAACATAAAATATAAAAAGGAACCACACACAAACCTAGACTTGATATTACGTGCAAAGGTGCACTTATCTCTACAGTAATCTCACCGAGTCAACCATTGTAGGGAATTGGATTTAAGCCTGTTAGTTTTAAAGTTACCAACCTTGAACTTGACGTGATGGGCCACGAAGTCATAATATCTATGACCTACATCTATGATCTATAATTAATCATCATTCGAGATACAGTTTTCGGGAAGGTGTTTAAAATCGCAGAGAGATCTATATCTTGTAGTGAGTGGTTTTACTGTTCTTAATTTGACATCAATTCGTGTGGGTAAAATACTACCTAAAAAATGTTAAACGTATTGACAATATACATTCATAATGTTATCATTATAAGCAATATATAATGAATAATGAAAAATGTGATATAAATTAACGATTCATAGATGCCTTTAATGGGTTTATATGAATAAAGCTATTTTGATTTGATTCAATCAACTTTGAAGTTAGAAGTTATGAATTTTTAGTTATATTCTGATCGATATAGAGGACTGGGTATAATTAATAAAATTCCTGGCCTTAACGAGCCAGTACGTATTTGATACATACATTTTGCATATATTATAGTTCATATTGCTTTAACATGTGTTATCCATGCCCAGAGAGTGTGAATGTCACGCTTGTTGTCGGTTCGACTCCGTCACCTCAACCCTTAGTAATGCCGAATGTTTATTGTTTAGTGAGATATAACTTTTTAACCGTGTTAACACTCGATCTGCGAATATGATCACGCAGTATGAATGGACCCGCCTCCACCCAGGTTTGTTTTAGACAATTCATCGCATAGTCCGATAAATAGAGGGAAAAGCGTTTAGATTTATTAAGAAAGTGTTTCTTAGAAAGATTCTCCATTGATTCCAAACAAGTTGTTTGTTATTGTCTAAGGCTGACTTTTGTCAATCAACTACAAAAAATAAATTTTATTTATTATTGTGGATTACCTACTTGCATTAAAAGTTAATAATAGGTAATCTATTCTACAATAGACACTCAAATTACCAGGAAGCATAGCTGCGGAATTGGCGTTTAACACCTTACTCGTTCTTGTTAAAAAATTGGGCCAAGAACGTTTCGGGTGAGTTGATTAGATGTCAACCACATAAAGATGTCACCTCGTTATTCCCTTAGATCGGTGAATTAGGATCGAGATATCCAATTTTAATAAAATCACTTAAATCCAAATTCTTCAGACCGAAAGATAAGTTATTAGAGTTAACCTTATTAACTTAATAAGATTTTGTTTTCTATGCGAAGTTGATCTTATGCTTAAATTGCTCAACTATGGATCACGAGGTTCTGAATTTTATTTCCGGATTCCTCAGATTGCTTAGTATTTGCCAGCTAGGAAATGGCAGTGGTCGATTCATTAATTATTACAAGCTTTTTTCATTCGGACTGTGTACCTGTACAAACCTTGGTTGCGACAGCGTAACCGGCAATTTGGCAAACTTTGGGAAGAATTTATTTATTTATTTATTTATCTCTGTTAGAAGAGATTTTGAGCCCTAGGGCTCAAGGAAACTTAGGCCAAACCTCAGCTTAGGTGACGTTGGGGTGACGGTGAGTTGTTCGTACATCTCCGCGGCCGTGGATAAGCCCACGTCCGGATGACGTTAAAAAACGGGACCTCGTCTTCGCTGGCAAAGTCGGTGTGATCAAATAAGTATTAAACATCTTATTTATTAAGGCACCTTTGAAGTTCAATATTATTTTATAATTATTATTTAGTATAAAGGCAATAGAAATACACCTTCTCTGTAAATTTCAACCCTTATGTATCGTATTATATGGAATAAAATCCGTTGACAGACAAATGGATGGCCATTGGAGTATTAGTAATGGGGTCCCATTGACATCCTTCGAGCAAGGAAATCTGAAAATAACAGGCAATTTAATATAGCGATATAGTAATGATATAGAAGAAAGAATTGTGCTTTTATTAGCCGATACATATATATATATAGATATATCTGGTTATATGATATACAGCGTTAAGGTCACTCGGCTCTTGACTGTTGGCTGTGATCCAAAGGCTATGTGTGTTCGCTATAATAACTTTGGCATAACGTCATAATCCTGTTATAAGTGTTTATTAGCGACAAGATAATGAATATGACGTCGGTTATTAGAGACCCGTACCCCAGATCATATAACTAACACTTCGCAGATATAATATATATGTCGGCGCAAAGGGGTTATTAACTTTATTCAGCTGCGCCAAGAAAATCAAAAATCCAATAATTACCCACATTTGAGCTTTTAAAATCGCGAATTAATCATTTCTTTGCTAATCAGTGTATTTAGAAGGTAGCAATCATTTTGTATAAGCATGCTTTGCTATAAATACGGGCGGTTGTGCGGGCGGCCGTTCGTGGCATTCTCGCTCGAGACGTCGGACCCTTCGGACCTCTTAATTATGGTCGCAATAAAAGTGTAATCCCGCAAGTTGTCGTTTTAATTACTATGAGCGAAATTAAAAAAAAGCGAAGCGCTCTTACTAAAAACCACTACTACGGCCTTAATCCGACATATATTTTAAATATTATTTTTAATTCCAGCGCCAGTTTGCTTTTGATTGCAATTACATGGTGGTAAATGATAAAGCAGTGAAGTACTTTCAGTGTTAATAATATGGATGAATTTTCTAGCCTATAATTCTAGTGCCGCTAGAACAATAAGTACTGAAATTACGGCAAAGTTGAAAATTGAAAGGGCTTATTCCTTAATCTTAATAATGTCAATAGGTACAATCGAGTAGCTAATATTGAACCTTGGAATACCCTCCTTAGATGTATCCAAGCTGTTTTTTCGAGTTATTGCAGTAGCTGTAAGCTTAATGCTCTGATTCTTAATGGCATTGAAGCTAAGCGCAAAATGCATTTTATGACGTCAATTGTTATGCAACTGTCATTGATTTTACTTTACCTAACCTCGCGATGCACTTCAACGCTCACCGTCACTACCTATTCTTCTGTCCTTGCCAAGAATAATTGGTAGAGACATGATAGCGCAGTTTTACAAACTCACCCTCTAATGGTTAGGTCTGGTGGGAGGCTTCGGCTGTTGCTAGTTACCACCCTACCGATTAGTTACCGATTTATCGTTCCGGCACGATGTCGTGTAGAAAACAATTAGGATTTTGTGGTTTTCCTATACCCCTAACAGGTAATACCGTTACCATCTTAGACTAAATCATCAGCAGGTGAGATTGCGGTCAAGGGCTAACTTATAGTGAAAAATATATATATATAGGTACAAAAAATGTTTTATGTTTTATATAATATTTTCAACGCGAGCAATATGAGAAGTGTTTGGCCATAGTCCACCACGCTGGCCATGTGCGGATTGGCAGACTTCACACGCCTTTGAGAACATTATGCAATCTCAGTCATGCAGTTTTCCTCACAATGTTTTCCTTCACCGTTGAAGCAAGTGATATTTTAATTGCTTAAAAACGCACATAACTTCAAAAAGTTAGAGATGCGTGCCCGGGTTCGAACCCCCGATCTCTGATAAGGAGGTGGACGCCCTAACTACTAGGCCAACACAGTTTACAAATAATAACATTTACTGTCATATCATTTCATGATCAACCCATTACCGACTCACTACAGAGCACGGGTCTCCTCTCAATATGAGAAGGGTTTGGCCATAGTCCACCACGCTGGCCATGTGCAGATTGGCAGACTTCACACGCGTTTGAGAACATTATGGGGAACTCTCAGGCGTGCAGGTTTCCTCACGATGTTTTCCTTCACCGTTGAAGCAAGTGATATTTTAATTGTTTTTAAAAACGCACATAACTCCGAAAAGTTAAAAGTGGCGTGCCCGGATTCGAACCGCCGACCTCTGATTAGGAGGCTGACGCCCTAACCACTAGGCTATCACCGCTGATGACTGTCATATAAAACTACCTTATTAGCAAGTATTGTAGGTACTTCAATGAAAGAATAATAATCAAACTAATGTAGCTAGGACTTACATTATAATGTTCTGACATTCACATACTAGGTAATTAACATAATATTATATTTTTTTAATGTCACAGCACAGTGCAATTTAAATGTTTTTGTTATACAATAATAAAGTGTTTCATTATAATATTCTTATTTAAATTGAATAACTACTTAAGAAAGTTATGCCAACTTATCAACATATATGATGGCTTGGATACGGGCGACAGAAACTCGGCTCGACAAATACAACGGCAGCATTGTTGGAACACATGGAACAGCAAGTTTCTACTTATGTTACTGTATATTAGGTATATTAAACTAAAGTGTCCCTCTTATTTAAGGTTGATCATTTTGGCAACTTGACACCTGGCCGTTACTAGCGACCCAGTCTTTTATGAGCTAGTAAAGTTTTTTCAGCCCGGATATTCGTTTCCTGTCCACGCACTAATTGCTCCGTATCCCTGGATTATGATTTACTGAGAATGATACTTCGGATGAAAGAACGTTTTTTATTGAAAGCTATTCCAAGTGGCAATTATTATAACAAATCATAATATTACAATTATTTGTTTTTATACATTTTATTATATACATACCTACAATGTAAAATAAAGATTAAATTTCTGAGAAAACTACCTGCTATTACAATAATTATTCAATCCAAACTATTACTAATTAAGGTAGGTATTATGAAAAATATTTTCAAAATGTAGGTATATTAAATCCAGAGTTTTACTTATAACTATTACACTAACGATGCAGTCGTTTCGTTATTGAGCCCACATGCCACATGGCGGCAATCTCGTGAGCAAGGTCCAAGTATTTTGAAACTTTTCCTTAATGCTTTAACTAGACTAAAATCGTGGGGAATGTTAATGTAAACAATTACTGCACGACACGTTTATTACATAATAAGAGCTAAAGAGTTTGCTTTTTATTGCACCCTTATTAGCCTTCTTTTAAAAGAAAATAAAACATAGTGCGAATTCAAGAGGTCAAGAGTAGGTTAAAAAGTTTAGTTCAATATCCCATATATTGTGAAATTGAACTTTGTTAGGACAAATATACTTATCGAAAGACATACGGGGACGTATTTTCGACGAATACGACGAGTTATCTTATACAGAACTTGACAATTCACGGTCTTACTCGTAAAGCAATTTTATTCATTTTCACCTATAGCCTCGCATGATATCGATACATAAAACTTCTTCTAAAACCGTTGAATTTCTTTCAGACCATAAAATCGTTGGATTTTCCGAGTTTAATTCAACTTATCACTTGTGCAACGCAACTCGTTAGCTATGTCGTTATATAACTGCTCCTTTTCTTATTTCCATCGCTCGCTTAATAATTTTGAGCATTCAAAGTCATAAGTATCCCGGTGTCTCATTACTTTAAGGCTTCGTAGAGTAACAAGTTATGTAGTTTGTTGAAGCGATGCAAGAACAATTGTTTTCCGGGATTCATTACCCACTAACCAAAGAACATAAACTTATGCTTGTCTGGATTAGAATCACAATTACAATAGTATTTTAATATAGAAATAGTGCATTGCAGGAGATAGGTTAAATACATATGTAGGTTATGTATTTTTTTATAACATTTAAATTTCCTATTTTATATTATTTTTCTTTGTTTCCTAAATTGTACAACCTGAAATTTAAAGCAATTCATGGCATATGGTAAGCTGTTACCAATTTTGAATGGCGTTACGGACATACATATTGTTTCTGCGTAGATGTACTGATGTATCACTATACAGGAATAAATACATTTACCTTTTTCTTTCATTTTTAAGCCTGCCTATATGAAATAGGCAGGCTTAAAAAGTTCATTTCCAAAAATATTAGTTTTTTACATTTCTACGCTTCCAAGCAAACTCTAGAATGAAAGGTTTAAAGATATCTATACAGATATTTAGATATATTGGTATCTTCTGGAAAAACTAATAGACATTACAATATAATAAAATAGAAACGTAATCTATGCTAATTAAAAAATATTTTTCACGTTTCAGGTAACCCGTTAATTTATTGTGTGTGATGGGCAGGTGTATTTTTATTTGTACGTATTTACCGCTTGTAAAACTGAGATAACAGTGCTATATTTGTTGTACAAAATATTTCAAATTAATAAATTAACAGAGATAAAATAGTCAAGCAATCCTGTAACAATGATTCCTGTGTAAAGTTAGTACAATTTAGAAAAAAAACACAGTACAAAAATATTAAAGTTACAAAAATATATATAATATGCGTTTATAGATAACCGAACTTCAAAGTAGAAAGTGTGTCTCCGGTGTCCAAAATCGTTAATCCCGTAGCTTTTGTCTGCTTCATTCTGAGCCGAATTATACCGTCGTCGGTCCTCGTTTTGCGTGCGAAAGATTCCAATTGATCCAACTCTTTGAAGGGGTGAAAATCCCGTTCACAGATTTCGTTTTATACACGCATACATGCCAAACGTATTTTACATATGTATTTATGCGTGTTAATATTGCATTGTTATTTGTCCTTCATAGGTGTACAAGGTATAAAATTAATCCGTCGTTTTGGAGGGGGTGAAAATCAGGTCCAAATCGTTGCAGAAATACATATCGAGTTTTAAAAATTACAGGTAGGTAACTTTTGAGTTTAATTTAATTTTAGTTATTTTGAATTTTCCTATTTTTTTAAATATTGAATTCGGTAGTTGCCATAGTAAAGAATTTATAATATAATTATAGTAAGCTAATAAAAGCGTGTCAGTTAATTTGACGATTCGTATGCAGCATAATTAAACGTTTACTGAAATGACTATGAATTTGTTTAGCTCAATTTTGAGAAGTTTTTATCTCATTAGTTTCTTTAACTGTATTACTTTGGTCTATATTCATTCCGAATGTTGGCACAGATATACACGGCGGGAAATGAAACGGGCAGTTGCCCCGAGAGGTAACTGAGTGTTGGCAAACGAAAAGTGTGTCATGTCACTCAGAGTTGATACAACTAAACCAGAATGAACAGTACCTATGTTTATACAGAGCTATAAAAACACGTTCACATCCGATGAAATATTTTTTTTAGTACATTTTGTCCGATAACTTATTGATCATACTAAGTTCAATTAAGTTTAAATTAATTCTGTTGCTGAACTTAAATATACAAAGTTTTATCACAATTGTATTCAATATCAGTTTTGGGATTTTAAGAGCTTTGTCTTATACGTAACCATTCTTAATATTTGGAACGTCTTATCTCATAATTTTTAGGTTTTTGTACTCAAAAGATACAAGAAGATATTAAAACTCCGCTGTTCGTCCGTCGTCTCCGAAACTGTGGGAATCGAAATTTACAAAAATACCTATTTCTTTGCCGTACTGAAAAATAAAACTACTTTGTTGATGTTGTTCTAGAGTTAGATTCTATAGAGTTAAAAGAATTCATATTTTAATATTGTTTCAGTAGTACTGTGATGGCGAAAAGTGTAACTCAAGTTACTGTAATTAAGGTTGTTTTAAAACCATCCATCAACCAACCAACCAACCATCCAGTTATAGACAGAATAGGGATAACTCAATTTTTGTTAAGTGCTGGAATTGTACGATGACTACCCCGCGTGTATTTGCATGTTCTGTAACCCTATTTTCCCTAGTTTTAAAGTATGAAAACGTCATGTCAGAAAAGCGCCTATTTTAACATTGCATTTTCCAATAACCTACGTCACAATAATTAAATATAATTAATATTTAATTAATTTATACATGTTATAATATATCAAATAGGTATTTAATATAAGCATAAAGTGGGACTCTATCTCCTAGATTTGAATAGGACTGTACATTTCGTGGTTTTTGACCAAATTCTGTCATTTGCATCGATTAAATAATCATTTTTAATAAGCAATCTTAAAAAGTTCTTAGCCTATGTGGCATTCCACGAGTATTATACACTAAAGTGGGAGGATCTGGGTTCGATTCCCGACTTGAGTCTGGCCGAGAAGTCTTTGGCCTAATTTCTTACCACCCTACATGAAAAGACGTTTTTAGAATGGATTCAGCCAGCAACGCATCAGTGGCTCCTGACGGTGGTCACTAAACACTAGGTGACCACTCGTTTGATCGTTATGTAAACATAAACAAAAAAATATATAAGATGGCCTGATAACTTAGATGGAAGAAATTCAAGAAATGATTCGAGTTCGTTGTTAAGTATATCGATCTGGTGGAAAATAAATACTCGAAATTTTAACGCAAAGAAAACTTAAGCGACAATTAATGTTTCAGTTGCCAGGAAAATAACATTTTTAGAAGAGCCCTCGTATTGTAGTATGAGTAGAGGCGCCGCGGGCGGTCGCCATTGTAGCAGATGATGCGGGTCAAGATAATTATAGCCTTCTATAGCGACTATCGGGCGCCATTCCGGAAGAATCGTTTTGATTTTCAGCCTCTTTTGGCTAGTCCCAAGCCGCCCCTAAAAAATTATGTTCTTGCGGCAAGTCATTAAGGCAATGAAAATATTTTTTTGTTCTGCTATATTTGTAACAGAAATGGCGTGATTGATTTGTTTTTTATTTTTTACTTCTGTTTCATGGATCAGATGCTGGATTTTCTACTATTTAATATAGTAGGTTATATCCGTGACTAGGTAACCAAAAGAATGTTATATATGAAAGTGGAAGAGCAAAGGAATAGAAGAAGGCCAAAGAAGAGATGGATGGATTGTATAAAAGAGGATATGCGTGTAACAGATGTGGGTAGTGAGGTGACGGCCTATAGAAATGAGTGGAAGAAGAAGACGTGTTGTGCCGTCCCCACATAATGTGGGATAAGGACAAGAAAAAGAAGATCCACGACTTGGTCCGCATAGTTTATGAGTTTTTAAACATTCCTGAGGAATGAGCAATATTTGTAATTGAAGAATAATCTATATCATTAATCCATCATCATTTACCACCAGGTGAGGTGAGTTCACATTCCTGTACCCGTTCTTGCTCCGATATAAATTTTATTTTCAGGGAGTTTCCTATGGAGAACTGTAGTTTCCATAATTTCCTAATAATTTTATAGTTTCCATAATTCCATAATAATGGCAGCATTGACGCATTGATTAAAATGCCGACACATTAGTAGTAATTCAACTTTGGGATATGGCGCGATGGGACTCGAGGTCACATCGTCAGCGACTGCAATTTAATCAGTTCTAAAATTCATCGTCATACTTGAACTTAAAAGCGCTTGGAATTTATAAAGCAATTTAAATAATAACCTACATGTATTTTGTATTTTGGAACGAATATTCGGGAAAATAATAAATTTTTAAGGAAACTTTACTTCCTATTTAAATTATTATTTCCTTTTAGAGTGAAAGAAAACCAATTCCCTTTGTGAAGGAATTCTAAATTTCTTCATCTTATATTAAATAACAACTATCATAACTATTAATTGAAAAAAATCGGGATTTACATATAAATAATATTTATGTGTATATAGGACAATTAGGGGCACGATTCAAAATAATTGGTTCTTAGGGTTGCAAAGAACAATCTCTCAAAATTTTAAACTTTTTCAAGCAGCCATTTTGGATCAGGATCACTAAGTAATCTTCAAAACAAAATAAATGGTGTCAGCAGTAGAACTAGTGTGTAGAACAAAATACATCCACGAATGTTTTATTTAACTTCACAAGAATGAATTCTAATCTACTAATATAGCAAAGATAAACTGGTACACAATACAGCCAAACTGCTTTAACTTTATTGAACACACAGTTGCAGCTAAGCAATCCAATATTTAGAATGCTGGTCAAAGAATCTGCAGCAAATTTCCTTAAAAATGTTCAATGTCACACTGTGAAATACACTAAGGAATATGGGTCAAAGACGTTTTGTCCTATTTGGCTGCGACGTGAACTCGCCTATAAAGCCAGACCACGTAAATAGGACTAGTGTAAAGTGTATGCAATACGGCTTCATGATATGCTGACGTAAATGGAAAAGTTTTAAATGCTAGACTCGTTAGAAATTTCACGCATTATCATTTTGTCAAGGTTTGTCGGGTATTTAATGTTTTTGTATTAACCCAACGTTACCGATGTGAACCAAATATCTTAAGCTAATATTTCGGAACCTTGCCTATAGGGACTCCTTTTAATAATATATTTTAGTTATGGTGTTAAATTTTTATTTATGTTTTTAAGATTTTTAATTTTAGGTTAATCTAAGTTTTATTTTAAGTTATTAATATATTATATGTTTTAGCTAATATGTTATGAAGTGATATTAAATGTACATTCTTTTGGTACAGTAGTTATACTATATTCATAGTTTTTCTTTATGTATCAAGGTTTCATGATTTATGATTTTGGGTACGTACCCATACTTCTTCTTATTCTTCTTTAATGTTTTAAAGCAATTAAAATAATAATTGAGAAGAATTGGTTTATTTAGTGTTAGGACTACTAGTTTGGATTAAATCATTACTATTTATAAACACTTTAGGGGAGTTCTAGTATCATGTTGTGTGTATGTAATGTGTAGGTATGGTTGAATAAGCAGTTTCATTGTTGAGAAACAAATTAAGAGAAACTACGTTAATACTCAAATTGCGATTTAATTATGCTATTTCGTTTAAATGTTTCTTAAGAACAAAACTGATAATGCTATTATAAAATGCAGTGAAAAGAATCTGTATAAGTAGGTGTACTTTTGGAACACTGAACGTCAAATCGATATTCTTTAAAGGAAGCAGATGTATCTAGAAAATCCGGCATATTCCCAAATTACGCCTAGAGCGGCTTATGTACCTATAAGTGGGGATTTTGTGAATAAAAATAATCTTTCTGGATACTACTTTACAGGGAGAGAGAGAAATACAAAAAAGTTAGTAAAACCTTATAATCCACATTTGCATAAGTCAGTTTTAAAAATAAAAAGCTTAGCCCCAAGTTATATAGCGTAATCTCCAGCGCAGACACGAGACATTGACTGAGGAGACCCAAGATTGATGACGACACAGATATAACGCATTCGGTGACAGATGACCTCATTCAGGATGCGAATATTTTGGTGGTGTGCGTAAACGAGTTTATTTATTTCACATCTTATTGAATAATGTGGGAAATTTCGCTTAGCTAATGCGTGCAGGAATAGTAGAACACTCCGTTATAAAACGCATACGAGAATGACAGATGAGTTTTTTATTTTATTTATTTATTCTTTATTTGTACACCACGTATTAATATAAATAATAAGAAAAACAAGAAGAAACAGGATACAAAAGGCGGCCTTATCGCTTAGCAGCGATCTCTGCCAGGCAACCTTAGGATTAGGAAAAAAGAAAGTAGAAGAAAATAGGTGGCGTAAGTAGTAATATAAGAAAAAACCTGCATACTAATAACTACATACTAATACATACACCGGATTACATAAATAATACAATACATTAATAAATATGAATTAAATATACTAATATATACCTTATAATATTAATAAAAAGAAATAAAATAAACATAAAAGTCGTCATTTTTGTGTGAGGAAATAAAATTTGACAGCTCTTTTAAAAACAGTGAGTGACTTTGACTGTCTTATGCTTAAAGGGAGCGCGTTCCACAGTTCGATTGCCTGCACTGTGAATGACTGCTTATAAAATTTCGTTCTATGGAACGGCATGCTCAAAGTCAGCGCACGGCATGATCTCAGGTCAGACTGCTCACCAAGGAAACGAAACTTCTCTTTAAGATAAGCAGGAGTTTTTGGATCAAATAGCACACAGTACAGAAGGGAAAGTACATGCAGATCCCGGCGACGGCGAATAGAGAGCCACTTAAGCTTTTGACGAAATTCAGAGACATGATCATATTTGCGTAAGCCAAATATGAATCGAATAGCAAGATTTTGAAGGCGCTCAAGTTTATTAAGATAGTCCTCGGTTAAATTAAGATAGCTTGCGTCTGCATAGTCGAGAATAGAGAGAAGAAGAGAATGTGCTAACATAACTTTGGTTGGAATTGGGAGAACAAATCTCAAACGACGCAGCGACCCAATAACTGCAAACATTCTTCTACTCACTGCATTAACTTGTGTCGACCACGTTAATCCTCTGTCTAGATGTAATCCCAGGTCTTTAACAGTTTCACAGTAATCAATAGTGAAACCATTATACATAATAGGAGGGAGATTTCCCCAGTCAACCCTTGCAATTATTCCTGGGCTGCCTATGATGATGGCCTGAGATTTCACAGGATTAATTACAAGACCATACTGCCTGCTCCACTCAGAAATTTCCGCTAGGTCCTTATTAACATCAGCAATAGCGGTATCCAGATTATCAAGGGATGAATGACGATAAATCTGAATATCATCTGCATACATGTGATAGAGAGAAGAAATACATTGAGTGATTGCATTTATGAAAATAGCAAAAAGTAAAGGAGATAACACGCCACCCTGAGGTACCCCAGCCACGACATCGCGCCAAGACGATAAGGATTCATCAATCCGAATGCGCTGCCGACGGCCTCGCAGGTAACTCTGAAACCAGTCTACCACCGATGGAGATATGTTAATCAAGCGTAGGAGACTCAACAAGATGTCATAGTCAACTGCATTAAAAGCATTGCTAAAATCAAGCAATGTCAGGACTGTGACTTCTTTCTTATCCATCGCCCAGCGAATGTCATCTGTAATTTTCACCAATGCTGTAACCGTACTATGACCAGGACGAAAGCCGGATTGGAAAGGACTAAGCAGGAGATGTTTATTAATGAAAAGACTAAGTTGTTGGTACACTAATTTCTCAAGGACTTTTGAAAGAAACGGTAAAATAGAAATAGGACGGAAATCAGAGAGAGAAGCAGGACTAGCTTTTTTAGGTAGAGGAATGATTTGAGCGTTCTTCCACGCTTCAGGAAATTCACTAGTAAATATGGAACAGTTCAGAATATGTGTTAGGACAGGAGAAACAACGTCAAGGATAGGTATGATCATATTACGGCTGATGCCGTCACCACCCACAGCATTCGAGGCAATGGACAATACGCTCTTCTTAACATCACACTCAGTGAAAGCCTTGAAGGTAAAAGGTAAAAAGTCAGGAGTTCTAGAGGAGGAAAGAATACTAAGAGTACGATCTTTTACGACACTATCAATTGTATCAGAAGTAGAGAAATGTTTATTCAGGAGCTCAATATCGACATTGATAGAAGTATTATGGGATGATTTACCAACTCCAAGCGACTCAAGAAATTTCCAAGTTTTAGCAGTATCACCGCTTTCAACAGACTTATGAATGTGGCGTCGTTGAGCATCTCTACACAATGTATTACAGCGATTGCGTGCTTTATGATATTTTGAGCGGTTATTTTCGGAATCGTTAGCTTTATATTTAGCTTTAGCAGAGTTCTTTTTATTCATTGCACTTTTTATTTCATTTGACAACCACGGAGCAGGCAAGTGCTTCATTTTAATTGGTCTTAACGGAGCATGTTTATCGTACAGCTGTGTAATCAGTGAGTTAAAAATTTCAACCTTGCGACTAATAGAATCAACATCTAAAATAGCAGCCCAATCCAAATGGCTGGCATCATCACAGAGATAACTCTTATCAATTCCTCCAAAGTTACGCCGCAGAAGTATTCTCGATTTTGCTTTAGGAGGACGTACCATATAAGACAGATAAATCAAATCGTGGTAGGAAAATGCATCAGCAGGACACTGACCATGCTTAAAGACGAAATCTGGAGAAGAAACTATAATTAAGTCAAGAAGAGAGGGAGTATAGCCAGGAGAGTAATGTGTAGCGGCAAGGGGAAGGACAGAAATACTACAGGCTTCTATTGTAGATAGTAACTTCTTGCTGCGATAGTCACCTTTAAGTAAACACTTATTAAAATCTCCCATAATAATAGAATGGCTATACATAGGCACTACTTTTTCTAACAAAGTTTCAAAAGAGTGAAAGTAACTAGAAATAGAGGGTGGGCAATAAAATACCCCAAGAAGGACTTTCGTGTGGAATAACAGAACTTCCAACAATAAGTGCTCAGCCGCATCAGGTAGAGGTAGGTAGTTCATTAATTGAAATCTTTCGCCGCTTAATTAATGCGTAAAAGAGATATAGGAAACACAAAAATAATAATTTTTATTACCATAGTTTTAATAGTTTTGCAAGTATAAGTAATATTACATAACATACCTAGTTACTGTAATACTGCGCAGACATAAGACTCAACAAGATGACAACACGAGTAATTAAAATGCGAATGTTTTGGTGGATGCCCAGAAATTGTTTTTTCGACATCTTGAAAATAATTTCAGTTACGTAATTTAGCCAACAAAAAAATTAGCATAGCTTTCAGAAGAGAGTTTATAAGTTTTATAAGTCCTATAAATCGCCTGAGCAATAATGCTACGAATAATGTTTTTTTTTTATCTAATACCTTTCAGTCCACAGACCATCCAGTTTTAAGACCATCCAGTCTTTTTGTACTACTAAATTAAAATAAAGGTTATTCCAAGCATAGTCTATGTTAGACCGTACAGATATATGACATTGACTAAAGAGGCCTCATATTGACGACACAAGCAACGCATTAGTTGACAAATTACCTCATTAAGGATGAGAATGTTTTGGTGGATTTCTAAATGGATCTTTTTACTTGGCATTTTGATGAATAAAGTGAAAAACACACTATCATTACGTCACCTAAGTCTCTTGCAAGTCAAATAAGTATCATAAAACAAAACGCTTACCTTTACAATTTCTTTAAAAACGCACAACGACCCATCCATTATGATAAAAATACTTTTTTTTTAAATCAAGGCGTCAGTACTCAAAGCTTAGTCTGATACTCGAAACGCTTAGAACGTCCGGTTCCTTTGTAAACTTCAGGATGTACCAAAAATCTGTAACATGAAAAGCGAAATTTATTTTACACTAAATTAGATAGAAAATTATCACATAACAGAAATATAGCAATTCCTTATTTTTACGAGGATCGAAAGTAATATATTAACGATAAATGCGCTCCCCATGCGCGTCCGACTCACATCTAAAGGGTTTTTTATTCAATTTCAACTCATTTCTTTCATTGATCGGTTATAAGTATTTTTAAAGTGGACCCATATGAGTTAAATTGTTGAAGGCTTGCTTTTAGCTTAGTAGCTCTTTTTAAAGAAAAAAAAATTGGATACTTATGACTTGATATAATTTAAAAGTGCGTTAGAGTTATGTGCTTTTTTTAAAAAAAAAATCACTTGCTTCAACGGTGAAGAAAAACATCGTGAGGAAACCTGCACGCCTGAGAGTTCTCCATAATGTTCTCAAAGGCGTGTGAAGTCTGCCAATCCGATCATGGCCTGTGTGGTGGACCATGGCCAAACCCTTCTCATATTGAGAGGAGACCCGTGCTCTGTAGTGAGCCGGTAATGGGTTGATCATGGTGATAATTTAAAAACTTATTAACCAATAAGAAGTGGCCAGCTATAGGTTTATTAAGAGTAAGAAAATATCAATTTAGTCTACCATAATATACCTACTAAAGAAATATAATATATGAATTTCCTCTGATATTTGTTATTCACACATGAAGTAGTTGGCACGAGTGACGACTCATAAAGTGGCATCAGAAACAATACGGACAGCTAAAACAGAGTGGCACAATAGTTGGCTGGCGATAAGTTGACGTGCCGATCAGAACCGGAACTTGTTCTTTTATATAAACTTTTTTCCACCTTACTAATCCTACACTTAGACTATAATTTCTATAAATAATTGCCATCATTTAAATTTGAAAAGGTTGGATGAATGTTTGGTTCTCAGTCATGCTGGAGCACCTGAACAGTTCTGGATGAAATTCGGCACAGAAATTGATTACAGTCTAGGAGGATAGCACATGTACTCTAAAAATGTACAGTTCCTCTAGGATAGGTTTTCAGATATTAGTCATTTCTCACGCATGCAATAGAGTTATGAGTGGAGGAGTAAATGTACGGAGAGTTTGGATCTTTGCTACTTCTAGGATATCTATATAAGGAGGGTGTGGCCCAAGTCCACCACGCTGGCCATGTGAGGATTGGCGTACTCATTAATATAAACGTAAAAGTAATATAATCTATTTGACTGAAATAAATAATATACCTATTTAGGCGCAGAGGTGAAAATCTATTAAGAAATAACAATTTATTTAACTTAAAAATAATTTAGTTTACAATCAAATTTTAATAAAAACAATTGGAACAAATCAACATTTATTTTAACTTATATAAATGTAACAGTTACGTAGAATCCCTCTTACAAATCTAACCGACGCTAGAGGCTCTGGAGCCTCCAGCGTAAGTAAGAGCTTTAGTGTTAGTATCCAAGCTATCAGGCGGCTGCAATGTTCCAACGTAGTCTAAGCTGGTTGCTCACAACTGATATGACTTTAAAACTAAATAGACTTTGGAGTTCGAACATTACATGACCTGTTCTGCTTGACTATGGGTACACGACGGGCTATTGGTTCCGGTCAAAACCGCAATTGCAGATAATTATGTCATTGCCTTTGAGCTCGTTACCTGATCCCGTCGATTCGCATTAGAGCAGCGTGGACTAATAATACAGTCCTATAATTACAGTCTCCTATAAGATATAGGCTGTTCCCCGCAGTAGTTCACCTATCCATCAATGAAGATTGATAATGATATTAATGGCGAATTTTAAGTTAAACTTCGTTCGAAAGATTAATACATACATATGTCTTTTACTTGACAGAATTGATTGAAAGCACACGTAGTTTCTCATATGCAATAGTGAGGAATTTCAGATTATTTTTGACGACCTCCGTGGCGCAGTGCGTGCGCTGTCGCATTATAAAGTTTGAGATCCTGGGTTGGATTCCCGGCTCGAGTCTGGTCTGGTTAGAGGCTTCGGACGTGGCTAGTTACCACCCTGCCGACAAACACGTGTCGCAAAGCGATTTAGCGTTCCGGTACGATGTCGCGTAGATACCAATTAGCAGTGTGGGCTTACCATACCCCTAACAGGTTACCTTACATTATATAAATATCTCATTCCGATAAATTAAGAGTCATAAATTTTTACTTACTCTACTGAATTATAATTTTAACCTTGTAATTCTTGTATTTCTGTACAAAAGGTTCAAAGCTCACCCATTTATCTCATTCTTAACGTTAATACGTTGATTTTGTTTAATATTTAAGATTATTTTCAGATAACTTGTATTCATTTCATATTCTCACATGTGTGTGGTTTTTGAACAGAAAATGATATTTTATTCCGTAGAGCGAGCTCAAGAAGTATTCGACCTAGTTTGTCTCAACATTTTCACCATCGAACTACGAGGCATCGTTAAAGTCTGCACCGCTATGTATTTGATATTTCTTGGACACGTACGAACCTCTTTGGCCGTTGCTTTGGCATTGGAAATTTCGGCTTCCGTTTGCCTCGACACGAATCTAGAATTCGTCTTCTGGGTAACTCAGATCCACGCGTAAATTGCCACACATAATTGAAATACAAGCTAGCTGGAATTTTTTCTACTAATAATTAGTACCTAAAATTAGTTAGTAGACGGCAATCTAATATTAGTAAAATAAGTGATAATGCAGTCTAAGATGGTATCTGGCTAACCTGTTAGGAGTGGCAAATCCATACTCCTAATTGGTTTTGGAACGCTAAACCGCACGTCTTTGTCGGTGATGTGGTAACTTTTGCAGCTTAACGCCAGTCTATACCTAGCCTTGGACAGACAATGAAATATTATCATATAACGCGTAAAAGTACTCATGAGATAAACGCATACAGGCAACGGCAAATACTGCATACAGAAAAGAATTTAAATCCTTTAAAAAGAAACAAATACCACTTGCTTCAACGGTGAAGGAAAACATCGTGAAGAAACCTGCACGCCTGAGAGTTCGCCGTAATGTTCAAAGGCGTGTGAAGTCTGTCAATCCGCACATGGCCAGCGTGGTGGACTATGGCCAAACCCTTCTCATATTGAGAGGAGACCCGTGCTCTGTAGAGAGCCGAGGATGAGTTGATCATGATAAACAATGGACTGTAAATAAGTTTATTTAACTTTTCGGCTTGGCTGTCTGCTGCACAACTATCTTTAAATCCTAATCAATATACAACTAACAGGTGCACATTTTTTTGTAATGGTCATATTGTATATTGATTAGTCGATATGACAAAGGACATAATTCTTATAATGTTGTTTAAATTCCTTTACATAATATAACGAGTTATTAGTATCGATTTTATCGGCAAGTGTATTACAATCACATGGGAATACTTGTTAGTTAACGATGTGATATGATATAAATGTTCATGTCTGCACCGAGCTCCCATGGGTCAAGAACTTCGCTCTGTTGAAGCTTTCATAAAGTACTTGACGTGGCAAACTGTTTAACTAAGCCATTTCAAATATCGGATCGGCAATTATTGAAAAATGTGATATATTTTTCATTTACGGTTACAATGTATTAACATGTACCTAATATTCATTTGGCATAAGCATATATTTCCATTTATATTTATTTTTAAATGTAAATAATGTTTTTGTTACTCTTAAATGTAAATTTATCAAAAATATTGAAGGTATTTCGTTTTTTTTTAATTTCACTATAAGTCCAACCTTGACGGTAATCTCACCTGGTTGCAAGTGATAATCAGTCTTAAGATGGTACGGTATAAGGGTATGATAAACCCACACTTCTAATTGCATTCAGAAATGATAAATTTCTAAATTTTCACTGCCGGGGATCGAACCCGGGACCTCTCAGTTATAAGACCACACTACTCAACACTGCGACAGGGTTAACCTCTAACTTGTTAAAAGATATATTAAATTAGATTTAAGTAATATCACAGAACTAAATTGATTACTTCAGGATCGATTATGAGCTTACTGCTAGAAAACATATCTCTTGACCTAGTTTGAATCCGCATTACTCTAATTAGGAGGCATAGTCGAATCTCGAAAATGTTTTCATTGCCTTAATGAATCAGAACTACGTCGAAAATCTAACACAACAGGCTATTGATGCTAAGAAATGTATTTTTATTTCGGCGTCTGAAACGGGTAGTTTAAATCCATTGTCATTACTCATTATATTCGCGCAAAAATGCTCGAATATTCCAAAATAACATTACTTGTTCAAGAATGGATTCTTAATTAAAGATGTTTTCCTTGATACTATATTTATTGTATAAAAGCTTTTACCCGCCACTTCAATCGCATTGAAGTCATTAAATAAGTATCAGAGATTGTAATAGAAATGACATATTTTAACAAACTATGTATTTTTTTATCTTTCGTAAAAATAAAGTACCTATCCTATGTTACTTCTTATACATCCAAGAATATGTGTATAAAGATTCATGATGACCGGTTAAGGAGTTTTCGCGTGTAAGAGTAACAGACAAATTTACATTCACATTTATATTTATATGTATATTTTAAGTAAGAATTATATTACGTATTATTGTGACACATAAAGGTTGAACCAAAAAATAACAAAAATATATACTCGCTACTTTTAAATTGAATACGTATTAAACAAGAATTCCAAGGATTATATAAACTATAAAAATTCACATCGAATTGCTTTATCTCCATAGGTACTATAATTTATTATTCATTATGTGAGATGGTGATAACAAAAACAAACCTGGCTAAGTTTGTTGTGGGCTTCTTCTTAAACCAGGGGGCGTTTGGAACCCTCATAGCCTGACTTTTAAGTTTAAGAATGTAGTTATCACCAATAAATCACTACTAGGTATGTAAATTATTGACGGGACAAAAGTGCCTTTTAAAGGACTATTTGAATTTGACAAATTACTTCAATCTACTTAAGCAGTTGCTGCGTGAAAGAATGAGAAAATTACCAAGTACTGTGGCGTTTATTATATGAGAAGAAATAATTCAAAATATTTCTGTTACAAATTTTCATGTAGCGTTTGTTAATATATACTAGAGCCAACGTTTTGTAAAACATTGCATGTGATGACCAAAGTTTATTCCCGACCTGAATTTACCACACAAGGGACGTATTTTGGCCAACGTACATCGCATATTACGCATGTATATTTTATTGGGTGATTTTGTATGCTTTAGATTTATTTGACAACATTTGAATTTATATTATCTCATCCATTTAGAAAAGTATCTATTCAGTTATTGCGATTTTCGAACCAAATACATTTTACAATACATTACATACATCATTAATTATTCGAGACTGTGATAACCTAGTGGTTAGGACGTCCGCCTCTGTTTAAGAAACAGAGGTCGGAGGTTCGATACGCACCTCTAACTTCTCGGAATTATGTGCGTTTTTAAGCAATTAAAATTTCACTTGCTTCAACGGTGAAGGAAAATTTCGCGTGGAAACCTGCATGCCTGAGAGTTCTCCATAATGTTATCAAAGGCGTGTGAAGTCTGCAAATCTTGAGAAGAGACCTCTCAATATGAGACGTGCTCTGTAGTGAGCCGCCAATGGGTTGATCATGATGATGATGATTAATTATTCTTTCTCGTGTTTAGATGTATGTTGTTTCATGATGATGTTTTGATATTAAAAAGAGGTAAATTTATTCGTTTGTCTATTGGTTTATACCTTATATTGAACCCATTAAAACACTAAAATACCAACACCAAACATTATCCTTGCTTTTTAAGCTACGGATTATGAGTTCGTTCACTGTTAGGCTATTGCAAATATTTCTTTGATGTAGTTTTCTTTCAATAGTAAAATTAATTGCTTTGTCGGAGGACTCAAAAACCTTGGTCCTTTTCATCACAAAAGGACCCGAACAAATAATTTCTTCAAATAAACCTATTTCCTCCAGGAAATTGGCAATGTCTCTTCGTTTTCGAGTTATTCAGTTAGGTTGGCATGTACGCAATTTATATCGAGAGGATAAAGATTCAACGCACAAATTGTAAACGGTTAGTAGACAATATATTAGCTTCACCAGGAGTTTACATTGTTTGAAGGAGGACGTTTAAATTATACGGCGTGTTTCGATTCATGCAATGTTTTTATGTTACTAGCCTTAAAGAAGCTCTGATATTATTTTATACTAATTATTATGGTTTAAATTTTTTTTTCTAATATTATTTTAATAATTCAAGAATGGAGGAAGCTTTCAACTGTTGCTTACTGTCATATGTAGGAATTTATCAGCAGTTTCAAAAATAGCTTTTACAAAAACATTAATAATGAGCAAATTAGTGTTATCTTCAATCAAACATTTCTTTGTACTAAACTCGGCTCATAGAAAGCTAAAACGGTACAGTCCAGAGAATAAGTGTATGGTCTCAACATTGCCTTTATCTTTGTACCATAACGTCGTCTTTATTATCAACCCATTACCAGCGCACTACTAGATTTTCTCTTAGGGAAGGTTTTTAGCCGTAGTCCACCGCGACACCTCAATGCAGGCAGAATTGAGATCACAATGAACATCTCAAAATTTAAAATAACAATATTTGAATTTGAATTTGAATTTGAATTTTGAATTCAAAGCGCAGAGTAAAAATAACGAAAAACGATTTTTCTCTTTTGAAAACCATAGCCAACAAATTTTTGTTAGGTATATAATGAAATTTTTCGTCATAAAAATACGAGACAGAACTCATTAAAAGATTTTATGATGAAAAATAATAAGATTCAGCAAATGAATTAAGACTTCGTGTGGATTGTATGTTATCAGATATTATTTGTATAGTGATATAAAATTATACCAATATATTTTTATAAGTCAGAGTCAATCCAATTTAGTTTCTATTTATTGATTTATTTAGTGCTATTATTTTTTATTACTAAACAATGCTCCACAATATCCAGGGACATCACACGATACATTTTTCATAAAATCTGTCTTAGATCACGATTACATTAAACGTGAGAAACCTGGGCATTATGGAAATCGTCTCCCAGTCTTTACGGTTCCGTACAATTTGCGCAAGATGGAATTGCTTCGAACGGCGCGCTTTTGCCTGAATATTGCAAGTCGTTTTTCTGTAATCTTGTTTCAAGTTTCCATTTCTTGCATATTTTGTAGGTTAAGGTAAGCGACATAAAGGAAATTTTATCACCTGTCACCGTTGCTTTCTTTTAGTAAAAAGTAGAAACTATGTTATGAGATGCCACAATCTATTTACCACCAAATACGTAGTTTAAATTGTGTATTCTTAGTTCTTGTTTTTAAACGTACACTATAAGAACTATTCTAATCAAGAGAAATAGTTATACCAGTAATAGGTGCGACTCTGTAATTAATTTAATTAGATAAATTATTAATCTCTAAACTAAATTTGAAAGTCTTTATCTATACAAATAAATAAAATTGGAGTGTCTGTTTGTAATATTGAAATAACCGTTTTTTACTACATGCATATGAATATGTATATGGTACATACACCAAAATAACATTTTTTACAATTTTTGTCTGTCTGTCTGTTTGTTCCGGCTAATATCTGAAATGGCTGGACCGATTTTTACGGTAGCCAATGTAATAAGGAGTAACTTAGGCTACTTTTATTTTAGAAAAAGTCTTTTATTTTAGAAAAATAAAATAATGTTGCAATGTCCGAGTACTGTCCGGTACCGCGCGCAGCTCACGCGCATGCCACCGCCTGTGCCATCACGTCTCGGGCGCCTCCCAGAACTTCTCCCACCAACGAATCAATATCTGATTTCACTTTTTAATTTTATTCAGAAAGGAGATACTTTAATGTTTATCCTGTAATTATTTCAAGTATTTCGGGTTAGTAATCTACTGCTTCGTGATGACAAACAAACACACTAACTCAACGCAGACGAAGTCGCGGGCGTCAGCTAGTCTTATATATGTCTTAATTCTGTAGCCATAACTTTAGAACTCTAGTTGCAAATCTTCATACAATAAATAACACGCTTTATTTGCGACAGCAAGATAAATCCAACCAGCAGATCCAGAGATCTTTAAACACACTCTTTCCCAAGTTTTCCTCCGACAAAGTCCTACCTTAAGAGATATTGAATATGCTAAGCAAAAGTCTCGACTTCATGAAATATTGAACTTAGATATTATACGAAAATAATGAATTTTATTTTGTTTCAGATAACCACTGCTATCCAAGCTTTCAAGCTCCAAAACCAAGAATGATTCCAAAGAGCAAACATGAGTCAATCAAAGTGATTTATACTTAATAATTGAGCTAAATATAGGTTGAAGTAAAGGATAGTGTACTTCATATGATCTAAATGACTTATTCAATAAAAAATAGCGCTGCTTATCGCAGGCGCCGACTATGTTCGAATCGACTAAAGGCGCATTGCTAGTGGCGCCCTCTCTATCTAACAGCTCTTGTTGGCCCAGCGGTAGAAGCTGGCCTAATACTTTCCCAGCAACTGAGGACATACTGAAAGCGTTTTTCATATTCGCCTTATCTATGGCCATTGTTTTTAGCAACCTTGTACTTATTTGCGTGCTGAACAATCGGAGGTATATCAAGTATATCGATAATCAGGTAAGCTTCGATAATTTATAACAGTAGTACAGTTGCTCTATCATTCAAAATATATATGTGTAAAACTCATCAATTATCGCTTCGTTACCATTATGATACCTTAGTTTATTTAATAGTGCAAAAGGGTAACAATCATAGGACAGTAAGGGTAAAAGTAAAGGTAAACAAGTCATATACAGCTATAAATAAAAATCAAAACCTACGAGGATAATATACTCCCATAGTGCTCAACGGTGGTTTAAAATCATGAAACTTATAAGCTTTCTTCATCCACAAAGTCTAATCTATAATACTCATTTTAGAAGTTTACATGGTAAATAAGGTGATGATTATAATTTTTCGTATTAGTGAACTAAGAATAATTAGGACCTCTTTAAAATCGTTTGATGAAAAGGATTAAGCAATCTGTCGGGTTTAATTACAAGTGTTTGGAATGGCAAGTGCCAACCTGAATTAGATCAGCATTGTGATAGACGCAGTCATTCAAAACAGATGAAAATTGTAGCCTTTATTTTGACGACCTCCGTGGCGCAGCGCGCGCGCTGTCGTTTTATAAAGTTGGAGGTCCTGGGTTCGATTCCCGGCTTGAGTCTGGTCTGGTGGGAGGCTGCGGCCGTGGCTAGTTACCACCCGACAAAGACGTATCGCTAAGCGATTTAGCGTTTCGGCACGATGTCGTGTAGAAACTAATTAACAAGTTAGCCCGCTACCATCTTAGACTGCATTATCACTTACCATCAGGTGAGACTGCCGTCAAGGGCTAACTTGTAGTGGGTAAAAAAAAACCCCATTTTTTGCATTAAGGGTTAATTAAGCGATCAGAATGGTGGTCACATATATGTATGCAAATCTATATAAATATTACCTCATTATAGTAAGTTAATTTTTTTAGGACAGTCTCTAATGCTATTTAATACTGACGTAGTTCATATTTTGAAGCAGGGCTTATAAGTGGCTAGGTATTGTATGTAAGTCAGGGACCAACGGGATGCCCGGTTCATAAGAACCATCAAGGTGACCCTGGGTTCGAATCTCGGGTCGGACTAAGAAACAAAAGGTATTTTCCGTTAAAATGTGAAAGTGATGATGATGAACTATTAATAGATGGACAAAATCAACTCTCCCGCCAAACCCCATCGGAGCAGCTTGGTGGATCCAGACCAATAAATTTATTTCTATAAAAGTATAGGCTTACTAGCGTTAATTAAGCCGATAATAATGAAATTTTGATCCTCTTCATTTGCTTAATCACTAAGGCTATATTGTTATTCCAGCCAAGATACCTCCTGACCTCATTGGCGCTAAACGATCTATTTACGGGGATACTAATTGCTCCCGTGGCCCTTTTGCCCGCGCTTTACAAGTGCTGGCCTTACGGTGAAATATTTTGTCAGATTCAGGTAATAACATATTTTATATATATATAGAAACTGATAGTTTAGCTGTATATCACGTTCAGGGACAACAATGTTTCTTAGACTAAGGTTTTCAATTGGTCCTCAATGCTTCTTTCATTGCCAAAAAGGCCTAGATCCGCAAATATGCGAACCTTAATGGCAGCTTGGACAACCTCCGTGGTGCAGTGCGCGCGCTGGCGCATCATAAAGTTGGAGGTCCTGGGTTCGATTCCTGGCTCGAGTCTGGTCTGGTGGGAGGCTTGGGCCGTAGCTAGTTACCACCTAACCGACAAAGACAAAGGAGTAGGGGTTTACCATACCCCTAATAGGTTAGCCCGCTACCATCTTAGACTGCATCGTCACTTATTTGGTGAGATTGCCGTCAAGGGCTAACTTGTAGTGAATAAAAAAAAAGCTTTATTTTTGATCTTAGTTGGTAGAAATAATGCTCCAGGTGGTCGACGGTTCTAAAAATTAAAAAAGGGTTATCGATAAGCTAAGCAGTAGCCGAAAGCCACTAAACCTCTGTCAAAGAATTAGTTTAACCTTTCAAATTGCAATAGGTACTGCCAACATCTTGGTAATTACGCTTTTTTGCTGAGGTATCGACGGTGTTTTAGATTTAATTTAGTTTTATTTTGATACCTTGGTTATTTTTCTTTGTAATAATGAAATTTGGTTATTCACTTGTTAGTGTGATAAGAACTTTTAGCATACTTTGTTATTATACCTCGCGGTTTTATCCTCATTAAATAAGAGTCGTAATGTTATGATATTATTTAGCACAATATAAACACGTAAATCGCCTACCGTTTATATAAGACACTATTAATATTCACTTAAAACTAAAAATTTTGGTTGTACCTACCTAGTTTTCATGTTGTATTACAAGTGAACCATAAGAAAAACGCCATTATTATAGGCTGAAATCTATTTATCACTGAAATAAAATAGAGCTTTTGTAACTTCGTGATAAAATAGCTACCTAACGTTGAAATAATTATTAAAATAAGTCCAGTCGTTTCGGAGTTTATCGATTAAAAATAAACAAACATCTCTTTCCTCTTTACGAGTATAATATTAAGCATAGATTTACAACCCTGTTAAAATGAAGCTTATGAAAATTATCAACTTATCTTACGTACATTCAATTTACTAACAGTAAATCTATTGGTATTAAAGTTTAATGTTGTAAAATGAAGATACAAAGAGAAGAAAATGCTGCATAAAAAAATACGTATATAAAAATGATAATAAGTAACATAATAAAAGTGATTTGAGAATGAGGATTAAGTAAAGTAAGTCTAAAAATACATTGAAATTGTTTTTCTCGGATAAATTATTCTGTTACCATTAACCTCTATGATATCAAAATTAGGAAGCCACTGATTCGTATGGGTAAATTGACAGTATTTATTATATAGGACACCTGCTTCATTCGCGGTAACTATTCTTATCGGGGACAGCACCCAGTTAAATAAACAATCATAATACAGTGCAACAAAGAGAAAGTTAGTGAGAAAAAAACTAATGCGACCGCCCGTTTGACACTAAGTTGTTAAGTCCATTCAGATCAGAAAATACAAAGGTATCTATACAAAAGCGTATCGATATACGACAGAAAATCTTGCATGACGGCCGACACAATAGATAGAACAAAACATATGAAGATGGGGCAATATATAGTGCAAAACATGACGTTTTCAGTTCAAAGAGTTTCAGTTAGGTTTGGATGTTACTGGTTTAACAGGTAATGTACGCACAGATCGGTATCTGCTGACCGTATAATACCATCGCAGATTTTCTGGTCGATATGCGTTCTCGTATTAACAGTTGATATAATTTCGTTATCGATACCGATATTTTCGTTGATCGTCTTGATACAGTCTTAAGTGTATGTGGGAATACCAAGTGTGAGTAATAAAATAAACAAAAACACTAGCCATCGCCAGTCACTCAAAAACGTAATTTCTCATCAAATTTCGCGAACGTTGTTTAATCCAGTTAGAGCTAGGCGAAGCTTTGCGAAACTTTATTTAAACAAGAGACGAAGAGAAAATGAATAAAGTTACCACTTTGAAAAAGTTCCCAATTGAGGAAGCGAGGTTAAAATGTAATCGGAGAGTAAGCATGAAACAGTGTCTATAATGGTGTAAGGATTTTAGAACCGTGAAAGTAGAAACATGGAATCTAGGAAAATCAATTCAAAAGTAGTTTAGGTTAAGATAACCTAAACTGCTTTGAGATTAATACATTTAAGTCTTATTCTTTTTCTTTGTCCTCGCTTTATGCCGTTACGCGGGGTCGGCTTTGCTTATCATCCGGCGCAACGTCGATTGTAATTTCGTATCTTCATCATTGAGGCGGAGGCATTTCATATCCTTGTGGACATTTCTCATCCATGTAGTTTGGGGTCTTCCCCTTCCCAGTTTACTTGCAGCCATGAAAGGGCACTTTTTCAACACGTAATCATCAGGTCTACGGGATTAACACATTTATGTAAATATTATTAATAATTATGATTAAAAATTATTGTTTCATCTACTTGTCACTATATAGTGTATATTGAACTAAACTTAATCTGCAAAATAATTTCTTAAAAAAATAATTTGTCATTACTATATAGTATATAGATAAATAAAATAATATAAAATACAAATAAATCCACTTCGAAGCCACTCAAAATAAAGATTGCAAAAATAATAAACAGCTCGATAAAATTAAAAAACTTCACTATTTATAGCGCTAATGGCTACGAATAAATAATAAGTAGCTAATGGCTTACTTAATGACTGAGCAGAATGAATATCAGCTCGCAAAAGCCTTGTAACTTGACTCCTTTATACAGATACTTGTAATACTTTGTAAACCTCGTTTACCGAAACTTCAATATTGTTCCTACCTTTTTGTAATACACAACATTCCATCAAAAATGTTGTTAAGAGAATTTTGTTTTCCAGGCACTTCTGAGGGGAGCAGTCAGTCAACAAAGCGCTGTTATTTTAGTTTGTATGGCGATAGATAGATATCTTTATTTGCTACACCCAAATACTTATCATAAACATTCCAGTAAAAAGGTAAGGTTAAAAGAAGTATTGTCCTATAACAATTATTACAGATATGAATGACTATAGTTCTACTAGTTATATATTCTTGTTGATAAGTATTGTATAAAATTTCGTACCACTACCTAATTGGTGGCCTTCTTGTTTTATTTAATTTATTTTATTTTTAATTTTTAATTTAATTAGAACGGACAATATCCAACACCACTAATTAAATAAATTAAATGATTACACATAATAACATTATAACAAAAACAAAGTCTAAACAAAACAAATATACACTAAAAACAAATTAAAAACAAACCAAATAAAAGAGAGACAAAAACAAATATTTAAGACAGAGTCATAGTGGTATTATTATACTTTTTGGAAAACTGCAAGCTTATTATAAATATTGTATCGAGATGACTGGACTGGAACGGTCATCTCCTAACCGTTAACATTTCCCATATAAAATATACAATAAAGGAGTTGGGCGCCGATTGCTATGTTGTAAACACGAAAATAACAAGACGTAATTAAAGTGGCGAGTGTGATACTGTCAGCAAATCATGTGCACGTATAACTATTACTTTATTATATTAAACCTTAAACTTAATTACAAATCAAAATTACACTTAAAAAAGGCTAGTTTTTACAAATTTATATCCCGCATTAAATACCTATGTTAGTCGAATTTGTAAAATATTCTTGATCATATAATTTTACTTAATGCAAACTCAAAGCCCAAATTCCATTTTTATGGAAATCAATTGAAATATAACAGTTTCAAATAAACTTTTTTATATTTTTATTGAATCTATATTTTTTTTTGGTTATTGATGATGCGTAGTAATAAATAATATCGTAAAGGAATAATGTTAAAAACTCAAATATTAAATTTTCACAATTGCAAGCTCAAGCAAGCTGAGGTTGTGTTCTGGAGCGGATTTGCCTAATCACACATTTCCGCGCAAAATCTTTTCTTTGAATCGCTTAAGAAGTCTGGGTGCTAGAATGTAAATGTGATTTAGATATACCTACAAAGGACAGCTTTGATCTTTTGGATTAAGTAAGAGTTTTGTCCCGACTGCCATTTCAAGTGGCGGACATAAAAAGTTCCCGATGAAGTTGGAATATATTAAGAAAATTGTGACACAGACGGGGAAATACTCCTATAGATAAAATACATAAAATATTTATTACCTTCCTTACTAACTCCACAGACAGAGACAAAACAAGGATTCATTGTAATTCATTTTATGCCAGAGAATTGAATTCAACTAAAGTCGGTGATCTAAATTTTCTTAATTGATTATGTTCATAGTCATAGTTCAAGTTCATAATTTGTTTATTCATGCCTACTGCAAAATAAGTTGAATATTTCTAATACAACTTATTTAACGATCTATTTAAAAATATTAAAAAAGATAATCAAGCCAACGACACTATATGTAATGTAAACTATGTTATCATAAAATTATGCCAGGAGCAATATATTCAAAGGACATCGTAAATGTATTTTAGATTTTATTAAAGTATTCAATAATATCTGGCTCAATTAATGCCTACAAATTCTCAAGGTTTTACATTAACATAATTACATGAAATTGGATCAAAGATTTCCTTTATCTTCGAGCATTTAATTAAATAACTTTGTATGTTTCAGGGTTGCGTATTAGTTATAAGTACAACTTGGATTTTATCGGTATCTCTTTTTGCTACTATGGTTTTACCACGGTCTGGTTACTACTTTAACTCAACGGGTTTGATGGCTTGCGACGTGTTTCACAGTAGAATTGCTTTCAGGTATGAAATAAGTGTAAATTAATTTGTATCACATAAGTGTAGTATCCCATAGGTATTAAACCTATTTCATGCCCAGTTCCATATACTACTTCTAAAACCATTCAGGTACAATTTTGGTGACATCGTTGGTACGCTTTACTTGATTTTTGTGTTTCAATATTTTACGCGTTGTTTTATGGTTGAATATCAGGCGAAGTACAAAATGTGGTATAAATTAAGCTGTAAAAATTGTGTATCAAATCATCGTATTTATTTTCTATGGCTCTGAGTTCTTGTTCTTTGAGTCTAACCAACGCTTCGTGACGTTTCGCATATTGCTTGATAAAAAAGGCTCAGATTGTTCGATAAAAATACTAATACCTAATTTTTCAAAACCGAGGTATATTTTAATAATTGGATAGAAAAGATTATTTTATTACATAAAAAAGAATTTAACATTTCAAATTAAATATGAAATCGTATTCAAATTCATAAACAGGATACGATTGTATGTAACACAATATTTACATCAACCAGACATATTTTTACGCACGTTTAAGCTTAAACAAGTTTTGCACGAAATATCAAGTCAACAGCACTAAATGCGGGTTTATCTTAAAAGTTTTTGTTAGTTCCTTGCAAACTTGGCAAGTATTAGTTCAAGTTACAACAAAGGGAATGTTCAGTAAATGTTTTTATTTTCATATTGTAAAGTGAATAATTTTCCAGAATCTTGGCGTGCTGCGCTTACTATTTCCCTACAACAATGGCTCTGATGTATTGCTATGGATCTGGATTTCACGTCAGCAAAACAAGAAATAAATGCACCTCCGATATAAGGCCGAATGGAATCCCTATATCGTGCGCTAAGAATAACCGTGGTGAACAAGAAGCAATAGTAAGAAATACTGTTAAATTTATTTTTCTTTCCAAATGACATCCAAAATCTCAGATATATTCCAAAACGAGAAGGTAAAGTTCGCTTTTCGAGGAATTGTTTGTTTTCGGCGATATTACGTCTTCTCAAATCTTATAACATGTTTTTTTATCTTTGGTAGTTGTGGAAAAGCTATTCGGATTTCTTATTCATTTATAATATTTCATCTAACATCAATACTAATGTGTGATTGTAATTTTAGTTAGATATTATATAATCTATATATATAAAAGAAAGTCGTGTTAGTTAACACTATTTGTAACTCAAGAACGGCTGAACCGATTTGACTGAAAATCGGTGGGGAGGTAGCTTAGAACCAGGGGATGGACATAGCATACTTTTTATCACGTTAATTCCCGCGGGATTTATTGCAGGGAAAACTCAATTTCGGGTCAATGAACTATGACTATAGCTTCAGCATTCCATAACAAACTTCTTCGAATTGGTGGCTTATTCCATAGGAGTCTTTAAAAAACCCCTAACCTACGCAGACAAAGTCGCGGTCATCGACTATTAATATTATATAAAACCAGATGGGCGTACATATTCTTGACTATATGAAATGCTTTTGCTGACTTTCTTAATTTCCGTAACATATTAATAATATCTTATAATTATAAACAGTAAGCAGTAAAATTGTTAACGATTCTTTTCTGTAAGTAACAACATAAGTGAGCGTTTGTTGTTTGCAGCAAATGACAGCAGTGAGACCGCATAGCGTGAGCACTTCTCGTACAATGGCTGCAATGTCTCTAGGATTTATTGTAATGGTAACCCCAGCCACTATTCAAGAAGTAGTTGCAGCCTGCACTGGATGTAAGGTAAGTTTTTAAGTTGGACAACAAGATTGCTCAGCTGTGTTAAAATATATTATTTGCTAACCAGCCATTACATTATATTACTGTAAATACTCGTAGTATTTACAGTAATGGTTTAATTGTCTTACATAACTATTTGCGGCTAAGCGTAAGCGTGTATACATTACCTATTACTACTTATGTTTAAACGTGAACTTTGCGTGTCAAATATAAAACAAAAATCTCACTTACAAAAGTCAAATTAACTTTTAGAACTCTCCGGCCAAATCTGCTATCTATACGTCAAAGTGAACATAGCAATGTTGAGTTGAACATAGCAAACACAAAAACAGACAGAATTTTGAATTTTTATTATTAGTATGGATATTTATGAATGTGTACTATAATTTTTTTTTTCAACAGGTACCACCAACTTTAGATTTTCTTGTCACGTGGTTAGCTCTAAGTGATAGTTTTTGGAATCCTTTCCTATATTGGCTTTTGAATAGTCACTTCAGAAGGATAAGCAATGAGCTGCTTCAATATTATGTAAGTTACTATACAACTCTTCGACTTTATTTCTAAAACAGGAATAATATTCAAAAATTATTAATTTCTATCCTTTTTAAATTCTATCCTCTTAATCTTATCAGATACGTAATATAAGCAATTGCTCTTACTATTCAATATGAATTCCTAATTTCATTTTGCAGATATGCTGTCGGAGATCTAAATCATTTCAAAGCTACGAAAAACCTGCGGGTTGTTGTGGGTCTTCAATTACTTCAGAAGGCTTACATTCTAAGGGCGAATTTGAAGGACTCGGTGAAAAATATTGGGGTGAAATTTTGGAACGAACAGTTTCTTCAAATTCACTACACGCAATTCAAAAGTGCCACAGGGATCCACTGCGATGTACAGGGTCATTTAAAGGCTATCACAGCGGAGCTTGCAAACATAATTCAAGATTTTTTGATGGATACGGCCTATCTGATTACAGACAGTTAGAGAGGTCTCCGTTTCAGATCGAACCATGCTCAAGATGCAGGATGAAGACATCAGACTTCTGCCTCTTTAGGCAAGGTCCGGGCCTCGAATGTGGTCGATCTCGATCCAACCTTAGTCTTGATGAAGGAAACTTCAACAAAATATGTAATGGCAGGCATCCGGAGTTGTGAGAATTAAGGAACTGTCCGGTTTTCGGGCATAGAAGTAATAGCATAGGTATGTACCCAGGAGTAGAACATTTTAATTCAAATATAAAATGGAAATTCGACGACTCGCCTTGTATGGAAGATGATAACATTTCTAATTTGGAGCATAATCTGGATCGCATTCGTAGTTTGAGTCAGGAAAAAAGTTTTAGTGGTTATGGTTTAAAGGAAAATGACAATTTATTGCAAGTGGAAGTAAATGATATAGTTGATGATGACTCAGATGATGGTAAAGATTATAATATAAGTGTTCATGATAATTATGATGATAAAAGTGAATATGGTATGGCTCATAAATTTTCTCGCAATTCCTCAGTCTCAAATAGGGAACTGGATGTTATAAAAGAGAGCTCACGAAGCTCAAGTGATACAGAAGTGACTTTGACGCGATGACTTCCGAAAGTAACTTTTCATAAAGCAGTGAATATTGTACATTTAGAGAACTCTCCGGAGCATTGCAAGTATTAGGTATGTGTAAGTGAAACGTAGTTTGTGTTATAAGTAGATTGACATAGTATATAAAATAAATTTATATAAAATAAGTATGAGGACCACTAGAACCAGGTCTATTTTTAAGTGATTCTGTAGCAGTCTATAAAATTTATTTTAACTTCATTAAGAATAAAGACGTGATAAATCTTATTTACAAAATCTACACAATATGTTGAGATGTAGTATTTTATGTAAATATTGTAACCATTCCGTAAATGTTTAAAAAAATTATAAATGTAAAATTGATAGTATGTATTTTATGTTGTTAATATTAAAACCATATAGATTTTTAATAAAGCAATACATTGTAATAGTTTAGTAAATTCCTTATGTCAATATTTGCATAGATATTAGTTTGAATTTATCGTGTGCCAATTTTGCTTGGCTGTAAGACTAAAGTGATTTCTTAAATTACCAAATATACGTCTAATAACTAAATAGAAACACGTACGTATTTGTAACTATACATTTTTAGGTAATTTTATATTTTTTGTAATAGACAAACTAAAGAAAAGCTGATAGAAACTATTTTATGTCTGATAAATAATAATGCTTTCTCAATATAAATATTTATTGTAAAAGGTGTTCCTGTGAAATATATAATTATTATTTATACTTTCAAATATCTATTTCCGTGTTGCAAATTAATAAATTCTTAATAAGTTATCACTATTGTTACAAAAATAATAATAAAAATTCTATATTTATATAACTTCCTGTTCTAATCTCAAAACATGAAATTATGTTTCATAAAATTAATAAGACCAGACATGTTATAATCTTTCAATTAAATGCGCATTTTCTGAAACATTACTAGATACATTTATAGTGACTATTTAAATACAAATAGTGATTGATATTAAAGTCGCACAACTTTATTGTGCTGCAATATAATTTATGTAATAATGGATGTTAATAATAATAATTTTACAAGAGGAAAAGAAATAAAATGATTTGTAATATCGGCAGTTTTATTTTATCTCCAATTGTAAATAATAGACCTTGCAGTAAGATGATATTAAAAGTTTTATCTTAAATCAATACTGCCTCGCATTACTATAGAATCTTTAAATTCTGTGAGCTTGGGACTATATACCTATTTATTTATCATAAGAAAGCCCTTATCATATTAATTAAGGGAACACTAAATGGAATAAAATATGTGATAATAGACATACTCGTTCTATGATATTATGTACATATTGAAGCTTTTTAGCCACAAACACTTGGAAGAACACTCAAAAAGCCCAGGCGCAAGGCAGGCATTTCGAAAAAAAATTATCTTCAAGTTTAAATAGGATAATCGAACACGTGTTTTGCTTGACGTGATTTTATGTCAAGAAATGTATCAAGTAGTTTTACATGTAGTTACATTGTACCCTAAAGTATTTTAGTACTGAATGTGCCTACCGCTGAGTCTCTGAGAGCGGGTCAAGTGGTCGGTCCCTGTTATTATTAACTAATCCTATAATACAGAACTGTGCCTACAGTATGATATTATAGGCTGAAGACAGTGATGATCGTGACGAGTGGGGAATTTTTTTTACCTAACTTAGGCGATATAACTCTCGTGGGATCACTTCGCGCCCGAATACATTATGAACATGAACACGCGTTCGAAAATATGCAAGCATAATCCATTGAAAAACTCCGTGAGGCTATTTCATCACATAATTATTTAATTAAGGTGACTAATGAGAAATGCCAAACATGGAATAACCTATATTTAACAAAATATTTCTACAGGCTTAGAGATTTTCATAATATCAGCCATTCAGTTTGTTCCGCATTGCAGCATAGTGAAGTTATACTTTCTTTCACTCGAAGTGGAGGCATTTAAGATGGTACACTCATTTATAGATGAGGCGATTTGAGTGAAAACTTTGAACTAGGAGAGTTATTATGCAAAGATAATACATTATGATTCTAAGACTTAATCAGTTTCCTTAATAGAAACTTATTACCTATTTATAGTTGCTTACTTAGCCCGCCAACACGTATTCATGAAAAAAAATATTATAATAATTTATGTTATCACAAAAATATAATAAAACAATAGGCGAAGATTTCCATTTCAGTTCGAAAAAACCTGTATTAATTTAGAGTGATGGGTCAAATAAAATCAAATGCAAAAATCTGTGTTGTGTGAAAGTAAGGTACCCAGGGGGGAATAATAATTTTGCAGATGATGATTCATAATTGAAGTAGCCGTTCTGTGTTTCCCGCGACTTGGTACGAGACTGTTTCAGTTTTCATTCTTACCCTCTCAACTCAAGCACGATTTACTATAACATACTGTTTCCATGTAGATAAAGATAGTTTGAAATCTATGCTCAATCTGGTTTACCTCGATTTACCTTCAAATGAGTGTAATACGTCAGGTAGGCTTTCTTTTTAAATTAGCGATCTCCGTGGTGCATCGTCATATTATAAAGTTGAAGGTCCTGGGTTCGATTCCTGGCTAATTGCCACTCTACCGACAAAACTCGTCACGCCAAGCTATTTAGAGTTCCGGCACGATGTCGCGTAAAAACCAATTCACCATAAGGTTAAGAGAATAGTCCACTTCCATCTAAGACTGCGTCATCACTTACCATCAGGTATGATTTCCATGATGGGATTATTTAAAATGCGGACGAAGTCGCGAATTTCAGCTACAAATACTATAATATTGTAAATATTAAATCAAATATTATATTAGAAAGTTATACTCGTTATTAGAGAAGGCGCCAACTAGAAAGATATTGGATAATAGCAGACTGAATTCCTATGCGCACTGAAAATACTGCATATCTGTGCGCGCTGTTCGTTATGGATACGAGAAAATATCGCATAAATCAAAGTAATTTAATTTTTATACAATTATTATGCATAATTATAAGTCGTTCCGGAAATTTTATGACTCATAAATCATTGTTACTGTTTGGCGAAGACATTCCACTCTCTAAAGGGACATTATAAGTCATTAATAACTGAAATTAAATGATATTTTAGCCATATTGAGAACTTTGATCTAGCCTTTTTATCAAAAAAATATTTTGAGATGAGGAAATAATGATAGCGACTTCCGTGGCGCAGCGCGTGTCGCATTAAAAAGTTGAAGGTCCTGGGTTCGATTCTCGGCTCGAGTCTGGTTTAGTGGGAGGCTTCGTCTACAAGCGATTTAGCATTCCGGCACGATGTCGCGTATAAACCAATTAAGAGTCTGGGTTAACCATTCCCCTAACAGGTTAGCCCGCTACCATTCTATAGAGTGCATCATCGCTTACCATCAGGTGAGATTACTATCAGGGCTAACTTGTGTATAAAAAAAATAAAAAGAAAACTACCAGTGATCAATAAAATCTAGCTCTATCAAACCTCTTGATGTCTGATTTCACTATTATGAGTGTTTAAGTGTCAGTGCCATCCAATAGCAATAATTGATGTTAATAATAATATAATAAAAAAAAGGAAAAGATATAAATTTCTCCATTATATTGGCTGTTTTATTTCAGATCAAGTTGAAAATAAGTCGCCTCTCAATATAAGAATGGTTTGGCCATACTCTACCACGCTGGCCATGTGCGCATTGACAGACTTCACACGCCTTTGAGAACATTATGGAGAACTCTCAAGCTTGCAGGTTTCCTCACGATGTTTTCTTTCGCCGTTGAAGCTGGTGATAATAGCTTAAAAATGCAAATAACTCTGAAAAGTTAGAGGTGCGTGCCTGGGCTAGAACCCTTGACCTCTGTTTAGGAGGCGGACGTCCTGACTATCACAGATTATATATTATATAAATAGGTAGAAAATATGTATTATATAACATACTGTATATTCAATAAATCAAGATTAGTCAAAGTATCCATATCTGAAAAAGCCAATATGAAACCTCCAACCCATCCAGTTAAAACATGGGTCGCTAGTTTTTAGCTAACTCAAAGACTGTTCAAAAGTTGAAACATTTTACCAACTTCTAAGAATTTAAAGGTTCTAATCGTATGTGCGTTATTTTTTGGTCTTCTTTTTGGAGAAAATGTCTAGACTCTTTCTGAAAATGACACATTTAAAGGAAAACACTTTCAAATGAGCCCAATAGACCGATTTCTGAAAATAACAATTTAAGTGGTATCTATATTTAAACTATACGTAAAATCAAATAATATCAAATGTAAGGCAGTGAATAAGATTTTTTTTGTTGAGGATACAATTGCGTTATTTAGAGATCGCAAGTTATGAGATTTTGGAAGCACAATATTTCATCCTATTGTTTGGTCGATTGAAATGTTCCCTTTTATGTACATATTTGCCGATATTCAGCTTTACTTTGCAGCTATGTCCATATAAATATTTTCATGAATATTATTAATAAATATTGCAAACGGAAATATCAATACAATATATTGCAGGAAAATAAAAGAAAAATAAAGTTTATTCTAGATTTCTGAATACCATCGTGACATAAACGTTGGTGGCATGAGCTTACAGTATGACCTGGCTGACACCATAAACTACTAGTGCAAAATAAGAAGTTAAAGAGTAAAACAAAATTCAAGTTATTGACTAACTTTATTACATTAAATTTTATATACTCAAATATATTTACATTATATTCAAATATCGTCCAGGAACGCAAAATACTATGAATTATTTATTGTATTACAATTGAAATAAGTTTTTGTTTTATAATTTGGTTTTAATAATTTATTTGGGTTTTCTACAAAAAATGGTAAATAAATTAGATTTTCGGTTTGAGTGATATATTGAATTATTATTTGCATTTTAGTTCCTGGCCGAATCTTAAAAATGTTTTTTCTAAAATTAAAATTTTATATTTTTCTTACTTAGGTACTAGAGTACTTGTACTTGTTGTAAATATTCCTTGAGGTAAGCTGATATTAGGGTAGTCGAGGACATTATTATAGCCCTCGACAACCCCAGCTGAATGTTAACGGTTCATAACCGATCACGGTAAGTACTTTACCGGCACGGGCACTTTTCGAACCCAATTTTATCCATTTTCTTATTAACTTTACCCTTAGTTTATATTTTTGGCAACCGTTACGAAACAGGGACAAAGATCTGGGGATTTTTTTGTGCAGACGTAGGACATAATTGCCTGAAATGGATAAGAATGATTGTTTTAATTTATTCATACCAAAATTTCCTAATTACAATATTTGAATATAATGTGAATATATTTGAGTATAATGTATAAGCAAAAAACATTATACTTGTATATAATGCGGACAACTGAATTGAGAACCTTTTGCTTTTTGATTTTACAATAGATATTGCATAAACTTGATAGGACACAGGATGAGTTGGCGTTGCTTCAAAGAGGCCTATGTGCCTATGTCCAGCAGTGGATTAATGTTGGCTGATGATGATGATAATGATGATGACGATTATGATGATTGAACCAAGGTTGCAGAGTGTACGGTAAGGATATAAAAAATTAACAGAAAAAACTACGAATGGTTTTACATTATCTGAATTACTCTCAGTCATTGATTGATACGCTACTTTAAGCCAATTGAATTTAAAGTTGTGGGTTTTATCTTCAAATAAATAAAATAAAATATAGGTAGGTGATACTGTCCTTTTTTGAGCGAAAACGTTCAAGAGATTATCTACGTAGCGGCGTAAAGGTACAAACCAAATGCTGGGAATTGGGATTCCGGATACATTATTAATAATAAATTCAGTACAACAGGGGCTTTGCCATTAAACATAACCGTTGCAGGCATTCAAGATTACCTACTTTACAGAAGACATTATAAAAAGTTCAAAAACAACGAATTTTGATGAATAATGTTCCTTTGAGAATTTAAATGATTTCTAGTAAAAGCCTCTCCAAATTTCGTCTATTCAAAATATATTTTAACAATTTACTAATCAGTGATTTAACTGTATCAATTGTTTGGAACATTAATCGCTAAAGTAAATTGACGTCTTAAAAATCTTTTTATTTACCGGCATTGTAGTTTCTTACATACAATAATTATCTTTTCTTACATACAATTATAATACTATGTTATTGGGAATATGAGGCGCTCGGGTACAGTGGATGTCTAATACGTGCCTAGGATCTTTATGTCATATAATCCAAAGAGCCCCTCTCCGGTTCTGTACACTTTATTTGGTTGGAAATGTCAAATTCACAAGTTACGCTATGGTCTTATGCAGTACGAGTGTTATGCGATCTCTCTATGTTAGTCGTTGATCTGTATAAACTATACATTAAATATATTGTTGTACTGTAAAGTTACACAAACTAGTAGTAGTCAAGTGATCGGAATTCGATATATATATTATTTTTAATACTCTCCACCTTCGAAAGGTAAAACTAGTAATATACTGTTTGTTAATTTTAAATTCAGTCCATGTCTTGGGTAGAGGGGGTATGAAGGATACGGGAATCGTGCACCACAGCAGGTCCCTGACCTATACTCGTCACAGAACGAGTACAGATCACACCCTGGCGGCCCGCAGACACCTCGCGGGATCCGATAGCACTAAGAAGAACTCGCGACACCACACTAAAAAAAAACGTTTTTTTTTTTATACACTACAAAGTTGGCCCTTGACAGCTATCTCACCTGATGTCATGATGCAGTCTAAGATGGTAGCGGGCTAATCTGTTAGGGGTATGGTACATCCCACACTTCTAATTGATTTCTACGCGAAATCGTGTCGGAACGCTAAATCGCTTAGTGACACGTCTTTGTCGGTTGGGTGTTAACTAGCCACAGCCGAGACCCAACACCAGACCAGACTCGAGCTGAGAATCAAACCCAGGACCTATATAATACGACAGCACACGCCCTGTGCCACGGAGGTCGTCAAAATACGCGACGACCGGCTCATTCAACGTACGTACGATCGCAGAAAGATCCCGAGCCAACTGGAAGCTGCGCTCGCGCCGCATCGCGAATCACGGTGACAGTACACGATAAGGAAGGCAGGGTAGTTGGATAATGGATAATAACCGTGGGCATTGACCGAAATATTAAATCCAAAATACAGTCAATAGTTAGCGTCTCCAAATATATTTTTTTAACTTTCTGTAATCACTTTCTACACCATACACTTTAACTGTACGAAATTTCACATCATCCATCTACGCATAAAAAAGGATGTCAATGTTTTCTCACGACGTAGGTATGAAGTGATAAATTAATCCAACATTAGGAGGTTTAATTACGAAAGCCTATTATATCAACTGTGTTACTTATGTAAGTAATCCAACGTTAATATAAGTAGTTACCAAATCAAATAGGTCACTGGATTTTCGTGATATATTTTATGATTAGTTGAGACTTTACTTGTTGTTTTGAAATATACATTTACCTATATCAATCTGATAGAATCGTCAGGTAATTTGAATGCTTCATTGGGATTAGTATGTTCAAAGCTACGGATCACCAGTTTCTCGGTTAGGTTCCCAGGTCAGGCCGAGAATTTCAAGGTGGTTTTTGTACTGTTAAATTTGTCAGTATTAGCCCGTCAGTATTAGGGAATTTGTGATGTTTAGTCTTGTGCCTCGAAAACACGTTAAATGCTGAGAGTTGATTAGAGAGCTGAATATAATAATATATCCCAGTTTTTCAGAAGCTGTGATAGCCTATTGGTTAGGACTATTTAGAGGCCCGACCTCTGATTTGGAGGTCCGATTCCAGGCACTCATCTCTAACTTATCGGAGTTTTTAAGCAATTAAAATATCACTTGATTCAACAGTAAAGGAAACCTGCACGTCTACGAGTTTCCCCATAATGTTCTCAAAAGCGTGTGAAGTCTGCCACTCCACACATGTAGTATAGTCGAACTTTCTCATATTGAAAGGAGACCCGTGCTCTGTAGTGAGCCGGAAATGGGTTGATCATGATGATGATGATTATTATGATCCCAGTTGTTGTGGTAGAGTGTTGTTGATTACATTAAGCCGTCTTGTAGTTATAAATGAACTGACTTTTAAGACTGCATCAGACTTGGCTCCATGGTGCAATAACCAAACTGTATTCCAACTTTAAGGAACACCGGACATGAGATAGCAGTTTTACAGCAAACGAGATGTAATAAAACTTGTACTGAAGACCGTAAACTATGGCTTCTTGGTATACGTATTTAGAATTTACGGCTTTGCGAGGATTCTATCGCAAAACCTCGTAACATGAAGCCATTTGCTGACTTAAGTCTTGTAAAATGTTGCTAATTTTACCATCCACTCAGCTGCCGCGAATAAAAACTAAATGGTATTACGCGAACGTCAAACCGCTATAATCTTAACTCGTTTTTGCCCGCGGCTATGCACGCTAATTTGACTTACAAATTTTAAACCCCTTATTTAGAAAATGGAAAAAATAATATTAAGGGACGCCTACGTTATAATAGCTATATGTAGGTATGAAAATTTCATCCCGACCACGTCAGTCAGTCATTCATCATCATCATCATCATCATCATCATCATGTCAACCGATAAACGTCCACTGCTGGACATAGGTCTTTTGTAGGGAGTTCCAATGGCCACTTCCTTGGGCCGCTTGTATCCAGCGGCTCCCTGCGACTCGTTTGATGTCGTCTGTCCACCTTGCTGGGGGTCGACCAATGCTACGTTTACCGGTGCGGGGTCGCCATTCCAGCACCTTGGGACCCCAACGTTCATTGGTTCTCCGAGCTATGTGCCCGGCCCATTGCCACTTCAACTTCGCAACTCGCTGAGCTATGTCAGTAACTCTGGTCCTTCTACGGATCTCTTCATTACTGATTTGATCACGTAGAGATACTCCTAGCATAGCTCTCTCCATTGCTCGCTGAGTGACTCTGAGTCAGTCATTAGACTTTTCTATTTACATGTATTTATACAATATATGGATATACACTACAAGTTAGCCCTTGACAGCTATCTCACCTGGTTTTTTTGTTATTCGTGAATTTTGTATTATTGTATTATTGTATTTTTACCTAACAATAGTGGACATAAATAAACAAACATAGAGTGCAATCATTAACTATTTTCTTAACGCGAATGAAAAATAAACTTTAGTGAACAGTGTTTCAGGGTTTTATGGAAAGCAGTTAAAACAAGCCATCAGTCATTGGATTTATCCAATATGGCCGAACGCCAAACCGATATCGAAGTACAATACGGTATGCTGCCAAACGTTCACGCATTAACATGACCATAACTGAGGAGTCAATAACAAAGTCATTAAGATCATATTGATTGACCCTTTTGTCATTGTTCCTTATTGTTTATATTGCATTCAAACGTATAATTCTATACCATACATTTTATTGCATCGCGGAACAACGAGCAGACCTCACCTGATGTTAAATGATTACTTTCGCCCACGAACATCTGTAGGACCAGAGGAGTAAAACCTCTTAATTGGTTTGTACTCTGCATCGTACCGGAACGCTAATTCCCTTGGCGGTATGTCTGCTATACCTTGCTAGTAGGGTGGTAACTAGCCGCAGACCAAACGCTCACACTTGATAATACGACACTGCCCAGTAGTCGACCATACTATTTACCACGCATACGACCGACAGTGCGTAAGATCCAGATGTTTCTATCCCTATTTCTTATATTAAATCGAAACTAACTGTTTTGGATTCTCTTGGTTGTACTAGTTGGCGTCTCTTGGTTAAAATAGTAAAAATACGGATCACAACATCCTGGATTCGATTCCCGAGTGAAGGCGGTAAGTTATACAATTAACCGCTGCCTCAATGTATTGAGAAGGTATTTTTAGCCAACACGAAGTTTGGAAGAAATGGATGAAAAAATTGGGTGCGTGCCCCCGTGCCACCCTGTTGGCAATCGTTTTAAGTTATGTTGTGTTATGTTAGGTAGGTGTAGGTGTTAATCGTCTAAGCCCGTCAATAATTAATCGGTGGGTCAATGCATCAATTTTGGAGTGTTTGCCAAGGAGTGTGACATCAATAGATTATTATTTTCATTTTCCAAAAACTGCACTTTACAACCAGTCAATACAAAATAAAGTATTTTATTAACAAGTGCTAATGTGAATGGTATTGATTCAAAGTAAACATTGCCAAAGTAAAATTTCTTTATTTTGTCCTTTATTAGATACTCGATGATGCCTGTATGATTTGGTTATTTAAATTTCCCTGCGTATTGTTTTCCGGGAACGAAATGTACCCTTTGTAATCCTATGTAAGATATCACTAACATGAAAAATATCACCATAATCAGTTTAGCTATAAATCCGCGAATTTGTAACAAAGGCTTTCAATTAACAAAACTATGGTATCGTATCGTTTGACTAGCTGTCGGATGTTCACTGATAATGATCATTATGATGAACCGGCTAAACTTCACTGTAGCTCAGTTATAAATTCAGTTTATATAATATATAAAAGGTACGTTATGTAAAGATACCATAGTTGTATAGATATTTGTGTAACACTTACATACGGAAGCTGAATTTTTATAATCAGTCAATCTAAATAATTTTGTAAGTGAATTTTACAATTTGTCAAAATTAACTTAAATTTTTGTTTCTTATTTTTTATTTTTAGCGAGACTACTCGTGGTACGTGAAAATGATTACAAATGGTATTGCGTGAGTTGCCAAAAAATTTTATGCAAACTCACAATTTGATTCTTTTGTGTTTGTTTTTTTCCTGCCGCAAATAAGCGTATCTTTGTTACAGGTGCCAAATATTTAAAGCTATTGTGTATAAAATAAATGACCAATATATATAAGGTGTTTATTTACCAGTTTTCATGGCATGATTTAACGTGTATTGTTTGTAATTAAGTAATGATTGCATGTGTGATAATGTAAGCGTGCTAAGTATAGACTGTAGGTTACGTGAACGATATAGGCTTTACTGGGGTCATAAATGTCGTAAAAAATAGTGTTGGTATTTAAACAAATATTTGGATGCATGTAAAATTCTTTAATATAAATATATCACCTTTCGTTTAGAGTAGCTCACTGAATTATTAAAAATAGATTTGAAATTAGATTGAGACTACTTAGTGACGCTGCCCGTCACTTAGGCTGATTAAAATTCATATCACAGTATAGCATCCACGAGGAGAATCGCTGCAACATTGCACTCTGACCACGACAGCTAAATAAACGCTGCCCGCGGGTTTAAAACCCGATCTTCAGAATACATTATTTTAAACATAGTTTTAATATCAGATATACTTATGCAATTAGGCTAAAAAAATTAAAAGTTGCATTATTCAAATGTTAATGTTAGAAAAGTTCAACTGCTAACTAACAATTTTCTTGTCAACTAAGACTCCGACTAATTAAATCTCATTATTTGTATTTTGAAACGGTAAGTTCACCTCACACAGATTGACATGACGACGTCTCTTTCTCAAAGTGTTTATTTAATCAAAAATAAATAATTGTTGTATTCATAGAAACCTAATATTATTTATGAAGTGTTCGTATGATATGTTAATAAATACCCTTAATCTCATATTTCGGCTATGAGATAGATATTATTGGTTGCTCTTTGCGTGAACTCACAAGGACAGCAATGTGAACTTTTTGCTATACCTAAGTTAGTTTAAATGTAAGATAGTTTTAACTCTATAGTTTAGTATTACTTCACTATCGAATTGTAAGTTCTGTTATGATTCTACACTATACGGCAACACGGTCGCTTTGAATATATTCGACTCAACAGAACGACTGGACACTGCACTCAGGTTCGTTCATTTGAAACGTGAGAAAACTCTCCTCAAAATATACTCTGCTAGCAAGAAATATAATAAATCATGCTAATACCTAGATACGTGGCCTTAGGCGCAACGATGTTATGTTATGGCAGCGATAAGGCGCTCCGTCACACTGGATGTTTGAAACGTGATTCGTGTCTTCATGGGTCGTTGGTCCATTTTCCGGATACCTCCGGAATCAAGATAAAATATGAATGGCTTTATTATTCTGTCGTTGAATATGATTATTGGTATTCTTGGAATTTCAATTAAATAAGGTGATATTTTGTATGTGCTGGTATACTTTTATACTGTAATGATAAAACTCAAGCCTGATTTAAATCTTTGTATATTATTTATTTTCGATGGTCGGTTTATTGAGAAAGATTGGCAATGACATGGCATACTATGTCTACACTGATGCTAATTTGATAAATTCCTTTAACTCCTAACTCCTTTAGCATACTTTTTAAGGGGAAGACTAAAATCTTATAAAAACACTTTTTTTTTCGCTGGGAAATGCGTTTACGTATCCCCTCCGGGTAAATGGGACACCCCAGCCGCCAGACTGGCGACTAGATTACTCACTAAAACCCAGCGATGCTCCTTCACGGTGCCTGGTTGCTGGGCACGGGAACGCTCGTGCACTCGACCGCAACCGAACCAGCGGCCTCCGCCGAGGCAGACCCTCCACGGGGGGCCTATGATCGAGGCCTCCTAACTCCGTCCAAGCAATGCTCACAATACTTACACGTTCATAAAAACGGATGGTAATCTCGAACTAACCTTTACCTTGGATTTGGTTTGTGAGAAAGTGTTGGATAAATTAATTTGCTGCTCTGAATAGAAGTCTATCTATGAGGAGCTCTCACTTCTTTCACATTTCAGATAAGTTTTCCCATAAAAGAATTCTAACAAAACTACACAGAATTGCTTTCTACGAACACGTTATAGTCGACAATTCAATGGAAAATTTTACTGTATTCAATGGAGAATTTTACTTTACTGTATAAGTTTTCTTTTTGGCCGCTCCGAGAAATATGTGTTTGTTAAAGGTGTTTTTGTCACAATAGTCGATGTATTAATCTCAATTCCATGAAAGAATTTCTACTAGTTTTTTGCTAGTGATTAGTTTTGTACAGAACTCTGTTTTTGTTTACACCAAAAATTAGCTCTTTGACTGCATCTCACCTGATGGTAAGTGATGATGCGGTCTAAGATGGTAGCATGCTAACATGTAAGGGGTATGGTAAACCCATAATTGGTTTCTACACAACATCGAGCCGGAACGCTGAATCGCTTGGCGACACGTCTGTGTCGGTAGGGTGGTAACTAGCCACAGTCAAAGCCTCCCACCAGACCAGACTTGAGCCGGGAATCAAATCCAGGACCTCAAACTATATCATGCTACAGCGCACGCGCTGCAATTTAAATATTTCTTGCAGTTTTTTATTATCTAAAGGCCTACCTTTACCAATTCAGTTACTTATCTACCGCAGTCGAACCAGATAGTCTGGTGTCTGTTCAGATATATATTTTGAAATAATATATTTCGAACATATGTAGTTACAACTATAAACCAGGGTGAAAATCAAATCAAATAAATTTAAGCTTAATTGACTTCATACCTAAGATTTTTTATCGTTAACCTTCGTAATCCTTCCAATTAAAAAATTGTTAATATAGTTACAGACATATTCGCGATTTCATTCGGTAATTTGGTTTATACAATGTCACATGGTGGTAAGTGATGACGCAGTCTAATATGGTAAGCTAACCTGTTAGGGTAGTTTTATAGCTATATACTCCTAATTGTTTGTAATAATAAGTGTCTTATTGGCGACATCGTAACGGAATTCTTCGCATCAGCATACTGTTGAGGGTACACACCATGATCAGCCCATTATTGGCTCACTACAGAGCACGGGGGGTCTCCTCTCAATATGAGAAGGATTTGGCCATAGTCCACCACGCTGGCCATGTGCGGATTGGCAGACTTCACACGCCTTTGAGAACATTATGGAGAACTCTCAGGCGTGCAGGTTTCCTCACGATGTTTTCCTTCACCGTTGATGCGAGTGATGTTTTAATTGCTTTAAAACGCACATAACTCCGAAAAGTTAGAGGTGCGGGCCCGGGTTCGAACTCCCGACCTTTTACTAGGAGGCGGACGTCCTAACCACTAGGCTATCACAGCTTGAGGGTACACACCGTGTTGGTGAAATTAATAATTAACAAATCAAATCAAAAAAATAGCTTTATTCATATAAACCTATCACAGGCATCTATGAAAATTTCATATATATTACAATTTTTATTATTTCTATTCGTGAAGTGATCACTACACTCGCTAGATTAAAAGTAAAGATAAGAGGGTTTAAATCGCACCCAGGCCTCAGAAGAAACTACACCACTACAAAGTTAGCCGTTTTTTTTTGTCACCACCATCTCACATAATCAATAATAAATTATAGTACCTATGGAAATAGAGCAATTCTCAGCCAAGTTTTATATCGTTTATATAATCCTTAACATTGTAGTATGCATATGTAATACTCGTAGTAATAATAACGTGCATAGTTAATGATACTTATTAGTTAGATCGTTAACTAGCCATTAGCATTGAGCGCAGTATTAAATAATATGCCATTTCCTTTAAAATCAGTTACATTAATTTTCCATAGCCTGGTACACTGCTTTTTTTTTTATTTAAACTGCGAATTTTGTGCTTATGTATAGGTAAAGGGACAGTTTCTCGATTCCTTAAATCCATTAAGAGCACTCTCTCTCCATTTCGACTATAATTCAATAAGAGTTCTAGAATAATCTCATTTGCTCTTGATAGATATACGAACTTTGATGATAAATTGACGATGTAAGTAACACAATTTCTTTATTTAAATTAATAATTAGAGTAATTTAAATCTAATCTAGTCATTATAATTCACACACTGGCTGAAACCGAAAACGCTTCGCGCAGTCTCATCATCATCATGAAAAGCCCATTACCGGCTCACTACAGAGCACGGGTCTCCTCTCAATATGAGAAGGGCTGGCCATGTGCGGATTGCCAGACTTCACACGCCTTTGAGAACATTGTGGAGAACTCTCAGGCGTGCAGGCTTCCTCACGATGTTTTCCTTCACCGTTGAAGCAAGTGATATTTAAATTTTTTTAAAACGAACATAACTCCGAAAAGTTAGAGGGGCGTGCCCGGATTCAAACCGCCGACCTCTGATTAGGAGGCTGACGACCTAACCACTAGGCTATCACCGCTTCGCTCAGTCTGATAAGACTTAAAAAGTGGAACTTTCGAATCTAAGATTGAAAACTTGAACATCTTTATTTAAAACATAAATTTCTAAACATGCTAATATATTTAATTTTATGTCATCATATAATCATATAATAATGCAAAGGATCGGTCTGAATCTACTTTAAGTTATGATGTAAAACAAGTTTTAAGATATCATGGCATACTACTCACGTTTTATACAGAAGATATATCAATTAAATTACATCAAAAGCCTATTTTAATCACCTTATGCTTTTAATAATCCGTCAGTTAGTGGTTCTCGATCTAGGTATATCAATTGACAGCTTTGTAGAAATTCGGTGATGTTAAACCGAAGCAATGCGATTGCGGTTCTCAATCAAAGAAACTTACATTCTATAGCGCAACTACTGTGAATTCCAGTTCGGTTTAGTTCATACTCCTGGGACTTGTTTACCCGGTATATACAACATTTTATAGTGTTTCGTCATATGCTTGTTTCTATTTCTTTTAATTTATCCACAAATTTCCTTATAAGATGTATTTCTATATATTTACTTCATTAAATTGAAATGTACAAAGTATTTTTGCATCATATATAAATATTGTATATTACCTTACTACTTATTTATTTAATAATATCTTTTAAGATTTGCCATATATTTAGTTGATAGAAAATACTATTATAATTATTACCTAGTTATAGTATTTACACAGTTTTACATGTTTATACTTGTGCAATAAAGAGAAAATAAATTATTAATTTTCAATTTCTTTATAGTTTTGGGCACAAAATCTCGGTACATATTTTAAAAAAATAAATGAAATAATACAACTTAATAGATATTTTCAGCAGATGAGTTTTTAAAATTATCTAGTATATTTAACCACATAGCTTGTCTCGCTCGATCGAAATATTTATCTTAACAATTTTTAAAACCTCCTTAAACTTCAAAAGTTATTTCCTGTTAAAATAACTCTGATATTGAATATTCCGTGTTCCAAAAGTTAATATTTAATACAGCACAAAATTGTTTAGAAAAAAAGTCCACTGATATTTCGTGTTTCTTGGAAAAGTTTTTAATTAAGAAATCGGATCTATAAGCTGATATTCATTAGTACGGAAATCGGTATTTAAGCTAGATTGCTTATCAATTGATAAGAAATTTGATATTCAATCAGGCTTCATTTGAATGGGGGTGCATAGGTAGGAAAAATTTAATCTACTTGTGATGCTACATTTAAGACACTATAACTATTTCTAACAACGACCCATATGGTAGTACCACGGGGATACCCGGATTTCCCAATCTGCACGTCTACAGTAATGTACACATTTATTGGTCCCGAATACGAAACCGTGAGAAGTGTACGAAAATGATACACGAATATCGATAAAATAGTACAAGGGGCGTATTTATCATTTATATCTATATTCAGAGCCGAACAGGAAAAGCGCTCAAAGGATTACGTCGCATGAAGTCAGAGCACGTTCCAGACATCCACTGCGACCGAGCGCCTTATCTCTTTTTTTTAACTAAACATAGCATTATCGTGCAGGAATTATTAAATAAATAATTCTAAATTAGAAACATAGAAACGTCTTTCAGAAATAAGATTTGAGTAATCAAACGTTTGAATTTAAGGCATTATCGTTTACACATGAATTTAAGATCTAAAACTGGGCACAGGTGCCTGATTAATAATTGGGAAGGTTGTACTCCTTAGATGAGTATTGGTAGGCTAAATAAACAAAAGAGCTTTAACACTCTTGACATTATTTTGTCAATACGGAATTTTTCTGCCATTTCTTTTTTCCTCTGTCAAAGAAAAAAAAGCAATAAACTTACTTTTTCATTTAAACTCATATTATTAGACTTGATAGGTTTTTGTGGGTGGCCATCTAGGTGGCTTCGTGAAGTGATCAAACGCAACGCAATTAAATCATCAAACGCAAAAAAATATGTCATATTTCCGTGGAAGTCACAGATAATTATATAAGTATTGTTTCTATGACGTAATGTTGGTATACTCTTTGAATTTCATCATCATTTTATTGTACACCAGTTTACAATATGAATTACATTATTTTATAGAGCAAGTCTCTATGTATCCCAGTCTTATAAGCATCATTATCATGATCAACCCATTGCCGGCTCGCTACAGAGCAGGGGTCACCCCTCAATGTGTTTGGCCATAGTCCACCACGTTAGCCATGCGCGGATTAGCAAACCTCACACGCCTTTGAGAACATTATGAAGACCTCTCAGGCATGCAGGTTCCTTCAGGAGGCGGACATCCTAACCACTAAGCTATCACAGCTTCTGAAAACTCTTTAATATATACTTATTTTTAATGCGCTTAAAGATCACATTAATAAAACTGAATACAAAATTATAGCTTTCCAATAACATAGGTGTTGTAGAATACGAAACGTTAAAATCAACAGTGTTAGCTGACACAGTTTCCCGGTTTCATAGTTTCCCGATATGAGAAGCTATAAAAGTTCACCTGGCGGCCGTAAAGTCAGACTTATGTACTACGACAGCACCTGTTTAAAACTCGTCATAAGCTCTAGTTTTGTTTGCCACATAATATGTTTAGAAACATAAATGTTTCATATATTTTACGGGAGTTCGTTATCACAATTGTACTAGCTACGTTGCTTCACTTGAACTGACATTGTCATATAATATTTCATCCTACCTACTAAATTTACTTTATTTGACAACAAAGAAAAAAAATACCCGCGTCGAACTTTCTCTAATGACTAATGAAAATACAATTTCTTTATTCAAATAGTCCATTAAAAGGCACTTTTGACGCGTCAATAATTTACATAGTAGTGATTTGATGGTGATAACTACATTTGTAAACTTAAAACTAAATATAACGCTATGAGATTTCCAAACGCGCCCCGGTCTATGAAGCCCACAACAAACTTAGCCAGGTAACAATAAACTTATATTTACTTTAAATACTGTATATAACACCACAAAATTCCGTATAAAAATTACTGTATTATAATAGCAACAATCATATTTACATTCAGCTAAACTAAACACATCTTAAATATGTTATTTTTGATACCATGCTTAAATAGGTGGTAATTAAATATTTCACTAACTACTAAAAATAATTATATACATATATTATTTAGCATAGTACACGAAATATGATGTATTAATCTTGATGTAATTGTATAAATAAGTCTAGACGTGTAGAGAGTAAAAAATGGTAGAAGGCAAAAGATCAGTCTTCACCTTACTTAACAAGTAAGCTATCTCAGTTAATAATAATTATTATTCAATTAACACGGCTAGTTCCTGATTTTATTAAATAATATTACTTAGTAGCCCGTTCCTCACAGGAAACTTATAAAACGTGAAACCTAAAAATGAGACAAATAATAATATGTGTAAATAACTGCATACATCAGATGCCATTATATAAGTAAAATATTAGAAAACCTAAATATTTAGTGCGATTTTATTTTAAAAGGAAACTGAAATCGGTTGTATGCGACTCGGCAATGTAAGAATTTTAAAATTACAGTGTACAGACAAACCTTATCACACTGAGTAAATAATCATAGCGACTTCTATGTTTTACAGGCGTCTCATCTGCGGCGAAGCTTTAATACTTTAACACCAGCTTATATTAGTTTCGTCTCATAAAATACAGTAGTTTGCTTCGTTATAAAATGTGATTATATCGAAAACCTGTAGGAAGTTATAACTTTACAAAGTTTCAATTTTAATTATGTCATACGACACAAAATCATGCCAAGGCCTTTATAATATAGATGACTTATGTACTCATTACTTTGGACTGTAAAATATAATATTTAAGAGATTGTAATGAATAAAGTTTAGGCCAGATTTAATCATTCTAATTTGCTTTAACGCCTCGTGATATACTTTAACACAATATGTGCGGTTTAAAATTAGTAACTCATTCAAAGGAAATTGTATTTTATTCTATAATAAATTACCTATTGATATCTTGGAGATGAATCAAAAAGTTCAAAGTTTTTATAAAACGAAAGCTTGTAGAAAAATCATATTACGATATTCAGGATTATATAAACGATAGAAAAGCTTGGGTGTGAATTGCTCTATCTCCATAGGTACTATAGTTTATTATTAATTTTATTCATTATGTGAGATGGTGATAACGAAAAAAAAGAAAAACCCCGGCTAAGTTTGTTGTGGGCTTCTTCTTAGACCGGGGCGCGTTTGGAACCCACATAGCTTTGGTTTTAAGTTTACGAATATAGTTATCACCATGAAATAACTGCTGTGTAAATTATTGACGCGTCAAAGGTGCCTTTTTAAGGACTATTTGAATAAAGATTATTTTGAAAAAAAAAAAGAAAAAAAATAATACGGGTATACCGTGAGTGTTTATATGTGTATCATCCAGCGATAAATATTGTGTTTATTGATACATGTAAGTAATAATTAGTATAGAGATCCGTTAAAATTATAAATAAAATATAATAATTTTGAATATAGACAAAAGTTACGTTACGGAAATCCACAGTAGGTATATCATGAAAATGAAGCCGCTCGCTTTGTAAAAAGGCAAGAAAAAAAGCACGGTGAAATTTATAATTCTTTTTATAGATTTATCTTTATACACCACACCATATAGATAATTTTTTTCTAACATACTCGTCAATATAGTAAGATAATTTTTATTTAAGAACAATTTAGACCTTGCCTGCAACATAACCTGTTAGGAAGTGATGGCACCGCCAAAGATGGTGTGGTCTGCTTAGGGGTTCTTACCCCAGTTATATTTAACCTGTACCCAGGTTCTGTGTGGCTACATGACGTAAAGCAACTCAATCGCACTTCTTTGTCAGCGAAATTTGGGGAAAAGTCGGATTTGAATAAAATTTGACACCAGTTAGTGTATGTGGTAGATTAACACATATTCTTTTCCCTGGATATTATCTAGTCCTCCGGGACTGCGAATAACCATGCGGGATAGAGTGTATTTGTACTTATGATTATAAAAACTCCAATATCTACTTATTATATAACTATTACACATTCTACCGTTTAATCTTAAAAGCAACTGGGAAGCCGTTTTCTATTTCCGTAGGATATTGGCAAGAAAGGAAATTAGCTTCCAACATTGCAATAACTAGGCCTGCTGCTCCGGTTAAGGTATTAACTTAGATTACTCTAGAAAATTGACGTTCTCCTTACATTTTCTTACCATTTTCTAATCGAAATCGGTTGATCTATTTTTTGTCAGACCAAAGAATTTTTATTACTTTAAGTAAGGACTTAAAGTTACTATTTTGTTTTTCCGAAAATTTGTTTGAACCTTTTGATACTCTTGGATACAAATAACGAGTTAATTAATATTGTTTCGTATTGTTTTTTTTTTATTTGTAGGTACTACAAACAAGGCTACAATACTATCAAATGTTTAAGTGAAAGTCGTTCGCTTAACGAGCTCCTCCTACTTACAAATGTAATAAACTAAGGGCGAATGAATGAAAACCAATAATACTGGGAGCAAACGTTCTTCCTTAATTAGATGTCTACATTTATTAGCACAGACATGTGGATTAGAAACACTTACTGAGATGGAAAATTGCCTTCTGACAGGCAACTGAAGAAATTACGGTCTTCTACCTTAATTAATCTTTCTTTTAATTATTTTTGCAGCATCGTTATCCTTGTCTTGATAATGTTCTACTCACCACTGGGCAATGGCCCATCTCTAATAGAAGAGAGGGAAATGGAGCAATTACCCATTGCTCAGTTCGAATGCGAGCGTTTGCTTTTTAATGATTATTAGCACATACTAGAAATAATCGAGATAGACGGCCAAAAATTCTCTTGGAAACACGAGGGTTGACAGCCAATTTCCTAAATCTGGTCTGGTACTGAAAATTTCGGGCCAGAAAAACTCATAATCTAACAGCTATCAGCACAAACCAGGACTTCGGGTCCATTGTATTATATTATTTAATGTATTGTAAATACATCTAAACATAAAGTTTAGTTATATCAGGTAGATAAATTACATTTGGATTCCAAAAGGAGAATGCAGCCACAAAAAACCGATGACATCAAACGAGTTGCAGGCAGTCGCTGAAATCAAGTAGAAGAAATCTGTATTGAAAAGTTTAAAAATATGTAACATATTATAAAACATAACATAACATGACAGGGTATATTTAGTTCAGATAATAATGATGATCATAATAAAACTGATAATAAAAATTAAACTAAAATTTCCTCCTTATACATCCGGACTATACTGAACTGGATACAATATATTTGAATAGAGTAAAGAACTTTGACATGGCTGAGTTACAATCAGTTTGAAATCCAATCAGCGCACAAAGCTTGCTTGTTACCCAGAGCTAACTCCTAAAACCTGTGGACATAGCCTCAGGTGTAACATAATCTAAGTTAAAATGAGTTGCTTAATTTATTTATAAGCGCAGTTTTATCTATTGTGTATAATAGAAAGATACCGTTTATATAGTAAGACTCCATTGATTATTATTTTCTATTAATATTATGGAACGGTATTTATGTATTCCATTCATAATTTCTTAAAAACTTCGTAAATAATTATAAGGATGATAACATTGGATCAATTTTAATAATCAAGATTAAAATTCAACTTGAATAGCCAAAAACTGAACACGCCCGAAACAGAGAGAAAAAGCATGTCTGTAGAATATAAATACAGCTGGTTATTAAAAAAACATTATATAATGAAATTTTCAATTGACTTTATTGAGGAAAGGGTGTTAGATTGACCAACTGATCATCAACATTATCTCAAAATTAGAGACGGGGTGGGAAAACTTAGATTTCGTTCAGCTATTTCATTGTAGACGTTAAGAAAGATCCTTCTTTTATGTTTTAAATAATATTCATCCTCTGAAGGGAAAATAGTGGTTCGAATTTCGTATGAAGACCTGTGAGGATTGGAGTTCGAACACAGAACGCCGAACTTGAAGTGAGCGATGCGGAGCAAAAAGTCTCCACCAGAGAGCTATGAGAAAATTTTGAAATTTGTAATACCCGAATCGCCTCTGGCCTCGCTGTTAAATATGAGAAGTGTTCTTCCAAATAGTTAATAACAACTTTTCGGCCTACCAAAAACTCCTAAAGTTAAGATAAGACGCTGCGTAAAAGTTTGTAAGTAAATAACCTTTTGTTTACATCTTAAGTCCGGTGAGTCTCTCCGAATCCCCAAACACTATCCGTCAATGTCGCCTACCCTGTAATTCACTCACAGTGCAAATAGACCCTTTGAGATCCAATGACATAGGTACAACGTTCGGATTTTGTTTGAACTTACTTTTCTCTCTAAGATCGGAAACGTTTTCAACCGTTTGCAAAAGAATGAACGTTTTATATCAATGAAATGGTTAATATATTTCCTTGATTAACAAAAAATTGTTATAGTTTTTTTTTCTTTTTTATACAATACTAGTTACGCTTTACGGCAATCAAACCAACGGTAACTTATGATGCAGTCTAAGATGGTAGCGGGCTAACCTGTTAGGGGTATGGTAAACTCATACTCCTCATTTGTTTCTACGCGACATCGTGCCGGAACGCTGGGTACGTCTTTGTTGGTAGGGTGGAAACTAGCCACGGCCAAAACCTCCCACAGATCAGAAGAGTTGAGCCGGGAATCGATCCGAGGAACTCCAATATTATAATGCGACAGCGCACGCGCTGCGCCAGTCAAAAGATATAATTTCGCCATCATTGTGTTACGTTGTATACTTCTTTGAACATAGAAATTTATACTTATTATACTATTAACAAACTACTATAGAAGCGGTGATAGCCTAGTGGTTAGGGCGTCAGCCTCCTAATCAGAGGTCAGCGGTTCGAATCCGGGCATGCACCTCTAATTTTTCGGAGTTATGTGTGTTTTTAAACAATTAAAATATCACTTGCTTCAACGGTGAAGGAAAACGTCGTGAGGAAACCTGAGAGTTCTCCATAATGTTCTCAAAAGCGTGTGGAAAGTCTGCCAATCCGCACATGGCCAGCGTGGTGGACTATGGCCAAATTCTTCTCATATTGAGAGGAAACCCGTGCTCTGTAGTGAGCCGGTAATGGGTTGATGATGATGATGAGATGATACTATAAAAAATAATTATAAAATAAAAAATATCCTGGTTCCAAGTGATTTTTTTCTCGGAGGGTTTTTGATTTCCCGTCACATTTATAACCTCATCGAATAAATAATTAAGTAGGGTTAAAACTTTGAGTACTAATCCGAATATTAATAAACTTGGAGAATTCTGAAAAATGGAGGAGAATTACTATTCTAATCTCTTCTCTAATGAGCTACAGATATATTTGTAAACCGGTTAAAAGATAAGATTTACGGTAACTTAGATAGGTAGATGTGCCAAATTTATTGTTAAAATGAGTTGATTTTTTTTACAAATGTGATAATAATTTTTATTCAATATATTTGTGTTTTTTGTATATAAATACGTCCGTTATCATCTTATAGATAAAACCACATCTTATCTTATAAACCTTTAACAATACTTACCTAGAAATATAGATTCTTTGAACAACAGGTATCTTTGTTCCTTTGTCAAGCGCAAATGACTACTTACATTGTACTACTTCTTTAAACGTCAAAGCTTTGTAGTTAGAACTTGCTCTGTGACATTATTGTGCTAATTAAGAACTTCATTAGTATTTTACAATGTTATTAACTTGGTTCACTGTTATGACTTTCTAATTTGCCATCTATTTCCAAAGCACATATTTACAGGTGACTGAATTAGGCGTAGATACTCCGGTGACCATCCAGTTATACGGTACCATGGACACCATCTGAAGATGGAATTAAAGTGTTGTAAAGAACTTTATTCTACGCATTAAATACTTAGGTAGAGTGAGGGTCTGACGATGGTGTTAATATTAGATAACAAAAATAATTAAAGCCCACCGAACCACATTACAGTTAACAACAGCGTGGTCGGTGGCTTTTAATTTTCACTACAAATCAGAGCCTATCGAAACCAATATCGCTCTGTTTCACCAAAAATAAGGATAAAAATCATATGATAATATTGTAATTATTTAAAAATGCTATTTCAATAACTAATTATAACGTAGAGTGTTCTCTCAACGTAATGTTTTATTACAATATTATTTACTGCTATAGCGCTGATTTCCAGGCGACTGATTTATTCCTGTACAAGAGAGTTACGCTGCTCCAACGATTATTATCACATTTTAGTGATAACAACCGAGTCTAACGCATAACATGCTCTCCAAATTGCAGGGTTTGACACCGCAACGAAGTTTGCAAATATCTATACGACATTTTGACATCTAATAAAATATATTAATAAGCTTGCTAGGTTTGGCGTACTGGGGTGATATAGTTTTCTCAATAATATATCTATTAATCTTCTTCTTCTTCTTCTTGCCCTTATCCCACGCTATGTGGGCTCGGCACACGGTGTCTTATTCTTATACTCACTTCTACAGCAGTCACTTCACTACCCATAGCTTATATTATATATATTCAGTTATAAGTGTTATTTTTTACCAGCGTTTGTTGTCAAAAGTGGTACCTAACCTGATCTTTTATATTAAAAAGCATCTAGTGATTCAAAATATCTTGTCTATCTTGCACCAGATATGAATTTAATCAAATAAAAGTTAATGCCATAACTTTTAAATAATTGAACTGATTAAATCTGTAATAAAAAATAAGTTTTGCATAAGTCCCATTTGTAAACTCACGTAGAATCTTACCATTGCTCTTTCCCTACTCTGGGTAGAAACAGTTTTTTCTTACATAAAACCTCAACAAGTTTTCAGAGCCAGCCGTGAGATCAAGATCTGATAACAAATAAACCAATATGGAGAATTAAATAATATTTTACTATTTAATATATGGTCAGTTTAGAAAGAAAAAATGACCTTGAAACATATTGGCATATCTTTGTATAACGCCTCTGATAATATAAGAGAGCGCTTGCTCTTTACGGACAAAATTACATAGCGAAAGTGACACGATAACAAATGGGAGTGTCATTTAATTATTAGAGCCTAAATTGAATTGTAGAGATTGTTATGTTCAGATTAGGCAGGACTGGAATACATTTATCACTACTACTATTTTCGCACTAGTATCTTAAAGCTTTACCTTTAGCATAAAGTAGTTTATATATTACAAATTAATGTAAGCATAACTTTTGATACCTAATTAGGTAGTTGTAGAACACTGGTTACCATGAGTTAGAAGGGTTTGGCCATAGTCCATCACACTGGCCATGTGCGGATTGGCAGACTTCACACGCCTTTGAGAACATTATGGAGAACTTTCAGGCCTGCAGGTTTCCTCACGATGTTTTCCTTCACCGTTGAAGCAAGTGATATTTTATTTTTTTTAAAACGCACATAACTCCGAAAAGTTAGAGGTGCGTGCCCGGAATCGAACCGCCGACCTCTGATTAGGAGGCTGACGCCCTAACCACTAGACTATCACCGCTTCAAGATTATGTCAACATCAGAAAATTTCAGGATGTAGCAGTTAAGCGTAAAAGCACATAGTACGTGTACTGGCAAACATTGTACGTGTACTTAATTTGACGCGCAAAGTACGTTCAGTGAATTGGCGTGACTTGAAACTCAAACGAATTTTAGAGTACTCACTATTTATACAATATTATTACTATTTATATATATTTTACAAACATTAAAACTGTTTTAGTTTCTAAAATATAAATCTTTAAATAACAACATTAATTTCGCTCTAGAAAAAAAATATGTTCTTTTACTTTTACTTTAAGCGTATTTAATCGTTTTATGTACATTAATAATATAAATGTGAAAGTAGTATGTTTGATATGCGGGTATTATTTAACAATCTTTTTTATATTTTGAATACCCTATACTATTATGGACTACTTTTATCCTGGTGTTATGAATAGAAATGTGTAAATCTAAAACAGAGTGAATTAAAATTTAAACAAGATTTTTATGTTGAAAAAGGGAGCAAAAAGGGCAACATGAGTATAAGACATAGAACAATCTTTGTGACAAACGTTGCTTATTCCTCAAAAAATTTCAAAACCCTTGATCGACTCGTAAAAAGTCGTGAACATCAGCTACGTTCGTAGTTGCTTATAATTTTCTAGCGATACATTCCAAGTCAACTGAATTTTAAGAACTACATTGGTCTCGTTTGTTGTTTTGCGAATCAAATCACAAGATTATGAGGTAAAACTAATTAATCAAATCGAGGAGGACTTGTGGGTTATAAATGCAATGCTTCATGGAAGTCATTAGCGCAGTTATGGCACGGGGTCATTTATTATAAAGACTAATGGTTTTATCTATGATCTAACCGGCTTCGCACAGGTACTGCTCCTTTTTGCATTTTTTTTATATTATTGGATTATAAATGGATGATTTAATTTAATACTTTTTTATTAATAAAGTTTTAATTTAAATCATTGCTTCATCTTCTATTATTATATATATATATATGTGTGTAGTGCCATTTTTTAACTTTTGGGTATTCGTTTACGCATCCCCTCCGGAAGCGGCGTTGGGGGGACTGGCGCTCAGATATCCACTAAAACCAAGTAATGCTCCTTCGCGTTGACTGGCTGGGTTGCGGAAGAGTGCCCGAGTGCACCGGTGGAAGGTCTATGATGGAGGCCCCCGGTGGAGGCCTAAAAATCCTAAAGCCGCTTTTTGATTATAGTTAGATATTTTTTATATTAAAGAAACCTTTTTTTTTGTTTTTCGACAATGTCAGGCCTTATTAAGTTAAACAAAAGGAACATATGATTTAAGCTTAATTTCTCACCTTAAGTCTCAGACATAAAAACAAAATTAGGCGAGTCAATTGGAAGTTAAAACTTGTTCTTTAAGAAAAATGTACTGGAAAACTCACCTTTGCCACTAATTATAAGGTTTACTTATGTAACAACGTAATCAGTGGTAACGAAATGAATGCTAGAATTATTATTTTAAGTCGACACTTTTGAACCCCGATAGGATAAATAGTAATATTTATTCGAATATTATTTATCCATAGTATCTACGACTACTTATTAAATTATAGATAGATGCTTGCGCTGATCAGGAATCGTTCATAGATCTCCTTCTCGTTTATCTCGGCTAGTTTTTTTGGCGCACTAGCATACGCAAATAGGCATACGCACTAGCAGCAATTGCGCCAAGAGAGAAATGGCTGACTTAGACATGAAGAGTACGAGAAGCTCGCGATAAGGGATTGGATGGAGATGTCGTATATGAGAGGGATGTAGATACATTGATATTGCCTAGTTTTATGCTCTTGCGCGGAGAAGAACGCAAAGGCGGTTTAGTGTCGGGACTGCGTGACAGTTACTTTTTGCTGCAGCAAAATTTGTAATATCTGAGATATTTATTGCGTTTAAACCTGCGATGTTTACGCAGAAATACACATCATATTGTGTTCCGGAAAAAAGTTCTCAAGACGTACGACGCGATAAGGTTTCCCTCGTTTTATTACGGTCTGATATCTTTAGGAAGCATCAGTGTCATGTGCACTTCAGCTAAACGGTTGCTGCGAAAAATCTATGATTTTCTTCGAGATATGTTACAGAAACAAAAACAATATTATTAACTTTATATGTAACAAGCTGTTGCCCGCGACTTCGTCTGCGTATAATTGCTGATTTCTCGTGAGATTGAGGTTTCTCGTGTGCCCAATGCCCTGCTACAGAAAGTAAGCTACAGGCAAATGTCAAATTGCCGATTTCGAGTCTCTAAATCAAGAAACATTACTACCCTTAACAGGTAATATTAAAAAAAAAATTAATGTACATGTTTTTTATTTATTATTATAAATATATATTAATCTTAATGCAAATTTTTGTGTCTCTAACTAACTAAAAACAAAGAAAATTCATACAAACTTCCAACCCCCCTTTTACCCTCTTAGGGGTGTGATTTACAAATATCCTTTCTTAGCTGACATCTCTTAACTATCAACTACCTACTTGCTAAATTATAGCTTTATACGTACAATAGTTTTTGAGATCTCGTGTTTAATCAGTATGTTAGTATGTAAGTGACCTTTCGCTTTTATAGATATACTAGCTGGCGCCCGCGACTTCGCCCGCGTGGAATAAGTTTTTAAAATTCAGTCAGAATAAGTTGGAATAATTCCAACGGGAGCTCTCCTATGTCACTCTCCAGGTCCTCAACTATAATTTCAAAAATCACGTCGATCCATTGCTCTGTTGCGACGTGATTGAAGGACAAACCAACATTCAAACTCACATTCGCATTTATAATATTACTATGATTTTGTCTGGATAGTAAGGAGTACAAAGTATTCCAATGGATTCAAAGAAGTAAAACCTACATGTCATAGTTACTGTAAAGTAATGCTCTAATTGCCGATTTTCATTTCTCTAATTCCAAAAACTCAGAACTTACACGTAACCTTCCAACCCCTCACCGCTCTCACCCCTTTTGGGATGGATTTTTGTAATATTGTGTATAAACAGGTTTTTATTATTTAAAACAAATAAACTAAATGGCAATTTGCATGTCCCAAACTTAGAATCCTGATGAAAGCTTCCAACCCCCCCCCCCCCTTTTACCCCCTTTTTTTTCGCAACATTGATCATACAGATCTTTATTATTTATAATTAACAACTTAGTTTACAACTTTCATGTCTCTAACTTTAAAAATATAGGACTTTCATACAAACTTCCAACCCCCATTTCAACACCTTAGGGGTGGATTTTTGTAATATTGCGTATAGAGGTTTTTATTATCGAAAACAAATTACCTAAATGCCAATTTTCATGTCCCCTAACTTCGAAAACATAGAATCCTGATGAAAACTTTCAACCCCCATTTCACCCCCCGTAGGGTAGATTTTCGTAACATTGATTAAACAGATCTTTATTATTTATAATTAATAACTTAGTTCCCAACTTTCATGTCTCTAACTTCAATAATATAGGACTTTCATACAAACTTCCAACCCCCGTGTCTACCCATTAGGGGTGGATTTTTGTAATATTGCGTATATAGGTTTTTATTATTTAAAACAAATTACCTAAATGCCTATTTTCATGTCCCTAACTTTGAAAACATAGAATCCTCATGAAAACTTACAACCCCCACTTTACCCCCCTTGGGGTAGATTTTCGTAACATTGATTATACTGATCTTTATCATTAATAATTAAAAACTTTGTTGCCAACTTTCGTGTCTCTCACTTCAAAAATAAAGGACTTTCATACAAACTTCCAACCCCCATTTCAACCCTTTAGGGGTGGATTTTCTCAAAACCGATTCTTAGCTGACCTCTACTTCATAAAAGAAATCTACCTTCCAAATTTCAAGTTCGTTCGTTCTATAGTTCCTGAGATATCGTGATCATCAGTCAGTCAGTCAGTGGTATTTCGCTTTTATATATATAGATAGATATAAATAATATCGTACCGTATCAGATATGGTTAATTCCAGTAACCGAGCAAGAATATTCCTGCGTAAGACTGGAATCTTTTATTATTCCAGTAGAATTCACTAACAGGTTAGCCCATTACGATGATATAATTTTTTGAGGACCTCCCTGGCGTAGTGTTGAGTACTATAGTTTTATAAGTTAGAGGTCCTTGGTACGATCCGCTGCAGGGACCATTATGAAAAACTATTTTGGGTTTTTACTGATTCAGCTTTGGCTCTTTCTAGATAACACTTTTCCGAAAAAGATGTGATGCTATTAGATCTACGAGTGGCTACACTGAAGCGAGTAAAAAGAGGGTTGAAATTATAGGGTTAACAGTACATTATAACTAAGAAGTTAGGTTGCTCTTAGGGTGCTGTGACCCACCAAGAAAGGGTTTTAATGAAAGCTACCTCTCAAGGGCGTAGGGAAGGGTATAGGGTAGAGTAGGGGTTGGGAGATTATGAAATCCCAATGTTTTGATGTTTGATCATTAAAATTCGTTATTAGAATAAAAGTGATTGCTTAAATAAAATACCTACTTAAACAAAATTTACTTCATTTCCTACAATATTCAAAAATTAACCTTTAACAGTAGAATATACTATAAAAGTTTTAATTGAAAAAAAAAACAGGGATTTTACCAATTTGTTGTACGCAATAAATGGATGATTTTTGGTTGTCTGTATATTAAAGTTATTTTTAAAATGTTAAATATTAGAACTATAGTACTAAATCAATCAAGTACTTTTAAAATTAGTGGTAACTAACTGAGTACAATCAGTATTGCTTTTATATCATATTAAGTTGATTAGACGATATGGTGTAGAACGGAAGAATTTCGCCTGGGTTCAATTCAAGATAAATCAGGCACTGGGCATTCAAGATGCGACAGGAAATAATTGAATTGCAAATTTCAATCAGGTTCGACCAAGACTGGAGCCTGTCTCAGATGCGTTATCGTGCTCTTGACAATAATTGTTCGGCACTTATTCAGTCAGGCACTTTACCTTTGTAACTACCAACTGTTCTAGCAGCAACAATTAGTGTGAAATACCGTCCTGTGTTATATATTATACTCGGTGCCTTGCGCCCCGGTGATAATTTTTATCGCATATGAACCGGCCTTCTAAAGCATTTATTTTTGCAGCTCCTGATTGTAAGGTCTATATTATAAACAAAAAAGCGAAGCTATGATAGTCTAGTGGTTAAGACGTCTGCCTCCAAATTAGAGGCCGGGGTTCAACGGGTACGCTTTAAATTTTCGAAGTGCGTTTTTACGTAATTAAAATATCACTTGTTTCAACGGTAATGGAAAACATCGTGAGGAAACCTGCATGCCTGAGAGTACTCCATAATGTTCTCAAAGGTGTCTGAAGTCTGCCAATCCGTACATGGCCAGCGTGGTGAACTATGGCCAAACCCTGCTCATATTGAGAGGAGAACCCTGCTCTGGAGTAAGCCGGCATAGGGTTGATATTATAAAAATATTCAGCCGCCATCGCCTGCCAAGATGAGACACACATCGAAACTATTTTGTATAGTATCGCTAAATAGATCTGGAAGTAAATATGCGATTATCAAAAAAATCATACCCAATTTACGGCCACTGTGTGTTTCCACGTCAACAGCTGGTCTGACTCACAAATGTGACTACATCAATATTTGAAATTTTCACGTCATTACACCGGTTTATTCGGATTCCAATAAGCTATCTTATATCGAATTGGCAGTCGAGTTCGTGGCCAGGCTGTGGCTGAACAACAATCAGATATTAACTCAGTCAACTGCAAGACCCGTTTTCAATAAAAAACACGGGCTCTAAAAGTCTCACCGCGTACGTCAAACAATTTTATCGTTGGCTGGTAGCGAACAGCAAAACTCATATAGAAAAGGATTTTCCCCACATCGAGCGAATTTCCGACGTGTAGGTACTGAGGCTACAGGAAAAATTCTTTCCGGCTTCACGTTGTTTACACTGAGGTTACTATTTTCAACGGAGAAATAGGTTTTAGCACACGATCTATTTTTTAAAGGGTTCGTATCACAATGACAAACGAACCTGTATGAAGCAACTCTGTTGGTAAATGTAAATGTTATGAACTAACTTGGAAAGTATAATATAGAAAATGCTCATTCAACTTATTGGAAAGAACTCCGATCGGAAATTATAATATAGTTATAGATTAGGTTAGGTTACATAAAGCAAAGTTAAGTTGGGGTCCTAAGGTGCTGGAATGGCAACCCCGCACCGGTAAACGTAGCATTGGTCGACCCTCAATTAGGTGGACAGACGACATCAGACGAGTCGCAGGGAGCCGCTACAAGCTGCCCAAGACCGTGGACATTGGAACTCCCTACAAAAGACCTATGTCCAGCAGTGGACGTCAATCGGTTGAAAATGATGATGATGATGACGATAAAGCATATTAGATTTTAAAATAAAATGAAACAGTCTTGACGCGTTTCCTTCAACAATTCACATTGATTCATTATTTAATTAAATTAAAGGCATGTTGTTTTGGTGTTGCCAAATTTTATATTACCGAATAAGGCTTGATGGCAACCGTAATCTCTTTGCGTTTTTTTACCTGTGAAACAACCGCTACTTGGGTAAAAGGGAAAAGGTAATATATAGTCCCCTTTAAATCGCAAAGTCAGTAAGTTACCTCGAGCATCCGCCATTCCGGACCCTTTTGCAAAATTTCTCGTCGCATTAAGCTCGTTGCGATTCTTCTGACAGAGGTGTTATTTTTAACATAAGTATCTGCCTTATACGCTACGGTATTACGAGCAAGTTAAGTTTGCTACTGTATTTTTATAAGGATTTTCAATCATCAATCGTATGTATTCATCAAATTAATTACATAATTTTTAATTTAAATAATGGACTGCAACTTTTTTTTAATAAGGAAATTTTAATATATATTATATTTTTAATATTTAATATTAGTTAATAAGTATATATTTATTAACTAATACTGTTTTTTCGTTTTGCTTTATTAGGTAGAATCATTCTTTTAATAGCCTACTTCACTAAACTTTTTCTCTCATCGAAAAGAGGGATTAGGATCCCAGACCCTACAACGTCTACAGACTCAATTGATGCGCTGCTAGTGACAATTGCTAGGGACCCTTGATAGTATTATTAATCATTAACGTAATCAGTTAAGATTTCGAATTTAAATTGAGCGATGTCGTATTATAAAAGAACACTTTTATTGTAAACTACGGTTAAATATACAAAAGAAGATAAACTTTAAAGCACATAATTTCTGTTACTTTTTTTTTAATTTATATTATGAGTATCTCACAAAAGTTGTGCCGAAAATAACAAAATAAAATTATGCTCGTTAAAATAACATGAACTTTGTTATGTATACCTGTATTACATCTTTTATTTCGATTATTTAGTAGGTACCAATTGAGAGGATTAAATTGCTGAGAACACTTAGATATGTAAAATATTTCAAACTATGATATTATAAAGTTTCTACAAAAATAAAGTTGATTATAAAAAGTGATAACACAAGTTTTCAAGATGCGATAATTCCACTCTAAACTTGGCCATGAATTTTTCGCATTCCATTTCCAGCACGTTGCCACGATAACATTTGCGCGAAAAAATGTTTCCCAGTTATGATTACATTGCTCATTATGGTGGAAAAAATATGATTATGATACACAGGAGACTGACAATATTAATATAATATAGAAATTGCTTTTTTACAAATATGATCAACATAATGTGTTTTTTTTTCTGAACTACTATTATTTCATGTGTTTTTTACTGTTGCGGACGAGTGGGCGAGTGTTTCCGTTACTCAGGGATCAGGCGACGCAAGGGGTATTTCTGGGTTTTAGTAGATATTCCGGTTACCACTCTAGCCGCTGACGAGTCCCACACCCCACCGGAAGCGTCTGGCTGCGTCGCTTCCGGAGGGGATGCGTACACAAATTTCCCAGCATCAATTAATTTTAAAGAATGTGTCTTTTATATTTCTATTTCTTGGTTTACACTGAACTCTTACTTAATATAAACCACCGTTGTTTCGGGGTCACTCTTTTAATCCAGGATATGGAATTTAACGTAATATATACACTATAAAAATATGAGATATACGAATGTGGGATTTGTTCAGCTTTCATGCAGCAACGTAGTAACAAATCGACGTAATTCCGATCACTGAGAGCAACCAAGATAGTTGATGAGACAAAAAGCTATAAATGTTTGAAAAGTATGAATCAAATGACTAAAACTATTGTAATATACAAAAGTTACCGCTTATTATCGCTTCTTGTACACGTGGTATGAGGGATGTTGAAGAAATTGATATTGTGGTGTCTTGGAAAACGGAATAAATGGTTCTTTATTTGTTGGTTTTTCACATTAAGAACTTTGATAGTGAATCAATGTCAAAAAATCAAATCCTAATCAAAATAAATTATATTATCATGTAAACTTAAAGCAAAAATCTATGAAACCTTGTATAATATATTTAACATACATTATTTTAGTTCGTAAGATGATGGTGATAACTACATCCGTTAACTTAAAAATATAGCTGGGTTCCACGCAAGCCCAGGTCTAAAAAGCCGGAATAAACTACGCCGGATTTTTTTCGTTTCCCATCTTATAGTCAATAATTAAGTATAATTAGATATGAAAAAATCGTTCAAGGATTTTCGTTTTAAATTTCCTTATTCCCTTATTTTCTCATTAACTTTGAGTTAAATTAAAAGACGTTCATAAAAAATTTATCCCTAGTAATAAGTGGTAATGAGAATTCTAATTTATTTTTGTGTTTCATATTAAACGTGAGGTTAGTGATCCTTTGCTAGTAATAACAGATCTTTTCAGGAGAAAATGGTCGTCTCAAACACAGAGAGCTCCTTTGACATAAAACAGGTCTTGTGATGGAAAATTGTTTTTGTACCTTGAGGCGATTTGTGCAGGACTTGAAAAATACCAAGCGTCGCTACTTCAAGTTGAATGTCTAGAAGTATCATATTGTATGTCGAAATAAGCGGTTTCACATAAGCAAATGAAGGTTTGTTTACTTCTTCCAATCATATTGTATATCGAACTAAGCGGCTTAGCATACAATTTAATTACAATTTATTTTCTTTACGATCAAAAATATATATATACAATATAACTAGATTATATGATTATTTCAAACTATAGTATGTACCAAAGATAGTTGAAAAAATAACACAATCTGTTATTTTTCGTTAATTTAAATAAGACGTTTATAAATCATTTATTAGAATGGCTTACACAATTTTTAATGAAACCTGAATAATATACCCATATTTTTGTATATATAATTAAGATTTCGTTAGATCAGATCTAAGTTAAAAACTATATTTTTTTGACTTTATTTTTTTTCGGTATGATGGTTATTTTCAAACCACGCCTGCCTTTTGTTGGATATAATATATCAATAAAAATAAACCTTTGGCGAAGGAAATTAATAGGTACAACACTAAATAATTTTTTATTTACACTTCTTATTTTATAATTAAATTTATTTAAAGGTTGACGCTAAGTTTCATACATTTTATTTATTTATATATTTATTTAAACATCTTTATAGCAAATTATAATCTTTATCATTTTATTACAAAGGGCAACATAATGTATTGTAATGTATTGGTTCTCGAAGGTAGTAAGATATGTAAGGGCGCCGCTGAAAATAGTAGCAGCAACCAAGTGTGTTTACAAAAATGTTTAAACACTTTTACTATGCAACTCAAATACAACACATACGGAGGTTTACACACATACGTACTTTCTCATAAGTACATTTTTTTTTTGTGAAACTCTATATGAATTCACATTTGAAAAAAACACTGTAAAGCCGCTATCTTGCCACTATTTAAAATACGAAAGTTTGCATGGGTGATGTTTCTTTCTTAATGACGTCAGAACAGCTGAACGGATTTGTAGATGGATTGTAGTCTGGGAGCATATGCTACTATCAACTCTGCTTCAAAAAATGTGCAATTGCCACGTAATAGATTTTTTAATCAGGCCAGCAGTTCTTACAAATTAATATTTAAAGCTCTTCTTCAAAGCGTCATACATTTTCAATTATACAATTTCTGAACCAGACGTATTTCAATAAAGTAATAAAGTAAAGAGTTGTTATACGAAAAATTCGGTTTGGTAATTTTAAGAATAAGAATTTTGTAAATATCTTTACGTAGTTATGCATTTTGTTAATTCTGAATGGATTAAATAAATAATTTTTATTCTGGTATTCTTGCTTTTGATATTATTAAAGCAAAGTATCGAGTTGCACAGCTTACTCGATTTTGAAAGTGATGATGCTGGTAACTGTAATTGACGGAGTTAATTTGACTACAGGTTTTTTTTAGTATAATAATAATTGAATCATAATCATATATAAATGCATAAACACTGTGTGTGTGTGTGTGTTTGTGATTTCGATGAAAAAATTACCAAGAAATGAAATAAAATATGATAAAGAAGGTAAAGATATAAAGTATAAGTTATTTTCTGTCCGCTTTGTTGCCTCTTCTATAGTCTACTCTGTATACACCGTGTATCATATTATATCATTTTCTTTGAAACAAAGATTATATAAACACTGCGTTATTTGGAATTAAGCTGTCAGCGCGTCAGATTCATATGAATTCAAAATATTTTTTCAATAGCATAATAATCTCAAAGTATTTAACATTTTTACAGCATATGAAAATTATCTGACGATAAAAGTCATCAAGTGGTTATGTGTCGATTACAAATAGGCTTTAAACACATATCTACTTACGAGTATTTTTTAATTCCTAGTTTTTCCTATCTGGTATTTACCATTATATTTGAGTTAACTCTATGAACGATCCAAAGTTATGCTAAGCAAAGTTTCTCATGTGGGCAGATAAACCGTATATATTTGTGTTTCTGTGTAAACCAATTCCGCAATGGAAATGAACAAACTTTCTTTGTTAGTTCATATGACATTAGTTTGTTGAGACAGGTACACGACAACATCCGGTTTGTTTGTCAATCTGAAATCATATTGTTAGAGATTATATTATAGTTCACTTAGTTTAATATTTACTATGCCTATATACTCTCAATCTAGACACATCAGTGCTCGCTGCAAAGAAGATACCAACTTCGGTTTTCGAACGTAATGTGAAAAATGAAAAAAGAACGTGGATGGCGGGAAGATTGAAAAAAGAGCGGGATTAGATAAATTGAGAACAATTATTTATGTGATTCTAAACGTAATTGTTTAAAGTCAAAACATTAAAGACAGTTGGATATAAATACGAAGTGGATATTAATTTCATCCAGTTTCTAACAATATTATTTTAACGATATTAAATTGAATTTTGGTTTTCGGATTGATTCGTTAATTTTAAAGGCTGTCAATAATTAATATATATCAAGGGCCGATCATTTTATCTTTACCCAAAGTAAAGTCATACGCAGCTCGTGGTAATAAAATAGAGATTGTAATATTTAGAGCTACCGCGAGGCATCAAAGGAGAAATCTCTTCAAGGGATTGAAAAGCGCGGGTGTATGCCGTATGTTACGAGTACAACGATATGCTTAGGGACGCGAAAGTGTGCGACGACATGCTCAAGGGCATAAAGGCATGCGACGGTATGAGCTGAATTCCGCTTTCATACGATCTTCCTTTTTTTTCGATTTCTTTCGATGCCTTGAGGTCGCTCTGAACATGCGAATCTGTCATAACATGTTATTGTTTTTAAAACAGAGACCAATGTATTGTTGATTCTGTTAGAGCTTGTGTACTTATTACGATACATTTATTTATTCACATTACTAAAGCTAAAATAAAAAAGCTGCTATAGCCTAGTAGTGAGGATGTCCGCCTCCTAAAGAGGTCGGGAGTTCGGTCTCAAGCACGTAATAAAATTAGAGTTATACACGTTTTTAAGCAATTACAATATCACTTGCATCAACAGTGAAGGAAAACATTGCGAGGAAACCTGCACGCTTGAAAGTTCTACATAATGTTCTCAAATGCGTGTAAAGTCTGCCAATTTGCAAATGACCAGCGTGGTGGACTATGGCCAAACCCTTGTCATGTTGAAAGGAGACCAGTGCTCTGTAGTGAGCCGGCAATGGGTTGATCGTGATAGTTATATTACATACTAGCTGTTTTGTTTTACACTTATATTGTGGAGACTGAGACCTGAACTAGGTAACACCTGGGTATTACATGAAAAATTAAATCAAAATAGCGTATACAATTATTATTGTAGGCATTAAGCAGTGAACAACACATTCGAGCAAAATACAAGTGCCATTCATTTGTTGACATACTCGTATCAATTGGGGGCCATTTGTTTTGCCGATTTTAAAGCAGAAAGCTGAATAAAGTTGATCGCAAACTACCGTTTCACCCGCATACTGAATTTCTAATGAAATTTCAACTGCCTGAAAATGCAAATTAAATCAATCCGACGCCCAAAATCGAATCAAGTTGTCTCTTTAGATGTAGTTGAATGTTACTGCTGAAATCTTGAGCAATTTTAATAGATGGAAATGCGAGTCTTTTTGTATTGCGGTTCTTGTTAGTTTCGCGGCAATCTGCGTTCAAGTTTACAGTTATTTATTAAGAACATTAATCATAGGCCTCTAAATTGGGTTATAAAGTTCCCTACGCGATGGTGAAATTCAAAACATACGTGTCGGACAACAAATTGTTGTAAAAAAGTTAGTTTCTAAAATCGGAAACTCACATCGATATTTTGCGATTTGCGAGTTTAACTGCGATAGGATTTTCAATCACCAACTTTCTTCTATTTATTTTTGTATTTACAATGTAACTGTATTTAACAACTTAAATACAGTTTAACACTTAAAAACTTAAAATAAACCTTAAATTGAACCTAAAACTAAAAATCTTAAAAAAAAAAATTATATATATACAATATAATAACTAAAATATATTATTAAAAGAAGACCCTTTAGGAACCCACTTTCTTAATTTATATCAAGAACATTAATTTATGTCTTTTGCAAATCGGGTAACATCTTATGTTGGTTTTTTTTTTTATTACTAACACGATTATACTGACTATATTTATTCAACCTAAATAAAACTTTGTTCCACATTTTTTGTACCGATATCATGTTAACGCGGTAATGACAGTAAACGCAACTAATCGATTTTAGTAACATACAAGTATCCGTGTCACTTTAGGATGACGTATTAAACGTATTATGGCAGTCAGTGAGTCAAGGTCACCTCAAGATCTCAGGATGTAAGCATACGTGTTGTACAAATAAGCATAAATATTAAAATGAATAAAATTATAGTGAACATAGTGCATTCGGCTCTCTGAGCGTATAATGTCCGATTTCTCACTGGTCCCTTTTCCCACGCTTTAACAGCAATTTTTTTGTGTTGAACTTTAGCCGCAGTTGTTTGTATTTGTTAATTTAATCGTGTTAACTAGCCAAGAAAGTTCATTAACGCGATAATAGGGTCACTAAAACAATAAAACTAGCCTGTAAAAATTATAAATTTACGCATTCAGTTTAATAAAATGAATTATAATATTTCAAATTGTATCATATTTTCAACAACGAAACGTTGTAATTTCATAATGAGTTTATAGTAATTATGTTTTCTTTTATAATTCATTATGTAAAGCACATAATTTATTTGGAAAAAATAGTTTTAAAGCTTTTTTGTTGTACCGCTGGAACCGTTTATTTTTCTATAAGAAGTATCTCTAGACATTCGCCAGGTTGTAAACTAATTTTTACTTTAAAATTATGTAAAAACGACCGTTCCTCTGTGGGAGCTTCACGCGATGAAAAGTATCCTAAAGTATCCAGGATATCAGCTATAACTGTGCTAAATTGTATCAAGATCGATGAAGTCACTGTACATAGATTTCAAACAAAAAAATGTTACTGACAATTTTACATTTATTTTATTACTAGCTACCCTGTTATAAAACTAAGCCTATGTTACTCTCTAGTAATGTAGCATCTATCATTAAAAGAATTTTAAAGTTACAGTGGTTTGGGTGTGAAAGCGTAACAAACAAACAAACAAACAAATTTACATTCGCATTTTTTTTTAATACGCTACAAGTTAACTTTTGATGGTAATCTCACTTGATGGTAAGTGATGATGCAGTCTAAGATGATAGCGGGCTAACCTGTTTGGGGTATGGTAAACCCATGACATCGTGCCGGAATGCTAAATCGCTTGGCGACACGTCTTTGTCGGTAACTGGTCACAGCAGAAGCCTCCCACCAGACCAGACTCGAGGCGGGAATCGAACCCAAGAGCTCCAACTTTATAATGCGATAACGAGCACGCTGTGCCACGGAGGTCGTCAAAACATTTATAACATTATGGGAGGGTTAAGATTTGATTGAGATAATACAAAATAACAAATAATATACCTTTCACTGGAAAGTGTATGGACTACCTAATTATTGTAAACAGATTTAATAATTTTCCCACAGGTAAGTCTGGCCTTCTCTCTTCAATGAACCTAGATTTTCAATCAACCACCCACTCAGTAAAATTATAATTATGGCGAGTTTTAATTTTTTTTTTCTGTTTACATTTCTATTTGCTCCTATATTAATGTATATTGAAATGAGTTTCAAATAATATACGCTTTTCTGGTCTGAAAAAAATATGTTCACAATAAACAAATTAATAATAATATTTGCCTTGAAAATTTATCTATGCCGTCATATTTTATGAACGGGTTACATTTTTCAAAAGTCCACGATAAACTTCATGGCGAGTCGCGTTTTTTGTTGCATTATATATTGGGTGCTCCTGTGTTCGATTCCCAGCTCGAGTCTGGTCCGATGAGAGACTTCGGCCGTGGCTAGTTACCATACTATTGACTAAGACGTGTCAAGTGCCATGCGATTTAGCGTTACGCTCGATGTCGCATATGTACATATGTAACACATAAATAGTATCTACCATAACCAAACAAATTTACAAATCTTATTAAAGCCAGTGTTGCTGGTATACGGCGATTTTAACTTGACATTATACACTCGGTAAAAGTTATACCATAAAATTTACGTAGCTGCCAATTGTGTAGGCTGATATCTGATCAAATGTTATTGCTTTGGCGGAATGCCACTGCGTAGGAGTAATGCAGAGTTTGTAAAACTGGAGATATATTAATGATTTCTCAGTAGCTTGAAGCACTAAAAATTGGGACTCCACTATAAATAACTACACTACACTATACTACCTGCGGTTTAACGCTTGAGCAGCAATAATAATTATTTGAAAACTTTTATTTTTTTATCTAAAGTTGAAGCTGTGATAGCCTACGTCAGCCTCCTAATCAGAGATCGGGGGTTCGAACCCGGGCACGCACCTATTACTTTTCGGAGTTTTGTGCGTTTTTAAGCAATTAAAATATCACTTGCTTCAATGGGGAAGGAAAACATCGTGAGAAAACCTGCATGCTTGAGAGTTCTCTATAATGTTCCCAAAGGCGTGTGATGTCTGCCAATCCACACATGCCAGCATAGTCTGTAGTGGGCCGAGAATGGTTTGATCATGATGATGATGATAATGATTATGCTGCTGCTGCTGCTGCTGATGATGATGATGATGATGATGATGATGATCTAAAGTTACTTAAACGAAAAAAACTTACTAGCAACGTTTGAATTGTTTAGTTTCATGAAGAGACTTATTTAATAATAATGGAATTGTACTTTATACTAAAACCGTTGGATCTCATTACCAGAATTAATTTAGGTCAAGGAGGTTTTATTATAATACCACTAATTGTCTTAGGAAGAATTGACGAAGTATTTGAACCAATGATACCTTAATAAAGATAAATCATTCTCTGCCCAACCAAGATTTCTTTGATAAGACATGACAAAAGTTTACAGAAATTAAGGGTTAACCCAAATTCTCTAGAGGCATAACAAGAAGCGTAACCTCCTAATAATAGAAAGTTGGCTTTTGAGAAATTATATTTCAACATAACCGTAATCTAATAATTTGTTCATAAACCGAGATGACGTAGATTTAAGATGATTATTAAATAAATTGAATAGATTTTTATCTTTCTCTGCTAGAACATAATAAACTAATATTTTTCTAGTTGGTGGGTAGACCATATTTAATCCAGCCGACGTTGGCATTTCTTCACGAACATTTCTGTAATTTTATTGCCTAGATCAGTGTAGTAACTTAGATTATAGGTAACAAACACTAAATAAACAAAACCACTAACCATTTAAAATCGATGATACTATTAAAGGTATCTAATATATTCTTATAATGTTTTATTGTGTGTTTTTTGGCCATTTTATTTTTATCGTTTATCTTATGATCGTGAATTGTAAAGTTCTGCCAAAAAACGCTGAACAAAGCGATTTGGCTCGCGCGATGCCCTTTGCTGGATGCGAGTGCTCGAAAAAATATCGTTTGCTTTTAGTGTTATTTCCTTAATTTTCCCGTGAACGAAATGGCTAAATGTAATTCAATTATTTTAAATTGCCGCATCATAAATTACCACACATAAAAGAGCTTCAGAACAAAGATTAAAAGGACTGAGCTAGATTTTGTCCTTGATTAATAATGACGATGAAAATTACTGAGTAGTTTTAAAGTGATTAAAAGACATGTTATTTATAAAGTAGATTTATATTCTTTTGTCTCAGTCATCATTATCATCATGATCAACCTTTTGTCAGCTCACTACAGAGCGCGGGTCTCCTTTCAATATTGGAAGGGTTTAGCCATAGCCCACCACGCTGGCTATATGCGGATCGGAAGATTTCACACGCCTTTGAGAACATTATGGAGGACTCTCAGGCATGCAGAGTTCCTCACGATGTTTTCCTTCACCGTTAAGGCAAGTGATATTTTAATGATTTAAAAACGCACATAACTCCGAAAAGTTGGAGGTCCGTGCTCGAGTTTGAACCCCCGATCTCTGATTAGGAGGCGGACGTCCTAACCACTAGGCTATCTATCACAGCTAATTTGTCTTGACCGGTGAAATATAGTTTTTGATGTTAAGTGTTAATGAAATAAAATTTGTATGTTAAAACGAAACGTTTTAAATATTATGAGCAGAAACAATGATGCCTCCTTTCTTCTAAAGCTGCAAGAGTAAGAGGCAGTAAGAGGTACGCGGTGCGATAATGCGATGTTAAGCTGTGAAAAGTAGCTACCTTTCACAACCAAGCAATCTTAAATAAAAGGCTTCTGCTCGGTTTAATCTAGCAACTGGGTACTTGATTTTGTATTACTGGGTGTTAAAGATAATCGGCTAAACACTGCAATTTCTGAGGGAATTAAGAATAGAAATAATGTATTAGTCTACAAAGCTTGAAGCTGTGATAGCCACTAGACTCACCCCATTGCCGGCTCACTACAGAGCGCGGGTCTCCTCTCAATATGAGAAGGGTTTGACCTCTGATTAGGAGGCTGACGCCCTAACCACTAGGCTATCACAGCTTCAAGCTTTGGGCCATATACTAACATATTATTGGAAAAATTAGGAACTATACTCTAAGCACAAAGAACAAAGGTGCCAATAGAACTTATGCCAAATTAACAGTAAAACCTCGAAATTTGGTCAACACACGCTTTCGAGTTATACAAAAGAAACAAGTTACAGGTTAAATAGCATATTTAAAACCACAAGCTTTCATAATTTACCAATTAAGACGTTAACTCCAAGTGTGAACACTTCACAGCAGTTCACGGAACTGTGCCTTCGTTACGACTTTCTTTGAATAAACTTGCTTTGAATGCCTTCACGAACAAACTTAATGTTGTCATCGCAAATCAGAATAAAAACCATAAGAAAAGAAGAACTTCAAGAATATATACTTGAAGTGATAAAGTCTAGATATTATATTTATTTTAAGTCTACTCGCTGATGCTGTTGAACCTAAATTGTCGCATAGGTTAAGAGTTTTTTGTTTAAAATTATGTGGAATAAGCAACGTTACTAATTTAAGATTATACCTTGTCAAATTTCGGTGCCCGTTCCCGTTTCCTTATATGTAATTTAATTGTTATAATTACACTTAAATTCAGTTATTCACATATCGCGCGGAAACCATGCATTTTGGGGGTTAAAAAATAGCTTATATATTAATTCAGGGTATAGTCTCTCTCCATTCTCTATTTAAGCCAAGCTTTTTTTTATAGTGTAGATCCGGCGTGCTGGAAGTACCTAACATCAACTTCTACACAGAAAAATATTACTGAGATGTGATATGTTCACTCCAAAGTATTTTCGTCGTCCCTTAGTTTTATGAAGGTCTAATAATATACTCGTGAGTAAACGTTTGATATAGTGCAAACAAAATTTATGACTACTAACCGAAAACGATAAATCAGTAGTAAACTATTAACTGAGTGTTATAATAATGCTAAAGTAATGAATTCGCTAGTAAGTTACTAAAATAAAACAAGATACACGTCCCGAACTTCACTTATTATTTTTTAGTACTCTGCCAATATTTGAATAGAATATCTATATACTTATATAAAAGCGAAAGGTCACTTACATACTTACGAGTACATACATACTTACATACTGATTAAACACGAGATCTCAAAAACTATTGTACGTATAAAGCTATAATTTAGCAAGTAGGTAGTTGATAGTTAAGAGATATCAGCTAAGAAAGGATATTTGGAAATTCCACCCCTAAGGGGGTAAAATATTGGTTGGAAGTTTGTATGAAAATCCTTTGTTTTTAGAGTTAGAGACACAAAAATTTGCATTAAGATTAATAATAATAAATAAAAAACATGTACATTTTTTTTAAATATTATTTCTTAAGGGTTGTAAAATAGGGGATGATAGTTTTTGCTTATTTTTTTATTATGAAGTCTACAAGCTTGAAATTTTGAAAATAGGTTTCTTTTAAGGCGTAAGCATAAGGCTAGATTTTTTTCATCCAAATCTCCCCCGAAATATTTCTTATAAATTAAGCATAATACGTAATCATTCCTATAAACGTGGCTCTGTTACATTTCGGGGTGGCCGAATCTCCTTTATTGCTTGCCTTCTTAGGGCATGTCTGAATACCGTCTCTGGAGATTATGTAAAATATGTAACAGATATAAATAAGTAACAGAGTGTTGTAAGAAAGAACATCTTTTTTTTATCTTTATCAGAAGAAGAAGAAGAAGAAGAAGAAGAAGAAGAAGAAGAAGAAGAAGAACAACAACAACAACAATAACAACAAAGAAAATAGGGTATCCCTATTTACCGAATTGAATGCATTTTTGACATCAATTTTGAGCAACACGTCAGGCTGACCCTAAGTTACTAAAGAGCGTAGGGCATGGACGGCTGCCTCACACCCTCCTTTTACACCGAAACCTAACTGTATGGGTTCAAATTCTGAATTTAATTTTGGTAAAATACGTCGAACAGCAATTTTGGAGGCCAGACGTCTTAATGCTAAACTGTGTTTGTATGTTGGTTTGTCCTTCAATCACGTCGCAATAGAGCAATAGATCGACGTGATTTTTGGAAGTATCGTTGAGGACCTACAGAGTGACATATGAGAGTTCCCGTAGGAATTTTTACAACTTATTCAGACTGAATTTTAAAAACTTATTCCACGCGGACGAACACACGGACACGTATATAAAATTCAACGACCTACGCATTACTATATCAACGCAAAGCCTTCACCACTCGAAACGGGTTTCACGGGTTTGAAACTTAAATTTTTGACAGTAGTCAATGACGTAAACACGCAAGTTCAAATCATATCATCAAACTTGGTAAAACCAGTTCTGGGCTCTTAGATTTAAAAAAAGATACATGTATTTCACAATTACGAAGTTCTTTAAACATTCTTAAAAAAAAAAAAAAAAATTTATCTTCTAGACGGGACTTCTGAATTCCAAAGATTACTATAGATTTAGAGAACTTCAGTGTGATTGCTTAGTTTAGGATATTTATAGTTTACACATTAAATTTAGAGGGAGTTGCATAGTTTTTCATGTTGGCTTCAGAAAAACAATATGCCATTAGTTTCCTGATGCTATGCGGACGAAGGTTTGGGCAGGACTAGTATACACATAAATCATTTAAATGAATAATGCATGGGTACATTTCCAGCTCTATGGTGACAATACCATCTTTCGATAATGACCTAATTGTATGAGAGCTGTCGACGAACTCATTTTATAAATTTAAACGAATGATCCCGGTACATTTTTCCTTCAACGCTGCTTTTTCCGAGTAATTGCAACTTTCTTGGGACCATCTGCTCGCTTTAATTAATGGGTACGTTCTACAAGGACGTTTGGATATATTGCTGTACAGTTTTACTTTGGAAATATTTGAAAGTCTTGCAGAACAAAAAAGTATTCCTTCATTTTATAGCAACAAAGCTTACAAGTTAGTCGTTGACAGCTATCTCTCCTGGTGATTAGCGTTGCGGACGAGTGCGCGAGCGTTCCCGTGACCCAGTCACCAGGCGACGCGAAGGAGCATGGCTGGGTTTTAGTGGATATTCTGGTCGCCACTCTGGCCGCCAAGGAGTCCCACATACCCCGTTGGAAGCGACGCAGTTATGCCTACGTAGGGTACTTTTGCTTGCGCTGCAGTATTATATCTTCACAATTTGATAAACAAACTAAAGTAAAATATAGCCGTAAAATAGTATGCAAGCTATATACGTGAATTGTCTTCTTTGTTATTCTACAAATTAGACCTTGGCAGCGATCTCGTCTGGTGGAAAATGATGTGACAGTTTAAAATAAGGACCATTTTAAACTGGGTATAGCAAGTTTATTAAACCTATACTAAACTATTGCTAAGTACCCAACCGCATTCACGCTAGGTGGCACGGCACGTCTTTGATGTAGGGTGGTAACTATCGACTGCCAAAGCTGTAACCCTGAATAGAGAATATTTAGTTGCCAGTAAAGATACTTATAACGAACCTCACGTTTGTTTGATTCTCACCTGCTTCAACTCAGGACTAGGTCCAGGTCGCATATGTATGGATAGATAGCCAAGTTACAACGTTAAAAAATTATTCATCAAAAATAGAAAATAAATATTGCCCATTAATAAATAAATTAACGATAGAGAAATTAATTAACTGATCGTTATTATTTAGAACTGTTAACTTGTTTCCTGCAGTGCAAACAGTGCTAACAGCTGCTAACTCTTAGAGGTCCTGAGTTCGATTCCCGGCTCGAGTCTGGTCTGGTGGGAAGCTTCGGCTGTGGCTATTTACCACCCTACCGACAAAGATGCACAAGTGATTTAGCGTTCCGGCACGATTTCGCGTAGAAACCAATTAGGAGTGTGGGTTTACCATAGCCCGCTACCATCCTAGACTGCATCATCACTTACCACCAAGTGAGATAGCTGTCAAGGGCCAACTTGTAGTGTATAAAAAAAAGTATTAACATAACACTAGGTTGAAAAAAAGAACATTCGATGTGTTTTATAAGCCAAAATAAATATAAAAAATGCACTGAGAAAACTTCATGTTTCCTCTAACAGATTAGAATCTATTAAATTTAAGAGAACCTTCATTTACAAGATTAAGAGTTTAATTTTCAGTGGCTTTGGAGAAGAAAGTGTCGGGCCAATTAGGTCACTTACTTTCGGTCTGAAAAATGCTACTTTAACTAAGGAAGAGCTCGCATATATGCTCAGAATGATATTCTTTTCATTTCTATTAATGAGTGTTAAATCTGACATTTAAAGACTTTCATTAAATAAATAGTTTGAGTTTAAAAGACTAGATTGCTTTTGATACGGTCTTCCCACAAAATTCTGTTATTAAATTTATATTAAATTATTTTTAATTCGTTAATGGAAATAACAACGTGATTTGATTATTTCCATTAATTAATAAGATTAAAAACAGTACATTGTCATAAAGTCAAAATACAAACTAATGATATCTTTAAGCGACATTCAAGGTGAGACGTTTATAACTTTAGCAATTTAATTTTTATTTAGCGATTCAAGACCAATTCAGATGACAACGTTTCAAAATATGAAAAAAATAGAATATTATTTCTAATATTTACTGTCGGTTTGTTACCCCTAATATTCCATTATTGGGGAGATTTTTAGATTTTTTCTATAATTCTAATTACTTCCATTTTAGTAGTGACTTGAGTAGAGATCGCTTGATGTTATTTCGTCAAGTAAGTGGTGCTATGATTTTACTTGTATCTTTGGTTTGTATAGTATTTTTGGTACTGTTGGTTGTTGTTGTATTTTTGGTACACACAAGTGAATGAAAATCTATCATCACGACTTTCTAGGTCAATAATACTTAAAATGCTGAGTTCATATAAAGTGATGACACTTTACGGCAATCTCACATCATGGTAAGTGATGATGCTCTCGAGAATGTTACCGGTCTAATCTGATTCGGGGTGTGGTACACCCATAATTCTTATTGGTGTTTACGCGACATCGTGTCAGAATGCTAAATTGTTTTTTGCCACGCCTTTGTCGGTAGGGTGGTATAGCCTCCCACCGGGCCAGACCGGGAAAAAATTACTAATGATAAATTTCTAAATTGTCCCTGTCGTGTATTGAACCCGGGACCTTCCGCTTATAAGACCACAGCTTTCAAGACTGCTCCAGGAAGGGCGACCAATGAAATGCAACTGAAGAAGCGTTCAGAATTGGAGAAGGTTACGTTACTGTAAGGATTAATGACCCGCTGTCACATTAATCGCTAATGGCTTCCATGAAGACTTCATGGTACTTAGGGCAATGGATATTGCCTCTTATCATGCTATAAGATCTTTAGAGTAAAATGTAGTTGACAGTTTGGAAATCTAAAGGATTTTATTTGGACCCATCTCAGAACATGTTTTTTTGTTCAAATCTAACCCTAACTGACTGTTGGGAATACAAGTGATTTGCGCAAACACAAGCCTGAATTATAAGTATCTATTTTATATTATTAAGTATCTATTTTTACAACATCTGCTAATATCAACAACGCAGAAATAAGTCAAATTTTATATTATTTTTTACAAGAACCCAAATTCTATATTTTTTACAAGATATCTGAGCATATTAACGAACATTACTAGAGAAGTATTAATGTGCGGTTAATACGAGTATTTCTCTAGTAATGTTATAAATGCGAAGTGCAAGAAGTGTGGAAGAAAGACAATCCATCTGAGTTTCTCGGGTTAAAAAGTACTCGGTTGTATAACTATAGAGTAAAATTTTATCTTACGACACGTCGTCTTTTTTACGTAGCGACAAGCTCTGTTGCTACGTAAAAAAGCCAAAACGAAAAACATACCTTTCGGTTAAAATAATAATACAATTCCTGTCCTTAGATATACAAAAAATACCAGATAATTTCGTACATACGAGTACATATATTATTTATGCAATTAGGTGGTTATTATTACAAAAACACCAATTTAGATGATGCTAAACGGACCCGTTGCGTCAGGAATAAAAATATAATCCTTGTTTAATAGGTGTATATACAGCTTAACAAGCTGCAAAACCGGTCGTTAGTAGAAATTGTATTCAGATAGCGCGTACCTTGTTACCTTTCATAAAATCTAAAGCGTAATACTTTATTCGCTGCCCATGCTATATTTGCTACTTAACGTGCTTCGAAAATATAACTTACCAGTATGTGAATCAGAGCTGTATTAGGTGTTAGAAAATTTGTACACCGGTGCTTATACCTAATGACCTGAGCGAATTTATGGAATCTCAGATGTATAGCAAATACAATAATTGGGTAAAAAATAAGTGATAGAAGCAACACATTTAGATTATAGTTGTTTGTTATCGATGCGGGTAGTACAAAAACAAAAGATAAGACAGTACGGTTTTCGTTCCGTCTGAGCGTGCGAAGATCGGACTTCAAAAGTTGTCCCGAGATTTACTGATACTATGTAAATGATACCGACGGCCTGGAGTAGAGATAGCGTACCGGCGCGGAGCGCAGCGTAGGACGATCACCTGCTCGCTGGACCGACGACCTAAAAAGGATCGCTGGTGGCGGGTGGATGAGGAAGGCGGAGGACCGTGTGTGGTGGCGCGCTCTCGGAAAGGCCTATGTCCAGCAGTGGGCGTCTATAGGCTGATTGATTGATTGATTGATATGTAAATGAACATAGTTTATCCAGATGTAATGTGAGTAAAAGTAATTTAGCTGTAAAGTCAGTGTATTTTTTGCATTTTTCTAGTATTGTTACACATTCGCAGAATAATGAATAGAAGCAGGAGTTACTTTGCGGAAGTCCATGATAAACAATAAACAGCAAATATAATTTGCTATATTCCGCCGACAAATTTGCTATATTGTCGGCGGAATATAGCAAATTATACTTGCTGTTTATTGTTTATATTCGTAGAAATTTTGCAAAGGATAAAATAAAATAAAATACAAAATCAATTTGTATTTCATCTGAATATGGAATGATAAATTTTTACGACATTTTTCCAACACCTATCCTTTCAAATGATTGCAACATATGGTTAAAACTGTTCCTCTCAAATCGACGCCTACATTTTAAAACGGGAAGCTATTGCCAAGTTATCATGACTACGTCTATTAAAGTCTTCAGGTGGAGTATTTAAAATATATTTTATATTTCTCAGCAGGTTCAACTCTACCTCACTGTCTCCCCTCAGCTATGGTAACGTTATGAATTTATAATTGTATGTATACAATACTAAAATAAAAAGTCGGGTAGCGTATAATGAAAGATGAATTTTGATAAGAAATAAAAAATGGTAACAAATATGTTTATCGTCCTTTGTACGACACCATCCGAATTCGCTGAACAGCTAAGAATTAAAAGGCGACGTAAACTTTTTTTATCATAGTTCACACTTGTACAACTTGTGCCGATATAAGAGAGAAAACTGGTTACGTGATATGCAGTCCTACCTCTGATTAGCCTCTCAAAATAATCGCAACAAAATGCTAATAAGTCCTCTAACTAATCCCAGGGCCAATGTACGATTATAAGAACACCGAAAGTTATTATAATTTTTTCAATTAATTTGATAATAACAATAGATGTTGTAGAAAATTTATCTGGTGTTTCAACCACTTCCGAAAGACAAAATGCTAAAACTACTGAATAAGAATGATATTATTGGCTATATTTATATTCAAATTTCTTTGGCGAAACGGCGTATTTAAATGAATGCCAATCGGGAATTTAATTTGCATATTTTTCGTCAATTCCTCACGCTCGTCAGCATATTGGAATCTTTCTTGGGAATATTTCAGAATTCGTGTTAAGTGATAATTGAAGGGGATTCAGGGTGAAACCTCATCTCTGTGATTTAAAGCTTAATTAGTAAATGGACCGGATGAAGTTTACTATCTCATGACCCTGATGAACCCTCATGACGGTCGGCTTTTTAGGGTCGCTCCCCGAATAAAAAAATTAAGCCCTAATAATGTCACTTTGATGTCTGCGAGTCCGTCTGAATGTCCTGGGTTTCTTGCTCGGAGACTGAACTCATAAAATTTGGATGTTTGGTGACGAAAAATTATTGATCAAAACCGAATATCTGATTAAAAATTAATTACTAATTATGAAATAAAGATATTTTATAAAGAATGTCACTGGCAAAGTACGATTTTTTCAAATTATGTGACGCAGGTAAAAACAAACTAAGTATTTATATTAGTTTTATATAACTAGACGTATAACATACCTAATCCTAAAACTTTCCTATTGAAAACAGAAAAATTCCTACTGAAAACAGGCTCATAAATCTGATTTAACTATTGCTCTAACACCTAATTACTCGTATTACTGGAAAATAATTAAAAGCGTGCTGAACTTAATACCAATAATACGTTGAGAATCTATGAGCGGAGGAGAATAAAATACGACTAGACATGAATTTAATGCAGGCGTAAGATCTTTCCGCTTTCAACGCAGATTAGCGATTTTTCTCTTCAATGACCAATCGGTAACTATTCAGCGATTCTAGAACGGTTGAATGCTGTTAAAGATTTCGCAAGCTATTAGTAAAAGGAGCCAACAGTTTCCATTTAATGCTCTCATTGATATTTATTTAATACCAATTAAATTATTCATTCACTTATAACATTTTAGTTTAATTATGAGTACGGTTGTAACCTCGAACCAGGGTACCTTATTGCGTATTTATGTAGCATTGAGTTTTTAAGCCATCAATGTTATATTTATACCGAACTATACATTGATTGAGAACCAAATTAATTTTTGAACTGAACACTACATTTTGATTTCAGCACTAGCTGTACGAACTCTTTGGTTCCGATAGCGCAACTAGTCAGGTTAACGAACTTTGGAAAGAAGCTCAACCAGAAGAATTTAGAGACCTAGGGCTCGGAGAAACATAGGGATGAATTCTACACAACATATCCATGACTATATCTACATCTCAATTTGCACATCGATAGCGCGATTTAAAATATTAGTAACGCCATCTATCGAAAAGTATCTTAAAAATAATAATTATTATTTCAAATATATGAATATTACTCATTCTATCAACTCCAACAGTCACATATTATGAACCCACTTGCTCACTCAATCAGTCTTTTTATATAAACCGTTTTGGGTAGTTAAATTAGAATAGTAGTTTTTATATAAAATATGAAAAGGAGTTTGATAAGGAAAACGTGAAAGTGTGAGGTTAAAGCTGTGAAAATTTTCCAGTCTCTAAGCAAAGACGTCTTCTTACAAGGTATTTTATTTAAAATTTTGCTCTAGGTAAAAAATATTTTTACTTTACGCTTGCAATATTACCTTCATCTGACTCCTGATGGTAAAATACTCAACATTTAGCCATATATCGCTGTAGTTCACATTATTATTGTCAAAGTGAAATTATTTAAATAAAATTGTTGTTGTTCTTCATTCGGAATTATTTCGTCAGTCAACTACTACTTCTACTACTCGGACAAACCAATTTGATTGTTAAAGAGCCTCATACATATACCCAATAAACTGTTTTAATTGATACTGTCATTATTAAAATAATAAACACTGATAATGCTGTTATTTTTGCTAAAATCTGTACTCTGGCCAATTTAACAGTGTGTCGTATTTTTAACTATGTACTTTCTTGACATAAGTTGCCAAATTTAGTTTAGCTTAGTGATTTATGTACAACAGAATTGACACCAATACCAATTGAATTGCCTGCCCTTAAATCGGCTATCGCTATTAAGCGATCTGTATTCTGTATCTGTTCTCCCTTTATTATCTTAACTTTGAGCGTACTAATAAACAGTAGAGATCAAAAAACGAAATAAACACGTCTTGTCAATAATTCCAAACAAAGAAAATGTTTGCGCAATCTTAATATAAATGCTTCGATACAAATATCTGATTTGTTAATTAAATTTAAAACTTTGTAACACGAGTATTTCAACACGCGTAAACGGATATCAACGGAGGTATTCATTATCTTTATATATATATATAATTAGGACTTTTATAATTTTATTTTAGTCAAACTATTTATAGGTCTGGTCTAATTTTTATTATTCTTAGCTCAGTAATCTTCGACTCGTGCACAAAGGCCACCTCTATGAGACGGCATTAGAGCTCTGATCCAACACGCCGCTCTATGCAGATAGACGGACTTTTTTTGATTTTGATTGTAGTGTATAAACAAAAAGAAAGTGAGTTTTTAAGCAATTATAATATCATTCGCTTCAACCGTAAAGCAAAACATCGTGAGGAAACCTACATACCTGTAAGTTCTCCATAGTTTTCTCAAAGGCATGTGAAGTCTGCAATTTGCACATGGCCAGTATAGTGGACTATGGGCAAACCCTTCTCGTATTGAGAGGAGACCCGTGATCTGTAGTGAGCTGGCAATCATCATCATACATCACTATCATGATGATAGTGATTAGTAATTGCTATGACGAACTTCGTTGTTCTCATCAAGGCAGCAGATGGACTGAAAACTTCTGGGCAATCAGGAGAATCAAAATCAATTCCTAACAATTGCTAGCTCAACTGGCGATTCGATCTTACTACTTTCTAACTTTGAGCAACGGTTGAATTACTGCTTGAAATGAATGATTTTCGAATTTTGAATTTGAATTGAAGCCGAATGAATATAACGAGCAACTATATTGATAAAATTTGTTTCAATATTACCTGTGAACTTTTTAACATCGTTAACTTGTCAAGTAAAATAGAGACCCTTTGAAATTTAATTAAAATTTTCCTTCCAAACGTCTGTTACTCGCGTTCAAAGGTTAGGCTACACTAAATATATTCTAATTTTCTGCTATGAGAGAAAAGGCCCGAGCCTAGTAGTGCTCTCTTAATAGCCTGATGTTGATGAATTAAATTTCCAATTCCATTTTCTCGACACTGATATCATAGGTAAAGAGTTCTTAAAAAGGTAAACGTATGTACCTAAAAATATAATACTACGGTTTATTTATACTAGGCCAGATGTTCACATAACGGTTATCATAAACATTATCAAAGAAGAGATTAGCCAAGAAAAAGTTAAATGTTTTCAAAACCAACAGAGAATAATTCCTTAATGCCCGCTGTATCTTAACTTCAGCTTCTTGGTACTTCCTCCGTAGCTAATAGCTTCTAGTTCCTTGAGTTTGTTAAAAGCCGGCAAATCGGGATAAATTAAACCTCCCAAGTTGAATAGAATGGCCTGAAAGGGAAACATTAAAGCCAGATTGTATGCTTAAAGCAGGAAATGACGTCTGATGTAGCGAGATTTTATTTTTTATGGACGTGCGCAGCTTAGGGTTTTGTGAAAGCGTTTTGTTAATTTTAAGGTGCAAAATTTTTACAACATAGTCATTTAACAACGTATTACGCAGTGGCTGACCCTTACATAATATAACATTACATATATATATTTTTTGTACTATTTATTATACATCAAACATTTTACATAAAACTTAAAATAAAACTTAGATTAACCTACAACTAAAAATCTTAAAAAATAAATAAATATTTAAACATCATAACTAAAATATATTAAAAGGCAAGGTTCTGAAGATATTGGCAGCTTTCCCCCTTTGAATGGCTAGACTTATTCTTTGTCCGAGGTAGCTGGCAGCTCTTCGGTCCCCTGTGATGTCGACTAACCTAACTAGGTTACTTACGTTTTACATATTTATGTAAAACGTAAGTACCCTACTAAGTAACTTTACTTGACATCACTTTTATTATCATCATCACAGTATTTATTGTTTACACACGTGTGAACGTGTGTAAACAACAAATTTATTCATTTATTTAATAGAAATCCTACGTTGTATACAATGATTTACATTCAAAACAATATAAATGATAACTTAATTATAACTTGGAAGCTAAGTCAGTATGTAATATTAATATTAACACATTTAACAAAATGTTTATTTTGTTAATATATTTGTTTAAATATGATGGTTTTTAGGATTAGGTAGGATTTTAATTTTAATTCTATTGCCAAAGTTTTTTTTCTACCGAAATTTTATTAAGTTACTTATTTAACAGTATCTATTCGTATCATTATATAGCTGTTAAAGTTCTTCACTATCTTACTACCATATGAGATGACGCTCTCCGGTCATCATCACAAATTTCAAGGTCCTGCGTTCGATTCCTGGCTCGATTCTGCTCTGGTGGAGGTATTGACTGCGGGTATTTACCACCCTACCAACAAAGAGGGGATTAAATAAAGTGGAGTATGGCTTAGGGGTGTAACAGTAATTAGCCAATTACCACTTTAGACTGCATCATCACTTGCCACCTCGTGAGATTACCGACAAGGGCTAATTTGTAGTGTAACATACATTTTCTATCTAGCCTTGTAAACATCCAAACTTTATGGTAAAAAAAATCGTATTATTACCGAAAAAATGTTCCCGTATAATATTTTTGTCAAACAATGTGAGTCATCGTGATACATACCTACTTTGGGGTGACCTTCTTATTCACTTTTCACTTGAGTGTGAGGGCGACAAAATTTTCTCAAGGGCTATTCGGGCCTGGTGACTTTATTCGCGTAACCACTTAGTTAAATCCGTGCATTCAAGCGTGGTATCTTTATTTTAGAATAAGAAAATATTTTCACATGGTTAATCTTCTAGCGAAAAATATTGTACAGTTATTGGTCACCAAAATACACATATACCTACAATTATCATTCTACATAATTCTATGAAGAATGATAACTGTATATATTCATGTTAATAAAAGACAAGGGCAGGCTTTAGATAAAGTTGACCGAAAAGATATGAAAGTCCTTGTTGGGTTACCAACCCTGCTAACACAAGTACTTATATCTGGTCCAAATATGCTCCAGCTATTCCTAAAGGAAGCGGTGATAGCCTAGTGGTTAGGGCGTAGGCCTTCTAATCCAAGGTCGGCGGTTCGAATCCGGGCACGCACCTCTAAATTTTCGGAGTTATGTGCGTTTAAAAAAAAAAAAATATCACTTGCTTCAACGGTGAAGGTAAACATCGTGAGGAAACCTGCACGCCTGAAAGTTCTCCATAATGTTCTCAAAGGCGTGTGAAGTCTGCCAATCCGCACATGGCCAGCGTGGTGGACTATGGCCAAATCCTTCTCATATTGAGAGGAGACCCGTGTTCTATTGTGAGCCGGTAATGGGTTGATCATGATGATAATGATACCTAAAGAAAACTTCTCAGCAATGACTCGTCTAGTACCCAATTGTGAAATAATAGGGAATCTCTAATCTACATTGAGACTTATACCTTAGTTCACACAAACAAATTTAAATGAACATGTATATTCTTAGCAGGTTTACAGATAAACCTGGTTCTTAAAATTGAATATGTGGTTGTTTTAAAAAAGATAAATTGGTATTGATAAATATTTTGTGTAGTTTAACTAAAGGTTTTTTTTTTTTTTTTTATCGTGGGTAAATCCTCATGGATACCTCTGCGCCACGGGGAGGCACAGAGGTTATGTCAGACTCCTACTGACTAAAACCCCCACGTGTTCCTACTAACCGCTGTATGGTGGAGTCACGGGAAAGCTTTCGCATACAACCGCAACTCCACCAGCGGGTGTCCGCCGCAGCAGACCCTCCTTGGGCACAACGTGCCCAGTTTCGCCGGTTAGAGGTGTGCCGGAACAACAGCACACCAGCTAACTTGAGAACCGTACTGTGAGTGATGGACGGCCCCGTTTCCATCGCCCACAAGTCCTCCGTAGGCACAGGAGGAGAGTGTTTCTCTCTTAGAGGTGGAAGAGAAACACTCTCTCGCACCCGGCCTTCCATCACCGACGGCAAGCGCAGCGAACGCTCGCCGTCCAGCCCGGCCCACCAGTCCCATTCCTAACTAAAGGTTTAAAACATTTAAGCAATAAGGAACAATTCATTTATTTATAGAGTAAATATGAAAATGTTTATCTTACCATTACCAATTTATTTATTATTGCAGCATTTCTTGGTGCCCTCACTAAGTAATCCGGTATTAAGGTTCTCTACTGAGCACTCAACAATATTAGACTAAAGACAAGTTGTCGACTCTTAAACTTTTAAAAATCTTTAATTATAAAATAAACTTTAAAGCAAAGTTGTTATTTTAAATCATTTAGTACCTTCAATTGAAGCGTGTATCCTATTCGTGTACTATTTTCTTAATGCTTCGCATGGAGATGTCCTCTCAGCCACAAAATTTATGCTTTCTTAGCAACCTCGTGCATCTCCCTCGCACAGCATCATTGTTACATAATATAGTTGCTTGCAGCTATGCAAAATCTTCCAATCAACTATTACTCCAAGAAATCTAAAAATATATATTTTTTTTCTATCCAGAACCTATTGTATTTTACTACAGCTATTTGTAGGCATCTATAGAGATTTAAACTTTTAAAAATAACTATTTATATCTATGATTATGAATTATTTAATAATATTGTAGCTTCGTGCATTTCAACATATTTTTCTATGCTCTTTAATAAGTAACGCATATGATTTGAGACAGGAGATAATTTATTTTCTAATTATTATAGCTTCTAATACAGAGCAGTATATCCAGTATCGCAGACTATATTGTTGCGAGGACTTTATCTTCTAGCTACACCAGACTATGGAAAATTATCAATGGAAAATACATCTTGAACATCATGATTCATTCACACAGACAGAGGACTGATGGACGAACAGGGAATGGCGTAATTCTGTAAGGATGTTGGTGTTTTTTCGATATCCTGAAAGTATCAAGGAACCTATAACATTTTCTATAAACGACGACCTCCGCGGCGCAGCGCGTGCGACGTCACATTATAAAGTTGGAGGTCCTGGTTTCGATTCCCGACTCTAGCCTGGTCTGGTGAGAGGCGTCGGCGGTGGCTAGTTACCACCCTACCGACAAAGACTGTAGTGTCGCCAAGGGATTTAGCGTTCCGGCACGATGTCGCGTAGAAACCAACTAGGAGCGTGGGTTTACCACACTTCTAACAGGTTAGCCCGCTACCATCCTAGACAGCATCATCACTTACCACCAGGAGAGATAGCCGTCAAGGGCTGACTTGTAGTGTATAAAAAAAAAATCATGATTCATTCACACAAATGGAAGGACAGAGGACTGACGGACGAACAGGGAATGGCGTAATTCTGTAAGGATTGTGGTGTTTTTTGGTACCCTGAAAGTATCAAGGTACCTATAACATTTTCTATAAACGACGACATCCGCGGCGCAGCGCGTGCGACGTCACATTATAAAGTTGGAGGCCCTGGGTTCGATTCCCGGCTCGAGTCTGGTCTGGTAGGAGGCGTCGGCGGTGGCTAGTAGTAGAAAAAGACTGTAGTGTCGCCAAGGGATTTAGCATTCCGGCACGATGTTGCGTAGAAACCAATTAGGAGTACAGGTCTACCTATACCCCTAACAGGTTAGCCCGCTACCATCTTAGACTGCATCATTACCAGGTAACATTGGCGTCAAGGGCTAACGGTACTGTATATAAAACTGCATATAAAAAAAAAAAAAGTGATAATTCTCTGATGTGATATTCAAACTACTAGTAGGTATAAGCAAACTAGTTTCCAGATGAGTTTGCTCTTAAAATAGAAAATTATAAACCGAGCTCGTTATTATACGCGACAGTTTTTCATTGTTTGCCCAACTTGCTTAAACTTTCCTCATAATATTTGAAACTATTTTAGTTTATTTTTGCCGCTTTTAACGCGTTAATTGTTTTCCAATGGTGCTTTTCTCTTATAAGAGATAGAGTTTATAATAAATACGCGTCCTGCTACAATGCAGGACAGCATAATTTCTAATAATATAATATGTTAGTGATATTAGCTATGACAAATTGGATATCCTAATTCTGTTCGGGGAAATTTCCAAAACCACTCATATGTTAGTCAGCACTGGTCTTTAATCATAATACAATATAACATGGTTCACTTATGATGTTGAGTTTCCATATAAATGTAGGGAACATTGGAATACTCATTTTTGTGAAGTTGGACAGACGACAGTAAATGAGTCGTTGGGAGCAGCTGGCCAAAAACGGGTGAGTTTTTTTTTTACATTACAAGTTAGCCCTTGACGGCTATCTCACCTGATGGTGACGATGCAGTCTAAGATGGTAGGGGGCTAACCCGTTAGGGGTATGGTAAATCCACACTCCTAATTGGTTTCTACGCGACATCGTGCCTGAACGCTTATAGCTTGGCGGCACGTCTTTGCCACGGCCGAAGCCTCCCACCAGACCAGACTCGAGCCGGGAATCGAACTCAGAACCTACTAGAATAATATAAGTAAATTAAATAGTATAAGTTTTTAATAAATAAGTAATACATTTAAAAACAAATTATTTTTTAAAATAAATTACTTGCCGCTTAAAGATTGTAATGTTGTTCTTTGTGTTGGACAATATTGATTGTGTGTTATGAAATTTTTTAAGTGTCTTTGTCCTTAGAAAAACATTGATCTATAATAGTATAAATCAATAGTTGTTGATAGAAGGTTCTAAGGTATTTATTTATACTATTATAGAACATTCTATAAATAGGTAAAGTTTCCAATTATATAATTTAATCAAAATTAATAATACTTATGACGTAAGTCATCAGTATTATAAAATTATTTAACTTGTATCCTAAATATGTGCAATTTACATAAAGCTTCGTATGTAGATGTCCTCACAGCTTCTAAATTTATGCTTTCTTAACACCCTCGTGCATCTCCCTCGTACAGTTATTTCTTCATTGTTATATAATATAGTTGCTTGCAGCTATGCAAAAACTTCCGATCCACTATTACACCAACACAAATTAAAACATTGTTTTTTTTTTCTATCTGTGCACCTATTAGTGGGTTTTAGGAACCTACAGAGATTTAAGCGAAGAAATATGTTTTAGGAACTCAACATATTTTGCTGATGTCAAATAGGTAGAAATGTCACTTTATCTCCATCCCGTGTGATCTGGCTCCGCTAGATAGTTTAATATTGGTGGAAAACGTCCAATTTCCAAAGTGAAACGTCAGTTACACAGCTCGGGGTATCACCCTCACGAGTTACCTCACAAATCTCTAGTAGAAGTCTAAACGATAAAAATGTAGTTAAATGTAGTTAAATTATCATATTTGTTAGTCATAAGCCACTTTATGGCAGCGCTACCTCGTCCTATCTCCGGCTTTTCGCATCTAGTTTATGGCTACTACTTTACTACTTACTACTTACTTTTTGTAAGTCAACGCTCCACTACAAACGATTAACTTGTATGAGTATGAATAATTGAATATTCCTAATGTTTTACTTTTAATGTCAACTTTTGCTTGCGATTTCTTTGGTTTACATTATATATAAAGTGAACTCCTCGATCTTGAAACTAAAACTGCTTAGTTGGTCTTGTCTACTAAAGTTCACTAGGTCCTGGATTATATTTGCGGCTAGGGATAAAAATGAGGATGTAGTCGGTCCGGAGTTACAAGTTGGCGTTTCCGCGCAGTGTCTTATACGTCTATAACGTCTTCTTTAAGATATCATGAGGGGGTGTCTCCCGTGAATCAAAAATAGGTTGATGATTAAAATGAAATAAATCACATTGATCTGTTGCATCGTTGTTTTTTGAAAATAGAATAAACCACAAAACACACTGTCTCAGTTGCAATATTATTTTTCTATTTGTTTTTTTCCGCTGGAAAGCGGCCCAACACCGTGGACTTTGGAACTCCCATCAAAAGATCTATGTCCTGTAGTGGACATCAATCGGTGGATATGATGATGACTTTTCCGTCATATTTGTGTATCTTTTGACATTTAACAATACTTTTGATGAATATTAATAATACACTAGAAAAGCTTAAAATTATAAAAAAACAAACAAGCATAGTATTCCTGAATTCATCAACTTTATTTAATTTTATTATGTTATTAAAATCTTAAGTCTTAATATATAAAAGTTCATTTAATACCTTTGTTACCTGTCGTAAGATGTAGGTCATTCGTCCTCAAATAAAATCAGCGTTGCTCCAAATTTTCACTCGAAACGTAAACAAGCGTGAGTGCCTTAGTTCGAGTAAGTGGATACATGAATAGAGTCACTGACTTGTACGTATAGTCCTCAAATTTTCACCCGTACACAAATAGCGAGAAAGTACATCGCAACATCTTGTTTGTATCAGTATAACCCTTTAAAATTTGTCTTTAAAGCATGTTTTTTGTTAAGGATGAACGGCAATGGCCAGAATTACGCTGTGTCGGAACAAATTGCGTTATAACTCTGATTTATATAATTGGTTAACTTGTTAAGAGTTATTAACATAATTTTTTTTTTAGTCTCTACAAGTTAGCCCTTGACGGCTATCTCACCTGGTGGTAAGTAATATAATAGACACATAATAGTCTGCCATTAGTGCAGCGCGGTAGCTCTAAGAACGTTTCTTCTGTGACCTGCACTGTGTCTTTAATGTGTTGAGGAAGATGAGCTCAACCGTTCCAAACTAAAGCAGCACTGTAATCATCATGATCAACCCATTACCGGCTCACTACAGAGCACGGGTCTCCTCTCAATATGAGAAGGGTTTGGCCATAGTCCACCACGCTGGCCATGTGTGGATTGGCAGACTTCACACGCCTTTGAGAACATTATGGAGAACTTTCAGACATGCAGGTTTCCTCACGATGTTTTACTTCACCGTTGAAGCAAATGATATTTTAATTTTTAAAAACGCACATAACTCCGAAAAGTTAGACGTGCGTGCCCGGATTCGAACCGCCGACCTCTGAGCCTCCTAGCTGACGCCTAACCACTAGGCTATCAGCACTGTAATACAAAGTCTAAAGTCTATTTAGCGCCGATGCCGTTTTTCGCTATATTGCGGTTTCGTCGAGTGTGGTTAAGGCTTAAGCCCGTGTAGGCTTGGCTTAAGTTATACATCATTGTTTCGTATACTTACATATTTTCTGTTCTCACAACCGAAGCCGACCGTCGATTCAAGGCTATCACTGCATTAGGCTGGGGTGTGACTATCGACTAAAATTCATGTTTATGACACAGCGCAGCGATTATTAAAGTGTTTCTGACTGAGGATAGTATTCAAAGGGCAAATCTATACTATCGTTAATAAGTCTGAGAAAAAAAATCCTTGTTATTTAGTATTCATATTATTAAGCTAACATTTTCTCGCAGCCGGTGGTTTGCATCGTGGCAATACTAGATCATAAGCTACGCTTAGGCTGTGATCCGCCTAGCGACATAACCGATAAACCAATATTAATGATTAAGCTTTTGATAAGTCCTTCTAGCAGGATCGTAGAAAAAGTATTTTTTGATTAACATATTTCGCATTGCATCATAGTTCCATTTGCTCGGACCGAGAAAAATATTATATGCTAAAAATATAAATGCCAACGTATGTTTTTGTTTGTTCCTTCTTTCGGTTAGTCAGTCGTTTTGTTGGTGGGCTGTTTGTTTGTTATTCTGATGTTTGTTTTTTAGGTTTTATTTGGAAATAATGAAGCTTGCATTCTTAACACAGGATTTCCTACCCGAGGCCATCACCTAATAGGCTACGATGTGATTTGCGACAAAACAAAGAAACAGCTATTTGTGTGAAATGCAGCCGAACAAATAATTTTAACGTTGAGGCCATCGACAAATAGGCTGCGATTTGACTTGCGACAACACAAAGAAACAGCATTTCGTGTACAGTATAGCCAAACGAATAATTTTTACGTTGACGCCATCGACAAATAGGCTGCGATTTGACATGCGACAAAACAAAGAAACAGCTATTTGTGTACAGTGCAGCCAAACGAATAATTAATTTACGTTTATATTTGCATCGCGAATATTAGGTATCTACGTATTATTTAACAAATATCTGACAGAATATCTCGAAGGTCAATCGGCGTTCGCATAAGTCATTTAGGTTATCGTTATGCGGTAGAGTGTCATGGTCTCTATTCGTGCAACCAAAACTCGATGACACGATGCATCAAGTGTACATACATGCAACTGTAAATGACACCAGTACAAACAAATATTCATGTTCATGCTCTATGAAGCGAATATAATATGTTATTTAGAGGCGAAGTCGAGAGTCTTCAACCAAAATATCGTAGATTTTATTCACACGAAGTATGAACTCTGAGTAAATTAACATTATGAAACACCTGTTTCACAGCGGTTATGTATTTGGGTAATTCCGCTGTTTGTTGTTTTTTTACAAAGTGGGGTCTTAGAGTCCAGTGTGAACGAAAATATATATTTTTACCTTTTAAGCGTAACGCCATCTATCGACTTTTTTGTAAGTACTAACGTAGGTAAGAAACTAACGACGAAACAACTAAAACACAACAAAAGGACTGTAAATTATACGAAACTTACAGTTACTCATATAAAGGTATAAAATATATAAACCTAGTTAAAATTAACTGCTCTGCTGCTAACTAAACCACCAAATATGCTGTATGTAACACAGTAATTTCAAAAGTAATAAAAGTAAAACTTTTCCACGTTCCTGAATTCAAAAACTATAGGATTCTACCAGATAGATGAAGGGATAAACAAAATGCTATTCCACCCTAGTAGATAATGAGACCTCGCAGCCAATGACTAATGGCCACGCGACCATTTAAGACAACTTCATTCAATATGCGGTGTCAACAAACTACATTCGTGTTTATGGCTACATTATGCATAATAATATTAGCAAAATCGAATTAGCAATAAAATTAAATTAAGCAATGCAAACAGCATATACAGAACTTCTAGAACGTTTTTTTTTGAGCCGTCTTTTATCTGTGCTAACCCTATTGGTTGCCACAGCGTAACAGGGCTGTTTGGCGAGCTTCGGAAAGAAGCTCTGCCAGAAGAAATTTTGAGCCCGAGGGCTCGAAGAAACTAACGAAACGTCTGCCTAAGGGCGTTTCCTGTGAGGCCGAACCTCGGCTTAGGCAACGTTTGGGATAACGGGGAGGTAGGACGGTGAGTGGTCCTTACATTTCCGAGGCGATGGATGGACCCCACGTCCGAATGACGTGAAATAGCGGGGACCTCGTCTTCGCCGACGAAGACGGTGTGTAGCGTATGATTGTGTGGTAGGTGGTACGAGTATGTTGTCAGTAGTCATCTGATCGTCTGGGTCATGAAGGATATGTTAAGGTCTCCTCTTTCGGAGAGGAGCACTTAGGTCGGGGGAGGATCTAGAGCGTACTTTTGCTTTGGTCAAGCAAAGTTTATGTTAAAGCGAGACGGACTCGTTTATGGCGAAGATATCTTTGTCTCCTTTTAACTGGTTCTTAAGCCAGAGATACTATATCAAATACTATTCAAAGGGGGAACACTGCCAGTATCTTCGGAACCTTGCCTAAAGGGACTCTTTTTAATAATATGTTTTAGTAATGATATTATATTCAATTAGGTTGAATTGAATTGTTATAAATTCTGTTCAGTATATATATATATATATATATATATACATATATATGTGAAGTAAATTCCTAAGAATGAATAGTATTTTATGTATTCCTAACACCGCCGGAACATTTTATTCGTTCGGGACTAGAGGGACTGAGATTTTTCAGTATTGAAGGAACGACCATAGAGACAGTGACAAATGTAATAAAGTCGGTAACAACGATGGTATCGTCTATTTGGGTTTCTTCTCTTTTATTGAAATACGAGCCAAAGAGATAGATACGATAATAGCTTAGTAACTAAATGTTTTCACTTCAACGGAAAGAGGAATTTTATTGAGTTTTCTGAGAGGAATTTACGAAGAACCTTGTTTTTATTATTTATGAACAGTTATTTATAATTGAACACATTTACTAACCGTTCTAGTAGATTAAAATATTTGAATAGTGCATTTTGTTTGGGATATTTATGGGATATTATGGATCCGATGAGATATTTCGTATAGAGAAATTTCGACGGGCGATGGAGAGGTTTTTACTTAAATATCTCTCTATGTAATATAAGTTATAAAAACCATAGACACGAACCCACTAGCGAGCTTCAATAGCGAATCTGAATTGACAATAGAAGGAGAGAACAGATTGTACCTTCTATCTTACCACTAAGTTATTGTATTTGCACGTTCTAATTTATTTCCGTGGTGGACAGTAAAGTGTGTTAACTAAGTCATTCATTTACATAGTTCAAACGAACCGATGGGCATTTGATCGGTGAAAATCGCACAAAGGAAAAGTAGCTGAACATTATGTAACTCGCGGGAAGTCGTTACATTCAAGCGGTAGACGAACTCCATACATAAGATGTTGGTAGTTGACTTGTTGGATAGGTTTAAATCCCTTTTCCATTGAATGTCTAATTTACCTAACTCACAGTATACATAAAAAAGGTTTTTGTAAGCAAACGAGTAACGACTTGTCTGGGAATTATTTATGTACGAAAGTGGGATCACGCCCACATTCTTTGAGGACCATTAATATCAGTGTTGCTAGCAAAACAAAGCAATGCACGAAACTCAAAGTATTTTGACGACCTCCGTGGCGCAGCGCGCACGCTGTTGCATTATAAAGTTGGAGGTCCTGGGTTCGATTCCCGGCTCAAGTCTGGTCTGGTGGGAGGCTGCGGCCGTAGCTAGTTACCACCTTACCGACAAAGGCATATCGCCAAGCGATTTAGCGTTCCGGCACGATGTCGTGTAGAAACCAATTAGGAGTATGGGTATACCATACCCCTAACAGGTTAGCCCGCTACCATCTTAGACTGCATCATCACTTACCATCGGGTGAGATTGCCGTCAAGGGCTAACTTGTAGTGTATAAAAAAAAAGTCGTTACATTCCAGCAGTAGACGAACTCCATACATAAGGCAACAGTAGTTGACTGAGTTGGATAGGTTTAAATCCCTTTTCCATTGAATGTCTAATTTACCTAACTCAGAGTATACATAAAAAAAGGTTTTTGTAAGCAAACGAGTAACGACTTGTCTGGGAATTATTTATGTACGAAAGTGGGATCACGCCCACATTCTTTGGGGACCATTAATATCAGTGTTGCTAGCAAAACAAAGCAATGCACGACTAATGGCTGCTCGTAGCGTCCACACCATCGGTCAATGTCACATCTACCCTCTTTTTGTCTATAATAAATCCACTTTTATATTTTATTCGGAAGGAATATTCAAATTAATGAAAAAACATATGTTACTTCTTCATCATCATCATCATGATTACCCTATTACCGGCTCACTACAGAGCACAGGTGTCATCTCAATATGAGAAGGGTTCGGCCACAGTCCACCACGCTGGCCATGTGCGGATTGGCAGACTTCACACGTCTTTGAGATCATTATGGAGAACTCTTAGGCATGCAGGTTTCCTCACGATGTAATCCTTCACCGTTGAAACAAGTGATATTTTAATATGCACTTCGAGTTAACCTACGACGGCAGTTACGGCAATCTCACCTGGTGGTAAAACCACCCTAATTGGTTTCTACGCGACATCTTGCTGTAACGCTAAACCGCTTCGCGGCACGTCTTTGTCGGTAGGGTGGTAACTAGCCACGGCTGAAATCTACAGACCAGACTCTAGCGGGAATCGAACCCAGGACGTCCGACTTTATAATACGATAGCGCACGCATTGCGCCACGGAGGTAGTCAAATATATCTGGTGGTAAATGATGATGCAGTCTAAGATGGTAGCGGGCTAACCTTTTAGTACTATAGTATGAATAGTTATAATTTAACACATTTAAGGAAATATTTTTAAATGTGTTGTAATTGAACACATTTACTAACGGTTCTTGTAGACCAAAAGTCTTTGAACAGTTAATTTTGTCAGGGATTACTTTCGTTACTCCAAAACATAGTCGCTGATTGTGGGCCCGATGAGACAGCTAAGCATAATTACGCAGGCGATGTCGAGTGTTAATAATATCACTATGTAAGAATATAAGTTATAGAAGAACCGATTAGCCAGCTTAAATTGTGAATCTGTATTGGCAATAGGACAAACTCACAAATTCTATCTTACCTTTTTATTTTATACATTTAGAATTCAGAGGTATGGTATACCATACCCCTGGATTCTAATAAACCTCGATGGTACATCGTGACGGAAAGCTAAAACGTTGGTAGGGTGGGTACTAGCTACGTACTTTTTTAAACCGCGCTGGGAAATGCGTTTATGCATTCCCTCCGGAGGCGTTGTATGCAGAACTGGGCCGCTTCTGGCAGGGTATGCAGGACTGGCCAGACTGGCGATATGAATGACCACTTAAGCCCAGCGATACTTCAGCAGACTTCTGAATTCTTAGGTACCTTGGTGGTACGTCGTGACGGAAAGCTAAAACGTTTTTGTGGCTAGTACCCACACTTGCGACGGGCTATTCTTTAACCACGCTGGGAAACGCGTTTTCGTATCCCCTCCGAAAGCGGCGTATGCAGAACTGGGCCGCTTCCGGCAGGGTATGCGGGACTGGCCAGACTGACAACCACGATGCCCAGTGATGCTCCTTCGCGTCGCCTGAAGCCAGCATACCTCTGGATTCTTAGGTACATCGTGACGGAAAGCTAAAACTTTTTTTGTGGCTAGTACCCACATAAGCGACGGGCTTTTTGTTAACCGCGCTGGGATATGGTATCGCCTCCGAAAGCGGCGTATGCAGAACTGGGCCGCTTCCGGCAGGGTATGCGAGACTGATCAGACTGGCGATCAGAATGCCCACTAAAACCCAGTGATGCTCCTTCGTGTCACCTGAAGCTAGCCATCACGGGAACGTTTGCTCGAAACCGGCTCACTAGCTACGGCCGTGTAAAAAATATATATATGATTTACATATAACAACCTTGTTTTCAAGTTGGCGAGAAAAAAATATATTTTTATGTTAATTAATAATGCATTTTAATTTAACGATAAAAAATAAACACAAATAATATGGACTACGATAGCAAATTTATAACCAAGACTTGAAAAAAGAATGTGTAGACGTGGATATTTTTTTATTTTTTATTCGTTGTGTTAGGTACCTACCTGTTTCTTATCGCTATTTTTTATTTAATAGCGTATACATGTTGATCAGTTAAGCATTGTCTTATTTATATGTGGTGACGATGGAGGTATTTGCAGAGAGAGGACAGCAAATCTCGCATCACGCATTTAGTAAAATAGGTCAGTTTTCAACCATATATACCTACAAAAAACAATTTAAGTGTCCGGTCACATTTAGAGAAAAGATACTTGATTAAGAAAAAATACACGTAAATTCGTAGTTACGTTACTTCAAGAAAAATGGACAGTGAACAAATTCGCTTTAACGTGAAATTTTAATAAACAGTGTTGGATTAAAAATCTCTCTCGTTTACCACGTATAATTTCGTTGCATGGTCAATTAAACTAACCCAAATAGGTATAGGATGCCCCTTTGTTACATATAAAAGAGCATCCCTCTCATTATAAGGAATAGCTTTTTAATAGAACAAGCTGTATGCTATAGCAAATCCCGATATTTATTTGAAACAGCTATCTTTTTTTCAATTGTTTAGTGACAGTTTAAAATTATGCGCAATATGGGACGCCGTCGATATTTTAATTTTAGCAAAATATCTGCGGCCATGTTGGAAATAAAAGGTCGCTCTATTCATCTATAACATTATGTCAACGTGATTGATTACCCGCCTTTTGTAATAAATAATAACGGTTTAGACAAAATAGCAATATAAATAGTGTTGTTTTTTATTCTGTGGCAAGCTATCACTTAGCTGTCTAACTTGAGTTGAGTAAGTGGACTGGTGAGAGATGATGGATTCTAGGTTCGAAGTGCGCTTACCTCGATCTTAAGACTATTTACTGAATTAAAATATAGTCATTTGAGAATAGAATCCCCGGCTAAGTTTGTTGTAGGCTTCTTCTTAGACCGGGGCGTGTTTGGAACCCTCATAGCTTTAGTTTTAAGTATACGAATATAGTTATCACCATGAAATAACTACTATGTAAATTATTGACGCGTCAAAAGTGCCTCTTTAAGGACTATTTGAATAAAGATTATTTTGAACTTGAATTTGAATACAAATTCGCTTGAAAAAAAAAGAAAATGCAACATCGGCAAGTTAGGTACTAGTTGGTAGTAGAAAAACTGCCTGGTTGGTCTAGTATGCTTGAATATTCGTCAATCCTTATTATTATTACAAGCTAAGCTAACGATGACGGTGGTTATTATAACAATATTTTATTTTTATGCCTACTTGTAAAACCACCTAAAATTTGCCATTATTGCGAAATTAAAGTACTGGCATTAGAAATCTAGTTAATCTGAAGTTTTAAAATACATTCATCATCATCATCATCATGAAAAACCCATTCTCGGCTCACTACAGAGCACGGGTCTCCTCTCAATATGAGAAGGGTTTGGCCATAGTCTACAACGCTGGCCATGTGCGGATTGGCAGACTTCACACGCCTTTGAAAACATTATGGAGAACTCTCAGGCGTGCAGGTTTCCTCACGATGTTTTCCTTCACCGTTGACGCAAGTAATATTTTAATTAAACAAAAAATAAATTAATAGACGATATTTCCACAGATTCTAACAATTAAGTAAAGTTCCATTAAATTTAAACACGTCCGTTTTTCTGAAGATAAACGTCCGTTAAGGTTCACCTTAACGGACGTTATATGTTATGTAATATGATTCCGTGTTCCGTATAAGTCATGAAACACAAAACGTGCTGTCAGCAGTACCGTAGAGTAGGCTGATTTTGCTATATGCATCTTAGTGAGTCTTGTCTATCTGTGTATAAAAAGGGTGACTGACTAACGCTCAGCTTTACCGCTGGAGACATGATACGGAAGTCGTCTACTAAGAAGGAATTTATGAGATCCATCCTCTGATGAAAAATAGGGGTTTAATATAAACATTATAACTTACCGATCGAAATGTAACTTAATAAGATAAAATAATATAAAAAAGCCATTTATTCAACTACCAAGTCAATAAAAATAATAAATTATGTCAATGTTTTTTTTTTATAAGTTTAGGTCAAATTTTATATTATAATATTAGAAGTGTTTGGTAGAAGTCGCCTCTCTGGCGTAGGTCTCCCCCAGCTCTTTCCAAGTCTTCCTTTCCTTAGCTTCTCTGGTCCATAGCGGGCCACTGACGTGAAGGAACAAGTCCACCCACCGTCGGACTAATAGGGGTTTAATATAAACATTATAACTTACCGATCGAAATGTAACGGTGAGCAAAACCGCGGGCAATGACCTTATATCTTTTCATTTAATGATACAAATAAACTTGAAGGTTAAGTTAATTCCAAATAAGTAGCATTTATAGAGCTCATATAATATAACTAGGGCTTCCCTGCGACTTCCAGGCATGCTACAGTTACCTTACTACACGATTTACTTTAACCCACCGCTTCGCATCGCCCGTCCGCGTTGTCGATCGCTTCCTCAAGAATTTATTTATTTAACTAAAAATGTGAAATAGGTAATGAAACATTGAATAGATATTCATAATTTAAACATGAAGGAATACCATACAAAGTTTTGTCGCCTGTTTTACAACAGTGAGTGAACCAGTACTTTTCTTTGCAGTATACGAGTATATGTATTATGATCTAAATACGTGATTTTAACTATTAATGCACGCAAACTGTGTCCGTCAACACCCAGTCAGAGACTCGACTGAAAGAAAAAACTTACGTAGTTATGAGATTATACTAATAAAAATTTACAGGTTAGCCCGCTACCATCTTAGACTGCATCATCACTTACCATCAGGTGAGATTGCCGTCAAGGGCTAACTTGTAGTGGATAAAAAAATATATATAATTACGCTTAAAACTTTTCGGGACTACAAGAGGGAAAACAGCAATACTTTGTAATTATTATTTTTCCCTTTTTTGTTTTATAGTTATCTAAGTTTCTAGGTTAACGGTTTTTACCCCATTTTGTACATACTATGTTTGCATCAAAAAGGCAATATTGTATAAATAAGATATTTAGTATTATGAATGAAGTACGACTATGCAATTTTTTGTCAGTTTTGCGAAGTAATATTAAAAAAAAGAAAAGGTTAAGGACTACGTCCGCATGGTTTTAGATTAAAAAAAAACCGCAACGAACTATTTCATTTTCCAGGATAAAAACTATTCATGTCCGTCTCTAGGATTCAATCTCTGTCCTTGCTAAATTTTGATGAAAGCTTTTGAGCAGTTAAGGTGTGAAAAGGCAGCGGAGTTAGTAACTTTTGATTTGGAATATAACTACTGTGTTCTTTGAACTAGTTACAAAGAGTCACAGGAAAGGCTAGGTACAGTTATGACCTAATCACGCATTCCCGTGACTCAGTTTTATAGATGCTGATTTAATGCAAGTTCAAATTCAATTATACATACAAATTACTTTCATAACTTGTTTTGTTTTCACACCCTATAGGCCTGATTTCCATAAATTACCCAAATACGATCGTTTTCAAATGCAAGGTTGTTGAATTGTCAACATTTCTATCAAATACTTACATTTTTATTTATTGGTATAGATTGGGCACAATAAACAAAATAAAACGTAATGATATATTTCTTAGCAACACAATAATTATTGTGCTCACCCAACCTTAGTATCGATAACATTTTATACCCTTGGAAACGGTTGTCGAATTAATTTATTATCGTAAGGCAATTTCTTAACCTTTATAAATCTAAGGATTCTAAATGTCTTTGAAAGAAAAAGAATTACTTAGACACTGCCCGTTTGTTGTTCATTTTGTTAGTAGTCAACTGAGAATTATATGTCAACTAACTGTCGCGTGTTTATGGAAGAGAGTGTTTTCGATTTAAGTTGTGTTGGTTGGTTGGTTGTAACATAATTATTTAGAGCAAAAAAGTAAAATAATAATTTAGAGCACGCTGGCGGAAAGTTTCTAGAAATTTTTACACCTTTAATGTTATTGCTATCGACAGAGGAATGGATTTTGTAACATTTACTCTGCAAATCATTAAGCCAACGCTGTGGATGACATGCCACCTGTCACACATAATGGAGTTTAGCTGTGGGTGACTGAATATAAATACTCAGGGCATATCGTGACAGGTGAAAAGTCTGATTTGAAAGACATGGAAAAAAAACGTAGATCAGTCCGTTGCAATGTTGTCCGATTGGTTCGCACGATGCAATGTAATGCAGAAATAAAATTACTGTATTTAAAGATTTCTGCCAAACGCTCTACACATATAGCCGGTGGATGGCATATACGCGGAGGGCTTACAATGATAGAGAGCAATGTATTCATCACAGAAGTTCGTTGATATTACTTATGTTGATAACTTTTATAACAAATATTAGGAAGCGAAGTGCATCTGTGATAAGCAGGTTACGCGGTAGCAACAACCGTATTCTGCAAATACTTTCAGGAAACTTGGCAACCCGTTCTGGAAACTCTGGGTGAGTTTGCATATTCACACGAGGACCAAAGAAATGTCAAAGCTCTATAAATTTATTTTTAACTTTTAAGTTTCAATTTTCGTCCTAATTTATGGTTAATTTTATTAACCATTTGACTTTTAACTTTTATTCGATTATATTGTTAGATTTTTATACCAATTTTATAATTTTAAGATCAAATCAAAGTATTAAATGTAGGCTTAGCCTGAAATAAAGATTTATTATTATTATAAATAGACAAATTGGCTGCCGTAGGTTTACTCTTGTATTATAATATCACGACGTTTCATTTCGACATAATGATTTTATGTCATGATTAAGCCATTGTTCAGGCAGGGGTTTCAAATTTTTGCGGACTCTGGCCGCCAGCGAAGCCCACTTACCCCACCTGAAGCGGTGCAGGTCTGCCCTTACGGAGGAGGTGAGTAAATGCATTTCCGGACCTAAAAGAAAAAGGTGTTGCAACCGTTTTAGGCTGAAAAGTTGCGTGGACGCCAAAAAGTTCCACAAGAATAGTAAGCAATCTTGAGATTCAGGTCCAGTTACTGTCATTTCACCACACGCATCACACATCACGCGTTGTTGTTTTTTTTTCTGTAACTAACAACGCATGATTATTGATCGATTGACCAATAGCGAACGCACTTTATATGAAATAAGAAATGAAAAAAAAAATACAAAATAAAAGTAAAGAAAGCTACTACTAAACTAAAAATTGCTGCACAATGCTTTTTAATAAAGGGGTAAGTCTGAACCAAATAACTGTAATATATTTATAAAATAAATTGTATCAATATCCGATATTTTACTAACTTAACTATAAGCGTCTATTTAAAGCCCCTATTTGATTGAGGGTCGATCTGAGATATTATAATGAAAAAGAAACCTTGTTAAAAATGAATGTTATTTTTTGAAAATATTTTGTATAACCGATAGGTCATTTAGATTGGTTCCTCTTAATTAATTCAAGAGACATCTTAATATCTCCGATAAGAAGTTACTACAAACACACTAGGTCAGGGTCGCCTCTATCGGATTTATCTTCACAATATTCAAGTGGCTTGTTTGAAAATATTTTAAACGTATATGTGTAGTGGGTTAATACTTGAAGTTATTTACATTTATGATGATCAGCATATCACTTTCCTTTAAATTATTTGCATTTATAATTTTAATACTAATTTAAATTTATAGTTCTAGCACTGACACCGCACTCAAAGTAGCGTTATTACACAGACTGATATTTACACCCAGTTACAATAATCCCAGCACTATCACTTGCACTTACACTGACTCTCGCACTATCACTCACAAACTTGTAGTTTCCCACTAACACTCACATACTGGAACTATGAATTGCACTGACTGTAATTAGCACTACGGTCGTACCGACAAACACAGATCAACAACAATACTAGCACTATCAATTGTACTCCCAAGTCACAATCACAGTCGACATGACATGTGCTATTGCCAGTGTGGTAGAACTCGCACTACCACGCTGTTATTAAAGCCCATGAGCACTATAACTTGCACTGTTACTCAAACACTAACAATCACACTCGCACTCAAACTTCCATTCGCACTTACACTAACACTCACAATCACCTTATCATTATCACTTGTAATAACTGGCACTCATACAATGACACACACACACACATAAACACTTTGTGACTCGCCCACGCACCCACCTACTCTAGCATTGAAAAAAAACTTATCTTTCGCAATGTCATTATGTAGAAAACAATGAAACTTTTTATTAAAATATGAATATTCTACTTTTCATTATCCACGTACTTTATTTTTCAACGTTAATACGCGACATGTTTAACTTGGCGAGATAACTTTATATTACGTGTTTTCAATTTTAAGCTGAGAGTAAGCCACTTTTAATTATCGTCGACGAACGCGGTTTCACAAGTTGTAATTTTCATCGTTATTGGAGGACAACGCCAGAGCGGTAATTATAATGTAAATTAATTATTTATGAATCGCATTACATTTTATAAAATTTTATTACTTAACTTATATACACTACTTTGCAAGCATAAAAGGAAGAATATTTTTTCTGCAGCTGCGGAAATCTTGAAAAACACCGACAATTTTGAGTCATACTCGCGCACTTTGTACGACTTTGTTCTGAAAAAGGTTGGTAAAAAAAATATTTTTTTCATCCTACCTACACTGACTACGTCATCATTCATGCTGCTAAAGTTAGTAATGTGATGACTAGTGAGTCTCTTGGCATAAAATATTTTAATTTGCTTTATTTGTTGCTATTTCATTTTCCTACTTGTGATGAGGTGTTTTTAATTCATGTGTTGTTAATTTGTAAGTAGATATTTTCCTTTTAATAATATAATATTTGAGTAATGATTTTTAGTTTTAGGTTCAATATAAAGTTTATTTTAGGGTTCACTTGTTATAAATAAATTATTTAAATCATTATTTTTTAGGTATCTAATAGGACTGGATGTCTAGCATTTAAAAGTAGGTATATAAATCCATAATAGATCTTAGTTTTTCGGTCATGTACCTGTAACAAAACGCGGAATCGACAAATTGCACTTCACAAATTGAGAGTTACGAGTTGGCTGTAATTTAAATATCGACGAGAAATAGCTCCTCTGCTAGTATACTATTCAAAGATTTCAACTCGTAGTAACCTCTATAAAACTTGGGACTTTGAGAAACTTCAGCTTCAGTACGGAGCTTCTGGAGCTATAAGTTTTCCGAAGATGTATTTTAAAGATTTATAGCAAAGCGACTTGACAGGCCGCAAACCAAATCTGTTACCGGTGTACCATACAATTGGATTGTTCTAAGAAATATTGTTTCTTACTTTGCCACTTTAGCTTTTTTTTTTTTTTTTTATCCACTACAAGTTAGCCCTTGACGGCAATCTCACCTGATGTTAAGTGATGATGCAGTCTAAGATGGTAGCGGGCTAACCTGTTAGGGGTATGGTAAAGCCATACTCCTAATTGGTTTCTACACGACATCGTGCCGGAACGCTAAATCGCTTGGCGACACGTCTTTGTCGATAGGGTTGTAACTAGCCACGGCCGCAGCCTCCCACCAGACCAGACTCGAGCCGGGAATCGAACCCAGGACCTCCAACTTTATAATGCAACAGCGCGCGCGCTGCGCCACGGAGGTCGTCGCTATTTGTGTAACATAAACATAGTATTATTCTATGTTGACTTCGATATTGTGGATCATCAATAAGCTTTATTTATGTGCTCTCAAGCGGTATTTGCTGGTAAGTTGTATTTACGACTATGCAACGTGTTTCGCACTGATATAACTGTGAACTGTTGGTCAAACGTGGTACAATAAAGTAAACAGTAAATCACAATAAATTTATTATGTACTAGCTGGTGCCCGCGACTTCGTCTGCGCAGGATTAGTATTTCGAGTAGCTTATATTAGCGTGTCGTAGAAAAGAACTAACATTTATGACTTTTTCCTAGTCATTTGACACTTATCGTCATATTTTAGACAATTCATACAATACCTTTATAAATTGTAGTTTATGCATTATTCTGATGTATAAGCTATATTATTGTAAAGTTTCATACAAAACCAACCTGTAGTTTTTACGTGAAAGAGTAACAAACATTCATCCGTCCGTACATAGTAGGATGACCCACTTAAGCTATGTTTATTTTTACTGTGATAGTCGTTTTAAATTTTAATTTGTGTAGTCCACCAGGTGGAGGATATTAAAACTAGTCTCAATTCAACCCAATATAATATACTTTATTGATATGGTTGACAATTGAACTGACTTTGTTATCCCTTCATGTCGTTCTCAAAAATTTATTATCAGAGACAGGTATATGTTGACGATTAAGTAAACAAGAGCAATATATATATAAAAATGGTGGCGTCCTTTTCCTAAAAGAATACAACAAAAAACACAAAAGGGTAGAAATATTTTTAGACTTGTCAAATGGAAATAATTTGAGTAGTTTAGAAATTTGTGTACCTACAACAGAATAAACAGAATCTATATGTATGCATAAGTTATTGGTTTTCATTCACAGAACATAAGACGCAGCCTGGTTACATAATTCAATTAAAACGTAGTCACATGATAACGCTTAAAGAAAGTCTGAATCAGAATAAATATTTATTATTATTTTTATTATCAACTACAAGTTAGCCCTTGACGGCAATCTCACCTGATGGTAAGTGATGATGCAGTCTAAGATGGTAGCGGGCTAACCTGTTAGGGGTATAGTAAACCCATACTCCTAATTGGTTTCTACACGACATCGTGCCGGAACGCTAAATCGATTGGCGACATGCCTTTGTCGGTAGGGTGGTAACTAGCCACAGCCGCAGCCTCCCACCAGACCAGACTCGAGCCGGGAATCGAACCCAGGACCTCCAAGTTGATAATGCAACAGCGCGCGCGCTGCGCCACGGAGGTCGTCAAAATAAAACCATCCAACTTCGTGATTTCTTTGATTTAAATATCTCCATTTAACCGTAGTAGACACAAATATTTCGAATCGTCCAGTTAGAAATAGCAACAAGTATGCATATTCCTAAGAGAATTTATGCATTCGAGAATCAAATAGAATAATCCAACAAAAGCACAATTGGGAACGTTTTAATGACCCGGTTAACCGCGAGCCGTTTCAGAATAATTGCGGGAACATGAAACAAATGTCAGAATGATTGTTATTTGACATCGCGAGTGACAGGAAGTGACCACATCATAAAGTTTCCAGCTTGTTTTTTTTGTGCTTTCTGCGGTAATTTATCTTTTTCGTAACCTCTTTTAGTGCTTTTAAATTTGGTACCATTCGTTACCCCGCCTATAAACATCTGGGACTGGGAACGGGACTTAAAGGTTCTGCCTCAACAAAGTTGGCAGGTTTTACGTTTATTATATAACCGGTCCAGGAAGAAAGCACAGGATTGTACACCGACAAATTTCTTACTCTGAACCTCTCACACACCAACCCAACAGCTCCTGGTCCATGCCAAGAATTATTAGTTAGTTAGTGTTATCATTTTCAGTTACACATGCTAACAACTAGACCAACGAGATAAGATCCGTCACGTGCTAACTTAGAGTCCGATTTAAAAAATCTTATTGTCATGAAGTTCATTGGGAAAAAATATAGAATTTTAGTACTACGCTGCGACTGGCTGAAGCGAGTGAAACCACGAGCACAGTTGGTGTCATATAAAACGGTAATTTTATAAGTGGTAGCAAGCCTGTATAATCTGCTCATGCATTTATATCATGCGTATCGTAAACAGAGCTCTGGCGATGAAGTTGCAGACTAGTTAATTAAGAAATTGGCTTCCTTTGAATTCAAATTAATTCTCTGAGTGCTTGAAGACCAAAGTGATCGAATGGTTAGTATACATATATATATATTGCTAGTGATAACGATGAGGGATAAATTTTCGGGTATACAGATGTATGTGAGAGAGTGACTCCATAGAGCGTCGTGTCGTGCAGGGCAAGGTGGAGGTCACTAGAGGTCGAGGAAGGTCACCCATGCGGTGGACCGATCAGATAAAGTCTGCTGTAGGCGGTCCTTTGCACCAGTGCACCAGGCTTTCGGCCAGCCGAGATAAGTGGCGGATCCACGTGAGGCGTATAACATCTGTCCTTCATGATGACCACGACCACTCTGTCAAGAGTGTAACGACAAAGAAGATACAGATGTAGTGGCAATAGCCGGGGAACATAGCTCGGCAAAACAGTGGGCAATGCGATGGCAAATTGCTAGCTCACCGTTAAACGCCGCTAAGGTGTACTGGCGATATCAAAATATTCGCTGGATCCAAGTGATATAAGACCGCAGAATTTGAAATTCCTTGTACATAATTGGACATCCGTTGGTTGATATGACAATGTCGATGTAATATTTATTTTACCTACTTAGCTGATGATGAACTGATAACCTTAAACAGATATATTAAGTTAGTGCATAACTGATGTGGTTTAAAGCCGCGACTTTATTTTCTTGAAAAATTGGCATTTTGTTTATAATTTTTCATAAATATAATGTGCTCTCTTTCATTTACAGATTTTTTTATCAAAAATAATATTCTACCCCTTCGAAAAAGGTTGGAAGGCGATAGAGGCATTTTGGGATCTCAATGAACTCTTTCGAATAATCAGCAAAAGCAAAGTTAAAAGGTGGGTCAAGAAGTTCAATCTTTTTAAATGAAAAAGAGAAGAATAATGAAAAAAAAAATATTAAAAAAGGTACCAAAAGGTCGCAATAATTATGCATCAACCAATTTCAAATTAACCTGACGGTAAATTGTGGGATTACCAATATTGGTGTCATTTATGTCTGTTGATAACGCAATGGTTGTAATTGTAGCGTTTCTTAAATTTATGTACGCGAGCGAGTAAAAACAACTTTTTACACCCTAGAAAAAAAATCACGTACTTTTTACTGAAATAAATGTAATGCGTGTTTCTGTCTGGTGAAGAAGTCTTAGTGTAAATTAAAACTAAACTTTTGCCACTTTTGCTAACTACAGCCCAACATGGCGACCTCCGTAGCGCAGCGCTCACTGTCACATTATAAAGTTGGAGGTCCTGGGTTCAATTCCTGGCTCGAGTCTGGTCTGGTGAGAGGCTTTGGCCGTGGATAGTTACCGTTACCGACAAAGACGTGTCGCAAAGCGATTTAGCGTTCGGCGGTGGCTAGTTACCACCGTAATGATAAAGACGTGTTGCCAAGCTATTTAGCGTTCCAGCACGATGTCGCGTAGAAACCAATTAGGAGTATGGGTTTACCATGACAGGTTAGCCTGCCACCATCTTACACTGCATCATTACTTACCGTCAGGTGAGGTTGTCGATGGGCTAACCTGTAGTAGATAAAAAAAAATTGGCAGCGATTTTAGTAAATTAATTAGCACTTTTGAATTGTGCCAATCATTCTTATTTATGTTATTTTGAATAGCTAACAAGAAAAAGTTAGTTATATTATACCATGAATTTTCGTGACATTATGTTGGAAAGTATGGTAGTAGGGTATTTAAACACGGTTACATTAGTGACATTTCAATGTTGTCCCGAGACGGCGCGCAGATGCCTTCTGGCGTCTTTTGTCATTACAGAAGTTCCATCCAATGTCGTCTTCTATCAAGATATTTTCTTTTATTCAATTTGCCGTATGGTTGGTTCGTTTTTGTTACCAAACTATTTAGCACTCGACTGTAATCTGACCTATGGTGAAGTAACGATGCAGTCTAACATGACATTAGGCTAACCGCTTAAGGGAGTAGGAACATACCGTTAATCGGTTTAAACATAGCATTAGCAAAATTTACTTGACGTATCGCCTTTGTTGGTACAGTGGTAACTAGCTTAGGCCAAAGTCTCTCACCAGACGAGACCAGCAAAATTATAAGATCATTAATTTTCAAATGCCGGGGATTGAACACGGGATCTTTCATTCACAAAACCGTATGTCTGCGGCTTGTGATTGAAAGACTCAATGTTTTGATTCTTTTAAAATATAGAGATCTAGGTAATATCTGAGATGATTACTATTACTATACAATTATAAGTACATGAAATCCAAAAATTAAAATCCTAAATGTTGAGCTAAAAAGAACAAGAGTTTAATAGTTTTTATTACTTTTCAAGATAAAGGCCAGAACCTGTGGTTAGGAAATTGACTTTGTTCACCATCTCAAAACGCAGGCCCCGATTTATATCAACAACAATAACTTGTGATATAACTTCGTCGAAATTAGATTTGTCTGATGAGAAAGTGAACGGAAACGAGAAAGGGAACAGACGACGTTGATTATTTCATATTCCACAGCCATTTTAAAAATCGCTTAATCTACGCGAATGAAGTCGACGTTAGGTAGTAAATTTATAAAAAAATTATGACAGAATCATTTCTGTCGGCAAATAAAATGTAATTAGGGTTTAATAGGGTTAAATACTTATATAATTTTACAGTGAATGGTGATTTATTGTCAGATATTTAGTCAGAATCGTCAGAATTAATATCGATAGCCAACGTTAAATAATTGCTCAAATTTATCAATGGTCACGTATCACGTCGGGACACCATCGCTGATGGAAAAAAGTATTTAAATGCAAGAAAATATGATCAGCGTTTTCTCCTTTTGAAAACACTTTTGTCAAGAGTAAAAAGTTCAGGCTGCAAGGTGAAAATTTCTCGACGCTGTTGGCTGAAGTGTTTTGTGCTACAAACATTTAAAAATTTGTGCCGCAATATTACCAATATGCAAATATTACAGTCAGTATTGATTAATACAAAGGTTTTATTATGATCTGTTCTTTAAATATCTACAAGATTTCTTACCACAGAGAACCAAAGACCTCGAGCACCGTACCCAGTAACACTATCCACTAGCCCCATTTAACTAGTGCCCTGTCTCTGGGGCAGCAGTAAGAAACTCTAATTTTACAGGAATGTAAAAGAAGTGCAGTTAGCCCTCTCATCTGGTGATGACACAGTCTAATATGGTAGCGGTCTAATCTGTTAGGGGTATCGTAAACCCATAAACCTAATTGGTTTCTACGCTATAACGCTTGGCAACAAGTCTTTATAAGTAAGGAGGACCGTAAGGATACCATACCATACCGGGCCATATTCAAGCATACCATACCAGGCCATATTCAAGCAGGGAATCAAACCGAGAATCTCCTATTTTTATAATGCGACACACTCTTACACGTCTTAAATAATCTCCAATTAAACTTAAGTAACGAGAATCACTAATAACACCAATACTGGCACCAATATTGGGGCTTACTATAACTTATCCAGTTCCAATGTTTGGTCAAACAACAAATACTGCAAGTTGGAAACACACACTTCAGTCCAAGTAACTTCAAACAGCATTACGGGCTCCGTCTCAGGTAATCGCATCAGCTTCCTGCGACGGCACATTGTTTCCTCTTATCTCAGCTAAATTACATTTGGCTGAACAATTCCCCCGCTCTTGTCTTCGATTTCCTCTGCGGTAACTAACATTTAACTATTATAACCAATAAACTTCTGGTAACTTAAAATCGCAGTAGCTATGTTATATATATTAAACCAATTTTTAAAGAGTTTAGTTAGTTGCTTACAATTGCCAGAATTAGTAAGCAAATAATTGAAATTGCCGTGAAAATGTGATGTATCTGTAGTAGCTTGCGTTGTTAGAAAAATCTTTTATCTCGTATCTATTAATGAGACAATTAAAAACAAAAAATTTAAATCAAGTAATCAAAATCTTTAATCTAAGAATCTTTTTATAGGCACTTTTGTATGCAATAACCTTCTAATGAATTATTATTTTTATTAAGTCTGGCAGTGTACAGGACAAGTATGACATTATTCTTCTCATTTAAAAATTATTACAATCATTTTTTTTATTGAATATCGATATATTCTTATGGAAATAGGTATGACGGTCTTCAGAGTTGTTTGTAGTAAGAGTGACGTCAGCATTGCTAAAGTCACGATCTTGTTTAATATAGCTCATAGTAATAAAAAACCACAACTTGCGGGATTACACTTTTATTGCGACAATATCTAGAGATCCGAACGGTCCGACGTCTTGTGCGAGAATGCCAGGAAAGGCATCGACCGCCCGTGCTTATAGTAAACCATGCTTGTACAAAAATGATTGCTACCGTCTAAACACCGTGTGTTAACAAAATCATCAAGAGTTCAAATGCGGGTATTTATTAAATTCTGTTTGTTCTTGGCGCCGCTGAATGAAGTTAATAACTCTTTCGCGCCGACAGGTACATTAAATTTTCAAATATTATGTATTTGCCAAAGCCATTATTTTCATTTCTTTAAATTCTAATGTACGCAAGGTCTTAGTTTGTGACCACTTGCATTTTAAATTTAAATTATATATTGTACAACTCCTACTATTATTCCTTATTCGCTAAAAGGTCGACAGACTAATTACAACAGTGCCTCCTGAATATATATATTAAAAATAAAACCTCCAAAAATTATCTAACACATACGTACAAATACACTCACACACTTACATTCAATATTAACTACTTTTAGTTTTATGATAATGTTAAAATTTAAAAGTATAATCAATTTAATTTGTAATAATATATGCGACGTGACATGACTTGATTGAGCTCACAAAAGTTTTATTCTAATTTTTATAGGGGAGAGTGCTGGATATTTTGATAAAATCTAGCTAACATAAAACTTGATCTTCACATATTCTTCTTGCTTGGTTGTCTACATAATCTAGCAATTATTACTCTGTATAGTCATTACCTAAATAACACTTTATACTTACTTTACTTTTTTTTAATAATTATTTTTATTATTATATTACTTTTGAGCATATTATTATAATGGTAATAATGGTGAGAATTTAGTCGGATGGCCTAAATGTTTTTTTATATCCTTTTATAGCTTCCATGCCAAAAGCTCCATTGCCAAGTTGTAGCCTGTTCCATACAGTGTTTTGATTTGTAAGTTGAAAGATCAAACAGTCAGAGACACATTTTTATTTTATATATTACAAAGATGATACGCTGTTCTATATTTAAAACATTCTTCAATGAAACTTTACTGACCTCATTAGTAAAATTTTAACATACTTCTATAATACTTCCTAGTTAATTAGATTTCGTATGGTATCAAGTAACATCACAATGTACGTATGTATGTCTGTGACGTGTGTAACCGCAAACACTTCGTATTAGTGCAATAATATTACCGTACGAGTATTTAAAATTTAGATTAATAAGTATAATTGTAACCCACCTCAGTAAATGATACATAATATCATAATGTAAGAAGAAAGTCCTGTTGCCTTATTAAGGATCAGTGGGGCAATTAAAAGTTTGTGGTTGGCACACTGTTAGAGCAAGCGGCGGTTTGAAGCTATGATAGCCTAGGGGTTAGGGCGTCAGCCTCCTAATCAGAGGTCGGCGGTTCGAATCCGGGCACGCACCTCTAACTTTTTTGAGTTATGTGCATTTTTAAACAATTAAATATCACTTGCTTCAACGGTGAAGGAAAACATGCTGAGGAAACCTGCACGCCTGAGAGTTCTCCATAATGTTCTCAAAGGCGTGTGAAGTCTGCCAATCCGCTCATGGCCAGCGTGGTGGACTATGGCTAAACCCATAACGTTAGACGCTAAACTTCAATGGGGCCCACATATAAATAATTTATCGCACAGACTTAGCTCTGCTACTTACGCGCGAAAAAGATTCGTCATTTGACGGATATAGAGACTGCCAGACTTGTATATTTTAGCTACTTTCACAGCATTATGTCATATGGTATTTTATTATGGGGTAATGCTGCTGATATTGACACTATATTCGTTTTGCAGAAGAGGGCTGTTCGTGCGATATATAAATTAGGTCCCAGAGAGTCATTAAGAGATAAATTTAAAGATTATAATATAATGACAGTGCATAGCCAATATATATATGAAAATTTAATGTATGTTCATAAAAATATTGATAAATTCAAGAAAAAAATAGACTTTAACGCACTGAACATCAGAAGTAAAAGTAATGGTACTACAAGTTTAGTACCATTTAGTAGGCTGCACAAAATTAGTAACTCATTCAAAGGAAATTGTATTTTATTTTATAATAAATTACCTATTGATATCTTGGAGATGTCTATCAATAAGTTCAAAGTTTTTATAAAACGAAAGCTTGTAGAAAAATCATATTACGATATTAAGGATTATTTAAACGATAAAAAAGCTTGGGTGTGAATTGCTCTATCTCCATAGGTACTATAGTTTTTTTTATTCATTATGTGAGATGGTGATAACGAAAAAAAGAAAAACCCCGGCTAAGTTTGTTGTGGGCTTCTTCTTAGACCGGGGCGCGTTTGGAACCCTCATAGCTTTAGTTTTAAGTTTACGAATATAGTTATCACCATGAAATAACTACTATGTAAATTATTGACGCGTCAAAAGTGCCTTTTTAAGGACTATTTGAATAAAGATTATTTTGAATTTGAATTTTGAATTTGAATTTGACCCTTCTGATATTGAGAGGAGACCCGTGCTCTGTAATGAGCCGGTAATGGGTTGTACATGATGATGATGATGATGTAGTTCTTAGTCCGCCTCCTGGTTGCTATAAAACTGTTTATTATCTTAAATATTAGCAGCTAAGATTTAGGAAGAAACTGCGGATGTATTAGCGTTACGATGAGTGTAATTAGAGCGATACGCTCATTAAATACATTTGATATGAATAATAATGTCCAATATGAATAATTTTGCATTTAGCACGTTTGTCTAGGTCATCTATATAATGTACGTCTTTGTCTTCAACATAATATGCACATTTTCCGTAGCAACATTATACACTCTCGTATTATAATATAAGATTTTCCTGCTCCGAGGAAATACTCAATTTGAAAGCATACGGAATATTCTGATCAAATTTTGCAGCTGTTCATCATATTCACCATTCATTATTTATGAATATAAAAATCGCTTTCATTCGTATTTTCAAATTTTCAATTCGAAAATCTCTTTGGTTTGCTAGGTGTTTATGTTTGTTAAAGCGAGAATTCCCCCAACGGATATTACAAGATACCTGCAATCAATGTTCTTTTACACTATATTATAATATCTTACCTGTTTTTTTTATATGCTGTTAACTTGAGTCAGCCCTGGTGATCTTGGTGATATTGCATCTTTTAACTTCGTTTTCACACTTCAGTTGTTATGTCTTAAATATGTATTTAAAATCTTTAATTTATTTTTTGCGACCAACAATATTTTGATGACAAGTTTAGATAAGTTTTGCCACATGGCATAAGCAATAGAAATGGAAAGTAAATTATCAATAGGTAAATCCACTGTGTGGCCGCACTGTCAGGAAGCTGATAGAAATAAAGTTCTTAGTAAACCTCGTACTTTGTTTACTAGTACTTTTGAAATTCGCCAAGCAAAAATATGGCACGGTGAATGAGACAGTAGATGCAATGGCTTGTGTACATTTTGTTATATAATCCAACATTACTAGAAACCAGCAGACGGGTGACCTTCCCGCTTCCTTTTAAATGAAGAAGACTACACTACCAATAAGATACAAAACCAAGGTATATTTTGTCGGATGATATAAGGATATAATTTCAATGTCTTAATTTGAGCCGAGTCAGTTTTGACTCGATTTGTTATTCGAACGGGTTGCAAATTTTCAACGCCCAGGTGGGGCAAGAGCAAGCTAGTCAGAGATTAACCTAAGGGCACCCTCCTGTGAGTGGCTCAGACTTCAGCCTAGGCTGACGTTGGGTAAAATTATTAATTTATTAATAGGCTACGGATTAGTCCATAGTCCCTCAACCCCGTGAATAAGACCCACGTCCGGGTGATTTATAAAATTGGGACCTTCTCCTCTGAAGATACGCGTGATCCTTTGATAAACTACAATATATATATACACGTTTATTATTGCAAAATTATAAATGCGTTGACATTTATTTTGAAATCGTGTTTAAATTAAATTATCTGTTTTCTTGATCATTTATTAATATAATCGTATCTAGTAAAAAAAAAGCAACTAGCCGTCTGATTTCTTCATCATAATAAAAATGCTTAGTAGTTTTTTTTTCTCGCAGCAATGGAACAACAAATAGACGAGAGTAATTTAAATATTTTTTACGTTAGACCGCACGTTTTATTGCGTTAGAGCAGCGTGGTGGTTCTAGATCTTTCTCTCCGGTAAAAAAGGATACGTGCATCCAGCATTTCATATTAATTAGATTGATCATTATGTACAAGAATTTTTTAATCTAGTAGTATATAACTTTTATAAATATAAATATACTTGAAGCTCATTTGAACTGATCCACAAATGTGAGTTCGTCGAGCCTATTAAAAGAATTATACTTTATGGCCAAATACATACATTTAATGTCTCTGTAATCAATGCAATTCAAGAAGATCCTTTGACAAGCACCGAATGACAAGCCGTAACGAGAACACCGTCCGGCTATACTTTGTTTTTACTTTTTTACAAAACGCGTTGCCACCGATAGTGAAAAATATACTATTAAGCAGTATTGCTTATATCTAAAACTATGTAAGGAATTGCCGTTGGACCAGGAAAGTCCTAAAGTGGACACCGCAAACAAGCAAGTGCAATGTAGGACTGCAACACGATGGACCGGCGACATAAAGAGAGTGACGATGGGTGGGTGAGAAAGGCTGTGGACCGGATGCGGTTGGGCTTATTGGGAAAGGCATATTATTCAGCAGTGACGTCTACTGCTGAGCATAGGCGTTTCCCAAAACATATAAAACACACACAGGCTGAAATGATGATGATGATCGAATTATAATTATAAAGTAATTGTAAGATATAATACAATACGTATATGTTTATGTAATTTAATGAATAACAAAGGTTTTGCTGTTTATTAATTCAATTTAAAATCTCATTACTCAAGAACATTAACTATCGATAACAAAGTTGTAGGGAGAATTTCTTCGAGTTTACTAAATTGATTACATTTATTTTGTAAATTGTGTTACGAAGCAGAAAAGTATGTGAATACTCACGAAACCTCGATTTTGTTGATATGTAATCGTATTAGATAAGTAAATGTTATTTTAGTAATGAAGTTAGTAAAATTGCAATAGTTAGAGAAGCAAAAAGTATTTAGTTTTCTTCATCTTTCAATGTTATAGCAAATGGGCAATGGATTGGGGTTTTTTTCCCCAAAAAAGAAAGATTGTGAATGGATACTCGATAAAAACACAAGTTACTTTAAGCCAGGAAAAGCTTTTGTTCTTGTGGAGTGTTACCAGACGTGATTTAGCGTACCAGTACTATATTGTTAAGAAACTGTTCATGAGTTCAGTATTATATATATACAGGAGTTTAATATAACCCTTAACAGGTTAGCCCTCACTGTTTTAGCCTGCCAGCGTCATCAGAGGAGATTGAGGTTGTATGGGAATAAAAAATGTTCCTAAGTGTAATTTGGTTGCTTAAGACGAATGAAATATCAAAATTATTAAAATAGCTGAACAGGTTTGATTGATTTTGGTACACAGTCTGATGTCGCGGGAATTCGAAATCGTCGTTCGTCTGTTGTTTTCTTGTATTACGAAGTTGTAATTTAAAAAATTATAGCTTTATTTTAGTGACTCAGTAAACACATCAAAAGCATTGGTGCACGCGTGTATAATAATTTTAAAATTACTGTCTTCTAATGGCCATTAAGAATATTATATGATATGATATGATAATGCACAGAAACCTGCTCTCATACGCATAAACACCAAAAGAGTAGTCTATTTAATTGGTATACGCGGGCAACACCGCGGCCATATTGAAGTCGGCTTCATAAAAATAGCACGTGTTTATCCACGTGCTAATGACTTGTACACGTGCGATAATATCCATTTATATTGCAATAAACGATCTTATATGTTATGCAAAGACAAACGATAAATTTGATTTAAAAAAAAGACCCAGTTCGTCGTTTATCGCATCTCATTATGGTCTAACGTGGTGACGTTTTTTGTAAGTGAATGTCAGGTGGGATTAAAATGCAGTTTTTGCATTTGTATTTATTCTTACAGACATAAATTAAGAACGTTATATGATTACACTTAGTCAGCTAAACACAAAAAAATAATATAGGTACTATAGAAAATAAAACAAAAATAGAAACGATTTTTTTTCCCTTTCTGATATACTTGAAAACCAAGAAAGACTTTACCTACCTTCTTTCAATTTATGGGACAAAAGACCTGTGCCCTGCAGTTAGTTGTTTATTGGCCGATGATGATGATGATGATGATGATGATGATGATGTTTCTCCAAATTCCGTGTAATTGGTTATGGAAATAATGCTTTTGCCGACCTTTGATCGACAAAGACGTATCGTCGATTTAGAGTCCCGGCACGATATCGATTATATAATAATAGAAACCAATTAAGAGTATGAGTTTACCATGCCCCCTAACAGGTAAGCACAATGCCATCTTAGACTGCATCATCATATACCACCACCACTATACACCATTTGAGTTTACCACATTTTTATAAAACGAAAGATAATAGCAAAATCCTATTACGTATTAAATATTATATAAACGTTAAAAAAGCTTGGTTGTCATCATCATGATCAACCCATTCTCGGTCATAGTCCACCACGCTGGCCTTCACCTTTGAGAACATTATGGAGAACTCTAAGGCATGCAGGTTTCCTCACGATGTTTTCCTTTACCGTTGAAGCAAGTGATATTGCTAAAAAACGCACATGACATCAACAAAGTTAATAAAGGTGCGTGCCCCGGTTCGAACTCCCGACTGATTAGGAGGCTGACGTCCTAACCACTGGCAGCAAATGAAAGAAAAACCTTGCTATGTTTGCTGTCGGCTTCTTCATAGACCTGAAAGCGATTGGAACCCTCTTAGGTTAAGTTTTAATTTGGTTGAGTGTAGTAATCACCATCACCTCATGAACTAAAATAATGGAAAATATATTACATATGAACACTTCATGCCTGTAATAGGTTTGCATAAATAAAGCTATTATTGAATTTGAATTTTGTGATTGCCGTCTAGGGTAGACTTGTAGTGCAATAAAAAAAAGTTATGCTGCATGGATATAAATGAAACTTACTAAAGCTAAAAAGGAAAGTAGCATACGTAAGTAAACTAGTTCTGAGTACGTCGTTTTTAGACAAAAAATGTGAACGTATTTGGGTATAGCTTCATAGCTTTATGTAGCAACTAAATATTCCAATATCTATACAAGTTACAACCATTTCCGGAATGGTAAATTGTTCAATTTATTTGTTATCTCCCCTCAAAACGCTTCTGGCATCGTGTTGTGTCAAATGTACCGTTTTTGTTACAAACACAGGATTTAGGGCATTTATTTACAAGTCCAGTGCCAGTTTTAAATTGAGCCAGTTTGCTTCTAAATGATTGCTTCCGACTATGGATGTTGGGATCGCTTAACTACTTGCGACCTGTGCAATAAATCCAAAAAGATTTTTCTGGTGATTTTTTATCATCCCTGCCAGTATCCCAAGTGTGATAATTAAATTTATAACCCCGCAGTGCAGATTTGTAGCTAGCCACTCGTGAAGCGGTGGAAATCTTGTTATTGTATGTATTATATATTTATACATTTATTGATAATATTTACAATGGGCTGCTACCTTCATCTTTCTTTCCTCGAGGATTGTCTGGAATAGTTTGCTTAAGCAATAAGGCCACCTTTGCATACTCTGCTATGGTTCAGAGTATCAGCTTTAACTGCATTAAAAATACATCTAAATATTTTCGGATAAATATAGATAGTACAGTAATTTAACTAGCATTTAATGTCGGTGGGTACGCCTACCTAGTGTGTAACTCTGTGTTAGCTTATTTTGGTGGTGGTTTGCTTATGCTAGCCGTAATATTGTTTTATGTAAACATGTATGTGTAAATGAATAAATAAATAAATAAGATATAGAAGGTATTGATAGATACATAGATAGATATATATAGATAGATTATGAACCCTTTATTATGCAGAATAATAATTAATACATAGAATAATAATGGGAACTGGTCATTAGCTAATCTATTGCTTACTAGTTTTAAACAAAATATTATAATTGATATACCAACTAGGTTTTGTCTTTGAATACAATATAACGGTGAAAGACACGTCACTGGCTAACCATTAAACACACATTTTAGTGAAATTACGTCTGCGCGGAAAATTCGCCAAATCATGGGCTGGTTTCTCACTCCATTACTCCCTTTGTGGCCAATGAATCGTCTCTTAAGCTAATTATAATAACGGGTATTAAAGCAAGGCGTCATATTGTTCGTAATTAAAGGGGACCGGGTAACTCTGACACGTCACACTACTTAGCAGCATGTGGTTACAAAATTCATAATAAAATTCTGTAACGTCTGCAAGTAATTTATTTAATGTCGTAACGAGCGGAATTTGTCTCAATAGTTCAACAGAAGACTTTCGTTTCCTCCAAGGAACACTTATAACTACTGAATTTCCTCTGGTCTGATGGAAGACTTCTGCCGACAAAGACGTGCCCCTAAGTGTCAAAGCTTTACGGTACAATGCCACGCGGTGGTATGGGTACCATAAATATATTGAAATACATCTTAGATTTATTTTATTGGGAGCGAAATCGGTTTAATATGGATTTACACTCATTTAAATCCCCCAAGGTAATTCCCTCTGCTCATGGTAGGAGGCTACGGGATATCCTCAGAATATAGCAGTTTGAGATCGCCCCGAGGTTAGACGCCGCCATCTTGGACTTCATAATCACTTACCACCAGGTCATATTACAATGCATAAAAATTAGACTCTGTCTTTTTAACCGACGACTGAGTTTGAAAGACAGTAGTCTGTTTGTTTGTTATTGAACAATTAATTTCTTCTGTTTTTTTTTTCGCTTATAGGTGAGCTGATGGGTCAAGATATTAAGTGATTACCGGTTTCCATGAACATCTGCTGCATTAGAAAAGACGGCTGAACTCATCTTTTAATAAATTTCTGCGTGGTATTCATTGCAAACCAATTTTCGGTATATCTTTGCCTGTAGGATAGAAATTAGCCCAGCCCAGCCCATCCTTTATTAAATAATACTTAATAGGTAGAAGGTTTGAATTATCTATGAGTATGGCAAAATCTATTTTAACATGAGCGAAGCTCGTCAAAGCTAGTTTTAAACATAATATTTGAAATTGTATTTTAAAATCTTAGAATAAACCTTCGCCAGTGGTTTAATACGAGCTCAAGATCATTGCTTAGGGCGGTGGTGAACAAGATCCAATTAGCCTTAATGATTGCCAACCTTCGGTTGGAGATGGCACTAAAAGAAGAAGTAGAATAAACTACAAAGAATAATTATGAAGGAGATATTTTAAATAGTTGGATTTGCAAGTGGCTCGCTGTAATTGAGCCAATCAATTGCAGCAATTACCTGTAGGAGTAATGCTTTCGACTTTCCTGCATCCTCATTTCCGTTATATCGCTTCCGTCCGGGCACGGTACCGTACCGAGCGAGTGACTCGCCTTATTGGCATAGTCACACGAATGGTTGGATTCTTTCTCTTACATCCTCGTTTTATTCTTCATTTGATACTTTTTGTTAGGACCACCGTGATTAACCTCCTACCTATCAGAGTTTAGTTTTCTGACTATGTTTTGGTACTATATTGCTTATGGAGGTCCTGGGTTTGATTCCCGGTTCGAGTCTGATCTGGTGAGAGGCTTCGGCTGTGGCTAGTTACCACCCTTCCGACAAATACGTGTCGTCAAGCGATTTGGCGTTGCGGCACGATGTCGCGTTGAAACCAGTTAGGCATATGGGTTTATCATACCCCTAAGAGGTTAGCCCGCTACCATCTTGCAGTACTTACCATCAATTGAGATTGCCGTCGAGGGCTAACTTGTAGTGAATAAAAAAAAATTGTTTGATACCTAGAAAAATATTTCAGAATTATTTAAAAAACAAAACAAAAAGTTATTAAGAGTTACATAATGAAATAAGATGAAGTCGTGCATATTTAATATTATCATCATCCTATGGCCCAGCAAATGGGCAAAAACCTCTTTCGTGGGAAAGAAGCATTCAGAGCATAGTGTAGCACCCCACCCAATGCAGATTGGTGGCCTTTAACGAGTTTTATCCCATGTTGATAATAATAACACCAAAGTATATAGAATAATAGTTTATTTTCGACTTACTTATTACTTCTGAATTTCGTACCTAACTAACTTATCTGTAACAATAGTTTTTAAACCATCCAACTCGCTTTACAGCGTTGTGGGTTGATGCTCTAAAACCATCTGTCTCTAAGAGGCTCTTGTGCCCAATAGTGAGAGTTTATAGGCTGAAGATGACTACAAAAAGTTTAAGCTTAGTGTTTAAAAAGTACTGTTATCCAAATCTATTTTATTTGGAGCTTCATTACGCAAACCACAAAGCCTATGATAATTAAGACACTGGGCCTCTGTTTTGTATCCCAAAATAACATGACGTTAAATGAGTAGCACGCTTTGCTGTCGGCGAAAGAGTCTCTGTCAGCTTTTCTTTTGTAACCTCAGTAGAGGATTTTAGCCTCTCGACACTTAATACGAAACAAAAGTGTCTGTTTTTTAACAAAAGAAAGTTGGTTTTCATATTATTAAGAGTTGGTTGGTGTTTATGATTTTATAAACTTTACGTTTTTTATAGATTACTGTTGGTATATTGTGCCAAGACTTAAGTATCATTCACAAAGATTTCTTAAAATCCCGGTAAAAATAAGAGGTAGTAACAGAATTGCGTTTCTATCTACTCCATAAAATACCATATTTCAGGATATAAAATATTTATCGTCCATAAAAATTGTGGTTTAAGTTACATATAACTTGTAACTCTTAATGGTTTAAATTAAAAGTAATTAGTAATTATTCTAGGAATTATGTTTCGTTTATTGAATTTTTAGGTTAAGTCGCTGTTTTTGCCGATAGAACATGGAAAAATATCACAAATCTTTAGTGTAATTAACTTCGTCATGACCTCAAGTAGTTTTAAATATTCACGATCTACAAAATGCTACATATATTTGTAATGATATGTTAATTTTAATCACTCTTGGTTTCTGTGCATCAGCACACAAGAATAGATAAAAAATTAATGTTTAACCTTTGTTACATAGAGTTTATGAGTATAATGAAAAACAAGTTCATATAGAATCTAATCAAATCAAAATGATTTATTGGTGCTAACATTTTTACAATAGATGTTAAGATTGCATTAGATTTAATTTTACACCTAACCAGGTGTGCAAATTTGAACATTACACCCAGAAGTATACTAGAAATATAATAATTAAATATTATTATAGTATAAAGCACTTTTCTAAGTCATTTCTGATATAATAGTATGCATAGTAACATTTCCACATGCTCATTTTTTGATAAAGAACTTTTGAAACTTAAATGCGTGTTTAATTACTGATAAACAAAAATACAATACAAAAACCGAAAAAAATCAGACAAGAAAATTTATTAGGTATAATTGGCCTTAAGGATTATTATATCTGTTTAGTAAAGTGAAAAAGGAGTTTCGAATCTAGTTCAGTTATCTACAAAGGCTTGTAATTGTTTAACTACACTATACTAAATATTTTTGGATATCATGATCAACCCATTCTCGGCTCACTACAGAGCACGGGTCTCCTCTCAATATGAGAAAGGTTTGGCCATAGTCCACCACGCTGGCCATGTGCGAACATTATTTTTTTTTCCTTCAACGTTGAAACAAGTGATATTTTAATTGCTTAAAAACGCACATAACTTCGAAAAGTTCTAGGTGAGTGCCCGGATTCGAACCCCTGAACTCTGATCAGGAGGCTGACGTCCTAACCACCAGCTGTATTTTTTGATATATTGTATAAGTATTCTGTAAGTCTTCCAATATGGTGGAGTGTGTGAGATGATTTACAATTTTTCCTAAACGGCAATGGATTATAGATGGAATTTTGTATAAACAATTTGGTATAAACTTCAAACACGAGCACCAATAAGTCTTCTTAGCGTTGTACACGTCTGTGATCAATCAAGTCGTTTTAGCGTATGCTGCCTTTAAACTACAGTTTCATTGATCGCTTCAGCGATAAATGAGTTGCATAACGCAATATTGAGAAGCTCGTAGTTTCAATAACGCTTTTTTTGGTTATTTAATCTTTCTCTGTACCCAAATTATCGTTGTTTCCAAGATCATCATGATCAACCCATTACCGGCTCACTACAGAGCACGGGTCTCCTCTCAATATGTGAAGGGTTTGGCCATAGTCCACCACGCTGGCCATGTGCGGATTGGCAGACTTCACACGCCTTTGAGAACATTATGGAGAACTCTCAGGCGTGCAGGTTTCCTCACGATGTTTTCCTTCACCGTTGAAGCAAGTGATATTTTAAATTTTAAAACGCACATAACTCCGAAAAGTTAGAGGTGCGTGCCCGGATTCGAACCGCCAACCTCTGATTAGGAGTCTGACGCCCCAACCACTAGGCTATCACCGCTTTACAAGTACAAGTTTCCAAGATAACTGCAGGTTATATCTTTCGACGGACATAAGCTTGTTCAGATTCACCCTGGATTACACGAAATTGGCAACTAGCGATAAAATAACTACTTATGACTTTCAGAATAGACAATATTTAATGAAACGTAAAGTGTACCACGAACTATAGAACTTTAAAATTTAAGCAAATAGAATATTTATGATCAAATAAAAGTAAACTTCGTTATAATTTTTTCATTACTTATTTTTTTTTTTTACTTGGATTCGTTTCCCCGTTACGAGACTAAGGGCAAAAAGTCAATTTAATAATTCCTACGGTTTATAGCATATTTTATATATAGCGTAAATCGTTAAGGCAGTGTTTATTATATAAATATGTAATTACTAGCTACACGTAGTGGTTTTACTCGTGTAGTTCCTGTGGGAATAAGGGCAACAAATGTAATCTATGTTATTCAATATTAGTCTAGTAATTTAAACAAGAGGCGTTCGTTTTTATGATATGAGGAATTTAAGAAACATTATTACACGTATTGAAATAATTGACGGATCTCGTCTTAAGACTGGCGTCTGGAAATATATTTTGGTTGTTTACATTTTAACTTCCCTTTTGAACACAATCTTGACGGTTAACGGATAGTGGGCTATTTATATAAAATTTAATTACTTAAGTATATTAACGCTACGATGTTTTGAATTAATTTACTTCCATAAAACCAATCCTATATTCCCTCTACATCTCCATTACTAGCTCTTAAATTATTTTAAAGTGGCATGTGAGATCAGTGGCGTAGCATGCCATCTCGGCGCCTGGGGCGGAAGACCCATTTTGCCGCCCCGATTCTATAGGTGCTTAATTAAAATTAAATTTCATATGCAATGAGGTACCTTTTATTGAAGTTAAAGTAGGCTCATCATATTCTGTTTTACAAGCGGATTCTACAGGCCTTATGAGCAGCAAAGTCAGAAATAACTGTCAAAATCAATATTAGCCAATTCTTGTTCAATCGACAATATAGCCAAGTTTGATAGTCTAGCGGAGCTCATAGTAGATCTGAGGTAATTTTTTATTAGCTTCAACTTGGAATAACTTCTTTCACAACTTGCAACACTAATAACCAAAGTCAAATATATACGAATCAAGATGACTATATTTGGAACCGAAATTCCGAGATTCAGTTTTTGAATGAACTGGAGGAGCTCCAGTGGTCCTTTACCACTTATATCTTCCTCTGATTCAGAACAGGCAACAACAACAAACTGCTGAAGACGCTTCCGCTCCATTTGAAATTCATCCTTGTCAATGTCTTCTAATACATGGGAAAGATCACACTCGAACTTGCTGTCCAAAAGTTTCGCTGCCATCAAAAATCCGAACTTGTCCGATATTTCGTGAATTTGCTGGAATCGAGTCATCATTTCTTGAATGATCTTGTCGAATGATGCGATCACCTCTCGACGGATTTTCTGTTCCTGAGACAAAACTGCATCTTCAGAAGATTCATCGCCATGCATGCGTTTCTTCCTGCGAATTCTTCACGTTTTGAGTTCGATTCCGAGTTTTCGCAGAGAGTCTGAGCAGAAGTAAATTGCTTTTTGCACGAAACGGTCTCGAATGGTCTCTTTTGGTTCGATGAAGTCAATGAAAGATTCTTCCACGGCGACTTTTTCTCCTTCGATATGTACGTATCGCAGAACCTTCTTGAGATATGAAGTTAGAACCGGAATTGTCAAACAGCTTGCAAGAAAAACAATACAAGGATTGCTTCTAAGGCGAGTACACCTTCCATGTTCGGAGAACCTTTTCGCCGTTAGATAATGTTTTTTAGAACCACTCTTTGGTTAGTTTTCGGGTACCGCCTTTCGCTGAAGTCCCTGAGCGAACAACATCGGCCAATTTGGAATCGATGTGTTGTACTGAGCCAGATCCGCGACGTACTAGCAGCGTTCTGACTTTGTCGGTCATTGGAGAAGGCCAGCAACCTAGATCGTCGAGATTCACATCTTTGATTTCGGCAGGAGCAGAAGGCACGATTTCAATTATGTCTTCTTTGGCAGCATTCACTTTTTCTGCAGGCTTATGACTAGATGCTTGTGGTACTTTTGATGAGTCGACTTCGTCTTGACCCTGTTCTGTGGTGGGACCAGAACTACTTCCATCTGTGACGGCAGGTCTTGAAGACGTACCTGCCGTCACGCCGCCCCCGCTGGTTGCCGCCCGGGGCGGGCCGCCCCCTCCCACCCACCGCCCCACCCACGCTACGCCACTGTGTGAGATGGTGATAACAAAAATAAAATTTACCTGGCTAAGTTTGTTGTGGGTTTGAAAACCTAATAGCTTTAGTTTGAATTATACGAATGTTATTATCACCATCAACTCACTACTATGTAAATTATTGACGCGTCAAAAGTGCTCTATAAACGACTATTTGAATAAAGATTGACTGATTGATTTACTAGTTATAGCCTTTTAGTATAAATTTTATATGCATGACTAAAAGGAATAATAATAATATTAATTTACTTATAATAAACGTTGTGTTGTTACACAACGTTTTAGTTCCTTGCTAAATGTTAAATTATCGGAGAAAAAAAAGAAAACAGTATGTAAATATTCGCCCCTTATTCCAGGTTTATTAATGAGTTCATCAGAACTTCTATATCAAAATATTGTTCTACGTGGTCCACGGCGCTCTGAATCTATCGTATTTAATAATATATTTATAAAAATCACACTATAAATATTAGATAAATAATAAAATTGATAAATATCCAATACCAGGATAAATCTCTAATGTGATATGAAATTTATTAGGTTAGGATACTTAATAAAAGCATACATACATATATGATATATATTCATTCTTCGATTAGATGATAGTTTTTAACCCTAGTGTTACTAATTCGAGATACATTTATATCTTTGATAACTTCAAACATCAATTCATATCTACCAGCTAGCTAAAATAAAACATTTTTTAATATTGAATATACATATTTTATTTGTTTATAAGTTACAATATTAATACAAAATAAATAAAAATATATCATTGAGTAGCATTTTAAACTTATTATATTATTGAATTACAAATTGTTTTGCTTAAGCGTTCGTTACGTACGGTGATAAATCTGTACTGATGAAATGCTTGGCTGGTGATTTATCGAAGAAAATCTTAATGATGTTGGTAACAATTTTAATAGCCTCGTCGAAGAAATCCTTTGCAAATGTTTTTATCAAAAACTCTTTATTTTGTCCCAAGAAATCGTTTATCGGCTTAGCTGAAACAATATCGACAGTTATAATTTTCTGTAACACTCGTGAGATCTTTTTGGTGTCGGTATATTCCTTATTGAGATCTCATCACGGAAACTGTTCTCCTCTTTGGTCAAACTCGCCAAGTTGTATTAATAATTGGTCGGGTAAGGTAAAGAGTTTAAAAGATTATAAGGTGTCGGTAATTAAACCGAACTTCAACATAACCTTTTCTTCGAGGAGATTCCAAAGAATAAAATCAGACCTCTTAGGTAACCATAGTCACAAAAGGTCGATGCCTCTAGACTTAAAATCCTGATTGGACTAGATCAATTTGAAGATGAACGGCATCACATAGACCTTCTGGTTATTAACTTTGAATACCAATTTTTTTTTAAGTTTCCAAATTCATACTTACTGGCATCTTGATCCCCTAACACCAAGTTGTCAACCACAATTTTCGCAGTACCAATTTTATATTCGTTGACAGATTCTGGCTTACATTTGAAGTATATCTCTCCGTCAGCTTTTTTAATAATATCATAGAAAAATTCCAACTTCACGTACAATTTATCTGTAAATTATAATTGTAAACATAAAATAATTATAGGGCTAAGATAAGTGGCGCTAATTTGATCATACCCAAATTCAAGACTCTGATTTTGTTATAAATTCTTGCAGATAAAACTGCTTTTTATCGGACTGTCTATTAGCTGTGCAACCAATAGGTTGCCACAGCGAAACCGGGTTGTTTGGCGAGCTAGATAAAACTGCAATCAGTGGTCGAATTAGGACCCTGTTTATTAAAAAGTGAGTTTGGCAGGGACGCTGGGAGTCCTTAATTCAAAACAACCTCAACAGATTTTCTTAACAGGTAGAACTACGAGTAAACGTTCAACGTTCAGGTTGTGTTCTATTCAGTGACTCGTCCATTTTCGAGACAGAGGTAACGAGACGAATCCAGCTTGGATTGGGAATTTCTCTTCGGTAAACTTCGTGACATTTTTTTTTCAAAATCCCTCAGTACCTGATGAGTCTTCTAACAGTGCCAGAGATAACTTATGTATTAAAATATGGGCAATAATGGGCATCATTAGAAATCACTCTGCAAAAAATGATCCAAGTGTCTATCCATGGACGAAGACATTTTAAGTGGTCTTTTAATAAGGATGGGAATCTAGTGTTATGCTAGTGCTCGTTATTATGCATATAAAAAAATATAGTGTTTATGGACTCAATGAGCTCTTTATCTCTGAATCTCTAAATATACTTAATCATTAAGTAGAAGGCTTATTAATATTTATACTTCAAACCATTCTTGGAGTTTCTTTCCGTGATAAAATAAAAAGAACCAATGATACTAACTTACTCCAAATATTTGCAAAGCGTAAGAGAATGGGCGGGGCACTGAATTTCTTCAGTGCCCCGCCCATTTTTCATATGGACGTTAGAAAGAAAGTTAATAAGAACTTAAGAAGAAATAAGTCTTAACTACAAACTGTCTTCATCCAGCATCAACTGATTCTTATAATAATGACAATGATAATGGACAAGTCACTAATACTCACTCAGTTTCACTTTAGCATTTCCACCCCCTTCGAGTGCTTTGCTTCCAAGACTGTTCTGGAGAAATGGGCTTATGTCTCCCAATTTCACTTTAGCTTTGATGTCTATATCACAAGTTATCTCTAAAGCGAGATGTCTCTTCTCATGATTAGAGCTGTCAAATAACAAAAATATACTCATAATAAGCTTTATATTATAACTGTTTAGTTAGCACAAATAAATAAGGTTAAAACAATCTGAAGTAACCTGTAATTGTAACTGTAATGTAATATCTGAAGTAAAAAATTGTAATTTTCCTTTACAAAAATTGATATTCTTCTCACTTGGAACAATATATTGGATGCATTGTGTTATAATTTATAGATGATCGAACAACTATTTCTGTAGCACAGTTATAGATTAATATATACTAGATTAATATGTTTTACTTACATAATATTGTCAAAACTACAATCCTTAATTCCTCTTGCTTCTCCTTCTATTATAGTAATGGTTAATAGATCTAGAATCGGTACTTTAAATGAATCCAAAATAAATGGCTCAATTTTTTGTATGTTATATTCTGCAATGCCAGACTTTTCCACATCTTTCAGAACTTTGTTCATAAGATCTCTATAGCAAACAGTGTCATCTATTTCACATTTTTGTAGTGTTTCAACTGAAAGAATAGCGTTAATTAAATAGTCTTATTGCTTATTGTTTTAACATATTCTGTAGATGAAAATTTGAGTATTAGGCAATATAAATAAATGAAAAGGAATAAAAACCATGCAAACCAAATAAACAAAAATTTTGTCAAACATGTTTAAAATGTTTTGAATCGGTTTACAACCTAATTTAACATTACTCCATATGTACCACTGGTACTCTTTTCAATCGTATACATATTAACTATAAGATAAAAATATTATAAAAGTGTGAGGTTTTGACCAGAGTTAAACTTAAAGAAATGCACGACTTCTTAGGGAAATATTTATAGCGCAAAGAACTTATTTATTTATTGTTTAAATAAACAATAAGAAATATTATTTTAATAATGTTCGGAAATAAATATATTATTATATTTTTTTAATATATACTTAATATCCGGAGAACCCATCGGGTATAATCTATATTGATTTCTCGTACCAATAACAACATTAGTAGATAATTTATTAATTGGTAGATATGCAATGTATACGATGTATACTCTATATATAAATAAAAAGCCAAATAAATGAGTGTTTTTACGATTGACGTATATCAGTTTATCTATTCCACCATATCCTTTAAATGCCTATACTGATTTGAATCTATAGGACAACGTTTATCTTTACACAAGTGACAACTAAATGACAAAAAATAAATTCAATAGTGCCGTTAGACGCTATGAAAATGAAATATTTGTTTTTCATTATAAAGAACTGAATTAATAGAGTTTACACTGAACTTTTACTTTGAGACCACACATAACGTTATATTTATTATTTCTTTTTTTTATTATTTCGTTTATCACTCACCATAAGCTGATTCGCAAAATGCAATTAATGTGCATGTAAACGCAATTGTCCACTTTGAAATCATTTTGAACCGTTCTTTCCAACTGCTTGGTACACAATAATTAGGCTTACCAAGACATCTTTATATATTAAAAGGTTATAAGGGCAAAAAAGTCTACTATCAAAATAATGTAGCTAACATCCTCATAAGCATTGTGTTTAATTATACCTAAATTAATTAGATCTTTGAGATAATAATAATATTTGAGTACAATATGCACGTATAAAAACAGTTATGAATAAAATTACTCATGAATACCGGAATTAGTTACAAACAATACGCAAATTTTATGTATTAAACATTGCTTGTTTGTTATTATTGTTGCTAATAATATATTTATCCGTATACATATGTGTATCGAAGGCTAGCTGAAAAGCTGGTACTAAGGCGGAAATATATTAATTTCTTAATACTCATTGCAGATATATCCTAATAATCCTATTATATATGATCAACCCATTACCAGCCCACTACAGAGCACAGGTCTGTCCACTCAATATGAGAAGGGTTTGGTCATAGTCCACCACGCTGGCCATGTACGGATTGGCAGTCTTCACACACCTTTGAGAACATTATGTAGAACTCTCAGGCATGCAAGTTTTCTCACGATGTTTTCCTTCACCGTTCAAGCAAGTGACATTTTAATTGTTTACTCCGAAAAGTTAGAGATGCATGCCCGGATTCGAACCGCTGACCTCTGATTAAGTGACTGACGCCCTAACCACTAGGCTATCACAGCTTCTATTTATTTAATTTTTTTTTAATCCGAATTTAGCGTCTAACTGTGTATGAATTTGGAAACGGATCTAATATTGGAAGTGTATATCTTATACTGAATTTACAGTAAGCAACTTTCATGAAAACTACGCAATAATGGACAGATCGCCATTCCCGAGGAGTGAAATGGCATTCAATTCGAACGAACGAGTAGTTTACTTTTGTAGAGTTTGCTTTATGGTTATAGTGCTACGAAATGGCTATCATACTTTATGATGGCTATAGCACTGTGTAATGGCTAACGGACTTTATAATGGCACGTCAATTCGCATGGGCACAGCACGGATGATCTCTACAAACCCCCTTTATTATACACCACAAATTAGCCCTTCACGGCTATCTCACCTAATGGTAAGTGATGATGCAGTCTAAGACGGTAGCGGGCTAACCTGTTAAGGGGTATGGTATATATACTCCTAATTGGTTTCTACGCGACATCGTGCCGGAATGCTAAATCGCTTGGCGACACGTCTTAGTTGGTAGGGTGGTAACTAGCCACGGCCGAAGCTTCCCACCAGACAGACCTTTCCCTCATAAGAGAGTAGGACTTAGAAAAAAAATCTGTTGCCCCTAATTTCTTCTGCATTAGGTACGATTTTTAGGCAAAGGTAACGTTATTTTCTTATGATGAAAAGTAAACCATGTTCCAAGCTTTACGCTAAATTTCGGCCACGTCGTTTAGGCAGTCAAGTTGCGTAACGCATCAAACAAAGGTTGTGTTATTAAAGCGTGCGGTAACAGTTCCCAGGTAATTTTCCAGAATACAAAATATGCTACGAGTATGTTCGTGCTAGCTATTATTCAGTTTAGTCATGATTGGGCTAGCGGTTGAGCCACATATACGAGTAGGTAACAAACAAACAGACAAAGTGACACACTATCACGTTTATTAAATTCAAATTCAAATAATCCTTATATAAAATAGTCCTTTAAAAGGCGCTTTTGACGCGTCAATAATTTACATAGTAGTGATTTGATGGTATTATAAATATATTAGTGTGGATTATTATGCTTGTAGAAAAGTCCTTTTATACTGGAAAGGACTATATAAACGATAAACAAGCTTGGTAATGAAATATTGTTCTTATAAGATAGTTCGTAAATTATCTTAAGTGGCATGTGAGATTCTTTTTCTTATTCGTTCACTCTTGGCATAGTGATGGTGGTTATGGTTTGGCTTTGGGGTTCAGGGGGAAAACGACAACAACTTCTAGGCCCCAACTGCCAACCTCACCAGCTCGTGGTGCCCCCAGCTAGACAACGAACGAGGATCTGTTGACCGACCAATGGCAGTATATCCATACACCTGGCCGGGCAACCGGTTTGGAATAGGCTTCAGTGACCTTGGGTCCAATAAACCCTAAAAGCCTGGTGCAGAAATTAACGGGAAACGACTGCACTACTTTCCCATGAGAGTTATGAAAGGTATGCGAGATGGTGATAACATAAAGAGAATTTACCTGGCTAAGTTTTTTGTGGGCGTGCTTGGAACCCACATAGCTTATGTTTTAACTTTACGAATGTAGTTATCACCATCAACACACTACTATGCAAATTATTAAAGGATTTTTTAATAAAGATTATAATTGATTGATAGAGTGATTATCGGGATTTACAAATAAGTGGGTATGTTCATACGTAACGTCACTAAAATATTGTTCTAAGAATTAATAAAAAATAAACAAATTAAAAGTGTAAGTATAATATAGTTCGGTACTTAATAATAATTACCTACAACTTTGTAAGCGTTTTTATAACTTTTTTTTAAACCCGCAGTAACTGGTACTTTAAACGTTAGTGGAGTAATTTAAACTTAATTATTGAATATGTATTATTTTGTCGTTTTGTTTATTTCATCATCATGATCAACCCATTGCCGGCTCACTACAGGGCACGGATTTCCTGTCATTATGAGAAGGGTTTGGCAGTAGTCCACCATGCTGGCCATGTGCGGATTGGCAGACTTCACACGCCTTCGAGAAAATTATGGAGAACTCTCAGCCATCCAGGTTTCCTCACGATGTTTTCCCTCACCGTTGAAACAAGTGATATTTTTATAAAAACGCACATAACTACAAAAACTAGATTGAACCCCCGACCTGATTAAGAGGCGGACGTATTAACCTAGTGGTTACTAGGCTATCACAGCTTCACTTCAGCTTGTTTATTTAATTTTTTGTTTATTGTTATCTCTGTAGTGATCTTAATAAAATTAGATAGTAAATGAACATAGCATTCTTATTACCGCGGCAAATCACCCCAGTACAAGTCTTGCAGGCTTTGAAATAATATTATCTGCAATCTATGTAAGTAAACAGCTTTTGACAAAGTCTTGCATTCTGGTGATAAGCTAAGATTTGTACTTACCCCGGAAAATAAACGGCATTTTGATGACAATCAGAAAAAATGCGAATGAATGGGCAACAGCCATTTAGGATTATGAAAAATTATAGGAATTTAATTTAATTCAATTAATATTAATGAGTCCATACTAAATTCCAGTATAAAATAAAATAAACAACAAAATAAGAGTGTTTTACATATATTCTGTATTTATCAACACATATGGGTACTTTAATATAAACACAGCTGACAAAATTAAATCATTTAATTTTCAACGTACGGTGACATATCTTCAATAATGTAATATTTGGTGGGTAGAGCACGGAAGAACTGATTGGCCACGTTTAAGTAAACTACCTTAGCGGTGCCGATAAACAAATCACCGGTGGTTTTCATGAGCTCCCTGTAGTTCTTGTTCATATAATCAACTGCTTTTTTACCTGAAAAGTAAACATAATGCAATTAATTAAATATTAGAATTTGTTTTTTTTTATCGACTATAAGTTAGTCCTTGACAGCAATCTCACTTGATGGTAAGTGTGACACCACATTCGACTATTTGTAAAATATGAAATGCTCTATATGTATTTTTTATTTTGATCAAATATTGTTAACGTCTATGTTAAATAAAATATTAATATTAACCTTTGAACTTTTGTAAATAAAATTTAAATCAAGATCTAGTTTACCACCCTATCGACAAAGATGTATAGCCAAACGATTTAGCGTTCCGGCACGATGTCGCGTGGAAACCAATTAGGAGTATGGATTTTTTGGATGGTACTTTTTTTAGAGGTATTCCCTCCCCTAAAAAGTTACCATCTTACATCTTAGACTACATAACTTACCACCAAGTGTAATTGCCGTCAAGGATTAGCCCTTGAAGTGGAATAAGAAAAAAAAAGTTTGCTTTTATTTTTTTTAACTATTTTCAATTAAGGTTTAGTATTTGGTATGTCGGAAAAAATCGCGATGAAACCTGCATACGTGAGACTTCTCCATAATATTTCCAAAGGTGTTTAATGTTAATCAATCCTCACGTATCCAGCGTACTAAGGCCTAAAGCCTTACAATACTGAGAGGAATCCCTTGTCATGTAGTCCGCTGGTAATGATGACGGTGATACTGAATTTATTTAGGTGGTGTTTAAGGCAAAATTATTGCTAAAGTACGTACTATAGTCTTCTTTTCCAATAATAAGCCTCTCAGCCGAGAAGTACGCATTCAGTAAATTGTATTGGAATTTGACGTCTTTGCCGTCTTGCAGGACCAGGTAAATCTCACCATCTTGACCCTTCACTACATGGAATGGGCCTTCAAATTTCAAATACAGTCTATCTGAAAAAAAAAATATTACTTCATATCTCTCGTCTTTTATTATACGTTGTATTCTTCTTCTCCAAACTCCAGTAATAATTAAACAAATTAGAATAAAGTTTGCATATTAGGTTGTTTAAATATTTTTCAATAAAAACTTAAAAAAAAAGGCACCTCTAAATCAGAAGCGTGAACAAGCGCTGTAGTATTCGGAAGCAAAACTGCTGCGTCCAAGCGGCGTTTTTATTAGCGTTCAAATTTTCGACGAGTTACGACATTTCAAACGACCGTGTTTTCCTATCCGTAAGTAGGATGCAAAGGGAAAACGCCAATTGGAAGACGCAGTTTGATGACCTTTTCATTTGCTCGTACTTAATTTTTGTGTTATATTATATATTTTTGAATATATGTATATGTGGAATATATATAAATGGAAATTTCGGACATTGAAACGATTTATTAACTTTTGTATTGCGAAAGTTACAAAGTACTACGTGATAAGGGCTATCCTTTCAACTACTATTAGTCGTGACAGATTTTAGAGAAAAAGACGTAAAAAGGTTTGAAAAGTGAAAACAAAACTTTTGCGTTGAAAATGTGGTTTCATTTTCTGATGTTTTTACACTCTAGGTTTAATTAAATTATTAAGAATAATATTTTTTTGTCCAGAGCTATCGCGTAACATCTACAATTTACTAAAGCTTAACAGGCGCCTATAGCGCCATAATCAGGCCACGTTTCTCTATAGTTCACGCTTCTAATTTGAAGTTGTCCAAAGACAAGTAATTGTTAAACGAGAAGAATTCCTCACCTAGTTTCAGCTTTCCCTTTCCGTCAGCGTTCAAAGATGAGGTTCCGAGCACAGACTGCGCCGGTGGGCTTGCGCCTGATAATTTAATAGCTCCTTCGAGTGCTATGTCACAGGTGATTTCTTGTGTTGCGATACGTTTTTCTAAATCAAATCTGTAATCATATAAATCAGCAACGGTTACAATCCTGATATATTACATCCTGATAACATGGCGATGTCCACAAGAGATTCGCAACGAATAAACCTAATAACCTAGTAATCTGTAAAGTTATATGAGTCAAGTATTCTATTATTTGACTCTATATTCAACACAATAAATTATTATTGCACTTGATTTGTATACCACAAGTTAAGAAGGAACACACGAAAACAAAAAGCCGGCCTTATCGTTTACTATCTCTAATTATCCCGTTACATAAAACTTAAAGTAGGGTAATACATCAAAGAGTTAGGGTGAAACAGCTCATAGACCCACGCCTTGTTGTTGCCAATACAGATAGTAATAAAATATAAATTCAAATTATAATTATTGTAGATTCTATATTGACGTGGCCTGACATTATACGTTTCAATCCAACACCCCAACCCTCTCGTAGTTGCGGCTTGTTTTTACTCCCCCGACCTAAGCGCTCCTCTCCGAAAGAGGAGACCTAAACATATCCTTCATGACCCTGACGATCAGATGACTACTGACAACACACTCGTACCACCTACCACACAATCATACGCTACACACCGTCTTCGCCGGCGAAGACGAGGTCCCCGCTATCTTACGTCATCCGGACGTGGGCTCCATCCACGGCCTCAGAGACGTACGGACCACTCACCGTCCGACCCCCCCGTTATCCCAAACATCGCCTAAGCCGAGTTTCGGCCTCAAATGAGGCGCCCTTAGGCAGTCGTTCCCTTAGTTTCTTCGAGCCCTAGGGCTCAAAATTTCTTCTGGCAGAGCTTCTTTCCAAAGCTCGCCAAATAGCCCGGTTACGTTGTGGCAATCAATGGGGTTTGTACAGCTAATAGACAGTTCGAAAACCTTACAATGGAGTTCTGTTAAAAAAACAGAAAAAGAAAAGAATTGCAAAGGAACAACCTGTCCGCTGTGATATTGTTGGGTATAGAATGCGTGATAGATTTTCTTCATTGTGGTTGAATCGCATGTTAGCCACAATATATTAACTGTAGTGATAGACGAAGCCTGCTTTTTAAAATGGAAGCCGGGTACAGGTACCAGATCTTTGCGTTTCGTGTGTCTACACATTAGGTAGCGAAACGCTACATTTCCATGGGAAATTAAAACGTAATATACATGTTAGCTAAAATGTTTTTTTTTTCTCCTCAACCCATTAACGGCTCACTACAGAGCACGGGTCTCCTCTCAATATGAGAAGGGTTTGGCCATAGTCCACCACGCTGGCCATGTGCGGATTGGCAGACTTTAAACGCCTTTGAGAACATTATGGAGAAGTCTCAAGCGTGCAGGTTTCCTCACGATGTTTTCCTTCACCGTTGAAGCAAGTGATATTTTAATGTTTTAAAAACGCACATAACTCCGAAAAGTTAGAGGTGCGTGCCCGGATTCGAACCACCGACCTCTGATTAGGAGGCTGACGCCCTAAACACTAGGCTATCACCGCTTTTTTTTTTTAAATTAACCAATTATAAATCAAGTAGTTAAATCGATAATTAACAAAGAACATAATATACCTAAAGTTGCTTAGTCAGCGAAATATTAAAATATTAATTATAATCTCTATCACTGATAGAGATTATAATTAGTTTATAAGTATTAAAATATATAAAAAATACTACAGACGTAGTGGGTTTTCAAAGATTATAGCTATTTAAGACCTGTGTATATGATCTGTGGGCAAAAATATTCGGCGCCAATGTGGTTGACAGATGACATCATCGCGGTGTATGGTTTAAAGTACTTGGCGGGAATGTCAAATAATGGCATTAGCGATACTAATGAAAAAGTTATTAAAGATATTTAAAAATCGCGAAGTCTTTCTACTTTAGTGCCTGACTACAGGCGAAAGCTTACATTTGCTTGCTGTTTATACTTTCAAGTCTTATAAATAAAATACATTCATACCCACACACACATAAATATATTACATACACTTTGACAACACTCGCATATACAGAAACATTCACCGCATTTAATTACCTACATTATAAATATATTGTTCATCTTATCATTATTTACTGCCATAATTTCTTTAAATTGATTTGTTTTTAGTGACATATGGCCTATATATTTTGTTTTGTTTCTCTTGTTATTATGTGAAACACTGTATTTATTTCTTGAGGGCGATGACTACTGCAACACAGTTTACACTTCTGCAGGATCAACGTTTTTATGTGTAATAAAAATATTTTATCTTTATCTCTATAATTAACTAATTAATCCACGGCATGATGATTGATGTTTAAATGATTTCATACTTACTTAAATTGGCTGTAAGCGCAATCCTTAAGGCCCTTAAGTTTTCCATCGTTAAAAGAAGCAACGAACGTGTCCATAATATCTACTGAGGTATTGTTCAGTGTCAATGGGTCCAGGAGTGGGAAGTTCAACTCAGGAATACCGTTTTCAGAAGCGAAATATACGATGCTTTGAAATAACGATAAAAAGCATCCATTCTCATTCTTTATACTGCATTTGTATAAGGTATCCGCTACAACAAAAAAATATAATTTTTAATATATTTCAGTTATATGAAGTTATGCCTGCATTGTTTCTCATGTTGAGTTAGTCGTTATAGATTTTACTTGTTTACTTTGTTACCACGATATGGTATGGGGTTAAAACTCAGACAATCTCAGAAAACAGACGTAAGTTATACTGCATGCCAAATAGACCAATTGCTCCCGAATTAAGGGTCTAGTACAAGAATTTTCTACTAAATTTTTCTTCAGTTTATATAGAATCGCGAAACCGCCATTAATTGCTTAAAATACGGCTGGCGCTGTTTCGATTACACAATAAATAAAGTTAACATTCACGCGAGCGAATAAGTAGAAAAACTTGCACTCTGCACACTGATCTAATATCTTGAACGACAAACGTGACGGCAAATGACATCACGTTGGTCTATCAAAATCAACGCTTTTGCATTGAGCTTTGATTTTAATAAATCGCGTTGAAAAAAGCGTTCATTAAATAAATAGTAAAAGTTTTCGACCGAAAAGCTAACTAACACTTCTTGAATAGCCATAACTTTATAAATTTACTCGGCACAGGTATCAATGGAAAATATAATTATTGTTTCCATTCTTTATCTTTAATGCAAAAACGTTAAAACATAATCTAATATCTTAGCAAACAAAGGTCCCGGGTGAGATTGCAATGAAGGTAGGTAGCCATTCAATGCAATCTCACTTGTAGTGGAATAAAAAAGGCAGGTATACGAATATAATTTTATAAGGTACGTAGTTATATAATTGGATAATAAGTAGCTATTGCCTGCAACTTGGTTGGCAATAGTTTTAAGATTTTGACGTGAAATAATCTTCAATTTCAAACGTTGCTTATTCAAAATGTTGAATTTTTAAAACACTTAATTTAAGCGGCCGATGTCGCTGGCAACTGCTTGTATTTAATAAGACAAGCTAATGGAATAATATTTAATTTATGTACGGGTGAATTTATAGGTAAATTAACATAAGTTCGAGAATGCTGCAGAAGAGCGCTGTTCGTGCAATATATGAAATAAGTCCAAGATAGTCATTCAGAGATAAATTTATAGTAGTCAAATTAATTATTTGAATAAGATTATATGCAAGTGATCACGAACTAATAGTAAACTATCCTTGCGCAGTATGGTAAAAATTTAAAGAAGACAAAATAATGAAGTTTTAAAACCAATAAATAATTCAGAATTTAATGTAAGTCCATAAGAATATCACAAGATTCATTTAAAAATGTTATAATCTAAGCATTATATTAAAGTTTTCCTGCATGTTACAAGATAACATGAAATTAGAAATTCATTTAAGGCAATTTTATAAAAAAATATCAAACGATATTTCTGGATGGTTCTCAATAAACTAATGTTATAGAAAAGTCCTATTAAAGTATAAAGGATTATGTAAATGATCAAAGCTTACTTTTAAGTATACAAATGTAGGTAACACGACTGACGCACTAAAATATAAGTTATTAATCCATCCTCTTTAAGGATTATATTAATAAAGTTTTATTTGATTAATTGATTGATTGAATCAGCACTAACTCAAGCAATAAGCTTGTGATTATTTTCATAATCACAGAATATCCAAACTCACAACCCCTTGCGGCTCTACTACGGGTTTGAAATTACAAAAATCTCCCATTATACAAAAATGATTAAACCTCTTTTTGTCCCCGAGAATTTTTAATTATTTTTAAACATAACTAAGCTGTAGTTATTTTCAAAAAAAATATATTTATGTAAATATAAAGAAATTATTTTAGGTTTCTGATTATTTTTCTTTAAATAATTGAGTATATTTTGAAATAAAAATAATTAACGGCTAAAAGGTCTGTCACTAATCCAAAATTAAATGTATGGCTACTTACTAAATTTTGCATCGCCAATAGACGATAGTAAATACACAAATAAAACACTCTTTAAACCGAACATGTTGTTTCCTCGCACTTCAGCTGTATAGTACGAAAAAGTATATCCTCCACACATATATATACACAGTGCGAAATATTGACTTAATTTTACGTGTCAACCGGCTTAGAGGTGAATAATAATTTTATTAGATACGAATGGGGAGAAAAAAATAAAGTTGTCCTTTTATCACACGATTGATTTTGTAAACCCACATCAAAAACTTTATCGTTACGAATACGTGCAGCCCTTTTTTATCAAACCCTAAATGAAAATTGGTGGTAAAAGTTGGATCGCTTTGACTGTGTCAAAGCACAGCAAGCTTCTGTGGAAGATGCCTTTATAATGCGGTTTTGCATTATTAACGGATTTGCTAAGTTCATAGATGATACAACTTCTATTGTACATACTCGTAAATCTCTAAAATAAATTGACAGGGTTAAAAATAGTATATTTCTTTCCAACTGCGAACATGTGAAAAGGATAGAGCTTTAGAAATGTCAATATAGATAATAGATTTTTGCGCTAGAGAATAGGCAATATATCTATAAACATAACGTGAAAAGGTGAATGATCTGATCTGTGAACGTACTGTTCACACACAACGGATTGGGCTGAAATTTGACAAACAACTAATAGTAACAATGCTATGATATTATTTTTGAAAATTGAAATAAAAAAAATCGTCCTCTCTCTCTCTCTCGCTTTTGACCTTATCGCTATATGGGTGCGCACAACATTATTTCTAATTACGTTTTGGGGTTGTTTGCTTTTGGCACTGAGCAGAGAAGGCAAGAGAAAATTTGTATAAAATTGTGATGCATTGAAGAACTCGAACGATGAATTTAATTTGTTTTTATAAAAATCATATTGACAACCTTTATGTGATAACCTTTTCTTTAGTTATCATCATCATCCTCCTAACAACCGTGTTTCGTTTACTGTGATATTTACTAGTTATCACATAGGTAAATTGTATTGCTTAAATTTTTTGAGCTACTTGCGTTCAACGGCTCCCTGTGACGATGTCGTCTAACCATCAAACCTGGAGTCAACCAATGCTCCCAATCTTAGGGGTATTTTTTGTGAAATTCTTTCTTTCATCTTTTTCTACCAACGTGCAAAATTTTTTCTTTGCGTGTTATGTAACTTTTAAAGATATTATAAAGTTGGAAGTCCTGGGTTCGATTCCCGGCTCGAGTCTGGTCTGGTGGGAGGCTTTGGCCGTGGCTAGTTACCACCCTACTGACAAAGACGTGTCGCCTAGCGATTTAGCGTTCCGGCATGATGTCGCATAGAAACCAATTAGGAGTGTGGGTTTACCATACCCCTAACAGGTTAGCCCGCTACCATCTTAGACTGCATCATCACTTACCATCAGGTGAGATTATTGCCGTCAAGGGCTAAGTTGTAGTGTATAAGAAAAAGAGAAAAAAATCTCGTGTATTATAAGTGAATGACCTTACACTTTTAAATAGGTAATATTATATTGATAATGTATACTTTGGGTTATCTGAGAAGCATTGTTATCTTAGCTATATATTTTTTAATTAATTATTATATCACTTTTTTTTTACTTGGAAAGGCAGAACTGGGCCGCAGCCTTTTATTTTTGGGACGGCCAGAGATGCGACTAGAATATCCACTAAAAACCAGCAAAGGTCCTTCACGTCACCTCGTGGCTGCTTGCTCGCACTCAACCAATGGCAACCGTCGAGGCAAACCCGGAGACCAACGCCCCTTAACTCCATCCGAGGCGCGCCAGAAACATTGGGCGCCTCGATCTCAAAACACACAATAAAAAAACATTCCAAAAGACAAGAGAAAGAAAGTAGTGTGTAGAAGGATACAATTTTTATATGTACCCTTACGTAGTTGTTATCTTATGGATATTAACGAAATGCTTGAATATCTAAAAGGGTTTTTAAAACGCAACGCATTTATCTGGAATACCCTGCAATAATATCCTCTGTAATTTCTGGCTTCTGCGCTTAGCAAAATTCATATGCAGATAGTTTTAATTAATTCTCGTGAGTTACTCTAATACCCATTACATCACACTAGCGAAAATTTGGATTGAATTTTTTTTCTTAACAAAAGAACACACTATTTTTGGACTGCGAGGAAGAGGAACTCTTTTTCTAAATACATAGTTTTTCGAAATTATAAAAAAGGCCAAAATTTCAAGTACCTTTATTTCACTACAAAGAGTGTTTGTCCTTAAAACACGCTGACAGTTTCAGTTATTAGTTAATGCTGATTTTTTTAATCTTCAATATAGTACAATATAGTTTCGACTTCACAGAACCTTCTATACGGGGAAAGATTATTATCGCGCTAAGTTACGCTTCAATCTATGCTAAACGCAGTTTTTTTTACACGCACCCGTCATCACAGGGCGTTATCGGCAGGGCGTCCTCTTTCATGAAAAGAGACCTTGTTTTGCTTTATTTCAAATTAAATCGATACATTTAAATATTTAAGATTTACATATCTAGTCATTAAAACATTAAGGATACATAGCTATTAAAACAATTTAATTTTTATTTGCCATCATATAAAGTAATTAACGTTGACTGATGAGCATTTTTGTCTTTTGTAGGAAGTTGAAAATTCCACGAACTTGGGTTTGGCGGTTGACCAGCGTTGCATTTAGCTGTACAACTTGGGACCACATCCTATTCAGTCTGTCAGTTCAATAGTGCCTAACCCATTGCCATTTCAGCCTCGAGACTCACATGATATGATATGATCACATAAAGTATACTCCAACTAAACTCCGACTACAACTGCTTTTGAGCTTTCTTGTCAGTAGTTATCGATATTAATTGATTGAATTTGGTGAAATTGCATAAAAATTTGTTCAGCGATTTCCGTGTAATGAGCGTACATTAATTTTTATTCTTTTGGGCTTTGTTGCGATGATAAAATTTTATCCACAGAATTTTTCCAGTGTTAGATAGAGGGGCGAACTCCTTAAAGGTTATCGACGGACCGCTTACTTAATTATACTTAAAACACTGACCGATCATATGACAAAAAGAAAATAAAGTTTTTTTCCACAAACAACGTTCGAAAAAATTATGATAGCATTATTTCATCATTGTAAAACGTCTGAATGTTTAAATAATTTATATGACAAAATAATTACACAATCTTCATTGTATATCATTTAACAAACAGTGATACATTAATTAGAAAAAGTATATATATGTCAAAAGTTTTGTGAAAACAGAATCCTATACCAATCCCCTATATATTTCACTCATCAGATATTCCGCACAATAAAAAAAGAGTTCATTTCAGGTCAGGTCAGGACGAGTTCTAAAATTTAAAAGGATCCTTGTGGTCCCCAGATACAAATCTAAGTATCTACTGATATTATATACAGCCATTTTTTCTACATTCCTGCTAGATGTCAAGTTTCCACCTTGGACGATGATTTTAAAAATTTAAATAGATTTTAACACATATTAAATAGATTTTTAACAAATAAATACTAAGTAGTCTTCAAAATAATACGTTATCTCAAAGTAAACTAAAATGGATGAACGCTTACGAATGTATTGAACAAATAATTTTTTAACAAGCATTTTTCCTTCTTCATTCAATAATCATATGCAAAGGAGTATTTTTTCAGTAACCTCCTGTAGAACTATAGTAAGATTTTAGCCCTTAGATTAAACAATTACGGGTAAATGGATGCAAAATTCGCCATAAAAGGTATAAACTTCTAAAGCACTGATAAAGCAATGAAGACTGACTAAAGCCAGTATAATTGAGTGATTTTCGGCGCTGCTATTTATTATTCAGGATGATTTGTGATAGATCATGATATGTTTTTAAGGCGAGATAGTTCTTCGCTATGATTAATGTTTGCGCACATGTTGGTTGATTGAAGCTCCAAGGTGTCTTTCAAGGAAATTTTTCATCGATAGCTGAAATGCATTAAAAAGTCGCATCTCTATTGTTACGGTACATAATGCTGATTAGTATGTTTGTACGTTTATATGTTTATTACCGCTAATATTTGTAAATAAAAATTTGATGTATTTTTGTTGCATCAGACAGTCCGTTCAAGGAAAAAAAAAAAAAATTAAGCTAAAACATTTGATTTTAGCTTTCTTTACACTTTCACTCAGTATCAATGAAGATACAGACATACAGTATATGTTAAAATACTAGCAAAGATAAATATTGTTATTTTATTGAATACATATCAACAATTCTAATAAAAATAAATTGTTGCGCAGTATTTTATTAGGATTTTTGCAGTCGTTTTGAAACCTGTCTATAGCACGTTGAACTTTAGGGGCATTTTATATGTGGCTGACTGAAAAAGAGTTCTTGAAATATTTTGTTCAACGAGCTGGAATATTGTTACTGAGTTTTCTATATGAGCAATAAAATAACAATTACTATTTAATAACAATTTATATTTTTTAATGAAACAATTATTTTGTCTGGTGGGAGGCTTCGGCCGTGGCTAGTTACCACCCTACCGACATAGACGTGTCGCCAAGCGATTTAGCGTTCCGACACGATGTCGCGTAGAAACCAATTAGCAGCGTGGGTTTACCGTACTCCTGACAGGTTAGCCCGATACCATCCTAGACAGCATCATCACTGACTACTAGGTGAGATAGCCGTCAAGGGCTAACTTGTAGTGAATAAAAAAAAAACTAATAAACAAGAACTTTTGCTTAGCAAAGTTACACGTCATAGATTTATGAAACATAAAAATTTATTAAAAAACTAATATGTATAGATTATGGTGTAAGGGTATATACCCAAATATAAACCTAATATAGTTGATAGTAGATAGATGTTACTTCATCTTGTTAGCTTACATGCTTGACTATAAAGATTTTTTGGCTCGTTCGAGAAAAAGACAAATATCGAAGTGTTTACAATAAAACAAGTCATAAAATTAACATTTTAATTTATTTATGGCTCACACAGGTAGGTATCAGTTTTTAACATAAGGTGTAAGATCTTCGGTGATGTAATTCTTGGTCGGAATGCCTTCGTAAAATTTCTTCGAAAAATCGAAAAAGTACTCCATGGCTTTGTCGATGAACGCCTTGCCAAAAGTTTTCATCAATGTTTTGAAATTGGTGTTCAAATAAGGAACAACAATTTGACCTGCAAAAGAGATGCAAATTATGAGATATCGTAAGCAATGTAGGACAGTATTGGTCGTGTTTCAAGAAGGTTTTTAAGGTTGCTTATTTGTACTCGTTACTACGAATCTGGATAAAAATACTAGTTGGCGCTGAAAAATCGTTTTTTGCGTTTCATAGCCCAAATATTGGGTTTAAGAAATCGAGCAGACAAGGCAACACGGATAAACGATCCAACGCTGTGGTTCATGGTAGTGGTACTAGTGAGGAAAAACTGCAATATTTATTAAGAAAGTTCACAGTTGAAAAGACCGACCCATAAGTTAACTTTTATCTCACAACTTAAAAGCGTGTCAATCACCTCATTCCGACTGATCAGATTTTATAATTAGGACACAGGCAGGACGATGTCAATGTTAGACCGAACAGGCTAAGAAATCAGGCAGATTCAGAAATAATTTTCGCTTTTCATTCATACCTTACCTATGTAGAAAGGAATATATAAAAACTATACTTATACATGATACAACGCCTGCAAGAACAATTATAGCAACAGCTTTAGCATTCTAATATGTGAGATAATCTGTGGGGCTGGCTAATATATTATTTGCCCACACTCGTTTCTAGCACGGCCAATGGTTGGCTGGTAGAAATTTGCTTAGCATTAAACCTGCCTTTTGTATAGGTGGCCGTTTGTATTCCAAGAACCGGTTCGTCTGGTAACAATGATACGGAGTAAATAAGGCTCGTATAAAAAAAAAAACTATTTCTCTCGAGCTTGAAAACTCGTACGAACTTGAATTCAAAGATTGTGATAATAGTGTGTAAAATGTTTCACTAAGCAGAATTCGAATATAGATACGATAAAACAGCACTCAAGTTTTGACAAGTTTTTCAACAACGTATAGAAATGTAAATCGATATTTCAAGTATGAGATTATTAATTTTAAAATAGCTGTTTTATAAATGCATTTAAATGAATGGAGCTTCTGCTCTCTTTTAGTCACTAAGTTGATTTTTTATTATAAAACGTATAAGACATGTCTATGAGATGTCTATGCAGCCTTAACCGTAGAGCAAAATAAACATTTTTCATATTTAATCCTTCATGTAGTCTGTAAGCTTTGACACTAGAAAACATAGTTTTAGGACAGAATAATAATTAGAAGAATAAATAAATACAGTTGTCAAACAATAACCATGGAATTTCTCCAATTTCATTTCAGGAAATTAACTGTACTGTATCTAACTAAAATGATCTAAAAAAACATTGTGGTAATTTAAGTTAATATTAGGATCTTAACTAAAAAAAAATAACTCTTTAACCAATTCTAAAAATTAACGATAATTAATTCTAAGTTATTATTATACTTTTATTAATTGATTAAATTGAAAACATAATTTTCATCTTGATTGTCATTAAAAGTCTTTGAGCAGTGCTTTTTGACAGCGATGACTAATAGTTTCAAAACTTGATTGCTAATAATTATGGGCTATTTATATAAAAGCTCAGAGACACCGTAAGCAATTGCGAAGTAAAGTGGCAATAGGACGGGCACAAAAAAAAGAGAATTCACGAGACTTTGTAACCTTGAGACAATTAGTGAGACAACGACCTCCGTGGCGCAGTGAGTGCGCTGTCGTATTATAAAGTCGGAGGTCCTGGGTTCGATTCCCACCTCGAGTCTGGTCTGGTGGGAGGCTTCGGCCGTGGCTAGTTACCACCCTACCGACAAAGACGTGTCGCCAAACGATTTAGCGTTCTGGCATGATGTCGCGTAGAAACCAATTAGGAGTGTGAGTTTACCATACCCCTAACAGGTTAGCCCGCTACTATCTTAGACTGCATCATCACTTACCAGGTGAGATAGCCGTCAAGGGCCAACTTGTAGTGGAAAAAAAAATATTCATTGGGTATGAAAATTCTTACAAAAGACGATGACCTTCCACGTCCATTGAAAGGATGAGTTTTCTTACGAATTCCTAGATTAAGTGTACATAAACGTAATCAATTTAAACAATTATTAATATTGTTTCATTCAATAATATCAATTTTGTAATATTAGTTCTGTAAAGAAATTATTTATCAATAATTATTAGACATTTTGCGGTCAAGTGCGCGAGTATTTAGTGCCCAGCCACCAGGCTTTATTGGGTAGGCTTTAGTGGGTATTCTGGTTCCCAGTCTGGCCGCCTGACTCCCCCATGGGTATGTCGGAAGCGGCGTAGTCTTGCCCGCGTCGCTTCCGGAGGGGACGCGTTAACGCATATCCCAGTGTTCAAAAATTATCTTATGTCTTCAGTCAATAAACATCGTTTTTGCGCATGACTTCGTTGTAATGCAGCAAATTAAGAACAACCAATGTAATATCAGTTTTTTCGTTAGCTGAATTGAAATATTGACCAGTCGTAAGCAAGGAACGTGCATATGACGTTTTTTAAATAAAATAAAAAAGAATGAATCTTTACAAAAAGTATAGTCGAATAAAAATAATCCGCCTAAACCCGTATTATCTTATCTTTCTTCTTCCTCTTGTTTTGCTTTTTGCTCTTAGGTATCTTATCTTTATTCAAGTGGCTATAATATTATAGTCACATTCGCGTGCTACACAAAAGTATTTATATTGTCTTAATAATAGTATTTAAATTTACATTGTTTACATTTTTAAATCATTTCCTTTATTTAAATAGGTTTCGTCTGAATTTTTTAAATATATTCAATATTGTATCTCAAATATTTTATTTTTCTTGTAATATATAGGGTTTATAATAAATGAAGAAGAATTTATATACTTTGAAATTTTCATCGTCATCTATATATTATTTCGGTTTGAATTTTATTGATATTTTTATTTCGTTCGAAAAGGTCATTGTAATATAAATAATTGTAGTTTAGAAGTTTTTATACATTATTTATGGCCAATTCATAAAAAATAGTAATACACTACTACAGTAAACACATGAAAATATTATAAATGTTTTACTGAATACAACTGAATGGTCGTGATAATTTTTTGTATAGACTTCAACTTTTTTGATATTTAACAACCACTCAGTGTTGCATTCTGTGCTATAACCAAGATAGTTTCGCTTATAAACGAATAATTGGACGAACAGAAATGGTTTGAAATTTTCAGTACCAAATCGGAATGGTAAAATTCTCCGTAGCCATAAGCAGTCGATGTCGTTTGATATAACATGTGTCATGTATTCATTAAAGCCCTGCCAACCCATCTGAGTGAATGGGAAAAGAAAATTAAATATTACAGTTCTATTTCTTTTAATACCAAATAGATTCGCATTATATCAACAGCCCAGCAGCGTGGGCTAGAGATAAAAGTTTTCACTCAGATTGGATAAAAATAAAGCCGCGTAACCGCACATGAAATTGCAATATACAATTTAATATTTGTTACAACGCAAAATTTTCTCTAAAAATTCAGATGTTTAAAGTGCTAAAATAAAAACTCACAAATACTGATGGAAAGTAGGTTCTCAGTAATAGTGGGAACTGTGCCAATACTTTATTTGGCTAACTTTTAAAGTAAACTAAACAAGAAAAAGGCACGATATAGGATACTGGGATATACGATGCATTGTCTCAATTTTCTTACCCAAACGATATCTATGCTTCTCACTTCCAAATTCCTCACTGTTTTAAGGCTGCATCTACATGTATAGATTGACATTACACGTCGCAGAATCAAGACCGTTCATGATCTTCGCACACCGTCAGCCCAGCTCTTATAAGTGATTACAAAAACTCCAAAATAAATTCATGCGCATAGCCACGTGAGCCCCGTGGTTCGTGCGCAACGTAGACCTACATCGTGACTTAGACTTACCGACGATACAACAACTGTTTAAAAAGCTCTCCAAAGCCTACTTTGAGAAGCAGCCCGACACCCCAACCCTCTAGTGGTTGAAGGGTCCCACTATACCCCTGACCCGAACGCACCTCTCATAAAGAGGCGACCAAAGAACGCCCTTGATGAACCAGACGACTGACTGATTATAGACAACGCTTCCCAGGTAGATCATACACACATGTCACATTACATAACACAGCGTCTACGCCGGCGAAGACGAGGTCCAACCCAACAAGCCCCAACATCACCCTAAGTTGAGGTCCGTGTCTCACAGGAGACGCCTTTAGGGGGAAGTTGTCCCGATGTCGTCAAGCCCAAGTGCTCTTCTCTCAGACTGAGCTTCATGCTCGCAAAAAACCCCCGGTGACGCAGGAATAACTCCTTTGAACTGAACTGAACGACACAGAAACCGTAAGAGGAAAAAAAACAAACTTACTGATGTCGTCTTTTCCAATGAAAATCTTCTCGGCCGCGAAAGTAGCTTTTCCAACATCATACTTGTATTTAATGTTATCGAAAGACACCTTGAAATATGTGTCACCATCTTCTTTCTTGATAAGGTATATCGGAAAATCGAATTGCAGGTACAATTTATCTGGAAATAAAGTTTTTAACATATCAAGTATGGTTACTGACATTAAAAACCCTTTCACTTCAACGATTTTGAAAAAAATGCGGAAACTTAAAATATCCTGATTAAAACAAATGCTAATTACTTTGTTCTTTTTAAATCGATTATTTCAATTTAACAGTCATGTTCTTCATGGACTTCATGTTCGTCGATGATCTAAATATAAAGGTTGTTTTCAAAAAACCGGCTCTAAAATCTTAGTGACTTTAATTAATGATTGTACGCATTCCTTAACATCAGGTTGTCATCGTGTTTTAAAAGTATTTTGAAGGTCATAGGAATCCTCTTCTGGCCTTGAAAAAAGCCTGCAAATACCTATAATTTCTTTTCAACTTGGTAGTCGATACTATTAAAGTCGGTTAGCTGAAAAGTTTCGGTATCCTTGTGTTAAGGCCGATATCTATGTATAGATTAATTCTCGCTATAAACATATATCGTAGACCAAGTATCTGGAGACCAAAATGTGCACTCTTTCAATAAAATGTTCAAACAATCATCTTCATTATCGACCCAATCATCATCATGATCAACCCATTACCGGCTCACTACAGAGCACGGGTCTCCGCTCAATATGAGAAGGGTTTGGCCATAGTCCACCACGCTGCTTTGAGAACATTATGGAGAACTCTAGGGCGTGCAGGTTTCCTCAAGATGTTTTCCTTCACCGTTGAAGCAAGTGATATTTTCATTTTTTTTTGTAAAGCGCACATAACTCCGAAAAGTTAGAGGTGCGTGCCCGGATTCGAACCGCCGACCTCTGATTAGGAGGCTGACGCCCTAACCAATAGGCTATCACCGCTTCGACCCAATACTGGCCCACAATAGGGTACGGATCTCCCCTCTGCATGAAAAATTTTTCTAGCTGTATTCCAGTAGGCTGGTCAAGGTTGGATATCTAAAAAGGTAGACTCGCCTTTAAAATTTTTATATAAGAGGCTATCATAAGAACTAGAGAGTGATACTTAATTTAAAATTTCTTAAAGCCTAAATGTAAATTCAAATTCATATTCAAATAATCTTTATTCAAATAGTCCTTTAAAAGGCACTTTTGATACGTCAATAATTTACATAGTGGTGACTTGATGGTGATAACTACATTCGTAATCTTAAAACTAAAGCTATGAGGGTTCCAAACGCGCCCTCGTCTAAGAAGAAGCCCACAACAAACTTAGCCGGGTTTTTTTTATCACATAATCAATAATAAATTATAGTATCTACGTAAATCAAAAGGTGGTCAGTAGACACAGTTGTCATTTTCTCACAATATATGAATAAATAGTTTCTCACAGTGTATGGCCAGGATTCAAATCTTAGCTAGCTAGCTTACAAAGTCGTCAAACTGCTATGCCTAAAAGGTCGTTTGGTCTAGGCTCATGTTTCATTATCATTCAGATTTGGCTAAAGGCCAACGACTAAAGATAAGTTTTTACAGACAAAAACGTTGATGCATTGTCACCTGTAATGTAGCTTACATTACAGATCACAATGGATCAGCGTTTTCCTTAATTAATATTGAACAGCACTGTCTGATTATAATTCAGGAATCAAAAGTTGAAGTATGATAATGATATAACACTTCGGTTTCCTACTTAAAATATTAGCAAGGTTATTACTTAGGTTACACGTCATAAGGTGACGTCTATTTTTGGAATAAATGAAAAAATATATAAATATTATATTATAATAATATACAACGAGAAGTGATATTGCAGCAAATGTGACGCCTTACATTTACTGCAATTTAACTAAGTTTCAATTTAATAAACAATATTTTGTTTTACTATTTAAGCACACGTGTGACTTATACGTATTATTAATATAAAAATCAGGTTTGGCGGAAGCATAAACCCGATTTAATGCACCAACAGATTTTTAGTGAAAATAATAATTTATGCGATCATATTGTTAGCGTATATGTATATATTATAAATATTAAAAAAAAATATTAAATATCACTGGCTTCAACGGTGAAGGAAAACATCGTGAGGAAACCTGCATGCCTGAGAGTTCTCCATAATGTTCTCAAAGGCGTGTGAAGTCTGCCAATCCGCACATGGCCAGCGTGGTGGACTATGGCCAAACCCTTCTCTAATTGAGAGGAGACCCGTGCTCTGTAGTGAGCCTGTAAAGGGTTGATCATGATGATATGTATTATCATACGTATTGGGGTATGTAGTACACAAGTTCCTTATCGATATTAGCGACCCACTTAAAGGAGTACACAACATATGCTACAAAACCTTTTTCGGAACAATACTATTTTAAATATTTTCTTGATGCTTTTGCTTAAAATTAATAAATAACAAAAAAAAAACAAGTGAAATATTATACATTTTGTCGAATGTTTATTTATTTTAATAAATTCAAATGAATTAACATACGGCAGATTTTTATAGAACATTTAATTATTTCAATGAAGCGCAGCCAATGTAATAGAAACCCGATCTAGTAACTAAAGCTAGGTTTCCACTGTCGCGATCTTGTTTAAACAAATTTTTGGTTCGAATCGACTGTCATAAAATATAAATGTATGTATAGTATTTTGTCTTTTAATAGTGCTATATTAAAAAGTAAAATACACTTTCACAAAGATTTAACAAACTGCGACCTCCGTGGCGCAGCGCGTGCGCTGTTGCATTTTGAAGTTGGAGGTCCTGGGTTCGATTTCCGGCTCGAGTCTGGTCTGGTGGGAGGCTTCGGGCGTGGCTAGTTACCACCCTACCGACAAAAACGTATCGCCAAGCGATTCAGCGTTCCGGCTCGATGTCGTGTAGAAACCAATTAGGAGTATGGGTTTACCATACCCCTAATAGGTTAGCCCGCTACCATCTTAGACCACATCATCACTTAGCATCAGGTGAGATGCCGTCAAGGACTAACTTGTGGTTTATAAAAAAACCTGTGATAAGAATATTGAGCTGGGGGTAGTTCTAAATCCCTATTTTCTATCAGAGGCCATCAGTGACAAACGTGTACCAAGCCGTGCCACACTTTTAGTTTTAAATATATACTTTTTCTAGATCCTATATCTGCATTTGTATAAAAATAACTATCATAAAAAAGGACAATACGTACGAATGACGTCATTATCTAAGTAATAATAAAATTGCTACCGGCAAAAATTCATAAAAACCTCATTTGTTATGATTTTATAATTACTAAGATAGTTCTTACATTAGAGGTGAGTTCATAAGATCATTAGGTATTGTTTAATATCTAATGCTTAAATAAAAATGCTTAAAGAAGCTAGTGGTTAGGACGTCAGCCTCCTAATCAGAGGTCGGCGGTTCGAATCCAGGCACGCACCTCTTACTTTATGGTTTTAACTTTACGGAGTTATGTGCGTTTTTAAACAATTAAATATAACTTGCTTCAACAGTGAAGGAAAACATCATGAGGAAACCTGCACGCCTGAGAGTTCTCCATAATGTTCTCAAAAGCGTGTGAAGTCTGCCAATATGCACATGGTCAGCGTGGTGGACTATGGCCAAACCCTTCTCATATTGAGAGGAGACCCGTGCTATGTAGTGAGCCGAGAATGGGTTGATCATGATGATGATGATGATGAAATAATAATAAATTAAGTTGAACGTTAAGTTAACGAGGAAATATTTAACAATAGTCATTCCCTTGTTGAACTGGACAAGCACAATGAGACAGTAACTTTTACAGTTCATAAAAATAACTGCGCTGATCTTATCTACAAAGCTTTCACATAATAATTATGATAGAACTTTTTTTTTCATTTAACGTTTCATTAAACGAACATTGTTATCATTTAACGTAGTGCCATACCGTACGTTCATATTAAGTTCGGTAAAATTAATCAATCAATCATTTAATTTGTATTGCGAATTTGGAATCTACAATAGGTAGGTCTTATTTAATGGATACAATTACATCCAAACAAATTGAGCCTTATAGCATGCTACAGAATAAATTTAAAGTTAATTTATAAATTAAAAATATATTAACAAAAAAAAAACAATTATTCAAAATGTCAATCAATCTTTCATCAATAAAGTACTCATTCTCTACACTCAAGTGAAGATAAAACAACGCTGACCAAATGATTGTCTCTTAAAAACTTCATATTTAAAAGGTTAAATTAAATTGTGGTAGTTTGCTACAATGAGATTAAAGCTATCATTAATATTCTTTTAATTTTAGATTGCACAACTTGGTGTAATACCTATCTAAATATAAAATATTAAAAGAGGAAGGCTGGTCTAAGTAGTAGTTTTATAAGCTGGATTAAACAATATATTCATCTAATTACGTTTGATTAGTGTTTTATTTTAATTATTTCTTTGAATATCTTTATTTCATACCAATGACAGTCATGAAAAGACGAAAAAGTCATAACAAAATATAAAAATAAAAGTTGATCTTACCGATAAAAGAGATCTCTTTCTTTTCCTTTAAAAAGGAGCCAAACAGATACTTCTGAGGCGGGGAATTACTACTATTATAAATACATACTAATAATTACATACTAGTAAGTAATAAAGTAATTAAACATGATACATGCATACATATAGATGTGTACAAACAAATATAAATAGTAAACAAGCAAGGAATAAATATTGACTATACTTGAATTTTATATACCTAGCAAAATCTATCCTCTATTTGACCACCCTCAACATGTGGTGAAGGCTGTGAAAGTTATGCAAAATTTTATCAAACTACATAAATTAAAATATTTCAAATCTTTTTTTAATTCATACCCCATTTTAGGAATCTAGGGATATAATTTGCGATTTGACATTTAAAGCTGACATCGTGCATCTACGAGTCTAAGCTGGCAGCTAGCAAAATTTTAGCTTTATAGCTTCAATATGTTCCATAACATTTAGTCAGTAAAACAGTAAGTTAGCGACTTTTACCTTTTATACCTATATAAATGAAGATTTTAGGACTTACCAAGTTTTACTTTGCCTTTCCCGTTGCCATCAATAGAAGAAGTACCAAAGAGACTTTTGATAGCTGGACTTGAACCCTCGATGGTGACTTGACCTTTGATTATCAGGTCGCATAAGATTTCCTGCGTGCCAGTTAGTTTCTCCAAATCGATACTATAACAATACATAACATGTTTATTAATTTTTGTTGCAAATTTTTAGAATTTGGTGAAAAAAGTAATTTTTTTATATTCCACGACAAGTTAGGTTATCAAAGCAATTTCGAAAGAATAGATTTTATGAAAAGAAAGTTTACTTCCATCAAATATCCGTACCTTGATGGGAGCTACGTCTATCCAAAATTTTATCAAAGTATTAAGAGAATATTTTTTTTGTGTATTTTAAGTTAACAAATGTAGTTATCATCATCTGCTCGCTAAAACGTGTATACACGCTGCAAAAGCACCTTTTTCAAAACTGTGATAACATACGGGATAATTTTGTCTGCTTATTTTCTCGTCTAATCTCAAAGTAATAAGACGAGAAAATGGTAAACATATTTGTTAAGCCGATCACAGGTAACAATGAAATGGACGAACCAACAAACCGTCTCACTTAGGTATTAGTACATAGTTTTAATAAGTGTAGGTAAAGAGAACATTCACTCTGCATCAATGTGTTTACCTTTACCTGTCAAACCATCGTAATGAGTAATGGACGAATACCAGGAAAACAATTTGTTCTAGAGGTGATACAAGAACCTTACCGAGGTCGTAGATGAGATGTCTTACCTGCATAATAATGTTTGTACTAATGGCTTATAAAACTTATACAACCCACAGTCAGTTGTTCGCGACTTTGTCCACCATAACTTCCATCCGTTACAATTTCACATATAATTATTTTTCAAATATAGCACTTGGCTGTTGAGATTTCAAAATGGATGAAATCATTATTAATATGACAAAAGATTTTAGTGATAAGGACTAGGTATAAAATAAATTTCCGAATCCCAATTAACGCTCCCTTTTAACCCTGTACCTATGTTTATCTATGAATCTCTAAACAAACTTCACTCAGCCGTTTTAAAAACTAGCACCACAAATAGATAACTAGTAGATGCGTGATTTTTAGAAATTATACACAGACACCTTATTGTATTACATTTAATAATTACAGTACTGTGGAAAATCTGGTTAACCTCTAACTAGAATTTTCTATAATAAATATTAAATATCCTAATATATGCTGGGACTGCTACCTGGAGTTTTGTAATTTATACAACGACTTATAATGAGTAAGTTATAATAGTATTTTTTTTAACTATAAGTTTAAAAAAATGCTAGTTGGAGTGTGACATAGGTAAAAGTTTATAAAGAGGACAACGTACATCTGAACACGTATGGTGACGAAACAAAAAGCTAATGCTGCTGGGATCACAAATCTTACTACTAGACGTCCTTAGCAGCCTGCCTGACCTGTTTAGATTTTGAGCTCGGGAAAATAAAAAAAGAAGAAGAAAGATGGTAGGTGGTTTTATAAAGGGTAAGCGTAGGGTCTAGTAAGGCAGTCATGATAGCAAAAACCATGTTAGATTTCTATTAGAATGAACATCGTACCTCAACAGTGAAATAGACCAAACAAGAGATAATTAGACTTATTTATGAAAGGATTAAAAATAATCCAAACCACTTTAGGAATGTTCAGATTGAATTGTGACGTTTGTCTGAAATATGCGAAAGTATAGCTTCTATAATAGATGATGTTATACTTTTACATGTTTGGGATCTTTTCGATCGATGTGCGATCATATTATTAGCAGCAACTATTTTTTGTTTACTATTCGCCGCATATTATTATTCAAATGTTCTAAGCTATTTATGCTATAGTACGTTAATTAATTGCTCCGAACAATAAAAATCGATAAAACTTATTATATGCAAGATTTTAGCAAATAATTGATATAAACATACTACTACTAATATATTAATACTAATCGGATTACTGAGTTTGGTTCTCCGGAAAAGTAAGATTTCAAGAGCAGGGTAGAATTTGTTTATCAGTTTCATTGTTCTTTTGCCTTCGCGTATTAACACCGACCTGCATACCTTGTCGTGAGGATTAGCGAGGTACCTTTGGTGAGAATATGGATGAAATTCCCTAGTTACTAAATATCCGTCCAGAACTCTTGAAGGTATCAAAATCAGTATTCAGTAACTCAGTGAGATTCAACATCATAAGAATTAAATTCTCGTCGGCGGATTTACTCGATTTAACGCTGATTTCGTCAAGTTCAAGTTCACACCCTGGGATGGTATTGAAAGCCTTTAGCTTGTAAAAAAATCTTATTTAGAAAATGTGATATTTTAAAACAGTATGTGGCTAAAATCAGTTACTATTACTGTCAATTATCGATGGCAATGTACGCCTGAGGCATCAATTACATTAGATACTCACTGTAAGGTTTTTATTTGACAGTTACTGATTCCCTTAACAACACCCTCTGTCATGGTTAATTTAATCGCTTCCATAACTATAACGGATGCATTTTTGATTTGCAAGGGATCTATGGAAGGTATGTCTAATTCAGGTACACCATCACTGCCAATATCATGAATTGCTTTTTGGTATGCAGCGCTCATACACTCATCGTTTTTTATACTGCATTTGTTTAGTGTGTCCACTGAAACAAAAAATATATAATTTTAATGTTTTATTACACTGCATTTTAAGGAACTTCTTGATGGGCACATTTACTGTGGAAGAATTATCACTGATTAATACTTCTATGGTTATTAATATTCCTCTCTTATAGACAAAAGGAATTAGACCTTAGACCTTAGACCATCCACGCTGCTTCGAAATAGGGAATTCATTTGGATATAAGCCCACAAAGGTTGATTCTGCGTAAGAACAAGGTCATCTTTTAAGACACGCCCAGAACCAACAAGAGCAGTTCTAATCCACCTACCTTGTAAGCGCGTAAGATTGGCCTTAACAGGAATTTAGAGCTAGTACACACTAGGCGTAAATTTTGCAAAAATAGCTTGCACCATTTACTGAATTGCAAGCTATTTTCGCGTATTGCTCACAATTAAGTAACCTCAAGTCAAGCGCTTCTATACAGATCACAAATTTTCGCTCAATCTCAAACTCAATCTATCTGATTTTTCAGTATCAGCTAATAGGCATATTTAATATGTCTTGAAATTTTTTTAAATTATACCCATAATTAATTAATAAAAAGTCTGTTATTCGCTATAAATTGACATAGACGTTACGTTTTAGCTTAGTTGTAAGTATACTTAGGATATAAATAACGAAATGCCAATTTCAACGCAACTCTTGAATGTCATACCTGTGCATTTAGACAATATTATGTACTTCTGGTCTTTATTATGTATAGTTTGTTGACGTTGAACGTTTTTTTCTATTAGAAGTTAGCCCTTGACGGCAAACTTACTTGATGGTAAGTGATGATGAAGTCTAAGATGGTAGCTAGCTAACCTGTTAGGGGTATGCTAAATCCATACTACTGATTGATTTCTACGTGACATCGCGCCAGAACGCTAAATCGCTGGACGCAAATTTGTTGGTAGGTTGGTAACTAGCCACCCACCAGACCTAAGCTACCCACCAGACCACACTTGAGGTTTAGAACAAGTTTTCAAGACTGGACTTTGTATGTATCGTTTTCCTGATCCGAACACCATATCATACACCGATATAACACGGTATGGGACTTACTGCATTTCATATCAGATCGGTATAACGAGAATACGTATCATGACTAGCGTATCATCATTTATCCACATCTGATGCGGTGATCGGACCAGAAAAATTATATGCCCTGTCCCCAGTTAAACCGTACGCTACCTGGACGCGCCAACCTCACCGTTTAACGCCCAGTGTGCATAGGTTTTAAAATTAGCGTTTGCCCCGAAGTGGTAAAACAGGACATAACGACATATAATAGTAATAATATAATAAAAAACTAATTTTTATTTATCAATGTCAGCAAATAATCCTGCTTTTTTTCAATTTTTTTTACTTTTTCTATTCACTATGATAAATAGTATGTATGATACTAATTTATTAAAGTATTTTATGTAAAACAATCTCCAAATCTAAATTATTAGCTAAGTCACAATTTGTGAATATTTTTTTGCTTTAAAGATTCCGTAGTCAAATAATATAACAATATATTGCAAGAACATATTTAAAATATTAGAAGTTTTTTTTCAGAACGATCAAAATTTTTCGGTTTATATTATAAACGAAATATAATATGTAAATTAATAGAATCTTTCTAAATTATAAAAAAAAAATGTACAGGAAAAAAAAACTGGATTATTTATACAATAAACAATGTACATACATACATAAATACGGGATGGTCCTTTTTTTAACAATGGGAAATGCGTTTACGCATCCCCTCCGGAAGCGACGCAGGCAGAACTACGATGCTTCCAGCGGGGAATGTAGGACTCGCCGGCGGCCAGATTGTCGACCAAAATACTCAAACCAGGTGGAAATAATAATATTTTTTTAGTTTTTAATTTGTGGACTGAATCGAAAGCGGATCTGTTTGCAGGATTATTTATTTGCCAAATTTGTGACTAATTTAAATTTTTTAAGACAATTATTAAAAACTGTGCTCTCATAGAAAACATGTCCAGTGGAAGATTTTATAAAAGCTAAAAAACAAATTTATTCAAGAAAATTTGTGTTATTCAAACTCTACAAAACATTTTAAAATCCCGTTTGAAAAAGTTTAGGATTATTTAAAAAAATATTTATAATTTCACTAATAATATAATACAAATAAGACATACCTGTATTATTATGTGTGTTATTATATAGTGAAGGCTATGTCAAATTCAATTAATGTGTCGTCAACATTATATCCGCTTTTTTAATATTTCAATAACATAATATGTATTTTTAGGGAAAAAAAGCAAAAAGAAAAAAGTTTTTAGCATCTAGTTCAATTATATATTACTTTTTAAATGTTGTAAAAGATCCAAAGAAGTTACTTGCAATTAAAAGATCTCTGTGGTTTATTCAATTAAAAAATACAGGTTGCCTCAAACAAAATTGTTCGTAAAAATATATTGAAAGACTGGTCAATAATATACCTTAAATAATTCGCGATTTAAAATTCTTTAAAGTTTTTATTGAGTCTTCCTGAAGGAGCAATATTATTGAAAAAATTGTGGTTTTAGCTAGTTTTCTCTAAAGTTTTATTTTGTTGAAACTGCTGTTATAAATATATTAATGTAAAAAAATGTGATCCTAAAAGTAATACAAGATAACCATTTTTTTTTGTTTCGAAAAATCGACATGAGTTTATAAATAAATAAACCTGTCTTTATCACTTGGGACTCCTTTTAAAACTTTTAGGATCTCTTAGCTTTTTTAATTGCTCCATAAATTTGGTATTTCGGGATACATTTATGTCTGGAATCAATTTTCGAAGATGGTGGGTCGGCTATAATATTTTATTGAAATACGTTTGATTCTTAAGGCAGCAGGACTAACTCTGTAAATTATTTACATGAGGGCCTATTTGAAGCTTAGTATTTTGATATCTGATATATAAAGAATCAAATTTTTATCGTCTAACCACTGTACGACTTTCAAAAGCTACGTAGGATTAAAATTACTAGAAACCGTCTCTGGTTTTGAAATTTCCAAATTATCTACGAAGCTGGCTAGTCTCCTCAAAATAAATAAATATTGAATTTGAAATACAAAATGCAAAGAATATGAAAACGTGTGTTTACGTTAAAGTAATGCTATGATCATATTCAAGAAAGAGCATTTACCTATTCGAAACCGCAGAACGGTATTTATTTTTTTGAATACACCACAGAACCCTTCACTTTAGGTTCAGACACGCACTTGTCTAGTGTTTTATATGATAATATTATATTACTATTAAAAAACAAATCACTAAAACTCTAACGATATTTGCATAATATTGTTATCGAGGCTTTTGCATAGGCAATTTAATAGCTTTAAAATAAAAGTGTCGGAAAATCACAGAGCTTACCGAAACCGGCGTCACATTTAAATAATAATGCGCTGGCAACTAGCACCACATTGAAAACAAACATTATTTCCTCTTGTATCTAAACAATAGAATAAATGTAAGTCCTCTCAGACACACTTATATATACAGATGATGCGAAAATGAAGCACTCAGTACATACCTACTGGTAACAAGTAAAAACTAACGTAGTAACCGGTTTTTTAAACTCATAACCGAGAACAAATGGCGGTTTTTACTGAACCTACCCATAGCCTCATACTATAATTGCAAGCTTAAGTATTTATAGTGAATCTGCGTGTAGAATACAAAAACGATACCCGAAAATGATTAATCTTATGATAGACAGTTTTGCGGGCGGGCAACACGCTGTGTTAAATATTTTAGAATGATGCTCATAATTTTGTATATGGCTAGCTTTGGTACATATATAAATAAAAGTATAAGTTCTCTGTTAGTTCATCAACATAATAACTATCTTTGAAAGTTATCGGCTAAGGGTTTAAGTGCCCCTTATTTTTAGGCGCCATACGATCCTTCGCGTCGTACCGCCACGTGTCTTTATAAACAGATCGTAACGACGTGACGTTTCACCGTGGCGCAGCGCGTGCGCTGTTGCATTATAAAGTTGGAGGTCCTGGGTTCGATTCCCGGCTCGAGTCTGGTCTGGCGGGAGGCTTCGGCAAATACATATCGCCAAGCGATTAAGCGTTCCGGCACGATGTCGTGTAGAAACCAATTAGGAGTTTAGCCCGCTACTATCTTAGACTGCATCACCACTTAACATCAGGTAAGACTGTCGTCAAGGGCTAACGTGTGGTTTATAAAAAAAAACATATATGGTTAATGATTTACACAAATATTCAGCTGACTATAATCAAAATATTCACAAACTAACTACAAGCGCCATATTGATTTAAAAGAATAGAAAACCATTTTAGTGATTTAACGAAGATGACATATGCATATACATAATAGAACATCGCAACGAATCGTGCATTCTTGAATAACTTCATGATAATTTGACAATTGACCCGATCCGATTCTACACAAATCTCTGAACTAAATTGATAAGTTCAATCATAGTGACCTCTGTGGAGCAGTGCGTGCACGGTAGCAATATGAAGTGAGAAGTCACGAGTTCGATTCCCGGCTTGAGTCTGATGTCTGAGGTCTGGAGGTGGACGTTCCGGGTTGATGCGTAGGAACTGATAAAGAGAATGGGTTCAGCCAACAACGCATCGTTGACTTCTCTAGTGATGCAGAGGGTCATTGGCTGCGATAAACCATTTAAATCACCTGTCTGTTGATTTTAAATATTAAAATATGGTGCCTCAGGAATAATCTCACAGTGGTGTCATTGCCTCTTCATGCTAAAACACATCAACAATATTTGATGTCAAAGTTGACTTGTTATTCATAACAAGGCCATCAGGCCTGCTACACAGGTAGGTAGCCTCAATTTTTTTCTTATTTACGGAAAAACTTTATATTTTTAAACGAAAAGGTAATTGACTGATTTATCTATTGACGCAAATTTTAATTATGCACTGGAACGATGAAGCTAGAGATTGGCCTATTAATAGCTGTAATGACGTAGGCATCAATAGGAGATACAATACAGGTTCGAAGTTTATTTATGAATGTCTGTCTGTTTTAAACGGGAACGAGAAACTTAACATAGGCGAAGCTGCAGGCAAAAGTTCTGTTAACATTGAAAAATGGAAAAATACTACAGGGTAGGTACTTTTATTTTCGGAAAATAAATTTCTACACTTACTTATTATGAGAGTCAGTTTGTGAATCCATTGTTGTGTGTAACATATATAACAGATAAAATATAACAGTAAGTAGGGATGAAATATACGCAAATCATATAATACCTATAACTTTGACCCTCACCTTATGATTAACTTATAAATATAGTTCGAAGTCACCACTGTGCATTTTATTTATAAATGAATCTGCATTCATTTATAAATGGCCTCTTTGACTTGCATAATTAATGCAAATCTTTTTTTTTTTAATGAGACAGGTGGAATAGATATGAGAATTTGCATTAAACATTTTGGAAGTAATGGACATTGGGCAGGTAGTCTGTCTATTGTCTATTGTCCTTTATTTTCACCGCTCTGACACTTGAGGCTGAGATCCAACTTTGCTACTTAGTCAAGTAAGGAGATTCTGCGAACACGAACGTGGACACTTATCAACTGTTTCTATAAGTCCAAGAGAAGCCTAAGAATTAAAATATTAAAAAAATATATAGATTTATAAGCCTTATCAGTCATTAAAAATAAATAGATAAATCCGTGGACGTGGACACTCACGGTAGGCCTTGTCCAAAAGTTCAAAATCGCTCAGCGTGCTATGGAAAGGGCTATGTTGGGTGTTTCTCTGAGGGATAGAATCCGTAACGAGGACATACGTAGGAGAACAAAAGTAACCGACATAGCCCAACGGATTAGCAAGCTGAAGTGACAGTGGGCGGGTCATATCTGTCGCAGAACCGACGGCCGTTGGGGCAGACGTGTTCTGGAGTGGAGACCGCGTACCGGTAAGCGCAGCGTAGGACGACCACCTGCTCGCTGGACCGACGACCTGAAAAGGATCGCTGGTGGCGGGTGGATGAGGAAGGCGGAGGACCGTGTGTGGTGGCGCGCTCTCGGAAAGGCCTATGTCCAGCAGTGGGCGTCTATAGGGTGATTGATTGATTGATTTGATTGAGATAAATCCACCGTGTAGCCGCCCATGAAATGAAGCCAATGTACAACTTAAATTACTATTGTGCACATTTTCCCCGAATTGTGACGAAAAACACAAAAAAGACACAAATAGTGATCAAACATTGAGAAACTAAGTTATTGTTGGTAAATGCCAGTAATTTGAGTGGCGAACTTTTAAAGTTCGCCAGACGAAAAACGCGATGCTTTTTAAATTTTTTTACATAATTAAAATATATTTAAAAAATCTTAATAGTACACTTTTTCGTGGCTTTAGCTACAAAAACTCTGTATGCCTGACTTGTTTTTTTTATCTATTATGTAGCGAATCGTAAATCTCTAATGACAAGCGCTATTATAAAAAATTAATCGAGTGCGATTCTTATCTATTTTTAAAATCGTAGTCTTTCACTTTTACAATTTTAATTATATGTTAAAATCGACCTCTGCTTGGACGGAGTCGCATGCTACTGATAGTAATGTCCTACTTTTTTGTGTGTGTACTCGTATGCGGATGTAGAACTTTTCCGACAAACCTCTAGCATTATTTTTATTAGATACTAGTGTTTTTGACAATTTGTACAAACATACAAATTGTTATAACATGTTTTACTTGCAAACCATTTTATTAGTTCATATGTAGATTTTTGAAGACCTCCGTGGCGTGTATCGCATTATACAATGGGAGGTTCTGGGTTCAATTTCCGGCTCGAGTCTTTTCTGGTGGAGACTAGATATCGCCTTTCTAGCAAAGACATACCACCAAGTGACAATACAGAAACATGTTTACACTTACAATTACATTATAAGAAATTATTTTTTGTATGCGACAAAAATATGAAACGTCATATTATTGTAAAATAAAATTAGAAGAATTGTTCCAGCCATTATATAGCTTTGCATTTAGCTATACATTTCGCGATTGATTCTTATTAAAAGATTATAGAAAATTAAAAGTATCAAACTATATTTCCGAGTCTTTGTAGAAGTTTTACACTACTCTAATGTTAAAATAGTGGTTTTTCCAATAAGCGAATAATAAATTATGTTTTGTATTTTATTTAATAGTAGTTATGAACCATCCTCAATGCAAAAGATGGGTGTATTATTTAAACTGCTTCTATCTATCTATATGTATATCTGTGTCATCGTAGCGTGTCAAAGGTTGGAGCCATTTAGGGGTTGGGTTTTGTTAATTAGCCTTGATCAGATTATTAATAAGAATAAAATTCCGCGTGTAATCTGTAATCGCGTTTATAATGTTACTTTAATTTTGTTTTATTTATATTGACACGCCATTTGAACAAGTATCACTTAATTTCATATTAAAGAACAAATTTAAATTGTGGTAATAATAACTACATTCGTTAACCTAAATCTGAAGCTCCAAGAGATGCAAACCAGCCCTGCTTGAAGAACATCCTACAAAAAAAAAGTTTGGCCAGACTACCTGGCCTGAATTCATATTGCCAAAGACAATACATAATCATGCTTTTTATCATAGGATGATTTTAAATACATCATCATCAACGACCTATTACCGGCTCACTACCGAGCACGGGTCTCCTCTCAATATAAGAAGGGTTTGGCTATAGTCCACCACGCTGGCCATGTGCGGATTGACAGACTTCACACGCCTTTGAGAACATTATGGAGAAGTCTCAGGTGTGCAGGTTACCTCACGATGTTTTCCTTCACCGTTAAAGCAAGTGTTATTTTATTTTTTTAGTTATTGCTTAAAAATGCACATAACTCTGAAATTTAGAGTCTTCTGTTTAGGAGACGTTCTAACTACTAGGCTATCATAGTTTCTATGATTATATTAAAATGCTATTATTAATAACGTACATATTTTTTTGCGAAGCCTTGTACAGTTATTCCACATTAAGGTTTGCGTGTCAGTCAATCACCTTTTCGTGTTACATCATATGGAGATACAATTTCATATATTCAAGTATATTTTCTGAGTGTATTATTGAAGGCTGGTGCGCTTACATCCGTATGTAGCGCCCTGACCTCGTCACCATCTGCCACTGGGTCACGGTCAATCCATATTAATACGGTAAATACACACAGTGTGTCTGTCTTTAGATTTTCGTATCTAAATGTGCTAAGGGGACACCTACTAAAACTCGGCCCGTCTGTCAGTAACCGGTCTGTTGCTCACGAATCGTAATAGTTACAATAATAAAATCCTTTATTACACACACATAACAAAAAAAGAATCCATAAAAAAAACAGGGTGTAAAGGCGGCCTTATCACTGCAAGTGAATTTTAGTAGAGAGATGAAATTTTCGCAGAATGTATTTATATTATTTCATTAATTCGTTATATTGCAGCTGTAATAACAAATATAAAAAGATAAAAGTTGAAAATTAAATTCTTTTTGCTGGTGTTTCTTACTTAATCAAACTAATGACAAACTAATTTGTATTCGTTAAAAACTTTTGATCCGTATTGTCTTTCCATTTGTTGAAAAATCCCTCGTTGTTCTAGTAGTCAGTTGATTGAACTACGCATAACCATCCATGGGTCCATCGCACGGGTGACCTTCTTCGCCCTCTGGTGCCCTCCACCTTGCCCTGCACTACAAGACGCTGGATGGAGTCACTCTTACGCCGGGAGACCTGTCTGAAGAATTTTAAGATGCGACTCTACCGAAAGTTATTTTTTAATGCTATAAAATAATATTTTGACGTAAATACAGCTTACAATAATTAAATAAAATTAGACTCTGACGCTCTATCAAGGAGGTTTTAGTTAGTTTTTTGTCTGTGACTCATGCACAGTGTGTTGCTCGATTGTGACGTCGTAATTTACACACTTAATGGATTATTTTATGGGTATACTTAAAGTAGTGTATGAAATTGCACATAATAACATCTAAGTAGTTAAATACTCGTGTCATACTGTTGCAACTCACACCTCACGTTCTAATAAGATAACAAAAATAAAAGAGTATGTTTGTTTGTTTATTTATTTTGTTGTCACCGATTCGATCCGATCTTCATGAACTGTAGTATTAAAATACAGCCTAGTATCACATCGAGGACTTTTATGCAGATAAATCACACGGGAATCTTGAAGTTTTAATTACTTAATAGCAAAACAAAAATTGACAACATTTTTGTTTTTTTTTTTTAAATTCTGAATGACAACGAAAGCATCGTTTTCCGCCATTGATGTGAATAATATAATAGTTAGCCTGGGATGTTCATAAAACCGAAACTAAAACCTTAAATTAAAAAAACGTAGTATGTATGTTTATTTCACAAGGCAACCACAGTAATTTGTTTTATAATGGACGGGTTAACCGCACGTATCAATCGACCAATTATCCATAAATCAAAAACTTTATTATAATAATTGTTTTATTTTATACTCAACAATTTTTTGTATCACAAGTTGATATGGATCTAAATTCAAAACTTAAATCTAAATCTACGAGGTTTTAAAACGCATCTAATCTTGGTCTAAGATGAATCTCAGAACCATCTTAGAATTTGCTTTTGTTAATATAATAAACCTTGCCCACTTTTTTACCTTAAAACCGAAAGGATTTTTATTCGTGGAAGCTCAATCCATAAGTTTAGTAGCTCAAATAAGGTTTAGAAAATAAATTGGATATTGGCAAATTTCCCTCCACCGCGTAATAAACGCAGAGCCTCCTCTGTATGGAAGTTCTCCTTTAAAGTCCCTCTTTGTAAAGAACGTACAATGTTACGTCAGGAAATTTGTCAAACTAAGTATGTTTCACATTGTCAAGATTCTAGATATATCATCTATATATATAAAAGAAAGTCGTGTTAGTTACACTGTTATAACTCAAGAACGGCTTAACCGATTTGGCTGAAAATCGGTGGGGAGATAGCTTAGAACCAGGAAATGGACATAGGATTTGTATTGTATTGTATAATTGTAACATTTCCTGCTTGATTTATGAAAAAGTGAACTTCACGTCAAAGAACCATAACTATAGTTTCAACTTACCACAGAAATTTTCCACGTATTGGTAGCTTATTCCATAGGAGTTTTTAAAAACCCCTGACATACATGGACGAAGTCACGAGCATTGACTAGTTTTTTAATGAACTCGAATTCAAAACAACATGTAAATCATCTACTGTACTAAAAATATAGAAAAATATTAACACAATGAAATCGCGTTTTTTGGAATTCGGTTAAAAATAGGAAACGATTACGTGCTTAGACCGACCAACGCTCATTATTTTGCATTAAAATAAATGTACATGATAACTGGCCTAAGATCAACATCAGTCTTAAGGTGTAATTAAAACCTCACCATGATTTGAAAGATAACATCCAGTAGGTACTATCTCAAGTCATGTGATGTCTTCCTAGCATTTTATTGTAGCCATATAACTTTACTTATGTTACAGCGTCACGATGAGAATACCTATTGGCAATTCAATAAAAAACCGTAAGTAAAAAAAATCGACTCAAGAACGAACTACTCAATTAAAGTTAACGAAATTTTAATGGGACTAAGGGCTTCCGCTTCCGAATGAAAAAACCTATATTGGTCTAATGGAAACTTCGGGTCAATTACTTGTATTGGCGGAACGGTTTGTAGAAAATGATGCAAGCGATGTTATCGGGTGCAGATTGTTGGGGCAACGTTTCTCCCCCGACCTAAGCGCTCCTCTCCGAAAGAGGAGACCTAAACATATCCTTCATGACCCTGACGATCAGATGACTACTGACAAAACACTCGTACCACCTACCACACAATCATACGCTACACACCGTCTTCGCCGGCGAAGACGAGGTCCCCGCTATCTTACGTCATCCGAACGTGGGCTCCATCCACGGCCTCGGAGACGTACGGACCACTCACCGTCCGACCCCCCCGTTATCCCAAACGTCGCCTAAGCCGAGGTTCGGCCTCAAAGGAGGCGCCCTTAGGCAGCCGTTCCCTTAGTTTCTTCGAGAAACTTCTTCTGGCAGAGCTTCTTTCCAAAGCTCGCCAAACAGCCCGGTTACGCGGTGGCAATCAATAGGGTTTGTACAGCTAATAGACAGTCCGAAAAAAAAAAATGGGGCAACGTCACCATTTGCTCCCTTGAGACCGATCTATCGACACGGCGAAACTGTCACGTAACAAAGAAAATTCTTTAAAGAAATCGCACGTTGGTTCATAGTCTGTTGCGCAGGGTTTAAAAAAACAAGCTTAGCGTTGCATGGGATAGCTATCGCTCAGTGAAAAGTGGTTGTTTTAAATAGTTAAGACAAGACCCCCTTCTCTAGAGAAGTAGGAAATTACAGTTATTCTTGTTTTGTTACAAGGATTAAATCTGGTCTCAATTTAAAAAGATTATAGTCGTATATCTCTGACTTATTTATAACCACCCTGAAAGGGTGCGTTATAAATAAGCTGATTTTCAGCCGAGATCCGAGTCATCAACAAAATCAAAAATAGCTTTATTCATGTAAACCTTTTTATTACAGGCATCTATGAATCGTTCATATATAATATATTTTTCATAATTTTAATTTATGAGGTGATAACTACACTCGCCAACTAAAAAAATAAGGTAACATTCACTCAGGTGATGCAAGCAGCAAACGACGTGGTCAATTAAATGAAACAAAAAACAGGATAGTACTATATGTATTTCAAAGCGCAGAAGCATGAAGAAACTATTCTTCTTTTTTCAAAATAACTAAGCACAAAATGATGAGTTATTCAGCTCAATTTATCCTTAATTGTGAATGTCATTAATTGATATATACAGATAATTGCAGTTTTTAAAGTTATAAACAGCGATTCGTAGCAAACACGGTGCGCTGGTTTTTTCCGGCAATCTGGTAATTTTCAAACTCCCAAGATGGCGAATCATTCTCGGTACCATAAACGCGACGCAAGAGTGTCTATGGCATTCCTCCGTCACTCTTCATATTTATTTGTTAGTTCGTTTGTTTATGTTTTGTAATATAACTGTTAATACTGTACTGTTATAGAGTACTCTGATGATATTAGAAACTCGGAATCATTAAATATATAAGTGGACTTAAATGAAAATAACTGCATGCCATTATAATGAAAATAAGATATACAAATATATTTACATATATTTATGGGAATATTTATTTTATATTAAGTTTAAATTTTACGCCACTACCCTTTGCTTTCATTGACTGATTTCCCTAAGAATTGTATGGAAGAAATTGCTTAAACAACATAGTTGCCATTGCATAGTTATGTTTACAAAGTGTTCCATGCTTTTGTTTCATTGTGAGCAATTGTATCTCAAAAAAATACTTTCAAATCTCGGACACAATCCACTTCCCGTAGCGGAATGTCGTTGCATCCAAAATAAACCTTTAGATATTCTTGATTTTTTTTTCTGGTGTATTTAATATCAGAGATAAATGCTATTAAATTGTTATCACACCATTTAACAAATGTATAAAAATTTCTAGAAGCATTAAAGAATCATCTTTATGGAAACAGTACGAAAAATTTTAAAATCATTCGTGTAAAAACGGAAATTTACAAGATACAGTACAGATATATAAACCAACATTACCTACATCCTCATACATGTAACCGACAATGCTAAAATTATTTATGTAACCGTGGAATAATCATGACGCACCTCGGTGGTTTTCTACAAACCATCTAACAGATATATCGTTGAAACAACCGCAAAATAAGTTGCGTAAGATGGAAGGTACTGCCCTTTGCCAGCACGCATGCGCAAACCAATTGAATTAAAAATAAACTAAGAAATATGCATTAACACGAATACCTACACCGTTTTTGGAAACTATAAATATTCCTAATGCACACACGAGCTATTTATACCTTGTCGAACAAAAAATTTGACCAAGCACATAAATTATAATAACATAATCCGTATGACCTTGAAATCCATTTTTGAACAAGCAAGCCAACCGCGAGTAGCTTTTTTTCAAACGCGATTTTGACCGGTCAGATTTTTCTCATACAATTGTAGAACGCAATAAAAGTAGCCGCAAGAACTTCTTACCCAAATTTTCCTGCCTAACCGCAAATGTTCCGTAGGCCTCGACTCTAATCTTACTAAAAGCCTATTTTTATCAGCCTTAGCCCATTAATATCTCAACACTGAGCACAGGCCCTTCTCTCTCATGGAAAAGCTTCTTACCCTTCTTACCCAAATACTTTTCCTGCCTAACCGTAAGTGTTCCGTAGGTCTCGACTCTAAACTAACTGAAAGCCTATTTTTATCATCCTCAGCCCATTAATATCTCAACACTGGTCACAGGCCCTTAGTAGGCCAAGAATAGGCAAATAAGTAAGGCTTAGAATAGGCTTTCAGTTAGTTTAGAGTCGAGACCTACGGAACACTTACCCCCCATGCTGCTCTAATTATTGCATTACAAATTAGTTATAAGTAAGGGGTCTTGAAGGCTTTATGTGCTCTGAGGCACGAATATAGACAACGCGAATTACGATAAATATTAAGCGAAAACCCCGAGGCAGTACTAACAGATAAGACAATATCTCTTAATTTTCGGCTTGGTTGGGGAATGTTATGCAGATTCTCTTGATCCGTAGGCGAACATGCCAACCACAATAGCGACAGTTGCCTAATGAGTATGACGAACTGAAAAGGAGACCACCCTCCAATATAATCTATAATTACGTTGATGGTGCCCTGGTATTCCGTGCAAAAATAGGGTACATCAGCCATATCAGGGCACACGAACGACGCCCATATTGATATCTCAAAAATTAACAGAGACCCAGTCGTTGTTGGCGAAACGGCAGTAAGAAGAAGATGGATTATCTCTTGGAAACTATCTGTAACCAGCTTGTAGCAACTCAAGCGTCTGACAGACTAAGTTCCATAGAACTACTGCAATAAATATATTTCGGATCAAGCAATTGCTCATGACAATCGTTCAAAATCTCTAAGTACCTGAATGGAAGGCGTCCAATAGCGGTTGCTGGTAATGATTTTTTTTTTCGGACTGTCTATTAGCTGTACAAACCCTACTGGTTGCCACAGCGTAACCGGGCTGTTTGGCGAGCTTTGGAAAGAAGCTCTGCCAGAAGACATTTTGAGCCCTAGGGCTCGAAGAAACTAAGGGAACGACTGCCTAAGGGCGCCTTTGAGGCCGCACCTCGGCTTAGGCGACGTTTGGGATAACAGGGGGGTCGGACGGTGAGTGAGTGCCGGTAATGAGTTATTACCCTGAAGTATGGCCGCCAACTATGGGTGTCATAAGAATGCTTATGCACAGTGTACTTGTGCTATGTACAGCATAGGTCTCTCTATTGTCCGCTAAGTTACTCTTAGAGACCTATGCTGTGAGATAAAATCTAAAAAGAGATGGATATCTATTTAAAAGAATCTGAGTTACCGACGGAACTGAACGAATTGGCACTGCAAGGGTGGAGGGCCGAAGGGATTTCGAGCACCTAAGCTCGAACAGTGGGCGTTGATGTTTTGAAATTATGATGAAAAAGGTGATGACTGCCAATATATTGTAGTTCTAGTGATATAATTATCTACCAACTTTTAGCCGACCTTACGTAAACTGAGCTGGCTTTGGGAAGTATTGGTGTAGTCGTACTAACTGCATCTGAACTGCAGCCAAAAATCCGAAATCTATTTAACCTTATATATTATGTTGTGTTTGCTTAAAACTACATAAAGCTAATGATGGTGCGTTGCGTAATCATCGTCTTCCGCTTTCCAAATCCTTATTCAAATAGTCAATAATTTACATAGTAGTGATATGATAGTGATAACTACATTCGTAAACTTAAAACTAAAGCTATGAGGGTTCCAAATGCGCCCCGGTCTAAGAAGAAGCCCACAACAAACTTAGCCAGGTAAATTTTCTTTTTGTTATCACCATCACACATGCCACTTAATATTATGTTAAGAGCTATCTTATTAGAGCAATATTTTAAACATCCTATCCTAAGCCCAACTGTCCTTTAATTCACACGTATCATCTGTATGATAAAGATGCAACCTTGAAGACCTTGCAACGGGTTCCTGTGAACCCGTTGCAAGGTCATCTTTATGATTTAGCCTATCATGGCCCTTCACTGCACTCTGGCTTCCTCTCTTATAGAAAAGGAGTTTTAGACCAATAACTTGGCGGGCTTTAACGATGAATGACATATGATAGTGACAATAACCTAATAAAAAGTAGATACCTACACACAGAAATCCTAAGATTAGCATTAGTATTAAGGAAAGATTTAAATACACAGTGACATTGAACTTGCACCAAACAAGGAAAAAGGGTGACAAGGTAAGATATATTAAGCGGATTGACCGCTTAAAATATCATTATAAAATGTTGCACATTGACATTACCTACTGTTTTTATATATCTATATATATAGGTGAATATTTATAGTATATATTTGCATAATAACTAGTAACGCATATGATATTTGCATATTAAGTTGCTACGAGTGTTTATTTGTATCCCCGCTATAACAACAAATAATCATAATTAGATAGATACTATTAAAAATTAATTTTTAATTTTATAGTATTAAAGGAGCATTGTTTTACTATCACGTTAATATTGTAAATGAGAGAGTTTATATGCACGTCTTATATTTTATTATTAAAAATGTTTTTAATCAAAGTGTTAACACTTTGATTTAATTCTGGGAAAATCCATACTGTGGGATTCGTGGAAAACCGATGTTTACATCATTACAACTATAGTTTGTTATGATAAACTATAGTTGTAGCTATATATTGAAAAAGGATATTTTATAGCATATGTTAACAAAGGCATCCAAAACTGGAAGGAGAACAGGAATGAAAGTCTTGACTAACAAACGTTGCTTCATCATGGTCAACCCATTGCCGGGTTACTACAGAGCACGGATCTCCTCTCTATATGAGAAGGGTTTCGACCAACCTCCACCACGCTGGCCATGTGCGGAATGGCAAACTTCACACGCCTTTGAGAACATTATGGAAAACTCTCAGGCATGCAGGTTTCCTCACGATGTTTTCCTTCACCGTTGAAGCAAGTGATATTTTAGTTGCTTGAAAAGGCATATTACTCCGAAATGTAAGAGGAGCATGCGCGGGATCGAATCGCCACCCTCTGATAAGGAAGCGGATGTACTACGGCGGACGGCGGCTATCAGCTTGGATTTTGTGCCTCCTAATCCATTTGTGAACCTCTTAATCTAAGCGGACGAAGTCGAAGGCATTAGCTAGAGCCAAAAGTAACGTAATTTACATAAAAACTTAATAACGTAGTTTATGTACTCGTAACTAACTAACTGCCTCCAATAACTGATTAAGCCGTCGATCCCAGCTAATTGCATCTAAATATTATGTGATAATAATCTCTCATCTTTTGCTGTGTTTCTGTAGAAGAGAACAGAAGTGTAATATTTAAAAAAACCTAATGGAAACACTGCTAAACGAATGAAAGCGCAGCTTTGTCAGAAAAGACAATATTTCGTTAGGTCTTTGAAAACGCAAGTTCCGCCTAGTGTATTAAAATAGCAAAAGTTTTTTTCAACAAAATTGTAGGCGTTTTATAATATTGATTATCAATATAGCAAAGTTTTAAAAGCCATAATAAAGTAATGGATATTTTAGGAGTGTGACTCCTAAAATATAAATCACCGTTTTTTTTGTTAAAAACAACTTCCAAATTCAAGAAGCCTTACTTTATAAGCACACACACGCCAAGAATTTTATGTTCTCATTACCATCAGTTCGGAAAACAGATCATCTTCAAAATCATGTCGCTATTAATCTCAGCAGTTGCTTCCTGCCATACTATACCTACAGAAAGTAAGTCTGTATGTTGTTGTTACTCCATTAAGCCTCAACTTCTGAACCGCTGAAATTTTAAATGGAGATATGCTTTTCATACCGGAACTCTCCAAAAAAAAAGAATAGTGAAAAACTGAATTATATTTCGCCATACCAATTTCCATGAAATTAGATTTGAATGCCATGAAAGAGAGCGGGAACGGGAACGAGAACAGGAATGAGACGTAATCTTCACTTACAATTATTTTACAGAAATTTTAAAAAATCCTTTATCCCGGAAAAAAAAAATGTGATCATCTACGGTTGAAAAAAAAACCTATGTACAACTTAACAGATATGTTGATAGCTAAATAGGTAGTTGAATAGATATATGGATAAAGTTTTTATTGTAAAATTTGTGATACAAAAAAAAAAAATGTGGACAGAGAAAACTTGCATTTTGTTTTATACACCGCAAGTTTTGCCCTTGACGACATCTCACCAAACAACAAAGACGACATCAATTTAGCATTCCGGCACGATGTCGCGTAGAAACCGATTAGGAGTATGGGTTTACCTTACCCCTAAAAGGTTAGCCCGCTACCATCTTAGACTGCATCATCACTTACCATCAAGTGAGCTTGCCGTCAAGGACTAACTTGTAGTGGATAAAAAAAATGCCTGTCCCAGCATTGGAGACAAGAGAGAGAGAGAGAGAGAGAGAGAGAGAGAGAGAGAGAGAGAGAGAGAGAGGGAGGGAGAGAAAAAATGGGATGATTTTGTAGATAGTAAAAGTTTTGATTAAATACGTTAATTTTTTATTTATAACGTTGCATAATATAGTGTACACGGTAACACCCATACTCACTAAGGTTGTGAAATATATTCAAGTATCATGTATACCTAACATAATGCAGAAAACCCTTGAAATCTTGTTTAGGTCAGTAGGTACCAAAATGTATGTCAATATAGATTCGATACTACTATAAGTTAGTAATAGTTATTTCTGAGTTCGTTCGATATTACCTAACTAACTAGTTCTAGGTACGTGTATGACCGTGTTGAAATTGTGAATAGGGGAAAGTGGGGCAATTGCGAGCATCTATGGATGATGGAAAATTCAAGGAAATTGTATAATTGCAACGATTCTGAAGTAACCTTACTATTTTTAGTTGAATCAATGTTTACATTTGATGAAATCGTGTGTGTAAATGGAATACCATTCGCTCACTTAAATTCTATTAGTGTTAAATCTGCATTGGTAGTATGTGTTATAATTATTAAGGATGCAAGCATATTATATCCTGTATTATATTTAATAATAAAAGAAAATATAGTGTTTAATTAGCAGTTCAGAAGCAGAAAACTAAGTTTTTCAATTTCAAGCCAGCGTATTTAAAGGCACTATGGCAGCGATAGGGAGAGACACAGGGTCTAGTTCGTCAGGGTTCACAATTCTTATTTTGAATTTAAGTTCTCTTTAATAAATTTTGTTTTAGTAGGAATCCAATTATAGGCTCGATGCCTATAATAAGTTTATCTTGTGTTGCTATAATTTTCACAAAACCACGAAAAAATATCAATTATTAAAACCTAAGAATTTAGCTTACTTAAAAGATTTGAGTACAGCACATTTTAAACCTTTATCTATCTAATGTACTATAGACAAAAGTAGCACTATTTCTTTATAAGTTTGAAGTATATCATATAACATATGTATTTATACACACTACAAGTTAGCCCTTGACATCGTGCCGAAACGATAAATCGCTTGGCGACACGTCTTAGTCGGTATATTCTTTTATATTTTAACGGTATTTTTATTATAGTGTTTCCTTTATTTGGTATTATTATTTATTTTTATTAATATACTATTATTTTTAGTAAGACTACACGTTTTATGTATTTGCTTGACATATTGGCTATATCCGGGAGCTCTTTGTGTTTAGTCTTAAGTAATTGGTACATAATAAATAAATAAAAGAATAAAGTTTGTGATGGTTTGGATATATTGCGATTATTGTTTCAAAAAAGTATTATAATATAATTTCAAATATCTACCCTACCTAGTCTATATCGATTAAGGGTTGAGAATTCAAGAACTGTGTCCCATCTAGTTATTTTTCCTCCAAGTACCCGATTACTTGACAACAAACGTTCTGCAGCCGAGTTAAGTAGAGCGTTACTGATTCATGTGTATGAACTGGATTATAGGGCGAACATGTCACCTACTTATACAACTACTTAGTTGCCGTTTTACATGTTATGCGAATGTTTATATCAGAATTCGTGGGTATGAATAATTTTAATGATTACTTACTCGTATCACTCCGCTCTCATCTTATTTAATTATTTATGAGAACATTATGGAGAACTCTCAGGCGTGCAGGATTCCTCACGATGTTTTCCTTTACCGTTGAAGCAAGTGATATTTTAATTGTTTAAAAACGCACATAACTCCGAAAAGTTAGAGGTGCGTGCCCGGATGATGATGCCCGTTATGCGAATGTTTATACCAGAATTCATGGGTATGAAGAATTGTATTGATTACTTACTCGTATCACTCTGCTCTCATCTTATTTCATTATTTATTTATGCAACTTTTTTGCAATATATAGGATAGAACATACATGAAAATTACAAATCTTATCACTAATAGTGATCTCTTCCAGGCAACCATTTCTTTGGAGCTGATGAATAAAAAAAGATACGGAAGTTGCAAAAAAATATATATATAATATATATATAATATAATAAAATACATACATGCACACAAATAACTACATGCTACTAAATATATAAAATAATAACAATCATCAATCATCTTATGTGTCAGTAACAAAATTCTTAATCAAAAAACGATTCTATTTATGTGAACCCAGTACAGGCATGTATGAAGCATTCTTATAATATATTTTTCAATATTATTAATCGTGAGGACGATAAATACTCTCGTTAACCAAAAGCTAAACAGTTTCTAAAGGCATCTAGGTCTAAGTTGATGCCCACAATAAATTAAACCGAGAATTAAATTAATAACAGGCAGTGTTAAATGGATTGGACGTCTTTAAGACATTTCTAGATAGCCCAACTAGAGTGTACATGCTGATTGAGTTGTAAATTAAAGACCATTGCCCTTCTATTATACAATTCTGCAATGCTCAATTCCCGACATCAATTATTGTGCAGTGAAGTAAGGTAACTAGAGCGTTGCCTGATTCATGATGTTAGGGGGATATTTAATTACATATGTCTTACTCATTGTTTATGTAACTGTTCAAAACCTTAACTACGTAGCAATGTTAACGTTCTAATCAATTTAATATACAAACTACTAATTATACTAATAATCCTAATTTAGTAATCTATGGCTGTAATTTGAGAAACTGATTAACACGAATTATGTAATTTTGAGACCCCAACATGTAACTTTTAGTCCATATTATTCGTAACTTTTATTGGGCTCCCAATTTTGTACCTTGAGTGAAGTTTTCTTTCACTACTCAAAATCATAATAAGACATTTCTACGTAAAATCCATTACAGCCTGTAAAAAAACTTTGCTTCACTTATTTTGCAAATATCGTTTCTAGAAGCGGCGATAGCCCAGTGGTTAGGGCGTCAGCCTCCTAATCAGAGGTCGGCGGTTCGAATCCGGGCACGCACCTCTAACTTTACGGAGTTATGTGCGTTTTTAAACAATCAAAATATCACTTGCTTCAGCGGTGTAGGAAAACATCGTGAGGAAACCTGCACGTCTGAGAGTTCTCCATAATGTTCTCAAAGGCGTGTAAAGTCTGCCAACCCGCACATGTCCAGCGTGGTGGACTATGGCCAAACCCTTCTCATATTGAGAGGAGTCCCGTGATCTGTAGTGAGCTGGTAATGGGTTGATC